>OW388293.1:31209931-32611456 GCA_936450465.1 Gibbula magus
ATTCAATAATTGACTTTTCAAGTTGCATTTTCAGAAAATGCCATCCTCAGCAATGAATAAAAGAAAAATGGGACATTGTCAGATGTTTATCCCAGACATATTGATTTCAAGTTTCCTGTTTTACTGATCTAATGTCCTTTGCCATTATTCCAACAAAGTTTACTATCCACATTTGTGCTACTATTGCTTGCTGAAACAATTCTGAGGGTGTCTATTCAGCTAAAGGAATGATTGCACAAAAAATAGTCATAACTAATTAAGTCACTATAGCAGTATGGTTCCTAGAAGGGTCCTCTGGAAATATGTCCACCCTTTTGGCTTTGTGTCCCTTAAAATTTTGAGAATCAGGATCATTTAGATTACAAAGGTCCCATATATTCAGAATATGCCAAAATGTCCACCTTAACAGAGAACCTTGGAACAATTCTACCTACAGTCATAATCTTTTAACATTTGCTTCATCTCATCCATATAAGTTTAAGAATAACCATCAGACACTCTGGCTTCATCCTGTGAGAGATATATAGAAAGTTGAAAAGATGAGACAGACATTAGAAAACCTCTTTCTTTCTGAATTGCAAAATTTCCATCTACACAGAAACGATGCATTCTTACAAAGGTCAAGAAATTAATCAATAGAACTTGTTTCTGATTCATCTTAAGTCCATTTTCTTGACACTCCTCATTGATTCCTCACCACATAAAAGCAGTGTGGACTCTTTCTACCATATCCTTGATCTCTCTACAAGCTTTGACAGTAGATTCTTGGTAGAACTGAATCATCCCTCTGTTTTTCTCAATTTTGTCCGACTTGTTGCGGACCTGTTGTCGAATGTCACTGGCTTGTGTACCAGGTGGAGCAGGCTCCTCGTATCTTGTCACTACTGATGACACGCGGTCATCAACTGTCTTCAGCTGCTCCTCAAAGGGAGGCAACTCATAAAGGATGGCTGCACTGGACACCATAACCTGCAAAAATGTCGCAATACTTTTCAATCATTATGTGGCAAATAGTTGTTATTTGCTGATATACAGAATTTATTAGAATTATATTTATCGTTTATTATTCATAAGAGTCATATAGAAAACTTATATATTTGTTTATAGCCTTTATGCATCCGATAGTCTTACTTTTAGACTCTGAATCTGGGATTTTCAGAAAAATTACTTTTTTCCCAGAAAATCCCACTTCTCAATGGTGATATCATAAGAATAAATACTTTTTTTTCAGTGTCTGAGAAAGTGAATTTGGTTATCGAGACTGACATTTTGACCAACCTGTAAACAAAGATGTTGACAATTATACAAAATAATATGTGAAGTATCTATGAACCCACCTCTTTGTTGAAAGTCTTGAGAATGTTCTTGAGAGCAGAACTCATGTGTGTGTCCGTGTCGAGTCTCTCCACCTTCAGTTTACACAGACCGTTCTTCTCCACCAACTGCAACACAACACTCCATCTTATATATTACCGTTAGCTTTCTCTATACATAACCAATCACTTGGCATTATTTCAGCGTTTCAGGATTCACTGTTGATCAAATTTCAGCGTTTCACGATTCAACTTCTTACTATCATTCTGAGCAACACATTATTTTTTTAAAGTTTAAAAATCAAAGTCTTTCTCAAATGACCCAAAACCCTTCTGAAGCCAACTGCACTGTTCCCTTCCTTACAATTCATCACCCAAACTCCTTCCCTCTCAAAAAGTTTTTAAAAATAAATCAGCATCCACACCTGCATTGAAGTCTGCCATGAATCTCTACAGCCCAAAGATACAATACAAAACAGTGTCCACCTCATTACAATCAACTACCCTTACTAAAGGATACAGTTTTGCATACTGACCCTCAGACACTGACACCCCTGTCCCGTCAAATTGTATCCCCTCAATCATACCTGTAGCTTGAAGTCTGCCTCTGCCATGAACCTCCTGAGACCGAGGATACAGTTCTGCACACTGTCCCCCTCTCCATGCTCCACTATCCCCACCCCCTCGCACAGCTGCTGGAACCTCTTCAGGGACGTCTTGTAGGCATACTTCAACTTGTCTACACGATCAAAGATCTGGTGCACTTCCTTCTCACTAAATGCCTGGTCAACCTTGATAAGAAGACGAAAGGTAATACATACTTAAAATCAAAAGCATTTTGAAATCATCAAATCGCCAGCCCACTATCAGTTTAGCTCCTCAGGCCTGAAGGGTCAGACAGGCTTAAAGTGAGTGAGTAAGTTATTGTTTAACGCCGCTTCGGCAGTATTGCAGCCATTAGCAGCGACAGACAGGCTTAAAGCACAGGCCATTGTTCCCCAACCTTCTCCTTCCTTGGAAGGTTCCCACCGTATAGAGGATCAAAGTTTGTTATTAAGTCTTGATAGGAAGTAAACAAAACATTGGATTTGTACCGATGATAGATTTATTTTGAGATCTTTTTTGACCAACTCATTTTTACTGTTTCTTACTCAGACTTATTTAAGATAAATTATCCATATTCAAACACATTTCAGGGACAATTTATAAGATTCCAACACTATTCAAGCTCTTTAAGCGAACATGGTTTGGACATGAATGAATTCAAGCAAGTTCTAATCTGCATGAAGTTCATACATTTTACATGAAGTTCATACATACATTGTTTAAAATGCGATGTTAATGAAATCTTTTTCGTAAATAATGTTGTGAAATTGGTCACATCTTTCAGTCACAAAATGACACTGAGAATATCAATTAAATCAAACGGTAAGTGTTGTATCTGCAGACAACTATAATTTACTGAAGATAATGATGATGATTGATGATGCCTCGTGCTGTGAAGAATAAATGTGACTTCTAGACTGGATCAACGTATTTCAATTTCATAAACAATGATGACCGACACAAGCAGGGCGGTTTGCCTTTATTTAATGCTTGTAAGGCGTGTACACATGTTTGTTTAGTTTTCCTCTTATTTTCTGCAATCGGTCAACTGATGTCCGATAGATCAATTTTCCATTCGGTCAAACTGGATTTACAATTGGACATGTCCGGCAAATAGACCGATTTCTGCATCCCTTGTATGAACCATGTCAATCTTATGAGAAATGTCAAATATAAACAATTTACAAATCTGCCCTAATCTGGTACTGTCCAGAACTCAGAATTTGTGAACTTTGTTGTCAGAATATTTTTGGAGCAAAAGAGAACTCAAAAGGGTAAAGGGTTATCCATTTCATCAAAGAAATGATGAGAATATTTCTAAGAAAATACATAGTCATCTTTTTCATCAAGTAAGAAGCATTCATAAAGTGAATTCAAAATATGAAGTGGTTCGAAAATCAAACTCCAAATGCAGCAATAAAGGAACTAGTACCTGCTCAACCCCAATCACATCCAGTTTCTTTGCTATCAGGGCCTGTTTTTTCTCTGTTTTCTGTGGACTGGTACTCCTTGGTTTCCACCTACGCTCCATGTATTGTGTCTCCAGGATGTGTCTCAAGAAGCTCTGGATAGCAGTGTGGACGGACCCGTCACCGTCTCGCGCTGATACCACAACACTGTGTAACACAAGGTGAGATGCAGTGAGTTTAGGTTAGGTATGGTGGGGTGAGATGAGTTGACATATGAGATGAGATGAGATGAGATGAGATGAGATGAGATGAGATGAGGTGAGGTGAGGTGAGGTGAGGTGAGGTGAGGTGAGGTGAGGTGAGGTGAGATGAGATGAGGTGAGGTGAGGTGAGGTGAGGTGAGGTGAGATGAGGTGAGGTGAAATGAAGTAGGCTGAAGTGCGATGAGGAGGGATGAGGGGAGGTGTGATATCGTGAGGTATGTTTGGGTAGGATGAGATGCTATGGTGAGGTGAAGTGTGATCTGGTGAGGTATGTTTGGGTAGGATGAGGTGCTATGGTGAGGTGAGGTGTGATATGGTGAGGTATGTTGGGGTAGGATGAGGTGCTATGGTGAGGTGAAGTGTGATCTGGTGAGGTATGTTTGGGTAGGATGAGGTGCTATGGTGAGGTGAGGTGTGATATGGTGAGGTATGGTGTGATGAGGTGTGGTATGGTGAGGTATGTAGGGATAGGATGAGGTGCTATGGTGAGTTGAGGTGTGTAATGCTTAGATACGGTGGGGTAGTATGAGATGTGATATGGTGAGGTATGGTGGGTGAGATATGGTGGGGTAGGATGAGGTGCTATGGTGAGGTGTGATATGGTGAGGTGAGGTGTGATATGGTTGGGTAGGATGTGTGGTATGGTGAGGTTATAGGGGTAGGATGAGGTGTTATGGTGAGGTGAGGTGCGTTACGGTGAGATATGGTGGGGTAGGATGGGCTGTGATATGGTGAGGTATGATGGGGTACGATGAGGTGCTATGGTGAGGTGTGATATGGTGAGGTGAGGTGTGATATGGTGGAGTAGGATGAGGTGTGGTATGGTGAGGTATGTAGGGGTAGGATGAGGTGTGGTATGGTGAGATCAGGTGTGATATGGTGAGATATGATGAGGTTAGGTGTGATATGATGTGGTATGGGGAGGTGAGGTGAAGTGGGGTGAGGTGAGGTGAGGTGTGATATGGTGAGGTACAATGAGGTGTGGTATGGTATAGTGAGGTATGGTACCATGGGATAAGGTGAAGTGTATAGAAGTCTATAGAACACACAAATAACAAAATTATAAACATAAATATATAAATGTATTAAATTTTAGTGAGTTTTATAATATTTTTACTTATCACCCAAAAGCAATTGCAACTGTCACTATAAAATTACATTATTCAATTGTTTTGGTTTATGAGATACTCTGTTAAGGAGCTAAACAGCAGGACTGCTTAGTTTGCAACTATTTTCACAATAAGATACAAGGGTTAGAGGAAGGTTAGGATATCAAGCATGAAGCTGGTAAGAAATGAAGGAAGTCTGACACTAAGATGACTAAATTAAATAAAAAATTACAATTCTCAAAAGTTATAATTTTATTCATTGTGAACATTTAAGACTCCTTACCTGCCAACAAAAGCGTGTTCCTCAGCAATCTTCTCCAGATGAACAACACATTCAGGCTTCTCAACCTCTCCATCACTCTCCTCCAGACTCTCATCTGAACATACACACATATCAGCTCACATTACATAATAAATCTATGGCAGGGATTTCATATAAAATATTTTTCCTTTTGGATAGGCTCTACTATGCATCTCTGCAATATTTGAAAATAATTGTTTGATTTCCTCTTGATTAACCTTGTCTTCCTTCTTGAACAATGAGCAAAAATGTTTTCTTTTTACTATTTGCTTGATCGTCCATTCTCATTATAACCACATCATAGATAATATTTGTACCTCATTGTGTTTAGATATGAGTGCTGCACTGCAGAATCAAGTCTCATGACCTTCAGTCCAGCCAATTCCATATGAATGCAGACATGTGATTCATTGAATTTATTGAAGATGAGAGTTCAGAGTGGTGCAGTTCTCAGATTGAAACACAGCAAGGTACCATTTTATTGATATTATTCATTCACCCTGGTTTTCAGATATGCATACAGTGTTTGACATAGCCTCTTGATCGTCATGTTAATCATTGTCAATTTAAAAATCAATCATGATTACAAAATAACTATGAGAAGCAGGATTTTAAGAGGAGCTTATTATCAAACTACAAGCTCTACAGCCAGTGAAGGAAAGCAATTATTTTGTTAACTGTCCACATACCAATTTTACTGAAGTTTGTATCCTTCAGTTTCTTTCCTACAGGATAGAGATTTTTTCCTTGAGCTTGCAGCTGCTGCTCCACCTAAACCATTCAATAGAGGAATTATTACCCATATGGTTGAAAATAACCTTGTTAATATTTTCAATACGAACACATTTGCGTATAATATTATTTATCACGTTTGCTAAATTGCTTAGCAATCTTTGTTTCAGTGTGACTTCCTGTATTTTGTCCTCTGTGACGTCATGAAACAATTGTTTGTGATGTATCCATCATTGCCATTGCAAGAAAAATTGGCTGTTTCCTGGATATTCTTATGTGATTCAATTGGAATAGAATAGGCATTAAAGACTTTTTTACAATCTAAAGTATGCCATATCTATTGTTTGCATAAATTCACTCGCCTATGCTTTATACCCATATATAAATATGTTTCTTATTTTGAAAATGCAATATCACATCAAAACCAAAAGGCAAACTTGCAAATGAAAAAATTATAAAATTCAAAATGTTTTAAAAAGGAAGATGAGAAATTCATGACGACTTCAAATTCAAGTACCATTAATAACAGACATTGTACATCATCAACTGTAATACATAACAATCAAATATTTAACTTTTTACTGTGACATTTTTTATGAATTAATGGTAATGATATGATTGTATGATTATAATAAATCTAAAACTCAAAAACAAGAACTGCAATGGAATCAAAGAGTAGCTCACAATATCACACTTGGTCCCTAACAGGAGGACAGGAAACTTCTCTGGGTCCACAGGAAGTGCTGCAGTTCTCTCCCCTTCCTCTGTCCGCGCTGTCTTCTCTATGTTGTTCATCACGATCTGCTTCCATACATTGGCCATCATGATAGACTCAGGATCAGACACGTCAACAACCACTAGACAAGGAAATACATTGACATTACATCTGTTTCATTGGTAGAAGTGGGAGATTTTATGGAACTTCATTACAATATAATCTTATAAACTTACAATGCAACACTTTTATCAAGACATGATTATGGCATAGCTTATCTCATCAGCCTATCGTCTGAAATAAGCTAAATAAGAAATAAACATTCCTATTGCTTTTTCTTTTCTTTTTTTTTATTTCCATTTTAGTATCCATTCTTATCAAAGTATACATACAAGTGCATAAAGACATACATTCCATATCACATTATGACTTTTTTGCAGGATCTTTAAAAATCATATGGACAGAAGACCAGAATTTATAAAAGCTTGCATATGTACAATTTGAGAAAGCAATAGGTCTTGTTATTTGGTAATATCTATTTAATTCTAATTGCAAAGGTTAGAAATTTGGTTGAATTTTGTTAATATTGCATACATACCAATTGCTGCATCAAGATTTTTGAAGTAGGAGTTGTAGAGATCTATATCCTCTCGCCCCGGAATATCCCAGATTGTGAGTGATACGACAGCATGACTTGGTAAATTCACCTTCATCACTTTGTTCTCTGTTATATAAGCAAATGGAGTCGACGGGATGACAGACATTCAGCAATGAAATTAGGAATCAAAGTGTTTGATGACATCTTTTAGAGAGTTTTGTAAAGTTTTGTACAGTAATTTGTCATTATTTTGTCCCTCATCAGTAATGTGTAACTTTGGCTGTATTACAATAATTGAGATATTATTCAACATTTCCAAAATAAGCAAACCATGCATTACATGAGTATGCAGTTCATTGATTACTTGGTTGAAATCAGTGGGAGTGGGTATCAGATCTTTATCTGCCACATATCTTTACCCTATATCAAGAAAAATACATTTGTACATATAATATCAGTAACAGCACAGCCAAATTATAAAGATTGATTTTGTTCCAACTTTCAATCACAAACAAAATGCTACTGTTAATTAAATGACAAAAAATATTTGATGTTGAATTTTTTTTTATAACTCACCTATAACAGCCCTCTGTGTGGCTATGTACAAGGGACTGAACTGGTTACGGAGGTATCGCAGCAATATGTTTGTCTTTCCGACAGCTGGGTCGCCTGAAACATACAGCATCATGTAGTTTACATAGGGCTAGTGTTCTCCTAACATGGTCTTTTCTGGATCATTTAATAATTAAATAATTAAGGTATTAGACTTCTACTGATAAAGTTAATGAAGAAAATTCAAGCAGAAATGTTTGTGACAGACACTGAAGTTCTCAGATGACTACCCCCATATGTCCATGACTGGTGTGTGTAGGCTAAGGTGGACCAGTTTGAATGTGCCTAAAATTCCAAGCTTTATATTTTTATAGTTTGTGAAACTGTTTAAAGAAGCTGAAGGAAGGACTAATGGATGGTTATAGCAATATTTTGGTAACCATTGACATTTGGTGTACGTGAAGGCAAATTGAAGAATTTTTGTTTAAGAATTTTGTCAATGATTAGTATTTCATTTTTTGTGTCCCTCATCAGCACTTAAAAGCGTTTCCTTATTATACAAAAAATGTTCGTCCTCACCAACAATTGCCAGTTTCAAAGCAGGTATTCTTTGAGCTTTCATCATTGTATGTGGCTGAGAATGGAGATCTGCAGAAAATAAGACATGTTAAAAGTATTAATTATTACATATTGATAAGAAATATTAAATAATAAAATAAAATCTTTAGCTTATTGCCAGTGATGGTGACCCTGGAATAGGATATACGGCGGGTGGGGATGGATTTCAACTGTAAGGGGGTTGCATCGATTCTGAATGAGAAGTCGAAAATGTGAATAGTTTATGAATGGAGGTTTACCAGAGATACACAGATCTGGGGAGGAAATATGAATATGGGTATACTATTTATCATATAATTTAGAGTGAGATACTCAATTGTATCAGTGAAATAAACCCTCTATCAAGCTACAGTGGTGATAACCTATCACCACTCTACTGGGTGACCATAAAGATGCTTTTCCATTTCAAAAGCATTTCCCATTTATTTCAGAAAAATTACCACAAAACTTAAAGGTACATCCATTGTGTTGTTGGGGATCAAATATTCAAAATGTTATAAATGGTGTTACTTTATCGAGAAGTACCGACTGTTACCGAAAACTGCTATTTTGATGATAGTTGACTCAGTATAATGATGATGTGAAGATGAAAGTAGTGATTTCTGATTGAAAACCGGACATTATGCATCACGATTGACACACGCCAATGAGTAATAATTTTGGAATCTTATTTATAACAGACAAAATGAAACATTTGGTGTGAAAATGTTTAATAGGTTATATAACTACTGTGCATGTAAATGGGACGTACAGTTTTGGTTTATAAACACACATAATGATATAACATGGTTATATTTGGGATAACACTACCTTCAATAGTACAAATTCTTGTACTTTTTTGGGCCGAGTCCCATGCGGGATTCGAACCCACGCCCTCAGAGTAAGGCAACTATCGCCAGCATTGACTGTACCAACAGTTTACAACACGACCATTTCGCCATGCATTCTAATGCATAATGATGTTACTCGATTTTAATTGGAAACAACTAATTATGATATATTTGGTGATTGGGGATAAATATGCAAGCTGGGTGAATTTATTTTACTGTAAACAGCGCATATGGTGTGTTGGAATGTATTAAAGCCAAATAAAAAAATTATGAAATACAATAGATGCACCTTTAAATGAAAAGGACAGACCAAAGTTATGAAACGAAGCGGACGTAAAATATGCTTTATTTGCCGGTGCCCGACAATATTATCTGTATCAATCAAAATGTGTAAATGGAAAATGAATTGAGGGTTTCACCTGTATTGCTTCGTACAACGTACTGTCCAAATATGAAACAGTCTGCGCAGAGATAGTCACGGCGATCATTTTTTTGAAAATGCCTCTTTACAATAGCTTAGAGTTTGGCAGTAGTTTGATTCTGAACGACATCACCCGAACGAGAAATACAACTTGCTTACCAACGCCAGCAGATTTCTCCGAACTACAACCAGACCCCATTGTCGACTATCTTGTCATAACGCCGGCAACAAATTGATAGAGATTTGATGAACAGAATTCTAGAATCAAGAAATATCAGCTTCCGCAAAGTTGTTTACAGTTTCCATGTTTAAAACGTCACTACTACACAAACATTGATGACGTCATAAGGGAGCGCTTCGTAATTAATGATTTTTAATGTATATACTTCTTCTTCTTTAAAACGAGCGAAAAGTGTTCTATAAAAGACACTTTTCCATTTCAAAAGCATCTCCTATTTATTTCAGAAACATTACCACAAAAATTAAATGAAAAAGACAAGTCAAAGTCATGAAACGAAGCGGACGTAAAATATGATATATTTGCAGGTGCCCGAACATATTTTCCGTATCAATCAAAATGTGTAAATGGAAAATGAATTTACGGTTTCACTTGTACTGCTTCGTACAACGTACTGTCCAAATATGAATCAAACACGGAATATTTGCCAGATCTGCCAGATTTCAGTGGAATATTAAAAGGCATAAATTGACCGTGGACAACTATTTTCATCAATCATACTGTTTGACTACAGAACTTGAAAACAATGTTCAGATAATTGAGAATAAACCAAACTAAATATTTCCAAAACCTATATAGTGGAAATAAGCCTTTTTCTGACATACTCTTCAAGCTTACTTGTAAAAATGCCTTGGACATTATACTTTTTTGTGCAGTTTAAAAAAAAAAAAATTGTATGTGCAAATATTGGTAACTTACATTTTAATTGATTTCTGATGATTTCAATTTACATTGGTCATTTATTCTTTAAAAAAATATTCATCAAATACCCCGATACTAGGGACGTTTCTGCTGAAATGCTTAGATAATGATTTCTCCTCTATATCAATAAAAGTATTTTCATTGATATAATTTAATTTTTACATATTTTTGAGAATATTTGTCCAGTTTTCATAAACACAATGATGATCAAGAATGTACTAGTTCTGATTGAAATGTGCACGTATAATGATAATCCCACGATACTAAGACCTACCTTCATAATACTTATATAATTAGCTGGTCATAAAACATGAAATATTTGGGTTTCTTAACGCTATTCTTTTTTTTTAAAATTTGGATCGATAAGTAGGACATAAGTCATTTAAAAATGGTTTCAAGATGTCATTTGATCATTTTATTTGGCAGTTAATGAAATGGTACACAATGTCATAACGATAAACAATTGTGCATGACAAGTCTAAATGAATTCATTTTCTACAAAAGCTGTTAGAGATTTTGGATCTTTTAGCAATATTGTCTTCGAAGATTTTATATTTTTTAAAAATAAATTCTTGCTAATCCTTTTAATTTCAATGGATTTTATTGTTCTTAGAATGCTACGATTCAAGAGAACTCCAGTGTGTGTTTAGTACGCCGAAAACTATGACTTGCTTAGACAATGAATTGTCTTTGGGTACACACTGGTTGCACATTACTTCAAGCTTTTCTAGAGATTATTGACACAATGACAATCGACAAATAAACATCGTCAATTTTGCGTAAACGTCTTTTGTACTTTTTCTAAAATAAGTTAAGCACTTATCCTTTTTAAGAACCAAAATGTAGCAGATTCTGCCATTTCAAACATACTGGAGGCAATATAATCTAAGTATTTAATCACCTAAAACTGTTTATGTCCATAAATAAACTTATGAGCTATGACTATATTGTATGATTTTCAGATTTTCTATTCATGATGATGTCACTCCATGTCTTTGCAACAATTATTTTTTAAATCATTTGTGTGTTTTACTTCAGATTTATTAAATGTACTTCTTGTGATAAGAAATTACCCCCTAAATTCAGAAATAATGCTTCCTTTCTTTCAAGGGGTTCTTAAGTCCTCTTCAGTGTTTTTGACTTTGTGTTAGTTAGACAGCCGTGTCAAAATCAAATAGTCTGAAAGAGCAAGATTCAACAATATTTATGCCAGCTTTCCATGGGCGACGATTCACTATCTTGATTTGAAAATATGTCATCAAATTGTGGTAAAGGGGAGTATGGTTTTAGAACTCATAGGCCGCTCTATGAGGCGTCTGCAAATGAGTCAAAGCTTAGTGATATACCCAGTTCGACACCATCACATGACTCAATTACATTTACTATCATACACTATAGGTGAAATTATTCTTTAAAGCTTTTAGCCTGATATTGCTTTCGTAACATGATACTAAATATGTGTAACAATTCATCAATGCATGACAAAACGTTACTCAAAGTACAATAATTTTGTAATGGCAACCAAAGATGATGTTTATTCTCAACTCCGTTCGGAGTATGTAATCTGGCATCCAACTGCTGAGTGAAAAAAAGGACTAGGCTAATAAATCAGATTTGCAAGTGGTCTCTCAATTCGTGTCTCAGCGTTGGTCCGACAGTCAACTGTCAGATTGACCAACCACGAAGTTGGTCACCTATCCGATGATAAACCACGCCGATGATTGCTTGTCCTCGTTGATAACCTTCAGCATACTATGCTATCAACACGACAATGGTTGCTTGTCTCCATCGATAATCTTCAGCATACCATTGAATAAACCACGCCAATAGTTGCTTGTCTTCATTGATAACCTTCAGCATACCATTGAATAAACCACGCCAATAGTTGCACGTCTTCATTGATAACCTTCAGCATACCATTGAATAAACCACGCCAATAGTTGCACGTCTTCATTGATAACCTTCAGCATACCATTGAATAAACCACGCCAATAGTTGCACGTCTTCATTGATAACCTTCAGCATATCATGCAATAAACACGACAATGTTTGCTTGTCTTCATTGATAACCTTCAACATATCATGCAATAAACCACGCCAATAGTTGCTTGTCTTTATTGATAACGGTCAGCATACCATTGAATAAACCACGCCAATAGTTGCATGTCTTCATTGATAACCTTCAGCATACCATTGAATAAACCACGCCAATAGTTGCTTGTCTTCATTGATAACCTTCAGCATACCATTGAATAAACCACGCCAATAGTTGCATGTCTTCATTGATAACCTTCAGCATACCATTGAATAAACCACGCCAATAGTTGCGTGTCTTCATTGATAACCTTCAGCATACCATGCAATAAACCACGTCAATAGTTGCATGTCTTCATTGATAACCTTCAGCATATCATGCAATAAACCACGTCAATAGTTGCTCGTATCATTGATAACTGTCGACATACTATGCGCTAAACCACGTCAATGGTTGCTTGTCTTCATTGATAACGGTCGACATTCCATGGCATAAACCACGCCAATAGTTGCTTGTCTTCATTGATAACGGTCCACATACCATGGCATAAACCACGCCAATAGTTGCTTGTCTTCATTAATAAGGGTCGACATAACATGCAATAAATCACGCCAATAGTTGCTCGACTCAGTTGATAAAGATTAGTAAACCATGAACTGAAACCACGTATATAGTTGCCTGACTTGGAATGGACATATACCACATACAAACAAGGTATACGTATGTATGGTGCATTATCGACCCTCCTCTAAATATATACACTTGAACATAAATTAAGCAATACCTAATTTTTTAAACACCAAAATCGTTTCTATTTGAAATTAGTCGGTATAGAATTTTTGTTATGGTTTAAGGTAGAACAATAATTTAGCAGTATTAAAACGAAAGGTCACTCAAATAACGGTTCACTGTCTTTCGGATAACGGCTTTTACAATAAATTGGTATTTTTGTGTCAAAATCCAAGTTCCATTATGAAATTTAATGAAAGTCAATATGCGTTGCTGTAATGTGATTAGTGTCATTCTTTCAAGTGAAGTGATTACACTTTACTAACTGACTTTTTAACAAAAGTCACTCGTTAAAGCAGTATGCATCTTCAAACTCACAAAATCATGAAACTGTCAATTTCAATAAACTTGTCTTAATGAACAAATACGGTCACTCCTTACGGTATAAGCTTATCTAAAGCGAGCTGAAGTATTGAATAAACAGATTGAATTCAAATAATCTCAAATTTATTCACAGATCATATGGTTGTAGGCATTTTCTCAATTATCATTAAAAAAAGGGACTGGAAGTTTAATGTCTGTTTAGCTTCTTATCATGCATGATAAAATATATTTTGGTGTGTGAATGTCAACTTGGTATAAAAAATGTTGTTTACAATAAATCAATTCTAAAGTTTAAAGTGTAGTTTCTCTGTTAGGACAATAGTTGTTTTAGGTACAAATTCACTACCTTCACATTTTCCCTCACATTTTCATAAATTTTACATATGGTTGATTTTTTTCAGTGAATGAGTAGCTAAATAACCAATAGTTATGTCTGAGATTATAAAATCGTTTAATTTATCATAACAATCTCAGAGCACCACATTTCAATTTCCAAACTAGGGTGTTGCTTAATTAATTTCCAAGTGTATACACCAAACACAATTTTGGTTAAGGCCGCTCTCTTGTAAACCGTTCAAACATAAACTATAGGCCTAACTACTTTTCGGATATGAAAGGTTTTCCCTTTTCGAACTTTTTATAATAAATCATTTTCTCTTATGTTCACATTTCATTTCCCCCCACTGAATGCGCTCTGTAACTGAAGACAAGACATTTAACTATAATCAATGTAATATTATCTCCACTATTTACAAATAAATATCATTGACTCCAACACAGACTCTCATAACAAAGAAAATTACAGATATACAGGTCCTCATTGACCCGTAATTCTAGCCAACAACTCTGACACAACCTTTAATTTACCTTTATTTTAATTTCGATATTTATTAACGTCAATAGTCAATAAAAGATGATAGTTTCTACTTTCTGGTTTCTAAAAGAGACCATAAACCTTCAACCCTTTGTTTCAAACAAAATAAAGCATACGTTATTGAACTACGGCTGTGTGTCTAAGTTTTGACTAAGGGTTGTCATTACCTCCCCTTTGTCACGAGGAAACCATGTATATGAGCAGGGAGCCACCCCGTTCGTCTTCACAGCTTCCACCAGTTTCTGCGCATGACGGATACGGGTTCTAATGTTGCCAGCAGACTTTCCGTATCAACAAGAAGTTTGCGCACACTCCGGAAGCGGTGTTGCTACGTCGTGGCGGCTATCATTCCCATAGGGGTACGAGCTGGCGGTATTCCTCTCCGTGACATCATGCCGGCATGCAATTAGATTTCGGGTACCCAACCAGCTTATCAATCGATTACGCTTCGCATAAATCAGTTTGCAATTGATGAAGTTGTGTCAGGCGGCACATGTCGACTCAATATGTGACTTTATTGACACATGTCCACTCTTCTTTCACGTGGTTGCGGAAACACTGTTGTTTGAATATTAGGAGTGTTTGATGGGATGGATTTGTTTTGCGTCTGAAATAATTTTGTTTTCAAATTTCGTCTTCCAAGACTTGTGTAGAAGATCGAACGTCATATGTTGCCCTATCTTCCAATAACTAAACTTGAAGTGAAACAGAAGTGTAGGCGTATCTAAAGCGACATCGTCACTTCTATGAGAGGCTTTTTAGAAGTTGGTGAGATGACGACAGACAAGTTCTATGGATTTGTAACTTCTTTATTGCAGTGAAAGTGACACTTGGTAGTAGATATCGTCACTGGTTTCTAAACCACAAAACGTGACCGCAACGTTAACCCATTTCGCTTTAGAGAATTGAGACTTTCCGAATCTCTGAGAGGAATAGACCCACATGGGATTTCACTACACCACACAACACCAAATGACGCTTAACGACACCAAAACACACTTATCACACCTCAACCCTCACTTAGTAACCACACACCAACACACCTCGTCCCACCACAGTTAGTAGTCACACACCACCACACTGTGTAGCCACACACCACCACACATCGTCATAACACACTTAGTAGCCAAACGCCGTCATACCTCGTCATTTCGCACTTAGCCACATCAAACCACTACCCGTCACATCCCACTTAGTCACACCACTACACCTCGTCACATCACACGTAACCACACCACATTACATCTCGTCACATCCCACTTGACAATACTACACCATACCTCTTCACATCAGACTGAGCTACACACCACCACACTTAACCACGCCACACGTGACCACACAACACCTCGTCACACCACACTTTACCACAAACCGCAAGGTCACACCACACTGGACCACACCACACTTAACTACACAACATCGCACCTCATCACACCACACATAACCACACTACGCTTAGTCACAACACAACTAACCACACCACACTTAACCACACCACAACTCGTCACACCACACTTAACCAACCCACCCCGCAACTCGTCACATCACACCACACCACACCACACCACACCACACCACACCACACCACACCACACCACAAAACATTACACCTCGTCACACTACACTTAGCCACACCATAAACGTCACACCACTCCACAACTCATCACAACCCACCTGACCACACCACCCCACAACTCGTCACACCACACTTAACCATAGCACGCCACACCACACTTAACCACACCACAACATGCGTATTCCTTAAACACAGCACACCGTTTCCACATACAATCACACACATACACCCATCAACTCACAGCAAATCACAAAAGCTATTTACTTCTTCCTACGCCATACGAACCTTCTTACCTCCTTGGTGAGATCACCCCATATCCCTCCCCTAAAGCTAGACTGCCTTACCTGTATACAGGTGCTAAGAGAAGTTTGTGTGGGTTTACAGTTTTCCCATACATTCATCTCAAATCGTCCCAGCTTAGCGATACAATATTTAGCAGCCTCTTGTTGTTTGTAATTGGTGCTTTCACAAGAGCACGTGCACTTTGGGAAATTGGTAAGGTGAATGTAATCGCTAGGTGCGTGTCCCTTGTGATGTGGCAGATTGTTATTATCATGTGTAACGTGCCATAATGACATACATAATGATTAGCGCTTCTATTCAACATAATTCCCTATTGGAGGAGCCAACCGTCATTACAGTTTGATTTATGAACATAACAGGCTAATTTAGGCGACATTTAAATAGTTGCCCATTGTTTAAAAATCCAATGAATTGAAAGGCTAGAACATCTGAGAATCCAAATGCACACTGGAATATGGGTTCGCAGAGCAAACGATGTTGACTTCTGTAAGTCAACATCTGAATTATGACTTATGCACATGACTGAATTATTTATTTTAAATTATATTCCATGCCAGAGCGATACAAATAGTAACGACTGTAATAAAAATAGTTTTGTGTATTTTGTACACATGACTGTAATACAATATGTTGAAACCATTATAGCAAACGGTGTACTTAGTTTTACATGCTCGATATTAAAAGATAGGCAATGGTTTATTTGTGTTTTACTGAATCATCTCTAGGTGAAATCAAGCAATTACATTTTAGATTGTTTAATCCAATAAAATGGCATCCAACGTGCGGATCTTCGCCTGATTATAACAAAGTGAATTATTAATTACACACTGCGTTTAATTGGGTATAATACTCTGAATAAATTCTTTACAAGTATTTCAATTTGAACCGTGTCTGGACACACGCTTGGACATTTTACGAATGCTGTTCTCAGCAGGGGTATGTAGTAGTTGATGAATGGTACTGGTGGGGTGGCGTCCACGGACTGAGAGGGGGAGTCGCGGTCAAGGAAGAAAGGGGGCCTGAAGAAAGGGAGGGGTTCTAGAAAAGGATGGAGACAATGGTTTAAAATGGGTTTGGGGAGGGAGCGGTCAGGCGTCTTTCGTCATGTCGCGTGGAGACATAAGTCGGTCATTTTCATCTTTCTCAACAATTCTTATATCGCGACAATTACAGGACCTTACGCGTGTCAATAACTATACGTTTCATTTCGGAATGGTGTCTCAAATTTCTAATAAAATCAAATTAACCTAAACATTTAATAGCCAACGCTTGGTGTTAAACACCCGTGGTTTCGCACCGCGTCCATTGGTCATCTTATTGTTCCAGCCTTGTCCAGATTCATGGACTGTGCGCAACAAACGGGCACCTGCTCAAGGTCTAATATCAGCAATATAGAGATGGTTCTGGAATAAGAGTGATGATAGCCGGAACATGACAATGAAAGTTATCAATATAACACCGGGAGCTCTCCACTATCATATGACACTGTAAACACAGGATTAGGGCTATTATTTGTCCTCGGAACGCCCCGAACATGCAAACCTTTCTATATCTAATATACTTGCATCGTTTTAACCAACTTGTATACCATCATTAGATGTGTCATCTTCGTTTGGGTTCGTGCCACGCTTTGTCCCCGATGCTGTCGTCGCTATATCATTACAATGGGATGGTACCCCTTTGTGTATCTTCATAAAAATATGACAACTATTAATAAGCAGATGAGAAATAAGGTTAGAAATTGACAAGCCAGCTGATATCGATATCGCTGTTGGGGTTATTCAAGTTTGAAACATATTTGAAGAATCGCTTCGTATCTGGCCCCTATGTGTGATTTTGTGGTGATGCATAATTCAATTCAGATCAATGTACATGTACTATTATTTTCTTCAGCCGGTTTCAATTACATTAAATACGTTGTTGGAAAAATTATAAATTGAAAAAAAATGATTGATTGACCTAAAAAAAACAACATACAATAGGTGATTGAAGATAAAACATTCATTAATATAGTAGGGACAGGTTGAGGTTTATATATATATATTATTATATTCATCTTTGGTTGATAAAAGATGGGACTTTTGTAAAAATAATGTTCAAATGAAATGTACCACTATTTTGCAGATATAACAAGTGCCCTGTTGGATATAATGAAGGCTATCTGCATTCACAACAGTCTGAGTTGGTACAAGTTGACATTTTAGGCACATAAGTTGTTGATTTATATCTATATAAATATTCATTTGTCATAAAATTAATCACTCAAGTAATCATGAAGATGTGTTCTTCATACACATACATGTATATATGTATATATATATATATATATATATATATATATATATATATATATATATATATATATATATATATATATATATATATAAATAAAAATGAGTCGTTTATCACGTGAAGTAAGGATATATATATATATATATATATATATATATATATATATATATATATATATATATATATATACTTAAATCGGACATCAAATAAGTTTACCTCCCAAAAGAAATGAAACATACATACACTATATTTAACATTGATGAAAGCCATAGGCGGATACATTACCTTCGCCTAATAACAGCAAATTAAATATCAAAACCATGTTTTGCAAGGGAATCACGTTACAGGAAATGTATATAAAACTGGACAGATGTTTAGATCAAATGTAAATGATGAATTATGTACAGTATCTGTTGTGGAGTCCTACAATGAAATGAAAGCTTTGTTAAAATATGTTTCCTATGTTTTTGAAACATAACACACATTGCAGGATAAACTTGGAGATAGCAAAGAAAGCAATATGAATCAATCTGAAAAATAGAAAATCAGATAATGTTACTAGTTAATGTGGTATACACTCTAAACGTACATATACGTTTATCGGTAAATAAACTTGTATGAGATACATATAAGACCACAAACGAACATAAAATATCATTCAACCAAGTATATATGAACTATCGTTTTCTGCTTTTATAATATTACTTGTGTATTATTAAAATGTCATCTTCTTGCTTGTCGAGAATGCTTAATAATAATACTCCAAATACTTCTAATTGCTCAATCCATGAAGGCGACATCAACTTAAGTCGTAGTATTGGCAACGGAGTTGTTCTATAAACGTTGTATGTGCGAGCTGTTTTGAACGATTTTGCCGTATTAAATACCCAAGAAAGCTAGTATAAGATTATAGGTGTACATCGAGATGACGAGTTGTAGACATGCATTACAGTGGTACATGTGTATTAAACAGTAACTTGAATGGTAACTTCTATATATTTTGAATTATTATCTTATTGTTATTTCTCAAATTTGTATTTACTGAGACCATTGACATACAAAGCACGTGCATACTGTATCAATATGATATCTGATAAATGATGTGGAATATGTTATCGTAGTCTTACACTCTGAAAAAAGTATTTATTCTGAAAATATCACCTTTTTATTAAATATTAACAAGGAGACTAACTACAAATTAGTCATACATTGCAATATGTCTGCTTGAAACATTAAAAAGGGACAACATTTATATCACTTATTCTAAAAAAAATGAATTACTACATTATTGGTTGTATGGCAAATTAACCTTTTCGTGCATCCATTTTAAAATTGTTAATTAAGAAGACATTCAATGTCAATCACTATGGAACATCGACAAAATTAGAATTGATGATAACCCATTTTGTCATGAAATATAACTTTTTACTTTGTGAATGTATATGTACCTCATTTTGTCCTGAAGTGTAACTATTTGTGTTATTTGCCTGTACCACAATATATGTAAAAAAAAAATTTAAAAAAAAACATAAGGTAATATTGGATTCCTGTAGAATGTTTCAATACCTAAAAAATCCAAATGGTTGTGTGACAAATTAACCTTTTCATGTATCAATTTTAATCAAGATTGGCAGTCAACATATGGTCATATCATCACAAAAATTAAAATGGATGAAAAGAATAAGTGATAACCACCTGAAATAGACACATCTTTTAAACAATCAATTACAAATCAAAACACCTTTTTTACTAATTTCCTCCACAACTAACTCTTTTTTGGAAAATATACTTTTAAACTGGTCTGAGTTTTTATCCTTGAGGAAGTACAATGTCAATCACTATGGAAAATCGACAATATTAGATTTGATAATAACCCAATTTTATATCTCGAATTGTAAAAAAAAGTGTCGTTTTCGTGAATGACTTGCTTCATGATGAAGGCCGCATTTACATATGAAGAATTTTCCAAATTTTTCTCAATAAATACTATCTTTCTTACTTCTGTGAAAAGAGCCACACCTTCTTATTCTTTAACACTGCGCATACATAAATTTAAAACGAAAATGCTGAAACCAAATTGAATTTATCCTTTTAATGTATATCTCAAGTTCATATCATAATTGGGAGTAAAAAGCTATATGCCTCTCTCTTGTACTCCAAATTTATTCATTTGCCAAGTTATACAAAATTGGAAAGAATTCTACAGAGTGTTTTCACTGAAAATGATTGGAAACATTTTGACATTATTGCTAATAAATGTTCACGAAGCAAAGACGTGAAATGGTTGGAATACAGAATTATTCATTATCCAATGGTGACAATTTTTCTATACAATTGGATATAACGTCCTAACTACTATGCTATGCTATGCTATGTGGGAATGTGAACCTATCTTCAAATTATGGAAAGATATAGAATCATGGTTAAACTCAGTTGAGTTAAAATTGGAATTTACAAACAAAATCATCATGGGAATGATAGGAAAGAACAAAATCCTGCAAATGCAATCATTTTCCTGTTTAAACAATATATATATATATATCTATAGATGCAGCACAAACAGTTTTATAACGAAGTTGGAATATTTAAAAAAGGAAATTGTACGTTACAATGATATGTCGAGATATGTTTTTCTGTCAACAGGAACGGAAGAAATGATTTTCCAATATTGGTCATCATTTCATTTATTACTCGGAAAATAATCCTGATTATAATAGAAGTGAAAAGAGCAGCCACTTACGAATATATTTATATCTACATTTTTATATGTACGGAACCTCATTTGTCATGAAATATAACTTTTTTCTTCGTAAATGTATGCACCCCATTTTGTCATGAAATGTGACTAAATTTATTTTTGTTATATGCCTGTACCACAAAATATGTAAAAAAAAAACAAAACATAAGGTGATATTGGATTCCTATAGAATGTTTAAAAACCTTAAATATCCAATTCGATACACATCTTTCAAACGTAGCATCCACGAGGTTAATGTATGTGCGATTAAACACTATAGGTCTAACAAACCTAATTATTAATGAAACGAGACACAAGCTTTTGACATGATTTGAAAACGAAGTTCACTTTTTTGTGTTTTTCAAACTTACGTTAACTGTACATCCCATACAGATTGTTATCTTTCCAATCATTCATCTTAAGTGTTTAACCAAATTCATTCTTCAGATAACAATAGTATAATAAAATGAACTTTCACAATATGTTACCCTATTTCTCAGCGAGATGATAATGTTAAACCCAATACACTAAGTTACCAATGAACTATTTAATTATAACTCTGCTAATAAAATGATGTTGCATGTACAGTATGTACAGTATGTACAGTATGTACAGTATTTTAATAATGTATACGTGATAACAGTGTACATGCACCAATATATTATTCGTCCGGTAAAACTAATTTGATGATTATCCATACCAAGTTGCGCTATTCTGTCAGTTGTTTAAACTTTGATTTGGAAGTTGGAATTAAAAGTGATCCTGAATCTCCTGTTGAGAATGTCCATCACTACTTGTTTGAATGTCCACTGTACAAACGACAAAGAGTAATTCATATCATCTTTAAAGCGCATTTGTAGAGTAGCAGGTATATTCCACTTGATAATAAGATTTTGTTAGAAGGAAGTGCAGACATATCACCATGTCAAAACACAAATGTATTTAAGTTAGTACATTCGTTCATTAGTGAGACAAAAAGATTTGTATAACATAACATTAGTTTTCTGTATGTCTTTATTCTTCTTTCACTGATGTCAATTATGTCTCTCTGACAATAAACTGTAAATTCACTATGCACATATCAAGGAGAAGGTTTTCTAAGTTGGAGAACTTGTTCCTGATCCTTTTCATATTGAATAACACATGTTTAAACCAACAGTATGTGAAGGTTTATTATGTCAGTTATATTTTCTGATAAATATAAACTATTACGTCGTGTTCAGCTATTCTTATAGCAATAGATTAAAAGCGAACTTAATATTACTTTGCTTGAACTCCAATTTAACAGAACGATAAACGAGTTTTAATATATAACCATGTGGTTATTATCAGCTGAAGGACGCACTAACTCAAGACTGGCACTCCTCCCTCCACTCAATCATCAAGTGTTCTACCTACAGACATTTTAAATCTATCCTCAACGTCGAAACTTGATTTGTCCCTTCAAAACGTAGATTTCTTTCCAAATTCAGATGTACAAATTGTCCACTGGAGGTAGAATTAGATCGCCATAACAATATCTCCCTAATAAGAAAGAATTTGAAATAAATGCTTGAAAAGTAACATCTCAGTCAATGAACATAAATTTCACGTACTTTTAACATATCCATCCTACAATGAAGTACGTAAAACCTACCTCAACGATGAACAATTTAAAATGTTTATTACAATCAACTGACAAACTACCCTGTACCCAATTGTCTTCTCAAGCTACATTCTTCAGTACAAAACGATTATGCTATGTGAACTTATTTATGTTTAACTATGTATTTTAGCTAATGGCGTACACTGAATCAAATATTTATGTCTGCTTGTCCAACTGGTTCAAGGAAGTGTGCCTGGACTGGAATTAATCCACTGTTTAATCACCAATATGTACAAACAAGTAGTTGAAGAGTAGTAGAGAAGTACGATATTCCATTAATTAGCACAAAAGGTTATGTCTCCAAAAGTGCTTTTCGTTTAGACAAATCATTCTAAATTGAATGCTATAACCGAAATCTTTTCTTCCTGGCTAGATAAGTATTTGTCGTCTGGGCAAATCATCCTAAATTGAATGTCTTACCGAAATCACTTACTCATGTTTTGACAACCAAGGTTGTGTTTGAACGAACACGTTTCATATTTCTCATCTTCACCATCTCAAATACAGTATATCTGACACGATCGCGACAACGTTTGAACATCACTTTATTTAGAGAATCTAAGTTCTTTTTAAAAGCACTTCCGGTAGTATTTAATCAGAGATCGTAAATTTATTTTATGGTCTCTGGTTTAATGGATTTCCGCGGCTTACCCTGTCTGTAATCTTCTTTTTTTTATTCACAGTTCAATTTGTTTACAAACTATTCTCGCCTTATCTTCTTACAAAAGACTTAACGAAAAGATCTTCATTGTTAAACCAAAATACGTCTTTGTACGTCTTGGACACGTTACAAAGGGCCACGTGTTGTAAGTCCATGGTATTAAAACTAATGTTTGCTTCCTGTTTATCAAGGATTTAGACGAAGATTAAATTTTATTTCTGTAAGCCTAGATATCTGACACATCTCTATTAAGACTAAGATTTAACTTCTTTAAGTCCCAAGAGGCAATATTTTCATCCCAGGGGTGTCTCCACCACCCCGTCTCTTCTGGATGTTCTCATTGGTTTCACGAACAGCTGTGAGGGGTCAGTTGTCCATCTACAGCGACTTCTTACTATACTGGACATTTGGGCAGCTGGACTGTCCGGGGGATTAGCGGGGGAGGGTCAGGGGAGATCGTTGGCACGCGACAGTCTCGTGACCCCCTCTGACCGCTGTCCACCTGGCGTGGAGCGGGTTCCCAAACAGCTGTGAGGGTGAGGGGGTCGTGATTAATATGTCCACGCTGTCCACGCATATTATATGGTATAAATAAATCATAAATTGATTCTTTGTTGATTACAGTTTAGATTTAAAAAGCTGTCTCCTTGTGTTATGATGATGTGAAAGGCTATCTCTCGCCCGTGATTCCTTTGTGATTTTGTTAACATCTCAATCTACACGTGTATTGGTTAGATGCAAATTTGAAATATAGAGTAAATATGTTTAGATCCTTTCATGTGCAATACTAATACATTTTAATATTTGAACATAATTCTAATATGATATAAATAAAGATGAAAGAAGGATAGTTGTATTTGTTCAGTTGTGAGCACTAGCCGTAGGATTCCCAAGAAAAGGGATTATTATCAAGATCTCATGCTAAGTGTACGTATACCAGCTCAACATGCTACTCTTCCAAGATTCGCAAGATTCTTAGATGTAAGTGTCCCACTTCAAATACGCGAGCTTCACCTCAATGAGCTTCCAATTCATTCTTTGGAATCAATTACAGAGAGGGGAATAATGTGACATTGACAGGACACCAATACATGTACACGAAGATGGCACTACTACACGTGAAGGGTGCCAGCAGCCACGGTCACATTGGCCGAGTAGATAGATAAACTGGTGCCATAGAGTCAGTGCTGGCGATTGGTGCCCGACTCGGGGGATGTGCGTTCGAATACCACAAATTGACACGTACCGAAAAAATTCATAAGAATGTGAAAGTATGATCCCCAATATAAGTTCTGTAATAGAACAGATACTGGGGCAGCATTCCGTTTACATTTGGAGCATGAAGGCTGACACGTGTACCTCTGATAACAGCATAGTACTGCCAATGGTCTTCTATTAATGCAGTCAACGCAAAACTATAATTTTAAAATATTAACAGTTTGAAGTTGGTAACATTCTGCAACGCTATCAACACGAATAAAACTGACTGAAGCGTCTGTAAAATACCCATATAATTTTTAAGCCATCATTATCAAAGCGTTAGTCGTATTAGAGCCAAGGAATTATTAATTTAATTTCAGCTTAGCGTGACACTGTGATGGAGGGAAGAAATATATTAACAGTTTTCCTCATAATGTTCCATGCTGACCATATTGTTAATGTTTGTTTAAGATGAAGGATGGATTACCAGTTAATTACATTTTTCGTTACCTTGGTTACGAAACCATGTACTTTGAGAATGGCAGGAAACCCTTGGATGAACCATTCAGAAACTCCACTAGGGTCCTCAGAGACACAGTCAACTTCTGAAACTGACAGGGGTACAACACAATGTCAACATTTCAATAATAAAAACAAACTGCCCCGGATATGCAATCTAGATTTACTGATAATTAACAATCTTTTTAGAAGCCACTGAAGTTAGGTTCAGGACATGAGAGGACATGAGAGAAGAGCAGCTGGGCTGAATTAAAACAACGTGCTTCCATACTTCATTCTCATCATATGTTCGTTCGTGATGACTGCATTTAGGAATATCCGTTATTATAATTTTCATTTTCATTTATTTTCTGACTGTTTTGATGCTGATATACATTTCCTAATTTAAAAAACACGCTGGTTCTACTTCTGGTTGTTTAACGATGTGAATTATCTTAGTTGTATAACAATAATGATTGAATATGATTTGTACAAGTTCCATGTAGCCATGTTCGCAGAAAGCAGGAGAGCGACTAGACTAACATTTAGTCTCAGAAATATTTTTTTGTTACGAGTTACATTTTACAAACAATTCAAATAGTTATACCAAATGGAGCCCTAAATATTTTCAGAGCTGAGTAATCTAGACTTGCTATAATTTTCTAGACTGGGTTGGTCGTCAATTGAATATTTTACTCTAGGGTCTGGATGACAGACTAGAGAGACTCACTGAAATATTTAACGGTTACAGACCCTTTATTACCTAAAGACTCCTAATACCTAACTATTTTCTCTCGACATGCTCATGCTTAGGATTGAAAGTAAGTCCATGATATGTCTGTCATGGTTTAATCTGCACTGTACGTGCAATGATAAAATTAACTAGTTTAGGCAGTGGGCAGTAGATCAAATTGACAAGAACATTCGCAATACGATCGTTGTGAAATACTTAGAACCTCCTACATATGTTTGACAAGCTAGAGGAAATGACATATAAAACCAATGTACGTCAACAAATAACGACAACAAGGAAATCACTTGACCAAAATTCCAAATTAAGCCAATGAAATATATTTTTAGTATCAATCCCGGAAACGAGTGCTAAACAAAACCCTTCCCTGAGCAATCCTCTGTTTACCATGACCTCTGCAATGACTTTATAGTTTAGTTTTATTTCATATGCAAACTTGTATATTCCATCATGTTAAAGAAATATCTCCAGAACGCCCTATCAGGTTCACGTAATTGAGAGGCATTTAGAAGTGGAATACATAATAAAGCGTAATTTTCTGGAAACGATTTCTTTATTGCGAAGAATGTTTCAGAGTATATGCTCGTTTATCTACATGTTGAAATAAACAATGGAATCCATTTAATCAAATATGTCATACTTGATCCAGATGATATCTATAACATTTATTTGACTAAAGTGAAATCACCGTACGTTAGTTTGAAACCTATTAGCAATGAACTTGGGCTTTATATATACCGTAATAACTTTCATGTACAATGGAAATTTACTGATTATTATAATTGATAAAATACTACCGTAACAAAATTATAAAATTATTTTATGAGTTTTATATTGGACCATAGCCACTCGTGTGAAATAGACATTTAATTGACAACCTGTTTAAAATACACGATGCTGAGTTGACAACAAACATGATACGCTTGATTCTATTCATTTATATCAGTCCTTTTGAGTAAATAACTTTAGCAATACCAATATGCGTCAGGACTAATTTAATTTGCAGGAAATTGTAAATCGACATTTGAAAGCACGTGTATACCAACAACGCCATCCTTGAATACAATAACCTATCTGCAATTAAAGCGACGGAAGCGTTCATCATTGTGACGGAATTGAACTGGGAGTGGTGTCAATTGCAGGAAATAGACACTATGTCAATCATATTGTCTATCCACTAAAATACAGAAGAAACGTATAAACTTCACTTAAGCGTGTAACGACCTTTATATAATGTCAATCTATCAGTGTGAATGATTTGCAGTTTTGTAGTTGATAGGTGTATAGGTGAAAGAGGTTATGGAGTGGATAGGTGTGCGGTTTGATAGTGTTATGAATCAATAGAAAAATGGCTGGATAGAAGTAACTGGATGATGGTGTTTATCTATTTTGTGAGAGTGGTTATGAAGTTGATTGGTGTGTGGCTGGATGGATGGATAATGATGGTTGTTATGAAGTAGATAGGTGTGTGGCTGGATGGATGGATACTGATGGTGGTTATGAAGTAGATTGGTGTGTGGCTGGACGGATGGATAATGATGGTTGTTATGAAGTAGATATGTGTATTGCTGGATAGATTGATAATGATGGTGGTTATGAAGTAGATTGGTGTGTGGCTGGACGGATGGATAATGATGGTTATTATGAAGTAGATATGTGTATGGCTGGATAGATGGATAATGATGGCGGTTATGAAGTAGATAGGTGTGTGGCTGGATAGATGGATAATGATGGCGGTTATGAAGTAGATAGGTGTGTGGCTGGATGGATGGATAATGATGGTGGTTATGACGTAGATAGGTGTGTGGCTGGATAGATGGATAATGATGGCGGTTATGAAGTAGATAGGTGTGTGGCTGGATGGATGGATAATGATGGTGGTTATGACGTAGATAGGTGTGTGGCTGGATGGATGGATAATGATGGTGGTTATGAAGTAGATTGGTGTGTGGCTGGACGGATGGATAATGATGGTTGTTATGAAGTAGATATGTGTATTGCTGGATAGATTGATAATGATGGTGGTTATGAAGTAGATTGGTGTGTGGCTGGACGGATGGATAATGATGGTTATTATGAAGTAGATATGTGTATGGCTGGATAGATGGATAATGATGGCGGTTATGAAGTAGATAGGTGTGTGGCTGGATAGATGGATAATGATGGCGGTTATGAAGTAGATAGGTGTGTGGCTGGATGGATGGATAATGATGGTGGTTATGAAGTAGATATGTGTATGGCTGGATAGATGGATAATGATGGCGGTTATGAAGTAGATTGGTGTGTGGCTGGACGGATGGATAATGATGGTGGTTATGAAGTTGATTGGTGTGTGGCAGGATGGATGGATAATGATGGTTGTTATGACGTAGATAGGTGTGTTGCTGGATAGATTGATAATGATGGTTGTTATGACGTAGATAGGTGTGTGGCTGGATAGATGGATAATGATGGTTGTTATGAAGTAGATATGTGTATGGCTGGATAGATTGATAATGATGGTTGTTATGACGTAGATAGGTGTGTGGCTGGATGGATGGATAATGATGGCGGTTATGAAGTAGATAGGTGTGTGGCTTGATGGATGGATAATGATGGTGGTTATGAAGTAGATTGGTGTGTTGCTGGACGGATGGATAATGATGGTGGTTATGAAGTTGATTGGTGTGTGGCTGGACGGATGGATAATGATGGTGGTTATGAAGTTGATTGGTGTGTGGCTGGATGGATGGATAATGATGGTTGTTATGACGTAGATATGTGTATGGCTGGATAGATTGATAATGATGGTTGTTATGACGTAGATAGGTGTGTGGCTGGATAGATTGATAATGATGGCGGTTATGAAGTAGATAGGTGTGTGGCTTGATGGATGGATAATGATGGTGGTTATGAAGTAGATTGGTGTGTGGCTGGACGGATGGATAATGATGGTGGTTATGAAGTTGATTGGTGTGTGGCTGGACGGATGGATAATGATGGTTGTTATGAAGTAGATATGTGTATGGCTGGATAGATTGATAATGATGGTTGTTATGACGTAGATAGGTGTGTGGCTGGATAGATTGATAATGATGGCGGTTATGAAGTAGATAGGTGTGTGGCTTGATGGATGGATAATGATGGTGGTTATGAAGTAGATTGGTGTGTGGCTGGACGGATGGATAATGATGGTGGTTATGAAGTTGATTGGTGTGTGGCTGGACGGATGGATAATGATGGTGGTTATGAAGTTGATTGGTGTGTGGCTGGATGGATGGATAATGATGGTTGTTATGACGTAGATAGGTGTGTGGCTGGATGGATGGATAATGATGGTTGTTATGAAGTGGATTGGTGTGGGCTAGATGGATGGATAATGATGGTGGTTATGAAGTAGATAGGTGTGCGGCTGGATAGATGGATAATGATGGCGGTTATGAAGTAGATAGGTGTGTGGCTGGATGGATGGATAATGATGGTTGTTATGAAGTGGATTGGTGTGTGGCTAGATGGATGGATAATGATGGTGGTTATGAAGTAGATTGGCGTGTGGCTGGACGGATGGATAATGATGGTTGTTATGAAGTAGATATGTGTATTGCTGGATAGATGGATAATGATGGTGGTTATGAAGTAGATAGGTGTGTGGCTGGATGGATGGATAATGATGGTTGTTATGAAGTGGATTGGTGTGTGACTAGATGGATGGATAATGATGGTGGTTATGAAGTAGATTGGTGTGTGGCTGGACGGATGGATAATGATGGTTGTTATGAAGTAGATATGTGTATTGCTGGATAGATGGATAATGATGGTGGTTATGAAGTAGATAGGTGTGTGGCTGGACGGATGGATAATGATGGTTGTTATGAAGTAGATATGTGTATTGCTGGATATATTGATAATGATGGTGGTTATGAAGTAGATTGGTGTGTGGCTGGACGGATGGATAATGATGGTTGTTATGAAGTAGATATGTGTATTGCTGGATAGATGGATAATGATGGTGGTTATGAAGTAGATAGGTGTGTGGCTGGACGGATGGATAATGATGGTTGTTATGAAGTAGATATGTGTATTGCTGGATATATTGATAATGATGGTTGTTATGAAGTAGATTGGTGTGTGGCTGGACGGATGGATAATGATGGCGGTTATGAAGTAGATATGTGTATTGCTGGATATATTGATAATGATGGTGGTTATGAAGTGGATTGGTGTGTGGCTGGACGGATGGATAATGATGGTTGTTATGAAGTAGATATGTGTATTGCTGGATATATTGATAATGATGGTGGTTATGAAGTAGATTGGTGTGTGACTAGATGGATGGATAATGATGGTTGTTATGAAGTAGATTGGTGTGTGGCTGGACGGATGGATAATGATGGTTGTTATGAAGTAGATATGTGTATTGCTGGATATATTGATAATGATGGTTGTTATGAAGTAGATTGGTGTGTGGCTAGATGGATGGATAATGATGGCGGTTATGAAGTAGATATGTGTATTGCTGGATATATTGATAATGATGGCGGTTATGAAGTGGATTGGTGTGTGGCTAGATGGATGGATAATGATGGTTGTTATGAAGTAGATATGTGTATTGCTGGATATATTGATAATGATGGTGGTTATGAAGTAGATTGGTGTGTGGCTAGATGGATGGATAATGATGGTTGTTATGAAGTAGATTGGTGTGTGGCTAGATGGATGGATAATGATGGTTGTTATGAAGTAGATATGTGTATTGCTGGATATATTGATAATGATGGTGGTTATGAAGTAGATTGGTGTGTGGCTGGATGGATGGATAATGATGGTGGTTATGAAGTAGATATGTGTATTGCTGGATATATTGATAATGATGGTTGTTATGAAGTAGATTGGTGTGTGACTAGATGGATGGATAATGATGGTGGTTATGAAGTAGATATGTGTATTGCTGGATATATTGATAATGATGGTGGTTATGAAGTAGATTGGTGTGTGGCTAGATGGATGGATAATGATGGTGGTTATGAAGTAGATTGGTGTGTGGCTAGATGGATGGATAATGATGGTTGTTATGAAGTAGATTGGTGTGTGGCTGGATAGATGGATAATGATGGCGGTTATGAAGTAGATTGGTGTGTGACTAGACGGATGGATAATGATGGTTGTTATGAAGTAGATTGGTGTGTGGCTGGACGGATGGATAATGATGGTTGTTATGAAGTAGATATGTGTATTGCTGGATATATTGATAATGATGGTGGTTATGAAGTAGATTGGTGTGTGGCTGGACGGATGGATAATGATGGTGGTTATGAAGTAGATAGGTGTGTGGCTGGATGGATGGATAATGATGGTTGTTATGAAGTGGATTGGTGTGTGACTAGATGGATGGATAATGATGGTGGTTATGAAGTAGATTGGTGTGTGGCTGGACGGATGGATAATGATGGTTGTTATGAAGTAGATATGTGTATTGCTGGATATATTGATAATGATGGCGGTTATGAAGTGGATTGGTGTGTGACTAGATGGATGGATAATGATGGCGGTTATGAAGTAGATTGGTGTGTGACTAGACGGATGGATAATGATGGTTGTTATGAAGTAGATTGGTGTGTGGCTGGACGGATGGATAATGATGGTTGTTATGAAGTAGATATGTGTATTGCTGGATATATTGATAATGATGGTGGTTATGAAGTAGATTGGTGTGTGGCTGGACGGATGGATAATGATGGTGGTTATGAAGTAGATAGGTGTGTGGCTGGATGGATGGATAATGATGGTTGTTATGAAGTGGATTGGTGTGTGACTAGATGGATGGATAATGATGGTGGTTATGAAGTAGATTGGTGTGTGGCTGGACGGATGGATAATGATGGTTGTTATGAAGTAGATATGTGTATTGCTGGATAGATGGATAATGATGGTGGTTATGAAGTAGATTGGTGTGTGGCTAGACGGATGGATAATGATGGTTGTTATGAAGTAGATATGTGTATTGCTGGATATATTGATAATGATGGTTGTTATGAAGTAGATTGGTGTGTGGCTGGACGGATGGATAATGATGGTTGTTATGAAGTAGATATGTGTATTGCTGGATATATTGATAATGATGGCGGTTATGAAGTGGATTGGTGTGTGGCTAGATGGATGGATAATGATGGTTGTTATGAAGTAGATATGTGTATTGCTGGATATATTGATAATGATGGTGGTTATGAAGTAGATAGGTGTGTGGCTGGACGGATGGATAATGATGGTTGTTATGAAGTAGATATGTGTATTGCTGGATATATTGATAATGATGGTTGTTATGAAGTAGATTGGTGTGTGGCTGGACGGATGGATAATGATGGCGGTTATGAAGTAGATATGTGTATTGCTGGATATATTGATAATGATGGTGGTTATGAAGTGGATTGGTGTGTGGCTGGACGGATGGATAATGATGGTTGTTATGAAGTAGATATGTGTATTGCTGGATATATTGATAATGATGGTGGTTATGAAGTAGATTGGTGTGTGACTAGATGGATGGATAATGATGGTTGTTATGAAGTAGATTGGTGTGTGGCTGGACGGATGGATAATGATGGTTGTTATGAAGTAGATATGTGTATTGCTGGATATATTGATAATGATGGTTGTTATGAAGTAGATTGGTGTGTGGCTAGATGGATGGATAATGATGGCGGTTATGAAGTAGATATGTGTATTGCTGGATATATTGATAATGATGGCGGTTATGAAGTGGATTGGTGTGTGGCTAGATGGATGGATAATGATGGTTGTTATGAAGTAGATATGTGTATTGCTGGATATATTGATAATGATGGTGGTTATGAAGTAGATTGGTGTGTGGCTAGATGGATGGATAATGATGGTTGTTATGAAGTAGATTGGTGTGTGGCTAGATGGATGGATAATGATGGTTGTTATGAAGTAGATATGTGTATTGCTGGATATATTGATAATGATGGTGGTTATGAAGTAGATTGGTGTGTGGCTGGATGGATGGATAATGATGGTGGTTATGAAGTAGATATGTGTATTGCTGGATATATTGATAATGATGGTTGTTATGAAGTAGATTGGTGTGTGACTAGATGGATGGATAATGATGGTGGTTATGAAGTAGATATGTGTATTGCTGGATATATTGATAATGATGGTGGTTATGAAGTAGATTGGTGTGTGGCTAGATGGATGGATAATGATGGTGGTTATGAAGTAGATTGGTGTGTGGCTAGATGGATGGATAATGATGGTTGTTATGAAGTAGATTGGTGTGTGGCTGGATAGATGGATAATGATGGCGGTTATGAAGTAGATTGGTGTGTGACTAGACGGATGGATAATGATGGTTGTTATGAAGTAGATTGGTGTGTGGCTGGACGGATGGATAATGATGGTTGTTATGAAGTAGATATGTGTATTGCTGGATATATTGATAATGATGGTGGTTATGAAGTAGATTGGTGTGTGGCTGGACGGATGGATAATGATGGTGGTTATGAAGTAGATAGGTGTGTGGCTGGATGGATGGATAATGATGGTTGTTATGAAGTGGATTGGTGTGTGACTAGATGGATGGATAATGATGGTGGTTATGAAGTAGATTGGTGTGTGGCTGGACGGATGGATAATGATGGTTGTTATGAAGTAGATATGTGTATTGCTGGATATATTGATAATGATGGCGGTTATGAAGTGGATTGGTGTGTGACTAGATGGATGGATAATGATGGCGGTTATGAAGTAGATTGGTGTGTGACTAGACGGATGGATAATGATGGTTGTTATGAAGTAGATTGGTGTGTGGCTGGACGGATGGATAATGATGGTTGTTATGAAGTAGATATGTGTATTGCTGGATATATTGATAATGATGGTGGTTATGAAGTAGATTGGTGTGTGGCTGGACGGATGGATAATGATGGTGGTTATGAAGTAGATAGGTGTGTGGCTGGATGGATGGATAATGATGGTTGTTATGAAGTGGATTGGTGTGTGACTAGATGGATGGATAATGATGGTGGTTATGAAGTAGATTGGTGTGTGGCTGGACGGATGGATAATGATGGTTGTTATGAAGTAGATATGTGTATTGCTGGATAGATGGATAATGATGGTGGTTATGAAGTAGATTGGTGTGTGGCTAGACGGATGGATAATGATGGTTGTTATGAAGTAGATATGTGTATTGCTGGATATATTGATAATGATGGTTGTTATGAAGTAGATTGGTGTGTGGCTGGACGGATGGATAATGATGGTTGTTATGAAGTAGATATGTGTATTGCTGGATATATTGATAATGATGGCGGTTATGAAGTGGATTGGTGTGTGGCTAGATGGATGGATAATGATGGTTGTTATGAAGTAGATATGTGTATTGCTGGATATATTGATAATGATGGTGGTTATGAAGTAGATAGGTGTGTGGCTGGATGGATGGATAATGATGGTTGTTATGAAGTGGATTGGTGTGTGACTAGATGGATGGATAATGATGGTTGTTATGAAGTAGATATGTGTATTGCTGGATATATTGATAATGATGGTGGTTATGAAGTAGATTGGTGTGTGGCTGGATAGATGGATAATGATGGTGGTTATGAAGTAGATTGGTGTGTGGCTGGACGGATGGATAATGATGGTTGTTATGAAGTAGATATGTGTATTGCTGGATAGATGGATAATGATGGTGGTTATGAAGTAGATTGGCGTGTGGCTGGACGGATGGATAATGATGGTTGTTATGAAGTAGATATGTGTATTGCTGGATAGATGGATAATGATGGTGGTTATGAAGTAGATTGGCGTGTGGCTGGATGGATGGATAATGATGGTTGTTATGAAGTAGATATGTGTATTGCTGGATATATGGATAATGATGGTGGTTATGAAGTAGATTGGTGTGTGGCTGGACGGATAGATAATGATGGTTGTTATGAAGTGGATTGGTGTATTGCTGGATAGATGGATAATGATGGTGGTTATGAAGTAGATTGGCGTGTGGCTGGATGGATGGATAATGATGGTTGTTATGAAGTAGATATGTGTATTGCTGGATATATGGATAATGATGGTGGTTATGAAGTAGATTGGTGTGTGGCTGGACGGATAGATAATGATGGTGGTTATGAAGTAGATTGGTGTGTGGCTGGACGGATAGATAATGATGGTTGTTATGAAGTAGATATGTGTATTGCTGGATATATTGATAATGATGGTTGTTATGAAGTAGATATGTGTATTGCTGGATATATTGATAATGATGGTGGTTATGAAGTAGATAGGTGTGTGGCTGGATGGATGGATAATGATGGTTGTTATGAAGTGGATTGGTGTGTGACTAGATGGATGGATAATGATGGTTGTTATGAAGTAGATTGGTGTGTGGCTGGACGGATGGATAATGATGGTTGTTATGAAGTAGATATGTGTATTGCTGGATATATTGATAATGATGGTGGTTATGAAGTGGATTGGTGTGTGACTAGATGGATGGATAATGATGGTTGTTATGAAGTAGATTGGTGTGTGACTAGATGGATGGATAATGATGGTGGTTATGAAGTAGATTGGTGTGTGGCTGGACGGATGGATAATGATGGTTGTTATGAAGTAGATTGGTGTGTGGCTGGACGGATGGATAATGATGGTTGTTATGAAGTAGATATGTGTATTGCTGGATATATTGATAATGATGGTGGTTATGAAGTGGATTGGTGTGTGACTAGATGGATGGATAATGATGGTTGTTATGAAGTAGATTGGTGTGTGACTAGATGGATGGATAATGATGGTGGTTATGAAGTAGATTGGTGTGTGACTAGACGGATGGATAATGATGGTTGTTATGAAGTAGATATGTGTATTGCTGGATAGATGGATAATGATGGTGGTTATGAAGTAGATAGGTGTGTGGCTGGATGGATGGATAATGATGGTTGTTATGAAGTGGATTGGTGTGTGACTAGATGGATGGATAATGATGGTTGTTATGAAGTAGATTGGTGTGTGACTAGATGGATGGATAATGATGGTTGTTATGAAGTAGATATGTGTATTGCTGGATATATTGATAATGATGGTTGTTATGAAGTGGATTGGTGTGTGACTAGATGGATGGATAATGATGGTTGTTATGAAGTAGATTGGTGTGTGACTAGATGGATGGATAATGATGGTTGTTATGAAGTAGATATGTGTATTGCTGGATATATTGATAATGATGGTGGTTATGAAGTAGATTGGTGTGTGGCTAGATGGATGGATAATGATGGTTGTTATGAAGTAGATTGGTGTGTGGCTAGACGGATGGATAATGATGGTTGTTATGAAGTAGATATGTGTATTGCTGGATAGATGGATAATGATGGTGGTTATGAAGTAGATAGGTGTGTGGCTGGATGGATGGATAATGATGGTGGTTATGAAGTAGATTGGTGTGTGGCTAGACGGATGGATAATGATGGTTGTTATGAAGTAGATATGTGTATTGCTGGATATATTGATAATGATGGTGGTTATGAAGTAGATTGGTGTGTGGCTAGATGGATGGATAATGATGGTTGTTATGAAGTAGATTGGTGTGTGGCTAGACGGATGGATAATGATGGTTGTTATGAAGTAGATATGTGTATTGCTGGATAGATGGATAATGATGGTGGTTATGAAGTAGATTGGTGTGTGGCTGGACGGATGGATAATGATGGTTGTTATGAAGTAGATTGGTGTGTGGCTGGACGGATGGATAATGATGGTGGTTATGAAGTGGATTGGTGTGTGGCTGGATAGATTGATAATGATGGTTGTTATGAAGTAGATATGTGTATTGCTGGATAGATGGATAATGATGGTGGTTATGAAGTAGATAGGTGTGTGGCTGGACGGATGGATAATGATGGTTGTTATGAAGTAGATATGTGTATTGCTGGATAGATGGATAATGATGGTGGTTATGAAGTAGATTGGTGTGTGGCTAGATGGATGGATAATGATGGTTGTTATGAAGTAGATTGGTGTGTGGCTAGACGGATGGATAATGATGGTTGTTATGAAGTAGATATGTGTATTGCTGGATATATTGATAATGATGGTGGTTATGAAGTAGATTGGTGTGTGGCTAGATGGATGGATAATGATGGTTGTTATGAAGTAGATTGGTGTGTGGCTAGACGGATGGATAATGATGGTTGTTATGAAGTAGATATGTGTATTGCTGGATATATTGATAATGATGGTGGTTATGAAGTAGATTGGTGTGTGGCTGGACGGATGGATAATGATGGTTGTTATGAAGTAGATATGTGTATTGCTGGATATATTGATAATGATGGCGGTTATGAAGTGGATTGGTGTGTGGCTGGATGGATGGATAATGATGGTGGTTATGAAGTAGATTGGTGTGTGGCTGGACGGATGGATAATGATGGTTGTTATGAAGTAGATATGTGTATTGCTGGATATATTGATAATGATGGTGGTTATGAAGTAGATTGGTGTGTGGCTGGACGGATGGATAATGATGGTTGTTATGAAGTAGATATGTGTATTGCTGGATATATTGATAATGATGGTGGTTATGAAGTAGATTGGTGTGTGGCTGGACGGATGGATAATGATGGTAGTTATGAAGTAGATTGGTGTGTGGCTAGATGGATGGATAATGATGGTTGTTATGAAGTAGATATGTGTATTGCTGGATATATTGATAATGATGGTGGTTATGAAGTGGATTGGTGTGTGGCTGGACGGATGGATAATGATGGTTGTTATGAAGTAGATATGTGTATTGCTGGATATATTGATAATGATGGTGGTTATGAAGTAGATTGGTGTGTGGCTGGATAGATGGATAATGATGGTTGTTATGAAGTAGATATGTGTATTGCTGGATAGATGGATAATGATGGTAGTTATGAAGTAGATTGGTGTGTGGCTAGATGGATGGATAATGATGGTTGTTATGAAGTAGATATGTGTATTGCTTGATATATTGATAATGATGGTGGTTATGAAGTGGATTGGTGTGTGGCTGGACGGATGGATAATGATGGTTGTTATGAAGTAGATATGTGTATTGCTGGATATATTGATAATGATGGTGGTTATGAAGTAGATTGGTGTGTGGCTGGATAGATGGATAATGATGGTTGTTATGAAGTAGATATGTGTATTGCTGGATGGATGGATAATGATGGTTGTTATGAAGTAGATATGTGTATTGCTGGATATATTGATAATGATGGTGGTTATGAAGTAGATTGGTGTGTGGCTAGATGGATAATGATGGTTGTTATGAAGTAGATAGGTGTGTGGCTGGACGGATGGATAATGATGGTTGTTATGAAGTAGATATGTGTATTGCTGGATATATTGATAATGATGGTGGTTATGAAGTGGATTGGTGTGTGGCTGGACGGATGGATAATGATGGTTGTTATGAAGTAGATATGTGTATTGCTGGATATATTGATAATGATGGTGGTTATGAAGTAGATTGGTGTGTGGCTAGATGGATGGATAATGATGGTTGTTATGAAGTAGATATGTGTATTGCTGGATAGATGGATAATGATGGTAGTTATGAAGTAGATTGGTGTGTGGCTAGATGGATGGATAATGATGGTTGTTATGAAGTAGATATGTGTATTGCTGGATATATTGATAATGATGGTGGTTATGAAGTAGATTGGTGTGTGGCTAGATGGATGGATAATGATGGTTGTTATGAAGTAGATATGTGTATTGCTGGATATATTGATAATGATGGTGGTTATGAAGTAGATTGGTGTGTGGCTAGATGGATGGATAATGATGGTTGTTATGAAGTAGATATGTGTATTGCTGGATATATTGATAATGATGGTTGTTATGAAGTAGATTGGTGTGTGGCTGGACGGATGGATAATGATGGTTGTTATGAAGTAGATATGTGTATTGCTGGATATATTGATAATGATGGTGGTTATGAAGTGGATTGGTGTGTGGCTGGACGGATGGATAATGATGGTTGTTATGAAGTAGATATGTGTATTGCTGGATATATTGATAATGATGGTGGTTATGAAGTAGATTGGTGTGTGGCTAGATGGATGGATAATGATGGTTGTTATGAAGTAGATATGTGTATTGCTGGATATATTGATAATGATGGTGGTTATGAAGTAGATTGGTGTGTGGCTAGATGGATGGATAATGATGGTGGTTATGAAGTAGATTGGTGTGTGGCTGGACGGATGGATAATGATGGTTGTTATGAAGTAGATATGTGTATTGCTGGATATATTGATAATGATGGTGGTTATGAAGTAGATTGGTGTGTGGCTAGATGGATGGATAATGATGGTTGTTATGAAGTAGATATGTGTATTGCTGGATATATTGATAATGATGGTGGTTATGAAGTAGATTGGTGTGTGGCTGGATAGATGGATAATGATGGCGGTTATGAAGTAGATATGTGTATTGCTGGATATATTGATAATGATGGTGGTTATGAAGTAGATTGGTGTGTGGCTGGACGGATGGATAATGATGGCGGTTATGAAGTAGATTGGTGTGTGGCTAGATGGATGGATAATGATGGTGGTTATGAAGTAGATATGTGTATTGCTGGATATATTGATAATGATGGTTGTTATGAAGTAGATTGGTGTGTGACTAGATGGATGGATAATGATGGTGGTTATGAAGTAGATATGTGTATTGCTGGATATATTGATAATGATGGTGGTTATGAAGTAGATTGGTGTGTGGCTGGACGGATGGATAATGATGGCGGTTATGAAGTAGATATGTGTATTGCTGGATATATTGATAATGATGGTGGTTATGAAGTAGATTGGTGTGTGACTAGATGGATGGATAATGATGGTGGTTATGAAGTAGATATGTGTATTGCTGGATATATTGATAATGATGGTTGTTATGAAGTAGATTGGTGTGTGACTAGATGGATGGATAATGATGGTGGTTATGAAGTAGATATGTGTATTGCTGGATATATTGATAATGATGGTTGTTATGAAGTAGATTGGTGTGTGACTAGATGGATGGATAATGATGGTGGTTATGAAGTAGATATGTGTATTGCTGGATATATTGATAATGATGGTGGTTATGAAGTAGATTGGTGTGGCTGGACGGATGGATAATGATGGCGGTTATGAAGTAGATATGTGTATTGCTGGATATATTGATAATGATGGTGGTTATGAAGTAGATTGGTGTGTGACTAGATGGATGGATAATGATGGTGGTTATGAAGTAGATATGTGTATTGCTGGATATATTGATAATGATGGTTGTTATGAAGTAGATTGGTGTGTGACTAGATGGATGGATAATGATGGTGGTTATGAAGTAGATATGTGTATTGCTGGATATATTGATAATGATGGTTGTTATGAAGTAGATTGGTGTGTGACTAGATGGATGGATAATGATGGTGGTTATGAAGTAGATATGTGTATTGCTGGATATATTGATAATGATGGTGGTTATGAAGTAGATTGGTGTGTGGCTGGACGGATGGATAATGATGGCGGTTATGAAGTAGATATGTGTATTGCTGGATATATTGATAATGATGGTGGTTATGAAGTAGATTGGTGTGTGGCTGGATAGATGGATAATGATGGCGGTTATGAAGTGGATTGGTGTGTGGCTGGATGGATGGATAATGATGGTGGTTATGAAGTAGATATGTGTATTGCTGGATATATTGATAATGATGGCGGTTATGAAGTAGATAGGTGTGTGGCTAGATGGATGGATAATGATTGTGGTTATGAAGTAGATAGGTGTGTGGCTGGACGGATGGATAATGATGGTGGTTATGAAGTAGATATGTGTATTGCTGGATATATTGATAATGATGGTTGTTATGAAGTAGATTGGTGTGTGGCTGGACGGATGGATAATGATGGTGGTTATGAAGTAGATATGTGTATTGCTGGATATATTGATAATGATGGCGGTTATGAAGTAGATTGGTGTGTGGCTGGACGGATGGATAATGATGGCGGTTATGAAGTAGATATGTGTATTGCTGGATATATTGATAATGATGGTGGTTATGAAGTAGATTGGTGTGTGGCTGGACGGATGGATAATGATGGTGGTTATGAAGTAGATATGTGTATTGCTGGATATATTGATAATGATGGTGGTTATGAAGTGGATTGGTGTGTGGCTGGACGGATGGATAATGATGGTTGTTATGAAGTAGATATGTGTATTGCTGGATATATTGATAATGATGGCGGTTATGAAGTAGATTGGTGTGTGGCTAGATGGATGGATAATGATGGTGGTTATGAAGTAGATTGGTGTGTGGCTGGACGGATGGATAATGATGGTTGTTATGAAGTAGATATGTGTATTGCTGGATATATTGATAATGATGGTGGTTATGAAGTAGATTGGTGTGTGGCTGGACGGATGGATAATGATGGTTGTTATGAAGTAGATATGTGTATTGCTGGATATATTGATAATGATGGTGGTTATGAAGTAGATTGGTGTGTGGCTGGACGGATGGATAATGATGGCGGTTATGAAGTAGATATGTGTATTGCTGGATATATTGATAATGATGGTGGTTATGAAGTAGATTGGTGTGTGGCTGGACGGATGGATAATGATGGCGGTTATGAAGTAGATATGTGTATTGCTGGATATATTGATAATGATGGTGGTTATGAAGTAGATTGGTGTGTGGCTGGACGGATGGATAATGATGGTTGTTATGAAGTAGATATGTGTATTGCTGGATATATTGATAATGATGGTGGTTATGAAGTAGATTGGTGTGTGGCTGGACGGATGGATAATGATGGCGGTTATGAAGTAGATATGTGTATTGCTGGATATATGGATAATGATGGCGGTTATGAAGTAGATTGGTGTGTGGCTGGACGGATGGATAATGATGGTTGTTATGAAGTAGATATGTGTATTGCTGGATATATTGATAATGATGGTGGTTATGAAGTAGATTGGTGTGTGGCTGGACGGATGGATAATGATGGCGGTTATGAAGTAGATATGTGTATTGCTGGATATATTGATAATGATGGTGGTTATGAAGTGGATTGGTGTGTGGCTGGACGGATGGATAATGATGGTTGTTATGAAGTAGATATGTGTATTGCTGGATATATTGATAATGATGGTGGTTATGAAGTAGATTGGTGTGTGGCTGGACGGATGGATAATGATGGCGGTTATGAAGTAGATATGTGTATTGCTGGATATATTGATAATGATGGTGGTTATGAAGTGGATTGGTGTGTGGCTGGACGGATGGATAATGATGGTTGTTATGAAGTAGATATGTGTATTGCTGGATAGATGGATAATGATGGTGGTTATGAAGTGGATTGGTGTGTGGCTGGACGGATGGATAATGATGGTTGTTATGAAGTAGATATGTGTATTGCTGGATATATTGATAATGATGGTAGTTATGAAGTAGATTGGTGTGTGACTAGATGGATGGATAATGATGGTTGTTATGAAGTAGATTGGTGTGTGGCTAGACGGATGGATAATGATGGTTGTTATGAAGTAGATATGTGTATTGCTGGATATATTGATAATGATGGTGGTTATGAAGTAGATTGGTGTGTGGCTGGACGGATGGATAATGATGGTTGTTATGAAGTAGATTGGTGTGTGGCTGGACGGATGGATAATGATGGTGGTTATGAAGTAGATTGGCGTGTGGCTGGACGGATGGATAATGATGGTTGTTATGAAGTAGATATGTGTATTGCTGGATATATTGATAATGATGGTGGTTATGAAGTAGATTGGTGTGTGGCTGGACGGATGGATAATGATGGTTGTTATGAAGTAGATATGTGTATTGCTGGATATATTGATAATGATGGTGGTTATGAAGTAGATTGGTGTGTGGCTGGACGGATGGATAATGATGGTGGTTATGAAGTAGATTGGTGTGTGGCTAGATGGATGGATAATGATGGTGGTTATGAAGTAGATTGGTGTGTGGCTGGACGGATGGATAATGATGGTTGTTATGAAGTAGATATGTGTATTGCTGGATATATTGATAATGATGGCGGTTATGAAGTGGATTGGTGTGTGGCTAGATGGATGGATAATGATGGTGGTTATGAAGTAGATTGGTGTGTGGCTGGACGGATGGATAATGATGGTTGTTATGAAGTAGATATGTGTATTGCTGGATATATTGATAATGATGGTGGTTATGAAGTAGATTGGTGTGTGGCTAGATGGATGGATAATGATGGTGGTTATGAAGTAGATTGGTGTGTGGCTGGACGGATGGATAATGATGGTTGTTATGAAGTAGATATGTGTATTGCTGGATATATTGATAATGATGGTGGTTATGAAGTAGATTGGTGTGTGGCTGGACGGATGGATAATGATGGTTGTTATGAAGTAGATATGTGTATTGCTGGATATATTGATAATGATGGCGGTTATGAAGTGGATTGGTGTGTGGCTAGATGGATGGATAATGATGGTGGTTATGAAGTAGATTGGTGTGTGGCTGGACGGATGGATAATGATGGTGGTTATGAAGTAGATTGGTGTGTGGCTCGACGGATGGATAATGATGGTTGTTATGAAGTAGATATGTGTATTGCTGGATATATTGATAATGATGGTGGTTATGAAGTAGATTGGTGTGTGGCTGGACGGATGGATAATGATGGTTGTTATGAAGTAGATATGTGTATTGCTGGATAGATGGATAATGATAGTGGTTATGAAGTAGATAGGTGTGTGGCTGGACGGATGGATAATGATGGTGGTTATGAAGTAGATTGGTGTGTGGCTGGACGGATGGATAATGATGGCGGTTATGAAGTAGATATGTGTATTGCTGGATATATTGATAATGATGGTGGTTATGAAGTAGATTGGTGTGTGGCTGGATGGATGGATAATGATGGTGGTTATGAAGTAGATTGGTGTGTGGCTAGATGGATGGATAATGATGGTGGTTATGAAGTAGATAGGTGTGTGACTAGATGGATGGATAATGATGGTTGTTATGAAGTAGATATGTGTATTGCTGGATATATTGATAATGATGGTGGTTATGAAGTAGATTGGTGTGTGGCTAGATGGATGGATAATGATGGTTGTTATGAAGTAGATATGTGTATTGCTGGATATATTGATAATGATGGCGGTTATGAAGTGGATTGGTGTGTGGCTAGATGGATGGATAATGATGGTGGTTATGAAGTAGATTGGTGTGTGACTAGATGGATGGATAATGATGGTGGTTATGAAGTAGATAGGTGTGTGGCTAGATGGATGGATAATGATGGTTGTTATGAAGTAGATTGGTGTGTGGCTAGATGGATGGATAATGATGGCGGTTATGAAGTAGATTGGTGTGTGGCTAGATGGATGGATAATGATGGTGGTTATGAAGTAGATTGGTGTGTGGCTAGACGGATGGATAATGATGGCGGTTATGAAGTAGATATGTGTATTGCTGGATATATTGATAATGATGGTGGTTATGAAGTAGATTGGTGTGTGGCTAGATGGATGGATAATGATGGTTGTTATGAAGTAGATATGTGTATTGCTGGATATATTGATAATGATGGTTGTTATGAAGTGGATTGGTGTGTGGCTGGATGGATGGATAATGATGGTGGTTATGAAGTAGATTGGTGTGTGGCTGGATGGATGGATAATGATGGTTGTTATGAAGTAGATATGTGTATTGCTGGATATATTGATAATGATGGTGGTTATGAAGTAGATTGGTGTGTGGCTGGACGGATGGATAATGATGGTTGTTATGAAGTAGATATGTGTATTGCTGGATATATTGATAATGATGGTGGTTATGAAGTAGATAGGTGTGTGGCTGGATAGATGGATAATGATGGTGGTTATGAAGTAGATTGGTGTGTGGCTGGACGGATGGATAATGATGGTTGTTATGAAGTAGATATGTGTATTGCTGGATAGATGGATAATGATGGTGGTTATGAAGTAGATTGGCGTGTGGCTGGACGGATGGATAATGATGGCGGTTATGAAGTAGATATGTGTATTGCTGGATATATTGATAATGATGGTGGTTATGAAGTAGATAGGTGTGTGGCTGGATAGATGGATAATGATGGTGGTTATGAAGTAGATTGGTGTGTGGCTGGACGGATGGATAATGATGGTTGTTATGAAGTAGATATGTGTATTGCTGGATAGATGGATAATGATGGTGGTTATGAAGTAGATTGGCGTGTGGCTGGACGGATGGATAATGATGGTTGTTATGAAGTAGATATGTGTATTGCTGGATATATTGATAATGATGGTGGTTATGAAGTAGATTGGTGTGTGGCTAGACGGATGGATAATGATGGTTGTTATGAAGTAGATATGTGTATTGCTGGATATATTGATAATGATGGTGGTTATGAAGTAGATTGGCGTGTGGCTGGACGGATGGATAATGATGGTTGTTATGAAGTAGATATGTGTATTGCTGGATATATTGATAATGATGGTGGTTATGAAGTAGATAGGTGTGTGGCTGGATAGATGGATAATGATGGTGGTTATGAAGTAGATTGGTGTGTGGCTAGACGGATGGATAATGATGGTTGTTATGAAGTAGATATGTGTATTGCTGGATAGATGGATAATGATGGTTGTTATGAAGTAGATTGGTGTGTGGCTAGATGGATGGATAATGATGGTTGTTATGAAGTAGATATGTGTATTGCTGGATATATTGATAATGATGGTTGTTATGAAGTGGATAGGTGTGTGGCTGGATGGATGGATAATGATGGCGGTTATGAAGTAGATTGGTGTGTGACTAGATGGATGGATAATGATGGTTGTTATGAAGTAGATATGTGTATTGCTGGATATATTGATAATGATGGTGGTTATGAAGTAGATTGGTGTGTGGCTAGATGGATGGATAATGATGGTTGTTATGAAGTAGATTGGTGTGTGGCTGGATGGATGGATAATGATGGTGGTTATGAAGTAGATTGGTGTGTGGCTAGATGGATGGATAATGATGGTGGTTATGAAGTAGATTGGTGTGTGGCTAGATGGATGGATAATGATGGTGGTTATGAAGTAGATTGGTGTGTGGCTGGACGGATGGATAATGATGGTTGTTATGAAGTAGATATGTGTATTGCTGGATATATTGATAATGATGGTGGTTATGAAGTAGATTGGTGTGTGGCTGGATGGATGGATAATGATGGTGGTTATGAAGTAGATTGGTGTATTGCTGGATAGATGGATAATGATGGTGGTTATGAAGTGGATTGGTGTGTGGCTGGACGGATGGATAATGATGGTTGTTATGAAGTAGATATGTGTATTGCTGGATAGATGGATAATGATGGTAGTTATGAAGTAGATTGGTGTGTGGCTGGACGGATGGATAATGATGGTTGTTATGAAGTAGATATGTGTATTGCTGGATATATTGATAATGATGGTGGTTATGAAGTAGATTGGTGTGTGGCTAGATGGATGGATAATGATGGTGGTTATGAAGTAGATATGTGTATTGCTGGATATATTGATAATGATGGTTGTTATGAAGTAGATTGGTGTGTGGCTGGATGGATGGATAATGATGGTGGTTATGAAGTAGATTGGTGTATTGCTGGATATATTGATAATGATGGTGGTTATGAAGTGGATTGGTGTGTGACTAGATGGATGGATAATGATGGTTGTTATGAAGTAGATTGGTCTGTGGCTGGACGGATGGATAATGATGGTTGTTATGAAGTAGATATGTGTATTGCTGGATATATTGATAATGATGGTTGTTATGAAGTAGATTGGTGTGTGGCTGGATGGATGGATAATGATGGTGGTTATGAAGTAGATATGTGTATTGCTGGATATATTGATAATGATGGTGGTTATGAAGTAGATTGGTGTGTGGCTGGATGGATGGATAATGATGGTGGTTATGAAGTAGATTGGCGTGTGGCTGGACGGATGGATAATGATGGTTGTTATGAAGTAGATATGTGTATTGCTGGATATATTGATAATGATGGTGGTTATGAAGTAGATTGGTGTGTGGCTGGACGGATGGATAATGATGGTGGTTATGAAGTAGATATGTGTATTGCTGGATATATTGATAATGATGGTGGTTATGAAGTGGATTGGTGTGTGGCTAGATGGATGGATAATGATGGTGGTTATGAAGTAGATTGGCGTGTGGCTGGACGGATGGATAATGATGGTTGTTATGAAGTAGATATGTGTATTGCTGGATAGATGGATAATGATGGTGGTTATGAAGTGGATTGGTCTGTGGCTAGACGGATGGATAATGATGGTGGTTATGAAGTAGATATGTGTATTGCTGGATATATTGATAATGATGGTTGTTATGAAGTAGATTGGTGTGTGGCTGGACGGATGGATAATGATGGTTGTTATGAAGTAGATATGTGTATTGCTGGATATATTGATAATGATGGTTGTTATGAAGTAGATTGGTGTGTGGCTGGATGGATGGATAATGATGGTGGTTATGAAGTAGATATGTGTATTGCTGGATATATTGATAATGATGGTGGTTATGAAGTAGATTGGTGTGTGGCTGGATGGATGGATAATGATGGTGGTTATGAAGTAGATTGGCGTGTGGCTGGACGGATGGATAATGATGGTTGTTATGAAGTAGATATGTGTATTGCTGGATATATTGATAATGATGGTGGTTATGAAGTAGATTGGTGTGTGGCTGGACGGATGGATAATGATGGTGGTTATGAAGTAGATATGTGTATTGCTGGATAGATGGATAATGATGGTGGTTATGAAGTGGATTGGTGTGTGGCTAGATGGATGGATAATGATGGTGGTTATGAAGTAGATTGGTGTGTGGCTGGACGGATGGATAATGATGGCGGTTATGAAGTAGATATGTGTATTGCTGGATAGATGGATAATGATGGTGGTTATGAAGTGGATTGGTGTGTGGCTAGACGGATGGATAATGATGGTTGTTATGAAGTGGATTGGTGTGTGACTAGATGGATGGATAATGATGGTGGTTATGAAGTAGATATGTGTATTGCTGGATATATTGATAATGATGGTGGTTATGAAGTGGATTGGTGTGTGGCTAGATGGATGGATAATGATGGTGGTTATGAAGTAGATTGGCGTGTGGCTGGACGGATGGATAATGATGGTTGTTATGAAGTAGATATGTGTATTGCTGGATATATTGATAATGATGGTGGTTATGAAGTAGATTGGTGTGTGGCTAGATGGATAATGATGGTTGTTATGAAGTAGATAGGTGTGTGGCTGGATGGATGGATAATGATGGTTGTTATGAAGTGGATTGGTGTGTGACTAGATGGATGGATAATGATGGTTGTTATGAAGTAGATAGGTGTGTGGCTAGATGGATAATGATGGTTGTTATGAAGTAGATAGGTGTGTGGCTGGATGGATGGATAATGATGGTTGTTATGAAGTGGATTGGTGTGTGACTAGATGGATGGATAATGATGGTTGTTATGAAGTAGATTGGTGTGTGGCTAGATGGATAATGATGGTTGTTATGAAGTAGATAGGTGTGTGGCTGGATGGATGGATAATGATGGTGGTTATGAAGTAGATTGGTGTGTGGCTGGACGGATGGATAATGATGGTGGTTATGAAGTAGATATGTGTATTGCTGGATATATTGATAATGATGGTGGTTATGAAGTGGATTGGTGTGTGGCTAGATGGATGGATAATGATGGTGGTTATGAAGTAGATTGGTGTGTGGCTGGACGGATGGATAATGATGGCGGTTATGAAGTAGATATGTGTATTGCTGGATAGATGGATAATGATGGTGGTTATGAAGTGGATTGGTGTGTGGCTAGACGGATGGATAATGATGGTTGTTATGAAGTAGATATGTGTATTGCTGGATATATTGATAATGATGGTTGTTATGAAGTAGATTGGTGTGTGGCTAGATGGATAATGATGGTTGTTATGAAGTAGATAGGTGTGTGGCTGGATGGATGGATAATGATGGTTGTTATGAAGTGGATTGGTGTGTGACTAGATGGATGGATAATGATGGTTGTTATGAAGTAGATTGGTGTGTGGCTAGATGGATAATGATGGTTGTTATGAAGTAGATAGGTGTGTGGCTGGATGGATGGATAATGATGGTGGTTATGAAGTAGATTGGTGTGTGGCTGGACGGATGGATAATGATGGTGGTTATGAAGTAGATATGTGTATTGCTGGATATATTGATAATGATGGTGGTTATGAAGTGGATTGGTGTGTGGCTAGATGGATGGATAATGATGGTGGTTATGAAGTAGATTGGTGTGTGGCTGGACGGATGGATAATGATGGCGGTTATGAAGTAGATATGTGTATTGCTGGATAGATGGATAATGATGGTGGTTATGAAGTGGATTGGTGTGTGGCTAGACGGATGGATAATGATGGTTGTTATGAAGTAGATATGTGTATTGCTGGATATATTGATAATGATGGTTGTTATGAAGTAGATTGGTGTGTGGCTGGATGGATGGATAATGATGGTGGTTATGAAGTAGATATGTGTATTGCTGGATATATTGATAATGATGGTGGTTATGAAGTGGATTGGTGTGTGGCTAGATGGATGGATAATGATGGTTGTTATGAAGTAGATTGGTGTGTGGCTGGATGGATGGATAATGATGGTGGTTATGAAGTAGATATGTGTATTGCTGGATATATTGATAATGATGGTGGTTATGAAGTAGATTGGTGTGTGGCTAGATGGATGGATAATGATGGTTGTTATGAAGTAGATTGGTGTGTGGCTAGATGGATGGATAATGATGGTGGTTATGAAGTAGATATGTGTATTGCTGGATATATTGATAATGATGGTTGTTATGAAGTAGATTGGTGTGTGGCTGGATGGATGGATAATGATGGTTGTTATGAAGTAGATTGGTGTGTGGCTGGACGGATGGATAATGATGGTTGTTATGAAGTAGATTGGTGTGTGGCTGGACGGATGGATAATGATGGTGGTTATGAAGTGGATATGTGTATTGCTGGATATATTGATAATGATGGTGGTTATGAAGTAGATTGGTGTGTGGCTAGACGGATGGATAATGATGGCGGTTATGAAGTAGATATGTGTATTGCTGGATATATTGATAATGATGGTGGTTATGAAGTAGATTGGTGTGTGGCTAGATAGATGGATAATGATGGTTGTTATGAAGTAGATTGGTGTGTGGCTGGATAGATGGATAATGATGGTTGTTATGAAGTAGATATGTGTATTGCTGGATATATTGATAATGATGGTGGTTATGAAGTGGATTGGTGTGTGGCTAGATGGATGGATAATGATGGTGGTTATGAAGTAGATTGGCGTGTGGCTGGACGGATGGATAATGATGGTTGTTATGAAGTAGATATGTGTATTGCTGGATAGATGGATAATGATGGTGGTTATGAAGTAGATAGGTGTGTGGCTGGACGGATGGATAATGATGGTTGTTATGAAGTAGATATGTGTATTGCTGGATAGATGGATAATGATGGTGGTTATGAAGTGGATTGGTGTGTGGCTGGACGGATGGATAATGATGGTTGTTATGAAGTAGATATGTGTATTGCTGGATAGATGGATAATGATGGTAGTTATGAAGTAGATTGGTGTGTGGCTGGACGGATGGATAATGATGGTTGTTATGAAGTAGATATGTGTATTGCTGGATATATTGATAATGATGGTGGTTATGAAGTAGATTGGTGTGTGGCTAGATGGATAATGATGGTTGTTATGAAGTAGATAGGTGTGTGGCTGGATGGATGGATAATGATGGTTGTTATGAAGTGGATTGGTGTGTGACTAGATGGATGGATAATGATGGTTGTTATGAAGTGGATTGGTGTGTGGCTAGATGGATGGATAATGATGGTGGTTATGAAGTAGATTGGCGTGTGGCTGGACGGATGGATAATGATGGTTGTTATGAAGTGGATTGGTGTGTGGCTAGATGGATGGATAATGATGGTGGTTATGAAGTGGATAGGTGTGTGGCTTGATGGATGGATAATGATGGTGGTTATGAAGTAGATAGGTGTGCGGCTGGATAGATGGATAATGATGGTTGTTATGAAGTAGATAGGTGTGTGGCTGGATGGATGGATAATGATGGTTGTTATGAAGTGGATTGGTGTGTGACTAGATGGATGGATAATGATGGTTGTTATGAAGTGGATTGGTGTGTGGCTAGATGGATGGATAATGATGGTGGTTATGAAGTAGATTGGCGTGTGGCTGGACGGATGGATAATGATGGTTGTTATGAAGTGGATTGGTGTGTGGCTAGATGGATGGATAATGATGGTGGTTATGAAGTGGATAGGTGTGTGGCTTGATGGATGGATAATGATGGTGGTTATGAAGTAGATTGGCGTGTGGCTGGACGGATGGATAATGATGGTTGTTATGAAGTAGATATGTGTATTGCTGGATAGATGGATAATGATGGTGGTTATGAAGTAGATTGGTGTGTGGCTAGATGGATGGATAATGATGGTGGTTATGAAGTAGATTGGCGTGTGGCTGGACGGATGGATAATGATGGTTGTTATGAAGTGGATTGGTGTGTGGCTAGATGGATGGATAATGATGGTGGTTATGAAGTGGATAGGTGTGTGGCTTGATGGATGGATAATGATGGTGGTTATGAAGTAGATTGGCGTGTGGCTGGACGGATGGATAATGATGGTTGTTATGAAGTAGATATGTGTATTGCTGGACGGATGGATAATGATGGTGGTTATGAAGTAGATTGGTGTGTGACTAGATGGATGGATAATGATGGTTGTTATGAAGTGGATTGGTGTGTGGCTAGATGGATGGATAATGATGGTGGTTATGAAGTAGATTGGCGTGTGGCTGGACGGATGGATAATGATGGTTGTTATGAAGTAGATATGTGTATTGCTGGATAGATGGATAATGATGGTGGTTATGAAGTAGATAGGTGTGTGGCTGGATGGATGGATAATGATGGTTGTTATGAAGTGGATTGGTGTGTGACTAGATGGATGGATAATGATGGTGGTTATGAAGTAGATTGGTGTGTGGCTGGACGGATGGATAATGATGGTTATTATGAAGTAGATATGTGTATGGCTGGATAGATGGATAATGATGGCGGTTATGAAGTAGATAGGTGTGTGGCTGGATAGATGGATAATGATGGCGGTTATGAAGTAGATAGGTGTGTGGCTGGATGGATGGATAATGATGGCGGTTATGAAGTAGATTGGTGTGTGGCTGGACGGATGGATAATGATGCTGGTTATGAAGTTGATTGGTGTGTGGCTGGATGGATGGATAATGATGGTGGTTATGAAGTAGATAGGTGTGCGGCTGGATAGATTGATAATGATGGTGGTTATGAAGTGGATTGGTGTATGGCTGGATGGATGGATAATGATGGTGGTTATAGAGTTGATAGGTGTGTGGCTGGATGGATGGATAATGATGGTGGTTATGAAGTGGATTGGTGTGTGGCTGGATAGATGGATAGTGATGGTGGTTATGAAGTTGATAGGTGTGTGGCTGGATGGATGGGAAATGATGGTGGTTATGATGTGGATAGGTGTGTGGCTGGATGGATGGATAATGATGGTCGTTATGAAGTGGATAGGTGTGTGGCTGGATGGATGGGAAATGATGGTGGTTATGATTTGGATAGGTGTGTGGCTGGATAGATGGATAATGATGGTGGTTATGAAGTGGATTGGTGTGTGGCTAGATGGATGGATAATGATGGTGGTTATAAAGTTGATATGTGTATGGCTGGATAGATGGATAATGATGGTTGTTATGACGTAGATAGGTGTGTGGCTGGATAGATTGATAATGATGGTTGTTATGACGTAGATAGGTGTGTGGCTGGATGGATGGATAATGATGGTGGTTATGAAGTGGATATGTGTTTGGGTCCTATCGTAGACACATTTGTACAACCCGTTAAATCCGACCTCAAATCGAACCTGGTAAGTCAGGGCCTGCTGTCGGTGTAGAACCAGGGTTGTATTGGTGGAACTACGGTAGTACGGGCACCGTAAGGACAAATGCGAATAGAATGAACGCTATCCACGTTACACAAAAGAAGACCCTCCCCCATTACGCTCCTCCCCTTTCTGATTCATGTGAAATAACTGGCACTCAATCTATCGATTTCTCTCGTGGATATCCGTTGTCGTCTGCGTCAAGCAATCCGCACGTGCAGTGAGCAGACGACGAACCAGCATCAAGCAGACGTGAAACCTCCCTCCATTAATATAATCAGAATGTTACAAACTAAAGCAGGCGGCGCTCAATATTTTCCATGAAATTATATTAAACTTTCTCCCCTTGTCTTCGTCAGCTTGGCATGTTCACGAAAGATTAATATTCAAGTATTTGGTTAGTTTACAAAGTATATATGGGTATGAAATTTAATTTTGAATGTTATTTTGAGGGGGAAATGATGTGTTAAAATACTGACTTGGGAGCTAGCTTTGTTTTGCTGAAGTGAAGTCACTGTGTGAATATTGATATTGGCAGTTGTGTACGGCATGTCTTGTGAACTGGTATCAACGGGGAAACAATACACTGATACACTCAGTCTGTAATATGGCCACATATGACTGCATTTTGGTCGTTGATGATTTAGATTGAAAATGTTTTGTAGAATATTTATCGTCGTGTTTTCATATTTACATGGTTTCAAATAGTATTCTGACGACGCATTTTAAATTAAGTTGTTAGGTTTATTCATTTATTGTTAGGTTTAAAATGTGTATTTGATAATCTGGTTGATGTGCTTATAATTATGAGTTCAAGTTTATCCCTAAATCCATATAAAATGTTCCAATAAGGAGAACATGTCAGTATTAAATGCATAATATTAAATAGTTATTGAGATAACTGTTACATGTTGGGCTTGAACATAAGGTGATTTAAGATAAGTTGGATTATTTCACTTATATCTTGGTGGTAATAATTATTGATTAGAAAGAGCCGGCAATTACATTTAGGGTGTGCATTGCAGTGAAACCTGCATGTGTTGATTTGAACTAGAGAATTATGGGTGTTATGCAGTGCCTGTCAAAGTAGTGAACTAGAGAACTATGGATGTTATGCACTGCCTGATTCTAAACCTCATTGTCTGTAGAACTTTAAAATGGCAATGATCTTCAGATTTGTGTGTCGTTGTATTATCTTTCAGCAGTCTTGCTGGTCAGTTATAACCAATGTTCACACTACAAAGTGACTATCTGCGACCAGTCGTCTCATCTCATTAAACACCGATTACAAGTCGTGACGAAAATAGATATATAATAGCACCAATATATCCATTTTACGTATACAATAATACACCTGTGCCTTTATATATCTGTTTTCAGAAATTTTATGTTAATCTGGCCATGTCCACACATTTAGTGAATCTGGATATACATCCTTTCATATCCTTCAGTGTCTCAAAGCTGGAGCACAGACGAGGATAGGGTTCGTCAATACCATCCTGGTCCAGACGTCACCGCCAGACAGAGGAGTCATTCGGACAGTCTTGACCAGGCCTGGATGAGCTTCCTTGACCAATACTTTCCATATATGGTCAAAATTATTGACTAGACTGACCAAAGAGTGACCTCATTCGAATGGACAGGGCACTGACCGGCCTCAGGGATATTGATTTTATCACCAGATTTCAACGTCGGCATTGTAATGAAATCTTAGATTTATTCCGTGGCTTTAGATTCTTATTTGTATCCATGCCAATACCAACTTATATACATGACAGACTTTTCCCTCAAGATTTGCAATATGTCGGCTGACGTGTAGCTACAATGACGGTTTTATTCATCGGCATTTTCGTTTACTTATGGTAAAGTCATGTCAATGCTTTCGACAGTATCTGAGATGATTGGATCAATCTTCCGTTTGTTCTTATATCTATCGAGATCGAACATATTTTAAACAGGTAAAAGCAAAAGGATTTTCTGTCCTAGCTAATATCAAACCAAAGTACCGTTTTTTGGATTAAACCCTGGCTCAAGATGAAGTGATGTTCTGTTTTGTCAAGGGTCCTTGTAAATAATATTCAGTAATCCCCAGACAGAGTTGTATTTATTACATATTCTATTTTATGTATATATGTAATATATTGATTACATATTCTATTGTATGTATATATGTAATATATTTATTACATATTCTATTTTATGTATATATGTAACATACCATGCAGCTGATATGTTACTATCATTTAATTATTTCTTACAATTAACTTAACGAACAATAATCTAAAGAACACGAATATATCATAGCAGTCCTGAGCAATATCAAAGTTCACAATTGGCCATTAATGCATCCCTAAAATTAATTTCCCGAAAATGTCGCTTTCATCAACATATTATCCTCAGCCCGACACGCTTTGGAACACTAATGCTATCCAGACACGAATAAATCTTGATATTATGTTCGTCAGGTGTTAAACTGTTATAAATCAGCGGATGTCAAGAGATGACTTAATGCATATGTTGGTGACGTAAAGCGATGAAAGTTACATGTAAGCGTGAAAACTTACATAAAAGTCACACCATGGGATGTATCTGAGCAGCTGTAGACTGTACAACGTCATATGGGATTAAAACCTACTAAAAGGTAACACATTGGGTTTAAAACAATGTTAAGAATGAGGATGTTTATTATTATGTTTGAATAGTTTCGTTCTTTCAAATTCTCTTAACGTAAATGAATTCCTTTTAGGGGTTAACTTAATTATTTTATGAAGTGGTTTTACACTCTCAGACTGTGACAAAGATATTTATTCTGAAAATATCATTATTTATCAAATATTAAAGGAGCCTGTAAGAAATGAGATTTTCAGAAAATGAGGCTCCTTTTCAATATGTTTCTCAGAGTCTAAGTGTTAAACTATTTATGACATTCATGTACAGTGTACACATGCATATATGTGTGTAAACGGTTGTTTGTCAACTTAAGTGTATTAGAATATAAAAGAAGGATAAATCATATAAAGCATTTTGCTATATATAACGTTAAAATATTCCATGACCACGAGAGGAACATTTATATATTTATGTAATATTAATGTAGATTTGGTGAGTAATCATTGTACTCATAACTCTTCCTTGCCGGAATTGACATTCTGATATTGCTTACGAGACCATACATATCGAGGGTAATAGTACTCACACCGTGCCCTTAATCAACGTATTGCTGTGGTGAGGTGACGTCATGAACAATATTATGACATCACGTTTTTGATATCGCCTCCGATTTTAGCTGTGAAAGAATGTGGCGTCCATATGTTGCAAAACTGATTTCCTGTATTTAAATATTTCCGTTATGAACAGAAAATTATACAGTGATCATGATGGTTAACATGTATGCTGGAGACGCACGTGCCAAATATCGGCTTATCATACCAATATTTAGCCTAGCGTGTCGCTCACATATAATGTGTTCGATATACGCTTCTCATCTGGAGGTATGCATACACATGTTACATGACTAGTTATACGTAACTCTACGCTTCGCATCTGGAGGCATGCATACACATGTTACATGACTAGTTATACGTAACTCTACGCTTCGCATCTGGAGGCATGCATACACATATTACATGGCTAGTTATACTTAACTATACGCTTCTCATCTGGAGGTATGCATACACATGTTACATGACTAGTTATACGTAACTCTACGCTTCTCATCTGGAGGTATGCATACACATGTTACATGACTGGTTATACGTAACTCTACGCTTCTCATCTGGAGGTATGCATACACATGTTACATGACTAGTTATACGTAACTCTACGCTTCTCATCTGGAGGTATGCATACACATGTTACATGACTGGTTATACGTAACTCTACGCTTCTCATCTGGAGGTATGCATACACATGTTACATGGCTAGTTATACGTAACTCTACGCTTCTCATCTGGAGGTATGCATACACATGTTACATGGCTAGTTATACGTAACTCTACGCTTCTCATCTGGAGATATGCATACACATGTTACATGGCTAGTTATACGTAACTCTACGCTTCTCATCTGGAGGTATGCATACACATATTACATGACTAGTTATACGTAACTCTATGCTTCTCATCTGGAGGTATGCATACACATGTTACATGGCTAGTTATACGTAACTGTACGCTTCTCATCTGGAGGTATGCATACACATGTTACATGGCTAGTTATACGTAACTGTACGCTTCTCATCTGGAGGTATGCATACACATATTACATGACTAGTTATACGTAACTCTACGCTTCTCATCTGGAGGTATGCATACACATGTTACATGGCTAGTTATACGTAACTCTACGCTTCTCATCTGGAGGTATGCATACACATGTTACATGGCTAGTTATACGTAACTCTACGCTTCTCATCTGGAGGTATGCATACACATATTACATGACTAGTTATACGTTACTCTACGCTTCTCATCTGGAGGTATGCATACACATATTACATGACTAGTAATACGTTACTCTATGCTTCTCATCTGGAGGTATGCATACACATGTTGCATGACTAGTTATACGTAACTCTACGCTTCTCATCTGGAGGTATGCATACACATATTACATGGCTAGTTATACGTAACTCTACGCTTCTCATCTGGAGGTATGCATACACATGTTCCATGGCTAGTTATACGTTACTCTATGCTTCTCATCTGGAGGTATGCATACACATATTACATGACTAGTTTTACGTTACTCTATGCTTCTCATCTGGAGGTATGCATACACATATTACATGACTAGTTATACGTAACTCTACGCTTCTCATCTGGAGGTATGCATACACATGTTACATGGCTAGTTATACGTAACTCTACGCTTCTCATCTGGAGGTATGCATACATATGTTACATGGCTAGTTATACGTAACTCTACGCTTCTCATCTGGAGGTATGCATACACATGTTACATGGCTAGTTATACGTAACTCTACGCTTCTCATCTGGAATTATGCATACACATGTTACATGACTAGTTATACGTAACTATACGCTTCTCATCTGGAGGTATGCATACACATGTTACATGGCTAGTTATACGTAACTCTACGCTTCTCATCTGGAGGTATGCATACACATGTTACATGGCTAGTTATACGTAACTCTACGCTTCTCATCTGGAATTATGCATACACATGTTACATGACTAGTTATACGTAACTGTACGCTTCTCATCTAGAGGTATGTATACACATGCTACATGGCTAGTTGTACGTAACACTACGCTTTTCATCTAGAGGTATGCATACACATGTTACATGGCTAGTTATACGTAACTCTACGCTTCTCATCTTGAGGCATGCATACACATGTTACATGACTAGTTATACGTAACTATACGCTTCTCATCTGGAGGTATGAATACACATGTTACATGGCTAGTTATACGTAACTCTACGCTTCTCATCTGGAGGTATGCATACACATTTTACATGGCTAGTTATACGTAACTCTACGCTTCTCATCTGGAGGTATGCATACACATGTTACATGGCTAGTTATACGTAACTCTACGCTTCTCATCTGGAATTATGCATACACATGTTACATGACTAGTTATACGTAACTGTACGCTTCTCATCTAGAGGTATGTATACACATGTTACATGGCTAGTTGTACGTAACACTACGCTTTTCATCTAGAGGTATGCATACACATGTTACATGGCTAGTTATACGTAACTCTACGCTTCTCATCTTGAGGCATGCATACACATGTTACATGACTAGTTATACGTAACTATACGCTTCTCATCTGGAGGTATGAATACACATGTTACATGGCTAGTTATACGTAACTCTACGCTTCTCATCTGGAGGTATGCATACATATGTTACATGGCTAGTTATACGTAACTCGACGCTTCTCATCTGGAGGTATGCATACACATGTTACATGGCTAGTTATACGTAACTCTACGCTTCTCATCTGGAGGTATGCATACACATGTTACATGGCTAGTTATACGTAACTCTACGCTTCTCAACTTGAGGCATGCATTCATATGTTACATGGCTAGTTATACGTAACTCTACGCTTCTCATCTTGAGGCATGCATACACATGTTACATGACTAGTTATACGTAACTCTACGCTTCTCATCTGGAGGTATGCATACACATGTTACATGGCTAGTTATACGTAACTCTACGCTTCTCATCTGGAATTATGCATACACATGTTACATGACTAGTTATACGTAACTGTACGCTTCTCATCTAGAGGTATGTATACACATGCTACATGGCTAGTTGTACGTAACACTACGCTTTTCATCTAGAGGTATGCATACACATGTTACATGGCTAGTTATACGTAACTCTACGCTTCTCATCTTGAGGCATGCATACACATGTTATATGACTAGTTATACGTAACTATACGCTTCTCATCTGGAGGTATGAATACACATGTTACATGGCTAGTTATACGTAACTCTACGCTTCTCATCTGGAGGTATGCATACACATTTTACATGGCTAGTTATACGTAACTCTACGCTTCTCATCTGGAGGTATGCATACACATGTTACATGGCTAGTTATACGTAACTCTACGCTTCTCATCTGGAATTATGCATACACATGTTACATGACTAGTTAGACGTAACTGTACGCTTCTCATCTAGAGGTATGTATACACATGTTACATGGCTAGTTGTACGTAACACTACGCTTTTCATCTAGAGGTATGCATACACATGTTACATGGCTAGTTATACGTAACTCTACGCTTCTCATCTTGAGGCATGCATACACATGTTACATGACTAGTTATACGTAACTATACGCTTCTCATCTGGAGGTATGAATACACATGTTACATGGCTAGTTATACGTAACTCTACGCTTCTCATCTGGAGGTATGCATACATATGTTACATGGCTAGTTATACGTAACTCGACGCTTCTCATCTGGAGGTATGCATACACATGTTACATGGCTAGTTATACGTAACTCTACGCTTCTCATCTGGAGGTATGCATACACATGTTACATGGCTAGTTATACGTAACTCTACGCTTCTCAACTTGAGGCATGCATTCATATGTTACATGGCTAGTTATACGTAACTCTACGCTTCTCATCTTGAGGCATGCATACACATGTTACATGACTAGTTATACGTAACTCTACGCTTCTCATTTAGAGGCATGCATACACATGTTATATGACTAGTTATTCGTAACTCTATGCTTCTCATCTGGAGGCATGCATACACATGTTACATGGCTAGTTATACGTAACTCTACGCTTCTCATCTGGAGGTATGCATACACATGTTACATGGCTAGTTTTACGTAACTCTACGCTTCTCATCTGGAGGTATGCATACACATGTTCCATGGCTAGTTATACTTAACTCTACGCTTCTCATCTGGAGGTATGCATACACATGTTACATGACTGGTTATACGTAACTCTACGCTTCTCATCTTGAGGCATGCATACACATATTATATGACTGGTTATACGTAACTGTACGCTTCTCATCTGGAGGTATGCATACACATGTTACATGACTAGTTATACGTAACTGTACGCTTCTCATCTGGAGGTATGCATACACACGTTACATGGCTAGTTATACTTTAGTCTTCTCATCTGGAGGTATGCATACACATGTTACATGACTAGTTATACGTAACTCTACGCTTCTCATCTGGAGGTATGCATACACATATTATATGACTGGTTATACGTAACTGTACGCTTCTCATCTGGAGGTATGCATACACATGTTACATGACTAGTTATACGTAACTGTACGCTTCTCATCTGGAGGTATGCATACACATGTTACATGACTAGTTATACGTAACTCTATGCTTCTCATCTGGAGGTATGCATACACATGTTACATGGCTAGTTATACGTAACTCTACGCTTCTCATCTGGAGGTATGCATACACACGTTACATGGCTAGTTATACGTAACTCTACGCTTCTCATCTGGAAGTATGCATACACATGTTACATGACTGGTTATACGTAACTCTACGCTTCTCATCTGGAGGTATGCATACACACGTTACATGGCTAGTTATACGTAACTCTACGCTTCTCATCTGGAGGTATGCATACACATGTTACATGACTAGTTATACGTAACTCTACGCTTCTCATCTGGAGGTATGCATACACATGTTACACGACTAGTTATACGTAACTCTACGCTTCTCATCTGGAGGTATGCATACACATGTTACATGGCTAGTTATACGTAACTCTACGCTTCTCATCTGGAAGTATGCATACACATGTTACATGGCTAGTTATACGTAACTGTACGCTTCTCATCTGGAGGTATGCATACACATGTTACATGGCTAGTTATACGTAACTCTACGCTTCTCATCTGGAGGTATGCATACACATGTTACATGGCTAGTTATACGTAACTCTACGCTTCTCATCTGGAAGTATGCATACACATGTTACATGGCTAGTTATTCGTAACTCTATGCTTCTCATCTGGAGGCATGCATACACATGTTACATGGCTAGTTATACGTAACTCTACGCTTCTCATCTGGAGGTATGCATACACATACTACATGGCTAGTTTTACGTAACTCTACGCTTCTCATCTGGAGGTATGCATACACATGTTACATGGCTAGTTATACTTTAGTCTTCTCATCTGGAGGTATGCATACACATGTTACATGACTGGTTATACGTAACTGTACGCTTCTCATCTGGAGGTATGCATACACATATTATATGACTGGTTATACGTAACTGTACGCTTCTCATCTGGAGGTATGCATACACATGTTACATGACTAGTTATACGTAACTGTACGCTTCTCATCTGGAGGTATGCATACACACGTTACATGGCTAGTTATACTTTAGTCTTCTCATCTGGAGGTATGCATACACATGTTACATGACTAGTTATACGTAACTCTACGCTTCTCATCTGGAGGTATGCATACACATATTATATGACTGGTTATACGTAACTGTACGCTTCTCATCTGGAGGTATGCATACACATGTTACATGACTAGTTATACGTAACTCTACGCTTCTCATCTGGAGGTATGCATACACATGTTACATGACTAGTTATACGTAACTCTATGCTTCTCATCTGGAGGTATGCATACACATGTTACATGGCTAGTTATACGTAACTCTACGCTTCTCATCTGGAGGTATGCATACACACGTTACATGGCTAGTTATACGTAACTCTACGCTTCTCATCTGGAAGTATGCATACACATGTTACATGACTGGTTATACGTAACTCTACGCTTCTCATCTGGAGGTATGCATACACACGTTACATGGCTAGTTATACGTAACTCTACGCTTCTCATCTGGAGGTATGCATACACATGTTACATGACTAGTTATACGTAACTCTACGCTTCTCATCTGGAGGTATGCATACACATGTTACACGACTAGTTATACGTAACTCTACGCTTCTCATCTGGAGGTATGCATACACATGTTACATGGCTAGTTATACTTTAGTCTTCTCATCTGGAGGTATGCATACACATGTTACATGGCTAGTTATACGTAACTCTACGCTTCTCATCTGGAGGTATGCATACACATGTTACATGGCTAGTTTTACGTAACTCTACGCTTCTCATCTGGAGGTATGCATACACATTTTACATGGCTAGTTATACGTAACTCTACGCTTCTCATCTAGAGGTATGCATACACATATTACATGGCTAGTTATACGTAACTCTACGCTTCTCATCTGGAGGTATGCATACACATGTTACATGGCTAGTTATACGTTACCATACGCTTCTCATCTGGAGGTATGCATACACATATTACATGACTAGTTATACGTAACTCTATGCTTCTCATCTGGAGGTATGCATACACATGTTACATGGCTAGTTATACGTAACTGTACGCTTCTCATCTGGAGGTATGCATACACATGTTACATGGCTAGTTATACTTTAGTCTTCTCATCTGGAGGTATGCATACACATGTTACATGGCTAGTTATACTTTAGTCTTCTCATCTGGAGGTATGCATACACATGTTACATGGCTAGTTATACTTTAGTCTTCTCATCTGGAGGTATGCATACACATGTTACATGGCTAGTTATACGTAACTCTACGCTTCTCATCTGGAGGTATGCATACACATATTACATGACTAGTTATACGTAACTCTACGCTTCTCATCTGGAGGTATGCATACACATGTTACATGACTGGTTATACGTAACTCTACGCTTCTCATCTGGAGGTATGCATACACATGTTACATGGCTAGTTATACGTAACTCTATGCTTCTCATGTGGAGGTATGCATACACATGTTACATGGCTAGTTATACGTAACTCTACGCTTCTCATCTGGAGGTATGCATACACATGTTACATGACTAGTTATACGTAACTATACGCTTCTCATCTGGAGGTATGCATACACATATTACATGGCTAGTTATACGTTACTCTACGCTTCTCATCTAGAGGTATGCGTACACATGTTACATGGCTAGTTATGCGTTTTTCATTTATATATTATGTAAGTAGTTTACGTCTGCCTCATTATTTATCTTTTAACTTCTACGTTCCTACCCTGTACGAGACCATGTATGGACCTTGAAATAAAGATTTGATACTTTATATAGATAGGCTACAATTGTCTATATTGATAGTGTACACCTAGATATACAACAAATCCGTAAGCTAAACAATATTTAGTTTTATCAAGGTTAAGTCGCGGTTATTTCCCTTTCAACTTCAAGTGTAAACACAACTGTAATCCATGCGGGTAGGCGGCCTCGGGTCATGTCCTTTGACACATTAGACCCGTAGCAACAGTGCCCCCCCCCCCCCCCCCCCCCCCCCCCCCCCCCCCTCACATTTTAGGGAAAAGTTTATTATTTTCTGACGGATCAAAATAGACAATGACAATTAACACAACAGGCTCTATCATATCGCCTACACCTCATGTCGCCTAGGACAAACACATCACGTGACATCACGATTAGTCATTGCATTAGCCTCGTATTGACTTTGTAAGAAGTTAAGATAGGATATTATTTTTAAGAAAATGCTGATAGAACATGTTTTTGAGCTAACAAATTTCAAATCCTAGCCCCCCTACTCCCAAAATTGGTGATACAGGCCTGCACATCATAGTAATTAAACTCCTAATATCAAAAGCAGAGATAAGAATTCTTCAGAATGCTTGCTATATCCCATGCGAAGCCATTCTCTTCCCACAGAGGTTACTCCCTTCAGATTTCCGATCCTAACCTCTGTTCTACATCGCTTGAAATCGAGCGCAGAAATTAAGTGTCATGATTTGTTGCAATTGAATCTAGTTTTGCAATCAGCGACACCGTTTTGAAAATGACATTTGCAAATGACACGTCATAATGTTAAATGAACGTAAGATAAACGTTTTCTCGGTAAATGTGTTATCCTGGAAAAATGCGATTTGATTTTGTGAAAACTATTGATCATAAAAATGCTTATAAATAAAGAAGACCAAATCAGAGACAATTAAATACCAACAAAAGTTCATTTGTGTTATTTACATCGAAGTGCATATGCCAATGAGTAAGAGTCAAATGCCTAGATCTCGGAACTCAATCGGTCGACATGGCCGCTGAAAGATGAGTTTTCATTGGTTAAAAGCAGGGATACAGTGTGAGCTTCCCTTTCCCCCGCTAGGGAACTTTGCTGGAGTCTTCGATTTCAAGCGATGTAGAACAGGGGTTAGGATCGGAAATCTGAAGGGAGTAACCTCTGTAGGAAGAGAATGATGCGACGCACGTGCACTTCAGGAATGAAAAGTCATGTTTTGCTTTGCAGATCATAAACGAATTGATTGTTACACAGTGATCTGAACAATCCTCTTCCCATCCCATTCGAGACGATCATGAGGTCAAAGGTCACAATTTAATGTTCCAACTCTTTCAACGGCCCTAACAGAAAAGTTGAGGAATTCGAAACATGCCAAATTACAGGCATCGACCTTCCGCATGGATAAGTAAAGGTCAGTTTCGTGGGTGGTAAGGCTCTCGTTGACAGGAGTGATAAGCAAGCAACAGGACGATTGTCTACCGATCCGAACTCACTTTCTATGTAAAGGCTGGACAATCACGTGGTTTCCGAACTCTGCCGAGAAAAAGCGACCTTTTCTTCTCGTGCCGAAATTACTGTAAGCTTCTGTTGTCTTAATTAGTTCGTGAAAGTTTCATTGTGGTTAATGGTTTCATTTAGCTTTTAAATAGACTACTCTTTTTAAACGAGCATATCAATGACATAGAGCATGTTTCAATAACGTTAGAGTATATGCCGTTTTCGAGTGTGCTTTTGAGGTAAAACGTATTGTAACTTAAAACATGGAGCGACACCTAACCCTACATGTTTTAAGTTTACATTGATAAAAATATCTCTTTTATGAAATATTGGAAAGTAGAATGAGAAATGGGAATTTCTTCTTTTCGACCAAAAGTTACACTTATACTTTTTCAGAAATATTATCAGAGACACAGAGTATGGCATTAATTAATTACTAGGCCATGTTGTATTCTTCAATATATGTATATGAACAATTTTCTTTGAAATGTTAATTGAATGCACAACTCAATTCTCTTCTTATAACATCTAGGTGTGTGTATTCATATATCTAGACTTGCTTAATGGAGTAATATTGTCATGGAAGAATTACAGATAAAGTTTTCGTCTTTCTGTTGGATTATCTACCAAGGCTGCTACTAGTCGCACATTAAAACCACGGACCACACCAGATAGACAGACTTGATGACACACCGTCTATACTGGTGTTGTAGACGATAGAGGATAGACGGTGTGTCATCAAGACCCTAGAGGACCGCTTCATGCCCATGCACCACACCAGATAGACGGTGTGTCATCAAGACCATAGAGGAACACTTCATACCCATGCACCACACCAGATAGACGGGGTGTCATTAAGACCATAGAGCACCAATTCACACCCATGCGACACACCAGATAGACGGTGTGTTGTCAAGACAATAGAGCACCAATTCATACCCATGCACCACACCAGATAGACGGTGTGTTATCAAGACAATAGCGCACCACTTCACACCCATGCACCACACCAGATAGACGGTGTGTCATCAAGACCCTAGAGGACCACTTCACACCCATGCACCACACCATATAGACGGTGTGCCACCGAAACCATAGAGGACCACTTCATACCCATGCACCACACCATATAGACGGTGTGCCACCAAGACCATATAGGACCACATCATACCCATGCACCACACAAGATAGACGGTGTGTTGTCAAGACAACAGAGCACCGATTCATGCCCATGCACCACACCAGATAGACGGTGTGTTGTCAAGACAACAGAGCACCGCTTCATGCCCATGCACCACACCAGATAGACGGTGTGTTATCAAGACAATAGCGCACCACTTCACACCCATGCACCACACCAGATATACGGTGTGTCATCAAGACAATAGATCACCACTTCACACCCATGCACCACACCAGATAGACGGTGTGTTGTCAAGACAACAGAGCACCACTTCACACCCATGCACCACACCAGATAGACGGTGTATTGTCAAGACAACAGAGCACCGCTTCACACCCATGCACCACACCAGATAGACGGTGTGTTGTCAAGACAATAGAGCACCACTTCTTGCCCATGCACCACACCAGATAGACGGTGTGTTATCAAGACAATAGATTACCACTTCAAACCCATGCACCACACCAGATAGGCGTTGTGTCATCAAGACCATTGTGCCCCACTTCAAACCTTAGCACCACACCAGATAGACGGTGTGTCATCAATACCCTACATCACCACTTCAAACCCGTGCACCACACCAGATAGACCTGTGGCATGAATATAATTGAGCACATCATAACTATGAACCACACAAGATAGACGGCCTGTCGCCAAGAACTTAGAACACCACTTCATACCCCTACACCACACCAGATAGACGGTGTGTCATCAAGGACCTTGAACATCACTCATGAACCACACCAACTAGACTGTCTGTCATTAATTACATTGAACATCACTTTATACCCACACACCACACCAGATACACTGTCTGTCATCAATAAGCCAGAACATCACTTCACAGCCATTCACCACACCAAATAGACTGTCTGTCATCAAGAAACTAAAAGCACAACTTCCAACACAAACACCACACCAAATAGACTGTCGGTCATCAAAAAACTAAAAGCACCACTTCCAACACAAGCCCCACACCAAATAGACTGTCGGTCATCAAGAAAGTAAAAGCACCACTTCTAACACATGAACCACACCAAATAGACTGTCTGTCATCAAGAAACTAAAAGCACCACTTCCAACATAAGCACCACACTAAATAGACTGTCTGTCATCAATAAACTAAAAGCACCACTTCCAACACAAGCACCACACCAAATAGACTGTCGGTCATCAAGAAACTAAAAGCCCCATTTCCAACACATAAACCACACCAAATAGTCTGTCTGTCATCAAGAAACTAAAAGCACCAATTTCAACACATGCACCACGCCAAATATACTGTCGGTCATCAATAAGCCAGAACATTACTTCACAGCCATACAACACACCAAATAGACTGCCTGTCATCAAGAAACAAAAAGCACCACTTCCAACACAATCACCACACAAAATAGACTGCGGTCATCAATAAACTAAAAGCACCACTTCAAACACAATCACCACACCAAATAGACTGCGGTCATCAAGAAACTAAAAGCACCACTTCAAACACAAGCACCACAAAAAAATAGACTGTCTGTCATCAAGAAACTAAAAGCACCACTTCCAACACAAGCACCACGCCAAATAGACTGTCTGTCATCAATAAACTAAAAGCACCACTTCCAACACAAGCACCACACCAAATAGACTGTCTGTCATCAAGAAACTAAAAGCACCACTTCCAACACTAGCACAACACCAAATAGACGGCCTGTCATCAAGACAATAGAGCACCACTTCATACCCATGCACTACATCAGATAGACGGTGTGTTATCAAGACACTAGAGCAACGCTTCATGCCCATGCACCGCACCAGATAGACGGTGTGTTGTCAAGACAACAGAGCACTGCTTCATGCCCATGCACCACACCAGATAGACGATGTGTTATCAAGACAACAGAGCACCGCTTCACACCCATGCACCACACCAGATAGACGGTGTGTTATCAAGACAATAGAGCACCACTTCACACCCATGCACCACACCAGATAGACGGTGTGTTATCAAGGCAATAGAGCACCACTTCACACCCATGCACCACACCAGAGACACGGTGTGTTATCAAGGCAATAGAGCACCACTTCACACCCATGCACCACATCAGATAGACGGTGTGTTATCAAGACAATAGAGCACCACTTCACACCCATGCACCACATCAGATAGACGGTGTGTTATCAAGACAATAGAGCACCGCTTCACACCCATGCACCACACCAGAGACACGGTGTGTTATCAAGGCAATAGAGCACCACTTCACACCCATGCACCACATCAGATAGACGGTGTGTTATCAAGATAACAGAGCACCGTTTCACACCCATGCACCACACAAGATAGACGGTGGTTATCAAGACAATAAAGCACCGCTTCACACCCATGCACCACACCGGATAGACGGTGTATTGTCAAGACAACAGAGCACCGCTTCACACCCATGCACCACACCAGATAGACGGTGTGTTATCAAGACAACAGAGCATCACTTCACACCCATGCACCACACCAGATAGACGGTGTGTTATCAAGACAATAGAGCATTCACACCCATGCACCACACCAGATAGACGGTGTGTTATCAAGACAATAGAGCACAACTTCACACCCATGCACCACACCAGATAGACGGTGTGTTATCAAGACAACAGAGCACCACTTCATGCCCATGCACCACACCGGATAGACGGTGTGTTGTCAAGACAACAGAGCACCGCTTCATGCCCATGCACCACACCAAATAGACGGTGTGTTATCAAGACAATAGAGCACCACTTCACACCCATGCACCACACCAGATAGTTGGTGTGTCATCAAGGCCCTAGAGCACCACTTCAAACTCATGCACCACACCAGATAGGCGTTGTGTCATCAAGACCATTGTGCCCCACTTCAAACCTTAGCACCACACCAGATAGACGGTGTGTCATCAATACCCTACATCACCACTTCAAACCCGTGCACCACACCAGATAGACCTGTGGTGACATGAATATAATTGAGCACATCATACCTATGAACCACACACGATAGACGGCCTGTCGCCAAGAACTTAGAACACCACTTCATACCCCTACACCACACCAGATAGAAGGTGTGTCATCAAGGACCTTGAACATCACTCATGAACAACACCAACTAGACTGTCTGTCATTAATTACATTGAACATCACGTTATACCCACGCACAACACCAGATACACTGTCTGTCATCAATAAGCCAGAACATCACTCCACAGCCATTCACCACACCAAAAAGACTGTCTGTCATCAAGAAACTAAAAGCACCACTTCCAACACAAACACCACACCAAATAGACTGTCTGTCATCAAGAAACTAAAAGCACCACTTCCAACACAAACACCACACCAAATAGACTGTCTGTCATCAAGAAACTAAACGCACCACTTCCAACACAAGCACCACACCAAATAGACTGTAAGTCATCAATAAACTAAAAGCACCACTTCCAACACAAGCACCAAACCAAATAGACTGTCTGTCATCAATAAACTAAAAACGCCACTTCTAACACATGCAACACACCAACTAGACTGTCGGTCATCAATAAGCCAGAACATCACTTCACAGCCATTCACCACACCAAATAGACTGTCGGTCAACAAGAAACTAAAAGCACCACTTCCAACACAAGCACCACACCAAATAGACTGTCTGTCATCAAGAAAGTAAAAGCACCATTTCCAACACATGCACCACACCAAATAGACTGTCGGTCATTAAGAAACTAAAAGCACCACTTCGAACACATGCTCCACACCAAATAGACTGTCTGTCATCAAAAATCTAAAAGCACCACTTCCATTACATGCTCCACACCAACTAGACTGTCGGTCATCAATAAACTAATAGCACCACTTCGAACACATGCACCACACCAAATAGACTGTCTGTCATCAAAAAACTAAAAGCACCACTTCCAACACAAACACCACATCAAATAGACTGTCGGTCATCAATAAGCCAGAACATCACTTCACAGCCATTCACCACACCAAATAGACTGTGTCATCAAGAAACTAAAAGCACCACTTCGAACACATGCACCACACGAAATAGATTGTCTGTTATCAAGAAACTAAAAGCACCACTTCCAACAACAAGCACCACATCAAATAGACTGTCGGTCATCAATAAGCCAGAACATCACTTCACACCCATGCACCACACCAGATAGACGGTGTGTTATCAAGACAACAGAGCACCACTTCATGCCCATGCACCACACCGGATAGACGGTGTGTTGTCAAGACAACAGAGCACCGCTTCATGCCCATGCACCACACCAAATAGACGGTGTGTTATCAAGACAATAGAGCACCACTTCACACCCATGCACCACACCAGATAGTTGGTGTGTCATCAAGGCCCTAGAGCACCACTTCAAACTCATGCACCACACCAGATAGGCGTTGTGTCATCAAGACCATTGTGCCCCACTTCAAACCTTAGCACCACACCAGATAGACGGTGTGTCATCAATACCCTACATCACCACTTCAAACCCGTGCACCACACCAGATAGACCTGTGGTGACATGAATATAATTGAGCACATCATACCTATGAACCACACACGATAGACGGCCTGTCGCCAAGAACTTAGAACACCACTTCATACCCCTACACCACACCAGATAGAAGGTGTGTCATCAAGGACCTTGAACATCACTCATGAACAACACCAACTAGACTGTCTGTCATTAATTACATTGAACATCACGTTATACCCACGCACAACACCAGATACACTGTCTGTCATCAATAAGCCAGAACATCACTCCACAGCCATTCACCACACCAAAAAGACTGTCTGTCATCAAGAAACTAAAAGCACCACTTCCAACACAAACACCACACCAAATAGACTGTCTGTCATCAAGAAACTAAAAGCACCACTTCCAACACAAACACCACACCAAATAGACTGTCTGTCATCAAGAAACTAAACGCACCACTTCCAACACAAGCACCACACCAAATAGACTGTAAGTCATCAATAAACTAAAAGCACCACTTCCAACACAAGCACCAAACCAAATAGACTGTCTGTCATCAATAAACTAAAAACGCCACTTCTAACACATGCAACACACCAACTAGACTGTCGGTCATCAATAAGCCAGAACATCACTTCACAGCCATTCACCACACCAAATAGACTGTCGGTCAACAAGAAACTAAAAGCACCACTTCCAACACAAGCACCACACCAAATAGACTGTCTGTCATCAAGAAAGTAAAAGCACCATTTCCAACACATGCACCACACCAAATAGACTGTCGGTCATTAAGAAACTAAAAGCACCACTTCGAACACATGCTCCACACCAAATAGACTGTCTGTCATCAAAAATCTAAAAGCACCACTTCCATTACATGCTCCACACCAAATAGACTGTCGGTCATCAATAAACTAATAGCACCACTTCGAACACATGCACCACACCAAATAGACTGTCTGTCATCAAAAAACTAAAAGCACCACTTCCAACACAAACACCACATCAAATAGACTGTCGGTCATCAATAAGCCAGAACATCACTTCACAGCCATTCACCACACCAAATAGACTGTGTCATCAAGAAACTAAAAGCACCACTTCGAACACATGCACCACACGAAATAGATTGTCTGTTATCAAGAAACTAAAAGCACCACTTCCAACAACAAGCACCACACCAAATAGACTGTCTGTCATCAATAAACTAAAAGCACCACGTCCAACACATGCACCACACGAAATAGACTGTCTGTCATCAATATACTAAAAGCACCACTTCTAACACATGCACCACACGAAATAGACTGTCTGTCATCAATATACTAAAAGCACCACTTCTAACACATGCACCACACGAAATAGACTGTCTGTCATCAATATACTAAAAGCACCACTTCCAACACAAACACCACATCAAATAGACTGTCGGTCATCAATAAGCCAGAACATCACTTCACAGCCATGCACCACACCAAATAGACTGTCTGTCATCAAGAAACTAAAAGCACCACTTCTAACACATGCACCACACGAAATAGACTGTCTGTCATCAATATACTAAAAGCACCACTTCCAACACAAACACCACATCAAATAGACTGTCGGTCATCAATAAGACAAAACATCACTTCACAGCCATTCACCACACCAAATAAACTGTCGGTCATCAAGAAACTAAAAGCACCACTTCGAACACAAACACCACATCAAAAAGACTGTCGGTCATCAAGAAACTAAAAGCACTACTTCTAACACATGCACCACAACAAATAGACTGTCTGTCATCAAGAAACTAAAAGCACCACTTCGAACACATGCACCACACCAATAGACTGTCTGTCATCAAGAAACTAAAAGCACCACTTCCAACACATGCACCACACCAAATAGACTGTCGGTCATCAATAAACTAAAAGCGCCACTTCTAACACATGCACCACACAAAATAGACTGTCTGTCATCAAGAGAGTAAAAGCGTCACTGCCAACACAAGCACCACACCAAATAGACTGTCGGTCATCAAGAAACTAAAATCACCACTTTTAACAACAAGCACCACCCCAAATAGACTGTCTGTCATCAAGAAACTAAAATCGTCACTTTCAACACAAGCACAACACCAAATAGACTGTCGGTCATCAAGAAAGTAAAAGCACCACTTCCAATACATGCACCACCCCAAATAGACTGTCTGTCATAAAAAAAAGTAAAAGCATCACTTCCAACACAAGCACCACACCAAAAAGACTGTATGTCATCAATATACTAAAAGCACCACTTCCAACACAAACACCACATCAAATAGACTGTCGGTCATCAATAAGCCAGAACATCACTTCACAGCCATTCACCACACCAAATAGCCTGTCTGTCATCAAGAAACTAAAAGCACCAATTCCAACATAAGCACCACACCAAATAGACTGTGGGTCATCAAGAAACTAAAAGCACCACATCCAACACATGCTCCACACCAAATAGACTGTCGGTCATCAATAAACTAAAAGCACCATTTCCAGCACATGCACCACACCAAATAGACTGTCGGTCATCAATAAACTAAAAGCACCATTTCCAGCACATGCATCACACCAAATAGACTGTCGGTCATCAATAAACTAAAAGCACCATTTCCAGCACATGCATCACACCAAATAGACTGTCTGTCATCAATAAACTAAAAGCACCACTTCCAACACATGCTCCACACCAAATAGACTGTCGGTCATCAATAAACTAAAAGCACCATTTCCAGCACATGCATCACACCAAATAGACTGTCGGTCATCAATAAACTAAAAGCACCATTTCCAGCACATGCATCACACCAAATAGACTGTCGGTCATCAATAAACTAAAAGCACCACTTCCAACACATGCACCACACCAAATAGACTGTCGGTCATCAATAAACTAAAAGCACCACATCCAACACATGCTCCACACCAAATAGACTGTCGGTCATCAATAAACTAAAAGCACCATTTCCAGCACATGCATCACACCAAATAGACTGTCGGTCATCAATAAACTAAAAGCACCACTTCCAACACATGCACCACACCAAATAGACTGTCGGTCATCAATAAACTAAAAGCACCACATCCAACACATGCTCCACACCAAATAGACTGTCGGTCATCAATAAACTAAAAGCACCATTTCCAGCACATGCTCCACACCAAATAGACTGTCGGTCATCAATAAACTAAAAGCACCATTTCCAGCACATGCTCCACACCAAATAGACTGTCGGTCATTAATAAACTAAAAGCACCACTTCCAACACATGCACCACAACAAATAGACTGTCTGTCATCAATAAACTAAAAGCACCACATCCAACACATGCTCCACACCAAATAGACTGTCGGTCATCAATAAACTAAAAGCACCATTTCCAGCACATGCATCACACCAAATAGACTGTCGGTCATCAATAAACTAAAAGCACCACTTCCAACACATGCACCACACCAAATAGACTGTCGGTCATCAAAAAACTAAAAGCACCATTTCCAGCACATGCATCACACCAAATAGACTGTCTGTCATCAATAAACTAAAAGCACCACTTCCAACACATGCTCCACACCAAATAGACTGTCGGTCATTAATAAACTAAAAGCAGCACTTCCAACACATGCTCCACACCAAATAGACTGTCGGTCATCAATAAACTAAAAGCACCATTTCCAGCACATGCATCACACCAAATAGACTGTCGGTCATCAATAAACTAAAAGCACCATTTCCAGCACATGCATCACACCAAATAGACTGTCGGTCATCAATAAACTAAAAGCACCATTTCCAGCACATGCATCACACCAAATAGACTGTCGGTCATCAATAAACTAAAAGCACCATTTCCAGCACATGCATCACACCAAATAGACTGTCGGTCATCAATAAACTAAAAGCACCACATCCAACACATACTCCACACCAAATAGACTGTCGGTCATCAATAAACTAAAAGCACCACTTCCAAAACATGCACCACACCAAATAGACTGTCGGTCATCAATAAACTAAAAGCACCACATCCAACACATGCTCCACACCAAATAGACTGTCGGTCATCAATAAACTAAAAGCACCATTTCCAGCACATGCATCACACCAAATAGACTGTCTGTCATCAATAAACTAAAAGCACCACTTCCAACACATGCTCCACACCAAATAGACTGTCGGTCATTAATAAACTAAAAGCAGCACTTCCAACACATTCACCACAACAAATAGACTATTGGTCATCACGAAACTAAAAGCACCTATTCAAACACATGCACCACACCAAATAGACTGTCAGTCATAGAAAAACTAAAAGCACCACTTCCAACACATGCAACACACCAAATAGACTGTCGGTCATCAATAAACTAAAAGCACCATTTCCAGCACATGCATCACACCAAATAGACTGTCGGTCATCAATAAACTAAAAGCACCACATCCAACACATACTCCACACCAAATAGACTGTCGGTCATCAATAAACTAAAAGCACCACTTCCAACACATGCACCACACCAAATAGACTGTCGGTCATCAATAAACTAAAAGCACCACATCCAACACATGCTCCACACCAAATAGACTGTCGGTCATCAATAAACTAAAAGCACCATTTCCAGCACATGCATCACACCAAATAGACTGTCTGTCATCAATAAACTAAAAGCACCACTTCGAACACATGCTCCACACCAAATAGACTGTCGGTCATTAATAAACTAAAAGCAGCACTTCCAACACATTCACCACAACAAATAGACTATTGGTCATCACGAAACTAAAAGCACCACTTCAAACACATGCACCACACCAAATAGACTGTCAGTCATAGAAAAACTAAAAGCACCACTTCCAACACATGCAACACACCAAATAGACTGTCGGTCATCAATAAACTAAAAGCACCACTTCCAACACATGCACCACACCAAATAGACTGTCGGTCATCAATAAACTAAAAGCACCACATCCAACACATGCACCACACCAAATAGACTGTCAGTCATAGAAAAACTAAAAGCACCACTTCCAACACATGCAACACACCAAATAGACTGTCGGTCATCAATAAACTAAAAGCACCACTTCCAACACATGCATCACACCAAATAGACTGTCGGTCATCAATAAACTAAAAGCACCACATCCAACACATGCTCCACACCAAATAGACTGTCGGTCATCAATAAACTAAAAGCACCACATCCAACACATGCTCCACACCAAATAGACTGTCGGTCATCAATAAACTAAAAGCACCATTTCCAGCACATGCATCACACCAAATAGACTGTCGGTCATCAATAAACTAAAAGCACCACTTCCAACACATGCACCACACCAAATAGACTGGCGGTCATCAATAAACTAAAAGCACCACATCCAACACATGCTCCACACCAAATAGACTGTCGGTCATCAATAAACTAAAAGCACCATTTCCAGCACATGCTCCACACCAAATAGACTGTCGGTCATTAATAAACTAAAAGCACCATTTCCAGCACATGCTCCACACCAAATAGACTGTCGGTCATTAATAAACTAAAAGCAGCACTTCCAACACATGCACCACAACAAATAGACTGTCTGTCATCAATAAACTAAAAGCACCACATCCAACACATGCTCCACACCAAATAGACTGTCGGTCATCAATAAACTAAAAGCACCACTTCCAACACATGCTCCACACCAAATAGACTGTCGGTCATTAATAAACTAAAAGCAGCACTTCCAACACATTCACCACAACAAATAGACTATTGGTCATCACGAAACTAAAAGCACCTATTCAAACACATGCACCACACCAAATAGACTGTCAGTCATAGAAAAACTAAAAGCACCACTTCCAACACATGCAACACACCAAATAGACTGTCGGTCATCAATAAACTAAAAGCACCATTTCCAGCACATGCATCACACCAAATAGACTGTCGGTCATCAATAAACTAAAAGCACCACATCCAACACATACTCCACACCAAATAGACTGTCGGTCATCAATAAACTAAAAGCACCACTTCCAACACATGCACCACACCAAATAGACTGTCGGTCATCAATAAACTAAAAGCACCACATCCAACACATGCTCCACACCAAATAGACTGTCGGTCATCAATAAACTAAAAGCACCATTTCCAGCACATGCATCACACCAAATAGACTGTCTGTCATCAATAAACTAAAAGCACCACTTCGAACACATGCTCCACACAAAATAGACTGTCGGTCATTAATAAACTAAAAGCAGCACTTCCAACACATTCACCACAACAAATAGACTATTGGTCATCACGAAACTAAAAGCACCACTTCAAACACATGCACCACACCAAATAGACTGTCAGTCATAGAAAAACTAAAAGCACCACTTCCAACACATGCAACACACCAAATAGACTGTCGGTCATCAATAAACTAAAAGCACCACTTCCAACACATGCACCACACCAAATAGACTGTCGGTCATCAATAAACTAAAAGCACCACATCCAACACATGCACCACACCAAATAGACTGTCAGTCATAGAAAAACTAAAAGCACCACTTCCAACACATGCAACACACCAAATAGACTGTCGGTCATCAATAAACTAAAAGCACCACTTCCAACACATGCATCACACCAAATAGACTGTCGGTCATCAATAAACTAAAAGCACCACATCCAACACATGCTCCACACCAAATAGACTGTCGGTCATCAATAAACTAAAAGCACCACATCCAACACATGCTCCACACCAAATAGACTGTCGGTCATCAATAAACTAAAAGCACCATTTCCAGCACATGCATCACACCAAATAGACTGTCGGTCATCAATAAACTAAAAGCACCACTTCCAACACATGCACCACACCAAATAGACTGGCGGTCATCAATAAACTAAAAGCACCACATCCAACACATGCTCCACACCAAATAGACTGTCGGTCATCAATAAACTAAAAGCACCATTTCCAGCACATGCTCCACACCAAATAGACTGTCGGTCATTAATAAACTAAAAGCACCATTTCCAGCACATGCTCCACACCAAATAGACTGTCGGTCATTAATAAACTAAAAGCAGCACTTCCAACACATGCACCACAACAAATAGACTGTCTGTCATCAATAAACTAAAAGCACCACATCCAACACATGCTCCACACCAAATAGACTGTCGGTCATCAATAAACTAAAAGCACCATTTCCAGCACATGCATCACACCAAATAGACTGTCGGTCATCAATAAACTAAAAGCACCACTTCCAACACATGCACCACACCAAATAGACTGTCGGTCATCAAAAAACTAAAAGCACCATTTCCAGCACATGCATCACACCAAATAGACTGTCTGTCATCAATTAACTAAAAGCACCACTTCCAACACATGCTCCACACCAAATAGACTGTCGGTCATTAATAAACTAAAAGCAGCACTTCCAACACATGCTCCACACCAAATAGACTGTCGGTCATCAATAAACTAAAAGCACCATTTCCAGCACATGCATCACACCAAATAGACTGTCGGTCATCAATAAACTAAAAGCACCATTTCCAGCACATGCATCACACCAAATAGACTGTCGGTCATCAATAAACTAAAAGCACCATTTCCAGCACATGCATCACACCAAATAGACTGTCGGTCATCAATAAACTAAAAGCACCATTTCCAGCACATGCATCACACCAAATAGACTGTCGGTCATCAATAAACTAAAAGCACCACATCCAACACATACTCCACACAAAATAGACTGTCGGTCATCAATAAACTAAAAGCACCACTTCCAACACATGCACCACACCAAATAGACTGTCGGTCATCAATAAACTAAAAGCACCACATCCAACACATGCTCCACACCAAATAGACTGTCGGTCATCAATAAACTAAAAGCACCATTTCCAGCACATGCATCACACCAAATAGACTGTCTGTCATCAATAAACTAAAAGCACCACTTCCAACACATGCTCCACACCAAATAGACTGTCGGTCATTAATAAACTAAAAGCAGCACTTCCAACACATTCACCACAACAAATAGACTATTGGTCATCACGAAACTAAAAGCACCACTTCAAACACATGCACCACACCAAATAGACTGTTAGTCATAGAAAAACTAAAAGCACCACTTCCAACACATGCAACACACCAAATAGACTGTCGGTCATCAATAAACTAAAAGCACCACTTCCAACACATGCACCACACCAAATAGACTGTCGGTCATCAATAAACTAAAAGCACCACATCCAACACATGCTCCACACCAAATAGACTGTCGGTCATCAATAAACTAAAAGCACCATTTCCAGCACATGCATCACACCAAATAGACTGTCTGTCATCATTAAACTAAAAGCACCACTTCCAACACATGCTCCACACCAAATAGACTGTCGGTCATTAATAAACTAAAAGCAGAACTTCCAACACATGCACCACAACAAATAGACTATTGGTCATCACGAAACTAAAAGCACCCCTTCAAACACATGCACAACACCAAATAGACTGTCAGTCATAGAAAAACTAAAAGCACCACTTCCAACACATGCAACACACAAAATAGACTGTCGGTCATCAATAAACTAAAAGCACCACTTCCAACACATGCACAACACCAAATAGACTGTCGGTCATCAATAAAATAAAAGCACCACATCCAACACATGCACCACACCAAATAGACTGTCAGTCATAGAAAAACTAAAAGCACCACTTCCAACACATGCAACACACCAAATAGACTGTCGGTCATCAATAAACTAAAAGCACCACTTCCAACACATGCACCACACAAAATAGACTGTCGGTCATCAATAAACTAAAAGCACCACATCCAACACATGCTCCACACCAAATAGACTGTCGGTCATCAATAAACTAAAAGCACCATTTCCAGCACATGCATCACACCAAATAGACTGTCTGTCATCAATAAACTAAAAGCACCACTTCCAACACATGCACCACACCAAAAAGACTGTCGGTCATCAATAAACTAAAAGCACCACTTCAAACACATGCACCACACCAAATAGACTGTCAGTCATAGAAAAACTAAAAGCACCACTTCCAACACATGCAACACACCAAATAGACTGTCGGTCATCAATAAACTAAAAGCACCACTTCCAACACATGCACCACACCAAATAGACTGTCGGTCATCAATAAACTAAAAGCACCACATCCAACACATGCTCCACACCAAATAGACTGTCGGTCATCAATAAACTAAAAGCACCATTTCCAGCACATGCATCACACCAAATAGACTGTCTGTCATCAATAAACTAAAAGCACCACTTCCAACACATGCTCCACACCAAATAGACTGTCGGTCATTAATAAACTAAAAGCAGCACTTCCAACACATGCACCACAACAAATAGACTATTGGTCATCACGAAACTAAAAGCACCACTTCAAACACATGCACCACACCAAATAGACTGTCAGTCATAGAAAAACTAAAAGCACCACTTCCAACACATGCAACACACCAAATAGACTGTCGGTCATCAATAAACTAAAAGCACCACTTCCAACACATGCACCAGACCAAATAGAATGTCTGTCTTCAAGAAACTAAAAGCACCACTTCAAACACATGCACCACACCAAATAGATTGTCGGTCATCAAGAAACTAAAAGAATCCACTTTCAACACAAGCACCACACCAAATAGACTGTCGGTCATCAAGAAAGTAAAAGCACCACTTCCAACACATGCACCACACCAAATAGACTGTCTGTCATCAAGAAAGTACAAGCACCACTTCCAACACATGCACCACACCAAATAGATTGTCGGTCATCAAGAAACTAAAAGCACACTTCGAACACATGGACCACGCCAAATAGAATGTCTTTCATCAAGAAAGTGAAAGCACAACTTCCAACACATGCACCACACCAAATAGACTGTCTGTCATCAATAAACTAAAAGCACCACTTCTAACACATGAACCACACCAAATAGACTGTCGGTCATTAAGAAACTAAAAGCACCACTTCCAACACATGCACCACGCCAAATAGACTGTCTGTCATCAAGAAACTAAAAGCACCACTTCCAACACATGCACCACACCAAATAGACTGTCGGTCATTAAGAAACTAAAAGCACTTCTTCCCACACATGCTCCACACCAAATAGACTGTCTGTCATCAATAAACTAAAAGCACCACTTTCAACACATGCACCACACCAAATAGAATATCTGTCATTAAGAAATTAAAAGCACCACTTCCAACACATGCACCACGCCAAATAGACTGTCTGTCACCAACAACTAAAAGCACCACTTCCAACACATGCTCCACACCAAATAGACTGTCGGTCATCAATAAACTAAAAGCACAACTTCCAACACATGCTCCACACCAAATAGACTATCGGTCATCAAGAAAGTACAAGCACCACTTCCAACACATGCACCACACCAAATAGATTGTCGGTCATCAAGAAACTAAAAGCACCACTTCGAACACATGCACCACGCCAAATAGAATGTCTGTCATCAAGAAAGTAAAAGCACAACTTCCAACACATGCACCACACCAAATAGACTGTCTGTCATCAATAAACTAAAAGCACCACTTCTAACACATGAACCACACCAAATAGACTGTCGGTCATTAAGAAACTAAAAGCACCACTTCCAACACATGCACCACGCCAAATAGACTGTCTGACATCAAGAAACTAAAAGCACCACTTCCAACACATGCACCACACCAAATAGACTGTCGGTCATTAAGAAACTAAAGGCACTTCTTCCCACACATGCTCCACACCAAATAGACTGTCGGTCATCAATAAACTAAAAGCACCATTTCCAGCACATGCATCACACCAAATAGACTGTCTGTCATCAATAAACTAAAAGCACCACTTCCAACACATGCTCCACACCAAATAGACTGTCGGTCATTAATAAACTAAAAGCAGCACTTCCGACACATGCACCACAACAAATAGACTATTGGTCATCACGAAACTAAAAGCACCACTTCAAACACATGCACCACACCAAATAGACTGTCAGTCATAGAAAAACTAAAAGCACCACTTCCAACACATGCAACACACCAAATAGACTGTCGGTCATCAATAAACTAAAAGCACCACTTCCAACACATGCACCAGCCCAAATAGAATGTCTGTCTTCAAGAAACTAAAAGCACCACTTCAAACACATGCACCACACCAAATAGATTGTCGGTCATCAAGAAACTAAAAGAATCCACTTTCAACACAAGCACCACACCAAATAGACTGTCGGTCATCAAGAAAGTAAAAGCACCACTTCCAACACATGCACCACACCAAATAGACTGTCTGTCATCAAGAAAGTACAAGCACCACTTCCAACACATGCACCACACCAAATAGATTGTCGGTCATCAAGAAACTAAAAGCACCACTTCGAACACATGCACCACGCCAAATAGAATGTCTGTCAACAAGAAAGTAAAAGCACAACTTCCAACACATGCACCACACCAAAAAGACTGTCTGTCATCAATAAACTAAAAGCACCACTTCTAACACATGAACCACACCAAATAGACTGTCGGTCATTAAGAAACTAAAAGCAACACTTCCAACACATGCACCACGCCAAATAGACTGTCTGTCATCAAGAAACTAAAAGCACCACTTCCAACACATGCACCACACCAAATAGACTGTCGGTCATTAAGAAACTAAAAGCACTTCTTCCCACACATGCTCCACACCAAATAGACTGTCTGTCATCATTAAACTAAAAGCACCACTTTCAACACATGCACCACACCAAATAGAATATCTGTCATTAAGAAATTAAAAGTACCACTTCCAACACATGCACCACGCCAAATAGACTGTCTGTCACCAACAACTAAAAGCACCACTTCCAACACATGCTCCACACCAAATAGACTGTCGGTCATCAATAAACTAAAAGCACAACTTCCAACACATGCTCCACACCAAATAGACTGTCGGTCATCAAGAAAGTACAAGCTCCACTTCCAACACATGCACCACACCAAATAGACTGTCGGTCATCAAGAAAGTAAAAGCACCACTTCCAACACATGCAACACACAAAATAGACTGTCGGTCATCAATAAACTAAAAGCACCACTTCCAACACATGCACCACACCAAATAGACTGTCGGTCATCAATAAACTAAAAGCACCACATCCAACACATGCACCACACCAAATAGACTGTCAGTCATAGAAAAACTAAAAGCACCACTTTCAACACATGCAACACACCAAATAGACTGTCGGTCATCAATAAACTAAAAGCACCACTTCCAACACATGCACCACACAAAATAGACTGTCGGTCATCAATAAACTAAAAGCACCACATCCAACACATGCTCCACACCAAATAGACTGTCGGTCATCAATAAACTAAAAGCACCATTTCCAGCACATGCATCACACCAAATAGACTGTCTGTCATCAATAAACTAAAAGCACCACTTCCAACACATGCACCACACCAAATAGACTGTCGGTCATCAATAAACTAAAAGCACCACTTCCAACACATGCACCACACCAAATAGACTGTCGGTCATCAATAAACTAAAAGCACCACATCCAACACATGCTCCACACCAAATAGACTGTCGGTCATCAATAAACTAAAAGCACCATTTCCAGCACATGCATCACACCAAATAGACTGTCTGTCATCAATAAACTAAAAGCACCACTTCCAACACATGCACCACACCAAATAGACTGTCAGTCATAGAAAAACTAAAAGCACGACTTCCAACACATGCAACACACCAAATAGACTGTCGGTCATCAATAAACTAAAAGCACCACTTCCAACACATGCACCACACCAAATAGACTGTCGGTCATCAATAAACTAAAAGCACCACATCCAACACATGCTCCACACCAAATAGACTGTCGGTCATCAATAAACTAAAAGCACCATTTCCAGCACATGCATCACACCAAATAGACTGTCTGTCATCAATAAACTAAAAGCACCACTTCCAACACATGCTCCACACCAAATAGACTGTCGGTCATTAATAAACTAAAAGCAGCACTTCCAACACATGCACCACAACAAATAGACTATTGGTCATCACGAAACTAAAAGCACCACTTCAAACACATGCACCACACCAAATAGACTGTCAGTCATAGAAAAACTAAAAGCACCACTTCCAACACATGCAACACACCAAATAGACTGTCGGTCATCAATAAACTAAAAGCACCACTTCCAACACATGCACCAGCCCAAATAGAATGTCTGTCTTCAAGAAACTAAAAGCACCACTTCAAACACATGCACCACACCAAATAGATTGTCGGTCATCAAGAAACTAAAAGAATCCACTTTCAACACAAGCACCACACCAAATAGACTGTCGGTCATCAAGAAAGTAAAAGCACCACTTCCAACACATGCACCACACCAAATAGACTGTCTGTCATCAAGAAAGTACAAGCACCACTTCCAACACATGCACCACACCAAATAGATTGTCGGTCATCAAGAAACTAAAAGCACCACTTCGAACACATGCACCACGCCAAATAGAATGTCTGTCATCAAGAAAGTAAAAGCACAACTTCCAACACATGCACCACACCAAATAGACTGTCGGTCATCAATAAACTAAAAGCACCACTTCTAACACATGAACCACACCAAATAGACTGTCGGTCATTAAGAAACTAAAAGCACCACTTCCAACACATGCACCACGCCAAATAGACTGTCTGTCATCAAGAAACTAAAAGCACCACTTCCAACACATGCACCACACCAAATAGACTGTCGGTCATTAAGAAACTAAAAGCACTTCTTCCCACACATGCTCCACACCAAATAGACTGTCTGTCATCAATAAACTAAAAGCACCACTTTCAACACATGCACCACACCAAATAGAATATCTGTCATTAAGAAATTAAAAGCACCACTTCCAACACATGCACCACGCCAAATAGACTGTCTGTCACCAACAACTAAAAGCACCACTTCCAACACATGCTCCACACCAAATAGACTGTCGGTCATCAATAAACTAAAAGCACAACTTCCAACACATGCTCCACACCAAATAGACTGTCGGTCATCAAGAAAGTACAAGCACCACTTCCAACACATGCACCACACCAAATAGATTGTCGGTCATCAAGAAACTAAAAGCACCACTTCGAACACATGCACCACGCCAAATAGAATGTCTGTCATCAAGAAAGTAAAAGCACAACTTCCAACACATGCACCACACCAAATAGACTGTCTGTCATCAATAAACTAAAAGCACCACTTCTAACACATGAACCACACCAAATAGACTGTCGGTCATTAAGAAACTAAAAGCACCACTTCCAACACATGCACCACGCCAAATAGACTGTCTGTCATCAAGAAACTAAAAGCACCACTTCCAACACATGCACCACACCAAATAGACTGTCGGTCATTAAGAAACTAAAAGCACTTCTTCCCACACATGCTCCACACCAAATAGACTGTCGGTCATCAATAAACTAAAAGCACCATTTCCAGCACATGCATCACACCAAATAGACTGTCTGTCATCAATAAACTAAAAGCACCACTTCCAACACATGCTCCACACCAAATAGACTGTCGGTCATTAATAAACTAAAAGCAGCACTTCCGACACATGCACCACAACAAATAGACTATTGGTCATCACGAAACTAAAAGCACCACTTCAAACACGTGCACCACACCAAATAGACTGTCAGTCATAGAAAAACTAAAAGCACCACTTCCAACACATGCAACACACCAAATAGACTGTCGGTCATCAATAAACTAAAAGCACCACTTCCAACACATGCACCAGCCCAAATAGAATGTCTGTCTTCAAGAAACTAAAAGCACCACTTCAAACACATGCACCACACCAAATAGATTGTCGGTCATCAAGAAACTAAAAGAATCCACTTTCAACACAAGCACCACACCAAATAGACTGTCGGTCATCAAGAAAGTAAAAGCACCACTTCCAACACATGCACCACACCAAATAGACTGTCTGTCATCAAGAAAGTACAAGCACCACTTCCAACACATGCACCACACCAAATAGATTGTCGGTCATCAAGAAACTAAAAGCACCACTTCGAACACATGCACCACGCCAAATAGAATGTCTGTCAACAAGAAAGTAAAAGCACAACTTCCAACACATGCACCACACCAAAAAGACTGTCTGTCATCAATAAACTAAAAGCACCACTTCTAACACATGAACCACACCAAATAGATTGTCGGTCATCAAGAAACTAAAAGCACCACTTCGAACACATGCACCACGCCAAATAGAATGTCTGTCAACAAGAAAGTAAAAGCACAACTTCCAACACATGCACCACACCAAAAAGACTGTCTGTCATCAATAAACTAAAAGCACCACTTCTAACACATGAACCACACCAAATAGACTGTCGGTCATTAAGAAACTAAAAGCACCACTTCCAACACATGCACCACGCCAAATAGACTGTCTGTCATCAAGAAACTAAAAGCACCACTTCCAACACATGCACCACACCAAATAGACTGTCGGTCATTAAGAAACTAAAAGCACTTCTTCCCACACATGCTCCACACCAAATAGACTGTCTGTCATCAATAAACTAAAAGCACCACTTTCAACACATGCACCACACCAAATAGAATATCTGTCATTAAGAAATTAAAAGCACCACTTCCAACACATGCACCACGCCAAATAGACTGTCTGTCACCAACAACTAAAAGCACCACTTCCAACACATGCTCCACACCAAATAGACTGTCGGTCATCAATAAACTAAAAGCACAACTTCCAACACATGCTCCACACCAAATAGACTGTCGGTCATCAAGAAAGTACAAGCTCCACTTCCAACACATGCACCACACCAAATAGATTGTCGGTCATCAAGAAACTAAAAGCACCACTTCCAACACATGCACCACGCCAAATAGACTGTCGGTCATCAAGAAACTAAAAGCACCACTTCCAACACATGCACCACACCAAATAGACTGTCGGTCATTAAGAAACTAAAAGCACTTCTTCCCACACATGCTCCACACCAAATAGACTGTCTGTCATCAATAAACTAAAAGCACCACTTTCAACACATGCACCACACCAAATAGAATATCTGTCATTAAGAAATTAAAAGCACCACTTCCAACACATGCACCACGCCAAATAGACTGTCTGTCACCAACAACTAAAAGCACCACTTCCAACACATGCTCCACACCAAATAGACTGTCGGTCATCAAGAAACTAAAAGCACAACTTCCAACACATGCTCCACACCAAATAGACTGTCGGTCATCAATAAACTAAAAGCACCACTTTCAACACATGCACCACACCAAATAGACTGTCGGTCATCGAGAACCTAGAATATCACTTCACTCACATGCACCACGCCAAATCAACAACAGATAATGAAGGATACTATATATTTAGTCTACCTATTAGATGTAGTAGTATTTCCTGCATTATAGGGCATAATGTTGTTTAAAATTGAGTTCTTTTGTAAAAAAAACCATGTTCTTCTATTTTGCTGAGTTAAGCTTGGTTCCGATTGTCGACGAGTCATAGGCATACCAAGTAACAAGTCCCTGACATCAGCCACTCTCTCAGGTGAGTATGGATATATGATTCATGCAGTTAATAAGCAATCAATGTTTTTTGAAAGATCATGTATCCACAATGAAATAGATTAAATGACACAGATTGATCTAATTCCAACATGCGTCAATGTTGCCATGGAAACCAAAGTGATACGTAGATAAACGTAACTGTCGAAAACTGTTTAAGCTCACTAACGAGTAAGAGCAGATTTAGGAAGGTTTTCTTTAGGAATCATACTTTGTAGAGCGATGTGTGAAAATATACGCACCACTCGTGAAAATATACAGTTTGACTTTACTCGATGACATGTTTTCAACGAGAAATAGCCTCTATATCTATTTGTTAGATTTAAGTTTAACCTAGTTCTTTATTGACGTTAAAGTTATGGATGGAGCATCCAAGATTACCTTGCTTTATCGTGGTCATCGTATGACGTCACCATATTGTTACAATGACGTCATATGATTAAAGTGTTATTTCACTCCGTTAAAAACGGATTTTTATTTTAACCGGTAAATGCCGTATTTCACCACTGAAAATATAGTCAACATGCATAAATAGAAAAATCTAATAAATCGGAAAAAAAATTCCGTGTCGCTGATTATTCGTTCCCTGTCAGACATGTATCAGTAACATCTTGGATAATTGCAGGGAAAATGTGTTCTTCTCCAAAGAGAATAATTTGGTAATATTATTCGTTATGATACCTCTGATAAAGATAAAGCTGAAAAGTGAAAGCTTGCCACATTTGATATGTGAATTAATTCATGCGCCGAAGCCGTTGTTTTGATGATTGTCGAACTGAATTAAGAGAGCAAAAGTGTTGTCTACAAAGGTTCGGTTATGGAAACAATTAGAGAGTCACTAATTCCGCTGATGGTTATAGAGAACACACACATAGGACTTCCTATTTCAATGTAAAGCCTAGTCTAACACTTAGACTCTGAAAAAATGTATTACTTAGTATTAAAGAGTCTGATTGTAAGACTATGTAGTACCAAGTACAGACTCATGACTGTGTGCAAGGTAAGAGAGCCTTTGATGCAGACTGCTGTTCGATTTTCATTGGAAACAAGTGAGTTGAAACTGAAATGCAATTGGGTCGAGTGAAACTATTTTAGCTGAAATTTTGACACGTATCATGAAAAATACTGAATGTCCCTTAAAAGAGGCAGTAGCATTTTTTTTCAATTTTTCAATTTAAAAAAAAATTCCCATTCATAATGATAGTGTATGTCATTTATATTTACTTTAGAGGGTAAAACATCTTATTACACAAACCAATTATCTGTAGTAGTTATAATGGTGTTGTGCATGTGCACTCACTTTTTAACTTGATTTTCCGAAGATAGAAGGGTGCTTTACTATCAGTGACATTATTTTTCAAATGCTATTCATCAACTTATTTGAACAAAAAACGTGCTACTGTCCTTTTACGACAACACTTTCTAAAACACTGGAGTTGAGAGAACTGGTTGACATCTTGACTGAAGAAGAAGTACTGCGTGTTTACGGGCTTTATCTAATCAGATAGCTGCATTCAGAATATAATCCGCTCCTAAATCGGACAAGAACTATATATATGCGTATCAATCAAAGCGTTAGAGGTGCTAAGGTTTCTTAAGGTGCATAATCATTTCATATTTCAATGTGTTTAACAATTGCACGATAGTTCTACTTTTTATCATAAACATCTTATATAAATTAAACTTTTAATTCGTATTGCCTTCAACAGTATCTAATAACTCTGATTTTGAGTAATGATTTCAAGTTCGATTTTTTATAAACAGTTTATATAATATATAGCACGTTATTTCTATTGCAAGCTGACTAAATACATTGAAATTTAAAAAAAAAATTAAAAACTCTCAGTCGTATCACTCTAATTCTGCCCCATCCCTATAAATTTACTTCATTAAGGGTCAGGGTCACCAACGGTGTTAATTTTTCTGTGAAGTGTAGCAATAAGTAACTGTGAAATAGGAATTAAGTAACAAATGTTGAGGATAAATGGGATTGTGTGCCCGATAATTACAACATTTCTCACTCATTTTTTTCACTAATTATTTTGGGTATTAATAATAAACTTTAATTGAATTATAAATGAAGAAGAATGCATGTACATATTGTTTTTTAAGTGACAGTTTTCGATGATTATAAGAAAAATAATTCATGAAAATTCAATTTCAATTAATACCTATTATCACGTTACTATTAGGTATCGTCCATGATATATATATTATATATACTTTAGCAGATATTTTCTTCACATTATCTGAAATATTCCAGTGGAGGCATTTTTACCATTTTGTTATACACTTTGTTTATTTTCCTTCTATTATTTCTCTGAAAATTTATGAAATGATATATATCCTATTAACAAAAACGTTTGAGATCTCTTAAAATATTTCTTTCCTTTCAAAGTCTTGCATTGCATAACATATTCCGTCATTCTTAATCCAATCGTTGTTTATATTCCACAGTATATTTCATGTTAAGAATATATTTTAAAGGATTTTGTACAATCCGGATGCCCCTTAAATGTATTGTGAATATAAATATGAACGCAATTGTAAAAATATTTTGTAAATAATACAGTCGTTAAAAATTAAAGTAGGAATATTTTATAACCTAATGTAACGTTAACTTAATTTATCTCACTAAATTTTCAATTTTTCGAATTATATAAAATTTCTATTTCCACTTAATTGTAATTTCATTATCTGTTTGTACTTTTCCTTGAAAACGAAGATATCAGAAACGAAATTTCTTCCATCTACTAATTTATATGTATATATATTTACAATGCACGAGGTCACAGAGTTGTGGGTTCAAATCTCTTTAAATAACCATTTGCTATTGTAAATGTTTAAATAACCTTTACGGGGGTTGATCTAAACTAAGATTCTAGAACTGTTCCCTGAGGTTATTACCTGACTATTACCAACTTAGTGCAATGTGAAAAAACAGTTTTATCTTTAAAAAAGGTTGAATATTAACAGACTAATTGTATATACGTAGTTTCTAAATTCTAACTAAAAGTTTCTTGAAATTGTATGTGTCATATTCAATCTACACTCGTGCTTTTGTTACAATGTGGTGTGTGTGTTTATATAGCACAGTAACGTCTCTCCCACTTCACTGACAAGTGGTTTATGTATACACCGTTATCTACATTCTACAAACGAAGGGTTCGCTATCGGTCAGTCTTTGTTGTGACTGGACGGCGGTCAACACTGGGTCATTTCGGTCACGTGACTCATAGAGGTCAAGGACGCACTGTGGTCAGTTATGTAAGATTTTGGGCTATTCTCGATGTTGTCATGACAACGGATTTGACATAGCCGTTTTAGCTTCGAGACCAGTGAGGTCGTTTCTGGTTTAGAATAAAAGGAATTAGATCGTATGGGTTTATTTTTAGACGTTCTTTTGCATATGGTTTTTAATCAGTATTCAAAGAACATAAACTATCCACCAAAAACAATACATGGTATCTGTATCAACTAATAACGAAAACATTAAATTACGGTGTTTATCTAACCTGAAAACCAGAATGAAGTATATTTATGTTTTTGGCAGTGTGTTAAATGGATATATATTTTTTGTCGAGTTTGTCAAAACTTGAAATATCATTGAACACAATTAGCGAAAATAACAGTTCATTAATATTTTATTCATTGATCAAATAACATATATCATCATGAGAATTTCATCAAAATGTGACGACTCAGTCTTCAAAAATTACATTTAATCAATCCGATATGTTTCTTAAAGGGCCAAATGAAACACTTTCAGTAACAGTTTCGTAAAATTCTCCACATAGGAATATATGATGAAATATATATATTTTTATTTAAAACGTTATAAAAAGAGTTTTATAAAATAATGAGGGAACAAAATAACATCATCAACCTTTTATTTACAAAACATAATTGAACTGAAAATCATATTAATAAGCAAATTTCGTTCAAATGTTATTCGCCAATATCCAAATGTCTAATTTCCGTCATCACGAAAAGGAAAATTATAACAATGATAAAATAAACAATTCATAAAAAATGCTTTTGGAATTTTTTTTTACTTACAACAGACACTTAAACAAACTCCTTAATTATTTACTGAGTTTATCCTCTGGCCTAAAAGTAATTAGACTTTTCGTAAAAACACGAAATGTCACCAAATAATAAAACAAAACGTATACTAGTATGTATATAGATAACTCTATTTTTCATTTGTTATGTATAGACAATACCTGAAATTAAGCAGGCAATAATAGCGTAGCATCATGCTCAAATGTTAATAAATAATGAAAATTATCATAAACGTTTGTACGTTAATTTCACTGCATTAACAGACCGCTTAATGTAACGGAATGGCATGCATTCCTTGCCATATACTACTATGTTCTACATGTATATCCCAATGCCAGTTTTCGGCAAATATGAAAAGCCATCAAATTAATATTAATTATAAAAATTATAAAATTTCTAATTAGCAATTATTGGAAAATGAAAATGTCAAAGGCGCTCTATTTACAATAAATTTGATTTCATCGCAAACCAAAGATAACGAACTGCTTTAAATGGATGCATTATTCTTCGATACCGCAATGTAAAATTTCGACAAAGGTTGAAAGGTCATCAAAACATTAGAAATAAATGCATTATTTATACCCTTTAATGAACTTATCTTGCATTGATATTCCTTAAACATTACATAAAGTGTCCGTGTACAATGAAATGATATTGCATTGGTATATAAAAAAAGATAACTGTTACTTAAGTCTTTTTAAAAACTTTTTAAAAAATGATGTTTTTACTTAGTTCAAAATCGATATTCGGCCTGGTCCCCAAAGCCTTTATCAATAGGAATATATAAACTCAACAGAAAACATACTTTTTAATACATAAAGGATATTTGACATGTTTCGTGGAATACCATGTATATCATAAAATTTAAGAAATTTTGTTTCTAAATGACGGCCAATTTATGAATGGAGCATCCATGGTCGCCTTGCTTTATCGCGGTTTTCTTATGACGTCATCCTATGGTTACGGGGACGTCATATGAATGAAAGTGTTAATTATCTGAATAGAATGACATGTTATTTCACCACTGACAATAAAACAAACCGTTTTATTTAAATTCCCTTGCATTCATATACCATAGCATAAATCACAATGCATGAAAAGTTCAGCAAATAATGAGAAAGCAAAAATTTTCATAAACCGTTTTTCTAAAATTCATCTCATGAAATACGGTGAAAAAATGCCTTATTCAATTCTATCCTAAATCCCTTTGAACTTAGAAGGTCATTAACTTTTTAGGACAATGAAAACCTCAACGAACCGGTTAATTTATAGGTAATTTCTCTTGCATTGGTTGATCCTAGGCTAACCAGCACGAGTAGCTACTGCTGTAGTTTGGACCAACAAATCAACGACTTTCTCACAATGTACTTTTCGACAAAACTCAAAAGATAATGACTTTCAAACAATGAGAAACAAGAACTTCGTTAAGGATTTTTATTGAAATTCTCTTACATTAATACAGCCTGAAGTTAATGCAACGAGTTGGCTTAGTACAGTCTCCGTCCAAGAGGTTAATGTCCGATTTAATTAAATTCCGAATCATGAAACATCAGAGAAACAAGAAACAACAAGCCACTAAATCTACTAATCAATCTGAAGCTAGAAAGTCCTTCTATCGAGTATCAACTGGCATACCAATCTAGTTCCAGCTGCTGTGAGTGACTGATACAAAGTGGATGTACCAGAACTCGACCCTTTCCTCATTAAAACACTGGCACATACTCATTAATGCCAGTCGTATCAAGTATACAATTTAAATTCGAATCGTCTTATGTTATGTACATGAAGAGTCGTGTACCAAGATAAGCTTAAAGTGGCTGTAGCACGTTTTTAGCAAATTTTATTTTTTTCAAATTTCCAATTTATGATGATAGTTTATGTCCTTTATATTTACTTTAGAGGATAAAACATCTTATTACACAAATCAAGTATCTGTAGTGGTAATATCGGTGTTGCCTATAAATAACTTTTTAACTTGATTTTGCGAAGAGAGAAGGGTGTTTTACTGTTTGTGACATTATTTTTCAAAAACAGTTCATTGGCTTATTTGAGTGAAAAAAACGTGCTACTGCCCCTTTAATACTTTTTGAATAACTCAGATAAATTAATTATTATTTATGATCAGGGAGATACAATTTAATTTCTAATCGTTTCCTGATATGTATGTTAATGAGGTGACTGCCCGGAAACCTGGGAAGAAATTAATATAAATTTTATAATGAATTTTGATCAGATGGAAATATAAAATTCAATGTTGAGTCGGTTCGTGTTAAATAAATGTATATGTGAAATACATTGTCATATATCCTGGATATTCTTGGGATTTACTAGGATAACATTAAAATTAATCGTTGATGTATTTTGATTCTGCTGGTGAGTAATACTTAACTTGATGTAATTTAATATAAAATAGCAAGTCTCATTATAAATGTTTGCATGTTTGCATAGTAAACAAACATATTTTAGATTTAATTACTGCCTATATATTCAAATATGCATTGATTATGTATATTATATATAGGTTCCTAACTAAAATTAAAAACGAAAGACGTTTCAAACAAACTCAATATATTTGCCCAAACACCACATTTTTGGGGGTGGGTATGTTCCAATGTAATGAAAGCAACGTAGTTAAAATCACAGTGCTAATTCGTCAACTGTTGTTGACTGCCCCGGAAGTAGAAATCTGACGGGTAGGTACGCTACCGCTGTGCGATACATCGTTGGCAAATACGAAATTCATAAAATATATTTACAACGATTATCAATAAATACATAAAAGGTATTTCATCGAAGATATATCAGGAATTAAAGACATAAGTCGTGTGCTTACGAGTGATTGAAAATATAGATAAATCGATAGTTTACAACTACATGTATACCAAATTAATAATACTTAATATATAAGCATCAAGTAGGGTTTTTTAACTGATAAAAAAAATCTCCGATTAACCATATATCAACTTTTAGCAGATGATCAGAAGATGGCGAACTATTACAAAGACATAAAATATCAGATATTATTTTACTGATATCAACCACAAGTTCAAATTCAGTATTGGTATTCAGACAAAAATTTCCTAAAAATAACAATAGCCATAAATTATATTTTGGCAGCTGATATAAACAAAGGACTGAAAAATAATGATAGGAAGTAGAATTTCCCCCAGCAAGTTCTGCTCTGAAAATAGAATCATCATGCATAATGATAATCCTTTAATGGCTCATCATGCCCAAATCGGACAGTTACAAATCCATGTCGAATATGATATGTTACCCATACAATGCCTAGATGACCATCTGCCTTGCCAGGGGACAGTTGGTATAATCCGTGCAGTGGTTTGATAGCCTCTGGATGACCACTGGATGAACTCAAGCTGACCTTCCCACTGGTCAATCTGGTCAGCCTTCGCTTCCTCTTGTTTCAAGGGGCTTCATCTGACCAGAGATTCTTTATTAGTGGACAACGCTAGCTAGAGTGGTCAAAGAATATTGGCATTTTTCACGCAGTGGTAAAATTATTTCAAGACATCTTTTAGTGGATGGAATGTATTCAAAACAGGTTCGTGGACTATACCTGGAATTGTTTCTCACATACTTGTGTTTGCTTTAGAGGTAAATAAATATTTATATTCAATATTTTCTTGTGTACTTTATTAAACTATTTGTCTTGAGGCATTTCAGAATTTTCATCAGCATGGGAAATATTTTCCTTAGCTGTTGCGAGCTGTTTTCATAGGTGCCAATATGTCATTGATTTTAAACTGAAAATTAAGATGTAGATAATGTTAATATGTTGTAACTATCCGAATTCCGAATTTTTAAAAAGAAAAAAATATTTACGCGAATTTATATTTTGGCTTAGAGAAGGTTTCACAAAATTATCACGGGTTTACATATATGGATTGCAACTTATGTTTTCGTTATCTTTTCGTAAGAGTTTCCATTACATTGGTTTTTACCACATCATCTCGTCAATGCTTAGAGGATTTTGTTTCTTTTGTCAGTTATGTTTCACCCTTACTGAATCGATGTTTATTTCTCCAAAAGTACTTGAAATTTATACATTTTAGTTGCTTACATGTATGAAATTCGTTTTTATATAACGAAAGTGATTTCAGTTTTAAGGAATTTTATGATATGAATTGACAAACTTATGAATGTTCATTCGTTTTCGTATATTATTTTATTTATTCCGATTTTATACATGTTTAATGTTGCAAAACCGTATATTTTATTCTCAGTGATAGAATTTGTATTTTAAGACTTTGAACTGATTCTTTATTATTGTAATTTATAGCTATTTAATATTATATTTGAAACCTTGAAATCATTTCAGGTAAGGAAATGATTTCTAATAATGCAGATAGTTATACATAATATCCTCTCTTTATTCATATATCCTGTTAAGAAACACATATATTTGTATATCATTTAAAATCTACTAAACCCGTTTATCCCTCTTCGTCCGAGATACAAACTATTTAATTCCATTCCTGATAACAAGATTCATGTACTAAGAAGAGTCATTGTTGAATACGACGATAGCGGCTTAAGATATGAATAAAAAGGGTTTATGAAACGAGAACAGGAAAAGTTTGTGGTTATTGGAATAAAGAAAGGAGGAATAAAGGGCGGAATGAACCCCTTGTATCCCGGAAAACCCTCTGGGCAGGACAATGACCAGCTAATGTTCGGACAGAGGTCAGTTTAACGTCAAGGTGTCATCAAGAAGATGGGCTGTCCCCTACACAGGGTCGACTCCATTGTTGTATAGGGAACGTTCAATACATGTTTATGGCAGAGTGGTGGTAATTATGGAGACCTGCTTGAAACATTTGGATATCCCCCTGTGTGAAGGTGATATATAGCGGCATGAAGATCGCTGCCACTAAGCTTTATAATGAGATAGTCAGGATGTCAGTGAACGCCATCTTGTTGAATATGCCTTGTTTCTCTTCTGTCTGCTCCAGATAACGATCTAGGTGTGGGCGGGGCAGGGGCGTTTCTTTCAAAATGATGTATTGCTGATTGATTTTTAATGACAGATTATACATTTAGACCTTTATCGAAAATATTCTACAATATGAAGCCATAAATCTTTTTCCATGTTTAAGAGACCGTTAGATATGAGCATAAATTATACCCCTTCAAACAGATTTCCGAAACTGATCGATTGAATCGTGCACATTTGTCTATCAGGTTTACATGCTTCCGTCTTTAATAAGTGCTTTCCTGTTTTCAAATCCATAGCCATATAATAAGGAGGTTATATCTCAACCCGGATCTTTGTCTCCAGACATCATGTATGATGTCAATGCAGGCATTATTAAAATGAGATGTGCATCTTTTTCGCCACTTAAACTATTATTGCATATTCCTTGTTGCTTTCATCTTAGTGTCCAGACGTTTGCAAATATTCACGATTGCATCCATTACATAACAAACAGCGCGTATATATTACGTAAACGGCTAATATGTCCAAACGTGTGGCTTTGGAAAGTTTGGGTGGTAATGGTCGGAAAACAAACATGGCGTACTCAAATAAATTATGAAAAGTTGGAGGTGAACGACCGGTTAAGAAGAACCCAGCTTCGTTTAGTACATTCATTCTGTAGAAACGTACATATACCGTTTACCATTTCTTCAGAACAGGAATGTTACAGAAAAGATAGTCGTATAGATGTAAGCAATATTAACAAGCAATAATAACATGAATTTAAAATTATCTTGAAAACGTTTGAAAGGATAATACATGATTTTTGACAATTTCGATTTCGTTCATAGACTAATTACCATTTTATAATGTATCTTTTCATGTTTGTCAGCAAAACAATTATTTGCACGATATATGTTTGATGTCGATAAAGGATCTTCTAGATATTGAATAAATATTGAATTCTTGCCATTATACAAATGGAAGATGTTGACATTTGACCTTAGAACTAATATTCATAAACCATTAAGTACACCATTCAAATGATTGTCATCTACGTTTAGCACACGAAGTTAACTCAATTATTGCCAATGACAGTGTTAATCTGTTTACTATAATTTATGACACATGTGATCACAATGATAACGGGCCTCATTTCCCATCAGTTCTATATCAAAGAGAATATATTCCATGAACATTACTAGTACTGATGGAAAGATTCCTATTGGAATTAAACTATTGTAAACTTTATTATCACAATAACCATTTCGAATTTTAAAAAATCCATATTAAAATAATAAATTAAACTACCTGTCCAAATAAAAATTATTTTCTTAAAACATAGTATTTTACCGGTCTTACCAAAGTTTTAAAAATCTCTTTATTATAAAATGAAATAATTTATGGTTTGAAGTTTATTCTATTGTTATACTCTAGTACTGAGTATTATCTCTTACTACAACTTTAGCATTCATATATAAGTGTTTCATACATCATAACGTACGATTCCATCAAGTTTACTCCACATACGACATTTTGACGAATGTTTCACACGTTTCGCATAATTCCTGTATATTGCATTCGATTCAGGTAACCTGATACCCGACTAAAGCTCCCATATGGGATGGCATTAAGATAATGATGTACGTTGATGGAATGAATCTGAAATAAGCATCACATATAGAACAGTAATCGTCTTGCCATTACCATGCAGTTCACAATTCATACTCCTTCACCTGATGCTTTCACATTCCAAACAAAGGTCAACAGAGGAATATAAATGAGTGTTCAGGATTTCTATTCCTGGGTTTGAACTATTTATTTCAATACACTGGTATCAAAGATTCCGATTCCAGGGTGTAAAATATTCCGATACCTGGGTATTAGAGATTTATATTCCTGGTTGTGAAGTATTCCGATAGCTGGGTAACAAAGATTCCGATTCCAGGGTGTGAAATATTCCGATACCTTGGTATTAGAGATTTATATTCCTGGTTGTGAAGTATTCCGATAGCTGGGTAACAAAGATTCCGATTCCAGGGTGTGAAATATTCCGATACCTGGGTATTAGAGATTTATATTCCTGGTTGTGAAGTATTCCGATAGCTGGGTAACAAAGATTCCGATTCCAGGGTGTAAAATATTCCGATACCTGGGTATTAGAGATTTATATTCCTGGTTGTGAAGTATTCCGATAGCTGGGTAACAAAGATTCCGATTCCAGGGTGTACAATATTCCGATACCTTGGTATTAGAGATTTATATTCCTGGTTGTGAAGTATTCCGATAGCTGGGTAACAAAGATTCCGATTCCAGGGTGTGAAATATTCCGATACCTTGGTAGTAGAGATTTATATTCCTGGTTGTGAAGTATTCCGATAGCTGGGTAACAAAGATTCCGATTCCAGGGTGTAAAATATTTCGATACCTGGGTATTAGAGATTTATATTCCTGGTTGTGAAGTATTCCGATACCTGGGTAACAAAGATTCCGATTCAAGGGTGTGAAATATTCCGATACCTGGGTAGTAGAGATTTATATTCCTGGGTGTAAAATGTTCCGATACCCGGGTATTAAAGAGTCCTATTCCTGGGTGTAAAAATCATAACCCTTTGAAGTCCATGTTCCTAGTTTTTAAAGAGGCATTTGAGTATAGCTATATTTTCACAGTATACGGAATTCCCCGTTTGGAAATTCATGTTATAAAAGGTCGTAAAAAACCTATTCCAACATTCGGTTCAAATGAGCCCTATTTTTACCATATACATGAATAGAATCATTTAATTCAGAAATAGGAATGTCTTCTCTATGTCAGAAGATGCTTCGGTCGTATTGTGATTTTAAAACATGAACTCTCAAATAATATGTTGTTGTGATTCCTTTTGCATGTCATTTAAATTTTGTATTACTAAATCGTAAATTACGTCACTTACTTACACCTAAAGGCATTAGTATTGTCCTGTCCCATGACTGTGTGAAAATAGCCTTTATTTTAGGCTTGATCCTTATTGGCTACACTCGATTCGTTACTGGTGTTCTTAGCTTAGTAGGATAACGAACGTTTTCATAACAATTTCATTTTTGTCGCTCTTGTCGGTTTGCAATATTAATTTTATCAGCCATATTATATTATACGTACATGTACCATATTTAATTAATTGCTACGAATTTCTTCACGACACTTTCTTTTAATTGTGAATTATATCGATGTATCAAAGTCTAAGTACATATATCACATATTATTGCATGGTAATCAACGAATTACAAAATGTTCACAAGGTTATCTTAAATATATCTTAGCTGTTTCAAAATTTAAAAAATAAACATATGTATTGCTCAAATAATGTATTAGGTCAATTTTGAATTATTAATGTGGTGGAATTCTTTATTGTTATTTGGTTTCAATCTAATTTGAAATTTTTATTTAACGAAATTCAAACGATTAATTCATCTTCATCAATAAAATGTCAAACTTAAAAACTGAAAATGTATTCATGCTTTATAGAATAAACTTTGTTTTAAAATTATGATTTCGGCATATTTTATTTCAAACCGAACAAATAGTTCTCAAGAGAACTACATAGAGCTTTTCAAGACTGTTTCCCTGAAAACACAAACATCGCTTACACAAACTGGTATTCACACCACAGCCACAGACCTCATAAAATCTGCTGTAATTTCCCCAATATATTCATTAAGACAATATAAGTCTTTATTTGTCAATAATCAGGTAATCCATACGATTACCCCCTGTGCCCTTGTGTAGAAGGAGGCCCCAGCACGTCACTACCCAGAAACCCGACCCCAATACGGGCGCACTTGGGAGACGATAACGCCGTTATGACAGCGGGACGTATGACGCTCCTTACAGAAGAATCAAGCCCGTCCCGTGATTATCACTGCAATTAGGTAAAGGACACTATCTGTTACATGTGAAAAACCCCCACGATTTCTTTCTTTGATTTGAGTATTTCTATCACTCATAATGCATATTTTTTCATATTGGCTGTCTTTAAAAGTGATTGCATGAAAGCAATACACTGAGTACTGTTCTATGTTACGTAACACGCTCAGCAGATGTCGGGCAAGTGACAAATGTTTCTCATTAGAGGGAAAGGTAAGAGGCCAACTGGCTTCTTACTGTTATTAGACGCGGAGTGAATTAGCAGTTCCTTGAAGAGAAAACAGTGTCTGCGTCTACCCAAAACACCTGCTTTGGTGGTTCAACAAAGAAAATACAAAACTAAACATATTTTCTAAAAAAAATATTTGTGACGCATGTCTTTTTGTTTTGAATAGAAAATCATAACTTGCGTTGTTAGTTTCATTATTTGTTCATCTGATGCATAGAATATCTGAAATTACATTTGAAAATATGAAGTTATTTCTTTAAATTTTGTTCAGATTATAACTATCATACTTCAAATGAATTCTTAAGATATGGAATTATGATTTAAGTAATTTAGTGTAATGTTAGAGAATGAGAGATACTCTTAACCTCTTCTAGCTGCTCTGTGAAAGGAACAGAGTTGAATTTGTGAATGCTTCAGTTATGTCATCATTTATATCAAGACATTGAGAATACTGACAATCGAGTATTGGAAATAATGTTCTTAAATGCAGATATTTACTGAACATTCTCACCAATTGGAAGTAGACATTCCTCTTTTCAGCAAATTCTTTGAAAGTCATTATTGAGACAGCCATCTTTATGTAGTTAGTTAATTGTACGAGTGTTGCACAATGTTTCACTTGTTTCCCCTTTTAGATGTCTGTTTATATTACTGCGAACTTACTTGCTATAATAACACCATCATAGTTTGTCAGCATTATGGAACATAAATACATATATTGAGGTCTTCGGGGTGCATTTAGAAGTGGCATACATAAGAACAGGGACATGTTCTGGATAACATAAAAGAAATTATAATTTGAATCGCTAAAGTATTTCGTTTATCATCTAAGTTGTTGTCCTCGTCTTCTAGATACAGTTTAAACATTCCTAGTCTTTGCACAATCTTTACAAGCATAAGTATTCGTAGTTTGTATGACATTGATGGAAAAAAAACTTATATTTTATAAACGTCAGTTTGAAACAAATACCTCATATTATGATGTGATATAATTTGATACGAACTGTTTTGATATGATAATGTTTGAAAATACCAAGTACATGGATTTTAAATTTCAAATAAATTTTAAGGCGTCAAAACCGTCCCATATCTACAAACAAAAAGGAAGCGATAAGTGGTTTCATTATCAAAATTGATATCTTCAATGTTTCGATTGATTTCCCTGAATCATTGATACTTTAAAATCATCAAACTTTCTGCATGAACATGCCGCACCCCCTCCGCATGTTGAGGGTGAAACTTTTTTTCTTCAAAATCCTTCAAAATCCTTCAAAATGAGTTATTCCTTTTTGTTCAAGCATCTCATTTGAACTAAAGCTCTCTTTATTAACTGAATAGCATGCTAACGCCAAATTTCAACGCAAAGGATGAGTGAACCAAAAGCCTTGCACCATATTCCTTAAAGCATCAAAGTGATCGTGGTTTCTAGTCCATGTGAAAGTTGCTATGGTAATGGTAGCGAGTAGTGGAAGTGTTCCATCTATGTTTACTACAGCACAGTAGCTGACAGTTAGCCAGGCCATGACTCACAGACCTAGCTGAATATATTACATCTACACCAGAGGAACTGCCATTCCACACTCGTGCACTAGATGACGTCATAGCTTTATTCGTATACTCTTGCTAAGTTCGAACAAATACGCTTGCTTTATCACAATCTCATTCATCATAATCATCATCATCATCATCATCATCACCACCATCACAATAGCAGCACCAGAAAAACCAATACAAACAAAATCATCACTGTCGTCGTTGTTCGTTTTAGTCGCCGTCGTGATATTCTGTATCAATATCTCTTTAGAATAAGTTTTTATTTTCATATAAGTGCAATTGAATTTGTGTGTTTTCCTTTCTTATAATTTCATTGAAAGCAATCATTAGTCTATTTTTGTATCTAAACTCCAAGTCAAAATCGTTATTATCCCGTTTCAATGACTATAATCAGGTATAGATTCTCAGAAATGTCATTTGCCGAAGAATTTCTGCAGTCATAATTTTGTCATACATTGGCAATCACCAACAAGCAATTGGCGCTAAATTGCAGTACGCAAATAGACAAGCGTTCTTAAATGGAAAGTATCTCACACGTAAACGCACCGCCGATATCGTTTTAGCACAAGCGCACATTTGCCCGCAGGCAATTGGAAATATGTTCTTACACTTCGTCCGCATTTTCGGGAATCCTTGGAAATGATTACATGCATCTCTCTGACTTCCGGTTCTAAATCGGCCAAAGGTGAGGTTGAGGTCTCGGGGAGATATGTACACAAGGATTAGAAACGTGCTTTAACGACGTGTAGACTTTCTCCCGGCGTCTTCTTACTTACGGAAATCTAGAATTTTGCTGAATCAACAGAGATTGACGAAATCGAGACTCACGAGTAATGAATGGTTTGGTCAGTAAATTTCTTTGGAATTTATTTTGTAATTTCAAAGTCCTATACGAAATAAAACATAAGAATATTAAATTGTACACACTTTAACGCGGTTATTACAAAAGTAATCCATATCACATGTGTGTATCAAGAAAATGCTACAAGGACGCGTATCACTTAGAAATGGCGTTGGAAGACACATAAGCTTGTAGACCCAACCCTTAGAGCATATAAAACTCGACACTCTGAAGGTAAAATGTTTTAACGCTATTTCCAAGTGATACAGTCCCATGTGGAAATTATGTGACTGATGAACAGGAAATATCAGTTTGGGTCTAGTGAAAACTACAGAAAACTAGAATCACAAAATTTAGGAAGATCATATAAAATTGAATTGCTGGTAATTAATACAACATACCATACCAAAGGGATATCATTAAGTAAACGAATATAACGAATAGCTTTAAAGCATAGGATGAAACAAAGATAAAAAAGAAAATTAAAGACATACATTACACTTGAATAGAAAGATCAATGTGATAATTAAAAAGGGCATCGCAGAATCTCTTCAAATGACATAGAATGATACTTACATAGATGTGAAATTAAAGATATCCGATACACAAAGTAATACAAATATAAATCATTTAATATCAAATTTCTAATACCAAAGATATATCATCAATATGATATACATATACGACAATGGATATACAGTGATTACTACACAAGGTGATATACAGAGATCGGACATTGACATATAACGATTGCTACAGAATGTGATACTCGGGGAAAGACAGTGAATAGTTAATGGTTGCTACACAAGATGATATACATAGATCGGACATTGACATATATAACTGTGATACTCCGGAAAAACAGTGAATAGTTAATGGTTGCTACAAAAGATGATACAAAGATAGGACAGTGAGCATATAATAATTACTACACTAGATGATGAAAAAAGAATATAGATTGATTAAAATACAATATGCTACAATGATAAGACAAGGAATATAATAATGATTACTACACAAACAGTTTAAAAAAATAATACAAGAATAAACTGATACCAATAAAAGATTACACTTAGATATGACATTGGATATAAACTGAGTACTTCATAAGCAGATACATCAAGAGGCGATATAAAATCAACACATATAAGTACACGGTTTGAACTAGACTATACTTTAGTCTCTGAAATTTTAAAAATTATTGTATCTTCATCCTTATGATTATATATTTTTCAATACTACCAGTTCCATATTGTATTCAGTTTATCTAGACTTGCTGAATAAGGCTCTAGACTGTAATAAAGGCTATAATTTGTACACAGTCATGGAGCAGGACTGATTTGAACCAAAGATCTTAATTTTTTAGAAATAGCGTTATGGTAAACAAATAATTGTGTTCCTACGACGATATATATCTTAGTAGATTATTGGTAAATTGTAATACCATGATAACTCTCGCTCGAAATACTATGATATTTCATTTTGAAAGATTCCACACAAGTTGCTTGGACCAAATCATTCAGTCGTTAAAATGGTACGACATCGTTTTGATTCCTCTATATATCACCATAAACACCCAATTACTAAATACCTGTAATCTAGAGGACAAAAAAGCACAACTGAAGACAAACAGGTTGTCCGTCATCCAGAATCCTTAATTCCTTAAGTGCCCAGGCAAGTCTATAACAATACTCAAGAGATCAGAACACATTTCAGAGGCTCCTTTTTATTTTATTTTATTTTTTTCTTCAAATTTTGAAATTTAACACAGAGGCTTAACGTTAGTCTAATAAAAAAAAAGAACAAGGATCGGTGACTATAATCCTTAGACAAATGTATAAACAAACGTTTAATAAATAAATTAAATTATAAGTTAAAGATCTGAAATGCATTTTTCTCAAGAATGACAGATGAGTATCTCTGCGTATATTGTATGTCGGAATCAATTGAGCATAAAATCGAGACAATATACACTTGCAATTGATTATTAAGACTTTAATTAAAGATTTAAATTTACCCATTTCAACAATACCGCGATTTCTGCCGGGCAACGTTTTGAGAAGAATCATTAAGGCGTGACTGATTAACCAGCGGACCGACAAGCTCCTTGCAGCCTCGTTTATTTATCAATGATGATTATCAGTGCCGCTAGATGAATTTATGAGGTGTGTTAAATCGCCAAAAACACATGTTTATGCAATAATTATGTAATTGTCATCTGCGGAATTACTTAGTTGGATATCTAAACATTCGATATATGGAAAATTTAAGTTGTTTGATTGAAGATTTGTTAGTGAAATTAACAATAAAATGTTGCGAAATTACGTTGAATTATGACTATCGCCGAAAATCACTTTACTCCAGTGACGTCACAGAAGTCATCCCTTCAGGGGCCACACCCCCGAAGACTTTCATTTTGGTCGCCGGGGCTAAATTAGGCGGGTTTTTAAAAAAAAACGTATTTAAGTAATTTATGGACCGATTTCAGAAATTTAAAATCGAGCAATTGTCATATTGACATCCCATTTCAATGAATCCGATTTTGACCATATGTCATTTCATCTATCCTTTAAGGTTAACCTTAGTAAAGTTTGCTTTGTGAAAGGAGAGCAAACAGTTCATAACTTTATTCAGTGATCCAGCCAATGACAGACGACCAGTGATCCCTGCAAGAATATCTATCTCGGTAATAAAGCCTGACAATAAACAGCATCCACGTGGAGACCTCGAGGCAGCTTCATATGGCGGTCAGCTGTCAGTGGAGTCCAGCGCACACGGCTTGACCAGTTCCATGTCCAGTCTAACCGGACACAAGGCGACAAGGCTTCAAATATCAAGCTGATTATTTGATAATGTGGAGTTCACTGGATTTGGGGGATAACTAATAGATTAACTGCCAGTCAAATGTGTCAGAGTATATATCACTTTACACTGATTATTTGTTTTATTTTGAGAGGCAATGGGAATACATTGAATAATTTTGAGAAAAGTGAATTCTTCCCTGTTTTAAGCAACGGTTCTCGTATTGATTTGTGGCGAAGGCTCAGTGAAATGCATTATGTATGACAAGTAACGGACTATAGCTTACACTACGTGGCTGTATTTACACTGTATGTTGACAGATTTCCTGGACACTTTGAAGTCGCAATGTGCTTCTTTATAAAATAAACACGATCGATGCATAAAACAAGGAATTAAACGGACCTTAGATATCAAACGACTCAAGAGGTAATGGCTGTTCCAATAGGAGGACAGATCTGTCATTTGCTGACACTTGTCCATTTCAACAGATTCAATTATTGCTATTGTGCATATCATCCTCATTTCTTCACGGACAAAAAGCACCCCTTTATTATTCCCACTGCGAGAGAGGAACATTAAGAGGAAGCGCTGCTGAACTTTCTCTGACCCTCTTAATAGCCAACCCAACACCTGTCTCCAAATGAAGGCTCCCAGATCCTTGGAAGACATAAGGAGACATCTAGCCAAGTTTGGAAAAGATCATGATTTAGTTTCTTGAATGAGTATTGAAGAACAAAGTGTCAAAATTGTTATACAGAAATTGGATACATAAAATTCAATCCGGAACCTGCCAACTTTTGGTCTGGGCTGATATATTTTTTAGATTTCTCTTTAATTTTGCTGTTTAAATTTTGAAATAACTCTTCTGGGCTGGCATACACTGAAAATGCGTATGTACTGTATCTAAGATCTCTCAATTTCCATTATTCTAAGAAATCTCGGCTCGCTGCATTTTGATATCCGACTGTAAGGCAGTGTAAGGACATGCATCTAAAGTTGTGTGCATCTACTTCGTGTCGTCTTATATTGATAGTCAGCTTGGTTTTGTTCCACACAAGTATTCTTAAACTAAAATTTACTATGATTATTCAATATTTAATCTACCTTCATCCGTATGATTTTATTTCTCTAAGCTTTTAGTGCCATATATGTATTCAGTTTATCTAGACTTGCTAAATAAAGGATATAGCCTGCATACAGGGCTTTTAATTTTTACACAGTCATGGCACAGGACTATAGTAGTTTCTGATATTATGCTTATTATAAGCATTATTTAAAATTTGAAACGAAGAAATAAGATATCTTTGTTGTCGTTACATTACGTAATCAAATTTTGTGACATTGTAACACGTGCAATTGTGTAAAATCGTTTGAATGATTGATTAATTATGGAACTGACATTTTCTTCCTAGACATGTATATACCAGGTTTATGCTCTTATTTAATACATTTCGTAGCTCATGAGCCATATATTTATCTGTTCTTTTACTCAGTATATGTAACATGTGTAACATAAATGTAAACAAAAAAAATATATGTAACTTATGCTTATATCTGCAAGCGGTTTGTGGTCTTAATAAAAACAATTTATTTCATCAAGTTTAACCACGTAAGTTGATTAAATTTTACATTGGGTGAAAAAGTTATAAGGAGCCTTGAAGGCACTGTAGCATTTTTAATTTTTTCTCAAATTTTCCATTGATTATTAAAGTTTATACAATATATTGTTACGTTCGAGGGTAAATCACTTCTCATTACACCACTCGATAAATCGTATCCATAGAAACAGTTATCCTTATTGATAGAAAATGGTGCGACGTATAAAGCGACTGTTTTGTTGAACTCCTCAGTGTGAGAGGTAGATTTGCAGGTCTCATTTTGCGAGTTCAGACAGCAAGATGGCCATGATGACATATTTAAAATTCTACTCTGAGTGTCTAGTTATCACTCAAAGTCAGATCCTTCAACAACCTTCGAGCTGCCACTTTAGTGTGAACACCTTTCGAAGGGAAATGGAGTTGCATGTCTCAAGGATTTTGATCGACATAAATCCTTGCATGGCTAAACCTATCCATGTACATTTGTGTTGGAACTCTTGTTGTTGATTCTGGAGTATTATCACACTTATTGTCCTTTCCGTGAGAGCATGTTTTTCAGTAAGAGCGGCGTGCTACAGCTAAAATGCACAATGATACGTATTATTTGTGTTTTTCTTTGACAAGAGCTATTAGCCTCGACGTGGCCTTGTGAATCCAACCACTCGGGCGGAGCAGGAGGTGTATCATAAACCGTTAAATATAATTAGAAAAATATATATTGTTAACTTCATTTTGTCAGTTAAGAGAAGTTGGTACAGTGGTTTTAGTCATTAGATTGTTAACATGGTAAGTAGTTGGAATGAAGTTATGATTACAGTATATACGATATATACAATGTATATTTGTTTCAGAAGCTTTACAGACGGAGACTGAACCAGACTCTTCTTTCATTTTCTCAATTACATTTTTTATTGTTCATTTCTAAGATTTCGTTACACAGACCCCCTCCTAGTCTATTGGTAAGCAAGCAAGCTTCACCGACTTATTGTTAATGTGCCCGGAGGGATGCTATGGTCATCAGTAAACCCATGGGTATATTTAACAGCTTATGTTTCTCTGGGTTGTTTTTAGCGCAAAGATGTTAAACAGAGATAGCAGATTGAACGTCAGGTGAAGCGCTGTTAGAGAGCTAATTATAGATGAACTAAACTATAAATAGTATCGTACTACGCTCTACAAGTCAGGGTCGACTCGCTGCATCTGGTGTGGAAGGTAGGTAGACTGTTCACCAGTCTCCATTAAACACTGAAATAACTTATAGTATCATCTAGACTTCCAAACTATTCCAAACTATTGTTTATCTTTTTATTAATGCAAAACGTTTTTGAGATTTATTCAGGACGTGTAATTTCACGATAGCCTGACTCGCTATAGTACTATATGTCTCGTAAAATATAAGTGCTTGGCAAGGGACTAACTGGAAGTCTTGGAATTACAGTTCAGTCATCTTCAGTCACCCTTTCCTTCTTTTGTTTTCTTGGTCTTAAATCATTAATCTACACGGTCCGGAATGTATAATCCTCATACGTTTATGTGTCTTTGATAAGACTTGGTTTTTAAATAAAAAAAGTATATCTATCTGAATACAGCTGAATGTCACGGATGAATGTATTATGACAGTCTTGTGTGAGTTATTACATACATTCAATAGCATGATTTATATGTATTTCATTTCAGCTGCAAGAAGATAGATAAGATACTTACAAATCTGTTATTACAAAACATGAATGAGAAGAAAACTCGACCTGAACAAATCAAATGCTAAATTAATGTTAAAACACTTGGATGTATATATATTAAAATAACGGACAACGTAAACGGGCCAATATTCCTTATGAAAGTTCAGAGCTTTAAAGCGTCTCTTGAGGTTTATGTGAATTCAAACGACATCACAACACCGGCGTATCCTGAACCATTTGGCGTTGTGTTTGATGTATGTTGTTCAGAAAGGGAACACGCCGGTTACTTAACAAAATTAACTGTTAATGAATATGAGGGAAAGCGAGTAGCATTAGTTTTATTGCTTCTAGGATACCCTATACTTTACTTCGTCCCATCTATTCAGAACTCTCCGTTAACATTCGAGAGGTAGGAATTATAAGGTGCCGTAGCGGTAAGCGATTATTTCTCACTGTAAAACAACATGTGTGGAGGCTATATTTTCACATTGTCATTTAATTTGTTTAAAAGTGTATCACGTTTTCTCCTTTGATTTATGCGCAAGCGAGAGAAATTTTAGGATTGCACTAATTACCTCTTTATCAGCATAGTAGAAGAGATTCATTGTTGTTTAAAAGAGGCAGCCCTGCTGCCGTGTGTTGTCGCCAATGTCTAATATTACATGAAACCTTGTAATTTGAATAATTGCAAGAGCTCTTGAAGCTATCACAGGTTAACTTTCGTACGACGCGGGTTTATCATTATGCAATGAAAATGCCCGTTCCTGGAAAAGAGGGAAGGTATTTATTTAAGAGTTATAATCTTCATTACTTCTAGAAATGCAGAGTTAAACATGTGTTTTCCGGACATTTGCGACAACTATTACGCGTTTAGTATGATTATGGAGGCTGGAGAAAGTTCTTTTTAACTCAACCGATTATACTTAAGGTTTTAGTTGTTGGTTGACGCTGCGATGGGTCGTTTAGAGATTTTGGGTTCTGATAAACAATTGATAAAATGATATTGATGGTTTTAGATTTGATTTTGATAAAACGGTAAACGTATTGAGTGCTATTGTTTTATTGACAAAATAAAATATTGCAGCGCGTTTTAGAAGAAATAAACTTGAAATGACGATAACAGAACACATCTGTAGTACAAGTAAAGCTTTTAAGTAATGGAACAAAACATGGCCAACAATACATCTTTACATCTGCATAAACATGCAATTAATACAACCGCGTATTATTTAATGTCCAAATGTTTGTCTGATGTAAGATACATGCCCTTAAAGGATTACTTTATACCAATGACTGTTAATACCCAATACGCTGTAACACGTTACAACATATACATTGTATGTAACTGACTCTAGAATTGAGGTTATATTATACCAATGAGTGTTAATACCCAATACGCTGTAACACGTTACAACATATACATTGTATGTAACTGACTCTAGAATTGAGGTTATATTATACCAATGAGTGTTAATACCAATTATGTTGTAGCACATTACAGCATATATGTAACTGACTCTAGAATTGAGGTTATATTATACCAATGAGTGTTAATTCCAATTATGTTGTAGCACATTACAGCATATATGCAACTGGTTCTAGACTTTGAGATTACTTTATACCATTGACTATCAATACCCATTAAGTTGTAACAAATTGTAACATACTGTATATGTAACAGACTTTAGATGTGAGGTCATTTCATACCACAGACTATCAATACCCATTACATTGTTACACATTACAAAATATGCGCAACTGACTCTAGGTTTTGAGATAAAAATATACCACTGACTATCAATACCCATTAGGTTGTAATATGCAACTGATTCTAGGCTTTGACATTACGTTGTAAGACATCACAACATATATGTAACTGACTCTATAGGCTTTGATGTTACTTTATACCATTGGCTATCAATACCCCTTACGTTGCAAGACATTGCAACATATATGTAACTGACTCTATAGTCTTTGATGTAACTTTATACCTTTGGCTATCAATAACCAATACTTTAATTTGTAGCACATTACAGAATTATGTTACTGACACTTATAGGCTCTCTGGTAACGTTTTGGCACTGACTATCAATATTCATTACGTTTTAATGTGATATTATGCTTTCTGAACAGATGTTTAAAGTGAAAAGACATCTATATCACAAAATAAGGTTGATGTTAAAATAAAGCTTATTTATATGAAATGAAATCAATGAATCTAAACATTGCTATATACCAATATGTTAATTTGAATAAACATGGATAATTTTATAAGGATCATGTTTATTGATAATTATTTATGTTTTATGGATGTTAATTGCGATCATACGTGTATTTTCACCTTCACATATTTGGAATATACTTTTTTGTTTTCATTTTGTGTTTATATTATCAATTTGTTCTTTGTGTTTGTGATAAGGCCCGTCCAGCAACTGTTGATATAATCACCTGGTAACCTTCGATTCGTTCTGTCTCCTTTTTGATGTTTGTCTCTAGGTCCGGATTCTTGGATTCAACATTTCGAAGCTGGTTCCTGTGTGTTAAATGAATCTACTTCGTAGTATTCGTCATAAATAGCAAGGTAAACATCTCCAGAGCTTCTAGAGGTTGACATTTCTTTTTGAAACGACACAGAAATAACGATTTTAAGTCAGTATTTTGAAGGGCAATTATAATTTGAATACATTCCTGAACCACAATTGTTCTAAAAGACCAGTTATCGCACAAACTATCCTGCAAGTTGCTTCAGGAGCGCACCAATTTACACCAAGGGACAACAAGACATAGTTACAACATGTTTGATAAAGCCAATTAAGCTTAATTTTAACATTATCTGTTCATGTCATCGTTTTGAAATGTCCTTAACCAGGTGAAAAAGGAGAATGAAATATGGTTTCATGGCTTGTATTATAACGCCCTACAACAACGATGCGTCATCGATTTAGAACCCAAGAAGGTACATTTTGCCGATAACAACTTGTACTGACATAATTTCCACATTTAATGAAAATTCACCTTTAATATCAAACATTATTTTTAAAAACCGTGGTGAAATATCAATTTTAGCACTCAATGTGTGTTTGTATGGACATAAAATATTAAGTATCATACTCTCACACTTTCCGATATATCCTCATCAGAGACGTTCCAAATAGACTTGATACTTCGGGAAATATTTGCTTCTTTTGCCCCTCGGTGGCGGATATATGTCACTGTAAGGACAGTTCCTTAAGTACGTTCTTTAGGTTGTTGTATAAAACATGTATCTTTGTACACGTACTATGATTACCGTAGCTGTTGGTTTTTTTTAATTATCCTGTAACGTTTGCAGAGTACGACGAACTTAGTCAAACTTCATCATTACATGTAAAATCTACAATACCCGGCAAAAGAAAGATACCACATTTATAAAAGAAAAATAATGCTGCCGGACAAAGTGAATTTTGGATAAAGATATGTTTTGTAAAGATAGTACAGAATTTCAGTCATGGGGGTATGATATTTTAAAAGTTTATGTCTGTTCAAACACACCTGGCGTGCTGAAATCACTATTTCAAAACGATTTTGAGACAAAATTCTTGGCATTTACTTTACAATGAAAAGATATCGAAATTGGGTTAATAAAAGATGTTGTCGCCGGGATGTACCTTATTGGACTTTATTTCGTTGACTTAAAATAACCAAGTCCAAGTTTACTCCTCGATCTCGCATGGATAATGACGCTTTCAAGACACATGATTAGGATATGTTTCAATCTTCATTCATGGTTGACTTCTAGAGACATGATGTAACTCTGTTTCAGTCGCAATATCTCTTCTGACTTAAAACATATATTTAGGTATTGTTTATTTTGCCGGGTAGTTTAGTATTTCGCTATCTCAACAGCAGGCTCCCATGCTGGTCAACTACGCTCAGTGCACCAGTTCTTCATACACTTCCTAACCATTGTCATTGAGTGGAATCCCTTAGATTGTTGGGTGCATTATTGCTGCATCTTATATTTTACCAACTCAAATATGAACAAGACCTAATCTGTACTGAATTAACGAACAACTCAATATGACAATTACAAATTAATCACCATTACTTACAACAGCAGCGTACACATGCTCATACTAGCATTACTGTATGTTTTTTTATAGTCAAACTACGCCTTTAAATTATTTGTTGCAGCATAATTCTCTTTTTGCAGCCTCGCTGTCGACTATACAGGTAAACAATACATAATCGTACTCGACACAAAATCTGCTAACAATTGAAGACAGTGACATCACTGGTTGTATCTGAATGCTTTGAACGCTAATATGCAAAACAAAAGACTCTTTAGTTGATGAATGTATCGTTTAATCTCGTCTTTGAGACTTAACAATGGAAATTACATCGTGGAATAAATTGTACAATGGCTAAAAGTTGTATAGGCGACATAGAACACTACTTTGTACAATGTGAAGTGACCAGGAGTGGAAACAGGAAGTGACGTCATCCAAGTGTCTTCCCCAACCAGATGATATCACGATAGGTCACCAAAAAGCTTTTGAAGCTTCGAATATATTACTGAAATTAGTACTGTCCGTCCCAGTTTTCCATTCCTGGCCACCTATACATTCATATTGCATTAAATATACATCTAAAGGTTACCCTGAGCGCGGATGGGGGCGCGCGAGGTATTTCGGTTTATATAATTGAACAATGGTGTGGGCAAAAGAGGAAATCACCACATAGCTTTGGAATTCGTATACAATGAATTAATATGGGTGAGAAAATATGTATTCGCGCTACGCGAACAGGACGTCCCCATCCGGCAAAGAGCAAATGTATAATGCATGAAGATCCCTGAGCTGTAATACGGCTGATCCGCCAGGGACCATGGGGAATAACTCGCCTTTCTTCTATCACTGCATACCACTAAACAAACAGATTCCCTCGAAATGTGTCGAGTAAATCCGACTGCCACAGTGAAAGAGGAAAGGGTCATTGAATGCGTATGTATTATGACTAGCCCGTTTACTCCCCCTAAATTTGCAGTACATATTGTTCTTATCAAATCGATCAATTCTGTTGTTGCCGCAATGACTGAAAAATATTTACGGTAATATCCGAAATTAATCAGCCGTGGAAAAAACCGTTTTGATAAGAAACCGTGCACATTCATGGATTGATAAATGATCATGTTTCAGAACTTCCCTTGGTATAAACCAATAGTGAAGCCTAACAATTCTTCATTACAAAATTAGGGGAGATAACCGTGCTCGTATTATGACTCAACGTGTCCACCATTTTCTGTCAGCGAATCAAAGGGCTCCCTTTCCCTCAGACTAGTTTCTTCTGTAACAGCCATGATATCAAAACTTCCGAAAAGAATCACCAAGTTAATAATGGTTGTGTAATGATAACCAGTCCACACCTACTTCGTGTTTAACCGATGTATTCGCACACAAACAACTTTGTTGCCATGACGACCCACTGTTTTGATGCTGACTTATTTTACAACCAGAACGGTTGTCAGGCGGGTTTACCAGGAAAGTTCAACTTCCCGGTAATGAAAGGTTGAACTTTTGATGAGTTTTCATAATGGCGACAATGATGATGAGGATGATGATGATGATAATGATAATATTATGAAATAACGATGGGCGGTTGGAACTCTTATACGTGATGATATGACGTCACGAAACGTGCCAATATACAAAGCATACTATTGTCCACCAAATACTTAGCTAACATCACAACCGTATAAATAATTATATATTGTGCATCTTTTGGTTCACAATTAATATTAAATTTCTCAAAATAAAAAGGTTGATGAGGTTGATTTTTCTTTACAAAATTACAATGAGACAGTAACAGTATTGCAATGTATAAGGACACGAGTCAAGAGAACAGATAGATATAATATTAGATAACACTATACAAGTACTATTCACTTCAAATATCAGATTGGTACACCTGAGAGCCCGGATGTGACTTAAAGCGGAAGTACACCAGCGACACGCTAAACATCTTAAAAGACGGAAGACACAGCGCGTCGAAATATAGTGCGTCTTTGGCAAAGTGACTAAAGTATCTAAAAACATATTTGGGACAAGCTATTTGATTTGTTATGTTCGGACACACCATAAATACATTTACCCTAGTCTATGTGTGGTTTTAGGAAATTGTGAAGAAACCTGATAAAATGTTGAAGAAAAATCATTTAAAAAAGTAAAAAAAATTACACTTTCAACTAGATGTGCTTGTAAAAGATTTAAACACATATTTGCTTCTATTTGGCTACAAGTTTATTTGATTCTGGCTTGTAAAGGACATAGATTAAATTCAGAAGACAAACTCAGATTATTAAGTATATTTCCAGTACCTTATTATCTGTCAAATGTCAATCAATTATATACATTGCACAACTTCTATATTACATATGTGAAATGTACAATCTTAAACCTAAAGATCAAATAAATAGTCCAAATTATTTTTAGAATTACCACATGTTGATGATAAAGAAAATTTCAGTGTACGTATTTCAACAGTAATGAATATATTTGTTAAAATAATTGAATAGTTTATATTTAACCATCTAATCGTTTAACATGAAAAAAAGAAAGTTGCTCTTATGTCAAGACTAATCCACGTTATACATTAACGTATGTTGTGGATAACACAGTCCTTATCCTATTTGCAATGATATTTAAGTTGAAATCATATACCTTAAGTTGAGCCCCCTCCACCCACTACGTTAACGCCTACAGAGAAATGTACGAGGTTAAACTTGCCTCCTGTGATCAGTCACATATATATATACTGTTACGGTAATTTCAAACATCGTTGTGTCTCCGCCAAAATAGAAAAATAATCTTTGATCTAACAACAAGTTGTATGAAGAGGATACATGTCTGTGCGAGTAACAACAGTGTCTCTACACATTGTCGTGATTACCCAGAGATCTTTGGAGAATTAGCATTCACAGAGAATATCACGTGACCCGGCGCATGCGCAGTCATGTGAGCAAGTTGCAGAACAAGCTAAGTGTCTGAAGCGTGCCGATGACGCAATGCTCTAACTAGAGAAGCAAGCATGGCGAACGTCCAACATGCAATGGTCGCAATCAGAGTCAGAACCTGGCCTTGCACATACATAAAAATGCTAAAATTACACCAAGCGAGGGCAAGTTATTAACTCGTTTAGTACACACACCCTTGACTATAGACTCAATATACAATATAAGTAAATAAAACCAAACGTAGGAATAACGGGATATTTACGTAGTGTAGTAAGCAACGTCAAGACGAAGTCCAGAGTTGAAGGCAAAGAGTGGAGAATGCCTGACTGTTAGACCCGGCCAGTGAGCATCTACTGTATACGCCCCCGGCTCTTAACACCACACCAAAGGGAGATATGATTCTACTCCACAGATCTCTCTGAATACATAAAACTAAAGCAGTTGTAAGAAAGATGAAACACTTCTTGTAGAAGCTTAACACTGAAAATGCTTTCCTCGTCCGTTCACTGGTCCGGTATTCACATTGCTTCTCTATCGGTACAAACGTCAGACACCATTATTGACAATCATAAAATGATTTCGGGGACAGTTCAGACGTTGCCAAGACATAACTGTTACAGTGTCTACCTTATTAATATTTTACATGTCTTTGGAACCTGTGATTTGTCCCGTAATGTTCAATGGATATTTTCTCCGAGTTTTTCTTCCAACCCTCCCTACTGTAGTTTGGTCAAATGGCAAAAATGAGTTTTGGATGAAATATATTTGTAGTTTTAAATGTTTTGAACATTGTACTCCTGTCATACTTTCTTCCGAGTAAAAACGAAATATTAAAACAACCTTCATTTGGCAACAATTACTCAGTTAGTTGTCGTTCTAATGGCTTAAGGACAGAATAGGTATATGTTAATTGTATAAAAATAGGATCACGCTTCACCGGCCTTGGATGTAAACTTTGATATGGTTGTGCTTGTCGGTCCGTGAACACGACAAAGCCTCCTAAACGGTAGAGTAGCAGGGTCGACTTCCCCGATAAATGCTGCCCAGGCGCTCCTAAGATTTAGTTCAAAAGATATCGATGTTGTCCGCTCTTCATAAATATGACAATGTGAATTCTACTGTGTCTTATCTTCCTTCAACATGTTGACAGATGTAGCATAACATGGCCTGCTAATTATCTGCCCTTGTTTCTCTCTACTGATATTAATTCGAGACCACACTCTCACAAGGTTTGCTGGTGTATCGTTTCTCTCCAATGGCGGCTGAGAAACAAAGGGAGACAACTGGCGTATACCAGAATGACTAGGAGACAAACCTTTGAAAAATCAACGACTCCACCAATGATGACGTCACATAATACAAAATCATCAACAAAATAAAATTTTAACATGTCCCAAAATAACATGTTGTACACTTTACATCTAGACAAAAGTACCTCCGCAAAATAATACACTATAAAGACACTGTCTCACGAATGATATTACTAGTGCACTATCGTCAAAGACTAACCTGTCGTCCTCACGAATGATATTACTAGTGCACTATCGTCAAAGACTAACCTGTCGTCCTCACGAATGATATTACTAGTGCACTATCGTCAAAGACTAGCCTGTCGTCCTCACGAATGATATTACTAGTGCACTATCGTCAAAGACTAACCTGTCCTCGCTAATCCTAAACAGTTAATCATCATACAGTGAAGCAACAATTCTGAATTTGAACAAGGTTTTGTTTGAAATATTGCACAATGTTCCCTCCGACTGTCTCGACCAATCAGTGAATCTAAACATGTCTACCAGTGTAGCAAATAGGTCTTGTCGGGAACAGCGCATGTCCGACCGACTGCCTTCTGGAAAAGGAATACTGATACAGCGACCGTTCAAGTGAGACAGCATCTTTAGTACCTGATTCAAGACAGTGAGGTAGATAGATGTTGGAGTAGTAGTATGTGCACACCCTCCCCGCCCACTGAAAACCCCCTCCCAAGCTTGACCCCCACCCACTTCCCCCCTCCGCCCATTCCACTCGCTCGGGCCAGTGAGCCATGCTATCATGTGCTCGGTATTCTACAGCGCTCTCTGAGCGACTGTTTGAGGTAGCTGATACGTCACTTAATGTATGACGTCATATGACGTCATTGCGTACTGGTCGGATACCCGAGTTCTACACTTATATTGTATCCATGAACAGGTTTAAACTTTGCATAACCATACTATCAGATAGAACAATAGTATAACTTCATCAATCCGAGACGACGTCATAGAGCTTTCAGCTGTGGCTAGGGGTACTCCACTTCCACATGTAGTTAAATCTTTGGCCTTGAATGATCCTGCGCAACATGGGGCTTAATGCTCCCTTTAACATGTCTAAATACTACTGGCATTACCACACCTCTTAACTAACAACACCAGAAATGTTACTTAGAGGGCTCAAAGCCCGGGTATCCACAACATTTACATGGACGCTAATCTAGCAGAGGTGACAAGGGCCGCCTTACATCTTAGCACCGCAACTAAGCACAGTACCATACCGCCCGTCCATAATGAGATCAATCTATGGTTTCCAGCAAATATGGCGGCAGTTGAATACCAGCTGATACTGGTCATAAATCGTCCATATTTCGTGATAGGTTGGTTTCTGGTAACAAACAGAGGCGATACTTTCAAACCCTCCCTTGTCCTCGTCTCATCAACGTTGCTAGGTTGCGCAGTGTGACGTCATACCGGGCCGATCTGGGGCATCCCCATGCTCGGGTCACTGCTATCGTAGCCGTTTCCGTTACTGTTGCCGTTTCGTCCTTTTCTGCCCATGGTGCTGGGTGAAGCGAAGACATGTTGTTGTTGCTGTTGTTGCTGTTGTTGGTGGGGACAGTCAGCTACAAGATGGTCTTCAGAACGGCAGTTGTAGCAACGCTTCGTTAGAGGTCCGCACGGGCATTTTGCTGCAATATGGTTGCTTATTTCCCCGCAGTTGTAACACCTGAAAACACAATTGCAATATAAAGTGACTTAACTTTGCATGAAGATAAGATTCTGAACATTTGGGCAATGTAACCATTATTACTTACTCTAAAACTTCACCAAAAGGAGGAGGTTAAATGATTACCGGATTACAGACACACACATTGAGTAAGATATACCTACAGACACAAGCACTGTCTGAGATAACCTACATACACAGACACTGTCTGAGATAACCTACATACACAGACACTGTCTGAGATAACCTACATACACAGACACTGTCTGAGATATACCTACAGACACAAACACTATCTGAGATATACCTGGAGACACAAACATTGCCTGATATATACCTCCAGACACAAACATTGTCTGGTATATGCCTACAGACACAAACACATCTGAGATATACCTACAGACACAATACTGTCTGAGATATACCTACAGACAGAAACGTTGACTGAGATATACCTACAGACACAAACAATGTCTGGGATATACATACAGACACAAACAATGTCTGAGATATACCTCCAGACACAAGGATTATCAGAGATATATTTACGAAAACACTGCCTGAGATGTACCTACATACCGAACACTATCTGAGATATACCTACAGACACAAACACAGCCTGAGATATACCTAGAGACAGAAACATATCTGGGATATACCTACAGACAGAAACATTGCCTGAGATATACATACAGGTACAAACATTGCCTGAGGTATACCTCCAGACACAAACACATCTGAGATATACCTACAGGTAAAGCATTGTCTGAGATATGCATACAGACAAATATTGTCTGGTATATGCCAACAGACACAAAGGTTGTAGGCTAAATACCTACAGACACAAACACTATCTGAGATATACCTACAGACACAAACACTATCTGAGATATACCTACAGACACAAACATTGCCTGAGATATACCTACAGACACAAACATTGCCTGAGATATACCTACAGAGACAAACATTGTCTGAGATATACCAACAGAAAAAAGGATTGTCTGAGATATGCCTAAAGACACAAACACATCTGAGATATACCTACAGACACAAACATTGCCTGAGATATACCTACAGAGACAAACATTGTCTGAAATATACCTACAGAAAAAAGGATTGTCTGAAATATGCCTAAAGACACAAACACATCTGAGATATACCTACAGACACAAACATTGCCTGAGATATACCTACAGACACAAACATTGCCTGAGATATACCTACAGAGACAAACATTGTCTGAGATATACCTACAGAAAAAAGGATTGTCTGAGATATGCCTAAAGACACAAACACATCTGAGATATACCTACAGACACAAACATTGCCTGAGATATACCTACAGAGACAAACATTGTCTGAGATATACCAACAGAAAAAAGGATTGTCTGAGATATGCCTAAAGACACAAACACATCTGAGATATACCTACAGACACAAACATTGCCTGAGATATACCTACAGAGACAAACATTGTCTGAGATATACCTACAGAAAAAAGGATTGTCTGAAATATGCCTAAAGACACAAACACATCTGAGATATACCTACAGACACAAACATTGCCTGAGATATACCTACAGACACAAACATTGCCTGAGATAAACCTACAGAGACAAACATTGTCTGAGATATACCTACAGAAAAAAGGATTGTCTGAGATATGCCTAAAGACACAAACACATCTGAGATATACCTACAGGCACAAACACATCTGAGATATACCTACAGACACAAACATTGTCTGAGATATGCATACAGACGCAGACATAATATGAGATATACCTACAGACACAAACATTGCCTGAGATATGCCTACTGAGACAAAAGTTCGGACATGTTCGCAAAGTAGATAAATTAAGTCAAAGATAAAATTCTTAAAAAAGCAGAACTAAGCTTCGTTTAAAGATTAAGAGTTTATGACAAAATAGTTGAAAATAAAGTATGCTCTAGGGGGTTGGGCGCTATATACCGCTGCTACTTATTAAGAGAATATGTACTGTTATAGGTATTTAGGTACAGTTGTAACTAAACCAGTACTATAGTTCGATTCGTTTATTGTATAAAAGGATATACATATATTGCTGAAGAATCTACGTGTTTATGAGGACTATGTTTCAACTATCATTCCCCACACGGGATCATAAAACATCTACCTATGTTGTCTAAAAGTAGGCCTATAGTTTTATTAACGTCGACTGTTATTTACAGCGTTCACTAATTCATTACAATCAACGGTACTACTTTTCTGAACATATATGTTGACGAACATGAGGATTTTATGGATAACATCTTCTTTAATGTGAAATACGCGACATTTGAGAGTATATACAAACTCCTTCATCAGGTGGAATGTGATGAAGGAGAGATGATATACTCCAAAACGTCGTGCATGTTCACATTAAAGAAGCTGTTATCCTGAAAACATTCTGTGCTTATGTAAGTCAATTCTAAATGCCCGTCAAAGACTTGATACATGTTTACTAGACATGGACAGACGAATGTCTTTTACATGACAGATCATTGACAGATGACAATCCTTCTAAAAACTCTTAAATTAACGCATCCAAATCTAAATTGTACTTTTTGATCATCTGAATTGACGCTAAATAACATAATCGTGTGCTGAAAGATGTGGATTTCTAGTTTTAATTTCAATTACACATCATAACATTAATCAAAATATCCTGAAACGTTTAAATTTCATTAGGAAGAAAATGTCTTTGTGTGTTTTGTGTCAGTAGAAGTGCAAACAGACAACGATACAATATATCCTGAATATGTACAGCTGTTCAAAACTAACCAAAGCATCGATTTAGTCAACAACAATTTGTAGGTAATTTGAAGTTAGGTGTCTTATAACTCCATAATCGCAATTACACTTAGAAGGTTGCGTACGCCGCAAATACGTATGTGGTGACAAAACGGATGTTAAATACGAGAATATCATTATGAACCTTACTATGCTAAGTCAGCATAATTTCATTCGAAAAGCGCAGGGATATAGTTCCGTATTCTTCCATTTGTTTTATATTCATTTTTAATAATAATCTATCAAGAATATGATACTAACCCCATACATTATCAACGCATTTTGACCATCAGTCTTGGTTTATCAAAACATAGATACATTTTCCGTGAATCATAGGTTTACATAAAGAATGGCGTCAAGCGTATGTTGAACCTTCTTCACTCTTCCGTACACGCCAATATCTAACCGTTCCCATATCACAAATTAACTTTAACTAGCTGACACACGCATACATACGTATAACGTTTCATTTGTTAAGGCGGAAGACGAGAGGGTGAGAAGGAGTCTATCCACTAAGCATAAATAGCGAACTCGTCATATTAGCATAAATCGATAAGTTAACTGCCGAAGGTAGCAAGTGTATATAGATTAGTAGCGCACGAACCGCTTCTCTCTATGTATACCACATCTTGCTCCTCTCTGTGTATACCACATCTTGCTCCTCTCTGTGTATACCACATCTTGCTCCTCTCTATGTATACCACATCCCGCTCCTCTCTATGTATACCACATCCCGCTTCACTCTATATACACCACATTCCGCTCCTCTCTATGTATACCACATCCCGCTTCTCTCTATATATACCACATTCCGCTCCTCTCTATGTATACCACATCTTGCTCCTCTCTGTGTATACCACATCCCGCTTCACTCTATATACACCACATTCCGCTCCTCTCTATGTATACCACATCCCGCTTCTCTCTATATATACCACATCCCGCTCCTCTCTATGTATACCACATCCCGCTTCTCTCTATATATACCACATTCCGCTCCTCTCTATGTATACCACATCTTGCTCCTCTCTGTGTATACCACATCCCGCTTCACTCTATATACACCACATTCCGCTCCTCTCTATGTATACCACATCCCGCTTCTCTCTATATATACCACATTCCGCTCCTCTCTATGTATACCACATCTTGCTCCTCTCTATGTATACCACATCCCGCTTCACTCTATATACACCACATTCCGCTCCTCTCTATGTATACCACATCCCGCTTCTCTCTATATATACCACATTCCGCTCCTCTCTATGTATACCACATCTTGCTCCTCTCTGTGTATACCACATCCCGCTCCTCTCTATATATACCACATTCCGCTCCTCTCTATGTATACCACATCCCGCTCCTCTCTATGTATACCACATCCCGCTTCTCTCTATATATAACACATCCCGCTCCTCTCCCTGTATACCACATCCCGCTCCTCTCTATGTATACCACATCCCGCTCCTCTCTGTGTATACCACATCCCGCTCCTCTCTATATATACCACATTCCGCTCCTCTCTATGTATACCACATCCCGCTCCTCTCTATGTATACCACATCCCGCTCCTCTCTATGTATACCACATCTTGCTCCTCTCTGTGTATACCACATCCCGCTCCTCTCTATGTATACCACATTCCGCTTCTCTCTGTATAAACCACATCCCACTTCTCTCTGTGTATATAGAGAATCTCACCCAAGTGTCTTCTGATATCAAATATATCAACACGAGTTGATAAAAGTTACAAATATCTGAGGCTTGCCGAGGATATTTTTACTTTTATCAACGAGTGTTGATATATTAGATATCAGAAGACACAAGGGTGAGATTCTATTTATCATCAAAAGTGTACATCTCGAGCTTAGCTCTGCCATTTGACTTCCAATTTGATGATGTAAATAGCATTGTGACGTCATCATGTTTATGACGTCATAGAATTGTGATGTCATTACTCGATGATGTAAAAACATTGCGATGTCTCGTTTTTGACGGTGACAGGGCATTGTACAAAATCTACTGCCAAAACGATATCTCCTAGGAGATATCGCTTGATCTCACACAAGCGATATCTCCTGTGGAACACAGTTTTGGATGATAAAACACACTCCACTCCTCACTATGTATACCACATCCCGCTCCTCTCTATGTATACCACATCCCCTATTCTCTATGTATACCACATTCTGCTCCTCTCTATGTACACAACATCCCGCTTCTCTCTATATATACCACATCCCGCTCCTCTCCCTGTATACCACATCCCGCTCCTCTCTATGTATACCACATCCCGCTTCACTCTATATACACCACATCCTGCTCCTCTCTATGTATACCACATCTTGCTCCTCTCTGTGTATACCACATCCCGCTCCTCTCCCTGTATACCACATCCCGCTCCTCTCCCTGTATTGCACATCCCGCTCCTCTCTATGTATACCACACCCCGCTCCTCTCTATGTATACCACATCCCGCACCTCTCTATGTATACCACATTCCGCTCCTCTCCGTGTTTACCACATCTTGCTCCTCTCTATGTATACCACATCCCGCTCCTCTCCCTGTATACCACATCCCGCTCCTCTCCCTGTATTGCACATCCCGCTCCTCTCTATGTATACCACACCCCGCTCCTCTCTATGTATACCACATCCCGCACCTCTCTATGTATACCACATTCCGCTCCTCTCCGTGTTTACCACATCTTGCTCCTTTCTATGTATACCACATCCCGCTCCTCTCCGTGTTTACCACATCTTGCTCCTCTCTATGTATACCACATCCCGCTTATCTCTATGTATACCACATCCCGCTTCTCTCTGCATATACCACATCCCGCTCCTCTTTATATATACTACATCCCGCTCCTTTCTATATATACCACATCCCACTCCTCTCTGTATATATACCACATCCCCGCTCCTCTCTTTGTATACCACATTCCGCTCCTCTCTATGTATACCACATCTCGCTCCTCTCTATATATACCACATCCCACTCGTTTCTATGTATACCACATTCCGCTCCTCTCTATGCATACCACATCCTGCTTCTCTCTATATATACCACATCCCGCTTCTCTCTGTGTTTACCACATCCCGCTCCTCTCTATGTATACCACATCCCGCTTCTCTCTGTGTTTACCACATCCCGCTCCTCTCTATGTATACCACATCCCGCTTCTCTCTGTGTTTACCACATCCCGCTCCTCTCTATGTACACAACATCCCGCTTCTCTCTGTGTTTACCACATCCCGCTTCTCTCTATGTATACCACATCCCGCTTCTCTCTGTGTTTACCACATCCCACTTCTCTCTATGTATACCACATCCCGCTTCTCTCTGCATATACCACATCCCGCTCCTCTTTATGTATACCACATCCCGCTTCTCTCTGTGTTTACCACATCCCGCTCCTCTCTATGTACACAACATCCCGCTTCTCTCTGTGTTTACCACATCCCGCTTCTCTCTATGTATACCACATCCCGCTTCTCTCTGTGTTTACCACATCCCACTTCTCTCTATGTATACCACATCCCGCTTCTCTCTGCATATACCACATCCCGCTCCTCTTTATATACACCACATCCCGCCTCTCTCTATATATACTACATCCCGATCCTTTCTATATATACCACATCCCGCTCCTCTCTATGTATACCACGTCCCGCTCCTCTTTATGTATACCACATTCCGCTCCTCTCTATATATACCACATCCCGCTTCTCTCTATATACACACCACATCCCGTTCTCTCTATATATACCACATCCCGCTCCTCTCTTTATATACCACATTCCGCTCCTCTCTATATATACCACATCCCGCTCCTCTCTATATATACCACAGACCATACCACATCCCGCTCCTCTCTGTGTATACCACATTCCGCTCCTCTATGTATACCACATTCCGCTCCTCTCTATGTATACCACAGACCATACCACATCCCGCTCCTCTCTATGTATAACACATTCCGCTCCTCTCTGTGTATACCACATCCCGCTTCTCTCTATATACACACCACATCCCGTTCTCTCTTTATATACCACATTCCGCTCCTCTCTATATATACCACAGACCATACCACATCCCGCTCCTCTCTGTGTATACCACATTCCGCTCCTCTATGTATACCACATTCCGCTCCTCTCTATGTATACCACAGACCATACCACATCCCGCTCCTCTCTATGTATAACACATTCCGCTCCTCTCTGTGTATACCACATCCCGCTTCTCTCTATATACACACCACATCCCGTTCTCTCTTTATATACCACATTCCGCTCCTCTCTATATATACCACAGACCATACCACATCCCGCTCCTCTCTGTGTATACCACATTCCGCTCCTCTATGTATACCACATTCCGCTCCTCTCTATGTATACCACAGACCATACCACATCCCGCTCATCTCTGTGTATACCACATCCCGCTCCTCTATATATACCACATCCTGCTCTTCTCTATGTATATCACATTCCGCTCCTCTCTATGTATACCACATCCCGCTCCTCTCTGTATATACCACATTCCGTTCCTCTCTATGTATACCACATTCCGCTCCTCTCTATGTATACCACAGACCATACCACATCCCGCTCCTCTCTGTGTATACCACATCCCGCTCCTCTATATATACCACATCCTGCTCCTCTCTATGTATATCACATTCCGCTCCTCTCTATATATACCACATCCCGCTCCTCTATATATACCACATCCTGCTCCTCTCTATGTATACCACATCCCGCTCCTCTCTATGTATAACACATTTCGCTCCTTTCTATATATACCACATCCCGCTCCTCTCTATGTATACCACATCCCGCTCCTCTCTATGTATAACACATTTCGCTCCTTTCTATATATACCACATCCCGCTCCTCTCTATGCATACCACATCCCGCTCCTCTCTATATATACCACATCCCGCTCCTCTCTATATATACCACATCCCGCTCCTCTCTATGTATAACACATTTCGCTCCTTTCTATATATACCACATCCCGCTCCTCTCTATGTATACCACATTCCGCTCCTCTCTATGTATATCACATTCCGCTCCTCTCTATATATACCACATCCCGCTCCTCTCTATATATACCACATTCCGCTCCTCTCTATATATACCACATCCCGCTTATCTCTATATATACTACATTCCGCTCCTCTCTATATATACCACATCCCGCTTCTCTCTATGTATACCACATTCCGCTCCTCTCTATATATACTACATTCCGCTCCTCTCTATATATACCACAGATCATACTACATTCCGCTCCTCTCTATATATACCACATCCCGCTCCTCTCTATATATACTACATTCCGCTCCTCTCTATATATACCACATCCCGCTTCTCTCTATGTATACCACATTCCGCCCCTCTCTATATATACCACATCCCGCTCCTCTCTATGTATAACACATTTCGCTCCTTTCTATATATACCACATCCCGCTCCTTCCGTATACCACATTCCGCTCCTCTATATGTATATCACATTCCGCTCCTCTCTATATATAGCACATCCCGCTCCTCTTTATATATACCACATTCCGCTCCTCTCTATATATAGCACATCCCGCTCCTCTTTATATATACCACATTCCGCTCCTCTCTATATATACCACATCCCGCTTATCTCCGTGTATATACCACAGATCATACTACATTCCGCTCCTCTCTATATATACCACATCCCGCTCCTCTCTATATATACCACATCCCGCTCCTCTCTATGTATACCACATCCCGCTCCTCTCTATGTATACCACATCCCGCTCCTCTCTATGTATACCACATCCCGCTCCTCTCTATGTATACCACATCCCGCTCCTCTCTATATATACCACATCCCGCTCCTCTCTATATATACCACATCCCGCTCCTCTCTATGTATACCACATCCCGCTCCTCTCTATGTATACCACATCCCGCTCCTCTCTATATATATCACATCCCGCTCCTCTCTATGTATACCACATCCCGCTCCTCTCTGTGTATACCACATCCCGCTCTGAAGTAATGCACGGGTAAACCATCACGAAGACGCTTCAGAAATTTCAACTAAATGTCGATGTATCTAAAAAGCTACTAAAGCTCCTCGGTATACAAGAGGGTCGGTAACATGTATCGAGTTGTGTTTGTACACAGTTTATTCAAGTTTTAAATACTAAATATGTTAATAATGACAACTGAGAAGTGTAGTCTTTGCAGGATTTGTTATTGAAACATAGGTTTATAAATATGCAACGGATCTTCACAAAACATGAACTCGTAATCAACTGGTCGAGGTATGGATACACAACATTTCACATTCTAAAACTTTTCGTTCAGTGGAAAAAGTAAAACATAATTCACAGGGAGTTATGTCTCATTCGTACACCGTTACCCAATTACACACACTCTCATATATTTGTTTTACAGTATATGTATATTACACCTTTATTTTGGGGACTAGTTTTATACATTTAAAAACATTTAATCACCATAGAACAAAGATGATATCCAACTTGATAATTCGAGTCAAAAGAAGGTTTGATGATAGGCACCCGTCACGTCCATATTTGATTGGGAACCGATACCAAATGAACAAACTTTAGTTTCCCTTTAACAAAATGGAAACTGTTGTTTTTATCTCCTCAAAGTACCTCCCAGTAAATTTTAGCTTTCGGGTGGAGCGGTTCTGGACGAGAAGTCGAAATGTGAAAAGATGATAGACGATGGGCGAGGGCTTTTAATTTAATTTTAGTTTAAATGTTATATCCCTTCTGCAATACGAACTAAGAAGTTTTTCAAATTGTTGAACATTTATAAGAAATCATTAAATAAAGAAACGGAATTGAAATAGTAACACGACCGTGTAATGATATATATTCCAATATATTCCTTTGTCAAATATGAGACAACTGTTCTTGTAAATATATCAAATTTTAATCAACCTATAGTAAAGTTATCATCATAAATATCATATAAATCAAATAACTTCTACGAAAATATCAATAAAAAAGCTGGTACATAGTTGATAACACGGCTTATATTCGATAAATTCCATACAGCAATATTTCTACGTTGAGGATTATATAAATTTGAGCAATACTACAAAGGAATGAATTGAGAATAGAAACATGAAGCAAATATATGGAACCCAGTTAATGCCCTTTTAAGGAAAAGGTTGCAACGCGAACTGTAACAATACGGCATCATTAAGCTAGTTAATGTCGTTAAGAGATGTAAGTATGTCATCATTAGATGTAAGTATATCGATTGAAGGAGAAGACAACGGCAAGACCAGTCCAACAATCCACAAATATAAGAGGCCACCAAGGCAAAGATCAGATCGTTTTTCTCTCTTCATCATTGCCTTGCAAACCAAGCCATATCCACGGGGACTAGCTTTCAGCGGCGTTATCGAGTGGTCAGCTTAATGACTGGGCAGAACTAGTCAGCTACCATAACAACGCTGGTCAATATTCCGACTGACCCACATTGTTTAACCAGGGAGGAGGAGTTTGGGAGCGGTCAGTGGAAGAATTGGTGAAGTAGCAAGCGCTAAATGCGACGACATCTTGTATCCATTGGAGGTCATTAGTTTCAAGGTGAAGGTCAAATGTTAAAGGTCATGTATATTCTGCCTCCTTTAGGTTTATGTACATCGGTCTTTGAATGCGAAGGAACTAAATTCGATGGTGGATTTTTTTTCACAATCACTTGTTGTTTAATTACACGGAGGTTTTAGAAATTAGGAGAGTAAACTTGTGTTATACCTTGAACTGAACCGACGGTTTATCCCAACATTTTACTTACTAGTGTATTTTAATAGTTGATTAAGTGCGTTTTATTTTGTCCAAAGATCAAACGAGCACCATTGCTGGTTTTTTTTATATTATAGTATTTGTTTGCATAAATAACTAGATGTACTCGTCATGCTAAACATTTACTAAAATATGTTTTTGCGCGTGTGTAAATGTTGGTAATTAGTCATTAACATTACAAAGCAATATTATAAATCAAAACCATGATAGCACACAACAATGAATGTCTAGTGGATCAAAATTTATGGAGTTTGGGAATTCTAGATATTAACACTAAATGAAAATATACGAAACGTGAGAAATGACTATTTTGGTGGTATATTTCGTGAGAATGATTTAAAACATTCAATATCATTTGGTGAACCCATTTAAGGAATGAATGTTTTTTAATATACTTGCCGATTTTACTTTAGTAAATGCAATTTATATGAAATAGAAACTGAGGCGTGTGACCATCATGTTCAACACGGTACCCGCTCGGAATTCAACCATTAAAATGCAAGACGATGGGAATCCAAACCGAACTAATATTAATTTCAGTTTTCACAAGATCATTTATAACGAAACGTTCAACATCAATTAGTCAGTTCTTTTATTTCGGAATCCAAGACAAAGCATGTTTCGAAGTACTTAGAGAGAAAATATGTTCTTTAAACTCGTTATACAATCAGTCAGAGAGAATCTTAATTATATTTTATTAACTAAAATAAACATTTTTAGACAATATTAAAAGTAAATATTCTTGATGTAATAGAGGATGCAATGTAACGGATGATACGAATTCACTAAAACAAAAACACAGGTAAACTTTTAAACGAAGCTTATCAAACTGATTTTATGAAATGTTATTGGAACAGATTTTAAAGTCGTTATGTCCACAGGGAGGGTTCTGAAATTATGCTTTAAATTTGAATTTTTAAAGTTAACTGCGTCACACCTACTCTTCATTTAGATATTGCAATTGAATTAAACATTGAGATCATGAAGATAAATCGAATGTTAGACTATCGATCATCTGAAAATAAAGACGTATATTGTGAATTAAACGCCGGTTATTTCAAAACGCATATGTTAGCTTAAAGGAATAAATATCTCTGAGAATGAAGAACAATTTTCTGGATACACAACTTCTTTATTTTGTGTAAGCGACGTTTCGACATAGATATTAATGTTGTTGTCACGCAGATCACCTGTTTGACAACGATATTAGTAGATATGTCTACATAGAATAAAGAAGTTGTGTATCCATAAAATTGTTCTTCATTCTGAAGGAAATAGAGGATATTATATGAGTGTCTATGTCATACTATGTTTACGACACGAGTGCCTGAATATTAGTATTTCCCGAGCGAGAGCGAGGGATATACCGATATTCAGGCACGAGTGTCGTAAACATAGTATGGCATAGACACGAATATAATATTCTGTTTATTACCGAAGTCGTTAAATTAATGAAAACACGCTAACATCCACTTTCAACCATAAGCTGGCGACCCGTCGTCGCGCATTTAGAACGCAACGTCATAGACGAAAGTGACATCATAGCATTGTTTATGACGTCACGTCACCATGACAAAGTGATATGTTGCCCTAGGGCATCGTATGAAAAATATGAACCCCGATATGATTGCCCTCGTAGGTAATAATTAACCTTATTTTTTGTTCGCCTATCCAAAAAAAACGAGGGAGTTATTCTGATGTTGTATAACGCAGGTGAAGAGTTTTCAAAATCATGAGTTATAGAAGCTTACCTGATTTTCCTGAACTTCCTCCTGGACTGGGGCCTCCTGTCGCTGCCCCTGCACTCACTCCCCCCGGGCCCACACACCAGGGTGGCCTCCATCCCCTTGTCGGAGGGCTTGCTCTCGAACTCCACGATCTCCCCCTCTCCAAGACTCCGGAATCCAGACTTCTTTATCACAGACTGAAGACAGAAGACAGGGATTGGAATTGTGAATAGTTGAATCAGTATGTTGGATTACTTTCAATCGGAGGAATCATTTATCTTGATAAAAATATTTTCAATCGTTAGAATCATGAATCGAAATATTGAAATGGTACAATTTATTTGAATAGTTTTAATGATTTAAATGTTGTTAAAATGGGCATTGCGATTGTTTCCATAAACTAAAATCTTTGAAGTCTGGAATAAACAATGAACAGCCCTATCACTGAGCAGAAGACGAGAGAATTGTTGCTGCATATATTTGAATATTCGGAATTATGAAAGGGAATCGTTATTATTCGTAAAATATGCTATATTTTCATTGGCGATATTACGTTTATGTAGCTTTGCGTGTGAGAGATTGTATACAGGTTACTGTGTGAAAAATTGTATAGAGTTCCTGTGTGAAGAACTGTATGCAGGTTTCTGTGTGGAAATTGTGTGCAGGTTCCTGTATGACATATTATTTGCAGGTACCTTTGTGATAGATTGTATGCAGTTTCCTGTATGACATATTGTATGCAGTTTCTTTGTGACATATTGTATGCAAGTTCCTGTATGACAAATTTATGTGTGAAAGATGCTGGAAAGAAGACATGCCGTCATATTTTGTACCTGTTAATCATTAAAGGATGGATGAAATGACATATGGTCCAAATCGGATTCATTAAAATGGGATGTCAATTTGACAATTGCTCGATTTTAAATTTCTGAAATCGGTCCATAAATTACTTATATACGGCTTTTTAAAAAACCGCCTGATTTAGCCCCGGCGACCAGAATGAAAGTCTGCGGGGGTGTGATCCGTGAAGGGATGACTTCTGTGACGTATGTGGAGGAATTTGATTTTCAGCGATAGTCACAATTCAACGTAATTTCGCAACATTTTGATTGTTAATTTCACAAAGATATCTTCAATAAACCAACTTAAATTTCCCATATATCGAATGTTTAGATATCCAACTAGGTAATTCCGCAGATGACAATTACACAATTATTACATAAACATGTCTTTTTGGCGATGTAATATACCTCATAAATTCATTTAGCGGTAATTATCATTAATTAATTAACGAGACATCGGCGGAGAAGCTATCTAGCCGCCCCGTCTATCGCTTATCACAGTCACGCCTCAGTGAGCATTTTCAAAAGGTTTCGCCGAACAAATAGCGATAGTGTTAAAATGGGTGAATTAAAATCGTCTTAATTATCAATTGCAAGTGTATATTGTCTCGAATTTATGCTCAATTGATTCCGATATACAATATACGTAGAGCTAATCATCTGTCATTCTTGATAAAAATGCATTTCATCTATCCTTTAAACTTATGAGGCGTAATCCTCAAACCGTTAGCAACAAAACCAATATCTATATCGTGCATTTGAATTCTTGATAGTTCTATCACTAAATATTTATCGTTGACAGGAGAGTGAATGTTAATTTATTTGTGAATTTGAAACTTTGTAGTCCTGCAAAAATAATGCATCACCACAAGCTGCACAATTATCAAACATATATTGCGTATATTCAAACAATTAAATATTTAATCATGAATCGTGGCTCTTGAATCGTGAAATATAATGCACTCTGAAAAACCAGATCTCTCTTTGACAGATTCGAGAAATTGTAGACATTCGTATTGCATTGAATTCATCGCTTTGAATGTAATATGTCGTAAATCTAGATGCAGGGCAGAAAAAAACACAAAGGTATAGTTTCAATTACTGTGAATACGATACGTCTATTTCCAAGACTGTTTACTTTTACATAATAGCGCTTTGAGCATGCAATAAGCATGGTTAAATTACACTTGTGACGTCATCCCATTGTTCTTTCACTCCATTATTTTTCAGTAATGGAGAGGTACACATCACATCATATTTTTGAAAGTAGAAATTTAATTTCTTTAACTTTTTAAAGCAATTTTGATAAAAGAGCAATACTTTGAGTGTAATTTAAGTAGGGTAATATCCTCGTAACTCTCCATTCCTTAAAATAATGGGCCTCGGCTCCATTATTTTTAAGGAATGGAGAGTTACTCGGACATTACCCTCTACATATTATGCGCTATACAAGTGGACTAAAATTATATTTTTATATTTCTTTAATAACCACGTGGGTAGAAAAATAAAAGTAAAAGCATCTTCAACCTTAAGTTCTTCTCCGATAGTTTTGATGTACAGATATATTACAGATATATATATCATATTACAGCTCTTGCTTGAGGATTACCGAGAATAATGCATTGATATATATTCCCGAACAAACGAAACGTCATCAACGTTTCAACAACGTAAAGAAAGAAATACCGAATCTATACGACTGTTTGAACATAATTATGGGATGCTGTAATTTATATTTCAAAATGTTTTGGGCAGAATGATTGGCATTTAACTTAAACATCGACCAAATATAGTCGACATAATCTAACTACTTGGATTTTAATTCGTTTTGACGCATCATTGTTGTAGGACGTCAAAAACAAGCAAATGTGTCCCATTTCACTTTCCTATCTCGCCTACTTAAGGAGATTCCAAAAGGACGATTTAAAAAACCGACCAGATAATCTTTCTTAAAATTAATAATTTAGCTTGGTTGGCTTCTAGAGACATGACATAACTTTGTTTCACGCTTTTTATCACTGATGGGAAAAACTAGTTTTTAAAAAAATTTAGTAGGTGACGTTTTCTTTTGCCAGTTGATTATTTAGGAGATGCGTGTTTGAGCGTAAGTTTTTTTATATAAAAAAGTGACCCGTATTAGTTTTTAATAGATTTCAGCTAATGTGTCTGTTATTAAAACTCGTGTGTGTAGGTTTCAATTGATATTTATATACTGATAAATGTCAACTAATGTATAACTGACTGTTCAGAGTTAGTTGATGTTTCCGTTCCTGATAAACATTTATGTACTACTTATTGTTATAAACAGACACTGTAATTAAATAGTAGAAATTTGAGTACGTATCTTTAAGAAAGCTCTTTTCAAATATTTTTCATATCAGAGATTATATCAAACCTTCTTTGACATTCATCATAAATAAATATATTTGATTAATATCATGTTTAGATTGATGACGTTCTGATAAAGGTTTTGTTTCTGATATAACTGATGTGAATTGATATCGATTCTCTGGGTATTTATTAGATACTATGATTATTTATTACTTTAATTGATTGCATTATGATAGCACTATAAAAGTGCCTGAACAAAGAAGAATCATCTATGGGAAAAAAATAAACTTTACAATTCTTTTTTTATATATATATATATTTCGACAATAATTAAACTGTAAAATGTTTCATATGTACGATTTAAGGGTATAGCGTTTGAACTGAAATCGCGATAAATCTTTTAATATGAATATACGTATACGTATATCATCAGTGTAAATTCCAAAGTAATAAAATAATTCTCCACATCGTGGAAAGTTTGATGTTGGGGGATATCAATGTAATACTATGTGAAACATGTCGAATTGGTAACTCAATATTTAAAAGGATCAACTGATTTGACTGACGTATTATTATTTGAAACCCATATTTTTATTATAACGAATAAATTGTTAAAATACAATGAATGAGATTATAGTAATGATAATCTTGGAGTTATAATACTCGTGATTTCGATATCACGATTTCTTGTCCATTGATCGTTATATTAACACATCACCGTGAGATTTACACATATTTGATGATTTGATGAAAAGTGGTTCCTTGGATAGATGAACAAATAGTCCGTCATAAAAAAAAGTAAAACACCTCAAATTAAAAATAATCATTATTCATTTTGATTTGACTAAGAAAACGAATATTGAAATGTGTTATATCGTCAATGATACTAAGCACTGTCAATCTAAACAGAATGTATCTCAATGCGTACTCTTATATATCTTAAATTTCACAAATGTGATTTAGTTAACGAAAGTGAAAGAAAAATATTATAATTGTCGCGCAAAAATAACCTGAATGAAGATAATTACGAACAGATTACAAGCATATCAAATGAATAATAATTTTAACGGTTATCGGTGAATTATTCATCATAATTGTGAATTAAGAGTGTAAGATGTCAATACCTGGTAAGTTTGTACAATCAGACAAATGACAAGCCCAATATTATAATGAATTCGTTGAGCCAACCATCCAATGAATTTCTTGTTAATATATTCCAGTGAGCCAATTCCATAGAAAGTTGGTACGATCAAAAATATAATTTTGTATATTTGAAATTTTTTCAGATGACAAAAGTAGAAAGAAATCGTTCAAATATAAAAAAAAATAATTGATTTGGTGAAATTCGTTATAGTGAAAATAAGATCATTTTGCAACCATTAAGAACGCTAATGGTAAAGTCAAACCTGAACATGAAAATGACTGTTATCAATAATCATATCCAATTACATTTTATCCGTCTATAATGATTCGTTAGAAAATCTAAGAATAGGGTCGAATATTTCGTTCAGAAATCGTACGTAAGCATGGAATATTTCAAATTTGGTAAAAGCCATTCAAAATTCACATTCTTAAGAGATTTACGATCAGGAAAGATTACAGAAGAAACAAATTTATTGTTTAGTACATTGACAATACAAAATATAATTGTATCATGCGCCTTGTGAGAATTACTTATTCAGGATTTCCTGGCTTGAATCATTTAAGAATCCGTGCAGCGTTGTTGTAAACCCCACAGAAGCGGTCCAACCTCCGGCACATACTAATGTGTCTGGTGTATTTTGCCTACATCACCAGTAAGTGATCTAGTCTAAACGAATATATCACATACCATAGCATCTGTTGTGCCATCTACAACGTCCTACATTATTCAAAAGTAAATAAAAGTTAAATGGATGATTGATTTTCATTATCAGAATACAGGGTGCACGATTCAAATAATTTTATTTTAACAAAAACAATAGTTTTTGCTCATATTTCATTTTTTAGGGAGTAGCACGTTGTTTAAATTGTTTTATATTCTAAATGCTCACAGTATAAGTTGTAAAAGCGATCTCATATAGAAACGCGTGTGAATTCATATTTCAATAAAATGTAAATGTATAAATGTTCGTTATTCTCTTACCATAATGTTAATAATTCTGTTGAATAATTGCTAAACCATTTTATTCCAACAATATATTTATAATTAAAAACATCTTAAATTTATTCTATTCAAATACGAATTTTGGGAACGAAGTGAAGAAACGACGTTAGTTATAATATATGTATTTCCTTTGTTTTCAGAGTCGAAAGCTTCAGTTAGTCTCAAGTAAAAGGGGGACTTTCAAATATAACGACTTCAACACAATAGCTTTAATAGTATTTGAACGTATTGTGCACAACACCTGCCTCGCACTAATCTTGAAGCAGCGCAATGTTCATTTGTTTTGTTTGCCTTGATGGATATAGGTCACAGTCCAGCGAATTAGGTCACGAAGAATAAGGTCAAGTTCTGGTCCCTGCCTGCTTGACCATCCATTCTCTAATCTGATTGGTCCGTGGTATTTTTAGTTGTTTAGCGCTGCGTAACACCGGCATGAGAACATAATGTTCTCCCAATCAGTGGTGTTTGTACTTTAATAATTGTATGATCGTATATTGATTATTGAGGGAATATTTGTTTGTTGTTCAGATGGATATATTGGATATATAATAAATTATTTATTTTCATTATTTATCTTCATGTGCGCACTTTGTTTAATTACACTGTATAGCCTGAATAAAAACAACTTACTAACTTTTATCAATTTCATATAGAACATTTCTCTGTATGTACTGGTTCCCAGAGAAAATTACTATTTTGTGTTTCATATTCATAAATATCCATTTCGTTGTTAATAAAGCAGCACAAACCTAAATGCGTGTATTTCATGTGAAACAATATTCTCTTTCAATGAATAATACATGCTATAGTTGTCATTGTAACAACGCATTATAGATCAACATTCATATACAATATAAATATTAGTCAAAGATTGTTTTATGTCGGTATTTTTTTTATTCCTTGTCTAGGCTTAAGTTATTAATTCCGCATTTAGTTTCGAATCATGTTCATATTTTATTTTGTTATACTTTTGCAATTTGAACCAAAGTATTATGGAAAATCATTTCATCTTTAATATTTATATTTTCATTAAACATTGGCCATGGTTAACAATATATCTCACCAACCAATCATCACCATACACACTCATCTCATATTTATGAAAACCTATATATTTCACCAAATTTACATGCATTGATTATGATTCATACCTCTTTGGAGATATTTTCTTGACAATGCCTATTAAAAAGTTTGTTTGTGGTATATGTTTCAAAAATTTGACTTCGACTTACAAGAAAGACTTGAATAACGAAAGCCATAAAAAGAAATCCGAAATAGATGATTGGTAAACATCGTTCAAATGACCCTAAATAATCTAATTTGTTCTAAGCATTTACTAAAATCACGCATAAATGATTGACGAGAAAACATAAAGCTTATTTTTACAGCAATTCTACAAACAACATACAGTATCACGATTTTACTGGTCATACAATAGTTTTTTTTATGATTTATGTTTTAAAAAACCCCATAAAGTCAGGTATAAGTCATCAGTACATATCGCTCAAATGACCAAGACAATGTTTGGTCTTCATTTCGTTCACTGAAATCACGCTTTATGTATAACGATACATTTTGTAGGACAATGAATTTTTAAAAAATACTATGTATACGATATCTAATAACACGCTTTTGTAAAATATCGACTAATTCAATGAAAAGCTTTGTACGTGAGTCAGCCTCGCAGTTGCTAGTTTATCATTTTCCCCCAGGTACAGTAGAAGTAGAAAGTGTGATACGTCTCTCCTGGTAATTCTATAAGTTAAGAATAAAATTCCATTTGGCATGGACTCGATTGAACATGGGATGTTCTTAATTTGGGAATAGTTGATCAAGCGAATTAAATTACATTTTGGCATAAAACACAGATTTACATCTAGCGAAGTATTATTTCTAAGTCATTAAGTAAATTTAGCTAAGGAAACCAGATATAGTATTCTTTAATTTCTACTTGTATCTAAGCAATTTGGCAACGAATCTGAATATGTGTATACATTAATTCGTTTAGGTTATACGTGAGGATAATATTAATATGAAGTATTCCAATTTCATTTTATATTATCCATATGAAGCAAAGTTATAAACGAAACAAACTAAAACCATTTTCTTAATTATCATTAAGGTCATAATACAATGTTGACTATCACGAAAACCGTACGATACATATTGGTGCTGTTATATAACTTCAGCACATATGTAGCATTTATATTATTATATATAAATTCCACATCCTATTTTAGATGAGTAGGTAGATATCAAATCTTCTAAAACGGTGTTTTCAACTGACCTTTACTTACAAAGCTATAATTTGTTGATCATATATGCAAAACTATAATCCTTTTATGTGGGATATCAAATGTATTCTGAATAATTCAATGTACATTGACGTTTGTTCCTTGTAACTATTTTTTTTTTATTATTTATTTTATAGTAAATATGACGTAGACAATTATATTTGTGATTCATATTTTGCTTTACTTTATCTAGAGATTGGGCTAAATTAAGGGTATTTATTGAATATGTCATAAGTATAATTTTATAATTATATTGTTAATACGTATTGTTTCACCTAAATTATTTAAAAGTATATGCAATACAAATCAATACTAGAAGACGAAAACATTTAATTTCACAATTATTTAACGAAAGTATACACAATATTAATGCATATTAAAACGAAAAAAACCTCATTAAAGTCTACATTTATTTAACGAATTCATTTGTTAAAGACTTTTATCTTCAATTGGATCGATAATTACATTGTTTGCAAACATTCAATAAGAAAGATTTATAATTAAAATTATTTCTCAATAGATTTTCAAAAAAAGCAAAGCAAAAGATAGTTGTGCTACTTGAAATGATGACCAAACATCTGCTTATTTATCTCTACTGTTAATGTTTTTCTGGTGAACCAGTCTCATCAAAAAATATATATTAGATTTACCACGTAACACGTATGATATATCCAATAAAATGAAATGTTAGATGTGTATACAGTCATGGTTAAATATATTATGACATTTGTTTTATCACTTAGCTTAGTATTTAGCGTTTCAATTCATTTCGTTAAACGCAATTCAATAAGAATATTTGATTCGATGTTGTCACCAGGACACGACTATACAAAATGAAGTTTACTATATCACCTAGTAAGTAACGTGTTTCATATATTCGTTATATACATTTAAAATGGAATTTTTGAGGACATTGAAGACGATTGCAGATCATTGATACATGTACCCAAATTGAGCTTCATAATAAACGGTGGTTTGTTATATATGCAATAACATATCTTTAAACAAATATCTACCAGAGTATATTATTTATACGGTTACCTTCCAATCCTAAACTTGGATTATTTTCCCCAATTGTCTGGACGGACATTGTTCAGGTGTATGCGGTACAAAATAATACAGCGAAATGTACCTGGACTGACCTCGGAAGCCATAAACAAAGGGCTGACCGGATGGAAGTCGGTCACGTGACTAGAGGTCACCGAGAGGTCAAGTCAACGACAGCTTTAACGCTGGCATCTTTTAAAGAAAGACTTTTCCTTAATAATGCCCTGGCACATGAATCATACTCCTCAAAAACAGCTGCATAACGTGGTGTTATTTATAAACTTTCTTTTGTGTTGACGTCCTTCATTATTGTGTATAATAACAATAGCAAATATGATCTTGTAAAGATGGAGAAAACGATGGTATACAATTGAAAATGTAAGTCTATGAGATTAGTATATATCACTTATAAGATACAAATGCATTTGAATTTATTTGTATTTGTATATGTATTTGTATTTTTTATTATGTGTTATCAATTAATGTTATAAAGCCATTATTAAAACGTAATGTTTCTGCTGATTGGTTGATTTTCATTAGTCCATATTAAAATTTATGAATTAATAATCACTTGAAGGAAAGAACCTAAGTCACTATTTTCATAGTATGCAATATTGCAACATGTTGTGAAAAGTAACTATTTTATCCGAATAATTCGTCCATGGAATATAGAATCATTCATATTCAAAGTGACATTCACAACCTTATAACGTGAACATGTTATTCGTTTTAGCAAAAAGATATGGTTCCTGACTACATATGCCACTACAGCAAACCAGACATAAAAACATTAAATATTCATATTCTGACGTATTTTACATTCAAATAGTAACTCTTTATTGCAAGATTATACTGGAAACTACTTGAATGAAATCATATATCAGTGTGCACAGTATATGCAGATAAATTGAACAAGCACTATTACACTATTACCAGTACACACTTTAACATGAATTAACCCATATACAGTTTTCCCTTAAGTTATGCTGACCTGAATATAAAAATAATTCAATAAAAGAATATTATCAGTTAAAATTACTGTTTCAGTTTACAATTAGAACTTATTATAATGAAATAACATATAAATACATTTAGCATATCGGTTTTCAAGTTTCAATGGCATAATTCGCCACTGTGTAAACTATTTATCCATGATCCACTATATTTAATGCTAAAATATTCTAACCTGAACGTAATCTAAAAGATAAATTATTCATCCTCTTATGAAGGGAGAGCATCTACAATAAAGCAGATTTGTGAATCAATAAGATGTTTCAGTGAAAATTTTCCGTTAACCCATAAACTAATTTTAAAAATAGATGCATTATTATTAAACTTCACTTAACAGTTACATAGTCATATCAGGACGTAATCTAAAAGGTTAATTATTTAGCATACCATGAAAGGGATGCTTATTTCTGGTTCATATATTTTAAAATGGATCTACCAGATCTAACAGTTATTACAGCCCATAAAATTGGAAGATAAACTTTACATAACCGAACAATTTCACTTAACTCAAACATTTATTTTGGATCAGATGCATTAAATTATGAGACAAGAGTATAAACAATGAATAGGATATATTTATCATCTAACATCAGCATGTAAAACTTAAGAATACGTATAATCATTAGAAGTTTAATGATCAGCTATTAAATCCACATTGACAGAAACAGAATAGTCTACTCTGTCATCAAATTCCATGAAATGCAATTATCAAATATTTGCTTGATAACGAAGGGACGCTACCAACTTCTACTTCCTTTCATATACAGTATGACATTTCCTGAATAAGAGACACAATGTCTCGCTCAGTTGGTATGTATATCATGTTATCCAGATAAAGTCATTATTCTAAATGAACTAGAATGGCTTCATTACACTATAATGACATAGTTCCAAGTAACCAAAAGTAGCTGATGATACATGCAGGTAACAGCATGTAAATAACTATGGACATTTAACGTAATCTATTTGACTAAACATGATTCAAACATAAAATATGTCCTGAAAAAAGGATTTGGAAATAGTTCTAAAAAATAACACCCTCTCATTAACCCTCACTAAATATCACGCGTTATATATTACCTATTTTTTTAAAAATTAATTTTTTTTGAAAAAATAAGCTTAAAATAAGTTAAAGCATGTGTCACTAATGGTTTGCCAAACTGTGAATGACTTTATCTTATTTATGTTTATTAATAATGACACATAAACAATTGACATCACTATGTAAATGACCATGTAACTGATATCAGTGACTCAATGCAACTGAAGTGAGTCAAATAAATGAGTCTATGTTAATAATACAAGATGAATATAGGCTATCTATTTTATTCTTGTAAAGTATCGATATCACTACAAAAGTAACCATTTATGTAGCTCATCAGGATTTGCATGATGTATTTTCTAAGTATGCAGATTTAAAATGTCTTACTAATACATTGTGAAATGCAATAAAAATAAGCAAAGAACGTGCCTCATATAAGCAACAATTATCTGTGTCCCAACCCCAACCCCATGCAATAATCTTCTTCCTACTGTACCAATCCCAAATTAATGTTTACAAAATTCAAAGAACAGTTGTCTCCAACTTCTTACACTTTAGCTGCTTGTTGAATCAAACCGGTCTTGGCAGCTATGCAATGCCTTGGGTAGTAACTATTTCAGAGTGAAAATTCCATTTCTCATAGAATTTTTTATATTTAATAAAATGGTGATATTTTTACGAATAAATATTTTTTCAGAGTCTGAGTGTAAGACTAGTTTGTACTGAACATAAAAACATAACTAAATAACACCATGAATGAACTATACTGGTCAAATTTAGTGAGACATTTGAACCCTTGGTGCAGGGGTCGCTAAGGCACGTGCTTCATATCCTGTAGCCTTACAACACGTTACGCTTATTTCGTTCTCAATGAAGATTTCCGCTATGGTACCAGAGTAGACGGCGATGTAACTCGATCTACGATATGGGGAAACTCGACATCGGAACTTACCCTGTTTATTTGAACTATTCAAAGCATTTGTATATTTCTGGGAGTGGGTCTTTAACATACGTCCCTTCTGACCTTCGGAATCAACGTCACAATTGCCCCCTACCATGACTCCCACCCTGGAGGGGGAGGTAATGCAAAACCCAGGTACGTCTGATCCTTTGAGCAGGAGCAAGTAACCCTTTCTGATGGACAATACCCCATCCAACCTCGTTATAACACGCCTCTACCCGCGTTATAAGGAGATCGCTTACTGCGAGTTTCAAACTGAGGCCTATTGGACCAACAGAAGCTTCTCTGCTCAACTGTCTTGAACCTTTGTATGGTCAATTAATCGTCTTCTTGGGAAAATTTTGTTACCAAACGTTATAAGACATACAACGAAGTCTTTGCAATCAACGTTTCAGGAATATAATACGTCATGTTAAATGAACAATAATTAAGACGTAAATACAGATCAATCAATATGGTAACGATGATTAATGTTTACCTTACATCCAAATGTAGGTCGATTTCATACGAATACGAGGGTTCATAAAGCATTTATATTATATACTGATTTAACTATTCCAAGCAAACGAACAATTTAGCCTTCTCTTTAACGTCATAAGTTGAGTTATATTACCAGGATTGCAGCTGTAAGCTCGGTATGTGTATATCCCCTAGTTCCACAATACGTCTACATTTAGACGCAGCTTATGGCGCCAGTCCTGACCCAATAGGAAATGAATTGTTTGATCAATTACCCGATGAGGAAGGCATGGCCTTCATAATTGAGTGGTCAAAGAATTATATAAATTTTCATGACAGTAAACCCAAACAGGTCAGTAAGAATGAAAGGGTTTTAATTTAAGCATTTTCTCAAATGAAAGAAAAGAGACTTTAAGTCAAAATTGATAAGTGATATGTTTATATAAAACATAATTTGAGTTTCATACACGAAAATCAATACAGACGGGAAAGAATAGAGGAACATTGTTAATTGTACCTGCATCTCGTGACTTTATACCTGCTGTTTTAGTAGATAACATAATGACGACTGGCAATGTGAAGTTCAAGTGTAAGATTTTGATATTTTGTGTAACAATACATGGCAAGATTATATGTCAGTGAAAGAAAAAGTTAAACATTTATAAATATTTAAGAAGGTGATATATGTTGGGTAAAGTCGTTTCGCAAAATAAACAGTTCCAATGGGTACTTCATTAGATGTAGGGGCACATTGAGATGAATAATTTGAATCGTTATTTTCACTACGGAATTAAACCTTAATATTGCTGTACACAGGGAAAGGTCGACTTCATTAGTCAGGGAAAAGGCAACCATACGGCTGAACTCTGGTTAATACAAACAATGACATGTACAGTAAATGTTGCTCACAAAATAATTACATAGTTGAATACATGTATTGAATATGTTGAAATGTGCATTCACTTCTCAAGCTTTCTACTGTACTCTCATACAAGACATGACAGCATCAAGTGTTCCCAAATAGATCCACACTCAACATTCGAGAATAAAATCCATAATGTTAACTCTCGCACCATGTTGGTTTCTTCTGTGCTACATAGACTAGTCTCTATACAATACCACAATGTTCCTTTCTGTGCTATATAGACTAGTCTCTTTCCAATATCATACTGTTACTTTCTGTGATACACATATGTATATTATACAAGCCTCTATCCAAAATCATAATGCTACTTTCTGTGCTATATAGACTAGTCTCTATACAATACCACAATGTTCCTTTCTGTGCTATATAGACTAGTCTCTTTCCAATATCATACTGTTACTTTCTGTGATACACATATGTATATTATACAAGCCTCTATCCAAAATCATAATGCTACTTTCTGTGCTATATAGACTAGTCTCTATACAATACCACAATGTTCCTTTCTGTGTTATATAGACTAGTCTCTTTCCAATATCATACTGTTACTTTCTGTGATACACATATGTATATTATACAAGCCTCTATCCAAAATCATAATGCTACTTTCTGTGATATAAAGATTAGTCTCTATCCAAAATCATACTGTTACTTTCTGTGATACACATATGTATATTATACAAGCCTCTATCCAAAATCATAATGCTACTTTCTGTGATATAAAGATTAGTCTCTATCCAAAATCATACTGTAACTTTCTGTGATACACATATGTATATTATACAAGCCTCTATCCAAAATCATAATGCTACTTTCAGTGCTATATAGGCTAATCTCTATCCAAAATGATATGTTACTTTCTGTGTTATATAGACTAGTCTCTATCCAAAATCATAATGCTACTTTCTGTGATATAAAGATTAGTCTCTATCCAAAATCATACTGTTACTTTCTGTGATACACATATGTATATTATACAAGCCTCTATCCAAAATCATAAAGCTACTTTCAGTGCTATATAGGCTAATCTCTATCCAAAATCATAATGTTACTTTCTGTGTTATAAAGATTAGTCTCTTTCCAAAATCATAATGTAACTTTCTGTGATATAAAGATTAGTCGCTATCCAATATCATACTGTTACTTTCTGTGATACACATATGTATATTATACAAGCCTCTATCCAAAATCATAAAGCTACTTTCAGTGCTATATAGGCTAATCTCTATCCAAAATCATAATGTTACTTTCTGTGTTATAAAGATTAGTCTCTATCCAAAATCATAATGTTACTTTCTGTGATATAAAGATCAGTCTCTATCCAAAATCATACTGTTACTTTCTGTGATATAAGGTTAGTCTCTATCCAAAATCATACTGTTACTTTCTGTGATATAAAGATCAGTCTCAATCCAATATCATACTGTTACTTTCTGTGATACACATATGTATATTATACAAGCCTCTATCCAAAATCATAAAGCTACTTTCAGTGCTATATAGGCTAATCTCTATCCAAAATCATAATGTTACTTTCTGTGTTATAAAGATTAGTCTCTATCCAAAATCATAATGTTACTTTCTGTGATATAAGGTTAGTCTCTATCCAAAATCATACTGTTACTTTCTGTGATATAAAGATCAGTCTCAATCCAAAATCATACTGTTACTTTCTGTGATACACATATGTATATTATACAAGCCTCTATCCAAAATCATAAAGCTACTTTCAGTGCTATATAGGCTAATCTCTATCAAAAGTCATAATGCTACTTTCTGTGATATGAAGATTAGTCTCTATCCTAAATCATACTGTTACTTTCTGTATTATAATAATAAGTCTCTATCCAAAATCATACTGTTACTTTCTGTGATACACATATATATATTATACAAGCCTCTATCCAAAATCATAATGCTTCTTTCAGTGCTATATAGGCTAATCTCAATCCAAAATCATATGTTACTTTCTGACTTATAAAGATTAGTCTCTGTCCAAAATCATACTGTTACTTTCTGTGATATAAGGTTAGTCTCTATCCAAAATCATACTGTTACTTTCTGTGATATAAAGATCAGTCTCAATCCAATATCATACTGTTACTTTCTGTGATACACATATGTATATTATACAAGCCTCTATCCAAAATCATAAAGCTACTTTCAGTGCTATATAGGCTAATCTCTATCCAAAATCATAATGTTACTTTCTGTGTTATAAAGATTAGTCTCTTTCCAAAATCATAATGTAACTTTCTGTGATATAAAGATTAGTCGCTATCCAATATCATACTGTTACTTTCTGTGATACACATATGTATATTATACAAGCCTCTATCCAAAATCATAAAGCTACTTTCAGTGCTATATAGGCTAATCTCTATCCAAAATCATAATGTTACTTTCTGTGTTATAAAGATTAGTCTCTATCCAAAATCATAATGTTACTTTCTGTGATATAAAGATCAGTCTCTATCCAAAATCATACTGTTACTTTCTGTGATATAAGGTTAGTCTCTATCCAAAATCATACTGTTACTTTCTGTGATATAAAGATCAGTCTCAATCCAATATCATACTGTTACTTTCTGTGATACACATATGTATATTATACAAGCCTCTATCCAAAATCATAAAGCTACTTTCAGTGCTATATAGGCTAATCTCTATCCAAAATCATAATGTTACTTTCTGTGTTATAAAGATTAGTCTCTATCCAAAATCATAATGTTACTTTCTGTGATATAAGGTTAGTCTCTATCCAAAATCATACTGTTACTTTCTGTGATATAAAGATCAGTCTCAATCCAAAATCATACTGTTACTTTCTGTGATACACATATGTATATTATACAAGCCTCTATCCAAAATCATAAAGCTACTTTCAGTGCTATATAGGCTAATCTCTATCAAAAGTCATAATGCTACTTTCTGTGATATGAAGATTAGTCTCTATCCTAAATCATACTGTTACTTTCTGTATTATAATAATAAGTCTCTATCCAAAATCATACTGTTACTTTCTGTGATACACATATATATATTATACAAGCCTCTATCCAAAATCATAATGCTTCTTTCAGTGCTATATAGGCTAATCTCAATCCAAAATCATATGTTACTTTCTGACTTATAAAGATTAGTCTCTGTCCAAAATCATACTGTTACTTTCTGTGATATAAGGTTAGTCTCTATCCAAAATCATACTGTTACTTTCTGTGATATAAAGATCAGTCTCAATCCAATATCATACTGTTACTTTCTGTGATACACATATGTATATTATACAAGCCTCTATCCAAAATCATAAAGCTACTTTCAGTGCTATATAGGCTAATCTCTATCCAAAATCATAATGTTACTTTCTGTGTTATAAAGATTAGTCTCTATCCAAAATCATAATGTTACTTTCTGTCATATAAGGTTAGTCTCTATCCAAAATCATACTGTTACTTTCTGTGATATAAAGATCAGTCTCTATCCAAAATCATAACGTTACTTTCTGTGATATACAGATCAGTCTCTATCCAAAATCATAATGCTACTTTCAGTGCTATATAGGCTAATCTCAATCCAAAATCATATGTTACTTTCTGTCTTATAAAGATTAATCTCTGTCCAAAATCATAATGTTACTTTCTGTGATATAAAGATTAGTCTCTATCCAAAATCATAACGTTACTTTCTGTGATATACAGATCAGTCTCTATCCAAAATCATAATGCTACTTTCAGTGCTATATAGGCTAATCTATATCCAAAATCATAACGTTACTTTCTGTGATATAAAGATCAGTCTCTATCCAAAATCATACTGTTACTTTCTGTGATACCAAGGACATTCCTTGGTGATACACATATGTATATTATACAAATCTCTATCCAAAATCATAATGCTACTTTCAGTGTTATAAAGGCTAATCTCTATCAAAAAACATATGTTACTTTTTGTGTTATAAAGATTAGTCTCTATCTAAAAGCATAATGTTACTTTCTGTGTTATAAAGATTAGTCTCTATCCAAAATCATAATGTTACTTTCTGTGTTATAAAGATTAGTCTCTATCCAAAATCATATGTTACTTTCTGTGTTATAAAGATCAGTCTCTATCCAAAATCATAATGCTACTTTCTGTGGTATTAAGATCAGTCTCTATCCAAAATCGAATGTTACTATCTGTGATATGTAGATTAGTCTCTATCCAAAATCATAATGTTACTTTCTGTGTTATAAAGATTAGTCTCTATCCAAAATCATATGTTACTTTCTGTGTTATAAAGATCAGTCTCTAACCAAAATCATAATGCAACTTTCTGTGTTATAAAGATCAGTCTCTATCAAAAATCTAATGTTACTTTCTGTGTTATAAAGATTAGTCTCTATCCAAAACCATATGTTACTTTCTGTGTTATAAAGATTAGTCTCTATCCAAAATTATATGTTACTTTCTGTGTTATAAAGATCAGTCTCTATCCAAAATCATAATGCTACTTTCTGTGTTATAAAGATCAGTCTCTATCCAAAATCATATGTTACTTTCTGTGTTATAAAGATTAGTCTCTATCCAATATCATAATGTTACTTTCTGTGTTATAAAGATTAGTCTCTATTCAAAATCATATGTTACTTTCTGTGTTATAAAGATCAGTCTCTATCCAAAATCATAATGTTACTTTCTGTGTTATAAAGATCAGTCTCTATCCAAAATCATAATGTTACTTTCTGTGTTATAAAGATCAGTCTCTATCCAAAATCATATGTTACTTTCTGTGTTATAAAGATTAGTCTCTATCCAAAATTAAATGTTACTTTCTGTGTTATAAAGATCAGTCTCTATCCAAAATCATAATGCTACTTTCTGTGTTATAAAGATCAGTCTCTATCCAAATTCATATGTTACTTTCTGTGTTATAAAGATTAGTCTCTATCCAAAATCATAATGTTACTTTCTGTGTTATAAAGATTAGTCTCTATTCAAAATCATATGTTACTTTCTGTGTTATAAAGATCAGTCTCTATCCAAAATCATAATGTTACTTTCTGTGTTATAAAGATCAGTCTCTATCCAAAATCATAATGCTACTTTCTGTGTTATAAAGATCAGTCTCTATCCAAAATCTAATGTTACTTTATGCGATATAAAGATCAGTTTCTATCCAAAATCATAATGCTTCTTTCTGTGATATATCGATTAGTCTCTATCCAAATGCATAATGTTACTTTCTGTGATATAAAGATAAGTCTCTATCCAAAATCATAATGTTACTTTATGTGATAAGATTAGTCTCTATCAAAAGTCATAATGCTACTTTCTGTGACATAAAGATCGGTCTCTATCCAAATGCATAATGTTACTATCTGTGATATAAAGATTAGTCTCTATCCAAAATCATAATGTTACTTTCTGTGATATATACCAACGTGATATAATATAATGTAATGTAATGATATATGTAGTTATCCAACATGTTACATAGACTAGCATTATCTAGTACCATGTAGTTATCCAATATGTGACAAAGACTAGTATGTATCCAGTACCATGTATTATCCAATGTGTGACCTAGACTAGTATGTATCCAGTACCATGTAGTTATCCAATGTGTAACATAGACTAGTATGTATCATGTAACATGTAGTTATCCAATATGTGACATAGACTAGTATGTATCCAGTACCATGTAGTTATCCAATATGTGACATAGAATAGTATGTATCCAGTACCATGTAGTTATCCAATATGTGACATAGACTAGTATGTATCTAGTACCACATACTTATCCAATATGTGACATAGATGTGTATGTATCTAGTACCATGTGGTTATCCAATATGTGACATAGACTAGTATGTATCCAATGACATGAAGTTATCCAATATGTGACATAGACTGGTATGTATCCAATGACATGAAGTTATCCAAAATGTGACATAGACTAGTATGTATCCAATGACATGAAGTTATCCAATATGTGACATAGACTAGTATGTATCCAATAACATGTAGTTATCCAATATGTGACATAAAATGGTATGTATCTAGTACCATGTGGTAATTCAATATGTGCATAAAATAATGTATCTAGTACCATGTAGTTATCCAATATATGACATAAAATAGTATGTATCTAGTACCATGTGGTAATACAATATGTGACATAGACTAGTATGTAGTCAGTACATTGTTGTTATCCAATATGAGACATAGACTAGTATGTATCCAATACCAAGTAGTTATCCAATATGTGACATAGACTAGTATGTATCCAATAACATGAAGTTATCAAATATGTGACATACAATGGTATGTATCTAGTACCATGTGGTAATACAATATGTGCATAAAATAGTATGTATCTAGTACCATGTGGTTATCCAATATTTGACATAGACTAGTATGTATCTAGTACCATGTGGTTATCCAACATGTGACATAAAATAGTATGTATCTGGTACCATGTGGTTCTCCAATATGAGACATAGACTAGTACGATCTAGTACCATGTGGTTATCCAACATGTGACATAAAATAGTATGTATCTAGAACCATGTGGTTATCCAATATGAGACATAGACTAGTATGTATCTAGTACATTGTGGTTATACAATATTTGACATAGACTAGTATGTATCCAGTACCATGTAGTTATCCAATATGTGACATAGACTAGTATGTTTCTAGTACCATGTGGTTATCCAACATGACATAAAATGGTATGTATCTACTACCATGTGGTTATCCAATATGAGACATAGACTAGTATGTATCTAGTTCCATGTGTTTATACAATATGTGACTTAGACTAGTATGTATCCAGTACCATATAGTTATCCTATATGAGACATAGACTAGTATGTATCTAGTACCTTGTGGTTATGCAATATGAGACATAGACTAGTATGTAGTCAGTACATTGTTGTTATCCAATATGAGACATAGACTAGTATGTATCCAATAACATGTAGTTATCCAATATGTGACATACAATGGCATGTATCTAGTACCATGTGGTAATACAATATGTGCATAAAATAGTATGTATCTAGTACCATGTGGTTATCCAATATTTGACATAGACTAGTATGTATCTAGTACCATGTGGTTATCCAACATGTGACATAAAATAGTATGTATCTGGTAACATGTGGTTCTCCAATATGAGACATAGACTAGTACGATCTAGTACCATGTGGTTATCCAACATGACATAAAATAGTATGTATCTAGTACCATGTGGTTATCCAATATGAGACATAGACTAGTATGTATCTAGTTCCATGTGTTTATACAATATGTGACTTAGACTAGTATGTATCCAGTACCATATAGTTATCCTATATGAGACATAGACTAGTATGTATCTAGTACCATGTAGTTATCCAATATGTGACATAGACTAGTATGTATCTAGTACCATCTAGTTATCCAATGTGTGACATAGACTAGTATGTATCCAGTACCATGTAGTTATCCAATATGTGACATAGACTAGTATGTATCTAGTACCATGTAGTTATCCAATGTGTGACATAGACTAGTATGTATCTAGTACCATGTAGTTGTCCAACATGTGACATAGACTAGTATGTATCCAGTACCAAGAAGTTATCCAAAATGTGACATAGACTAGTATGTATCCAATAACATGTAGTTATCCAATATGTGACATAGACTAGTATGTATCCAGTACCATGTAGTTATCAAATATGTTACATAGACTAGTATGTATCATGTACCATGTAGTTATCCAATATGTGACATAGACTAGTATGTATCTAGTACCATGTGGTTATCCAATATGTGACATAGACTAGTATGTATCTAGTACGAGGTAGTTATCCAATATGTGACATAAACTAGTATGTAACCAGTACGAGGCAGTTATCCAATATGTGACATAGACTAGTAAGTATCCAGTACCATGTAGTTATCCAATGTGTGACATAGACTAGTGTGTATCTAGTACCATGTAGTTATCCAATATGTTACATAGACTAGTATGTATCCAGTACCGTGTAATTATCCAATATGTTACCTAGACTAGTATGTATCATGTACCATGTAGTTATCATATATGTGACATAGACTAGTATGTATCCAGTACCATGTGGTTATCCAATATGTGACATAGACTAGTATGTATCTAGTACCATGTAGTTATCCAATGTGTGACATAGACTAGTATGTATCTAGTACCATGTAGTTATCCAATGTGTGACATAGACTAAATGTATCTAGTACCATGTAGTTATCCAACATGTGACATAGATTAGTATGTATCTAGTACCATGTAGTTATCCAATATGTGACATAGACTAGTATGTATCTAGTACCATGTAGTTATCTAATATGTGACATAGACTAGTATGTATCTAGTACCATGTAGTTATCTAATATGTGACATAGACTAGAATGTATCTAGTACTATGTAGTTATCCAACATGTGACATAGACTAGTATGTATCCAGTACCATGTAGTTATCCAATATGTGACATAGACTAGTATGTATCTTGTATTATGTAGTTGTCCAATGTGTGACATAGACTAGTATGTATCCAGTACCAAGAAGTTATCCAAAATGTGACATAGACTAGTATGTATCCAATAACAGTAGTTATCCAATATGTGACATAGACTAGTATGTATCCAGCACCATGTAGTTATCAAATATGTTACATAGACTAGTATGTATCATGTACCATGTAGTTATCATATATGTGACATAGACTAGTATTTATCATGTTCCATGTAGTTATCATATATGTGACATAGACTAGTATTTATCTAGTACCATGTGGTTATCCAATATGTGACATAGACTAGTATGTAACCAGTACGAGGCAGTTATCCAATATGTGACATAGACTAGTATGTATCCATTACCATGTGGTTATCCAATATGTTACATAGACTAGTATGTATCATGTACCATGTAGTTATCATATATGTGACATAGACTAGTATGTATCTAGTACCATGTGGTCATCAAACATGTAACATAGACTATTATGTAACCAGTACGAGGCAGTTATCCAATATGTGACATAGACTAGTATGTATCCAGTACCATGTATTTATCCAATATGTGACATAGACTAGTATGTATCTAGCACCATGTAGTTATCATATATGTGACAAAGACTAGTATGTATCCAGTACCATGTTGTTATCCAATATGTCACATAGACTAGTATGTATCCAGTACCATGTAGTTATCCAGTGTGTGACATAGACTAGTGTGTATCTAGTACCATGTAGTTATCCAATATGTTACATAGACTAGTATGTATCCAGTACCGTGTTATTATCCAATATGTTACATAGACTAGTATGTATCATGTACCATGTAGTTATCCAATATTTGACATAGACTAGTATGTATCTAGTACCATGTGGTTATCCAACATGTGCCATAGACTAGTATGTATCTAGTACCATGTGGTTATCCAATATGTAACATAGACTATTATGTAACCAGTACGAGGCAGTTATCCAATATGTGACATAGACTAGTATGTATCCAGTACCATGTATTTATCCAATATGTGACATAGACTAGTATGTATCTAGCACCATGTAGTTATCATATATGTGACATAGACTAGTATGTATCCAGTACCATGTAGTTATCCAATATGTGACATAGACTAGTATGTATCTAGTACCATGTAGTTATCCAATATGTGACATAGACTAGTACGTATCATGTACCATTTAGTAATCCAATATGTGACATAGACTAGTATGTATCATGTACCATGTGGTTATCCTATATGAACTACATGAAATAATTGTACATAATTTACATAAATACATGTTCTTTGTAACCAAAGTCGATATTACATTCAACTAAAGTTCAACTAAAATCCTGAAAATTGCAGTATGAACTTAAAAACTATCGATGTTTAAAATCCAGAATAAGTGTAGATGAAACATTGATCACATACATATATAGATGGTAAAAACGTTCTGTACTTTTATAATGGATCTGTTTACAATCGATTTACATATGAGAGTGAACAAGTCGACCTAAATACAGGGATAAGAATGCCGAATTAAAAAACACCGAAGTGTGACTGGGGATTTGTAGGTTGTCGTGTAGACTTTCAAAAAATATTTAAGGGATAACATTGGCGACTTAAAGGTTGCTGTCCAAGCTCTAAGCCACACCCACCGACTGGAATGCAATATTAAAGTATCTTGGATATAAGAGATGTGACATCAAACGTAAGGTCTCAACAGCGAAGAGTCAAATGTCGCAGGTTCTGTATATTGAATTGTACATATGTTCTCACAGACGTCACGTTCCATTGCATGAATGCATTTTTACACTAAGGTATATAATAATGACAAATGTGACCTCGTAAATGTTTAACGAATGATCGTGACATAATTTCAGGTTAGCACGACCAGACAGTTTTGTTGAAACGGACCCGGTTAGATATTTCTTAAAGGCAATGAATGTGTTTAGACTCTTGATATGCGTGTTTAATGATATCCATACATTGCAGGTGTGTCTCTACCTTATAGTAGGTGTAGATATCAACTGAGACTTGACTATGAGAGACTAAACGTTGGTGTATGATATACATACACTGCAGGTTTGTCTCTACCTTATAGTAGGTGTAGACATCAACTGAGACTTGACTATCAGAGACTAAACGTTGGTGTATGATATCCATACATTGCAGGTTTGTCTCTACCTTATAGTAGGTGTAGACATCAACTGAGACTTGACTATCAGAGACTAAACGTTGGTGTATGATATCCATACATTGCAGGTTTGTCTCTACCTTATAGTAGGTGTAGACATCAACTGAGACTTGACTATCAGAGACTAAACGTTGGTGTATGATATACATACATTGCAGGTTTGTCTCTACCTTATAGTAGGTGTAGACATCAACTGAGACTTGACTATCAGAGACTAAACGTTGGTGTATGATATCCATACATTGCAGGTTTGTCTCTACCTTATAGTAGGTGTAGACATCAACTGAGACTTGACTATCAGAGACTAAACGTTGGTGTATGATATCCATACATTGCAGGTTTGTCTCTACCTTATAGTAGGTGTAGACATCAACTGAGACTTGACTATCCGAGACTAAACGTTGGTGTATGATATACATATGCCTTTCATGCAATAAACGTTTGTCCAATTGCATTTAATCATCTATAAATTGATACACATAAATCGTGTTCTTAAACAATATGTTGGTACTTTATAATCTTTGAAAAGATCAACAATGTTCTCTGACTTGCATTGTAACTGGTGTGCATAATGTAAACATGCTCTCACATTCAAGGATACACAACTTTCATCCTATGCGTGTGGAGGGGCCGATAAACTGATATGCGCATGATATATTCATGTTGAAAATATGGATTTCTGTTCCAGTAGGTCAATGAAAGAATGTGTCCTTGTTATTATTCGATGGTAGTGATCAATATGTGTTTCGAGACTGATTTAGGTCACATTGAACGTGAAAGCAGATGAATATTTGATGACAATGAACCATGTTGATATCAAATATAATGTGATAGCGCTCATCAATATGTATTGTTTTATTCTTGATGACATTTCAGGAAAATTAATACATTATGCCAATTAAAAATCCCGAGAAAGGTTTAAATGTTACAGTAACCTAAAAGATACGACCTATTTCGAGTTAAATTGTATCATATTGATACATTTTACAGCAGGAATTATTAATTCATTGCATATTAAAAGGTGAGTTTTATAACATTTAAAACCATAATAAAATCATAACGAGGTCCATTAATAGGTAAATGACCATTCGATTTACATATGTCGTCAAATGGTAAATTGATGAAGGTACGATAGATGGTTTAAGTGGCATAATAAATTGAAATTTGATTATAGCCAACTTATTGATCACCTCGTAAATGAAGATATGAACCATTTTTATTAACTTAATATCAAGTTATTTTTATCAAATGAAGTAAAGCGTCGGTAGTAAGTGTACTTTGCATCAATAAATCAGTGGTTTATGTACAAACTAAATTATTAAATATCTGAGAAACGAGAAAGTTGGATTTCATTGAAACCAAAATAACAGGTTGCATTCTTCTAAGTTATTAAAAACTATTTTAAACATTTAAAAATTTTAAACGCATTGGGAGATTCATTAGATTTAACCATGGATTAATATTAATATGATAAATATATAAGCTCTGCAACTATATGCAATGGCTCGCATTCCCATGTTATATAAATATGATGTGTCTGACATACTACTTCGAAATAGCTTTACTAAGAGAAATATTCAATTCTCTACTGTAAGTTATGTTTTATATTACACTGTTTGACGAGGAAGTTCACATAGCGTGTGTGATATGCATATAGTGACTTAGGTATTTATCAGTAATGATCCCACAATAATAGGTATCAATTATGTAAAATGTATTGCAATATTGAAGCTCACATTAAATGTTAACAAGTGTTGTTTGACAGAAATTGTATTAGACCAAATACGAATAACAAACGTGCAACAGACATACAAGCTCAACCATAATGGCACGTTGCTGTACAAAACATCACTGATGTTCTTTATCAGCCTGACTATTTAATCATAATATAGGTTCAGATATTTTCTGTTTAAAGGATATATGTCTTTTCCTGACAAATGCCTTATTTATCCTATCGTTTGAGGTAAAAAGTTCATATTATCACGAGTGATGAAGCCATTATTCATATGTGGTCTCATCGCTGTAGCTTTGTCGTAATTGGGTCACACTTACGTTGAGTCGGTTTCCGTGCCTTAGTAACAACATGACGTCATAGCACGTTCCATTGTTATTGAACTAGTGACAGACATCCCTGATTATTTTCATTGACTGATCCCGATGTCTCACCGACACTACACAATAAATAGACCATCTTCTCAAATTATTACGTCTATTCTTAAATGGTTTTTATTTAAATCTTAAATCAAATTTGTGAAAATGAGAATAGATTAAATTAAAATAATTATGTTAATGCCATCCAATATGCAATATTTCAAAAGTTTAGAGGCATCTCATGCAGGCAGGAAGCCGATGATGATACTTCTTCTGACACACTTCCCATGCATGCTTTATAATACTCTAACTATGTGTAGCATTGCTGTGATAAGTATTGCATATATCATGTATATCAAGATCTCTTTAATATCATCACCGTCGTTCATGGAATACATATAATACACCATAACGTACATCATACATATGTTAATGACTCAAAACACACGTACATCAGATGACATCGTTTCTGTTGTTAATAACTCATAAAGTACATCTATAAAACATATACTTTTGGTATAATTCGTTTTATCATATCTTATGACGCACGATTAACGTAAAATATATCATTTGACCTCGTTTTCGTGGAAGTAATGGGTTTTTTTGCATTAAGACGAATCGCCTCGCCTGGTTGCGTTTTTAAATCTGCAGGAGTAAATTTGCTATTTACATATGAGATGGTTTCAATAAAGTTAATGGTTCACAAAATTAATCGTAGATACTCGTATATGCAGATAACTATGGCATCGTGTCTGTGGAAAATCGGAGATATACCTAATAATATTTCATTGGTAAATGCTATCCCCAAAAACATTTATATCCAAATCTATGTCTGATATAATTCCTGTAATTATCATTAAACGAATCACCGGCACCCATGGAAAATGCATTATGATACCAATGCCTTCAGGTTTGTTGTCGAAATTACATTCAATACAGACTGAATGAAATATACGTGTCGTGCGATGTAATCTAGTACATGAAGAGTTTATATATCTATAAGAGATAATAATTGTCTGTGAGTTGTAGGTTGTAAGGGAGCAAACATGGTGCTTACTTATACAGAGTTTACTTATCAAACATAGTGCTTATTTATACAGAGTTTACTTATCAAACATAGTGCTTATTTATACAGAGTTTACTTATCAAACATAGTGCTTATTTATACAGAGTTTACTTATCAAACATAGTGCTTATTTATACAGAGTTTACTTATCAAACATAGTGCTTATTTATACAGAGTTTACTTATCAAACATAGTGCTTATTTTTACAGAGTTTACTTATCAAACATAGTGCTTATTTATACAGAGTTTACTTATCAAACATAGTGCTTATTTATACAGAGTTTACTTATCAAACATAGTGCTTATTTACACAGAGTTTACTTATCACACATAGTACTTATTTAAACAGAGTTTACTTATCAAACATAGTGCTTATTTATACAGAGTTTACTTATCAAACATAGTGCTTATTTATACAGAGTTTACTTATCAAACATAGTGCTTATTTATACAGAGTTTACTTATCAAACATAGTGCTTATTTATACAGAGTTTACTTATCAAACATAGTGCTTATTTATACAGAGTTTACTTATCAAACATAGTGCTTATTTATACAGAGTTTACTTATCAAACATAGTGCTTATTTACACAGAGTTTACTTATCAAACATAGTACTTATTTAAACAGAGTTTACTTATCAAACATAGTGCTTATTTATACAGAGTTTACTTATCAAACATAGTACTTATTTAAACAGAGTTTACTTATCAAACATAGTGCTTATTTATACAGAGTTTACTTATCAAACATAGTGCTTATTTATACAGAGTTTACTTATTCCAAATATATTAAGCGGCGTCATCAATATATTTGAAACACAGTATATTGAAAACTCCTTATGCCCTCCTCGATACATTGATACTAACGGGTTTGTTTATTCCAAATAGTTTTAGGCGATCTATGATTTAACAATGCACACGTGTAGGGTGTTTGGGGAAGATATGAATACGTGAACTTCAAGAAAATATGGATATGTATGTATTCAACGTTGACATGCGAGTATATTTGACCTTTATGTAACAGCTTTTATTTTTATAATGCACATCGAGTTTGCATTTGAAAGGAGGTCTGACTTTTGCGTGGTTAAAGATATTATGACACACACACAAATCCATTACAGACTGTATTTAAAGCAAAAATAACGCCTCATTTGCTGTACAATGTCATGATGTCCGCATCTAAAGAGTAATCTCGATATGATATAGCCAAATAGCGTTTGTGTCTGAGGTAGAACAAGATTACTTGATATACCATGTAATGATACACGCATCAACATGATTTTCGTATGTAATACATTTCGATATAATGTTACACGCATAAAGATATTTTAAGCAAGTATGTGCAGTCTAATTAAAGTAGATATGACACCTTAGTTTCTGCACGCTTTTAGAATAACCACCCTCCGCAGAAAGTGCACATTGATGGTTGATAATGGATCTATTGATGCCATGCAATGATGCTGGTATACAAAGGCGTTGCGTCATATTACTGTGCTTGGGTTTATAGACACATATATGTATGTTTTGAGAGTCAGCGCTTAAAGTGGTGTACTATGTATTGTTACATAGACAAAACTATATATGTATCTACATGTTACGTCTTTTCTTTCTCGATGCGATGTATTGACTTATCGAAACATGGGGTTGGTATATTGGTAGGTATAATAAGTATATAAGTAGGTTTAATTGCTTTTTAAATGAATGATTTCATGATACACAAAGATCTTAGGTTTGTATGTTGGATGTTGATATCACTTACTTGATGTACGAATACATCCTGCCCACCGTCGTCAGGGGTAACGAAACCCCATCCTTTAGCAACGTTGAACCATTTACACATGCCTCTTCTCCGGCCTCCTCCGCCTGAAAAAATAGTTCCATATTAAACTTATGTCAAACGTTTAGTAACAGTCAAATTGTTTGTCGTGTATATATAATAAAAGTGGTAACTAAATAATAATGTGTGTGTGCAAATTGCTGAAAATGCGTTGCAGTGTAATACAATGGATACCAGTTATGATGATTTAGAAATGAGTCTACCAGTCTGACAATATATGCTTATCATTATTTACACAATAGAACATAATATCTACAGATAACCTTGCCATGTTATGATCAATTATCTATCTCACTTAATTCATAGTTGAATGCACCATATCACTTCATATGTTATAATAGACTAATTTGGTCAGCCTGAAGCTTACAGATTAAAGAAAGGTATGATATTATGACATGTTTTTGAATTTTGGGAAAACAAACCAAATGTCATTTGTTTCCTTTATAAACATTTTAAACCTCTGTTGCAAAAGAGTAAGAATAACCATGTGAATTGCGTGATCTACATCCTACATACAGAATAATGAACATTATTTATATACATGAATTAAAATAATCGTTCAACTTGGTAATAAATACTACTGGCAGTGTATCAGTGAGAAAGAAATCAACTAAACTCAAAATAGCATGAGACTATGTCAGCAAACCATGATAAATAATACCGGTGTTTATCAGGCATATTAATAATGCATATGACGACTTATTTCTAGTATTTCTGATGCAGTTTTAAACACATTATTGAATATTTCTTGCAACAGGTTTTTGCTAAAAAAAACATATAATAAACCAGATGATAATAAGTTGTACCAATAGTATATCCAAGTCATATAAGCAAACAATATATTACTTGTATCGTCCTGTCTATTTGTCTGGTTAACATAGTCAGTTTTATTTCACAGCCACACACACGAATACACGTCCCCTGAAACTCTTAAACACATGTCTGGATCATCCATATTAAATAGGATATACTTTAATAGATCTCATCCACCAGCTGTCTGGACAATTTCTCGAGATAAGTCTGAATTTCTACAACCATGTACAAGACATAGACAAGAGGGGGGCTTCCATTGTAAGAAATAGCGATTTGTTGTATACTTGCTATAGTTATAAGCAAAACCAAGCTAAGATTTGGTGTTTATTGCATTTGATCTACCAGCTACTGTTGTCATATGTCTGCATGTAAACCTACTTGTTCATTTCACAGCAACATACAGTACGCACCCATCAACTGTATCACCTAATGATATGTAATATATATCTTATATGGCTGATACATATTAAACTAAGCAATACTTTATATCACATCTGATATCCACCAGTTACTTATGTCACATGTCTCATTATAAACCCATGTTTCAGTCCACAGACGCATAAATCAACAGTCTATAGCCACTGTAACACATTCTCTTGGTAGGTCAGGTCAATCCGTATATTGGAAAAAAGGAAGCATGATGTACTGAGAACCATTTTCATATGATAGTTGCTTGTAGAGGGGAGTGTGAAACAGAGGAAGTTAAGAAAGGGAATAACATGACAGGAGGCATACAGTACACCCTGCAAGAACTGGAGTCTATAATTCTTGAGTCGGCGACCTATATTCCATCTGCCCTACCCATCCCTGCCTCAGGACTAGCACTCTAAGCACGGGAAGAAGCAGTACATGTCAGTTGACGATTGAAATATTAGGCAAACTTTGACGACTGGTGTTTGGAGGTGGCCTTGACAGCGCTATGCAAACACGACGTCATCCACGACAGTTTAGTGGACGTCGTCACACCACGGGAGAGTTATATGCTTGTAGAAAAATACTGACACACACTTTTGTTTCTCAAAAAAATCCACAATGGTAGTGCATTCTACCAGAGTATAAACTAGGAAAAAATCAATAATGGGTAAGACTGGTATTGAGAGAGAGAGAGAGCAATACTGGTGATGCATACGACTTTCTTGATGTAATATGCTGCTGAGCAGCGTCATGCAAGTGTGTCAGCGTCACCATGTTATGCAACAGATGAGGATACACGAAGACAGGCATCAGCACGGCATCCATGCACTTGTCCGAGGAGTCATTGACCCCGGCAAGACATCGCGCAGTATCCATGCGCGGTAAGCAACCGGCCTGTGTAAGACAGAGTACAAGCAACTGGCCACTAAGCTCACCTTGCTTCTGATGTCCAGGAGCCCGGACGGTCAGCCAGCTGGCCATTACCAGACCACATAGATGTAGATGGACAGTGACTCTTCGTCTCGACCACCTCGGAGTCTCTGTCGTCTACTCACATCGCCAGCTGACTGCAGTATGGACAGACAGCAACCCTGTGCGCACTTACTCTGAGCGGAAGCTTGATTTCCAAACTACGCAGCGCCCTCGTTAGCTATGAAACTCCTCAGATCTGACCATAGGCCACTGAGACGGTCCCACCTTTCCACGCCCTAACACCCACCCAGTGACGACATTGCGTATATTTTCTTAATCCTGTCTCCGATAAACGCCGAGGGTCGAGCGGGTAACGCCATTAGAAATATGGAGGATGTATTACCTTGGTGAGGTGAGCACGACGCCATCAGCTGATTGTGCCCCTACTCTGAGATGTTGAGCCGGTTGCTGCCTCATAGACGCTGGCTATGTCCAAGTCCCAGTGACCACAGTCCACCTTCCCCCGGTCCCCCTGTCCCCGTGCTCTCACCTCTACTCCCTCACCGAGCCGGGCCATAGGACATGCAATGTTACCTTTTTCGAACGAAGCGCCATGTGTTTATCTGAGTCGGTGAGAGAAAGAGCGAGGTAGGAGGAGAGAATGGACCTATCAATGCTATCCCTAAGTCATTCTTTCATCTACATCACCTGCTACAAACATGGGCTCTCGCTGGTGACCGGCTTGAGACCCCCACACCGACCGGCCTTATTATGAAAATAACATGCATTGCGAGACGAGGCAAAAACACTCTGATTGGTGAAATAATCTAACAGTTTTATTTATAGCAAACAAAATCAATCAATCGCCGATAATCCTTTGGATCGATAGATCATTGTCCCCTGTGCACCTATGCATGGTGGTGTACTTGGGATACCCTAGTGACCCCTTTCTGGGACCTCGTGGGTGAGACAACCCTGTAGGTAGAACTGAACAGACGATCAGCTGATCACACAGCACAGAGTCACTAGCAGCATATGGACTGAGTGTGTCAGTCAGTCCCTCAGTGTGTAGTGTAGTGTCCTTTAGATGCTGCCGGTGTGTATATAGATCAGCTGATGGACGTGTAGGTCCCCGACTCCTGCCCGTATCCGGCCCACTAGGGAAAAGAGGTCACTGTAGTTATCAGATGGGGAGGCCTAGTTTGGGGCTGTGTGGGGATTAACATCATGATGCTTATAATTAAACTGCAACTACATATAACTTAAAGGATAGGAGGAGACACATAAGTATGAAATTATTGAATTATAGTATGCTTCTTTCAATGGCAATAGCAATCTTGAGAGTGTCGACAAACACTTGTAAATACTGCGGGTTAGCATGGGCCAGGCTGGGGCTGTCATGCCGGTAGACAAGACATGTATCTACAATGTGTGTCAGCTACTTTTTTCAATTCAAAGACAAAGCTGATGGTCTGTAGTGACTATGTACACTATTATATCACAGCCCGGACATCTCCACCAAGCGCTGACCAGTCCAAATATCGCAACACGACCCCAACAAAGAACCAACTTGCAAAAAATGCGCCCATTCGTGTGAGCGAGGGGTAGGGTTGACCTAGTTTTAATGTTGTAGTGTGGGGGTGTTATAATGCTGCTTACAGCTTGACACGCGGTCGAAGTGAGGTCCAGTGAATGTTTGACCGTTGCACTGACCATTTGAGTGCTTGAAAAATATGCAAAGTAATGTTACGGTACCTGTGGCCATGGTAGAACTCCGACACAGTGCCTCAGCACCGCTAGCCTGCCCGGCCCAGCAACACACCGCCGGCTACTCTCCCAAACGAATTTTATCTTGTAGAATAATCCTCATTTCGTCTCTGCCCCTCCGACCATCAATTCCTTGCCCTTCGACTCGTCATTCGGGATTATACGTTCATTCTGCTAATTACGAATAGCCCACAACCTATCTCTCACGTCCTCCAATCAAATATCGCCTGCTTCTGATGGCTACCCCTCCATTTGACTGCCTGACCACGTGTGGGAATATACCGAGGAAATACAGGCTTAATTTCAAGTGTTTGTCTCTTCAAGGCACACCCCGACAACCTTTGCTTTCAGCGAGATATGCTGGGGAAATGCGAGCGTGAGGAGAGAGTATTTATAGCAGTGAGAGAGGGAGGCGGGAAGATGCCTGATGTGGGAGGGCCGAGTACAGCATATACACACTGTACAGCAGCTAGGTATGCACACAATAGACGGTCACAGTCACATTAGAATGGAAAGAGTCTTGAAGCGCGTGTCCTCACATCAACTGAAACGAGGATGGCCAGGTCCCCATACACCGATCTGTTTACGTATCCCTATATGTCATCTGTTGTCAAGTCAGTTCACGTCGTAGTTACACTAACACATGCAATGACGGTCTTGCTGCTTTACTTCGTACCAGTGGCTCGACGGAGGTTTTTTTGCTATCAATCACGCTGTAAACGTATGTACGGGGCACTCACAATGTACACAGGAAGGATTGTCTGATTGGTCAGTTGAGCTGACCGTCCACTACCTGAAGCTCCGCCCACATGACCATCACGTGACGTGTCCGTCAACTGTCACATGGTCACCAAGCTCTGGTCAGTGGCAATGAACAAGCTTAAGCGCAGTTAAACAATGTTTACATTTATTTCTTACATCAATGTGTAATTAGTATATATGGTAACAAGAGAAGAAAATATTGTTACACAGAATATGCGCCCTAAAACGAGTGCCGTATGAAGAGGTGCTATAAAGGGCCCTGGGTCGCCCCACTGAGTAACTAGGGCAGGAGAGGAACTGGGGACGCCGTGGCCCCTAAATGCCCGAGAAGAACGGGGTCGAGAGGGAGTGTTTACCTACAGGGATCAATACAAGAGATTGACTAACTGGCGTGCAGTGCTGGACATAGAGAGAAGCGAGACACGGATCCTCCGTTACATGGGGGAATCACGAAGCTACAACACCTAGAAGAACGGTGTGTAAACAGCACGGCACTGCTTTACGGCATTCTTAATTATTAACGTTACACGGAAGGAATGAAGTCACTGGGTGCATCTTGTGTCAAACATACCTTGCTGAAACTGTCTGTATCTTTCTTTAATACATGGACTCGCACATTGTCTATTCTTAAAACGTAGGCTACTCTGTCAAGCGTAACATAACGATAATATCCAATGATAACAAGAATAAACACAACTCTGATTTTTAAAATGCTATAAATGAACAATGGGTGGATGTAATAAGTACATTAAAAACCAAAGCTTTGCAAAATGTCACTATTTCAAATTTTAATAATGTAAATTGACTCCAAGGTAATAAAAACTCAACGTTGTTTAAATCTGAATATGGAATGAAAAAATACACCAAACTTTTCGACCAGGAAAATTAAATTTACAAAATGTATTCACCGAAGACGATTGCTACATGTACCAAAAATGACAGTTTGTCTTAAAAGGCAGTAAAGATAAACTATATGATAAAATAAATCGGCTCTTGCAATCATCTATATCAAAACGGCCCGGCAAATTCTCGTACATGTACCCTTCATCTCACCAACTTCTTAGAAGCCTCTATCAACAAAGCAAATAGACGTTAGTCCTAAGATAGGTATCACCCAAAGCCATACCAACATGCATTGCATAAAATAAAGCCCCTGGCTTAAAAGAAGGACACATTATATATTTAAATGGAGCACTTGCACCTTGTAGAGCGCGTGTAACGTAGTGTCCAGTGGAAGGGAGTAAATGTAGTTACTCACCCATGTAAAGCCCATCCCAGTCCCTCATGACTCAGCGTGCTAACCAACCCTCGACTGCGTAGTTTTATGATTCATTCCTCCCAATTCCTCCTAGATATCCAAACTCATTTTACTAATTGATTACATTTTTCTAAACCGACAAATAAATTACCGTTCCATTTTCTGAGCGGCGAATCGACGGCTAATTGAATGGCAGATTTTTCACCTGAAGAATGGGCGGAGCTTAAACCGGGAGAGGCTACCTGTATTGGAGGTCAGGGAAGTCGAGAGGGGGCACCATGCGGGCAGACACCTCCCCCTCCACTCCCCCTTCCCCCAACAACCCTCCGTTGTGACACATCCCGATTTACTATCATTTTGACAAGGACAAGCCATACTTTGCATCAGATCTGTTCTATCTGCAGAGATCTTCTGTTTCCACAGTGTTCAGTCAATTGCTGTTACTGCCACCGTCACTGCGGGGTACTGACGTCGACTGGCGGGATGAAAGGGAGCTTACTCTCGAAAAAAATAAGCTTTGATTTTAATTTAGATATATGAGGACAGGTTTAACATGGACTCCAAAAAACGTTGATAATCATGATCATTATTACCGTCTGTTAACCACGAGCACTTTACAACCATAATTAGCATGTCATATTCATAGTTATCAACTGCAGCAAGCATTGTCGTTAATGCCAAATGCATTTTTCTGTAGCATATGGAGGGCAATACTTGTCATTTACAGAAACATTATGTTTAAGTGCACTGCTAAAGTCAGTTTATGGTTTCTGTTACTACCTTGCAGTGAAGTTTCATTTCAATATGACGTGATATGGAAAGTGATAACAAATAATGAAGGATGTGATCAATAAACACTGTAGTAATAATAATGAAGGATGTGATCAATAAACACTTTAGTAATAATAATGAAGGATGTGATCAATAAACACTGTAGTAATAATAATGAAGGATGTGATCAATAAACACTGTAGTAATAATAATGAAGGATGTGATCAATAAACACTGTAGTAATAATAATGAAGGATGTGATCAGTAAACACTTTAGTAATAATAATGAAGGATGTGATCAATAAACACTGTAGTAATAATAATGAAGGATGTGATCAATAAACACTTTAGTAATAATAATGAAGGATGTGATCAATAAACACTGTAGTAATAATAATGAAGGATGTGATCAATAAACACTTTAGTAATAATAATGAAGGATGTGATCAATAAACACTTTAGTAATAATAATGAAGGATGTGATCAATAAACACTTTAGTAATAATAATGGAGGATGTGATCAATAAACACTTTAGTAATAATAATGAAGGATGTGATCAATATACACTGTTGTAATAATAATGAAGGATGTGATCAATAAACACTTTAGTAATAATAATGAAGGATGTGATCAATAAACACTGTAGTAATAATAATAGGGCAGTGTCAGGGGGAGGCTGAGATGGAGGAAGAAGTCCTTGGTAGGAGAAGGGGACAAGGAGAAGGTTTAGTAGTAGTAGGAGGAGTAGGGTAGTAGTAGGAAGAGGAGTAGGGTAGTAGTAGTAGGAGGAGTAGGGTAGTAGTAGGAGGAGGAGTAGGGTAGTAGTAGGAGGAGTAGGGTAGTAGTAGTAGTAGGAGTAGGGTAGTAGTAGGAGGAGGAGTAGGGTAGTAGTAGGAGGAGTAGGGTAGTAGTAGGAGGAGGAGTAGGGTAGTAGTAGGAGTAGGGTAGTAGTAGTAGGAGTAGGGTAGTAGTAGGAGGAGTAGGGTAGTAGTAGTAGTAGGAGTAGGGTAGTAGTAGTAGGAGGAGTAGGGTAGTAGTAGTAGGAGTAGGGTAGTAGTAGTAGGAGCAGTAGGGTAGTAGTAGGAGGAGGAGTAGGGTAGTAGTAGGAGGAGTAGGGTAGTAGTAGTAGGAGTAGGGTAGTAGTAGTAGGAGGAGTAGGGTAGTAGTAGTAGGAGTAGGGTAGTAGTAGTAGTAGGAGGAGTAGGGTAGTAGTAGTAGGAGTAGGGTAGTAGTAGTAGGAGGAGTAGGGTAGTAGTAGGAGGAGTAGGGTAGTAGTAGGAGGAGTAGGGTAGTAGTAGGAGGAGGAGTAGGGTAGTAGTAGGAGTAGGGTAGTAGGAGGAGTAGGGTAGTAGTAGGAGGAGGAGTAGGGTAGTAGTAGGAGTAGGGTAGTAGTAGGAGTAGGGTAGTAGTAGGAGGAGTAGGGTAGTAGTAGGAGGAGTAGGGTAGTAGTAGGAGGAGGAGTAGGGTAGTAGTAGGAGTAGGGTAGTAGTAGGAGGAGTAGGGTAGTAGTAGGAGGAGTAGGGTAGTAGTAGGAGGAGGAGTAGGGTAGTAGTAGGAGTAGGGTAGTAGTAGGAGTAGGGCAGTAGTAGGAGCAGTAGGGTAGTAGTAGGAGGAGGAGTAGGGTAGTAGTAGGAGTAGGGTAGTAGTAGGAGTAGGGTAGTAGTAGGAGGAGTAGGGTAGTAGTAGGAGGAGTAGGGTAGTAGTAGTAGTAGTAGTAGTAGTAGGAGGAGGAGGAGGAGGAGTAGGGTAGTAGTAGGAGGAGTAGGGTAGTAGTAGTAGTAGGAGGAGGAGTAGGGTAGTAGTAGTAGTAGTAGTAGTAGGAGTAGGGTAGTAGTAGGAGGAGTAGGGTAGTAGTAGGAGCAGTTTAACGTGTGGAAGGATGCTAAAATCTGAAATATTTTTTTCTAAATTTTTTTTAATTGAATACTATTGTTAAACACAACAGTGGTAACGGTAAATGTGGCATCATTAGATATAGTAATATAAATAGATAAGTAATATGATATGCATCTTAGACAGAGACCAATCAATACAACTGTTAATTAATTGTGTAATTGATTTGAACGTGTCATACAATCGTCATGTCTGATAAAGCTTAGCCTTTAAACGGTTTTCAAGATTATCATGATTGCAGGTAATGCTAGTATATAGCCTTATATGACGTTATGTGAGAAAGCTTACTTGTGTGATGTTTATGTTTACAGTCAAAATGTATGTTGTACCGGCGTACTGAATCAACTTGAACATGGTTTAGTGTGATGTAGTGTTCAATATATGTGATACATTAGATGGTGTTCTTACTATCGTAATGCGCAGTGTGATATAGATGATATTGGATATAATATTATGTATGAGAAAAGGAAATATAGGGTATTACATATTATGAAACATTAAATGTCGAGGTGTTATATAGCGTAATGTGATATTATGTATGGCATAGTGTTAACTAGCGTATTTCATAGTGTGATGAAGTGCATGGAATAGTATGATATTGTAACAGGTTAATGTAGCGTTTTGTTATAAAATGCATATCACAGTGTGATATCGTAAATTAATATGACTAATGTGCAAGCTCTGTTGCAACACGTATGGCGTAGTGTAATAATGTGTGTGGCATAATGTGATGTGGTGTTTGCAGGACTGTCATATAGGCTATAAGCGATGCTTTAGTATAGAGCAAAATGTGACAGGGTGTTTTTGGCACAGTGGAGGTAGCGTATATGACATAAATCGTAAATGTATGACGTAGTGTGATATGACGTGATGTGAAATATGATATGACGTTATGTGATGAAGTGTGGGACGAAGTGTGATACAGTGTATGGTGTAGTGTGACATAGTGTGGCACGTGTTGTGATATAGTGTGGCACGTGAGGTTTTATAGTGTGGCAAGTGATGTGAAATGAGATATGACGTTGTGTGACATAGTGTAGGACGTAGTGTGATATAATTTATGGCGTAGTGTGTTACAATGTATGGCGTTGTGTGATATAGTGTATAACGCAGTGTGATATAGTGTATGGAGTAGTGTGACAAAGTGTGGCACGTGTTGTGATATAGTGTGGGACGTAGTGTGTTAAAATGTACGGCGTAGTGTGACATAGTGTGGGACGTAGTGTGATATAGTGTGGCACGTGATGTGATATACTGTATGACCTAGTGTGATATATTGTGGCACGTGCTGTGATGGGGTGTCTGACGTAGTGTGTTGTAGTGTGACTCATGGTATGATAAAGTGTATGACGTAGTGTGATATAGTGTGGTACGTTCTGTTGTAGAGTGCATGACGTAGTGTTACAGAATAATAGTGCATGACATAGTTCGATCAAGCGTATGGCGTGGCGTGATTTATTAGCGACGCGGGCAGTCATGTGGGGGTTCATATTATTCATATGATGCCTTTGGGCAAATATCACTTGTCAAGGTGAAGTGACATCATCAACAATGTTATGGCGTCACGCTTCGTTTATGACGTTGGGTTCTAAATGCGGCGACAGTCTATGCTTGAAAGTTGAGTTTTGTGTATCATCCTCAATGGCATGATTCGGTAATAAATAAACACATCCGTGTCCATGTCATACTATGTTTACGACACTCGTGTCTGAATATCGGTATATTCCTCGCTCTCGCTCGGGTAATACTAAGATACAGGCACTCGTGTCGTAAAAAAAGTATGACATTTATACTCACATAAAATCACTGAATTATATAAAATATAAACTACATTGAAAACATAGCATGGTATATCGAATGCCATAATGTGATATAATGCATGACCTAGTGTGAGATATGTTTGACATATTGTGTATGTCTTATTGTGAAATATTGTAAGACCTAGTGTGATATATGTATGACCTAGTGTGATATATGTATGACCTTGCCTGATATAGTCGATGACATGGTGTGCTAATTTGTAAGACATGATGTTCTAAGGTGTATGACGTAGTGTGCTATATTTATGACGTTATATGATATAGTGTAATACGTACTGTGATATAGTGTAAGACGTGGTGTGTTATAATGTAGGACGAAGTGTGATATAGTATGGGGCATGTTGTTATATATTTATGATTTAAAAACCATTATGTTATATAGTCGAGGACGTGTGTGATAAGTGTAGGAAGTCGTGTGTTTTAATGCGGGGCGTAGTGTGATATAGTGTGACGCGTGATGTTTTGTGATATAGGACGCTGTGTAATGCAATGGTAGGGCGTAGTGTGTTAACGTGTGCGACGTAATGTAGTATACTTTATGACGAGGCTGATATATTGTACGACATAATGCAATTAGAGTGTATGGCGTTGTGAGATTTAGCGTATTCGTAAGGCCAGACGGTAGAATATGAAGTATAAGATGGCGGATAGCGCAGTATGATGAAAGTGAGATGATTTAAATGTATAATTTAGTAGAATGCTCACTGCGATACAGCTTACAATAAGTTATTAGTTGTGATATAATATGTGTAAAGTTAGCTATAATATGTGACGACCTTTTTCAATAATGCTGAACAAATATTTGTTCAAAGCAAGATATTATTAACCTCAACTTTTTAAAACTGAAATTATAATGGGTATATCGTTATATAAGATCATTCGGGAATACGTTGTCAAGTACTATTACTACGTCTATAGAAAAACATTCATTTTTAAATCGTTAATATTTTCAGTAAAAACGATATAATTAGAGCCATTGGCTCTGTTGCAGTATTCAATATTTCTAAGGTAAAGACTAAATCAAACAAGCAGTTGTCACAAACGTTACATGATCCCCGCTGCAACTTAATACTTTAAAATTGAAACATAATTTCAAGGTCAGCAAAATCGACTAGACCCTGAATCTTCCCTAAAAGAACCAATTTTGTAAGATAATGATGAAATCCAATGAGCAGTTCTCGTGATTTCGACGCCCCCAACATGCCAACAATAACATATCGAATAACTGTGACCTTGAGAATAATGTCAGGGTTACCAAAATCTAATCAATTATTGGTCTTCTCTAGGAGGTTCTTTGTGTAAGATATGATGTAATTTCAGAAAACGGTTCTTGAGAAATACCGCTGACAAGGTTAACATGCAAGTTCACAAGTTCCGCTGTAACCTTGAGAATAATGTCAAGGTCACCATCTACTCAGCCCCTTCTCTTACGTTGAAGAAGCTATGTGAGAGATATGAAGATGAATTAGTGAATGGTTCCTAAGATATCCTGCTAATAAAGCTAACATGACAAAGTCTCATTGTGACCTTGAAATGAGGGTAAAGGTTACAAAACTCTGTAGGAACATTACTCTCCCCATGATGAACCAATATGCAAAATACGAAAAGAATGACGTCAAGACGGAAGCAGTCGAATAATATATATATATATATATATATATATATATATATATATATATATATATATATATATATATATATATATATATATATATATATATATATATATATATATATATATATACATCAAATAAACAAATCATAATCCATATTTGTTCGTATATACACAAAATTATTATCCTAGACCTTTGTATTCTAAGGAAAAAAAAAAGATTTGTAAGGTGTTAGTTTTTCTTTTAAATTATTATATGTCACAAACATTTTAAAATAGCCCCAGGAAAGCCTCCAAACATCTCAATCCTCATATTCTATCTCTGACCTTAGCCCAAGTAGGACCCCAAACATTGTCACTCAGCATCACATACACCTCTAGTATACAATACTCTAATGAACAAACTCTAGTCTTCATGTTGTAAAAGTATTATTCATACAATTTTTAGCTTCCCATGTCCTCTTGTGGTTTCGGAGATGAAGTCATTTAAAGATTTTAGAGACAATGTGTGCTACACCTATATGTGAACAGAGGCCGCACATGAAAACCAATCTGGCCCAATCGAGTTAAAAATACAATCCAAAATGAATTTATATTAGTATTTTCAAACGAGAGACCTCTGTAACGTAACTGTAACAAACACTGTACAGTCGTATCGTGGTTTGGGACTGAACTCCAGCGACCTGTCCAGCTCGTAGAACGCAGATCACACGCAGTTAATGGTGCACAACGTGTCGTCAGTTTCAGCATGTCTATATTTTCATACAGCGATTTGGTTGTGCTTCAGTCTGCAGGTCAAGGGTCAAGGACAAGGGTCAAGGACGGTATTCACAGAGTCAACATCCATGGTTTTCTGAGTGTTTCAAAGTGTTTGTCAGACAAAGAATGATGACATTGCATGCGATCCTAATGCTTTTTATGGCCAAATTTGGATGGGGATTTGCTAAAACTCGCATTTGTCGTCTTGAGAAAATCTCATAGGTCCCGATGCTGTTTTGCCAAATATCTTCATTATCTTACCGGAGTCGCAACCAATCGAAATTAGCAGCAAAATCTATCTCGTAACTAAGTCGCAAGTCAATAGCATGTTGTCGATGTGGTCTCGATCTAGTCGGCGCGGAGCGGTATAAGTTAACACAGATTGCTTGAGAACTCGCTAGAAAGTCTCATCCTAGACCCGACCACATTGCGACCTTCTAAGATTGATCTCACACTTTCACAATTCCTAACTAAATCGTCATACAAATTAAAAGTATGACCGTGTTTAACTGTTTAAATCGTAGATTATGTTTGGTGTAAACGCAAAGTGGTGACCAATCGCTGTAGACTACGAGGCCGGTACGATCGTTGACCTGAGCCACGTTCCGGACAGGTCGTTTCGCCGTGTAACTATATCCTTAGAGGATACAACGAGCAACGCTCACCTGAACAAAGAGGCAATTACATGTATGTTAATCACAGCTGGTGCACGGTTAATTAACACGAGTATATATGTATTCTGTATATATGAATTATTGAATAGACGTTGCATGCTGGACTAGCAGCAGTTAATCATGGTGCTGTATAATATCATAAATATTGTTAATTATGGGACTTTTTAATTTGTTAACATTAAAACAGGGGAATGTTTTTCTTGCAAAACCTCATTCTTTAGATGGAAGTTTATTAATGTTATTCTAAAATTAATTTGGTCACAATGTAAAATTGTAGATAAATATTTAAGTTTAAGTTTATACTCAGGATCCTTTAAATTATTGGCATCAAATTAAGATTATTATTTCAAGGATCACTTAACTCAGTATAAACAGCGTCTGGCGAGTTGTCGTGTAGTCCTAAGAATTCAAAACTCCTTCCTTCTGGGGAAAGTGTCAGAATAAAAAATTGATAAAACCCATGTTCAGTGCCGCCATGTGGTCTGAACGTGACCTTGACCTTCGTGGTCAATATTCTGCGCAGTTGCAATAACGTTGGGTCATCAGTCAATAGCAAGATTTGCGTGGGCGTATTCCTTTGTTGAGCAAGAAGTCGGTTAATTTATCTCATTTAACTTGAAATAAATGACTGGATAATTGGGATGGAAACGAGGACGTTATCATTGAAGCACTTTATACAAACAAACGTGTCGAAAGAGGTCGGCTTGTAATCCCTTTGAGTTATAACCATCCATAACATCACACTCTCTTTATATATTGAACATCTCTTCACGTTCCCAAAACGTTCCGTTTTGAACAAAATTTGGTTTATCACTTGTTTAGCCTATAGTTGCTATGCATGGTCTTTCAAAAACTTCCTGGGTTTTTTTTTAATTCATACTTGTTATCGAATATAGTTATCGTGCGCATTGTTAAAGGATACATACATAATGCCGATTTAGAAATTTAGAACCGAATTACACTTAAAGCTACAGTACGACCGGTTTATCGCCATTTATATCCTAGCAAGTATTTTCCACACTCGTTGCATGCAGACATGAATGATTTCACTGATCCATGGGTTTTTTCGTGAATGTGCGCAGTTCTTAATTGCCCGACTGCCAAATCCAAATAACTTAAAAAACGCCCTAAACAATTGACCTTTTAAAACTGCGTATATGCACAAAAAGGATTACCCCCTAAATGTGGCTCTACGGAAAATATCCGAGTCTGTCTGTCTGTATGCATTAATAACTAATCTCACACATGTCTAGTAATAAAGACAATCCACCACCACCTCCCAATTACTTCCATTCTCATACTCGACTGTCGTATCAGGATTTCCTCGAGCAGAATTTGTCTCATTTTCTTTCTTTTCATTTTAATTTTGCGTGGGAGGGAGTGAAGTGAAGGAATTAATCGATTCTCGCCCACGCAAAGAGAACAAAGAATATTTCCACATGCATTTCAGGATATTCTGACATGCCTCCAACATGCATCTGACATGGAGAATTTCCTTTGTCTGTCACAAAGTCCACAACTCAAATCAATACGCTCTGACCAGTCACATATCGAAATGTGCCATGTGCAGAATGTTATTATTTGTTTCATGTACTGACATACAGCTGCCATATAGTGAACGGTGGGTATAGAGCGTGTTCTTTGATGTAATAAATATATTGTTTTAAAGACAATGGAATTAAAGTTATGTACATAGAATCGAAAATGGTTAGTTTCTACATAATAGTATCAGAACTTTCAAGTGTCTACGACACGAGAGACAGAGAGAAAGAAAAAAGAGATAGAAGCTACTACAAGAGAGATAGTGTAATGCTATCTTATTCATTGTGTCACTGTAGTTAGTTTTCACTTAATCATAATTAATTATTGAGCTTAATTTCGTATATTTGACCTTGTTTCGTTATCAATGTAACTCATTTGTTTATTACATTTAATGAAAGTTGGTAAATAGTTACTTTGAAAATGGGTATTAAACAAGTATGTTACATGTCTCGACTTACCGTTGGTATAACTAGTCTTACTTGGTGGAATGATGAGATGAATTGCCTTAATATCAACTTATTTATAGTATGGCTTATCGAGATTTGTTTGGGGATTTTTGGAGATTAAAGTTGATACAAGTACTCATTTCTTAGGACCTCTCTTCTTATCATTGTTTTCACATAAAGCAGGTAGGCCTCGTCATCAACAAAATGTTTGGGTTACCTGAATCAAATCTTGTTTCGTGCTTCAAAACCTGTTCAAGATATTAAAACAATACCAATACATATCGGAAATGTACATCACCTGGAAATATTCTTCTTCGTCCAGAAATATAGAGATCTAGGAGGCTTGTTAATATTTTTCAGTTCTTAAATTATAATGTTTTTAGAAATGTTCGTGTCACTTTCATTGTCCATACTTCAATTTCATCATGTCATGTTGTAACGCGATCACTAAATACTTATGGAAACTTAATATCCTTCTCCCTCAGCATTGCTTCTAATAAATAATTATTTAACGTGATAAATTAGCTACATGAAGTCATCATGATTTACTGTTACTGTGTGATTTACTGTCTGTAATATTATTTACTGACTGTTTGGCACTCTTTTTATGCAATGGTATATCGTGTCTCTTTGTATACTGTTTTAAGTAAAGTTCTTATTTATACAATGTACATGGACTTGTTAATCCTCAGTAAATGTGAAAACGAATTTTTAAGAATTTACCAACATAAACATAGAAAAACTACCATGATATAATTGAGTGTAACTGAAATCTACATCTTGCCATGAAATTGAAAATGTTCATGAAAAATAAAGCAATCCATTCTCTACATCCACCTATAGACAAATGACTTCATGTCATGGATGATCGTTACGTCAGTGCTTATACTTGCAGGCTTTATTAGGTTCGAGTCTGAAGAGGCTTATAACAGGGGCTTTTAATTCAAATGTAGCAAATACTGAAATCCAGTCACTATGAAAGTCATACTCCAGAGGTCACGCTTACCTTGAATAGTGAATGATGAGGGTATTTTAATGAGCAACAAAAATATTACTTCTCTGTTCACGCGATGTGTTCCTTAATTCGGTTATCTTGTTCTTTGGTCCAAATTTATATGATAAATTAAAGGTGTCGCAAATGGATGCGTTCTGTGATATTCTTCAATGAGAGTTAAAGAACGCTGTGAATTTTCTTCATTTAATCCATCAGAAAACTTCAACCGTCTGTGAGAAAATATACACCTGTTCCAAATATCTGTTGGACCGAAAACAACAAACGATACTTGACCCCCCGATCACCCCTGGTCAGTATTAGTATGAGTTTAAAGACGGCGGAGGTTGACCAAGGGGCAAGCATGCAACTACTTGACCACTGCCAGGTCACGGGCTAGGCTAACATTTGACTGCTAAAAATACCAACTACGGATTAAAGAAAATACCGTAAAAATTCAACAAAATGCTATCTTTCGTAGAATTAAATTCAAATGTTAAGGTTAATTCTACCTATATATTATAATTATGCTCTCATCAAGAATTGCATATAATCATAAACGGGACTGTCTGAAAGGCTGCCACGGGCGAGATTTCTTCACACGGGATGAAAACAAACCTACTTGGCGTTAGTCCAGTTAGGAGGTTGTAGATGAAACAGACAATAATAATATAGTAATACACCCTGTGGTAGAGCCCGTGTCGGCCAGGTTGTGAGGTCACGTGGTCACTACTTGGCAGGTATCCAGGTACACATCTCACATAGGAACATATATATATACATGTTTAGGGCCATAACGAGCGCCATGCCAACTTTTACTTATTTACAAAAGGGGCGATGCTATGTTACTTACACAACCGTTATTCACTAATGGGTTGTAACGTGTAAAGTGGGAATGAGTAATTATTGATGATTTTAGTAGATGGTGGTATAAGTGTGGGTGGTAGAGTGGGTAGTATAATATTCACAGTAGTTGTAATAGAAGCTGTTGATGTAGTAGTTGCGGTAAAAGTAGTAAAAGAAAGTAGTAGTAGTAGTTGCAGCAGCAGTAGTAGTAGTAGTTAAAGCAGCAGCAACGGTAGAAGTAGCAGTAGTAGTAGTAGTAGTAGTAGTAGTAGTGACAGTAAAAGTAGAAAAGGAAGAGGAGAAGAAGAAGAAGAAGAAGAAGAAGACGTAACAGAAGCAACAATAACAGGAAGTCCAGAAGCAAGCATTTGGCGTTGTTACTATATGATAAAATCAATATCCTATTAGTTGAATAAATGAACTGTTCAAAAGGAAAATAAAATTTACACTTGGATATTTCTTACAGTCAGTACTGTTCTTGAGTAACAAAGAAAGTAATGCATGTGACTATATTATATAATAAGCCCATATAATGAAACTGATGAAAAGTTTTCATCAAATCACATCCAACCTGTTATGAATTATGCAAGTATCGGTCAGAATACGCAAGTCTGATTGGCTTGGAGACAGATTTAGATTGTGACGTCACCGGGCGAGTGAGCTGAGTCTTCTGGGCACCATGCCAGTGACTGCAGTCGCTGCTAGTCTAGCCAATCAATGCATAGATTGCGTCGTGAGGAACCGCTATGGCCAATCACATCGCGTCCGTGCAGCAATAGCAGTTGTCACGTGACCATATTCCCGTGACCTACTTCATTTCACCAAATGAGCATGCGGCAGGCATGTTACGCGTTGCAAGGGGCGAGTGTGTGTTTCACAGCTTGCCTGGCCGGGTTATGTTATATTGGATACATGCACACACGCTCCAACATATAAACTGTGAAAATACTATAGACCTGCATAAATAATGATGTATACAGAAATCAGGACATAACAGTTCTATGCTGGGGTAAAATGATTTGATTTTTAAATTAAGTGGCATTTGTTTTGAATGATTTCTTTAAATGTTCTGTTAATGAATGTAATTAATATATATGAATGTAAAAACAAATAAAAATATCAATCTCAACGTTAAATAAATGTCTATTTTAATTGCTCAAGTTTGAACGAAAAACTATATCCGCTGTTTATAAATTATCATACAAAACTAAATTAAGTGAAAAATAGTAGAAATAAATGTTCACATATGTTCGCAGTTGAAATGGGCAAAACAACTGAGTGTTAAGTCAATTAATTATTTTAAGACGAAACAAACAAGGGAAGTTTTCACATCATTTCATAGCTTTCCCTAAAATACTGATCGAACGGTAACCATTGAACCATGACAGTGATGTATAAATATCAAAATTAGTTTCGTTTTCCTATAAAAAAAAAACCCATTTCAAATAACTGTTTTCCAGTCTTATTCCCAACATCTTTCCTCTTCTTGAAACACTAGGAAACTGTATGTTCCATATAGAATCACGATATTTCACAGAGTACGCAGTTCATGTAATATAACATGTTTTCAACTGCATGTAGTTACGAGACATTCTAGAAATCATAAAGGAGGTATCTGTATAGTTGGTCAATTTATGAATTTTCTCTACAACGAAGTTTCACTTAAGATTCCATTTTTGAAACATATACATAACCAACAGCATAATGACCTCTTGTCTTCTTGAGTCTAGAGAACGATGTAAACACAGAGGTAAGCTGATCGTGTTTAGAGCTAATCGATAGAGCTGATTGATTATCGATCTGATTGCCTCCTCGATCCTCCTCGCCGTCTCCCCGACCACCAGAAACACTTGTAATCACCAGGTAACATGCTCAACTGTTAATTGGATTTCCGATACTCAGTCACGATTCCCTTTCTTTAGACTTTCACGCTTAACCTTTAAAGCTCAAAGTTAAAGTATTACTTTTTACGCTCAATTTTGTTAATGGGCTCTGTGTCACGATTCCAGGCTTTACAATACTAATGTTGAAATGATACCATGGATATGTATTTCTAATTTGATCTATAATCTTCCTGAGGAAAAGTTGATGTCGATGTGTACTGCATGAATGTCTACCCGCAGGTTCACTTCACGATTCCTATTTTCCAATTGTTATTACGTTTCAGAGTTAATTGTTATGACTCGCATATTCTTCTTTTGGTTGCATCGACCCGATAACGTAAATCAATAATTAAAAATAATCCATTAATTATATTGTTTCCGATAAGACAGGCGACTAAACTTTCAACAAATAAAACAACTATTAAGAGTTTGTATCAATTCATAAATGATAATATTATGATAAGAATAGGACTTTTGAAATAGTATCTAAGCGCTATATCTTTTTATTAAAATTGAATCATGTCTTATCTTTAAATGGTATCCTTATCGATGCATCTCACGTGCGGTCATTATAATGTCTCTAAATAATACATTTCATACTGTACGAAATCGTATCACGAAATACTTACGTTTACGTTTAAACGACCATAAATGATTCTAAAATGATTAAAACGATACCAGAGAGTAGAATTAAAAACTAATCTTGCTAAACTTGTTTTTGTTTTTTTTAATGTCACTGAATGGTTGGAAATGAAAATTGAAGGATTTATTGCTTGACAGTAGTTAACAATTGTAAATATTAATTGTTACTCTGTAAATAGTGCATTTCTGAAACTTTAACGATTTCAAACGAGCCAATTTCACTCATTTTTATTTATGTATTTCATGATTTTTTAAATAGATAAGTTTACGGGTTTTAAAACTGAAAAAAAGATTTGTGATTGAGGAGAACAAAAATGATGCAAATTCGCAATGAAAGTGTGATAAATTTGAAATAAATTGTTATTTAACGAATAAAAAAATACGATTTTTTAAAAACCTTATTATGTACATTTTTACCAATGTTTTTCGTTTTTCCTGTGGTTTAATTTCTTTGAAATCTTAGTAACCATGTCACGATGTACATTTGTACCGTCATAAAGCTTGACAAAATACTGCGTAGTATACCTAGCGTAGTTCCCAGCAGGTATGTCGGCATTCGGGTCACTGATTCAGGTCAATATTTATGTCTGACCTCAGCTGTGTTTATGTTGTATACAAAAAAACAGGTCATCCCAGGCCAGTAAGAAAAACAATAAAATCAATCAATAACACAAATGCTAGCTTAATTGCAACTGACCTCATGCAGCGTGCACGTCTGAAATGAGATTGAATACGGTTCTTGTCCAAGGCTGACTGCAAACCCAAGGGCATGTCTAACTAAAACGAACCACCGGAAGGTTTTGCTTGTACTACATGTGCATGAAGGTTGTACGTTCAATATAAAATATGCATTCGAATGCAATGCATCTTTTCCCAAACGAATAAAGTCAACAGTTCCAGAAGTTCCAACTTTCCATAAAATGGCACGATTACATAATGGGGGCACTACCCTGAGGGATGGGGCGCCTCTGTTTGAAAAACAAAACTTCCTACATCCATAATCATACAATCACGCAGAAACACCTCCTCGAACCTTTGAATGATAATTCCCGTATGAATGCATTTGCAGTGATTTAGAACAACCCACTGCAAACAGTTCTTGCCCAAAACGACCACAGTAAACGGGAAGGTAAAACGAAATTGGGGAGACATGGAAACCTTTATAGATTGAGTATGAAAACTCTTGGAAATGGTTAACGACTAATGATAGAATATTTACCAAAGTCCATGACGATGTGGTCGCCCTGATGGCGCTGTACCCTCCAGATATCCGAGGTGCAGACTGCAACCAGCCAGCCAGCCAGCTATTCTAGTGCAATATGGTGTAGGCTTGCTTCAGCCGCCTCGTAGCTCTAGCCTAGCCTAGCTCTCTCGACATGGCCTCTCGGGCTGCGGACAGCGGTCACTCGTTACCACTGGACTTTCTGCTGACCACATGGCTCAACCTTATCGTGCGTCTTGTATTATCGGACGGACGAAATTCTATTTTGTTCAATAACCCATTTAACATTTCCACCTTTAAAGGTTCCCCCTCCATGTTGAAAGGCTTATAGTTACTTGTTTTCGGTGTTGTTACGTAATAGTCATTTTACGCCGTTATATTGTTATCTATAAGTGCAGCACGATACAAATGGTGTCAGTTCAAAGACAAAAAAATGCAATTTTTTAATATTTCGCAAAACGAGTCTAAGATGAAAGTTTGGAAACACTGTAAAAAGGTTAAGACCGTTGGTACCTTCTGGAAGCAGGACACAACTATGGAAACCCCAAAAACATTCAGTAATGTTTCTTTTTCAAAATGGTACAACTGTAAATCTAAACCAATGCATAAATTCTCTGGAATACTCTAGAGCATGTAAACCTGCTTGCCTACAAGCTTCCCGTCCATCTTGCAGGATCTTTCACCTTTTGAACCCGTCCTCCATTGCTCTTGGGCTGCTGACCGTCTCCATCATCACCTCATCTGAATTTTATCTGACCTTTGGTCAATATCAGCAAACACTATCCGCTAAAAGGAAACACAGGCCTTGACTTTCGTCTACTTTAAAGCTACGATATTGTACAAAATATGAAATCTACAACTTACCGTGAAATCCCGCCATTTTTTCAGTCCGCGTTACTGCTACTATCCCCCGTCCGTTCTACACAACAAAGAGACTCGCATGGTCAAACTGACCGACGCGGTAACAGTTTGATTGCGCCACTACCCCGGCTGACCAACGGTCAAGCGAGAACAAAGAAAACGGACACAGAGTAGGTCAGAGCAGGGGAGGGACGCGTTGCTAAACGCTTCGTTACGTAACGTAATCGACCCTCGCTGTGTTGGTCTTCAAAGCCTTGGACTGATATCGCTCTTCATGGCGTTACATAATGCGGTCGTGGATCTCATTTGTTTGTACAGTTTGTTTGTGTGATATTTACGCATTGTCAGGATATCCAATGGACGTGTTTATAACGTGATTATACGTAAAGAGCCGGTAATGGTTTCTCGGTTTCACCTCTCTGACGTTGACGTGTTTCACTGATTACAAGTCCAATTACCGATAGTTAGTGTTCCCATTGCAGGTTTTGATCGTGTTTGTCAAACCCTTTAACCCTTTGACTTGCAAACAGTGACGATCCTTTCGAACCTTATGCTACATGGAAACGACTATCTAGTTTACGCTTGAACCTACCAGGTTTGTCGTCAATACCTGTCACAGTAAAATTTTAAGCTAATCTACAACAAGTCTAGAAATGATTATATAAGGAAGGAACAGAAAAACAGAGATATCATGTCCCTTTTCTCTTCATCTAATTCCAAACTTGTTGAATGCCAACCAACATAGCTTAAATTGAATAGAAACAAGTAATAGTGGTGCTGAAGTTATAAATAAAGCTCGACTGAAGAACGCCAGTCTGGCAGAAGTTTCATACTTAGTGAAGCCAACTGTCTCATTGCAAAATAATGTAGGATCTAAAGCATTATTCAAAGTAAAAAAATGAATCTGAACGACTTTTATAATATAATACATCCTGTGTGTTGTGTGTTTGCGACGTAACTGTAACTGCAGTATATGTATAGCTAACGGAATCTATAGGTGCCGTCCTTCTGTCGTTTTATGGCTGAAAGGTCTTGGGATGAATTATGTATGTATATATTTAGTTAATAGAATCTATTTGTCAGCCATGTTTCGGAATATACCCGAAAGCTGCTACTTCAAGATACTGAAAGGTCTTGTTTGTTATCGGTACTTACTGAAAGGTCTTGGTTATTATCCATACATACTGAAAGGTCTTGGTTGTTATCCATACTTACTGAAAGGTCTTGGTTGTTATCCATACTTAGGTCTTGGTTGTTATCCATACTTACTGAAAGGTCTTGGTTGTTATCCATACTTACTGAAAGGTCTTGGTTGTTATCCATACTTACTGAAAGGTCTTGGTTGTTATCCATACTTACTGAAAGGTCTTGGTTGTTATCCATACTTACTGAAAGGTCTTGGTTGTTATCCATACTTACTGAAAGGTCTTGGTTGTTATCCATACTTACTGAAAGGTCTTGGTTGTTATCCATACTTACTGAAAGGTCATGGTTGTTATCCATACTTACTGAAAGGTCTTGGTTGTTATCCATATTAACTGAACGGTCTTGGTTGTTATCCATATTAACTGAAAGGTCTTGGTTGTTATCCATACTTACTGAAAGGTCTTGGTTGTTATCCATACTTACTGAAAGGTCTTGGTTGTTATCCATACTTACTGAAAGGTCTTGGTTGTTATCCATATTAACTGAACGGTCTTGGTTGTTATCCATATTAACTGAAAGGTCTTGGTTGTTATCCATACTTACTGAAAGGTCTTGGTTGTTATCCATACTTACTGAAAGGTCTTGGTTGTTTTCCATACTTACCACGTCACTGTAAATGCAATATGTATAGCTTTAGTTTTTATAAAATCTATTTGTTATTCTTGTTTCGATATATGTCCGAAAGCTGCTGCTAACTTCTGGATACTGAAAGGTTTTCGGCATTGTCCATACTTACGATACAACTGAAAAGGAAATACGTAGATACTTGGATGTCATCACACTCTGATGTTAGTTACAGTGAGACCCGCCCAACAACAAATTATTAATTTCAAGAGTCCAAATTAGATTACAATAAATGTATAATATAGAATATGGTAAAATTTTCGTCATTTGTTTTGCAAGGAAAATAATTATTGTATTTTCATGGTATTTCGTATAGATCACAGGAGCGTGTATCGCTTAGAAATAGTGTTAGAAAGACATATAAACCTTCCCTATTACTATATAAAATGATGCTATTTCTAAGCGATACACACTCCTGTGGTATAGATATCATTCTCTCCCTAGACTACAGAGAACGTGGGAAGAAATGACTTGAATGCCGTCTGTTATGGAAGAATTATAGAGAGCGTGTTCCGTACACATCTTTGCATATGGATTTCGCTAAGGCATTTGAGGATTAATGCTTAACTTTAGCTAATGTTCCTTGTAACATTGAACAGCAAAACTGTACTGTGATGATTTTACTTTGAATACTTTTATATAAACCCACCTAAATGTCATGTTTATAAACAGGAATAACATTTACAAAAGATTATGCTATTTGAAAACAAATAACTGCAATACATTTTATTTTGAATGGTTTTAGGATGGTGTATACATCACACATGTTCCAAGTGTTTGAAAACAAACAAATCAAATAGTCAGTTTACAGACATAATATTTCTATTAGTGTATCATAAATAAAAAAGTAGAAAATTCATTTCTTAAAACATTGTTATTAACTATGTATCAATGTTAATACAATCACTTACCCCTTTCGTACAAAACAATCAATATTAATGTAGCAAGTCTTCGTATGTTTCACCAGTCCAGACACACAGCAGCACCACGACAGTTAATCTGTCATCCAGACGCCTTAATTTTTTAAGCGCCTAGGCAAGTCTACAACAAGACTCTGAGCTCAGAGGCTCCTTTTTATTTTATTTTATTTTTTTTTTAAATTTTAAATTTTATGAAATAATTCATTTCAGATGCTAAATGTTAGACTACACGACAGTGTGGTCACCTGCTTTTGTATCTAAGTACGAATATCATATAATTTGGATTTCGTTAATTACTTACATTACTTCAGCCGCACTGACAAAGAATCATCATTTGTCAATTTGTAGAATAACCATGCTTAAAATTATTATATGATCGCCATGTCAGTGGTGCAATTTGTTTTTGAACGTTTTTTGCAAGATGAAATGAAAAGAAGGGGTCTAATTGTAAAAATTTTCGATGTACTTCCCATTGGAATAAATTTTCTCAGTACATGAGAACCATTTCACCAGAAATACATTGAATGAGTACGCAGAAATACATGACTTATATTACTGAGAATAATACAAACTGGAGTATCTGAATTTGTAACCATGTCCCTTCAAGCAGCGTTTGATTTCTCCTTTACAGAACTATACAGTTGTGCTGAAGTTTTATAACTTGCATTCGCTTTTATTTAGAAAATGTTGAACTAAAACCTAGATTCATTCCCATTGCACTTGGTTCTTTGTAAAGGAGACCTGGACTCTGTTCCATAACATCCATAACAGCGAGCGCTAAATAATCGCTCAATAAAGGGCTACATTTAACCTCTCTTGAACGCGATTGCTCAATGTAGCGCTACGTAGCAAGGCGAGCAAACTTCCAGGGATTTGCACTGCGTCGTTCAAGAGAGAAAGAGCGCTACTTGAGCGCTACTTGAGCGCTACATTGAGCGATCAATGAGCAATTTAAGCGCTCGCTGTTATTGAACAGAGCCCTGATCGACACACCAATGTCACGTGGTACGATTCACGTCAATGAAGATCCTCGCTGCTATTTAATTATCTACATATGTTGCTTTAATCTCAGCTTAGTGAGCAGACTCGTGATAATATGTCGTACATCAGTTGTCCATGGCCCTCGCTAATCTTGTCTTATTGGAGGAGGACCACGACACAGCGAGATGAACCTGTCCTCAACGGTCAGTACTGGTCACGTGGCCATTGGTCATCGAGAAGGCAATACTGAGGCTAGACTATCTCCCAGTCTATACACTGACATATACTTATTAATAAATACAACTACAGCTGCGTACTGAGAGTTTGTTCACCTACATGTGTATCTTAGTGCAAATATCATGTAAATTGACGTTCACTGTAATATCAATAAATTACATCAAATACAATAACAACAAGCAGACAGAGTCGGCCATATCCCCCGCCTTTGGGAAAATTTATTGAAGAATAGTTGTTGAATAACAGTGACTATGAACCAAGGAGTTTGCACACAAAATTTCAGCTCCTTAGACCAAGTGGTTCTGGAGAAGAAGACAAAATGCGAAAAGTTTACAGACGGACGGACGGATAGATGGACAGACAGAGGCCGGACACCGTGCCATGCCATGAGCCATTCGAGCCTTTCAGGCCAGATGAGCTAAAAATACATCCATGGCAGTTTTTGAGTTCTGCTCCTGAAATAAATTATTAAGTTATGTATCCATGGAAATGATAAAAATAAAAAAAATAAAAAATTGTGAATAAGTTGAAAACCCAAAAAGGCACATCTACACATGATGATTGTTCCACACACCAAGTTTCGTTGCGATATGTCTTATAGTTTTCGAGTTCTGATCCGGAAACGAAATTCTAAGTTACATTTCCATGGAAACGATAAAAAAAAATAACTCGAAGAAGTTGAAAACCCCAAAAGGCACATCTACACATGATGATTGTTCCACACACCAAGTTTCGTTGAGATATGTCTTATAGTTTTCGAGTTCTGATCCGGAAACGAAATTCTAAGTTACATTTCCATGGAAACGGTCAAAAAAAATAACTCGAAGAAGTTGAAAATCCCAAAAGGCACATCCACACATGATGATTGTTCCACACACCAAGTTTCGTTGAGATATGTCATATAGTTTTCGAGTTCTGATCAAGAAACGAAATTCTAAGTTACATTTCCATGGAAACGGTCATAAAAAATAACTCGAAGAAGTTGAAAACCCCAAAAGGCACATCTACACATGATGATTGTTCCACACACCAAGTTTCGTTGAGATATGTCTTATAGTTTTGAAGTTTGAGGCCGGAATGGAAAAGCCCGGACGCACAGACGGACAGACGGACAGACGGACAGACGGACAGACGGGCGGACGGAGCTCATTTCTATATCCCCCGCCAACTTCGTTGTGGCGGGGGATAATTAACAATCATATATCTATGCGTAAAACAATCATTCTCAAGCGTATCCTGTGATCGTCACAATGGTGCAAGTTTATGAAATATGGTATAATGAAAAAGACAGAAGTGTTCCAATTTCAAAATTCCAATTTAACTAATTTTCTAATAACAATTTTCATTTTGACTAAATGAGAACAAATTCATCACAAATACATTAAATATTAGAGAAAATATATGATGCATGTCACACCCAGTTGATCACTTACTGAATATTTCACATAAGAAGAAAAAAAACAGTAGTTTTGACCTCTGGTCACTTCAAAAGAGCTGCCAAAATTGTAACTGTTTACTATAAGGTACAAGTCAGATTATGTAATGGAACATTCAACTGTCTTCTTATAATGCAAAGGTGCAAAGTGATCGGTGCAGTTTTCGCGTTTATACGTTGTTTCAAAGACATGCCAAATTACATGATATTTTTACTAAAATACACAAGTAGGTGAACAAACTTTCTGTACGCAGCTGTATATAATCCGTTTTAGCGCCCAATATCCACTGCTCGCTGACGGGACATAGTTTCGGTGAATGAATTGCACTTTCGATGCCGATATTGAGCTCTGGACTCCGTTCCATAACAGCGAGCGCTTAAATTGCTCATTGATCGCTCAATGTAGCGCTCAAGTAGCGCTCAAGTAGCTCTCAAGTAGCGCTCATTCTCTCTTGAACGACACAGTGCAAATTCCTCGAAGTTTGCTCGCCTTGCTACGTAGCGCTACATTGAGCAATCGCGTTCAAGAGAGGTTTAAAAGTAATCGCTCATTACTTTGAAACCTCTCTTGAGCATGGCCCTGCTCTGCTCTGCCATGTGTACAGCTGGGTGGGCTGAGTATAAGGTGGGTGAAATACCAAGCCTAGGGACACAATAAAGTATGAGACCTATGTAAAGAAAGGTTCGGTGTCTCGACCACACCGGCTTCGAACCCGGACCTTAGCAGTAGCATGCTGACAACTCACCCATCGTCACAGAGGTCGCAGTCGCAGACAGAGATGATATTTTTGTAAGATGTATTGTGAAAAACAATATATGTATTCCCGAAATTATTATTTTTCAAGTTACAGAACGTATCCAATTTAGACTTGCTAAAATGTTTCGGGACTTGAGAAGGATACTTCCAAAACTGCTCAATGATCTGACTGGCAGACTACACGGTCCCCTGGCAGATTAGTGACTGGCGCTCAGGATTCCCATGAGGGGAGATATTGTTGATTTCATCACGTTACAGAAATCGAAATGGTTCAATATTGTCCATAACGTTTAATACAGTTTCTTTCCGTAGTAACTCTCTATGAGTGAGGTGAATCACTGCTTTATTTTGAATGTGAAAGATTTTATATATTCGTATTTTTCACATTTTGCTATTCAAGCCGGAAAGCCGTTTTTTTCAATCGCAATTAATTTTGTTACTTTAAAAATTTATCAGTTTCAAAATCATTTATTTCGTTAGATTTATTTCAGAAAGAAAAATCAAAATAACTCATAATTAATTGGAGTTAAACAAGTTAGCAATAAATATGTTGCAATTGCAAATGAAGTTTTAAAGTCTTTAAACAATAATTAACAATTTTCTTACAATCTTTTTTTTTAAAATCATCACATCAAATGCTAAGTTAAGGTCTATAAGTCCTTAAAACTAAACTAGCCCAGGAGTATGGAATTAAGGTACGGTTTATATTTATCATATTATTGTAACGAGTGAGCGTCTCTTTCAACGCTCTGCCGTGTGAACCAGCGGTCAAGCCCCATCTGTCCAGCCTTTATGGCCACTGTCCGTGATTCGCTCGGTTCATGCAGTGGACATGGCGTGAATTACACTTTATGTGCAGTGTTTTGATATTGGGCAGTGAGAGTGCTTTTTGAGTTCTTTGTTTGCTGTGGGTTCTCATCTGAACGCTCATAAATCTACTCCGCCCATTGCCCCGGCAGCTCTGTCTCCCTCATTTTCTCATTTATGTTTGGATTTATTTACATCGAGCTTGTTTTCATGTTTGTTTAACGGAGAGTAGTTTTCATATGTGAAATTACTGTTTATTTTTTATGTTTTCGGTTAAGAAGGACATAAACTATTTTGCCGGATAGCATTATTAATATGCTCTGATACACCACATGGATCGTTTAGATACACCATTCATTCTTCTTTTTGTCCGTGAGCAAATGTGCTCAACATATGTTTAATGTTATTGCTATTGAAGGATTTCTTGTAAATATGTCGTTTACGGAGTGTATGTGGCGATTATATTATTATTATATATATATTTGGGTTTATACACTCAACCGTAAAAGATCAGTCAGCCCACATTTTCAACAGTTCTTAAACTAGATTTATATGCTTTACACATGATTTGTAAAGAGATCCCTGCAATTTCATAAACCAGTGTATTCTGCTTGTATAGTTTGTCTCTTCGAGTACATTTGGGGTGTTGAAATCGCTTTTTCAAAATGGGCTTAGAACTTAGAAGTTCATAAAATGAAGATGTTTAGACATAAATAACCTTCTTGGATTTTAATTTGTTTACACATCTTTATACTGTAAGGCGTCGTCAAAAAAGGTAAAAAAGCCCTTTTTGACTCTCCTATCGCGACTAGTTAAGGAGATTCGAAAACGACTTAAAAGTCTTAAAATATGTGTTTCTATGAAAAATGAACAGGTAATGTTAAATTTCAACATCGGTTGAGTTAACTTCTGAAGACCTGCCGGCGGTTCAACAAAATGAAGCGCTTCGTAGCGCTCATTGATCGCTCAATGTAGCGCTCAATGAGCGCTTCTTCTCTCTTGAACGACACAGTGCATATTCCTCGAAGTTTGCTCGCCTTGCTACGTAGCGCTACATTGAGCAATCGCGTTCAAGAGAGGTTTAAAAGTAATCGCTAATTGAGCGATTACTTTGAAACCTACCTTGAACAAGGCCAAGGTGTATTTCAATTAATTCGCTCGTGTTTATCACTCGTGGACTGAATTATTTTTTTTATATGATGACGTTACTTTTGCTTTTACTTCCCTGACAGCGGTCGACTGATCGGAACCACTTGCCATCACGAGTATTTCTTTAAAGGGAAAGTTCTATCACCGATCTAATGCTAACATCCGCCATCTTAGTTTCTTGGGTTTACGTGAAATGAAAACAAGCTATAATTAACTCAATTTTGATTGTTTGAAATAATAACACATATACACTGATAGAATATTCACATTGTAACACTTTACATATAATAAAACTAATAAACAATATGAAGTTTTCCCCACTCGCAACGCCAATGAATGGCTTCAGTTCTCATTGTTCTTATTTTTCAACAAATGTGCACTTGTCTCTATCAAGTTGTGAAATGTAAAGCCATCAAAATATTAACTTCATTAATATATTTCAATTTGACTGTCTTTCAATCATGTATTAATAGCATATATATAAAAACGTGAATTTTCTCTCGAATTTCGTTTCCACAAAAATAGGCCGATAAAACCCTCCTTTTAAACCGAAAACCCGAAAGTCAACATTATTTCCTTACTAATCAATACCATTCATTGGTTACCCCATCATAACCTCGGGAGTCTGTGTACAGACATCAGGTCCACCCATCCACCTGTGATATTTATCGGTAAATACACACTTGAAATGTACATGAACACCTTGAACAGTTGCCCTGGCTATCCGCATGGTTTAGTCCCACTGTGGCCCATCCCATAGTGGGCCGGGTATTTTCACACCCTCTTAACGAGCTCTCCCAGAGTGGGCCGCGGACAATTGAGCTGTCCCATAGTGGCCCACATAGGTTTGATTGCCTTAATTAACAGGAGTGATTACCTTGTTAAGAGGTGTCAAGTGATTAACCATTGATAAGGCTACTTACTAATTATGGAAAAAATAACAAGAAGTAAGAAAATTAGGCAGCATCATTTATTTTCATGGCATTTAAGTTTACATTTAAGTCTCAGATAACACAACATTTCTTAGTTCACGTTGACACAGTTCATTTACAGGAAAGCATGAACAGGTAGCTGAACTGACTAAAAAATGTTTAACATTCTAATATATAGTATTTCTTCCCTTCTCAGCTACTTACCAAACTTACCGTAGCCTATTTCCTTCCTTCTCAATGACTAACAGTTTACTTCCTAATAATAAGCCCTCTACTCATCATTAACACCTTCTCTGATCTATTGCTCACCTGGTTAATCACCCTTAACACCTTCATTAGTATGTTTTCACAACTAACAACCTCTCCCACAGTGGGCCGGGCTATCACACCTCATTAACGAGCTATCCCACAGTGGCCCGTCGGTCTGCTCATTACGTAATCTACTCGTGGGCCACTATGGGATAACACCATCCGCATGATATACACAACACGAGGTCGTGTATACACAGTAACGAGTGATGGCCCTTTTAGTGTACATTGCTAATTAAGGGCAATATACAATCATCTTCAAAGAGTTGCGGTTAATGTATGTTTTAATACAATGCTATATACGCCCTTGTAAATATACATGACATCAATACACTTCCCTGATATTGTATAGTTATCAACATGTAAATACACAAGATAATCAGTGGCTGCTTCAGCGTTTGTCTGTGTCGGTGGCCGTACAGTCTGGAAACATGATGAGAAGTTCAAGATACTAAAGGATTGAGTTATTTAGGGGTGATATCTTATAATCTGGATTTTACAGACGTCATACTGTAATTGAAAATCGTATGAGACCAGTATCAATGGCAGTTCATACCTAAATAATTAAGAGTTTGGTGTGAGGAATTATGAATTGCGTATATATGGCTCAAACTATGGACTGAATCAATAATGCTCTGAATCTACAATCATTGTCTTGTTATTATTATTTACAATGATGATTGTCAATGTCTTATAGTGACGTCGAAACGTCATGATTACGTTGAATAACGTCATATAGTGCAATTGACCATGTGGACTATTCGCATATGATCTTGGACACATGTTCATTTTCACATTAGTATCTTTATTAAAGTAAACGGTGCATGCCTTAAATGCATGCGCTCGTGTGCTTTACATTTTCGGGAGAGTCCATATATGGATTGCAACTACACGCCCCCATTTCTGGGTAACGTCTTGCAGGCGAGTGCTTCTCAGGAACAAAATAAGTAGTTTGAGAGGAATAATCAGTTATCTGTTTGAGAGGAATAAGTAGTTATCTGTTTGAGAGGAATAATCAGTTATCTGTTTGAGAGGAATGAGCAGTTATCTGTTTGAGAGGAATGAGCAGTTATCTGTTTGAGAGGAATGAGCAGTTATCTGTTTGAGAGGGATAAGCAGTTATCTGTTTGAGAGGAATAAGTAGTTATCTGTTTGAGAGGAATAAGTAGTTATCTGTTTGAGAGGAATGAGCAGTTATCTGTTTGAGAGGGATAAGCAGTTATCTGTTTGAGAGGAATAAGTAGCTATCTGTTTGAGAGGAATAAATAGTTATCTGTTTGAGAGGAATAAGTAGTTATCTGTTTGAGAGGAATAAGTAGTTATCTGTTTGAGAGGAATGAGCAGTTATCTGTTTGAGAGGAATAAGTAGTTATCTGTTTGAGAGGAATAAATAGTTATCTGTTTGAGAGGAATAAGTAGTTATCTATTTGAGAGGAATAAGCAGTTATCTGTTTGAGAGGAATAAGTAGTTATCTGTTTGAGAGGAATAAGTAGTTATCTGTTTGAGAGGAATAAGTAGTTATCTATTTGAGAGGAATAAGCAGTTATCTGTTTGAGAGGAATGAGTAATTATCTGTTTGAAAGGAATAAGCAGTTATCTGTTTGAGAGGAATAAATAGTTATCTGTTTGAGAGGAATAAGTAGTTATCTATTTGAGAGGAATAAGCAGTTATCTGTTTGAGAGGAATGAGTAATTATCTGTTTGAAAGGAATAAGCAGTTATCTGTTTGAGAGTAATAAGCAGTTATCTGTTTGAGAGGAATAAGCAGTTATCTGTTTGAGAGGAATAAGCAGTTACAATCCATACCAACCGTTGTTGTAGTACCCTCCAACTTCTAAATGTCCATAAAATATGTTCTTTTTCCATTTGTCAATATCCCTTGCAATTAACATGAGAGTCTTACTGTATGCAATATTTTACCATAATGTAGTTTCGAAAATATGATCCATATTTTCCATTTGTCAATAACCCTTGCAATTAACATGGGAGTCTTACTGTATGCAATATTTTACCATAATGTAGTTTCAAAGAGATTAAAAGTGAGATAATATGCAGATGGTTTGCTGTGAACATATGTATTTCCATTAACTGAATAGCCTTCATGAATAACACTCCAACAGATGTACATGACACGTATATGGTGAGTTATCATATTAAACATTGAGTTGGAGACGAACAGTTCTATAACAGTAGTGTGAGCCAGTAGGGCTCTGTCTCGGGTTATCGTATGTTCCTTGGCATAGTGACAGAGTTGAGGCTGCATACTCTTGTGTTTAATCAATGAATCAATGTAAAGTTTTGATCATCTAATATTCTAATGTAAGCCTGAGTGTACAGGATATCATTATATATTAAAGCAGTTCAAAATATAGGTTGATGAACATTAGATGTTAGACTGTTCACTCGAGTGATATCCTTCGTTTGAAACACCCAACTATCAAACACCGACTACGCAGACACCCAATAAGCCGACATCCACTAAGCCGACAGCTCTATAAAGACGCATTAAATAACGTTACTTTCGGTTAGCTGCTACCTGATACCGACACGTTATGTATAGAAATAAAAATACGTTGTGCTTAATATATGTTTATCAAATAACAGTGACAGGTGTATGTTATATGTTATTTTACGTATGGTATATATAGTATATATATAGTATCTCTCTCTCCCCCCCCCCCCCTCTCTCTCTCTCTCTCTCTCTCTCTCTCTCTCTCTCTCTCTCTCTCTCTCTCTCTCTCTCTCTCTCTCTCTGTCCCTCTGATATCACTTCACATCACTAGAAGACATACAATACTAAATTTTAGAAGCACAGCTTACAGTATAGCTGTCTTAAGCGCTTTTTGCATCTACCTATCTATTCTGATTAGTAGGCCTATCTGGTACGTGAAGGGTGCTTCTGGACTACACGGATAATCAAGCTGTTACTCAAATTAATTGTTAGTCAGATAAGCTTGTTGTCGTTTAAGAGTCGTCGGATGCAGACATTATCAATTGAACTATATTTTAAGGTATGTACTGGTATTGACAGATCATATCATACCAAGACGTCTTCTGGTGCTCTACAGACTTTCTTGAAGCCAACGATACACTACCTAAATGTTTACAATTTAAGTTGTAGAAGATTCATTGTCAGTCTTGAAACAGGAGCGTTTTACTATATGATGTAAATAGGTTCTTGAAGCGTAACTAAAAACGAAACACTATTTAAATGTTTATTATTTAATTTCTAGAAGATTCATTGTAGGCCTGGAAACAGGAGCGCTTTAATATAATGACTTCGGACAGAGGACGGGAGGGCACCATGAGTCAACATGGACAATAGACTGACCACTGGAGCATCTCTTCATCTTGTGTAAGTTCAGTGAATAGCCATTGTCCAGAGCATGTGGCGATGAGAGGAGGACACATTAACGAGTTTCAGTCGCGGATCCCACGTTTACTTTCAATGACATGTATTGGTTTACACGTGAAGACGCTAGTAATTTCCCTAATATCCCTAGACGTACAATGATTGTACGCTAACGTATGTTTTTTCATCAATGCGGGCAATGACTCCTGTCATATAACTTTAACACAGATTTATATGCTTTCTTGCTTTGATGAGCAGATTAAAGGGTGGCTTTAACCGTATCGTATATCAATTATTTAATAAATGTAAGTCTTCCAAGTCCCGTTGTTAAGATGTATACAAAGGAGAGGTTCCCATTCTCACGAATGTGATTATAGGAAGATTCTGTGTTTATGTGTGATGTTCATGCTAACTGACATGTTGGATAGTGCAAAGAATACCTCGAAAGTTAAACCTTATGAATATATAATTTAAAATTAAGTTTCATAGCAAGGCCCATTTAAACATCCGAAATTATTTTAACTTCTTCATGGTTCCACATACGTATATGGATCATGTTATCCCTAGTTTTTGTTTTACAAGGTCATTTCTTCATGTCTCTTATTCTGTTTTTAAATAGGTTTTATGATCCTCATATGTACCTTAACTGAAAGCACCAGCTGTACATAGACCTACCTATTATATTGTATATTGTATACATGTTTATATGTTCTATGTACCTTTTATGCAGCCTGAGTTTTGAATAAAGTTCCCTTCAATATTGTGTTTGTTAAGTGAACATGTACATCATATGCATTTTTATAAAAATCGATGTTAAACTTTATTTTCTAAAGTCAAAATTGTAGTTTATGTAACATTGAAAGCAGATTAGACAGGATTTAACAATTCTTTGTTCTATGTTTTAAAAATTAAAATCTCTAAAATACACGCTTTTCTTAAAACTTTATAACGTTGATCGCCACAGCAGTATGAAATCCACGCGTACCGATTAAACGCCATGAATATCCATGATCAATCCGCGCATGCTCAAATGAAAATGGGCGGGTTTGAAATTTAAGGGCGGGTCTTGCCGGGAAGGTAGCCGCGCCTTCCATGTAGTCCCGCCCACACATGGGTAGGCCCCGATCGCTTTGCTGAACACCTCAGCTCGGATGTGGAGACCCCGTTTCTCGGTGGAATGTGTACTTGAGGGGTCCTGTGTACTAATACAGGTATGAAGACTCGTTATATACCCTGATCTACGTCCTAATCATCGCTACACGAGAAGAATCATCTCCCTACGACCAGCAACTAATCGATATGTTTACAGTTGGAGAATAGGAACAAAAACGTGGCGATGCGTGCTCAAGAACTCGACTGACGATCCCTGAACTGCCCCCTCTATAATGCGTTCTGTCGAGATCTGCGCTCTGTTAGCACTCTATTCAAATCCATGTATCTGTGGTTTATTTACAAAAGCAAACTCGTAACCGTATGTAAGGTATCACATGGCCTGTTGGGTTACACAGAAGCACGACAGGACGCTAACATGATCCGGGTAATGGCAATATTGTGCTCCTCATTCTCACAACAGTCCGTGCCTCGCACTCATCTATAAATAGCTGCTCCAGATTCAGGGCTGACCCAGTTTCACGCCGGTATTTGACCTACTAAGTGTATCGGCTTGCTCCAGTTGGCAAGTCAAGTAAACCACTTCCATGTGTGGTGGAAAACTAGGTCACGTGATTCATTCATAAAGATTTCATTTCATTTCATTCACGGTGTTTTGGTGACGTCATCATAGCGACCAGCAAGCTCGTGAATTTTAACGGTTTCACAACTGATGCAGCGAGGTGAACAACCTCCAAATTGGTAAACAAAGCGTCGTGGTGAAATCTGCAGATATATTCCCCTCACTCTCCTCCTTTCGCGGGAGAAAGTAGGTCAGGAGTGATCTGCCTCCTTCACGTAACGTACGGAAGGTACTGTCACCTCCGTGGCGGAATGTGTGGGGGAGGGGTAGTTGTAAGAGATCGCAACACTCACGCGCGCACACGCTCGCTATATACGAACTGACCTAGTCCGTGTATTGCACGACACCCGATTATCTTGCCCTCAGCAATTCTCTCCCTTTGCTATACAATTAGATTCTATGTCATAATCATGAAATGCGATTTCGTTATATCTCTTTTATTTCATAATACTCTTCCTTGCCATTCTTTCTGTGAAGTTGTCTGAAATGAATAAGCATTTTATGTACTATAGTGCGTTTAATACTCTGTGGTTTATTGATATATGTCATACTAACATGATATACATATATTGATTGAATATTGCTATTTTAGGTATCACAATCTGCGTAAGTTCAAATATCCCAACACATTAACCATATTCAGCACAAATAATGGTTTTAAAAGCTGTTGGGATATTCATTGCTGGCGAGTGGTGCCTTGCCGTCATGGTGTAGGTTCGAATCCGGTCATGGACTCGTCCCAAACCAAATAGAAAAAAATGTACTATTGGAGATAACGTGTTCCCAAAATTACATTACATTTGCTCACACTATTATATATATATGTGTGTGTGTGTGTCAGTTCTGTTAAGATGGCAATGACTACATTCAGCGAGTGTCAGGAACATCTAAGCACGCGTTAATCATTAATCACAGTGATTCAGTTGATCTTGACACAGACACCAAGAAGCTGAGTGTTTGGAATCCATCTATACGGTCGACTTCACACCACATCGCTGTTGGTATACTGTTACACGATTTGGAACAACGTCAGGTAGTTGGGTAGACAGACAGTTGGTAAAAGTAGAGAAGCCACATTATTTGTTTTACAATGAAAATACAAGTGCAAAATCGTTTATAAAACGGTATCGTAATGGATACATATTTGGTGTATATTGTAAAATATATGTTTGACTGTATATATATGTGTGTGTTTTAGTGTGTTGAGAACTATTTATTGTGCCGTGGTACATTTAGGTTTAACATATCCTGTATACAGTGGAACTAACTATTATGTGTTATGTTATGAACTATTACTAACAAAATGTACAAAATGAATATAAAGACCGGAATATTTTATTAAGATAGACAGAAATATTATTATTTCTTGGGCATTTATTCATGTATGTATGTTGTGAACTAATATGGTAGGGTTCATGTGTGTATTGACAACAAATATATATATTATTGTTAATGGTGGTTGCATGATTCTATTTGGGTTTTTTTTCAAATATAGAAAAACTAATATAACATATTCGCTCTATTGTAAGTGTACACAGTGAACATAGACTGGCAAATATGCATTTTGAATATGATTTTTCTCCGTGTCCTCCTGTGATCTACTTCCGATTACTGCAAGATGCAGGAGTGATGTCATACGGGCAAATGCGTGAGAGACTTCAAACTAAGGACAATAAATGTAAAAAACAGATGTCTGTCAAAGAAACAAAACAAAATGTAATACGAATGCATAAACATTTCATGCCGTCAAAATTCAAAATTCTGAAATTTCATATTTCCATAAATGTTAACTTGCACAACCACCAATAGGTGTATCACGTTTTGACAAGTGACAGTTATTTGCTACCATATTTTACAAAGCCTATTTCAACGTAGTTAGAATACGCAGGTGAGGGGGTGCGTGCTGCTAAAAAGACGTCATCTTGTAAAACGGCGTTATCCTGTGTAATCTATGCTTCACGCAAAGATGTTTGCCGTTCTAACTGCTTTCAGTCCAACTGGCTGAATAAACGAGCTGAAACTCTATACAAGAACTGTGGGCTTATGTGTGTTGTGCCTTGCTGCATTAAGTCGTCATTTTGACGTTGCATGGAAATTATGATGAGCATTTTTAACATATGCATACCCTGTTATTTGGAGAGAAAGCGTGGGGGTAACGTCAATTATACGCTGAAATGGTATCGTTCAGCCTTGACAATTTTGACGTTTTAATTATCCCCGTCAAATTGTAAGGCGAAAATTCTCTTTTGAGAACAGAGTTTCACTTTTTGTAACCGATTTTCCTGAAAAATATTCGGAATATTCTTACTTTCGCGCCACTATTTATGTGCAACTGTTAAAGACACCATTTGCGGCGTTGTTTTATGTGCAGTCATAAGTCACGTGGTTCGCTTTCATAGACTGAGAGCATAATTTAAAAGGACAAATCGAAAAAATACATTTTACACACATAAAGCCTTAGATGAACCTCTTTGTTGTGCCACAAGTGAAGTATTTCAAATTAATTTGCATTGACAATGTAAAACATTGATTGATTAACAGAAATGCATTTCATAAAGAGCTTCGGCAACTAACTTTTAAACAGGCTTATCATTTAGTATTCAGTTTGTGTTGTATCGATACGTCTAGTTAACATGCATGGTGAAGGGTAAACCATAGATTCTGTACAACAAAGGTATTCTTATCTGCCTTTAATTTCTTTATTCAGGAGATAGAAAAAAATAGTAAAACAGATTTGTAACATGTCATTGCAAACATTATTAAGTGCAGTATCCTATAAGTTCGACAACTTGTTCCAAACCCGTTTCCTTATGAATAAAATTTGTTTAAATTAAACATCATTACATATTGCTTCCAAAGCTCATTTTTCACACATGTTACTGCAATTGCGTCAATATAGTTGTCAGTGACACAACGCTTTTATCTTTGGTTAACATCTTATCATTGTATGGAAGACACATATGCAAACTTGTCACCATGTAACTGTCGTCAATGATTTCTCAACACGCTTTAAATGTTGTAGAAATATGACAATAATTTGAATGATTTATCATTATCGTACTGATCTCGTTACACTGATGATGAGTTTGACATGTGTTGTTTGTGAAGCTTTTTCTGCTTGCCGAGGGAATATTTAAAAAGTACTTATGTTACCAAACAAGCGTTGTATAACCTACCTAATTCTAATAGTGTTATTATGAAAACTGATGCCATTTTCACAATTGATATCATTTCTCGAAAAAATGGGACATATGACATACGCAAACATGTATTTTTAGCATTGGTTGGATACAAATTTAAACAAGCCATTGCCCATTTTATTTCACTAGAATATATATTCAATCAAATCATTTAATTACTACCTCTTATTGCTGACCTTACAATTGATACACATTATTTGGTAAGTACTTTCCTGGCTTTGTTCCACGGGTCTATTGCTGTGTTGAATAATAACATTAACATGATGGATAATAATTAATAATCTTCTTAAATACATTTATTTGAAAAGTTCTCATCAACAACAAGAGGTACACATTTTACTTCCATAACTTATTGTTCACATTGAATTAGTCACGTTGGAATATAAGAAAACCACCATGTCCTTAAATGTGCTTGACAATAGTAATATTTGTTAACTCTTAATAGTAATGTACTCTACACTGTAAGGTCGAAGAAGTTGGTAAACTTGACATTGAACTTGACTTTACATGATTAAAACTACTTTACGAAACGGTCCATTACCATTGGTAAACTTCTCTGCAATTATGTTTCGTAGTACAAGGTACCCTGTCTGTCTGTCTGTCTGTTTGTCTGTCTGTCTATATCACACTCCTCTCCATATCACTTAAACATTAGAATTATGTTTGCAATTATATTGATTATATGCAACTTTGATCATGTTTTTCAGATTTGAACGAGACAGGCAGACATGTAAGATTGTTTATACATTTACCAGTACACTACAGCCAGCCCGTGACTACAGGGAGGCCGTGTAAGATGCTGTACCTCGTCTCCGTGTCGACTACAGTGTCTGCCTTCTACACAATCTAGGCCGCAATTATCGATTGAATTTTCACTGAAGCACACTGAAGAAAGTGTCAGGGGAGGCAAACCCTGTCTGGAACTGGACATCAGAGTCAGAACAGTTCTCTCCCTTGAACAGGTTCATAAATATCATTCTGCAAATACATACATGTTCATGTTTGTTGCAAGTGGATGTTGAGAAAATGTGTTCTCTCTTGTTTCGAATTATGATCATTCATTATCTTGATCGGTATAATAAAATCGTTCATGAATAAAATTTAGTTCAGTTTACCTGAAACTTAAAAAGTACCTTATTCAGCATAATAATATAATGTAAAGCATAGATTGGGTGTAATGTTTACTTTACAAAATTCCTCGAAATACCGTCTTATCAAGTCACATTTTAATAAACTGCCAGGCAAAAGAAAGTATTCACCCCAATTGGTTTCGATTAATTCAATAGTTACAAGTAATGAGACGCATTTAAGTATGGCACGATGTACTAATACTTATCTGCAGTAGTTTGAATGAATTACTTGGTGACTGTGGATAAATTTTAGTAGAATATCTTTGTTTAATGAAGACTGTGGTAAGAAATACAATTTACACACACATGACCCCTACCACGTTTAAAATGTTGAAAATGTGTGCAGAATTAATGTTCGCATAGAATATGTCGATGAACAGTTGTGTGTCATCAACAATAAATTTGAAGAAATTTAAAATTGTATTTTTTTTAAAAAAAACATGTAGAAGTATTCTTTGACTACTGACTAAACACCTGTACTTTTCAGTTTTAGATTATGACATCGAAAACATGAGGTGTTTGCAATTGAAAATCATACATATGATCAACTGAGGTGAGTACTTTCTTTTGCCTGGTAGTTTAGTTTAAAATCTAAAATGTGTCATGTGTAAGATAAACAAGGCAAGATATCTAACCACCTTCAATATGTTTTATATTGGCAAGTATAATCAATTTTTGTTCATATTAATTTCATGATACATAAGTTAATTGATAAAACCTCCCTCCAACGGCGTTTAAAGACATTAAAAACAAAACATAAACCGTAAACCAAGGAAACATGAGATGTAATCTGGAAACCCAAGTACAATATTGGAGAAAAGCTGAAAACAAGAGGAAAATTAAGCTGAAAACCCGAGAGATAAAAATAATTGTACATAAGATCTAAACTGGACACCCAAAAATCATAAGGTGGTAACTGGAAATCGCAAGAAAATCGTAAGATCTAAGTAGGAAACCAAAAACAAATACAAGAGAACAACTTAAACCACCAGGAACTCAACTTCAAATCTGAGGATTAAATCTAAACTTCAAACCCTAGAAAATCGTAAGAACTTATCCGGAAACCCGACAAATATCTTTAACAAGGAATACATAACATCTAAATCCGAAACGCGATGACAAAACTAAACTAGAAAGAAGAGAAAATACCATAACATCTAAACTGGAAACTCGAGAAAATCGTTAGAGCTAAACTGAAAAACAGAGAGAAAATATATTAGATCGATGTAGGACATCCGAGAAAAACAAACATTTTGAACGGAAACGCATAAATGACTAAACTGGAAACCTGGGAGGAAACATAAGATATTTACTGAAACCGGAGAAACAAATAAGAACTAAACTAGATATAAAAGAGAAAAATAAAACCTAAACTTACAAGTCGGGGGGAAATGGAAAAACTCGAACGTCTAGAAAAATATAAGATACCGTAGTGGAAATCTTGAACAATACGAAGTGTTAGTACGGACATAATCTTAGCTTGAGTTCACAAGAATAAACTTTAACTCTTAACACAACAAGTAAGTACTTACTACTAATCAATTTGTAATTATATCAATAACGCAATCACGTTTAGACCACAGATGTTCCCAACTCCCAAAAAAGGCGAAACTACCATACGTTTTTGGACTAAAATTCAGTCATCCTTTCTAAAAAAAATAATGCAACGCTTTTCTTGATCTTCTATTGTGTATAGAATCGAGTCTATATTCGCATAATGAGGACCTATACCTTTTTTAAAAGATTCTTAATTTTATATACAGGCATGGCCTATACATTATCTTCCACCACAAGTTATATAACAACAACTTCTCGTCGTTAGAATGTCTGAGAGCCTTCTGAATACAGAATAACCTTGTTAAAATGAAAGCAAGGTTACATTTGAGGAACAATGCATACATTTCATTCGCACATTTGACGCACTTTGCATTAAAAGATATCTCTCTTCAACACCTGCCGATTATCTCTATGGTTATCGAGAACAACACACACTGTGAGACTGGATGCAGATAGTCGTCAGTGTCGGTTGCTTCATGGGGTGTGAGCGAGGTCAGATCTCGTACAGTTTATTGCACTGATCTGTTTCTCCTTCCAGGACTACCTGCAACACAAGACTCGAGTCAGAAGCTATATATCTTGCTCGTGGACCGACGGTAACTGACAGTATCCCCATCGGGACTCAGGGAACCCTAGCGATAGGTCATGACTTTACGAAAGAGAAGCTGTACCGAGCAAGAGATATTATCTACTGAATGGTGTTTCCTTTCCAGAACAGTTTTGATACACGAAGAACATGGATAATATGCCTGCCCCAGGCTTTCCAGCTCGTTACCCCAGGTCCCTGATGGGGCTAACCTTAACCTCCCGTGTTTCAGACAAAACAACGTGAAGGGGTGATTACTAAAACTGCTGTATTTTACTTATTACCTCATCCAGTAATTGTTACCATTCAAATTAACAATGCCCTTTGAATACTGAACTTAACCAAACACTCTTATTAGAAATTAGATTTTAAACATTGATCTTAACCACGCACCTTTGGGCTATCGAAATACGCTTTCCTTTGTCACATCTGAGCACAGCTGAAAGACACAGCACAAATGTGTGTCTAGATGGTATCGATAAGATGAAAGGTTCCTTCCTGCATGGCCCGCATGTTCACATATTGGCGAAGATGCAACGATATATGCTTGTGGTCTTGTGCCTCGTCCTATGACCCACCGAGGGGTACTGCAGGGGTAAGCTTATAATTGACTCCTGCACACCCCAACAAACGACCCGACTCTGTGATTTGTCTCTAAGCGGTGACAGTAATAACCCAGGTAATATGCACCCATATGTTGAAGTCACGTTGAGGAGACTTTTTCTCTGTCAAGGATGACGTTTTCCAGCTCCTATATGAAATACTTGACTTTAACAAATGCCACATAATTGCAGCATTGCATATCTCTTACATGTTAGGAGATGTCCCTGGGGGTGTCCCTTCCTACAATCGCCCTTCACTCCAGTCGATGCAAGATAGACCGCAGGGTATGTTGAATGTGGCGGGATCCTGGGTGCACGTGTATCGTGCATGCGTCATTAACAGCGCGACACGTTTCCTCTATACGCTCTTACCATTGTTTATGGATAATAAACATCATCACTGCTTCTAAACGTCAGAAAGTGTAACTTCAGTGTACTGGTTTGCAATTTCGACGGACTTCAAATTGCCAGGTCGGTTATCATAGGAGGCTAATACTCATAATCGTATACACAGTACCTTCGTACATTGCAGTTGTAGTAAGATATTCCTCCATGACCTAGTGTCCTGTAATGGATTCGAACGATTCGATTGTCTGTAAGCGAAATGTTTGTCGGGGTTATCCCACAAAAGACACGTAAACTGCAGTTTAACTGCGTCTTTGTTCGTTGGTTTAGCGCTAGATAAGGAGCAACACAAATATAAAGTTTATCTGTGTTGAATAACTTTCAACCAAGAATGTTCATTCGTAGTTATCTAGTTGTACACGATCTATGAGAATGTCCTTTAGTGAAAACGGCTAATATATACAGCCAAGTTCACAACTTTTATTGGAAGTATTTGGGTGAATGTCTACATGAACATTTCTATAAATAAGATGGCTTGTATCCTATTAACTAATCGCAACGTGATAACGATCTTTCGTATTAACTAGCTGCAATGTGTAACGACCTTTCGTATTAACAAGTTGCAATGACAAAAACGACCTCTTATTGCAATGTGAAAAAATGTGTCTTCTAGTTGCAATGTGAACATATTCATGTTTTCAATCTAAAAAAGGCCTTTCGTATCAACTAATGACAAATATATCAACTTATTCATTGCTAACGGCACTCGTAGTGCTATATTAACTTAACTGCTAGGCAAAAGAATGTATACTCACCTCAGTTGGCTTCGATTAATTCAATATTTAAAAGAAATCAGATGCATTTGACTATGGCACGATACAATAATACTTATATCTGCAACTCGTGAAGAAGAAATAATATATTTACAATCGTGGCTGCGCCACTCGTGAAAATATACATTTCTACTTCACTCGATGAGATATACATGGTATTCGACGCGAAATGTCAAATATCCTCTATTTAATGAAGACTGGAGGAAGAAATACAATTTACTCCAACATAACCCCCACCATATTTAAAAGTAATAAATGTGTGCAGAATCAGGCACATTTATTAATTTTCACATAGGATATGCCTTATATGTCGATGAGCAGTTGTGTATCATCAAAAATAATTTTTGAAAAAATTTAAAATTTAAAATTTCCTTTTTTTAATTAAAAAACATGTAGAATTATCCTTTGACTGGTGACTAAACACCAATCCTTTTTAGTTTTAGATTATGGCATCGAAAACTTTAGATATTTACAATTTAAAATCATACATATGATAAATCAACTGAGGTGAGTATATTCTTTTGCCTGACAGTTTATATTTCTGAGAGCTTTATCAATGCAGAATATTAACAAGCATGATAACATGGAATAACACATTAGTCCTTAAATCACCTCTCATCAATATAGGATAAGCAATACATGGACATTCATTGTACAGACTGGGTTGACATATACAACCACCAGAGAATGAGTGAAGCCCTATAATATGCACATGCAGCTGACAGTGATATTGCAATAAATACATTATAAACACATTTAAATATCTAAGCAGTTTAAAATTAATTTTGCTCGTTAATTAAAACACGTTCTTTGTTAAAAACTAATCACCCAATATATGTTTTCTAGTTAAGGTAACGTGAGTTCGAATGCATGTCACCAGGTAACGCCAGGTGTGAACGAGCACACTTTTTTACCCGAGTTTCAAGTAAATGCTCTTAATACCACACGGGGAGATTATTTTATGAGTCTCTTAACAGTATGGGATGGGTCGCGTTAAGAAATAATCGTCGAAAATGATGACTTGATACTTTGATGAGTTTTATGATCTTAACAATTTCCTAGCTCTAGAGCTCATTGAAGCAACACGGCGTACATAATAACATGGAAATGAGCGTCTTAGGGTCACGTGCCTAAATGCATCACGTGTATATGTGCACAGCGCTGTAATAAGCTTTGAATTTCAATAGATTACACCTGTCTCCGAATTTCGTGACATGAAAGCAACGACGTCACGACTTACATAATTTTCATATATCTGAAGTGCGTTTAGAAGTGAATTCATAAGAAGACGATTTCTGCAAGAACTTCTTTTGTGAAGTAAAAGGCATTTCGTATATGTTTTCTCTCTCATCAGGCGAATAAGCATGTTAAGTAAACATACACCCTAAACATCGTGTATTTTACAATGACAAATATTATCCAGATATCTTATTTTTAATGACATATATAACATGTTTTAATATCTGAAGGTCATTTCAGTAGTGCAATGTATGAGACAAGTTATGTTCTCTATGTCAGCTTCTCGTTAATCCATACCTGACTAGACAATCTTTACTCCTCGATCAGAAATGGACCTGCAGAATATAGCCCTTAATTCGAAAACAAAACACCGAATTCCTCTATATGAAGGATAATGGACGTTTGTAGCAAATATAACATTAACTATTATAAGTTATTTTGATTTTAGTTCAGTTGTCCAGTTTTTAAATACATGCAGTTGATAATATGAACACATGTTTTCGTAATCTCAACTACTTCAGTAAGATAATCAATACGTGTTTTGGTCAGCACTCTATTAATTCATCCACTGATAGTGGCATATCTTCTCATCAAAATTACATGATTTAATTATAATTGGTTTCAAAGAAATGGTACGACTTTTAAAAAGCCTCAACCTTTTCCTCCTTCAAGTCCAATCGTTCAAATTCAATTATTTTCAACAGCCTTCTTTCTATTCGTTTTTTTCTTTCGTCTTGTTTTATCTTACAACTGTGGATAGACAAGCTTCAAAACCTCTGTTTTTTCTTCCATTATATATAGGGGAAGCTGCTCTTATGGTTTATATTGGTCTAATGCAACATATAATCTGCGATGCATTGTAAACTGTGTTCCATTGCCTTCCCTCCCCCTGTTGAACAGAATCAATTATGAATTCCTTCAATAACGTTTGACAATGATACCTGTATGAATTTACCAGTGATCCAAATGTAAAATATTTAATACAAGTAATACCATGGCCGTGTTCAAGAGAGGTTTCAAAGTAAACCTCTCTTGAACGCGATTGCCAAATGTAGCGCTACGTAGCAGGGCGAGCAAACATAGAGGAATTGCACCGTGTCGTTCAGGAGAGAATGAGCGCTATTTGAGCGCTATTTAAGCGCTACTTGAGCGCTACATTGAGCGATCAAGGAGCAATTATAAGCGCTCGCTGTCATGGAACGGAGCCCATGCTATTTGTAAGTGCTGTCAAGATTTCTAACAGAAAGTTCGATGCATTTATGAGCGTTTCACTCAGTTATGCATCGAACTTTCTTTAGACGTTCTGTTTCATTATTCATGGTGAAATTCCAAATGCTGGAAGGGAACTGATGTTTAAGATATCAAGATGAATTAAGAGTAAAAATGTCATCGGAAAACGACCAGATAGAAGATCGTATTCAATACAAGAGATGTGTATTCTTCCTATGCTGAAATCTCAAAACAATGTTTCATACGAGTCTTGAATTTGCTAACTTTATCAAAGGAAGCTCGTCGATGAAAACACATTGGTACATTGATACCTAGATACCTTGGTATCAATCCGACACCATCTACATGTTTGGTTGTATGTACTGGCTGGTACCAATTCCGAAAAATATCCAAAAGGAAATAATGCACCATGTATATCAATGCAAACAAACACAGATTTAATCTAACAAATCAGTTTTATTTCATGAATAATGCCTTGAAATGTAAAAACTCAATTACGTAAGTTAGGGAAGAATCAAAATAAATATTAGCAATGTGTCAGTGCACTTTGTAAATATGGTGAGTAAAACAAAGAAGAATTACTTCCTTGACTTAATTTGGTCACATGGGTCGTGAAATAATCATAAGAACGAATTAAACATATTATGCATATCTACATCTGTACTACATAATTCTATTAATTTAATAAATCACGAAATTATTTGTTCAATGTATTTCATCTGATTTTAGCTTAACAACGATATCAAGTGTAATAAACTTAAATTAACATTAAAGTGACTTTCTAGTGTGGGTTCTACTACTAAATGCTGAACAGATATTTAGAAATGTATTAGTTGAAAAGGTAAACATTCCATTTTCGAAGTTCAAATTTATAATATGAAATACTAAAAGTGAATAGTTACATAATCGTTTTATTGTTTCAAATATCTTGATATATCTCGGAGAGGGGACAGAACAGAATGCTTTTCATATTTTAAAGTTCCCCGTGTTCCCCCTGCAGCCAGAAGGAGAATCGTAATATTGGCAAGCCGTATGGCACATACATTGATGAAGCGTGCATAAAATCTTTCCATAGTCGCGCTTGTAGAATGTAGAGAGCAAAAGGGAAGAACAATTTTACCTACAGTAAAGCAATGTATGTACTTACATGACGAAATAATAGTGTAATAATCATTCTGAACATTAATGACATAATATACAAGGGATATTAAGAAACGTTTCAATAATTATCTACAAATTACAACACTCAGCAAAATTACACAACATACTGTTCTTTGTGAAGTAGGTAATGTCTGACAATATAACCCCAGAGATGAATGTATTATGATGCATGATGTAACTATACAGAGAACAATGCAAATTCACCACTGGTGTATTTATCAATGAATATATTTCGAATTGTTTTGAATTAAATAACAACCACTATTCTATTAAACAATTATTTACAGTTGGATAAGGCAAACTCAATAAGGTTAACAGAAGCTAACCAAACTTCCATCACGAACTTACATCGGTATGCTTGATGCGCTCCAATTCCATGTCGGTAAGCGAGTTGCGTTGTGCAAGACGGTACACCCATATTTTCTTTATGAGCTTCTGTCCGTTTAGTTATACATACAATACCAAGCAACAAATGATAACAAAGAGATGATGGATTTCAAAGCGTGAATATCATATTGAATATTGAATGTCATTTTTTATATTAACCTACAATCCGCTATTCTAGCATGTAGACGATAGTCTACTACAAGGAACACCCCAAGAAAGCAGGCAGATTAGATTGAACACATTAGACTGCGTGTACAAGTCTGTAAGTGTTACATTAATTCATCAGTAGAAATAGCGAGCTTAGTACCTTTAGGGCCAATTCAATAACAACTCTCCGAGTCACCACCAGCACTACAAACACTTGACTTACTAAGCCACTCTAATCTGGAGCTCGTCCAGTTTTACTGTAAATGAACTGATAGAAAGAGAAGTCCCACTAGTTTCATCTCTTCCGGAGAGACTGGACATCTGTGACCTGCATTGTAACCCGCTCAGATGATAGGCTATACCGGTGTGGGATGTGTGAGCGGTGTGAGTTGAGTGGGTTGAGTGGGTTGAGTGGGTTGGCGCGTCATGCACATTCTCCTCCACTCCATTGCTTCCATGCGGGTAGCCACCAGCCAGGGGGGACAACTCTGGGTCACCAGTGTATCGTCGCTGACAGACCATATCTCTCTTTGGAAGTATTTCTATTTCAATCTGTGTACGTAAATATAATCTAATAACACGCGCGTAAAAGTAACGTCAGTAAATATCAATGTTCTTGTCTCCCATCATATCGATAAGGTATGTTAATCATCACGGCGTTATTGGTCATCAAAATGCACCCTGAAATGAGTTTATGAAAATCTCGCCTTGAACACACTAAACGGTTACATGTTCTACTCTTTGGTTGTTGGAGGGTTTCAATTCCTGTCTTTCAACACCAAGAATGCGCCATTTCTGTTCTGCGCATTCCACTTAAGCTTTAGTTCTGAGAATAAAACAGTTTGATGTACAGTTTGATGTTACAATCTCCAGTACACAATATACAGTACACAATATCCAATACGCAATATCCAGTACACAAGATCCAGTACACGATCTCCAGTACACAATCGTTGACACATGAGCAATTCTAGAAAATCACGACATTAAAATCAAAGTGTAAAGAGTAATCAAGGAATCTCCAATTCGAGATAGTAATATCAATCGCAGTCAAGTTGACTATGCACCAGATTAACTAAGAGAAAACATTCAAACTTCCATGTTGACTCCTACCACTATAGTACCTCCGGGTTTCTCAGACGACTGAAGATATCTGAACCACAGTCGTGTTGTATCAAGATCATTCATATTGTGACAGATCGGTTAACAATTACAGAACTACATACATCCTGACATTCATGTTGTTTAAAGATAATATCAACCGTAGGTAGAATGTATTGTGTATCTGCTCACCACACATTTGGTGAGGAATCACTGTTGCTTTATTGTCAGTATGATCAACAGAGAGACAACTACTCACGAAATAGACTATGTACAACATTATCAACTAACATAGGCACACGTATGGATAACCTCATCACATGCCCTGTGTTTATAAGTACGTGTCTTCTTCCTAGCTGTAAAGGTTGACGGTTCTAAGGCGCTTCATGGTTCAGCAATTATTGAGGAAGCCCTCCTGTCAGCAGAGCGTTATAGATGTTCCCTCATCTCAAGTTGTTGAATTTTTTAACAACTGTCAGTGATTTATGCCGCTGTGCAACTGCAAATTTCATGATGTTAATCATTGATGGAAACATTGAGCGCATTCCACGATCAAAACCTTTTCAGTAGAATTTTAAGCTTAGATAATGGACGACTGTACCATCGTCGATCCAGAATATAACAAGGGTATATTCTGCTGTTGATCCAAAATTGTTGATTTATACTGCTTTGCAATTGTTCACCACATGTCTGTATGATGAAACTTTCTTCTTGATATTTGGAGATTTTATATTAACTCCAATGTGGTGGTTGAATCAACTTTGTCCATTAATTTACGGAGAAACAGCATTGTATACTTGATGAGATCGTCGATATCGGATTTATGTCGATCGTTTGTTGATTTGAGTGGTCTTATATCGAGGTTGATGTCCGGGCATCAACTGCTTGACCCTCGCTACTTTCAAAACCACTGTCTGGGGATATTTGGTATGCATCTCCTGCAAGAGAACATACCCGGTACATGACACTGTCAGTTCCAAAATGATTTCAACGTTAAATCGATATACTGCGACCGGGGTATTTATGAGACGAAATTCATAGGATATTCTCTGATTAGCATTTACGCTATTAATGCATCATCAAAATAAAGTGCATTTGTAACCTTGTTTTTTTAGAATCAAGTTACAGAAATTCAATGTGACAATTCTGGTACAATGTTTACCTTTTTGTGAGAAAAGCAAAGGTTGATTGAATCGCACTTTAGAAACGTTTGGCAGTCCGGTTTTCGATCAGAACTACGTAGCACAAGTGTCCTACCTTGTGTCTTCATATCAATAGCGGTGATATTTATCCTAAATCTTTATTTCTTCATCGATTTCACTCAAATTTGGAATATAAGCTCACCATATCGTACATAAACAGTAAATGATCTAGATTTTGAATTTTGAAAATATTGTCCAAACAGCGATTCGAACCCCTGTGACATAATGTATAAACTGCCCGAATTCCGTCTCAACAAATGCATATATTATATCGTCTCTTTATAAATCAAGGTACGCGTATGATTGGAAACCTAGTATCAGTTATTAATATTTGATTAGGGTAATCTTGTTTCTTGTTGTAATTAAGTCACCATTCTCACCTCTCATGTTCAGTTTGTTGGAGGTGGATGTTGAGCCATTCTGTGAAGATATTGAATGCTTCACTGTGGTGTTGGACACGGGGTTGGAGTATGCTGGAGAGGAAAGATCACCATGAAGACACAAATCGAAATAGTTCCATCAATACCAAAAACATATATGAAAGCAGTCACCTATACAAATGCTTATACATATATGTAAATAATATCTTGTTAATAACCAAATACATTTACAAATTTAATCTCGTCATTAATTTTATTGTGATATCATTTATTTATCAGTGAATAAATATTTCCAGTTGAACAAAATAAATGTTATCATGTCCCCAAGAAGGACACGACCTGTATAAAGGCTACGTAGAACTATGTTTGTTGGTGTATTGCAATAGATAGCTGATTACTCTTGTGAGTCTGACGTATCACACGGGACGTGTTGAGATGGACTGTGTTAGAACAGTGACGTACATACACAGGGTGATTGCATATCTGTAGTTAGAGTTAAGCTCTTTCACCAGTTAACAAACAACGACAACACAGTTAGGTGGTAGCTAACATGAAGATAAAAAATATGTTAATTGTTAATTAAAAACCCAAGATGTTAAACACATTTATTAAACGTGAAGCGAAACTTGTGTCAATACAACATTAAAGTGAAAAATGTAATAGAAAAACAATCCTTCTAATTTGTTAATTTGAATTATTACATATTCATCAAACGTGACGCAAAACGTGTTAACAACATCAAATTGAAGGGGGGAAAACAGTAATAGAAAAGCAAAAACTTCAAATTTATTAATTTGAATTCTTGACACATTCTCGATTTTGTTTTAATTGTTCAGAAAAATAAAATATTTAGTCGCAACGATTTAAACACGCAGAAAGTAAGAACACAATCCAAAACGCAAACGAAAGAAACTACAGGTTAACTCGTAATGGAACAAAATCAAACACGACGAGAGAGACAAAGAATATGTTAACTGAAATGCCAATCAAGTGTTAACACAAGCCACAATTGAATGTATTCGTCACCTTTAGCTTGATTCATGCGCTCTGTAGATTAAATACAAAATATATAACATATAAATACTTAATAATATCACTAATAACATTATAAAAACATGTGTCAATAATAACATACCCATAACCTACGAGTAGTTAATCACTGACCCCAAACACATATGTTTACTTGTCAAGAGTAACTACAGACCATCCAGATACAGTATTCATTGAAAAAGTATATATATATATATATATATATATATATATATATATATATATATATATATATATATATATATATATATATATATATATATATATATATATATATATATATATATATATATATATATATATATGCAAAAAGTCAAATGTCCAGGTGTATGGCCGCTTCAAATTATCAAAAAATAAAAAAAACATGACGCCGAGTTTCTTTCTCCTACCGGTTTCATTTCATCTTCATATATATATATATGTAACAAATGATTCATTTGAACGGTTTGTGAACATGGCATAATGGGAGTTTATAGTAATTTCACGTATGTTGTAATTTTAAGATTAAGTAATGTTATATATACGTAGATTGTATTCTTGAACATCTTACATATTACTTGCACAATATAATGAAATGTGGTCGTGTTGACCCATATACAGACATCTAAATAATCAAAATGTATGTCAAACTCTTCACAATGGAACAAGGCTGTAGTATCATATGATATTTCAATTATTAAATGAAGGGCAGTTTCGAAGTAAATTCGTTAATTGAGTGTGTAATAATGAAGTGTTTTGATAAGTTACTGAGATTTGTACAACACATCAGTAACAACAAAAGTAGTTAATTGATAATTACATTTCTGTTTCAGATGGTACAATCTGGATGATCTGTCATCACTCGTATTGCCATTGATACACAGGAGCGTATGGTATTAATATGTCAGCCAGACAGTCGATGATTTAACATTCGCTAGTTGGTTTGAGAACTGAGGTCAACTAGCCGATGGTCAATACTCCATGTCTACTTGAAGCAATAGTGGTCAAAGAGTAGATGACCAGTATACAGTGATTAATGTCACCAATAGCGGTAAAATAGTCGTTGGTCACTGTCCTTCGTTCCTTTTGGCAAATGTGGTAAACCGGTCTATATATGGTCAATGTCCTTTCGTTACTTTCGCAATATCCGTCAAATAATTAGTGGTTAATGTCTATACTTAGCAACAGCAGTCCATTGGTCCCTTTAAGTAACAGTGGAAAATAGTCGATAATCAATGTGCTTTGGTTTCATAGAATAGTCGTGGAAATAGTTGATGGTTACTTTATTCAAGTTATCCACAGTTAAACAGTTTATGGTCAATATGTATACTTAGCAACAGTAGTAAGACAGCCCTTGGTTAATGTCATAATAGTTACTTTAATTGACAGTGGAAAAACAGTCGACGGTCAATGTCCTTTGTTTCATAGAATAGTCGTCAAATAGTTGATGGTTACTTTATTCAATAGTGGTCAAGTTACCCACAGTTAACGACCTACTTTACTCGAGGGGGCAGTTGCCAAATAGTCGATGTTTTAATGTTCAGAAAGTCTGTTACGGTTTTTAAGAGACTAAATGTGGGTCTACCAGTTAGTCAAAGGTTAAGTCTCATGATTAGTTGATGAAATAGTGATACTTACGGTAACTATCATATGGTTACTTAAACTATAAGGGTCAATAGTATATCAATACCTGAAGCAAGCGTACGGTTGGTTCGCAAACAGGATATTGAACAGGGACTAGTCGCTTTAAACTCATTAATATTATACTCCTGTGTATCAATAAACAATCAATATCTATGTATTTCAACTAACCTGGTGTAAACCTTAACAATACTACTGGCTCGCGTTTATCCATAACCAGTATGTTCTTTTCATCTGAAAGCATTCAGATCGTTGTTCGAGAAAAGAAAAACCTCTGTTTTAATTGATATATATGATTGTCGACATGCCAATCAAGAAACACCTTTTCTATAAATGTTCTACACTGGAATGTCGTGGTCAGGTACAAGCTTCAATAACGCTTCACGAAATTGAATATGCATGCAATGATTCGTACATACTTTGCAAGGAAGCAACACCTTTTATATGCTTTGATGTTATCCATGTTGAGTAATTATAGTATAATTTGATAATTAGATATGTCTTCCTTGATATAACATTGAGTTGCATCCATGCTGTTAACCGCATTATATCCGACTGCTGCCGAGATGAGGTTACAGATTGTATATTGGTAATAGATTAGACAACTTTCAATTAATCTTATGTCGCGGAAATTCTGCAAACTTTGGCTTCATGTCAGAGTAGAAGACGGTAGAATATGTTGCTGCTTCTAGTGAGTGCAGTTCAGGGCGATTTTATATGAATTTATAAATATAATATACACTTTTTTCTAGCTTTATCTATCTATTTTATTTTCTCCGTGAAATAGAATATTCTATGTTTTTTCATTCGATCATAAAATGAGTTGATCAAAGAACACAACACAAAATCAATAAATTAAGTTTTGAAGATAGGTGCGGTCCAAAAAGACTAAAAACCAGTTTATGTAGGAACTTTCTTTTGAACCTCAGAATATTTGAGATGGAACCAAATGTGTATGTTTTATAACATACCAATGTCGATAGAACAATTTTTTAAATGCTTCATTTGATTGCATTACTCCACCGTCGATGGTCAATAACGATTTCTAAAATGAATCTGCAATAGATCGTTCTCTGATGACCAAATTTTAGTTATTTAAACAAAGTAACTTAACGTTCTAATGTTAGATACATTCCATTCTCTTGTATGGAATATGTATAAAACGAATAAGATTTGAACTATCGAAACAACAATACAGGCTAAAGGTCAAAACAACATGTAACCAAAGCGGTAGGCGTTCAGTACGTTTTCTTTTCATTCCTCAATCCCAAATCCAGTACATGCGCCTAAAAGCTTCAATAGAATGTAATAGACTTACTTAAAGGCAAATCCTGTGGTTCTAATTAAGCATGAGTATCTAATCCGGAAAATATCGAGTGACTTTTTCAGGACAAAATGATGGTTTTGTTACCGTTAAAACCCTAGTATGAACAACATATGAACTTTGAACTTTCAATAATGACAAGCTTTCTCCTACTTCATAATTCCCTTATTAGTTACCGATATATTATCCTATCAAATCTTACCTGAAACATCTTGCTAATCCAGGGATTAAAGATGCATAGAGCCATATAAACAGTTCCATGGAGTAATTACCAGTTCTTATACCGAAATTTACAATATTTTATATTCATTAAATGAGCTGAATGTTTTTCAAGTTAGCATATTGCTAGGAATATGTCCTTACCCTTGATCTCCTAAATGCTCTAAAGCAGCACATTTGCCGAAATGGTGACATGCTTTTACACATCTGTCCTCATGTAGAAATGATAATATCCGTGCATACATATACTATATGTTAAGAACGATACCTGGCTAGCACTGAGAATTTGGCAATATAGATATATGCATATACACTTTAAAATGCATATACTTATACAGCGTGTCTATGCAAAAAACTATCACGTGACTTCTCACCTCGACTCGAGGTCCTATCTCCAGACTTCTCGTCAACAACTTCACAGCAGGGCAGCTTCCTTCTCCATGCAGACAGCGCATCCTTCTTAAATAGGCAGTAGAATATGAAGATGAACAAACCCTGCAAGGAGTTTGTAATAGCGAAAAGGTAGTAGAAGACAACGCTTGCCCGGTCAATGGCAAATACTGCAAATATCCACGCCAGACCGAGGAGAATGACCACCCCTACTGCCCCACGAAATTGAGTGGCTGTACTTGTCTGGTCAGACTTGTTCAGTTTTCGACTGGTCAAACCAAGAAGTTGACGAAGGACAAGACCGAATGCGGCAAAGTTCAGAAGCAAGATGGCGGCAACCGGAGCCAGGAAGGCTATGTAGAACGCCGGGTTTCTGATCCAACATCTGCGAAGAAATGAATGAAATAATTTTGTTTTTGTTGCATATGGTTGTTCAACATATTGTGGTTCGTTGTTATCACTGGTCATTTTGTAAAGTCGACAAGAGTGGATTATGCCCTATTTAAAGCGCCGTCCAAGGTTGTGAAGCTTCGTTGTCCTGATCATCCCCTTTATCATACAACTAATACAAGAAACAAGAGAAACACATCAATGTTTACAATGTGCACCCGTTCTACCAGTAGTTCGCCTAAATCTGTCCAACAGTGTCTTCAGAGCGGGTTTCTGATTATTTGAAATGGTATCTTCTGTATTCATTATAACGTGACAAGTCGTGACATTTCAAACGGACTAGTCATTTAGTGAAACTGCTTACATAATAAGCAATTCGACCGTGGATATACAGGTATATAAAGTGTCTTTGGCACAGTTTCGCAGGTGCAGTATATACATATTTGTAAGAAATTATAAGATAATGGTATTTTATACAATAGCATCATGTTTCTCCAATCCATCCCTTTTTAAGGATATATTTCTACAGCCGTACAATATATCATAACGTGAGGTATATCATTCACTTCGCACAGCGGTTTGTCAAGTCATATTTTCCCACGTAACGTCTGTTACATTTCATTGATATCGATGGGTGCTGAACATTTGAAAAGGGCTTTTAAAGACTTTTATTCTTTATCACAGTGAAAATCAATCAGGAAACTTTCCATCTGATATTCACAACATATGATGAAAACAGAGACGGGTTGTCTATATCCAACTTATACTTACATTCCTGAACTCAGTAAACCGTAGTTTTCTGTTGAGTTGATCCCAAGCGTTATTGCAACTATTATAAGAGGCACACCTGTATGATAAAATATAATACATTTAAAGTCACAGTGTCTAATTTTTATGCATTGTAATTCCTTTTATAAATAACTCATTAAAAGTTCAAAGCAGACTTGTTTTAAAATATATACTAGAAATATCAAACATCTGAATAAATCAGAATGAGTTCAAAAGATTCACCAAAGATATCAAGGTTATAAGTATAATTACCCCAACCAATGGTGCAGCACTTCAGGATGAAGTTTGTGAAATATGTTTTGAAGACGAGCACCAAGGCTAGGTACATGTAGAAGGCCTCCACGGCCATCCAGGTCAGGGCGGAGAGGAGGAAGTAATGTAACAACACAGCCACAACCTGGAGGAACACACAGTCAGGATCAATAGAATCAAACATCACCTTACCTCAGTAGGTATCTGATACTGAAATTGTGGTTGTCATGGTAATTAACAACACTCTCAGTATCTACATCTCTACGTCAAAGTTACCCAAACACAAAATGTCTTCTCACCATTCTTTTGATACTAAGATACAGAGGTAAGTTTCTACTTGAAGGTTTTATAGGGCTTACAAGTCATGTCCTAGGTTACATCTTTATATGAATATGAATTTGGACACACATATACTTGAACGTCTACGCCAGGAACACCAACCGACCACCACGTCTTCAAACTGTCAGCTTCAATATACGTCTATCTACCTCTACTGCAGTGCGATGTCCAGACAACCTATACGACTTTTACATACGGATACGATTTCACACAATTTATAAGACGTCTATACACCAATACGATTTCAGACTAAGTGTACACGAATTCTATATATGAATACAATTTTAGACTAATTGTACACGAATTCTATATACGAATACGATTTCAGACTAAGTGCACATTCTATATTCTATATACGAATACAATTTTAGACTAATTGTACACGAATTCTATATACGAATACAATTTCAGACTAATTGTACACGAATTCTATATACGAATACAATTTCAGACTACCTATGCAACTTCTATTTACAAATAAAACTGCGAATTACCTTTATGGTTCCCACGTACATGTAGGATCAACTGCTACTTTGACTGCGATATCAAACACGATAGCGGCTACAGATGCAACCAACGACTGCGACTGAAATCTACGACTGCTCTTACGACCTAAACTACGGAGGAGGCGTGACTCACCTTACAGGCTGTAGGATCAGCGAAGGCGTAGTCCTGCATGCCCACCAAGAAGATGAGGTTAGCAACAGCCAGGGCGATACACAGGTTCACCAGAATCTTAGACGGGTTGTCTCTTCTCAGTTTCCTGAAAATTAAGATTATAACATTTAGATATTTGTGAATAGGACGACTGACACATGGCATTGTCAACAGCAACGGAATTCATAGATTAGTCTTATTGAAGTAAACACATTGTGTATTACGGCAAGGCACGGAAGTAAACGTATCATATGAAATAAATATTTAATATCTACCGAATTATAAAACAAAACATACAGTCAACATAATGCAAAATGTATTTTGTACGAATGTTCCTCGGTTTATTTACGTCAATGTAACAGATAACTAGTTTAGCTGATTAATAGGAGACCCTATTGGTTACAATAAAAAAAATAGTCCACAAAGTTTATATGATTAAATCAACACGATTGACGTCATCTTTTGAAACATCGCAGCATGAGATGCTTATTTCAGTATCTCCCTAGCTTGATTGGTACGCTACGGCATAAAGGAGGCTACCTTAATAACCGCACAATTAAGAAAACTTGCCGTCAGCAGAGAGTGCCAATATGGGCGTTATGAATCAAGGAGTTTTTACCATCGGAATCATATCTCAATGACGATTTATCCATAACACTATTTTCGGAAACATTATTTGATTATTTTCTGAACAAATAAACATTTTAAAATTCTCCATTTGGAATATCATTAATTAGGCTTGATGTGAGAGTGAAATAGGACCTTTAATTAACTAAATTTTCAAATGTATTATTTCTTTATACCAACGTGTATGTTAACACGCATACAGATTAAAAGTGTCATGATGAAGGAAACTGTGTATGCACATCTTTATGTTGAACTTCCTATTTTCTTAAAAGACTTCCACTATCTCGAAACTGCATAGATGGCGGTGTTGTAAAGCACAAATAAAGTTTACACATCCTTTGCAGAGGATTTCGAAACACAACTGTTAACCAACCAGACTTGGGTATAGGTCTAAAATTCTTCGAATAACTCCGAAAACGTAATCTGAAAAAGTTTGTAATTGAATTGAGTGTAACTCTGTTAAGACTATGAACAGTACCTACGACGTCTGCGCATGTCAAAGAGCAACAGATACGAAACGGCTAACATCAGAGCCAAAACATCTTACAACAATTTCAGAAAGCAAGCACTGTTCAGTGACGGTACATCCTGAAGTAATCGTACTCTCGGTGTCGCTACTTAGCACTCCGCGCGACCATATAGGTCCGTACTTCCCGTGTTCAGGTACCCATTGAAACAGCTGGGAGGACTGAGTACAATGTGGATGAAATGCCTTGCCCAGGGACACAACACAGTATGAGACCAAGTACACAATTGTTTTGTGTCTCCACCTCGTTACTTCATCGTTACTGTATGTATTATCATAGTGCATATACTGACTGTTTAAAAAAGTGAACATACCTGAACATGAGATAGATATGAACATACCTGAACATGAGATAGGTGATGAGAGTGAGGATGAGACACAGAAGAGAGACACCACAGCCGATGTACGAGATGATGGACAGGGCCAGCTTGTCCTGCGCCGAGATGTTGTCTCCCCCGCTATACACATCCTGAACATAGCAAGATGGTTCAACATTTAACCACGACAGTAATGTGCGCTTGGAACTCTTCTCAAACTGTTGCAAATGTGTTGTATAATGGGCCTGTGGACTCGTTACGTAATCAACTCATTCATTAATTCATTCATTCACGACAGTACCATCAACAGTGACATGTGTTACTTGAAGCCGAACACTCAGAATGTGAGCATCTATACATATGTGTACCATAACACAGTATAACATATATGTTTAAGTGTCCTTTGTACCTTAACACAGTCTAACATATATATTTTAGTTTCTGTTTATGTGTTTTATTTTAAGTGCACCATTTTTACTAATTGGTTAATGATTTGTGTACATTACATACAATTTAACGTATGTTATACGCCCGTATGCTATATTAACTTAACAAGTAAAATCAGAAAGCCAAAATGACATCTCTCAAACGACCGATAGCACTCTTGCTGTCGATCAAACCAGTTAAACAGTAAAATAGTTCACAGTTATCGCACTTCACTAGAATGAATATATAACTCAAATTATATGTTTGTTATCACGTATATTTGTTCTTGTTGAAGTAAAGTATACTTGCCTGCTATGCTGTTGACATTATGAAGAAGTACAATATTTACTATGTGTTACCGACTACCTCAGAAACGAAAACGTAATTAATGTTCCTTTAAAGCCAGACGTTATTGACGATGTGCATTAAGCAAGCCATTTTTGTTATACCACCAGACAAAGCCATATTGATCGCCAACTAATAAATGTCATTTTACTTGGCAGATAACATAAGCACTTTCTATATATGCATCCTGTTTGTCGGTACGATAGGTAGATGTATTACATTTACAGAAATAGCAGATTATTGACAAGTTTCAGTTCATCCTCGTAATTCTATTGCTTACTATGTTATTATTGGAACAGGAAGTAAAACATATATCTTAATAGTTTTTTGTCTATTTTTTCTCTTTTCATTTAACGACATAAAATACGAGACTAGACATTTGCTAATTATGTCACTCGGTGTGCAAGATTCGTGACGTTCTTTTGTTGAAATTTATGTGGAAATTCTCTTCGAGCTTCGATACTTTCAATAACTGTTATGATCATCAAAAAACGTTTACTATTTTCGAAAAAGGTATGCTGTCATTACCATCTTCAGAAATTTTAAAATTTTAAAGCCGTTTCCCTTGAATTAGTGTACCAGAGAGCCATTTTTATTTCACATCTTGAAATCATCTAATAATATCAAAATGACGATGTTGATGTAAGATCTAGTATGGAAAGCAGTTGACGTAATTTAATTAAATACACAATTTATTCAGCTTGTATCCTAGCGTTGTATTATTCTATGAGATATTTATAATATGCGAAATAGGTGACTAAAATTGTCTAAATAAGTTGGGAAAATAATCACCAGGAAACTAGCCCCACTCCTCCGCGCCTCCAAGTTGGAGGTCAAAAGAACAGTTTCCAACTACATATAAGTAAATTGCATTTCAAAATCAAGCAATAAATGCATAAACGCCAAAAACCATTTGACTACTATAGAGTGAACTAACAGTAGCAATGGTAAGTAGGCTTTATAATTATTTTTTAAATTCCTATAACGTATTTCTTTAAATAAAAAAGTTCAACTTAGCTAGCAACTGGTGCAACATACCATAAGCAGTGCAAAGTTTGTCAGATGGTCACAGGCACACGTAGTGTACTGGTCAGCCACGTAGTTCTGGACAGTACAACCATCACTTGACCACTCCCCTCCACTGGCCGTCGGCTTCCAATAGACACAGGTAGGGTTCACCGCGTTCTGAAGAAACATGAAGCAATTGTTAAACCATTGTGGCAAGTCAGAACATATGGAAGTGTCGTTTAACATTAACGTCATAATGATGAAGCGTGGGGATCAATCTCACACAATGCAACCAAAAACGAAAACAAAAAGGGTATATCGAATGCACTGGCTATGGTCACTAACACTTCGTGTACATCGTGGTCGATTTTCCGACGTTCTTATTTGAGGCTATGTCAATAAAGCAGGCTTCAACCGTTTGTCATTGGATTCTACTTGAAAGGTCGAAAGAAGAAACATTCGACAAAGACATCGCAGTCAGTGCCGCGTATCACTGAACAACCAAAACAAAGATGACGTGGACTTGAAATGATATGAGTTTTAGATCTGATATGTCTTGTGTCAAGAGATTTTTCTAGCGATGGATATCATTAAAATTTACATAAGTTGACAAAATAAATATGATACTGAAACACTTGATGGCTCTTTAAATTGTTCACTCATATGTGCACAGCTACAGTCGCGAGGTCCGTATATTGAATATGTTCAATAGCACCCATGGTCATAATAAATGTATTAAATATTGTATAACGCCTATTTCGAGTGGATCACCAGCTAAGTGGCAGTTCATGTCATAATTCATGAGCTTATAAGGTTATACTGCCACAAAGCGCTATTTCAAGGAGATAAAAAGGAACAAATTCGAATTCACAGCTGTTGAGATTCGGTACACATACATTTAATCAGTAGGTCAAACAGTTGGTTTGTTAGAGAGTCCACACTTAGAGGCCTGCGTCTGTTGATGTGGGTGCTACCATCTCAATTACGTAAGAAAGGTGTTGGTTGGTAAAGTGTAAAGAGGGTGTGACAACACTAAAACAGTCTACACACAAAGTCGACTCCGAGACACCAAGTCGACCTTGGTACCTTCAGCTGGTAGTATTGGTCACCACAACCACCTCGTCTACTTTATGGGAGTACCCCGTCACCGTGCTTTATATTTCAATGTTTTCATTATTAAGATGTTTAGAGACCATGATGTTAAGAGTCTCTCTGATAATCTAAGATGGATATGTACTTTGATGTCAACTGTAGATTACTTGTTTCAATTGTTCCCACACAGAGGAACGGTTTCAAATGAAAAGAACTTCAGGAGTTCGCTTTTATTTTTAATTTGGGAGGGATCATGTCTTCGTAATGAAAATTGCTAGTATTTTGGGGGCTTATTTTAAGCACACTACCATATCTTTACATTTATAATTTACTTTTTTTATATGAGGCAGGTTGATGATAACTGGATCGCTGAGGTTTGTGACCACCACGTTTGGAACGGTCGCTGCAAGGATCCGACTGTTAATCATCCGGGTACTTTCTGCACCGCTCCCATCAGACACCGGGCCGGGGTCTCCAGCAGCAGGTGATGAACTTCCGGTTGGATCTATCCCAGAGGGTGCTGCACTTCCTGTATTCGGTTCTGCCCCTCTTCCGGTTGGGTTTGCGGTGGGGCCTTGGCGTGATTTCTCAACAACCTGTCAATGACCATTTATACGTATTATCATATTTCACCAAAATTCTAAATGGGATATTTTTAAAACCCTTGTTTTATTTGAAATACCAAACAAATTTTAAACTATTTAGGTTGGAATGTCGTTCATATTTGTAATAAAGTGATTGCGGGAATCGACAATATCAATGATGAATACTTTCATCCAAAATGAGGAACTCTGATTTCATAGTTTTGTCGTTGCAGGTTTCAGGCTATGCGACGATGACCAAACAAACACCCTGTACCATTTTCATGGTGACATCATTTGCGCCAATATCAAGTATTTACCCTGTATGTGTTTAAGGATATGCGACGATGACCAAACAAACACCCTGTACCATCTGCATGGTGACATCATTTGCGCCAATATCAAGTATTTACCCTGTATGTGTTTAAGGCTATGCGACGATGACCAAACAAACACCCTGTACCATCTGCATGGTGACGTCATTTGCGCCAATATCAAGTATTTACCATGTATGTGTTTTATTTCACTTCACCCGTATGAGTATTACTTGATTTCAAGAAGGTTGAAATCATGCATCCATTACAATACTATTCTTTCGTCCAGCTCTACACTTAATATTGTTCTGATGTAGTTGTGTGATGTATGTAAACAACAGTTGTAGTTTTGATTTAGTGCTTTACATGTGCTAGTTTTGTTTAAACATAAACATGGATCAAGTATGTATTCTAATACAGAATAATAAGATGAATCGCATCCAATTGTCTTCTGATATCAATTAATATATACCCGATGATGTTTTAGTTCTATCAACGAGGGTTGATACATTTTATTTATGAAGACAATATGACAAACTTGTATTTATTATTATTTATTGAATTATTTATTATCGGATTGTATGTCCTCGAATGTATGTCTCTGAACAGGACGCTGTCTTTGCATCGCAAATATAGTTATAACGTCATCCCTTGTATGAGTCATTAACACTTTAATTAACATTAACAGTTTGTGACGTCGTCGTATTAAGAGTCTTGTACTGGATGTCAGGCCATGATGCAACACTATTCTACCAATCGACTCACCGAGAAGGCTTTATCAGTGGGGTAGATTGTGAAGGTAACTCTGTTCGCTCCTTGGGGATTCAATGATGAAAACATACTGGCAGGAAGAAAGATGGCCGACTTTGTTGCCCCGGTTACAGACGTATTTCCTTTCTGAACCTCGACCTGCAACAGAAATGTATTTTGGCGTGATCTTAGCTGACTGTCAATATCATTGTCAAATCAACAAGAGTGAGACAAAGGTGAATATGTCTCCCATTTATAGTATTATTCAGGGTGATAACTGCTTGATATCACTCAGCAAGACACATAAACTGAGGTGCAAAAGAAAGTATATCACTCAGTTGTTTTCCATTAATTCGATATTTTAAAGAAATTAGATGCATTTGATTATGGCACGATACAATAACACCTTTCGGCAGTAGTTTGAATGACTTAATGAGTGACTGTTTTATTTTTTAACTTAAATATCATTATTTAAAGTAGACGGGGGTAAGAAATGAAATTTACACCAACATGACCCCTACCATGTTCAACATGTTGTAAATGTGTGCAGGACGAGGCACATTTATTGATTTTCACACAGAGTATGTGTTATATGTCGATGAACAGTTGTGTCTTGTCAAAATTAATTTGGGGGAATTTCAAAATTTGATTTTTTTAATTTAAAATTTATAAAAAAAAATGCGTAGAGGTATTCTTTGACTGATTTAATGTTTTGGACTAATTTGCCAAACTAGTCAGTTTTTGAATACGACGTCGAAAACTCGAGATATGTGACTTTGAAAATTATACATATGATAAATACAACTGAGTGATATACTTTCTTTTGCACCTCAGTTTATATCATACAATTACCACCACAGAGGTTACAAACCATGATAGTTAGATTTACCACTTTGCTCATACCTATCAAGTGCTGACACACCACACTGTATAACCCATTGAGTATCCTCTGATCTGGCTATGAATGACTCAGATATATACCATGCCAAACACACTTCGTACACAAGTAACACCACTTCAGGGAACAATCATATATGTTGTGTAGTCCCTGTTAGCGCCTCAAACAGAACACCCTAATCATACCAATGGCACGGACTGTAATAATTAAAGGAGCAATGTTCTTCCTGCAATAAAGTCCTATCACAAAAATGTAAAACCAATATTACCAATGGCTAAATAATACTCTTAAATCAAGAAAATGAGTTCTTAAACGAATGTACATCGTTCGGTTTAACCATGTGAGTCCATTTCCCATCGAGCGGCCATTTTAATGTGTTTACTTTATAATGGTCACTCGAAGGTAGTTTAAGTGACCTGACTGATGTAGCGATACCTTAACACTCAAGAGTAGAGTTTTAAACATGGCAGAATGATGGGATGGTCAACCATCTCATTGTTTGAAATCTCAAAATCGCATTAGACCTAAAAATGTAGAGTTCCACACCCCTGCCGCTTTAAACTTAGCACCATTTTCTTCGAATACGAATAGCCATATTCTTTGGATACGGCTTAACGAGTCGTGTAATGCGATGTTTTACCCATTACCGTAACAATATATTATATAAACTTAAATAATACATAGCAAATTTGAGAAAACATAATATACAAAAAAGTGCTACAGCGCCTTTAAATTAAGAGAACCAGCCACGCCAACCATAGCAGCAATTCATATTGTAAAACAACACAATGTACAAACTTCTTAAAGAGGCATTTAGAAGTTGGTAATATGAAGAATTAACAAGTATATGGGTTTACAAGTTCTTTATTGAAAAGATATGCGACGTTTCGGTGTAGATACTACAACCATACCACAATGTTCAGTAATATTTGCTTGATAACGGTGTTAGTATCTACACCGAAACGTATCTTTGCAATAAAGAAGTGGTAAATCCATACATTTGTTAATGTACAAATACACCAAGTTGGCAAGTCCACACAGCAAACTGACCTCTCCTCCTGTTAATTCTCCTCCCTGTGGGTCAGATGCTCCGGTAATGAGCGACACCCCGGGGAAGTCTGCGGGATTGACCTGTACGGCGGCTATGGCCAAGTTGGGTTGTACCAGAATAAGATCTCCACTGGACAGCGACACAGTGTTGGAGATGTGGTCAACGGTCTTCAGAAGTCTGCAGTACAACATATGGTATGCAAACATCAGGTGGCAGAGACATATGTAACTCTAGAATATATTGCTTGCAATCTTACACGTATGCAATATGACTGCACACCTCACTTTGCTTTAATTGAACCATTGGACTTCTTTCCGTAGATACGAGTAAATATAAAAATATGAGCGTTATCATTCTAGCGATTGTGTCTTTGTGAATCCTGGCGATTGTCAAGTGACTTCACTACAGTGAGGTTCAGGATAGATATCACCTGACTCTGAATTAGAACGTCATTATATATTATGTGCCTCTCTCGTCATCACTTAAAATATCTTGATTTAATGTGCAATTTGTCTCCAGTAAACTCTTATTACTAGGTGACCACCATCATAAGAACATAGTACATCTATATTATGGTGCTATCGGGGAGACTAGAGCCACTCTAACCTGCTGGCCGACTGTTTCTTCTGTTCCGACTCTATGAGTACTTCATTGGGCGCCCCGAGCACGAAGCTGACCGAGGCCAGAGTGTTGTTGACCACCTCCCGGGAACCCCCGAATGACGTCACGCCCACCAGCCCCTCCACAATCGTCACGGTGAACTTCACATCTTCATGGCTAAAACTGGTAGCTTCTGATAACAGGTAGTGCAACTCCCGAGACACGTTGAGCATGTTTTCTGAAATGATAGTCTCGTTGTCACGTACGGTGCATCTTTTGCAAATGCTTCAAGGTTAAAAATCGATACGGACTTAAATTGTACAAAGCATATACGGACTTACATATTACAATATGTATACATACATAAATAAGTTGTTTCTCACTTGAAGTAAGGTTACGACTGGTTTTGACTGGATCAATATTCTTCAATAGTATGAGCTCATTTCGACCAGTCCTTTCAATTTTTCCCGGGGTTTACTTGATAGATAACTTTAGAAATCCTAATGTTGCCCACCTCGGTAAATGTAATAATTTAAGAAATGTTTCCTATTATATTAAGCTTTAGATTTATGCACTCAGATAACTCCAGGTAAATATGCTATTTGTCAAGGAAATCATACAAATATTGTTATTGAATGCTTATGTCTCTGTGTTATGTTCAATGGACTGATTTATGAGATCTATCTGTGTCATATTGAATATATATATATATATATATATATATATATATATATATATATATATATATATATATATATATATATATATATATATATATATATATATATATATATATACTGACCTGTAGTGACCTGCGTCCGAGAGAGGTCCTCGAGGCGGCGGGTCATCTCACTGGCGTACGGACACAGGATAAGGTTGGGGTCGCTCCAGATGGCCTGGCCGGACAACTCAGAACTGTATGTGAATGAATGTACATCGATGCACCGTTACATTGAGATTATGTTCATGTTGAAATAACAGAGTGTCTCACACTGATACCAGGTCAATACAAAATAAATACATGATTTTAGTTGTGTCTGTAGCCTAGTTTCCAAATACAATACATGCTTTCATCATCGTGCGAGTTTCACGTTCATGTACATCTTCAATTGTAACGAATTTCCCTGAGATACGAGATTCCCGACGTATTGAGACTGAGGGTAACACAATGTTTCCTGCTCGCTCTGTCTATGCTGTTAAGCAGTCTACGATTTGAACATGCTGAGAACGTCAGCAATAATGTGGGTCAAGGCTCTAGAGTATGGTAGAAAAAGAGAAGATTATATCAAATCAAGGATATCATAACTTAGTTAGCACACATCCACATCGATCATTTCCTCTTGAATTTTAGAGACCATGATATAAATACTAGAATAATAAAATATAGAATATATCTGTAACATTTTCAAGTTTGAGGAATCAAGATCTATTCCAGTTTCCGAAAAGTGTTGTTATCTCCCCTTAAAATACGACCAAGAGTTATCTTTCCTGATTACCGATTACTTCCGGTCAGTACATGATCAACGTGACGTCGCTAGAACAGTACTGATCGGAAGCGCTATCACCACGATTGTAGAAGGAAATCCAAGAAGGATAACTCTAATTTACTAGACTTTTCGTAAACTCGAATACCAAGTCCTGTTTAACCTGAGTCGTATATTCAGTGTACCGGGTTCTTCTGCTATCCTCCATCATTTGAGGGATGATTAGCGCATATTGATATCTTTTATAAACTTGGATTTAAACAGGAACGAATGGTTAAAATAATTCAGATAAATTAATATTACATACAAACATTTTATTCAGTAACCGGCCACTGGACCAAAGACAATGTGCATAATTATTTGTATAATTCGAGCACATTGCAACATATATTTCATTTAGATTTGTTCCTTATCAACAAAGTATAGAAAAAGAATGCATCCTTCATTATATTGGCATTATTACTAATAGACAGATAAACAATCGATATTGAAAAATAATATTACCATAGCATATAGAAATAAGATTGATGTAGACATATGAGTGTATTTGATTTCTGTTCTTTATAAAACTGAAGCAAAATTGAAACACTTCACAACCATCAATTTGATCATCTATAGTGAGCGTTAATAAATCACGATACAACTCACCATGAGCGGGAGGCTTCTAGAAGTATGCGAGCTCTGGCTGGACTGTGCGGACACTTGATGGAGATCTTCTCACCTACAGCTGTCTGCGGCCAGAAGAACGCCCCCTTGCTTGTGTTTAGGAGCTCTGATCTACAGAACTTGGTGTCTGAAAAAAACAATATTCTTTACGTATAAAATGAATACAAAGGAACAGTTTGTTTAAATTACATTAACACAAATATGATGAGAAACTTTAGCAACAAAAGTTAACACCGTTAACAGAATCAACATGTAACATTGTGATACTCGGGATCACACTATCTGCTGTAGAGTAAAATGGTGTTCCTTTCGGGAAAGAGTCTATTGTTTGATTTGACGACATTCCCTCTGACGCATGTACTTATCGTCATCACTGAATATCCCTACCATTTAGTAATCTAGACTTCGCCAAAACGAAGTTAAGCAACTGGCAGTTAAGCTATTTTTTTAAATTCAGCACCCTTCTGATTGATTAAATGACAACGACAGCTCTAATGGCGAAGCCAAGTAAATGCCATTAATCTAAAATTTGTCCACTCTGTGAGGTAATGAGAATGTAGACGGTTTGAATGATCTTACAAAGTACTAGTAATTGGTATTATATCTGGAATCTGAGATTTCTTATCATTTTTAAAAGAAACGTGATGAAAACTACTATATTTATTTTAACTTATTTTCATATTTGAATGCTTTAGAAGACATGCAATGGTATAAAAAGGCCAAAGTTGTCTATATAGCCTTACAACGTACCTTCAGTTTTCAAATTGAAGCGAGACACATTGAGTTTGTTAAGAAGACTGTCCCTATCCAGAGCTGCACCTATAGAGTCCTTTATCTTGTTCATGACCTCCAGGGTGTCGAGCTGAACGAACATCTTACTCTTCAGTTGGAAGTATACCTTCAGTCCAGGTGCGCTGAACATAACATATTAGAGTAATGATAGCAACTAAACATATTTCCACTTTACTAAGTGAACAGATGTTCGATATGCAGCTGTACTTCACTAGATAAGGCTGCATAACTAATTTCTGAAGTGATGAGGGCACTGGGACTTACTCTTTTTTAATTGTTGGAAAAAATAATGACGAGGAAGGAGTACATTTTATTCTTCTTCATCAAAATATAGCCTGGAAGTTGCAGAAGTATACAAAACGGAAGCACGTCCATTCCTGCAAACATTTGGTGGACAAGTGAATTTTGGGGTTTAATTATTTTTTTTTAAATGACAATAAAAAGTGAACTAATGAAAGTGATGCGCCTATGCCCGAGAAACATTTCATGTTTTATTCAGTCTAAACAAGTGGGTGCACACATGTTTAAGTTGTTTTAACATGGTAGCACACTGTAATAATTGCAATTTGTCCATAACTATCGTTCCGTGGGAACGGATCTTTTGTCCTTAAGAAGGGACCTTTTGTCCTTGAGAATGGATCTTTTGTCCTTGAGAATGGACTTTTTGTGCCAGATGAGAATGCATGTGTCTGTGGTAAGCATTCTATTAAATCATTCCATGTTTATAGAAACATGTCATTCGTGTAAATGATGAATGAGGTCATCTAGAACTGAGTTTATTTTCAAATTTATAGATACAGCTATTCAACGCTACTCAAAAAATGTTAACGTTTGAAATCAAATTCTCAGCCTGTTTTTTGAACATGTGGCGGAGTTGTATTAGACTGGTTGTAACAATAAATAAGTTGTTCATTTAATAGAATTGTTCAGTACAATGTTGGAATTAATACAGTTTATCAAAGATGTATCTCATGCTCACGAATGGGTTTTTTTTTTATTGTGTCCGCAATATACATGCACATTATATAGAAGATATCCTATACCCTATTGAATAGAAAGAAGATAAATATCAGTATAAGAAAGTGTTTGATGTGGCAGAATTGTATCTATCAGTTTAATAAAGAAACTTACTTTGTAACAACGCTTAACCTCTCTTGGACATTTGCAAGACAAGTTTACATCCACTGAGGATTGAATTTCAGTACTGATTGTTGTCAGTGTAAGAGGCGTGATTCTCTAACATGAACCCATGATACCTATAGTATAGTATCTGCCTCTCACGAATTATATCAATATGAACCATCAATTTTGTTTCTTAGTTTCCTATTGTTTTCTATATTTGTTCCCAAGGGTTACAAAGTCAGAGTATAATGTGAAAGACAATGAAACATGTTTAGGATACACACACTCAATATGATACGATAGACATCTGCATAAACAGTAATACATTATTTCCTTAATATTGGGATTTATCTATATATTATTATATTTATTCATTTGTTGTTGTTTTTTAAATATATATTTTTCAACCAGATACATTTCTTTTAGGATTTTTGTTTATAAAAACTGAATTTTGAATTGTTTGTTTTACATAAATTGATATATTCCTTAGTAGAAACAATGATTTGATTTATCAAACCATTCATTTTTATTATATAATGTAACAAAGCAAATCAAGTATTTTGAAAGTGATGCCTAATGACGATTTTCGGTGAATATGAACTGTAATGACTTCTCTTGTGTTTAATTAACGGATTGAACTCCCAAACATATTGCAATATGGTATGACTATAACCCGTCAATAATTGTTGACAAAGGGGATGATATTTCAACAACTGGTTAATTAACCGTTGGGCAAGTCAATTTTGTATCAACATTGTTGAATTTGAAAACTGAAACTGAAAAATGTTTTTCACGTAATTTCGGCACAAAAACAAAAGTTATTTTTCTGTGAAACGTCAGTACCTTCACAATTTTAGTTATAATGAAATTTCCTTCATGTGTTTTTATTCCAAGATTGCATGAAAGCTTGTCGCTACCTCAAGGGAGTTTTAATTCGATTTTGATATTGTACGTTTAGATTTGACCAGCATGGCTCACCCAAATCTGACGTTTTCGACGTGAAAAAATCCACCAACTTCTGTGCCGATAGCGTCTTTGACCTGTAAAACAAACATGCGCTTACTACATAAGATTCAGTATCAAATGAAATGTAAAAGTTCGCACATTTGACAAATGACTTTTTCTTCTTTTTTTGGGGGGTAATTAATGCCACTTATTGCTATTCCATCCACCAATCGATAACTTGTTTGATGACATTAGCAACGCAAATCATCAAGGCTTTATTGATACTTTAACAATATATCAACAAGTACTTAACAATATAACAAATAATAAATGATAATAAATAGATGTGATATACTTGAACGCGAAATGTGTCTGTTGTAAATTATGCATAGATATGAATAAAAGAAGAATAAATAAAAGTTTTAAAAAAGCAGGTGAATAATTCCGATGAAAAAAACACCAGGATAATTGATTTTAATTGATTAATTGATTTAAATACAGAATATATAGTTTCTTACGGCCAATTGAACTCGTATCTTGAGTTCGATGTACTTTGGGGATGTTTCGTCACTCAATTCCTCGTCGTACGCTCCATCCCGGAAGGACATCTCCATGTAGAAGGTGTAGTCTTTCAGTCGACCTGCCAATGTCATGTCAATAATAGTCAGACAAAGCAAACTGTTCTGGACGACTTCTTTAGGCTGTAGTGTCAAGATAACGCTGCCACCTATATATGTCATTACAGGGACCTAGTGTGTGACTACAGGGACCTAGTGTGTCATTACAGGGACCTAGTGTGTGACTACAGGGACATAGTGTGTGATTACAGGGACCTAGTGTGTCATTACAGGGACCTAGTGTGTCATTACAGGGACATAGTGTGTGACTACAGGGACATAGTGTGTGATTACAGGGACATAGTGTGTGATTACACTCGGTGTTCAGGAGAATATGCTTACTCCCCCATCACCTGATCACCTGACGTCGCGTATCTTGACAACCTGATGAAGGAGTAAGCGTATACGTAGGAGTTAGTATATACTCCGAAACGTCACGTCGTGTATCTTTACGACCTGATGAAGGAGTAAGCATATATGTAGGTGTAAGTATATATGAAGGAGTAAGCATATATGAAGGAGTAAGCATATATGAAGGAGTAAGCATATATGAAGAAGGAGTAAGCATATATGAAGGAGTAAGCATATATGAAGGAGTAAGCATATATGAAGGAGTAAGTATATATGAAGGAGTAAGCATATATGAAAGAGTAAGTATATATGAAGGAGTAAGCATATATGAAGGAGTAAGCATATATGTAGGAGTAAGTATATATGAAGGAGTAAGCATATATGAAGGAGTGAGCATATATGTAGGAGTAAGTATATATGAAGGAGTAAGCATATATGAAGGAGTAAGCATATATGTAGGAGTAAGTATATACTCCGAAACGTCACGTCGTGTATCTTTACGACCTGATGAAGGAGTAAGCATATATGAAGGAGTAAGTATATATTAAGGAGTAAGCATATATGAAGGAGTAAGTATATATGAAGGAGTAAGCATATATGGAGGATTAAGCATAAATGTAAGAGTAAGTATATACTCCGAAACGTCATGTTTCTTCACAACTTGATGAAGGAGCAAGCAAATACTCCGAAACGTAGTGTATTTTTACGACCTGATGAAGAAGTAAGCATATATGAAGGAGTAAGCATATATGTAGGAGAAAGTATATACTCCGAAACGTCGTGTATCTTCAAAACTTGATGAAAGAGTAAGTATATACTCCGAAACGTCGTGTATATTCACGATCTGGTGAAGGAGTAAGCAAATACTCCGAAACGTCGTGTATCTTCACAATCTGATGAAGGAGTAAGCAAATACTCCGAAACGTCGTGTATCTTCACGATCTGATGAAGGAGTAAGCACATACTCCGAAACGTCGTGTATCTTCACGATATGATGAAGGAGTAAGCAAATACTCCGAAACGTCGTGTATCTTCACGATCTGATGAAGGAGTAAGCAAATACTCCGAAACGTCGTGTACGTACCTAGGTTTCTGTAAGTGTCGTTAATATATTTTGCCATATAGCTGACATTGTTATCTTTACGACTGTCTTGTCGTAATATTAACGTTAATGTAGGCCCAAGCAAGTCTATTCCTGTATGACGTCATTGAGGTATATTGTAATTAACATTGGCCGACTTGATGTCGATATATTTGTATAGCTGCATCATAATCATAATCAATGCTGACAATACATTTACGATAAATGACAACTATAAACTAGAGACGTCTTACCACGTCTTGTCTCAATAAAAATGGTGCATAAATGTAAAGCTAGAAAGTTATGTTTACGAAACGATCGGATGGCACTAACATGCCGTATTAACATGTAACTTGGATATTATAGTTGATTCCCATCTTTGGTGTTCTAATCAACCCATTATATCTCCAGATGATTTTACTGATATATAATGGTTATTGAGGAGTATTCATAGTGCAGAACAAATAAAGAGCTGCCTTAGAAAAATATGGAATATACAAGGGTCCTACAGTTCCGTGCACCCTGTCAACACCGTGTAGCGAATAATATTACCTCCAACGTTTGGTAGATCACAGAGTTTGTCGAGGCAGCAGTAACTACAGTGGAGGAAAGCCTCGGTGTTGGTGGAGTAGGTACAGTTTGTGGGGTTCAGTCGCTCCAGGATGAGACAGCGCCTGTAGGTGGTGCAGCCTTTCCTCACCGTCAGCTGACCGTACTTGAGGGTGACAGTGTTGCTGCATATGCTCTCCTCGTCCTGGGGAGTAGAAGCATGAATAGTCAAAGGAGGGAACATCGACATTTCTGAATGTCAATTTGTTTAATGAACGCCAAATAATGAACGTTTGTCATTTATTACCTGTGAATACATTTTCCATGAAGCGCTAAATTTGACAATTAAAATAACCTATTGGCATGTAGGCCTATGGCTTTACCGGTTACTCACGTCATTAACACTGACACAGACAAAAATAACTATAATTCTGTATTAAACAACTTTGTCATTACACCAAAATTACATCGAGATAATGAAATTATATGATTATACGATGTAAATATATATTAAATTGTCGACGCAAGACTGAATACAGATTGAAGCGAGATCAATAACGTGCTTGAATGTGTCTGTTACACAAGTTAAAGTTATCACAAGATCACGGACATGGGTAACTCGTGAAACGTATAGTAAGGGTTTCTGATCTTTCTATCAAATATCAAGTTTCGAGAAATACGGAATCGTGTTTCCTGGCGCATAAGATATACTCCATAATTATTGGTAAGTAATTCATACTCGTGTCGGTGTTGAACTCGAAGCCCATAGAATTAGCTTCAGCTGGCATCAGCTTCATCGTGTTTACGCAACAGAATGAGTTAATCTATGTTCTACTGATTGATGAAGACTATAAATGCGACCCTTGTACAATGCCTAAGAAGGTATTGATCAATAAAATGCGAAACCAAAGCTTACAAGGTGACAACATGCACCTTCACTCAGTAACCACACACTGCTCTCTGATATCCAACTAACATATACATGTATACACATGATCTTTATATATATATGGTCTTTGATTAGTGCACGTGTGTGTAAAAAGGCGTACCTTGGTCCTAAATATTTACCACTGACTATATATATGCTGTATGTCTGTATCCGAAAGGTTTGATCCCCATACGGTTACTTCAGTGCAAAATTCATGTAATATAGAATATATTTCATATTTTGTAATTATCCAAAAAAAGTAAAAGTAAAAAAGTAGGTAGTTTCGCGAAATGAAAACTAAATATATGTTTCATAGGTACAATGTCATACAGGTAATATTTTCAATAACAAAGTTGTCTGGTGAGGAATGAGGTGCACACTATGATAAGTCATCACTCCAGGTTCCTCTTATGTGGAAGCTATGACCCCCAGCAGAGTCTAATGATCGTCATACGTCATATGGTTGACGGGCCTTAAACATAAGATTAAGTATAAGAACAAGACATATGGTTGGTTTTTGTTTATAGTTCTATCGAAATAAATCAATCGACATCCAAAATAAATGTTTTTATATTGTGAATTTTTAGTGAACAAACCTTTTGAATGCTTGATGTTAATGTTGGCACTATTCCATTACCTCATGCATATATCATACAAACATTAAATCTATTGTTGGACTAATATAATGGCAATAGTCAGAAATGAAGGACAAGTTCATTAAACTGATGGATCTGATTCATTATCCACAGATGAACTTTATGTATTGGAGAATGCATTTGGAGCCGTGGATTCGTTAAAAATAAGCAACGAGCCCCGAAGGGGCGAGTTGTTTATTTTTAACGAATCCACGGCTCCAAATGCATTCTCCATCTTAATCCATGTATGGCGTCACGAAACATACATATGTGATTATCTAGCATTATATAATAGACAATACATTTCAATTATGTAACCTAAAAAATATTAGGCCTATTTTGCAAATTTCGGTGCCCATTCATCGGATATGGTACACGTAGCTTCGACCCTTATGAAATGGATTCTTCCACGCACGTGCATGGCGCAAATCTTCCGCGCAAAGCGATTTGACTGACAGCCGAACTCCTGCATTTCATGTGTTTCAGCACGATCCCCACGCGTTTCACACTTTACCAGTCTTGTTTAGAATGCAGGGGTCTTACTGACAAACAATCAAATGATTACCAGCAGGCCTGGTAGTCGAATAGGTTAGGGCGCTGCGTAACAGACGAAGGGTTACATGTTCGATTCCCGGGTCAGACATTACAAAAATAATCAGATATTTTAAGATTCTAATCAGATATACTAAGACAAAATACATCATTCTTGAACAAATTACTTTGTGAGCCATTACGAAAATGTCAAAACCTGACACCCCTCCTGACTGGATTAGTCAATGACCAGTAGATTCTTAAAAATAATCCACTGTTAACACAATAGAGTGACGTCATCACCATGGATTAAGAGTACCTATATAAACTAAACCTGGATTGCCAAAGGTATTATGGGTGATAAAGAAAGCCCAGACGTGCTGCACCTACGCATGGTTTAATTATTACATACATCAAAACAAATAAGCGAAAAACAAATACTTATGGTAAGCACGTTATATGGTAGTTATAGATACATAGAGAATCTCACTCATATGTCTCCTGATATCAAATATATCAACACGAATTTATAACTTTTATTGTTATCAAGGAGTGTAGATATTTGTGATATGAGAGGACACGAGGGTGCGATTTTAGTTATCATCTAAAATCATTCTTCATTATTAATCACTGACAAAATGTACATGTTTAACCCAGCACTGCCATTAGACTTCCAGTGCAAGTGTGTCATATCATTGTTACGTCATCATGTTTTTGACGTCTCCTATGGATCTCAGTTTGGATGATAAACGTCCGCATGTATGACAGTAAATGCGATGTCAGAGAATTGTTTTGATATACTGTCAATTAGTATCACACATAACTTCTCGACCACAAAAGTTCCTGTGACACCATTCAAAGTCATATAGTAAACAGTTAAGGCACCAATTGTAAGACTATTAGTTTATTATTCAGAACATACATTTTGCTTGCGATTGTTAACCATAATTATGGGGACTTATGTATATAACGGTAAGGCGGTCATGTGAATGTTGGGGTGACAGTTCACACTCTAATGTCGGGTTAGCCACCAACGGCGTTGATACAGGCAACGTTGTGGGATTTGTTCTAGATCTGACGGAGATCTTCCTACAATTGCTGGAGCGCAGAGTCGATGACTTTCATCCCAAACGTGTTCTTTAGGCGACATGTCGCGGAGTCTGAGATGCCAGGGTAAGCCTGACAGCCACGACGTTCTGAGCGAGTACGTGAACGATCCGAGCAGTATGTGATCCGAGCTGTGTCTTGCTGTAACATCACCCCACGTCGACAATGTCGCATTGTGGACGCCAAACTATTGGTTGAAGCACTGCACCCTGTAAAGTTGTCCAGACAGTTGTCATCGGTCAAATCTGCCCTGCGCGAGCCAAGATCATTACGTTTGCCGCTTCAAATTGATCCACCTCAATGACGCAGATGTAACGCTCACCACGTCGACAGTAGACTCGTGTTTGGCCACAGCTTTAACCAGAACTCTGTGCATATTGGCCATCTTCCATAGCCTACAGGCTGGCCCAGTGAACTGTGATGGTCTCCTTGTAGATGTTGCGACGTTCATCGGTCAATGATCCCAAACTGTCGTAGGCGACGAAGGGTTTGTGACGATATGCGAAGGGATCGTTGAAGCTGATCGTTGATTGTTAATGCTTGTAACTAGATGTTTGTCTGTCGGATCCAGTCGTCTTGAAGTTCCTTGTTACTAATGGTCGGCCACGTAGTACTGATTATAAGTTGGTATTCTATGAATATTATATCGACGAGCAACTTCCAGTTTTGAAGTTCCAGTGTGGAGCAACCCAAGTACTCTTAATCGTTCTTTTTCAGAAGATAACACGAGTTAGGTAAGGTTCAAAATTCAATAGGTTTTTTTTCAGTTGACAGTCACTTTAAGTGTCTTTATCTCCTGTGAAAAACCTTCATTCGGTAACAGCCACAGATTAGTCAACTTCTCACACTTCTAACGCTTTCCACGATGTCTTTGTGCACGTGTTTCATGGTTTCATTAACCTTTATCACTTTTATCCACAGCGCTATGTGTAACTCTTGTTAATTTTTAACTTTTGACTATATATAATTCAGGTAAGTTCCCGTATTCGTTTCGTAAATATGTTTTGAGAATGTTTGTGACTGTAAAGTCAACGTGATTTTGTAACAAAACGAGTTGTTTATGTTTCTAGTTGAGTTTCGAATTTTGAAAGACACCTTTAATTTCTACTTGATCAAAAATAAAACATATACTGTTAATATGCAGCTGTTTGGGTATCTTTGTATACATATACATGTTTTGCTGATCATATTCTCATACTCCACGTTATCAACCATTGAACAGATACTAGGAGTTTTGATGTGTGAAACCGGATGCGGGTGACCGTATTCAAATATTATTCAATATTTTAGAAGGGTAAATATATCAACATGCCATAGAAAATGTATATATATGACACGACTTCATCAACAGTTCAATAAGCGGGTGCAGTAATAGATGATGAAAACGTGAGAACCAGACCCCTGACTGATACGACATCCTTTAGCTTAACATAATGTGTTTATCAGGATAACAATAGCATCATTATGTTTATCCTTAATTAGCGACAGTACACAGAACCGATATATGAAGCGATAATAACTTACAGATATTAGATAAATTACTATTACTTTCGTCTTTGAATTTTTTTAAAGTAAAGTTGAAAGTTTGAAATCTTTGAAAATTTCTGTAGGCAAAATCATCATAGTCGTTGATGGAGATCTCGATAACATGCGAACTTATGATTAAAAACTACAAAACAGTGAAGCAAATCACAACATATGATCCGAGCCAGCAATGTAATTTGACTTAAATGGGATTCTAATACTGACTTGGCAAAATCATTTAAACTGAAATCATGAAAATTAATCAAAATAAAAAGTATTGATGAGATTCCTTAATCCATCGGTGGAAGTAGATCCGGGTGATAAATCCACGTCATGAACATATGTTCACATTTGATAACAAAAGCTGTGAAATAAATTAAAATGTCAAAATCGTTTTAAAGGTCACCTTTACTTTAAATCACTTGCGATGTATAAACGACGTTCTTAATGACGTCTATAGACGTATATAGTTCAATTGTTGCTAAGTTACCTGCCATTTTGCATTAAAAAAACAATTTGTGCTTTTCCAAGAACATGAAGCGTTAATGGCGTGAGCACAAACTTTTATACAGCAGACTACGGTCATCTGCTTTGATATACCTGTAGGCGCGTAGTAGTCGGTGACAGTAATTTATACTCAAATGCATTCTCTCCACAGAAATTACTTAAGTCATTTATCCCTACGTACCACAGATAAATAACTTCTGTTGGGAGAGAATGACTTAGACGTTGAACCAATACCTCTGAAAGTATACTTGAATTGGTTCTTTATGAAGTATAGTGATTGACAATATTGAAAACGATATTTGCAGTTGATTTGATATGTCCATGCTGCCAAAATATTTGCCATTTATCAACTGGTAATTAACGTTTTAAAACGAAATAACTATTGCTACCGATAGAATAGGCCATGCTTAGGACAGCATGTTCATGAACACCTTTCATCAGCGATAACCAGACAAGTATACTAGTATATAAATGAATAATTATACATGCGGTTCTCCTTTGAATCTGTTAATGTTAATGTTCTACAAATTCTATAAAGTATAATATACAACATTCATTTGGAATGTAAATGTGAACATAGTCATGGTGTTTACTGTATTTTTCAAATATATCTATATCCAATATTATGTCTTGAAGGTAAGTATGAACTAAGTATGAAGCAATCGCATAGCGTTAAACAAACAAATAACAAATATCATATATATATATATATATATATATATATATATATATATATATATATATATATATATATACTGTAGAAAATAAAGTCAGGTTTTTCTACAAAATCATTATTTGTCACTACAACATTGTTTCATGCCGGGAAAATTGCCTCCCGGCATGAAACAATGTTTTTAGTGACAAATAATGATTTTGTAGAAAAACCTGACTTTATTTTCTACATTATATTTAGCTCCATTTTTTCAAATGTTGAGCATTCTGCCGTTCTCTAACAAGGCCAAAATACACAAAACCAGTTTGGTTTATGTAATTTTTTTCATATATATATATATATATATATACGAACGTATATCTCTAAGAACTGAATGATCAACTAAAATCCAAAAACAAGGGGACAAAAAACAAAACTTCAAATTTTATTTTTAACGAAAACAAACAGAAAGACAACCGCACAGAATACAATTATTAAGAAATAATTAAGAGTAGAAATATACTCGGAAGCATATCATCTGAAACGTGAGTAATGATGACAAATCGATGAAATCGATGTTGAAATTAGCTACAGGTAATAAGTCTACAGGTCAGGCACTTCTGCCGTCGGTTGAAGGGTTCAAGGATGTAATAACTGGACGTGTAAATACTGTGTATCACCTTCACTTCACGTGTAGCAGTTAATACTGTATGTAGATCGATACATCGCCATTGTGCACCTGCGGATGGCCTTCCCCTTAACAATGAAGTGTCGCATGATTTGGCTCAAAGTCCCTTCAAAATGTTCTTGTAAATATATGATTTTTACTTGTTTAATTTGAAAATCTGTTTTTAACTTGGAAATGTGCACAAAAGAATTGGTGGGAGTACTCTTCGGAGTGAAGTGAAATTTAAAAAGTTATCATTTTGATACTGTTTGTAATTAATAACTTTTGGATTGGGTTTCTTCTTTCGAACGAAAATTATCACATTCTTTACTGTGTTTTTTTGTGTGGATATTTTGTGGACATCTATTCGATGTTCGATATGAATACCACTGTTGCGAATATATTGTATGTAGTTGCAATACAGTTTAGTTTTGTCTATTTTGTCTATCTTGTTTTTTTTTCCAAATATTTTTTTACTGGAAAACTAGTAACAAAACAAACTACATGAAATATACAATACCATAATATACTATGTAACAATACTATTACATGTTTTATAATGCATTGAAATATATAAAATCACGTTGAATGCTTCAAATAAGCATATTGTAGATGATTGAATGTATCGAGTCGTTGAACCCTTGTAGACAAAACAATCGTGTCGTAATACTATCTTTGTAATCAAATGTCGGCACACTGTAATCATACCTGTACAAAGTCATGTCCTTACCTTAACCAATGGACATTTTCCATGAACGTAAAACTCAATGACAACATCTCTTTTAACATCTTCTGATATCAAACATATCAACACGAGCTGATAAACATCAAACTTAATGGAGGTTTTCCCATAATAGTTTTACTAGAAGAAAGAAGACAAAGGGGAGGTTTTCCTCATCATTCAAAATCTTCAACAGTTATCAGTAAACGTATAGACACAAATGAAAACAAAATTGCCATTACGCTTCTTAGACATTGCATTGACAACATTGAGTTCATTGCACTGTGACGTCATCAGTATTAAAACGTCATAGCATAACAGCTGCGTTTTGTCTCGAATTTTTCCTATTCATTTTATCTTCCGAGGCAGTTATTTCATATATTTGTCATTTTACATAGTAGCCCCTCATCGTCACAGATGTACAGGCCTAGTGGTAACACCAATCATCATACATGTAGACACAGTCACAATATCACAGTCGTCTCTCCTTCTATGTTCAGTAGCCCTTCATTGTCACAGATCCTGTATGTACAGATCTAGTGGTAACATCATCATATATATGGACATGCAGTCCAAATATACAGTTGTTTCTCCTTCTATGTTTATCAAATTCTGGTCAAATTCTTCTGTTTCCTGAACAGCTTCATGCACACTTAAATTCCCACCCAACCGGTAAAGTCACAGTTTCAATTGTACCTCCGGAGTAAATATATGTCCTTTTAGTGCTCTATGACTGTGTAAAACTGTCTTTCCAATATAAAATCAGCAGACGACTTCCAGCAGTTCATTACAACCCAGGTGCCCACGGTTTAAGGAAGCGAGGGTTCTATATGAATCCACCAAGGTGTTAAATCAAAGTCTTTGATCTGGACTCCTGTCCATGTCCCTACTACATTGTCAAGTTCTTCTCTTACAGTGCTTTCTGAACAGTTTTGCGCAATCGTCCCTGAAACTCTTGTTGAGAAGGGCGTAAATGATAGGGTTTGCCGCATTGTTGAGATAGAAGAGATGGTTAAGGAAAAGCTCAATGATGACCCCTGCGTCTGTTTTATCCAGCCAGAAGTCGTGGATCACCAGGCTCGTTATCTTCAACACCCAGAAGGGGAGCCAGGAGCAGATGAAGAAAGTAGTAACCAGAAACAGAAGCTTGGACGCCTTTAAAGCTGAGACGGTTGTTTTACAGTGGATTCGGACTTGTGTGTTTCCTATCCCTGTGGTTGACAATAAGTTTCCTTCAGGGGCGGCACCGTCCGTATTGGTCGACGATTCCCCTATTATTGCTATGTCGCTTCTCGTGGACACTTTAAGAATTCCCTTTTGCTTAACATCCTGGCTGGTTGGCGGTGGGTCATGTTGTGATGATCTGGCTGGAGTAACCATTTTTCTCCGCCTATAGACCGTTATACCAACTTTCAAATACAACACACTTATCAACGAGATTACTATGATGAATATAAGCAGTATAAGCACCCCGAAAATGAACTGTCCAAGACTGTTTGTATAGTAGTCGCTGTAGTCACACATATGTCCTTCAACGTCGCCGCCAAGGGGAACGGATATCTTCTTGGTGCCATAGAACTCGAGTATGGGCAGGCTGAAGACGGTAGACAACGCAAACGTAACTCCGGTCACTATCTGCACCCGTCTGTGGGACATGTAGAACTGCATCGGCTTGCAAATCGCAAAGTACCTGTCGAAGGCAACAGCTACAAGGATCCCTGCAGACCATGACAAATTGGCATGTATTAGAAACTCTAAAATCTTGCACAGAACGACCCAGGTCTGTGTAAAGTGGTGGTATAGCTTGAAGATGACGTACGGGTGAATGACGAGGCAGGCAAAGAGATCGATCCCTCCTAGAACCATGTACGCAAAGTTCGTCGAAGTCTTAACTCGCTTGTTTGCGTAGACGATAACGACGATGGCATTTCCGACGACTCCAACAATCAAGTTGACAGTCATGAAGACAACCACTGGACGTACTAGCACGGAGTACCCCTCGTCCAGAGACTGAAACACACTCTCCAGACACAAACTGTCGTTCAGGCACTGTGGCTCCAATAGTAGTCCTTCCTCATCCGTCGCCATTGTCAGAACTCAGTTTGGGATATCCTGAAAAAACATATTACTTTTAAATTAAATCATCAATTGAACCAATTTTATTTTGGAATCAATTTCTTTATTTTTTGCGATGTAACATAGTGATGACAAAATTATTTGATATACGATTTCACTAGACCTAATCAATGTCTTGTTATCTGGTGACTGTTAAAGAGCCATTATGGATGTTGATGAACATATCGGAAAATTGCCAAAAATCTGTCTCCCTGAAATATATACACTTAATTTTTCACCGATTTTCCGACCAAAAATAAGCCGAGAAATTGCACTAATTAGTAAAGGTGTTTTCCAGTCTATTATTTTAAAGCGCAAAGCATTGTGGTCTAGCTCACACACCGTATACACAGACACGAAAGAATAACAAAGTTTATGAGCAATGAAAGAAACCGAAATATATAAATATTGGAGAGTATTTATCTACCATTTCATTTAATATGTATTTTCTACAGAAATTAATAACAAAATTTAACCAACTACATGTAGGTATTTTGTTTGAATTTTTTTGAATCAATGAAAAATTAATATATTTGTCATAATTTGGTCTTATCTCAATAAAAAGTACATTAAAGAGGCTATAATTGGTATATTCTCAGGACATTTAGAAACATTGTTTACAAAGCAGTCATCACATTCAGTAATGTAATGTAAAGGCTAGCCTAACTTGCAAGAGAAGCACGTGGACCCCGTACGTTGCTATGGCGACATGCGCTATAAAGACGATCCTTCGCGCTTCGGAAACGAATGTTGTGTAGTACGTTTTATGCAATAAAAGGAATTCTGTTTATATGAGGTCAGATACCCTTTGCGCGCGCTAGTCGAAGGGGGTACATCTCTTTGAAACCAAATTTCATTATAATGTCGTGATATGAAAATTATTTATCACATGTCTTGTTGTAGATAAAATATTTCTCTAGCGATTGACGTTATAAGTATATGTTCCACAAATAATTTTGTATTTAAAACACTAACATCCTTGATTGCTCTTTAAGGTTTCTGAAGAATGACTGCCACGGTACACAGTTATTTGTGTCCATCATTTGTACAATTTACCGTCCTCTGATACACCGTTTAAGCAAATGCTTCATATTGCTGTAGTGACGTGTCATCACCAACACGCGGTTGATATAATTAATTTGAAAGTTTCATAAATCTCATATACATGATTCACCTCATTGTGCCTTGAAATCCCTAAAGTATCTCATTTCAAAGAATTCGAAGTTCGAAGGTATATCAACAATGAATCGAAAGGAGACCGGTTTTGAAATGTAATAAATATGTTCATGATGAATATAATAAAATATTACATTGTAAAAGTGTGACTGTATTTGCTCATGAACATAAGAAGGTAGAAGACAACCCCTTCTTTTATATAATAATTGTCTTTAGTAAGTATTATTATTATCAAACATTACACATTATGTTGATATCTATTCAAAATTTCAATTATTGTAAATTTATCTTAAATCTAGTTTGTAAGCATTCACACGGGAGCGTCGTGTATGTATGTTAACAATGAAGAAGCTGTTATTCAGAAAATGTTGATTCCTACAAATGTCATGTAATAGCTCTTGTTTCCACCCAATATTCCAAAACTTCTCTCCAAAACTCTTGTAATTGTCCATCAAAACTTGATAAACCTAGTAGGTTGTTATTTCGATAATGCAAATAATGTGTTCCATCATTTTTGTATAAATATGTATGAATAAATATATCCATAGGAACATCGTTCAAAAATGAGTTCATTAGACTAATACACCAAATGCTAATGGTTTTACTCCAACATCAAGGTACATTGATGGTTGCTTCTCATACAACTATGACATATCACTTGACAGGCGATAGGAAGGATATACAAAAAATGCAAGATATGTTAATCGACGAGTAATAACAGCGATGGAAAATAGTTACATAATATCTCTAGCAGAGAGACACAAGGCGAGACAGGGGAGGTTAAATTGGACATATTTGTTTGTTTTATGACGTCCTACAGAAATGATGCGTCAACATTGTACTCTGGTCACATTCTTATATCCAAAATAGTTCCCCTCTAACGTCTTGTTTTGTTTTTTTAATGAATTGTAGGAAAAATCAATTTGTGAATTTTTTTATTTAGAACCAAAAGGATCACTTGACTTACAACAGTTTTAATGATGTAGCTTTTATTTCATCTATGAAATGAAGGAGTAAGTTAAAACAAAAATTAAGAGTTTTTCCTCTTTCAATGAAACTTCACGTATTCAAATAAAACTGATGAAGATTCACAAAAAGGATAACTATCATATGAAGGTGATCTACCTACCGTCTTCTGCCGATGTTTCCTGAACGACGCCTTGATGTTTCCTGAACGATGCCTCGATGCTTTCTTGTCTTTGCCTCCAACCGCTGCCGTGGGTTAGCCAGCGAATGAGCGCGCTCAATGAGAGATGACATATGTATATGCTACTGGATGGCGATACGCTATTTCTGTGACACAAGTGAGGGAGACAACATACTGATCACAGTGATTGGGTAAAGCTAGACTAATCTTAGTATTGATTAGCTCGTATGGCCTAGGATGACACGTGAGAAAGGTAGTTTCATTAACGATTTGATATATTTTGATATAATAAATTAACACTAAGTGATGTGTCATTAGCAGCTTTGTCGAAATCAACTAGGTCACTGTTAGACAGCTTTTTGCCAACATGGTCATAAAACATAGTGTAAAAACAGTAATAACTGTTATCAGATTCATCATCACTATCATGGTGTTGTCATTGTATGATGCGATGGTCATTACCATAATCATAATCATTACTCTCCCCTTCATTATCACTTTTCACTTATTTTAAAATCTTAAGAAAACTTTGTCAACACTTTTCCTCAGGTGAAACATCTCGTCTTGCATAAACTAAGTGTGAACACATATTAAAGGCGCCACAGCACGCCGTTTTTACTGAAATAAAGTGAGCTCTCACGAAAAGGTAATTAAGTGTCATCAAATGCTGGATAATACTCATCAATCAATTATAAGAATTCTAAAACGAATTTACATGATTCACTTGTTCAAGGGATCTGACTGATGTAGTGATAACTTAACACTCAGAGTAGAGTTTTAATTATGGGACAAGGATGGAATGGTCAACCATCTTGCTGTCTGAACTCTCAAATTCTCACGAGACCTACATATATACCTCTTACACTGAAGAGTTCCACAACATTGTCGCTTTATTCCTCGCACCACTTTCTTCCAATACCGATAACCGTTTTGTATGGATCCGGTTTATCGGGTCGTTGAGATGTGTTACCCTCTAACGTAACAATATATTGAATAAGCTTTAATAATAAATGACAAATTTGAGAAAACATAATTTGTCAAAAAATGTACTTCAGCGCCTTTAAACCAGAAGGAATAGCACTATTCACTGGTAAGCATAGACTGTAATCAAAGTCAAAACAGGAAACATTACATTAACAAGTGGTATATATAAACCCATGTTATTTGTGAAGTTGTTAGCGACACGATAGTGGCTTTTTTTATACCAAATCTTAGTCATGCACTTTCTATTTCCATGTCTGGCTCTACAGTTTCTATCTTCGATATCGAAGGTCGTACGAATCAGATACAGTGTTGCATTAGTTTTTAGATTAGGGCTTATTGTCTGGCGGAAATGATATGGGAGCTTCTGTGAGGAAATAAATATGTAAAAATAACGTGACTAATAACGTGACGTTACATACGAGTGAATCAGGTGATAACGGCTTCTATGCTTTTGAGACATGTGGACTAGCGGATAACTGGACAGATGCAGTGAAGATATTTGACTGTAAAACTACACAGCAATTAGATACGACAATGTTACATTGCGACAGGTTGATTACCAATTACGTTCAAATCAACATGTACCTTTCTCCACCTATACATATAAGTTTGTTTTATGATGATTAAATCTAACAAAACTTTTTCCCTGACCAGTAAGAGCACAAGTCAGGATTGCACTACAAAGTACTTTTCAAATATGTCATTCTTTGGTGATGTTATCCCCTTTGTACGTAGCTGTTTGATATTTTTAACGAACTAAAATGTTAATTTTTAAATGGCGTGTGCTACTGGTTGAGGGTAATGTCCGAAAATGACGTCGGTCCGTAGGCCCGAGACCGACTGAAACAGGGTCGGACCGACAGATATGATTTGCTGCAGGTCCTTATGGCCTGTAGTTATCAGGTAGCCACATTTTTCATCTGATTTTCATATGTTTAGAAGAAGTCACAATTTTTCTTTTTGTTAACTAATATATTGTTGAAAACGTTCGATATTCTAAGACAGGAAATGACCCAGAAACGTGTTACTTGAAGCCAAATAAAGTTAGTCATCATTGGTTTATGAATATCTAGACGTCCTGTTGATTGGTAATAGTAAAATGTATTCCAGCTTTGATTTTTTAAAACTACAAACGTTTCCTTTCTTTCTTAATGTCTGTTATTACCGAGCAGCTGAATAATTAATGAAACGCAATGTTTACAAAACACAAGAAGACAAACTTCAAATGAGCTCATGTTTACTATTTTGGTTTCAGTTATGCATTAGATTCTATTGAAACGAATATTTACGTTCATTTAATATTGTAAAGGTAATATAAAAATCCCACCAAAATTTAACCATGTTCAATCGAGACAATAAACTTTGTTATGAAATGTCTTAATGAAAACGTTTGGACTAATTTTGACAATGGAAATGTAATGTTATATCAGAGATGTTTTTTCTGTCCACGAGCTCGTCAACACAGAACGTTTTGATTGCAAGTCCACAATATTCAAATGCAATAAAAAAAAATGTGAATTTTAAAAACTGATGTGAGATGTTCTATGTCAACTGTTCCTGTCTTAACAAATTTGAAATATTTTTTATATATCGTCATTGCCAATTCACAAGTTTTCTTATTTGATCTTTTGCTTTAGTTTAGAAATAGATCGACTTGTTTTTATGTTATACAATCCAAAGACAAACTATTTTTAGCCGTTGTGAATCCAACCAAGTATTCGTACATAATATTCTAAGATTTGTGTGAAAAATATTTTCTAAGTGATATTTATAAAACAGTTTTGGCTTTTAACAACTTTTAAATTATTACTTTATATTTATGTTAAGAATGCTTCTAATTCAGGTTTTAACAAAAAGTCAATACTTACAAAATATGATAATAGGACAAAAACATTATGGCTAATCAGATAAACTGGCATTGTATTCCAAAAAGAAACCAAATTATTTTACAATTTTTTTTTTTTAACTTGAAAATATGATACTGAACAACAAATGGTAAAAAATATGTAATAAGTTACCGGATTATTAGGGTATTGTCAACACAATCAGTTATTTTCACACAAAACACTCTTACATTTTATAATTTTCTCTCTGGTAGGCCTACTGAGGCCATATAATGCATATACAAGAAAAGGATTTTAAAAATATTTGGTGTGTTTGCATTTTTCTTCATTTTAGCACAGAATGTTAGGACCTACATTGTCTCATAAGGACCCACAGCTTTCACACCTGTGGGTCCTTAACGCCTTCAGCTGATCAGTCTTAGTTTCAAACACTGGTTGAGGGTGACATGCTTAACCGTTTTGTGAACCCCTGGGCCCCGTTCCATAACAGCGAGCGCTTATAATCGCTCATTGATTGCTCAATGTAGCGCTCAAGTAGCAATCATTCTCTCCTGAACGACACGGTGCAAAACCTCAAATTTCGCTCGCTTTGCTACGTAGCGCTACATTGAGCAATCGCGTTCAAGAGAGGTTTAAAGTAATCGCTAATTGAGCGATTACTTTGAAACCTCTCTTGAACACGGCCCTGGTGTCTTCAGTGACTTACAATGGTTCATTAGCATTGTTGTGCTTCGTCTCTTCGTGTCCATTGTAATCGTTAGCTGATATTGGTTGCAAAGAGTGAATGAGTTGATGTTTAACGCCACTTGGGCAATATTGCAGCCATTAGCGGTGTAGTTGTTTGCAGAGAGATGGTATATTTACTGTCCCTACCTCATGATCACACTGCTCAGTGGAAGCAGCCATGTTACACTCGTCCTCGGACTCCGCCTCGCATCTCTTACAGCGGAGGTCGTCCTCGAACACAGACGGGTCCTCCTCTGCAACATTTCAAATATGAAACACTCATTTTTCCAAATTAGAGATTCCAATTGTATTAATCCTATGTTTCGGTTATGAGATGGACTGTGGATATCGCCCTTGTTTACATCCTACTTTGTATATCGATTGATGAGGTGAGATGAGTAAGGGTTTCACCTTTTTTCACTTATTTCACTTATATCACGACTGCTAGTATTATTGCAGGGAGAAAGCCCGCAACCTGGTAGCCACGACTATCGAATGATGATCACTTACTCTTTCCCACGTTTCTTGTAACATGAATGTTCGTTATCAGTTTCAGGGCCAACTCTATTCTGAAGTCTATCCCGAGTCGAGAGGACTTCCATGTTTGTGAGAGGTGTATTCAGTTCAAAACAAATGTGAATACCAGCAATACCAACCAGTGAGATTTGCTACTATTGGCTCCCACATCATCGTTACTAGTTAAATAACGAGGGCATCCCAATCAAGTTTAGAAATGCACACATACTTGCTTTTCCAATGCTAATTATCAATCCCAGTTTACCTTGACAACTGAATATACAATCTAACACCACCTTTCACTGGACTAGCTTCTAAAGTCTCTCAATGTCATTAAATATGGTTATTCTTGCTATATACCAAGCTTTTCACGTGTCTTCAGAACAGTGAACCGTTCCAGATATTTCATTGGTAACTTTAACAAGCAAATGACCATGCCGTAAGCCCAAAGCTATAAGAAACAATATTAAGGGGAACTACATTCAACATCCAAAAGAGCCGGTAAACGTTAGTTTGATATCTCCTTAAAAATCCAATTGAATTCATGTAGGAAACGAATGTTCATAATTTCCATTAGTGATTCAAGTACAGGCGAGGTTACTCGATATTTCAACATGGGACGTATGTTCATGAATTGCTTGCCGAAATAACAGGACAGAAAACGGGCCACTTTTCCTGCTTCCAGTGAACTATACAGACATTAAAGTTACCAAATTCACCATTGCTCCATCTAATCAGTGCAACAGATACATTTGCCTGTTTTTAGGGGCAGGGGCGATTACTTTTCAAGTAGTTTATGATGGGGACTTCTGTTATTTTATATTTCAATTTTACAATGATTTTTGTCAAGTGCATTTTGGAACAACACAACAGTTTTAAAATAACAAATCCATTAAAATGGATCCTTTCGCTACAAAGTAAAGTATGAAAATGTTTACCATCACAATCAAAGTCGGCGTCGCTCATGTCGAAGAAGGCGAGATCGTTTTTGTTGCTACACTTCAGGTCGTCAATCTCCAGGAAGGAATCTTGGTCTGTGTTCCGCTCCATGATCCAGTGGGACAGAGCCAACATGTCACACCCACAATGCACTGGGTTCCCACTCAACTTCCTGTATGAACATTAAAAACGTTATAAGCACAATCAAGAATTCGAATATCACGAAAGAGTATTCAACCACAACGGGCATGAACCAAATACCAAGAAGCTTTAAAACAGTTATGCGCTAATTCAGGCATCGCCCATAGAAAAAGCGCTATATAAGATGATATATCGTAAACATAAATTAACAATATCAATGAAAACCATGAACAAATTTATAAGCATCCGCCGTGTGTTTATTACTGCTTAACAACGCCTACTATATGGTATTCTGTTAATTTCTCATATATTTCTCTAATTATTATGGTAACAAAAGTGAATGTTATTTAGTGTATTTCCATTTTGTATTTCAATTTTCACCTTCAACTACATTTAATGTCACTGTCTCTACTGGCATATTGTTAACGTTGTAGATATTAAATACAGCAAGTTATAGCTTATATTGATATTTCGTCGTACCAATAGTCAAGTCGAAGAACGACTTCTGCATCACACAAAAGGACACACATATTTTCAGACTTATTTAAGAACATAGATAACACCGTATATAATTAATACCGGGCGGTCTTCAGTTCACCAATACTTGGCTACTAAAGCGTCATACAATACAATCCGTATTAATCTAACAAAATCACACCTTGAATGGCTTTAATTTGAGAATTCGTCAGGCTACAAATACAAGAAAGTCATATTTCTTTAGCTGGTGTATTCGACCAATGCGAACATTTCTAATGAAGAACTGTGTTGATGTACAGCACACTCTCATCATATTATCATCTATAACATAAATATTGATTTGAATGAAGCAATTGAACGATAAGAATGTGACAGTAGAGATTGGGTACCGATGGGGACACAGAAGGGGTTGATAAACGCATAACTAAACGAATGGAGTTTAACGATAATCACAAGAAGATATTAACAAGAGAAAACAGCTACGAAAGGGAAACGAGACAAAGACAAAGAGGACAAGAGGAAAAATGTAGCAGGAGAAAAATAAGAAATAAAACAATAATACAATAAAACAAACTGAATAGTGACGAGACAGAGACGAATCATTAAAAAGGAACCAGGACCCATATTTTCGAAGATCTCTTAGCGCTAAGACAGTCGTAAGTGCCATACATTAACATTGACTTACGACTATCTTAGCACTAAGAGAGCTCCGAAAATATGGGCCCAGGAAGACAAAAGGAACAAAAACGAATGCAGAGCATGAGACATTGATTCAGGTTCTGAACAGTTTCAGTATTTCCTTACTAAGGAACTTGGTGCACACATCTCCGCGGAGACTGCCATTGTATACTTATATTGAGGATACACTTGACATGCTGTTGCCGAAACAAGCAAAAACAACAATAATGCATGTAAGGAAATCATGACACGTGTAATTTTACAAAAAAATTATGATTTTTCATGTACTTTTTACACGGCTAATGCTGATTTGTTCAGTAGCTATTGGATGGGGTAGTAGACGAACGAATATGTAATATGACAACATAAAGGAACTCGTTATCACTTACACTTTCACATTCTTATTACTGTCGACCTGTCGCTTTTGGATGTTCTGCAGAGTGAGAAAAGCGTATCGGGAAATGTCTCTGATGCTGTTACCGTTGAGGTTCCTGCAAACCATGAAGTGATCATATCAATATGGTATGATAACAGACAACATGTGGTATGATAACAGACGTGTCGCACTGAAGCCATCATAACTACTCATACAGAAGCCACTTAAAGAGGACGTCTATTTTCATTGTCTGAAATTGACTTCATCACTAAAACACGTTATATCTTTTGGGGCATATGAAGTGATATTATCTTGGAGAAATCGTTTGCCAGTACATTTTACACAATACTCTGTCATCATCCACTGAATATATAAATACATAAATGAATGCTTTAACAGAATTACGACGCTATGCGTCAAAGCGGGGTGGATTCACAATGTCATGACGTCATCAACGTGATGGGGTCAGATTGTTATGACTTCACAGTACTGTTGACAGTGCTGTGTTTACGAATGGATTTATTAATGGTTTTCTTTTGTCTTTAAAATCAACAAATTTACAATGATTTACGATGAATGAGTCACATAAAGACAAAAAGGGTTTGAATATAAGTGTTGATTGTCAATTTTACAGGGATTTCATTGAGTATGGGGTAGGTAGTAATTTATGTTCAGTCAACAATACCGATTACGTAAATTAGTAATACTATAGTTCTTTACTTACAGTTCTTGCATACGAGACATGTGTTGAAACATACTCGCTGGTATTGAAGTAATCTCGTTCTTCTGTAAAATACTGAAAATGAAGAACATGCATCAGCAGATATTAATCAGTTAAATTCCACATGTATACCATATATCTGACAGCTTATATTCAAATTTGAAATGAGATAGTGTTACTTATATTCGTTGAATCGCGCCCTCTTTCAGTTCAGCACTAAATAGAGGTTTATACTCGATAAGATAATGTTTCTCAAGGAAGTTGCAATCTTACAACTGACACACCGTACCCCCAAAACGTCAACATCTATTACATCTAAAACAACGGAACAATAATAAGTATTTGTAAAACGACAACAGCAACTTTCAAAATGACATTGGAACTCTTATTTTGATCAGCGTAAGATAAGGACTATGACCAAATCAAAGACTACATTTCCCGTGTATGTTTTTGTGCAGTGTTTTATCATTTTTAGGATCCTTCTACTGCAATTTTATATTTACTCTTATATATTGACGTATGTATCCTCATATTTTCTTTCGGATGAAAATTAATTTATTAACGTTGTCCTTATGAATGCGTCACAAAAATAGAATAGCCAATGGAAAATAGGGGATAAATTTAGAGAATGTGTTACATAATTATGAATATATGTTACGAAAAGGGATGTAATACTTGGTGTGTTATTGACATTGAATAATATAATGATAACAGTACAGAATGGCGTTATCATACACACTTACATTGTTTGTATCAAATACAAGTTCCTGAAGGCTCGTGGGTGTATATAGGCAATCTGGCTGCTTTCTATCATCCTGCAAGAGAAACAATACAGACATAGTAGACCATTGTTTGTCAAAGGTGAACTGTTAAATGTGATTATCGTGGATTGATCATACCTAGTAAATGGTCATATGAAGTGCGATAAGAAAGACCTTTATGAATTTGGGGGATCGTCCATTTGAGTAGGGTACGATCGTCGGTATCCCTGTAAGACAGTAGACTAGTGTTTCACGATTGAAAATGTGATTTGATGTAGTTTAGGTGAGTCATCAATTTAATTATAAGTTAAATAAATAAATAAATAATTCATTTATTATCATTGATTTGGAATATTGTATTGTCATATACATGTCGTGGCAGATATCCTTTTAATTTTGTTTTCATTGGTAAAAATAGCGATAGCTAAACATACTTTATTTAAGAAAGAAAGAAAATGGACTTGAAAGCAAGCTCAATGGGCGTATATACATATGTATCTCAGAAAAATCTACATACTTACAAAATATATTGAAAATAGGTCAATTTCAAATGAAATACTACAATGTTGATATGTTGGTGCCCACCACACGTTTACTCTATGATTAGTATATGGTATTTGGTTGTTGAAATGTATGGATGAATATTCAAGCCGTTTCAAATCCATTTGGATTGGATGAAGTGTTGAACAGAGCAGATGTGTTTATTAGCTTCAGAGTCAACACTAGGATTACCATATACTACTGAAAGTATATCATATCCATGTTGATTAAATTAAAGTTCAATGATACACATACGTGATCATATCGAGGGCAGGGGTGTTTTCACTCTGTTTAAGTAAAATACTTTCGTGTGGTGAGACGTATATGTTTTACAGTTGATAAAACAAGAACGACAAGTTCATAACATAAAGCCTTACCAATCGACCAGCACTTGACAACATCTTGTTTAGGTTGAAGGGCATTTAGAAATGGATTACATAAGAAAAACAATACTTTCTGGATTCTGGATAACAACTTATTTAGTGTGAACATATACAGATTATTAACAGTTATGTGGAAATTGAGTCCCGGAAATTAAGATACATGCGAAAGTTTTAAAACATAAGGGTTTTTTTTTAATCCCCGTTGTATAATTTCCTCATGTATTTTATAATCTCCTTCACTTGTTGTCCAAAAATCTTGTTTTCTTATTTATTACTCAGCCGTGGTGAAATCACTCATTAGATAGCAATGAGTTGGTTACAAACATGTGTGAAACCACCGCGTGCTGCCATGTGCTAATGTATGGAAGCAAGTTACATCAATGACTTTTTTGTCAAACCAAATAAATAAATTATAATTGTTACTTACAGCGTTTCCAAACTTTCCAGATTTTGCAAATCATTTTCTTCAATTCTTGTTATACTGTTTTGTGATAGATCTCTGGGAATAAAACAAATGCAACAACTGATGGCGTAGGCAAAAACATACATACAATAATATGACATTTTTTTTATCTGACATCAACCTACTTGATTTTTAACTTTACTAACCGTGAATACATTAGAAACTAAAAACAGTATCAAAGTGTATTCAAAAGGTTATACAAAGATGTACATTAAGGTGAAATTTACATTATCTATATTGAACATTCAATTGCAATGTATAATGTTTGAAAAGTGTGTTAATTGCAAAATGTCGTTATCTTAAACAAATAAGAAAGCAAATTACCTTAATCATAGGAGAAAAACAAACTAGTTTTCAACAAAACAAAGGAAAGCGAAGATCGGATACTCACAAGAACTTTAGGTTTGATGGTAGTTTCTGAGGCACGGAAGTTATCCCAACATTTCTGCAGCTAACAGTTGGTCGGTCACCTGTGTTACAGTTACACTTGGAACAGTTTAGATCTTCACTGATTACAGGTGAGAGGTAGGTGAAAATCACAGGTAAAATCCACAAGAAACACATTTGTCCTTTGAATTTCATGATAAGTGGTAATATCATTGTTCAAAGCACACAGTCTCACACCTTCAACCAGAAACCTACAATCGCAGACACCACGAAACACCTACACGCTCAGGTAAGCATATTCCAATTGGAAGGTCAGAGGTCACGTACAGTTGATTGAGGAATACATCGTTTCACATCCTCAAACATTCAGGATCTGTCATCAGTTTCAGTCTTGGAGAGATTCAAAATGTCGAGAGTGTAATGGTGTGCTTGTATATACGTAATGAAGCTGGCCCACCTGATTCACACCTGTCCTCTACCTTGTTGTACGTGGGGATTCTCGGGTGTCGCACCAGCCTACCTGTAAACCACGACACAATGTTAACACACACACTCACTGTAAAGTCTCCTGTCAATACAGCTAGGGGTACAAAATCGGACTATTACACCGTTGCTCTTACTCAAACTTTACAATCATAAACATTTATAGGATTATCATTCCTCTCAAAGAGTTTTTTAATCAACGGAAGGTGATAAATCAAAATCAAAATTAGGTCATTGCTCTCAATGAGAGAAGTTGAGGTCATACCTAAATAGTATTTTCACGCATAGTGTAGGAATATGTTTATGCAGAAAGTCATATTAAAGGCGCCTCCCTTTATCTTACTCAGATATGTCATATTTGTGCATAACATACATCATCGTTCGCAGAATGTTATAGTTATAGGAAGTATACCGGTTACTAAAACTTTTAGAATTAGAATTTAGAATTTCGAACATACAGAATTATTTAAATTCCTACATCATTTGAAGTTGTGCTGTGACGTCCTATAAACCTACCGTAGAGTACCCATCAAGTGTAGCGCGTTTGTTAAGCATTGGATATTATTGATTGAGTGTAATGTACATGCATGTTCAAATGAAGAAGTGCCGTTTATAGGTTCGGGGTGAAGTTGCACTTTTTCCTTCGTGACATTATGAAGAAAGGCCTGAGACCTGATTGTATATAGTTCCTGAAAACAATCTCCTATAAACCTGGGAGGAACGATCTCTTTGATCAACACTGACATCGGGCGAAACTGTCTTTAATATTCAAGATGATAATTTTTGTTTGCTTATTGTCTGTAGTATATCGATGATGATTATCAATAACCACCATCATATTTCATGATTCAATAACAATTGCCATCTCATTTAGTATATCCATCGTAGAAATGCATCCTCCTTATAACGTGTGTATGTTAGAGTCGAGAAACAGGGTAGCTACATTAGCAAGAGGACGGGTTGTTGTGCGGATAATGTTGATTGTTGGGATAGTGACATTGCTAGGCCCACACTTGTAGGAGAAATGCCATAGATTGCTCATGTGTTGACTTTACGGGCGACTTCGGAAGAGGCTAGTACACTGTATATGTCTGAGAGCACATTAATATAAAACCTTTGTATCTAATGGTCCAAACCTATGTATTTAATGGGTATATCTTATTTTGAAACTTTACAGTAATCCTAGGTGTAACGACGATCATAAATCATATTGTTACTGAAAGCCCTTTCTTCTGATCCAAGGCTATGATCGTCTATTAAATGTAAGGAAGCACGTTCAGCTAGCTAAATACAGACATGCACAGACCCTACAGTACAACAGAAACTAAGCATTATAAAAATAAATCGGGTACCAAACTGAGCCCCTACTGCGATGACGCTATGATGATACATTTAGCTGAATAAGTACAATACATCTGTCTCTCGTCCAGGTACAGCATGACCTGATGACCGTGTAGACAGTGGCCGTGCATTCAAAGTTACTTTTTTAGTCGTGGTGCGTGATAAGTGGATTCGAAATACCTGTTCTTTTATATGGCATCAGAAGTTCAGTCTGTTAAGCGAAAGATTTGGATACATTTGCCTAAGCAAGTGAAACTCCGTTAAAAATAGAGTTATACATTGACAATCGTTTTGGGTGATGTTTTTCTTGACTAAAGCTGATGCTATATACCTGATCTAAAAGGAAATCGATATTTCTTAGGTAGACTTGTGTGCTGTTATTGAACTCCAAGAGCTTATTTACTCATTTTCTGGCAATAAATTATAGTACCACACTATAGTTACATGTATGACATCATCAGATGTCTTTCCACATTCCACATAAAAACAACTAAATCACTGCCATAAAGTTGACATGTTCTACATATTAAACTAACTAATGAACTAACTAAGTTAACCGGTACCTCCATTGGATAAAACAAGGAAACTCAAATTGGAAGCATGAATGTAGTTTGCATTTTAAAGGGATTTTGTCAAAGTTATAATTTCGACTTTCAGAACTGATTTGATACCATGAGACCGATGTATATGTACGGGATAACCGTGGTTATCTGATGAGGTGATCTCTATAGCTCTCACACCTGTCTTTCGTCAATGAAGGTAAAATAGTTTTATACATAACCATTTCTGAAGGGGGCTTAATATTTTCAGAATTTTAAAAGGTGCGTTTAACCATTGCTTCAAAGGCAGACATTTCTATGGTATAGGATGTAAAGATATGATCTATGAATGATAACTATACAGTTTTGATGGTATCGGAAAGGTTTTAATCATATACAGACATGCACTACTGATTGACGGATGATAATGTCACCTAAGTGTCTTCTTATTTATTTGTTTGCTGATATATTTGTTATCAGTTTGATACGAGTTCGAGATTATCAAAAACATATTGTCTATGATTTGTCAATAAAAATTTACATCACTGAACACTTCAATGTTAAAAGACGAACATTCAATTAATAGCAAATCAACGACGTCAAAGCATTGTGTTGCTTTATGTTGTTGACGTCATGGAATTGTGAGTCATGTACTTGATGCATTTTAATGTCATTAGAACGTCAATGCAAAGTCTAGTGTTTGAATGATATTTCTAAGAGAATTTGTATTGCCCGAGCGAGAGCACGATTTGCACGAGTTTCGTAAAAGTCATATGACACACTTTCGAGTGTAATAATTTCCTTATCACCCATTTTATTCCATTTAATAAAAATAGTCAGGAAACGGCCCACTTATCTTGCGACGGCAAGCTACAGTGACTTCACGAAGAATCGTTTTATGACGTCACAGACGACGAAATACGAGAAGTCGCGGAGAAACAATTGTTGCTAGGCAAACGTGATATGTGCACATGTGCTCATATCAATAATATTAACTCGGTTATTTTCAACCATATGGGTAATAAATATTGATCTCATATAGAGTTATTGGTGGTACATGTTGGTCTGGTCACCTGATCAATATTTGAAACTGCATGTTTAAAAAGTACTCTTCAAAAGTAAGTTTAATGATGCGTGTCTTAAAGGGGCAGTAGCACGTTTTTTCGCTGAAATAAGTCGATGAAATATATTTGAAAAATAATTTCACCAATCGTAAAATTTCCTTTTCTTTTCGTAAAATCAAGTTATAAATGAGTGTACATGGCTAAGAAAAGCCATTGGAATCAGTTTTGTCATTCGAAATAATAAAATGTGTTCACAATAAAATGGCCGCCATGCAATTTTTGCTTTATAAGCAACAACATTATTAATATTCTATTGATAATTGCTTTGTGTAATAAGATGTTATACCCTCTAAAATAAATTTAAATGGCACAAACTATAATTATAAATAAGAAATTTGAAAAAATAAATTTTGAAAAAAAAGTGCTACTGCCCCTTTAAAGTGTTTATTGTTACTGCATTTCTCAACTTGTTAACCTTCTTTACGACCATTGATAAATTAGTACTAAGGCCGATTATAGATTGTAATCTCAAAGTAATATGGGGTCTGAAAATTAATGTTTGAGTAATGTAAATCTGAGCATGAAAGAAATTCAATATAGTTTCGTTTATGAAATGTAAACAAGATGTGATATTGTAAAGGGTTGACAACAAGAAAGAGAGAGACCCTAGATACACACAATAATGTCGTGTGTTGAGTCACTATGGGGTTTAATCATAACACGGACATAAATCATAGGTATCTACTGCCACAAGGACTCTTGTTAATCTGGCGGTATTTGTTCAGGCTATATAAATATTAGCACTGTTTTACTTCCAGGAGTACCTTGGACTAGACGACCATTGTCCCTAGCGGAGACGCCCGTGTAGAAGGCCGCGTAGACGCTAATATGCACTTACATTTTGTCCAAAATATATGATGGTATGTGAACACACAATCTGTAACGAAAATCGACAAATGATTCGAATTGGTATTTGAGATATCTGATCATACTTTGAAATATACTTAGAAACATGTATGTTGATACAGGGGTGCAGAGAGCGAATTCGTATGTTGTATTTCATTTACTTGAATGTGGGTCTTTATCTCTAAAGAGCTATGTATACATCTTAGTAATATTATACCTGTTTTGTATAAAGTGGTGGTTTTATATGGGACATGTACTTCAACGTTCTGACCGCTTGTTTGTTGACCTGTCCATCAAACGACCAGTATATATGTCATCAATGAAGGGACCGGTCAGAGCGATAATATCCCTTGATTACTGTCTAATGCGTTTGAAAAAGCTGACGACATTACTTTCTTGCATTGATTAAAGTCATATTCTGAATAAACATGATTTGTCGTGATCTCAAATAAATGTCAGTCGCATTTCAACAACGGTTTATCTTACACCAGTATGGTCAACATTAGGATCAGGAATGAAGTACGGCCAGTCTTTGAACTGTATGTGTGTTATTATATCAATATTAGACTCGCCTGGTGCTGGAGTAGACACGAATTAATCCTCTCGATGTCAGGAGTTTTATAGATAACCATATTCTTGGCTCCGTTCCATAACATCGAGCGCTTATAATCTCTCATTGATCGCTCAATGTAGCGCTCAAGGTAGCGCTCAATGTAGCGCTCAATGAAGGGCATTCTCTCCTGACACGTTGCGATTCCTCGGGGTTTGCTCGCTTTGCTACGTAGCGCTACATTTGAGCAATCGCGTTCAAGAGAGGTTTAACAGAGCGATTACTTTGAAACGTCCCTTGAACATGGCCCTGGTTTCCTCAGCAGCGACCGTAAGGTATAGATGTCAACACACATTTTAATTTAACACACTTCTTATTTTAAAAAGGTCTACTTGTGAGCAGTGAGGGATTTACGTTTCACAACAACACATAAGTTCTGATATAGCATCAATCAATAGCAGCTTGAACTAGGTTTACCACCTCACAACCAGAAACATCTAGAGTCGCCCCCCCCCCCCCCCTCAACATAGACTGTTTTAGATCTCAAGCTTTGTCAAATTCATCAAACCACTAATATCTGTCCTCATAGTGTTGTTTTACGACTAGTTTGTACAGGCAGCCTATCTTGCTAATTTGATTATATGTGTTTTCTTTTAATTTTATCCAGGTGTGTAACACGTATAAGGACGGGCTTAAAGTTCGTGAAAAGTTACATAATAATAATGACATAATAAATAAAGAGGAAGAGGTAGATCTGCGTTAAACTGTATCCATAAGCAGTATATTTGAACGTACAAAGTCGAAGCTTAATGTCACTGATATGAAAGATAATGAAATGGCATATAACGTTACAGCTGTAATTAACATCACGTTTCTTGAAGGCCATTGCCAAGAACAATTTGTATTGTCACTGGGTTACTATCGCTTATCTCTGTTGCATTATATATGCACAAAGGGCTGCTCTTTGAAGAATCAATTACTGGGTACACGTACGTTTACATCTACATATATATGAGGTGTTTGCCTCTTATTATTGTCTCCTTATTCCTTGCACAGACAATTCTCGAAAGCTCTTTGTACATGCACCTAATAGAACTGACTTGTAGTAGACGTATTAACGCGATAATAGATGACTGGTTCCCATTGCGTGTTGTCATTTAGTTATTGGATGTAAGAGACAAACAGCTGTGGTTTGAGACTGACTTTACCTGCAGTATTTCTCCCATTTGATACATACGTTACATACTCATACTGCCACCGTGACTGTAGTAGTTACCAGAGTGAATTACTTCATGTGTCACCAGTCATGGGAGAAGAATATCTCTTCAACTGCCGTAAAAACCATTGACCTTATAGCTCGAAACATAAAAACACAAAAGACAACTTAAGTGGAAGAAACCCACTGGCTCAGCTCCTACACTTTCATCCTGCAAACAAAAATTTGGAAAGTATATTGTTCCGATAATGTTCGATTATTCCCTTTGATAACTTTATACACGTAAGGTTATAGCTCTATTTACAAATTTGTCATTATCCTCAGCGCATTGGTCGACAACTTATTTTCTTAACTTTTCAATACAGAACCATTATTCTTTCATTTGCGACCCACCGAGAACGTTTACTTGTTAGTTTAAGGTAACAATTATATGTCCAATGTCCATTTGTTTCTGTCTCTGCCAAAAGTCTACGTGTTTCTGTCCCATCTGAAAGTGATTTTGTCCAATGAACATGCGCTTATAGCCAATGTGCACGTGTTTATGTCTATTGTACATGATTGTGTTTCTGTTAAATATTCATGTGTTTCCTTCCAATGTGCACGTGCTTCTGTCCAATATACACGTGTCTATGTCAAATGTTCACATGTTCAATGTTAACACGTTTCTGTTCAAAGTCCATATGTTTCTGCCCAATGTCATTTAGTTTTGTCCCATGAACATGTTTTTGTATACAATGTCCATGTATTTCTGCCCATTGTCCATGTATTTCTGTTCAATGTCCATGTATTTCTGTCCAATGTCCATGTATTTCTGTCCAATGTCCATGTGTGTTCTGTCCAATGTCCATGTATTTCTGTTCATTGTCCATGTATTTCTGTCCAATGTCCATGTGTGTTCTGTCCAATGTCCATGTATTTATGTTCATTGTCCATGTATTTCTGTCCAATATCCATGTATTTCTGTCAAATGTCCATGTGTGTTCTGTCCAATGTCCATGTGCTTCTGTCTAATATCCATGTATTTCTGTTCAATGTCCATGTGTGTTCTGTCCAATGTCCATGTCTTTCTGTTCAATGTCCATGTATTTCTGTTCAATATCCATGTATTTCTGTCCAATGTCCATGTGTGTTCTGTCGAATGTCCATGTATTTCTGTTCAATGCCCATGTATTTCTGTCCAATGTCCATGTATTTCTGTCCAATGTCCATGTATTTCTGTCCAATTTCCATGTGTGTTCTGTCCAATGTCCATGTGTTTCTGTCCAATGTCCATGTATTTCTGTTCAATGCCCATGTATTTCTGTCCAATGTCCATGTATTTCTGTCCAATGTCCATGTGTGTTCTGTCCAATGTCCATGTATTTCTGTTCAATGCCCATGTATTTCTGTCCAATGTCCATGTATTTCTGTCCAATGTCCATGTGTTTCTGTCCAATTTCCATGTGTGTTCTGTCCAATGTCCATGTGTTTCTGTCCAATGTCCATGTATTTCTGTTCAATGCCCATGTATTTCTGTCCAATATCCATGTATTTCTGTCCAATGTCCATGTGTGTTCTGTCCAATATCCATGTATTTTTGTCCAATGTCCACGTGTTCTGTCCAATGTCCATGTGTTTCTGTCCAATGTCCATGTGTTTCTGTTCAATGCCCATGTATTTCTGTCCAATATCTATGTATTTCTGTCCAATGTCCATGTGTGTTCTGTCCAATGTCCATGTGTTTCTGTCCAATGTCCATGTATTTCTGTTCAATGCCCATGTATTTCTGTCCAATATCCATGTATTTCTGTCCAATGTCCATGTGTGTTCTGTCCAATGTCCATGTCTTTCTGTTCAATGTCCATGTATTTCTGTTCAATATCCATGTATTTCTGTCCAATGTCTATGTGTGTTCTGTCCAATATCCATGTATTTTTGTCCAATGTCCATGTGTTTCTGTCCAATGTCCATGTGTTTCTGTCCAATTTCAATGTGTGTTCTGTCCAATGTCCATGTCTTTCTGTTCAATGTCCATGTATTTCTGTTCAATGCCCATGTATTTCTGTCCAATGTCCATGTGTGTTCTGTCCAATGTCCATGTATTTCTGTCCAATGTCCATGTGTGTTCTGTCGAATGTCCATGTATTTCTGTTCAATGCCCATGTATTTCTGTCCAATGTCCATGTATTTCTGTCCAATGTCCATGTGTTTCTGTCCAATTTCCATGTGTGTTCTGTCCAATGTCCATGTGTTTCTGTCCAATGTCCATGTATTTCTGTTCAATGCCCATGTATTTCTGTCCAATGTCCATGTATTTCTGTCCAATGTCCATGTGTGTTCTGTCCAATGTCCATGTATTTCTGTTCAATGCCCATGTATTTCTGTCCAATGTCCATGTATTTCTGTCCAATGTCCATGTGTTTCTGTCCAATTTCCATGTGTGTTCTGTCCAATGTCCATGTGTTTCTGTCCAATGTCCATGTATTTCTGTTCAATGCCCATGTATTTCTGTCCAATATCCATGTATTTCTGTCCAATGTCCATGTGTGTTCTGTCCAATATCCATGTATTTTTGTCCAATGTCCACGTGTTCTGTCCAATGTCCATGTGTTTCTGTCCAATGTCCATGTGTTTCTGTTCAATGCCCATGTATTTCTGTCCAATATCCATGTATTTCTGTCCAATGTCCATGTGTGTTCTGTCCAATGTCCATGTGTTTCTGTCCAATGTCCATGTATTTCTGTTCAATGCCCATGTATTTCTGTCCAATATCCATGTATTTCTGTCCAATGTCCATGTGTGTTCTGTCCAATGTCCATGTCTTTCTGTTCAATGTCCATGTATTTCTGTTCAATATCCATGTATTTCTGTCCAATGTCTATGTGTGTTCTGTCCAATATCCATGTATTTTTGTCCAATGTCCATGTGTTTCTGTCCAATGTCCATGTATTTCTGTCCAATGTCCATGTATTTCTGTCCATTGTCCATGTATTTCTGTTCAATGCCCATGTATTTCTGCCGAATGTCCATGTCTTTCTGTTCAATGTCCATGTATTTCTGTTCAATGCCCATGTATTTCTGTCCAATGTCCATGTATTTCTGTCCATTGTCCATGTGTTTCTGCCGAATTTCCATGTATTTCTGTCCAATTTCCATGTGTGTTCTGTCCAATGTCCATGTATTTCTGCCCAATACTGTATGTACATGTATTATCTCTTCAAAGTTGACTGCTGACAGAGACTTAGTCTACTGTTTGTCCACATTGGATTAGCGTGTTTGTTTAACCTAGAACCAATCCATTTATATCAAACCTTCAGTGACTAGGCTATGAATGGAAATGGGGCAAAGATTAATGTTTCTGAATATATTTCGACTCAAAACCTAGTATGTCCTCTTGCTAGGCATATATTTGAAAATGTTCGTTCTTGGAACACCAAACAAGACCTTTGGTAAATATCGCCCATTGTATCCACAAGTTGGACTATTGCGAAGCAAAAATGAACTTTTACCGAAAGAATTTTCTACCCGAATCTTACCAGTTTTAAGGAATGACATTCACATTTGTGTGGTCAAACATTTCGTTAATAGCACCAATTGTATCTGACTAAGCAAGAATGAACACATAACTTTCGTGAAAGTTCATATGTAATGAGACATGTTAAATGGATCTTAGATTTAACAAACAACCGTGATTTGGGGCTTTGGGCGATTATATAATGAATGATTCTAGACACATGGCATGGGAGGAAACATTAATGACAACAGTTAGCATCCGACAATAATTATACCACAAGTTACCTTGAGATCAGAACGGTGACAATTCGATTATGTCATTAAACTGTTTGTAATGGTTTCGTTATAGAAACGAAGCCTCTAATTGAACAAGGTAGTCCTAGAGCAGAGCTATATGTTGATAGATAGAGATTATTAACCGAGGAAACGTGACACATGACTTTTATCAAACGAGCGCGAATCATTGTATTGCCTAAGCGAGGGCGATTGTTATATACACATTTGCCCGAGTTTCGTAACAGTCACAAGGTACAATTCCGAGTGTAAAAATTTATTTATCATCAAACCCGAGAAATACCTGAGGCTGACCAGTTATATTTGGGGAAGAAAAGTCAAGAGAAATTGTTGTAAAGTCCCGCATAAAGCGGATAAGTTTATTAACATAAATATGAAATGAATACCGCCTTCGAGCGGCACTTATAACAATATATAATATGAGTAAATATCGTAATATTTTTCAATTTGAACTTGAACATTTCAATACATAGGTAATTGACAAATTTATTCCCCAAAGGTGAGGGTAAATTAGCGCCCTATAAATACATGTTAAACGTACAGGAACAAAAGAGGAGGAGGCTGGGGAGATGGAGGCTTTTAAAACCAATTTTGAAGCGTCCTTCCGCCTAGAGATCCGAAATTGAAGTGGCGACAAATGCGAGGGCTAGCCAACATGACGTCACGCATGAAATTATGTCATATCCGCTTAGAGCGTGACAATTCCCGCATGAAGCGCAGCATAACGTATCACGAAAACTGAATATTATTTTGATCACTGGTTCTCGCATAAATACTTTTAAGTTGTAAAATTGTATGTATTACCCATTCTATTCCTTTTGAATCGCGTAAAACTAGACAGACAACTGCCTACTTCTATTATCATATTATAATTATGTATTGTGAATTCACAGACACATAAATACATAATGCTTCTCGGCGATGACTGGGTTGTTTCAACCTTATGGGAAATACAACTCTATACATTAAGAACAGTTCGTGTCATAACAACAAGGACATCCGTCCTGCAAACCTTAGGTAATTGCCACGGTTAACTAATTACACAGCAACGAAAAAAAACCCGAAAACGTTTTAATTGATAAAGAAATACTAAATAACTTTTCAACAAAAGTTTTTCCCCCAAATTTTGTGGTATCTTCACCTCATGAATATTAAACAAGTGATAGATTTTCAGAGAAGTTCCCTACAACAGACTTGCAAATTTCTAACCTTCTTGGTTAAAAAGTACGAGTGGAAAAATAAATGTTGACGCACTTTCTCCAATTCGCTTTTTAGAAAGATAATTGAGTTTGGGATTTAGTTCCAAAACCCATAGCGATCCTAATAATGTTGGCTTATCTAATCAGCTTTGTGATATTAAATAGCTTATCTTTGCGTCTTTTAATTGGTTTATATGTTCTAGTCGACTATCTTTATTAGGAACATTGTAACAAATAAAGCTCATTTCAACTGACTGGGATACTTTTTCCATGATTACCATTGGACAGACTAATGCCTCGTTTACACTTGTCCGCAAAATGGCTAAGCATCATTCCGATGTGTTACGCATATGGCGGAAGATATCGTGCAGTGATGTCAACAAACTGGCCTGTCAATCAAATTTTTCGTGAACGCGCGTACTCCGGTTTTCAAAGTGTTATGACCAATTTAAGCGTGCACATAGTTATGGGGCCCGCGTGGGCACGCTACACAGATACCCACTGTTCATCAAAGAGGTTGACTCTTATAAGACCTAGTAACACACGTCAATGAACAGTTAGAGAGTTTGAGAAGCATGCAGGGTCGAAATTACAGTAAAGAGGCCAAAGACCAACGTGATTACCTGTCCCACTGCTATTCACCACCTGCAGGATATGTTCCTTTGCAGGTGTTCACAGAACAGAGACTCTAAATTGGCATATTGGTATCACTCAGAGGGACCAATGGTTTTGGTGTTTTTTTATATTCCTTTAGGTCTCTGTATTAAAAAAAAGTATGATGGACATCTCAATTTGTTAGCTCAAACTCAAAACGAGGCTAAATCCAAGATGGCCACCAAAACAATGATATTTTTGGTAAAAATGTCTCGTATAATGGATTATTGTATATTTTTTCCCCATCAAACAGGGTAGAGTACAATAAAGAGGCGCATAATACATCTACCATTTCAATATAAGCAAAGAATTGACAAACATTGCATTGCTGAAAGACTTGTTGATGAAAATATGTTAACATTTCGGTTATTAAATAATGTTGTTTTTCCATCGGTGTTCACTTTCGGCAGAGTTTCCAAGAAGATGTGTTCTATATGTTTAACCTTTTTACTTAACTATGTTGGCGTTAATTTTAAGTAATTTACATCCCATTAGAAACGCATTTAGCGCCGGCATAAGCCGGCATAAGCAAAATGTCATACCATACTTCACTGCAAGTTTCGGTCTCATGTTGAGATTCTTGGCGTTGAGTTTACAACAAGCAATGATGGTGAAGACATATGTAAACTTCCCTTTTACAAAACTATATTGGTGCAGATAATACTGTAACCCCGGAACTATCACAAACTTAGTTAGTATAAAGAAAGTGATAATATATGACAGCAGGTTCTCTTAAAGAACTTTGTTGAAATAGCTTGAATACATCCTGTCACTTGAAGAAGCTGTCACTTGAAGAAGTTCACAAGTTGAAATCTGAACACCAACTTAGAGTACAAGCAAGACAAGCATGAACCAGCCAGACTTGTTTGAATTTTTCCTCCGCCGTTGTTCGCACGTTAAGCCATGGGAAACCCAATAAAAACCTTATAAAACATTTTCCGGGGTGATTTGACCTTTGTCTCCACGTTTTGTACTCAAGGACAAATTTTTTATGGGGCCCTCGCGGAGGCATTGTGCGCGCAAGTGTATACGAGGCATAATGATGAATATACCTGATCCCCTAATTACGCACATGTATATTTCTCGTTGTACATGAAATGTCATCAGATATTAATTCACTGACATTTTCTCAACTGATTCTGCCACCTCTCCAAATGATCTGATTTTGCAGAAATTAGTGTAACACTGGTGGTCTTAATTAATTAGACAAGACTCCTTATCATTTGTCTATTTGATTCAAAGTCCTTAGTATAATTTTATATTCACATGTGCAAAGACTAATTTGATACTTTTAACTTGTATATCGAGATATGTATTGTAGCGTTACCTGCCTATGTTAAAACAATGCACTAAAATATTAACTGTACGACTGCTTTGTTGAACAGGATCCTAGTCGATAGTGAGAGGCCCAATACCCAGACCAACTGGGTTCCATTCCATAACAGCGAGCGCTTATAATTCCTCATTGATTGCTCAATGTAGCGCTCAAGTAGCGCTCATTATCTCCTGAACGAAACGGTGCAAAACCTCAAAGTTCGCTCGCTTTGCTACGTAGCGCTACATTGAGCAATCGCGTTCAAGAGAGGTTTAAAAGTAATCGCTAATTGAGCGATTACCTTGAAACCTCTCTTGAACACGGCCCTGGTGTTCCCAGTCAGCTGTACCAGCAGAACCTCCCTACAGTACAGAATGTTCTTGTCCTCTCATGTCCTCTACTTCTTCTACTACCTGGTCTCAAGAGGATGCCCCAGGTATGAAAGTAAATCCTATTGTGACAATAATATTGTTATTATTGCAAAATAATACAATATTGGATTTATGAATATCTGATATCCTGTCTGCTCGGGGTAAATTTAGTGTAATTAAAACCATCACTTGCCTGGTGACGTGAGTAGTTTTGTAAAAAAAATTATTTCACGAGCGACTCCATTTAATCATTTCCACGTTATTCGATAGCGAATATGTGAAATTGACTATTTGCAGTACTCGTTGTAGATCTTTTAGTGTAACAAAGCCAGCACTTGACGGTGAGAGGGTACGACATTATAAGTTGTATGCTTCTCCCTCGGGTAATACGGTCTCATGTACCATCGTTGTACCAGTGTATCCCGAGCCTTCAGGCGAGGAAAGCCACTGGTACAAAGATGGTACATGAGACCGTGTTACCCGAAGGAGAAGTATACAACGTATTTATCTTTGCGTCATGTCAATACAATTGATATTATTATAGTTATTGCGTTTTGACTGCCCATGACTGATCAGCTGATATCGCTTGACCTTGACCCTAAACGTAAACAAAATGGCGTCATCCGTCTCGACTGAAATGTTAAAAGTCGTATAACGTCGTTCTACAAGCTTTTAAATGCCTTAAAACGAGTGAGTGTTAGTTTAATTGAGTGTGCAAGCAATACAAAATAAAATTTGTTTCCAAACCAAGCAGCAAACTAGAAAGTGTTTTACCCGTAAAACAGATGTCTCCCCCTTCCTCAAATGCTCCAAACCTCTAAACAATACTATCATAAAGCACCATTAACGTTCTCTGTATAATTCAATACACCCTTGAAAAAGACTAAATCCAAATCGATGAGGTGGAAATAAAAATAAATTATTTTTTTTTTAAATATCTTACCCCCAAAAGGCACATCTACATGATGTGGAGAGACAGAATACCAAGTTTGGTGATGATTGGTCACATAGTTTTAGAGATCTGCTCCGGAAACGAACACTACCCTTGAAATAGACTAAGTCCAAATCGTTGCCATGGAAATAAAATAAAATTAAAAAATTAAAAATCTCTAACCCCCAAAAGGCACATCTACACGATATGGAGAGACAGTATACCAAGTTTGGTGATGATTGGTCACATAGTTTTAGAGATCTGCTCCGGAAACGAAATGGAAACGCCGACGCCAACGCCGACGCCGACGCCGACGCCGACGCCAACGTCGACGGGAACTCAGCTACAACCAATATGTCTCCCGACCCTTCGGGGGGGGGACATAATAAGGCGAAGTAGACCCGTAAAGAGCTGATCGAACTGTTCAAAGTTCCTCAACCGCGTGCGTCATTTTATCATGTCATCAGACCATAATGCGACACCTTCTCTTAGCTGGGGCTATTACTATGGCAGCGGGTACATGAATTGTGTACACCGTGAAACTGATGGGGTACATAACAAAAAACGAAACGACCGTTAGCCAATCAAAAGCGAGTATTCTACTATAAGGAAAGATGAATTTGCATATACCTACTAGCCAAAGCAAGCCTTGTCATTGACAATCAAAACTCTGAACTCTGTAGTTGTAGAAATAGCGTGATCTGTCAAACCAATTAACTTATTAATTATAAATAGAAATCTCTAAATCGAGTTTATCAATTAGTTTAAAACTTTTATTTTATTAACAATAACTCATGTTGTATGAAAACCCCAATTTGCTCTCCGGCAAAACATCCAGATCAAGTTGTAATAGTAATATTAAGCAACAAAAGCTTAAATGATTTAATTTCATTCAAAAATAAACACCCAAACACCGGTACAGTACAGTTCATTGGAACTATAGTCATTTGCAAGATTAAAATCCTAACGCTAAGAGTAGTGGCCACACGAGTTACAGAGACCTTCCCCAGCCACAATGGTTTCGTGATGGCCCGTGATGGCCCGTGATGGCCCGTGATGGCCGCAGAGTGTGTACTCACTGCACCCAACCAACACCACTATTTCGTAAGCTGTTGAAAGGTACATGGGCACCTCATTTGTGTTAATCTTCTTCATTCAATGTGACAATGTGACAATGTGACAACATTCATCCGTCCAGTTCGTTACAGGGAAGTGTTGAACACGACACAGGTGCGCTCTCCTATACATTATAGGCTACCTGTTAATTAATCTGAGAGCTAGTCACTCAATCGAATCCAAAATGACATGGTCGCGGTTTCAAATCACATATGGCATATTACTTGAATCTTTATTCTTTCAGTTTGTTTACCATAGTACAATAATAGTATACATGGTATTGAATTTGATCGATGGGAAGCGTGTGATTGAGGTCTTAGTTAAACAAATTAATTACGTGTTTTCCTGTAATAAACATCATTCCTTTTAAATAAGTTTTTAAACATATGCATATATATATATATATATATACTCATGGTAAAAATGATTGACACCCTTAACAGAAAATGGATTTTAGCAAATTAGATGCATGGACAATTAATGTTGTTCAATTGTGAATGTGTGGATGAGACTCCATACATAGTTTTGGTATATTTGGATTCAGTGGAATGCAAATGCAACTTTTACTTATTTATTAGAACCGAAATGAGAAGACTCAAACACTGTAACAATGAACGGATGCCAAGATCTCAAGACACAAGGAATGACCTCTTTTGAATAAACTTATTTTTTCTTATATTCATCTTTCTTTGGTATTTTAAAGTACAAGTGGAGAAATAACAAATGCTCAAGGACACTATTCACAAATTATATCTACATGTACATGAAGAACTATATCACTTTACATTTCTAGGACATTCGCAATGTTTCCGTATTGTCTTAACATGTTATGTGTCAGCAGGGACATTATCTATATAAGGTCCCTGGTGTCAGCAATCACTAAATACTGATAAGATCTATAAACAAAATCATGTGCAAATAATAATTCATTACATTACGTTTCAGGCATGGCGTCCATATAGTTTATTCAAGATATCTCATAGTTCAATGCCTTAAATGGCTTAATATTGAGAGCTTCATCACTTTCTACCCAAAACAGACTTAAATACTTTTAAAACCATTAACTTACAAGTGAAGACCTTTACCGCAATATAATGTACATTCTACTGTCAACTTACTGGACATATTGTACATATAGTTCATTTAAGAGTTTTGTCTTAATGGCTTAATATTGATAACTTCAATATATTATATTTAAAAAAGGTCAAAATACTCTACTCACATATACACAAGTGAATCCTTAAAGACCTCTACCTTCAAGTCACTAGGCAGAGTGTCCCTATATTTAATTCATGAGGTTTGACAAAGTGGTTTAGCATATCGACCTCACAACACACACAATAATCATTAAATCGATATTATAATCTATAAGGAAACAGGCAGCAGAGAGTGAACATGACATGTCCATTTCGTGCTGCAGCCTGATACTCTGGTGCTTGACAGAACAATAGGACCGACTCATTGAAGCGAACAGACAGCGGAAAACCCGTCACTTGATCCACGGTATGCAGTTACCGAGACGCAGTGTGACGTGCAGACATTTCACAATGCTAGAATTCCATATGACCGCAAATGTTTTGTAACAGTATCAAACTTATTTAACGATACGCATATTTTTCTGATATTCAAAACTCTCCATTATTTGAGTTTTTACGTGCCAGACAGGTATTTTCAACAAATAGTTATATAAATTTCAAATTGATATCCGGGACTTGGTTGTGTTTATAGAGAATATCGTGTTGACAAGGAGTGCAACATGATGTTATCATGTGCAACAATGTGCAACTCGTGATAATTAAATGTGAAATCTACCTACGTAGAATAAATCTACTTAACATATGTGTTGGTTATGTAACATCATTTCAAATTCAATTAGTTATATTTTGTATTCTATCAAGTACTTTAATATTCTTGATTGCTAATCACCTTATTCTTATAGTGTACTCCTCTTAAATGTCGTGATGTCATAATCATTGTTACATCATACCTGAGTATTAACGTCACGGGGGCAGTGTTTACGCTTCAGCACAATTATGCATAGAAAGGAAACACTATATTCAACAAATACGTTCACATGACCAACCATGACAAATCCACCAAACCAATTGCAGAGAGAGAAAAATGATTTACTTGCCCTATGTAATGTTATTTAGAGGAACTAATTTATGATTTCTTATCAAACAAGCGAAAGCGAGAGGGATACTAAAGCATTCAAGAGGTTCATAGAAATCACATTTCCCGTAAGCGAGTTTAACACCATTTTCCTTACAATCAAACAAAGGTTGATGAAAACCATCTTCAAACCAATGTTTCCTAAATCAAGCAAGAACTAAATTGCCTTTATTCCGGAAGCTTCATATCATGGATGTTCTGCAATGTGAAGCATTATGACGTCACAGATATTATTAACAGCGCTAATTACATCTTTAAACTGTAGTAACCTCAACGAACGAGCAATCAGTAGTTGAAAGGGAACGTCATAGATCAAACACGTTCCACGTGAAAATGTATTAAGCAATGTCTTTACGTTCCTTTTTTCTTATCATGCAATTTGCATTTAAAATAGATAAGTGATTGAATTTACAATTTGATAATATAATTACATCTTTTATCGCATTACTCATAATTACAATTCCAGTTCGAATAAATTTAATACCCCACCTATACCGGTTAGATAATAGAAACAAATCAATTATGCCCTGATCACGTCACTGGTTCCTCATACTCTCTCGTAAACCACTTTGTCAATGGATTACAAAATAATTAAAGGATATTTTTTTCAAATTTAGGCCTTAGAACAAATATAAGGTATAGGTGTAAAGATTCGAAATTGAGGTATCAAATCAATGAAACCTGTATTCGAAAATGCAGTAATTATTTGATTAACTTTGAAAATACATTTGGCAAAGGCCTAAATATAAATTACCTTCTTAACTCTGAAATAATATCAACATATGAGTGTATAAGTTACTGGGTTACCAGGTATATTTATATTGTCACTGATATGATATTCATATGAAGTCAGCAAGCCAGGAAGAATCCTCCGACCAATAGAGAATATTAAACGATGTCCTGTTTGATAACATTAATTTTCGTTTGATTATACACAAAGTGAAATTAAGTATCGATAAAGTTTATATCCTTATTCAATCATTTTCACTTATGTTTATTTCTTCATTTCCAAATCCAAATTGATTAGAAATGCGACATCTAAAGACGTGTATATGTAACAGGTATGACATGTTATGTGACATTGGAGATGATTAATGATAAGATATCTTACTTCATCACAATGCAGAATTCCATTCTAAGATAACCCTGTCGCGTTCACTTGTGAATTATATTTAAACATTACATTAAAAGATATAATAAGTGTTTGTGCATCCCGATAAAGCCAGACTTAGTAATGGAATTTGTGTTTCCAAGATATAAAGATGTTATTCATCACAGTAAACAAGCTGATACCTTATAAACGTGTAGTACATGTACGAGGAGTCCACTACATATATGTGTCTTTGCTAAGAAGGCTTTTATCTGGAACACAGCGTTCACCACTCAGCTATTTATAAATCCTCTACACGAGTGTTCCTCCCACGCCTGTCACCCATCCGTCACATGATTCGTGACGTAGGGAGCAGTGTGACGTCACACCACATGACCATCGCTATGAGTATCCGGGACCATAACTTAAAAGAATGTGGCCGATATACATTTTGTAATAAGCAACACTCTGAGAGGGGCGACAGAGAGAAAAGAAATGCGTTGGGAGGGATGTTCAGTGGTGTCCCCAAATTAGTTCAAACTATACGAGACTGATGATGATGATGATGATGATGATGATGATGATGATGATGATGATGATGATGATGATGACTACCATTTATACTCTCTATTCTTCTTGCCATTGAGACATGGTTTATGCTTGTATGTGTTGCTATTATTTCCAGGAACACTACATACATTGCTGATTTCCTAAACTATCCATGTCCTGGTCCTTACGTTTATACATTCGTTTTCACTTTGAACGAATGATTTCCTTATCATGCCCTGAGCGATAATAATGATTAAGAAACTGTTTTTAGGTGTATTCAGTTCAATAAGAGTTGATTACTTGAATTGTATAATAACATATCATTTCCTTTAATCAATTAAATGAACAAACACTCTTGACAGCTGTATATATGATGAGGAAAGGGACATTTTTGTATGTGTTTGTTGTGTCGATGTTTAATTCAATTAAATGTAAGGACATTGAGATAACGATGCTTATTAATATTGTTCTTAATACTCCCCTATTTGTTGATACAAGTGTCCCTGTATTGATATGGTGTAATTATTATCAATCGTTGGTAGCAAGAGCGAGAATGTTTCCATTGGTAAAACGTCACGAATGTCTTCGGCTAGCAATTTTTTTTCAACTTCAGACTTCCTAAATGAATTAAAAAAATTGTAATAAAAACTAATACGCGAACCCTATGGTGCAAACAATCTCATTAAAATCATATCGTAATTAAGCTCAAATGCATTACACATTTATTGTTTAACGTAGTGCAACTAATTACGGTCTGATTTGAATGGAAGTGATGGTGTAAATATATTTTAGTCATTCAATGGTGTAGCACTATACACAGTGCAGATTAAACCTTCAATGGTTACAGGAGGGGGTGTCATTATGTATCTTTCTACATAGATATTAAAGGAATATCTAACAATTACAATGTATATGTAAGTGGGGGAAACCAGTAAACCTCCGTAGCCGTCATTAACAAGACCAATGAAACATTTCAGGAGCAGTATACAAGTTAAGTAAGAGATATCAGTCAGACATTATGAAACTCAAGCTCCATCATCATACAGATGAAGCATAGGCCTAACGAGTCGTACAGTGAACAAGACAAGTACCTGTATGACGAGACAGGTAGGTGGAGGTGTTCTGTGTCATGCTCCGGTGACTCCAGTGATATTTCAGGAAAGTCCTGCCTGAGATCATCTATCACAGTAATGAGTTGCAACGCTTTAAAGACGACATATCCTCCTTATGTGTTAACAAGATACGTCACACTCTGACTCATGGGATACAGTTTATATATACTGGTGTACGTGCCCAAGAGTTCAGTTTATTATTCAATTTAGCACATACATGTAGTATAGTTGATTCGTATTTAACCACATCTGAATCAGTGGTAGGCTTGATAAGGACAGGATTCAGTTAGTTTCAGGTATATTTGTCAAGCACGAAATTACATTATGTTAAGTTCTCTTTCATTTGTATCACTCTCTATATTAAAATATAAATATCCTCATCGACTTTCGGATCTTCAATTCTATGTAACTGTGATGAATTATGCTTGAGATACTTTGTGAACTTCTCATTATGACGGCACGCGGAGAAGGGAGAAGGGAGAAGGGAGACATCTGCCTAAGCTGCTAATTTTAAATTTATTTTTAAATACTTGAACAGCAAGAAGGTTAAACTCATGTGACAGGGGAGGCTGTAAAATATGTGCATAAATCCCGAACAGATTTAATGGGCACATTATTCATAGTTTTCTTATAGTCGCAAGAGGAGCGCCACTGTTCACTGAAGCAGCGTGCAGTTTGTAATAAAAAAAAAAAGTCAAGAGATTTACAGTCTGTAAATTTCTGGTCTTGTCAAGGGCGTAGAGTGAATAGCTATTGTTCTTTAGATAACATTGAGTAATAAAGTTGTATAACCTAAAGTGTCACCGGTGTGTACAAGCCCACAAGTGCTCTTAATCGGAAGTTATGACTTGTTTTTGATGATATCATCTTTTGCATTTACAATGGAACGCTTCCCATTCTTATGAATTAAAAGGTCTTAATCTCAAAGATTCATATATATTTTTTAATTTACAAGCTTAAACATAGAACAGTCATTATTATGGATTTAGGTGTCGTGTTCAAATACTTCAGTGTTTTACACGTATGCCATTATACAACAAATTGGTTTATACTTGGTCAATGTCTTCAGAAGGAATAACAATATTATGTCTTGTATAGAAAACATGTCCCTCTCAAATGAGGGTACTTGTTACTTATTGCCGTATCAGGCTGAAAAACAAACATTACAGATAAACCATTCAATAAAGTCATGTGTGGGTTTAACTATCTACATTAACATGGGCCACTTTGTCTTGATATGTATCATGTCTTCATTGTTACTACATCTTCCTGATCCTAAAGCTAAATTAAAACAAGTTCAAGATCAAGTTTATAATGCTCTGCTCTAAAGGATAAGAAGTTCAAAACACATAGTTCCGAGATGCTTCATGTTCAAGTCCTAATTTACAATCATAGTGTTATTTTGGTATTCTGATTTCATAGCACTTTATTTTGAATATGATTCTTAGTTAGATTAATTTTGTAGATTTTTAAACCTTATTTGACGTTGAAGTAACTAAGCGACTAAGGTTTGTATATGGTACACATGTCAAGTGTGGAATGTATACAGGCAGCTCACCTATATGTTAATTTCACGAGTTCAAAGTTAAGGCTCGAACCCATAGACCGAAAGAACAAATGATATAACACAATATATTACATAAAGCAAGATATTGCATCCATGAACATTGCGAATATAATATCAGGTTAAATTAATCAGTGCTACCACTTTACCAGAAACCCCTATTTAGTTTCTTATGTAAACAAAACATTACTTTCAGGTCATCTTTGTATACGATTTTTAACATAAATTTATGTAACCTAACCAAACTCACTGTATGTACATCGTAAAAGACACTTAAAGATAAGAGTAGTGAAGTGAAGCCTTGTGAAGTTGAGGCTGACATGTTAGAAGCAGTGCGACTTGAAATATCTTTAAAAACATCGATGCCTCGAATGTATAATCTTAAGTCACGCATCCAGACATTGCCTTTGGCGTTATTCTCTGAATAGATTGAAAATGACAGTGAATAATAAATTAAGGGAAAGTGAACATTTGAAATTCAAATGATTTCAGAATGATATTACTATATTCAATTACATGAGTGTGAACAATACAACACTTTGCATCAATCACATGGAGATCTTAACTCAAGCACTCAACATTTTACTTTGTTTAGTTTAGATTAGTGTGTAACGTGTTTTAAATACTTGTTGAAGTGAAAAACATTTGAAAATTTTGATTTAGCAGCCAATTTATGTTTAAATAAGTTTGAACATTTGCTATTCGAGCAAAGAGAATGGTTTACAACTCACAACAAAGGACGCTTTTTAAATAATGACATCAACGATTAAATCTGAACTGTTAAAATCTCTTAAATAAAGAATCACGACATAGAAATACTATCAGAACCTATTCGTGAATACTAATTCGCAACGGTATGTTAATTGTTGGTCACAAGACAAAATCTGACCGAGTAAGTAGCTGGAGTCAGTTTTACACTTACTTGACCATAGCTTGAGGTCACGTACAGACGTGACTTTACCTTTAATGAGCGTTCTGAATACATCAAAGCAGTCGACATGGCCATCAGGTAAATAGACGAAATACTTACTTAGTATATAGCTTACGTGATTATCACGACAACCTGTAATTCTTACGGAGGAGGAAGACAATGCAAGAACGGAAGTTTTAAATATATTGCATACGGGGTTGACGAGTACAATACACTGACACTGGTGTACACACAATGTGCATGCTTATATGCTACATCAAGGTTTAGAGGAAACAAACTTGCAATGGTCATATGCTCAGTAACAAACATTATCTATAGAAGTTTAAATAATACAACCTTAACAATGTTGCAGAATAAGATAAGGAAAATAGCCTGCAAACAATATGAGACTGTAGATATATTAATATAAAGTTATTACTGCATGGGGAGTGTCAATGCAGAAATAGTATTTGTATTAAAGATGAAATAACAGAAATAAAATGAAATAGTCTCTACAATAGGCATTAATCGTATGCATATTTCTGGCAATGGGATCATAAACAAAATATTAGCAAAGCAAATTACTTTGTATGGGCAGTATCTTAAATCTTATGAATTTGAAAGTCGCTACATATAACGTATATAAGTATAATATAAGTAACGTTGCACTGCACAGTGACAGTTATAAGAGTTTCGTTATAAAAAAAACCCCCAAAAAAACAACATTTTAACCAAAATGTGTTCAACGTGGTCGCTGTTTTATTCATAATCTTAGCTTAGAAAGACACAGAAACAACAACTTAACCATACACGTGCTTTACATGGTGCTGCCGAGGCATAGAGGTTAATAGGTAGATCATTAGACAATAACTAACGAGTAACGGGGAATCACAGATTATCTTTCCCGAGTTATATCATAAATACCTATAGATACCTATAAATTGTGGTATTTGCAATATTATCATAAAATTTAGATGATTTTGTCATTGGCAGAAGTGACAGACGTTGAACGTATTCGATTAAGCGAGGGCCAGTGATGGCTCTATGGTGTTTCCGTTACAGAAGTTGTTCCTATCTGAAGCAATCAGCCTCTGTGATAAAGAACTGACACGCCATTCTGGATCCAAGTTAGTTCTAAGTGAACATATTAAGAGTACAGGTGTTCCCGTTATTCTTTGATTGAGTGTATGTGGTACATACATGAGACTAACTACCTGGTGAAATAAACAAAAATAGGTTATGAAATAAACAGACATTCAACTGAATTTGAGTGATGGCATATTTCAATTAGCTAACATAATCTAATATGCGATTCACGTCAATTGGAGACAGGCAAAATGAAAATAAAAACAAGTTTTGAATAACAAACCCAGTATGTATAACGTTTGTACATGGAAGGGATTGTCAGTGTCACTTTATGACAATAGCACGAACAACTTTTTAAATGGTCAGATATTTATCCATCAGCTGTTCGTTAAACCGCTACTGTGCACAGCTATGTGTCTGCACATAAAACATGCACAGTGTGTAAGTGTGTTCCAGAAATAGACAAAAACTGCTTATACTATTTCCTTCTTAGTTTTTGCACGGAATGACCTGTCTATTGTCAGAACCACAATGGTCCGTCCGTCGTATCTCAGGTATGATTGTACATGGGTGACCTGAAAACCAGTGCACCATACGATTAGTTCATATATTCAAATACAAATTAGTAAGGTTTGGAAAAGTAGGATTTTTCATTTAAAAAACTGTTTGGGGGCATTTAAACGGAAACAATTTCTTCTTCGATACCGTTGATAGTCTTATGAACGTTGAACCAATATAACGAATTATGTCATACGCTTAAATGTACCTATTGAAAAATATTGGAGAGGTGTTGATTCTTTTCATAAAACATTATCTTATTGATGCTTGTTGATATACCATGGATAAAATGAGCTGACAACGGCTTACACTTTCTTTAAGGGGCATTTTAGAAGTTGGAAGAGATGAAGAGATGAAGGAAAACCAAGATCAATGGATGGTCTACTTCTTTATTCATTCATTTGCAATGAAGAAGTTTGACTATCTATTGAACACGGATTCTCTTTATATCTTACGAGGGCGATGCTAAGTAAACAGGGAGGACACGGCAAAGAGAAACTTGAGAACAAATTCTTTTACAGAAAGAAATACTCCTGTTTTAGTACTCGCATTGGACAAACAAACAATATAATGTTTACTGTCTGAAATTGAAAGCATGGTCGGGTTCTTCGAAAACTAAATATCTTTTCACAAAGTATAGTTTTGTATCGGATTATGGTTGTGGTTTAAACACGGTGGCAATATGCGTTCACGTAATAGACACATCGTATCAAATAATATGTACCTGGTTTCATAGTCATCAAATGTAACACCCACTGGGTGTAGCGATATACGACCCTCTTTGAAGTGGATTATATAAAAGGTGTGTACACAGTCTACACGTCGACACAGCGAATTAAATTATGTGTACAGAAGTACCCTCGGTTGCTGTACACACCAAACACACACGCTTAACTACATCCACATTTAGACATGTATTACGTAAATCTAAGTAAGATGTGTACCTTTATATCATATATGATGTTACTTAATTCACAGGTGAATAAAACATTTATCACTAAATCGCACCCCAGTATATAAATATTCAGAAAACACTTCAACATTGCAAACCCATACATTTAGTCGATAAATCTACAACTTGTAAATATTAACTTTGTGTTGAGGGTGCACGTCTTACAATATACACATCGTGCCTGACGTTATGTTCCATTGCGGAGCAGTTTGTGAAGGACAGAGTCAATTAGTGTTGGTGTTTTGTTTTTTTGTTTATTGCATAGAAACCCAATCGTTCTACACATAAAAATATACGTATTTGAAACATACTTCACCGTCACAATGTTAACCAGATGACCATTAGAAAAGGACAATATGCGTGTATGAATCATATACCACTGAAGAGGAGTACTTATCATAAGGTATGTATATGAACATGAAGTCAACACTCAGTCGTAATGTCCCCATGTCCCCATCCAACTGCCCTATAGACCCACTCGGGTACACTACGAGGTACGAGGTGAACGCTACTGACACGGGTATGTTAACCCCACCTCTATTTGCTCTCATGTTAAATAAGTGTCACTCCTAAACAAACCCTAAACACGTACACAGTATACGAAGTTTTATATCAACTCATGTCCTTGTAAAAAAAATTAAAGTTTAATGGACGGGACGCCAATTAACCTACCAATCATCACAGGTATACAGTATCTGACCACTGCTGTATACAGGTAGGTGTTACGGGTGTGGTGATCACGAAGGTTCCTCCATGAACTGTTTAGCACACCCCCTTTTAGATATATTCAGTTTACCATGTTTTATATAGACCCGGTGTCTGTAGAATGAATTACTAAACATCGGCGAACCTCGGAAAGACATTTCTGCTCAGTGTTGTATGAAGTTATCGTTAGGGGTAGATAAATAAGATTGGTTAACTTCGGAACTACAGTTTATCCCATGTAACAATAACTGAGTTTGAATTTCAACAATATATGAGAATCGTGGTTGTAAAGGAACATATCCCTACCTGAACCCTCGCTGTATCCGTACACAGTGCCCTGAATAGACTACTGTAACTTATATAGTCCGCCTAAACTGTCGTGTTCTGCTGTCCACCTTCACGCGTTGAAGATAAGTACACATAAGTTTTCGTCAGGTGTACTTCTAATGGCAGGTGTACTCCAAATGACAGGTTACTCCGGGAATGTGAGATGACGACTCGCAGGTATTGTATCGCGTGTCTGTATGCCTCTACCTGTGGTTCAGGTGTATTGTTGATGCGCACCGGTGAGCACAGTTTGACCTGTGAATGGAAAAGGGGGTCAGCGGTGGAAAGAATGACTGGAGGGATAAGGCTACCTATCACGTGACTTAATTTGGGACTTATTATCTTCGGCTACTGTTTAACTTGTCACGAACTTATGGAGAGTGTTTGAAAAACAAGAGAATAATATATATTTACCACTGCTGTGGTTTACTTGCTGCTTAACAAGCACATGATTTGATGAGGTATAGTTGTCTGCTGTGACTTTTTAACTGGTCATAAAACCATATGAAGGGATATTGGACAAATATTAGAATAAACATAATTTGCTACTGTTGTGGTTTAATTCAGCTGAATTGGTTGGATCGGTTAGCTATACTGTGTGACAAATGTTAGAATAAATATAATTGCTACTGGTGCAGTCTACTGCTAAAAAGTGACTAGCAGATAACGTTTTACGGTCATTTGGGTTTAGTGAGGGATTATTACATGATGTCCTAACTAATTACACACCTTGAAGCTAATAAGGGAGAATAGTGTATTCAAGAAGGGATAGAAGTAAACGAAAGGGTTACACAACTTTGTACCGGTCAGATTTTACCATAACTCTATACATATAATTATGAAGCGTCTAACATGGTGATTAACTACATCTGAGTTCAGTATTCTCACCTTTGAATTTATAATGTTGTTTTTCAGCCGAACGAGTATTGGAGACATACTCTCTGTGACACCCAGTACCCACGCTTCCATATGGGGTCAAAACGTGCCACTCAACTGTGTCATTTTATTAAAATCTCTTTTTGAAATGACACAATTTGTTTTCACTATTTAAACTAGCTTTAAACTCGAGAATATATCACATCTGTAATAACGTTTTCACAACAATCAATCAACAATCTAAGAAATATTATGTGCAAGCAATAACCATTGCTATCTATCATTTTGTGGACACCAAACCAATGCTCTACAAGACCAGTTGATGGTTACTAAAATAAATAAAACCATTTAGCTATTAATTGTACACATTCTCAAGACTTCTCAATTATTACAAACATCTGATTTTATTCAAATCACTTTCTACATCTAAAGTTTCCAGTTTGAAATAGAATATTCAGATATTCGAAAGTAAGGAATAAAAGCAACAAATGTGAAGAAAATATTCACTCGATTACTTCAAAATCATTTCAACCAATTTATATTTCAACAAGCTTAAATCTGCATATGAAAAGGTTATCATTTTGATATAAAATAGGCCGTAACTCTCTTTGAACTGGAGTATTTAATTACATAATGTCTGATAATTTTTCTCTTAGTATAAAACCAAAGTCACGTGATCACAAACTGTTATGTTGCAACTTCAATTGTTCGATGGGCAACTAGGCCTAAAATAAACAACTTGTCTGCCTGATGTATTCTTTCATTTGATGATACTTTCGAAATATATCGCTCTCGCTCGGGCAATACAAACATTCACACTCGTTTCGTAAAAGTCATATATGACACACTTCCTCGGGTAATAATCTTTATATATGATTAGTTTGAAAGGGCTGTCCTCTCTGTTCCAAATGTGCATCGAACATAGTGCAACATCCTTACGGTCTAGTTTTAATGAGACTTTTGAATGAGACATGGTATGCAATGTAAGAAAAAGACACCTGGAAAGAAAATCGTCGTTTGAAGTTGTTCGCAGCACAATCTTTATACATCTTAACAGCAATGTACCCTAGCTACACCGTACATGTATACCAGACTCTTGTCAGATGTACATAGCTCAGTTGCTATAACATAATGAGGTCGGACGGACATAGCATATATATTTGCCTACCTCCTGTGTTTAAGTGATTATCCATGTTTTGTGATAAGAAGGACTGCGAACATCCCGGGTTGAAGTTCAAAGCGTATCTTTTTAAAGAGCTGACAAGTGTTTATGTTTATAGACACCAAGGACTCCGACTTTATATGCCTGGTCTGCGATCAAGTTTTCTTTGTATTCCGGATATCCAACGGATGCAACTATGACGTCATACTGTCTGAACTTTTACACAGGGCTGCAACTCAAGCACCCTCCATCTGTAAACTGTATTTAAATGCCTTGTTACCCTAACTCTTATAATATATTTGTCAAACACATACACTGTTCGCGTATACATATTAATAAGGAGTGGATAACATACAAGATAAAAAGAAGATAACAAAATTCATTCATAAATTCTCATGTGTAACATTTAGCCATGATTATCCATGAAGACGTTGACATAAATAGTAGATATTGATATCGCGCACTCTTCCATGCGCTAACGCTTGCTCAAGCTGCTTCACGCATACTATTACTCTGAATGAAGCATACTTTCAGTGCCGCTACTAAGCGCTCCGCGTCCGTATAGGTCCGCACTCCCCGCGTCCAGGTACCCATTTAAAATGCTGGGTGTACTGACGGGCTAAGCTAAGAATTTAGGGGGTTTCTTAGGCGATACCTACATATTCTATTCATAAAGAGAGGGTGATATATAACTAACACGACTGTACCGTAAGTTAAATGTTAGTATGTATGTATATATCTATCATAATGTATCATATACCGCTGTCTGCGGCCTGTTTGTTAACAAACCTGATTCAATTCAGACAAGCATGTAGTTGTTCTCAGGTTGTGTAGAGTGGTCAGCGAGTAGGAGGCTCGATCAAGTATGGGACATCCGACGTCAGAGTCATGAGGACAAAGCTTGCTTTGACCGATTAGTTTGACGGGGTTGATTCGCCGATTGACCTGGAAACACGGGTTAAGAGAGTTTGCTGTAACCGAGGTCCATTGACCATTCAACATGTATCTTTGGCAGTACAATTGGGTACCTGGCTTGGAAATGAAGGTAATGGGGATGTTATCCGAGTGCAGTAATTGAGGCAGCGGATGTGTACTCATTAAAGTGATGAGAAAAATAGAGCCATGGGCTCTGTAGCTCATCAGGACTTCATTGATTTATTATCTAAGTTATCTCAAGTAATACATTATTAACAAGCAACAATAGTTTTGAAGGTTGTGACCCCTGTGACCTTATTTAGTCCATTGGTCAAGGAGTCTGCACACAATATATCAGCTTTCTAGACCTTTTGGTACTGGAGAAGAAGATGAAAATAGATTTTTAAGGTTGTGACCCATGTGACCCTATTTGGGGTCACGGGGTTACCAGATCTACAATTAAGAATCACCATTAGCCAAGAAGTCTACATACAACTTTTCAGCTCTCTAGACCTTTTCGAACTGGAGAAGAAGACGTAAATAGGTTTTTTAAGGTTGTGACTCCTGTGACCCCATTTGGGGTCATGGGGTCACGAAGTCTACAATTTAAAATCCCCATTAATCAAGGAGTTTACACACATCTATTCAGCTCTCTAGACCTTTTGGAACTGGAGAAGAAGATGAAAATAGCTTTTTAAGGTTGTGACCCCTGTGACCCCATTTGGGGTCATGGGGTCACCAAATCTACAATTTAGAATCCCGGACGGATGGACGGATGGACGGACGCCGGACGCCATGCCATGCCATAAGCCCATCGGGCCTTTCAGGCTATGCTATGTTTAATAAAGAGTAAGCACTTGGCTCTGTGACCAGTGTAATACGGTACACGAGTCCTTGTTCCGGAAGAAGATTAAGTAGGAGAACTTGCCAGCTGATTAGTGAGAGACAGTGCTATTGCTTGTTAACGGTGTGTTCTCCTATGCGGCCTATGCGGTGTGTTCAAAATACCCTTAATCATCTTTGCATTACTGTTTAAAGATACACTTTTGGAAAATAGAAAGATAAGTGGATAATGAATATTGAAAACATGTTTGACGAATTGGACTTAGTCATATATTTGGACTTCAACACTTTGAAAATCTGAGTAAACTGGAATATATAGTATAACATAAACTAGAAGATATTTAAGAGCTTACCCATTGGAATAACTTACCCATTGGAATAGGTCGCTGGGATAACATTCAAAAACATAACAGAACTTTTAAACTCTGTATTGGTGATTACATTGGCAATAAATGTTTATCATTTTTATTTACGAACTCATTTTCTAAATGCAACAGTTAAATTTATTGAGCTAAGAAGGTTAGTTTTGTCTTGTGATGTTATTGTAAGTGGGTTTTTGAAAAGTGTTACATACAGACGTTATCTTTCAATTTTGTAAATTTGCATATATTTACATTTCTAATAATTTGTATATATGACCATCTTCCCACGGCATAGTCGATATCTACATCTTCTATTTGTATAGACTTTATCACAGTCGCCCCGTCGGGAGGGGATGATATATATTAACTATCACGACTGTACATTACAGTTAAATGTTAGTATGTATGTATATATCTACCATAATGTATCATATACCGCTGTCTGCGGCCTGATTGTTAACAAACCTGATTCAATTCAGACAAGCATGTAGTTGTTCTCAGGTTGTGTAGAGTGGTCAGCGAGTAGGGGGCTCTATCAATTATGGGACATCCGACGTCAGAGTCATGAGGACAAAGCTTTCTTTGACCGATTAGTGGTATATTACTACTTCTGTATGACTGGAGAAATTAGCATTACTGATCCTGTACATTGACGGTTGATTAGCGTCATACAGAAATGTATGACATCTGAACTTTTGCACTTTACTTCAAAATGCATCGGGATTCTTTGATCAAGGCAATTCGAGATTTCCATATTCATAAGTAACTGTAGGTGTTTAACAGTTCAACAGATGGGCTTACGGCATGGAATGGCGTCCGGCCGTTTTATACAACTTTTCATATGGGGATTGAACTCCCCTGAAACCTCTTTTCTGTTTCTGTTTCAAGAACTTAAGTCTTAAAAAGAGCCATGCTCATAATACTTTTGTATGATTTATAAATGCAAGATAATTTAAAGTTGTTATAGGTCGTGACCCCTGTTCCCCATATTCTACAATTTAAGATCTCCATTGGTCAAGATACCTCCCTACAGCATTTTAGCTTTAGGTTACAGTAGTTCTGAAGGACAAGTCGAAACTGTGAAAACTTTACGGATAACGGACGACGGCCCACGCCACAAGACCATCTGGCATTTTAGGCCTGGTGAGCTATTAAAGGTACATCCATTGTGTTGTCTGGGGTCACATATGCTAAACGTTATAAATGGTGTTATGTTATCGGGATGTACTGACTGTTGCCGAAAATTGTCATTTTGATCTTAGTTGATTTAGTATATTGACGATATGATGGTAAAATTAGTGATTTCTGATCGAAAACCGGACAATGTACCGCGTGTGGCGCGCGCCAATGAGTCAAAAGTAATTTTGAAATCTTATTTATAACAGACAAACTGATAAATTTTGGTTTATCATGTTTAATAGGTCATATAACTACTGTAACTACTGTAACTACATATAAATGCTGTGTGCAGACGCGTTGGCAAATGTGGATTATAAACTGTTCATATGTTTAACCTCTGACGACTTCTGGAAAATTTAAATTTAAAATGTAATATTTAAAGATACATCCATTGTGTTTGATAATATTGTATTTGGTTTTTGGTGTCAACATACCAATTGTGCTATTTGAGTTCAAATAATTTAACCTAACTTGCATATTCAAATTTTCATCCAACAGTGGTCACTCCCTTCAGATTTTCTAACCTCTGTTCTACTATAAGGATTGTGTCGTCTTGAAAGTGAGTGTCCGGATTGGTTGCATATAGAATCAGCGACACGTCATAACCATTCAATGTATATTATTACTTTTTATTTATCATTGTAACATAACCATTACATATTAACATGATTCCGAATATGTACGCATGACTTATCAATTTGTTCACATGGTAAGTCAAAAGACCTACAGTACGACTGAACTATTCGTATGATATATATTTTAGCACATTTCAGTTATGTTGAATCTATAATCTCGTTAACCGTACAAACACATGTATCACATTGCAGAACTATAATTAACGACTATAAAGTTTATGTCATTCTCTTCCCACAGAGGTTACGCCCTTCACATTTCCTATCCTATAACCTCTGTTCTACTGTGAGGATTTTCTGGTCTTAAAAGGGAGTGTCCTGATTGATTGCATTTGAATCTAGTTTTGCAATCAGCGACGCCGTTGTAAAATTGGCATTTGCCAATGACACGTCATAATGCTATATTTGGAAACAGAAACATTTTGTTTTCCTCGAAATACAATACTTGATCATAAACATGTTGATAAATAAAGAAGACCAAATAAGAGACAAAAACCGAAAAAAGTTTATGTGTGTTATTTACGTCAGACATAATTAATTAATTAATAATTAACAAGACCATTTACAACCAAATATAAAGAATTTTAAAGTCACCCGGTCGATCAAACTGATGAAAACTGTGTTTTGGATATGAAGTAAGGATACAATTTGAGGCACCCCGTTTTCCCGCTTGGCAATGTTGCTGGAACCGAGATATAAGGCCTAATACAGCAGAGGTTGGGATCGGAAATCTGCAGGGAGTAACCCGTGTTGGAAGAGAATGGCATATTCATTCCCATTCCACATATATACACTAATTACTTGTTTAATTGATCAACATCATCCAGAAGCATATGTATGACGTTTTAAACATTATCATTCCAAATAAGTATTCTTGTCGGTGTAAATGTTTCCGAAATTACGTTTGACTAATTGGCGCACGTCAGTCGCGGTGCATTATCGATTGTGTCCAATCAGACATCGCAACGTTTACCTTGCCTTGTCGTTCACCTTACTCTTGTCACTATACTGAGTCGACGTTCATCAAATGGTTATTTTCGTCAACAGTCAACTACTCGATAAAATAACACCATTTATTAAGTTTGGTATTTGTGGCCCAACACAACACAATGGATGCACCTTTAATGCCTCATGAACTACAGAGCCAATATTTTCAAACTTCAAACAAATTATCATTGCATTAGGATTGTTTGGCCTTAATTTTAATCTAAGTCATGGGTCAAGGTTTAGCATTAGGAGAGCATCGAAAATTGGGACCCAATCTTTATTTTTTATAAATTAAAACGAAAACAAGTCAACTTTCCCCGTTTTAATGTGTTTAACTCATTCAAAAAAATGAGGTTTGTGAAGACGATACATCATCTCGGGACATCGATATCGGTGTGTGTATCCACTGTATCCATCGTCAGTTACCCATGGCTCAGTTCCAATCTTTTATACACGGAGGATCAGTGCCTCAACTTAATATAGACAGTATCTGTCCAGAGAAAAACAACACAGACCGAATCAACATTAGCACATTTTATTTACAAAAGAAAGAAAAGATAAAATACAGTTACCATGCAAAGTAGTTTGACACCCACATTGTTTGTAGAGGTTACAAGTCATTAGAGGACAACTGGTAATACAAACCACATTGGAATTTAAAATTTTAAAATTCTATCATTACATAAATATGATACATAACTTTCAGTAATCAATTCATCCTGAGGCTTATATTTCAATAAGTCTTTTCCGTATTAACACAGCAGTAGGTACCGTGCCTCCACACTGGACTTCAACAGTGCTTAGTGAGCAACCTAAGTGAAGGCCAACTAATTTAGCTCGAAGCGTTAGAAAATTAGGTATTTTTTCATTGTGTTTTTTGTCTCCTCGCTTGTAGAGATAATGTAATGTTCTAAGTTATATTTCCACAGTAAGTGAAGGTAAAAAGTACATGATTTAAACCTTTATTTGATTATCAACGTTTAAGAAACAATCATTAATAAATAGTCTATAAGATAAGTTTCAATGCTATACAGATACAAACTTCCAAGATTCTCATCAAACAAGGGCTTCAAGGATTGATACGTGAGTGGTAGCCAAACTAAACGATGTGCATGTACAGTGTTAAGCAGCAGTCATAAACAAACTAAAAAACTAAACCCCTTTTATGTCCCAAATATAATACTATGAATAACACATCACGTCTTTTTGGTTATTGGTTCTAGAACTATGACATACATTACGGCAATGTGAAATTTTTGATTAAACATCGTCTATATCACAGGGGCTGGTATTGCTGAAAACAATACATTCTAAATAATACAAAAGTCTTCCTCTGACAGCTACCTACATATAAGTAGGTAGCTGTCAGAGGACAATTTTTGTATTATTTAGAATGTATTGTTTTCAGCAATACCAGCCCCTGTGGTCTATATCTCATTGCGTGAAATAGAAAATCATATGTTGATGAACTGCATAAATAGTGTGACCATATGATTGTAGATATGAATGCTATTAAATCCAAATCCGGTTCAATTCATGAATAAAGTATCCAACTAGTCTTGCCTTATCATTATCATCTTTTGACATAGTCATGACGTTCAGTGTTACATGCTATTCCTTCAGTATAAATACAGATATTATTCCCTGGGTAAAATTATAATCCATGAAGCATGGTTTGGCTGTAAGAAATCATAAAGAATTTAATTTTTAACAGAAATAAAAACATTACTTTTAGAGGTATTTACAAAACTGTAGAAACAAAAGACGGCAAGTTCTAAGGACTCTCAACTTCCATACATATACTAATTAAAGATTAGAATATATACATCTTTGCTGCATATGACACATGAGACTGAGTAAGAAACTCGGCTAAGCGGGACAACACCTACCTCTACTGACCAGTAAAAAACAGTTGATACAAAGATACATAAACACTGAGCTCTCTCAGAGGCTTAGTCTAGCTCCATTGTTTTTAATTTTATATAAGTCATCTATTCACACCTACAGTTAAAATTTGGTTTACCATGCAGGACCATGTCAACAAGTCGATTCCAGAATAACGGAGAGGAGTATATGTGGATACATGAAATTTCAGAGGCAAGTTATGAGTCTATCCCAAAGCCTCAATGCCGAAGATTGCACCAGTATATGACTGTGTACTCTGTTATTTGCTGGTAATATAACACATACTTGTAAGACTCATGTCAACAATGTTTCATCAGTGTTAATGAATTGATGATAGAACTAAAGGTTCTTTAAAATGACCAGGGGTTGCAAGTATCTAAAGCCAACTAACGGTAAACCCATACACATGTATCTATGTTGAAGTCTCTGTGGTAACAAACTTCCTCAGTTCTGGGTTTTCAGTAGAGAGAACTCAAATGAATTGCCAATAGCTCCTGCAGCTGGACATGCGTACCAACAAAACAGGGAATACATCCAGCTCCAGTCACTGACTTTAAGCTTGCCGTGGCTTACCCAGTACCAGTGACAATCAGTTCGGGGGTGGAACCATTCAGCACACAACTGCATATTTTTACAAACTGATATCCTGAGCCTATATTTTGCCTATGCCCTTCATAATCACTTGGAACCTTAGTACACTGACATACTTTCCAATGATTCTGATATTCTCATAGTACTGCAGTAGACCTAATGAAATATAAGTATAATGGAACTATTTTAGTTTTAGAATAATGTAGTAAATCTAGGCCAAGGGGCTGGTTGCAAAGCAGAGAAGAAAACTGACAATAGGACTCGCTTCTTAACTAATAACTCACACACTCTTGCACAAATAGACAATGTCTTTATCAATTCAAATCAACATTTTCAAATATGTAAACATACCGGTAAGTTCCATAAGATATTTTGATTTTATCTATTGTCAAGTGTGAGCAGATAATAGATCTGGGAGTTTTGACATACACATTTCACAAGCATCAAACCTTTTTTCATAACAAATAGAACTAGAATTTTCTACCATAGCATCATATTTCAATACATGAAGAATGTTTGTCAATGTCAATCACTCTATACATAGACTTGAACATATCATATCTTCTATGTGGGGTGTGTTGTAAAAAACCAATAGCTTCCAATCAATTGCTCATTACAACACAACGCTGAAGGCGACCAATCATTTATCAATGACACTTACACGTTCATTTGTCGACATCATGCCACTTCACAGAGGTTGCTTGGGTAAATAGTAAGTTATTTCAGCTCAAACAAAGATGTTAAATTAACTTGTTGGTTATGTGTTGCACGTTTAAAAATGAAAATTTTTTGCCAGCTGCTATGTGTAAATGAAGTGTTGTTTGACAAGGGAGACGAGACTAAGTGACCATACAGGTGTTTGATTGTTTGCAAGAGACCCCTGGTCTACGAGGCCGGTACAGAACTCAGCTTGTCTCCGTTGCATGCAGATACTCCTTCCTAAAACCAGTTGGAATCACGGTATTGAGCTACTATGACTTGTAACGATATGCCCCAGGATATATCACATATGCTAGCAATCTTGACTTGACACCATTAGCTCTGACCAGTGGACAGGAGTTGGAGAGCCTTCTGCAGGTTGTCTATAGCTGTTTTAGAGTCCTCATACTGCAGGGCACTGCTGGCGTACTTGCAGAACTTCAACGCTTTCTGGTAATCTTCAGATTTCAGTTGAACACCACCTGAAGTTAGACAGCAAACATGCTACTACAACATTCTGTCAGTTAGAAATCTTACAACAAGCATGTGAGAAATATTACAAGTTTCTTGTAATATTGATCACGCTCATTATATAGTTAGCTTGAGTCAGTTATGGCCCGACATTTATATACTCTTCAGGAAGATTGTGAAAACATCTATATTTTAAGATTGTCATTCAGCGAAGGAGGGAGAACAAGAGCTGGACAACAGTTTGATATGAACTTCATGTTTACTATTATTAATTATTATAGGAGAGCTATTGAAGGTAGAAGATTGCTGCAATGTTATCACTGATACAGTACATATTGACATTTATTACCCATATGGTTGAAAATAACCGAGTTAAAATTTTTGATACGAGCACATGTGCACATATCACGTTTGGCTAGCAACCATTGTTTCACCGCAACTTGACGTATTTCGTCGTCTGTGACATCATAAGACGATTGTTCGTGACTTCACTGTAGCTTGCCGTCGCAAGAGAAGAGGGCCGTTTCCTTACTACTTATACGCGAATCATATGGAATAAAATGGGTAATAAAGAAATTATTACACTCGAAAGTGTGCCATATGACTTTTATGAAAATCGTGCTTTCACTTGGGCAATACACAAATTAACACTCGTTTCGTAAAAGTCATATGACACACTTCCTTGGGTATTTATCTCTATATGGTGTTGAGATGATTTTCTACTTTCTGTGATCAATCTGTATTATCACACTGACAATCTATCCCAAAGACCATGTTTTCATTGGTTGAATTTTCCCTAATGCTCGGCATCCTATTCATTGACATGGTAATGTTTGAGAGTTGGCTTACTAAATTGGATGAGAATTTATCTCTTCTTATGCTATCACATGACTTTTTCTTTCAGATTAAAATATATAATTGTAACATGATTGAGTTACAAAACAAGTTACCTGGGTTGGCGGGTGGGGTCCAGGTGTTTGCAGGTATGTATTGAGCCTGGGGTGCTACCGGCTGCTGTGGTGGTGGTTGGTAGGCGTTCTGGGGAGGGTCCTGGGGGGTGGTGGGAGGGGCGTAGGACCCTGAAGAAGGGGCATACAAGCTGTTCTCCATGTTGGAGGAAGACCCCGAGGTCCCTGGCTGGGGTGGACCTCCTGATGCTGCAACACAGAACACAGACTTGACATAATCTAATATGAGATGATAATATACAATAATAATAAAATATGTCAGTTACAAACTCAATCTGTTGAAATGAACATTATATGCATATTTGCAATGACAAAAGACAATTGCTTCAAATATTCAAATGCTAGCATGTATCACAATTACGGTATAAGTTTATTCATCCAGGTAATCCCTAATAAAGGCTGTCATCAAATGATGAAGACATTAGTGCTATGCTTCATGAGATATCGTATTAACAAGAACAGAACATATGGACGAATGCCACTGAATACATAGTCCCCGTTCTGCATTGTAGCGGGGGACAAGAGGATAAAGCTGTAACCAGGGGACTTGCCGAGAAAACCTGACTTAGTTTTGTCTTCATCTTCTCATAAGAGTGATTGTAGGTTACTTCAATCAGTATCTACAGTTATCTCCCTTGAAATAAGAAAAGTAACATACAATGTATCATGTGCTAAAGATTAAAGAAACTTATTAAAATCTAAATATTTTAGATATTTAAAAATACTTACCCCACTTCAGATATTGCATATTACCTAGTACTTCCGATGAGAGATTGGAAGAGTTGAATCCTTGTCTTTACGAAGTAATAGTGTGAATGACACGTAGACAGGGATCACGACATAGCCGGAAGGCTATACCAATCTGTCACGTGACAACGTGACGCAATCACATTTCCTGACTACGGTCCGAGAAGAGAACGTCTGTGGGGAGGAGGCGGTCCTCGCCGGGCGGGCTGAATCTTAGAAGTGGGGTAAGTATTTTTAAATATCTAAAATATTTAGATTTTAATAAATTTTTAATACTTACCCCACTTCAGATATTGCATGTTGATCCGACAGTATCGGATGGCGGGCAGGTCTCGAGGAGGACCCACCCACCAGAGGAGGCAAGACAATGACACCAACTCCTGTAAGGAGAAGAATGACTTATGTCTAAAAAGCACTTATAGGAACAACCTGACACAGCATGGAAGAACCTTAAGGCTAGCGTGAAGGTAAACATAGTTACCTAGTGCAACCGTGGTCGGGTGAGCTGTTGAGCCACGACCAACGGTCCAAAGGATTGTAGTCCTTGCACATCCTCCACTGCCAGATCACGCAAATAATGGCTAGCGAACACCGAAGTGGACCGCCAAAAGCACCCCTCCATGATTTGAGGCACAGAGATGTTTCTGTGCAAAGCCATAGTCGAGGCCAGAGCTCGAATCTCATGGGGGTTATTTGCCGCCGGGTGAGGCAAACCCTCAGCGTCATACGCTGCCAAAATGGTTTGGCGAAGCCACAGCGCAATGGTGTTCCTGCTGACTTCACCATTGGCTGCAGCTGAGAAGGGTATAAACAGCCTCTTGTGAGACTTCCTCCTGGTCGTCGAGCGAAGAATGTACTCCCGGAGTACCCTTACAGGACACAGAGAAAGTTCCTCTCTCTCTGAGTCATGTACAATTGACGACAAAGGAGGAATAGTGAATTTTCTGTCTGGTTGCCCTGGAAGCTGGTTCTTCGCTACGAAGTTCCAGAGCAACCCTAAGTGAACAGACCCGTGACGAGACGTCTCAAAACGCACTCTCGTTACGTCCAGAGCATGAATCTCACTCACCCTAGCCGCAGTGGCTAGAGAGATGAGAAAAACGGTCTTGCGCGTCAAATCCTCAAAAGAGGCCTGTTTCAAGGGCTCGTAAGGCGAACCTCGTAAATGTCGAAGGACCAGATTGAGGTCCCAGGCCGGGGGACGAAATTTTAGCTTCTGGTCCTCCAACTTAAAAGACTTTAACAAAGCGATTAATTCCGGTGTTTTGGACAACTTAGTGTCCGTCTTGACTGATAACATGGAATTGAGGGCCGACAGATATGTCGAGATAGTGCCCCCTTTCAGATGCCTCGTGTTACGAAGGTACAACAGAAACTCCGCCACAAACTGCGGAGAAGCACTCATAGGGTCCTTAGAGCGAGAAGCGCAAAACTTTTCAAAGGATAGCCACTTGTCATCATAGAGTGACCTAGTGGAAACCCTGTGCGCCTGAGAGATGGCACTTGCCACCCGTGCCGAATAACCCTTTGATTTTAATGCTTTTTGCAGATGACCCAGGCGGACAGATGAAACCGCTCTGGGTCCGGATGAGGCAGATGACTGTTCGGGTGCAGTAACAGTCGAGGCCATGGAGGCAACGGAACTGGGTCGCTTGATACGAGGCCGCGAAGTAGGGGGAACCAGCTTCTCGCAGGCCAAAAGGGCGCTACCAAAAGCAGTCGCAGTGACTTTGTCGCCTTTATCTTTGCCACTACTTTTGGGAGCAGTATGGGAGGAGGAAACGCGTAAGCGTCCAGACCCTCCCAACTGAGAGACAGAGCGTCCACCGCCCAAGCCGCTGGATCGGGCAGGGGGGACACATAAACTGGAAGACGCGTGTTGTACTTCGTCGCGAATAGGTCTATCAGCGGACGATGTAGACCTGTGCATAATAGGTCGAACGCTTCCGGGTGAAGCATCCACTCTGTCGGGGACGGCTTGTCTGGTCGCGATAAAGCGTCCGCTAGTACGTTTTGGCAACCCGGAATGTGCCGCGCCTTTACTTGAATATGGTTCAGGTCCAGCAGGTGAAACAACTGAAAGGTCTGGTCCAGAAGTTTCCACGAGCCGGTTGTACCTTGGTTCTTGATCAACCACACCACCGTGGAGTTGTCTGACGCCACCAGAAGACGAGTGTTCCGAAGAACCGGCAACCAGTGAGTGATAGCTAGAATCACTGCTTGCAACTCCAAGTTGTTGCTGTGCCACTGGCTTTGCACGTCGGACCACAGCCCTGCTGCTGTCCTGTCCTCCAGATGGGCGCCCCACCCTTGGTGTGACGCGTCCACAAATAGTTGGAAGTCCGGCGGGAAGTCTGTCAAGGAGACTCCTTCGCAGACGTTCGACTGGGTCGTCCACCAGTGCAGGTAGGGATGAAGACCTACTGTTAAAGGGAACCTCACTTGCAGATCGTCCCGCTGAATAAACGGGGTGAGAAACCTCTGCAGAGGCCGAAGCATCAGGCGTCCCCTGGTGGTGAGATACTGGGCTGAAGAGAGGAGACCCAGAAGAGACTGCCACTCTCTGAGGGTCAGGCTGTCGGCCAAGCCTCTCTTTGCAAAGGACTGGATTTTGGCCCACCTGTCTGGAGGGACCTTCACCAAATCGAGGTCCGTGAGGAAAAAACCCCCGATAAACGTTAGACGTTGCGACGGGATCAGATGGGATTTCTCCTCGTTGACAATCCACCCGAGTTGGCGAAGTAGACCGAGAGCAAACTGCGACTGTCTGCGAAGAACGAGAGGAGCAGCATGGCTCATCAGACAGTCGTCGATATATGGATCGAACTCGATCCCCCGGAAGTGTAGAAACCGCGCGATGGGTGTCGTGATCCGCGTAAAAAGCCACGGGGCCGTGGAAATTCCAAATGGCAGGACTTTCCACTGGTAATGAATAGACTGGAATACGAACCTCAGGTACTTCCTGTGGGGCCTGTAGATTGGGACGTGTAGGTAGGCGTCCTGCAGGTCCAGACTGACCAGCCAGTCGTCGCGGGCTAGCTTGGATCGCAGCTGGTCCAAGGACGTCATGCGGAAGTGTGGAGGCTCTGCCAGATACAGTTCGTTGAACACCGCCAGGTTGTGTATCATCCTCATCTTCTCCGAGTTCTTCTTGGGGACGAGGAAGATGGGAGAGTAGAAACCTGGGGTGTTCTCTGGATGCGACACAGTCTCTATGGCACACTTGTCCAACAGGATAGAGATGTTGTCGGACAGCTGAAGAAGCTGGGTTGGCAAATACACGCGTGACCGGGGCAGGTTGGTCAGAGGCGGAGACCTGACTATTGGCAACTTGTAGCCGGCCTGTAGAATGTTGGTGACGAAGGGGTCCTCTAGTATTGTCCAGTTGGGCCAGAAGACCCCCAGTCTCCCGCCTACTGGAGTATCCGAGACAGGGACGACTGGAGGCGGGAGTTTCCAGTCGTGTGCTACCAGACCTTCAGCGCCTGGATTTGTATGGGGTCTTCTTCTTCCCAGGGGTGGTAGGAGCTCGACCCCGGGAAGCCTGGGCGTTGCTCTGGTATCGGCCACGACCTGAGTCAAAGCCCCCACGCTTGTTGATGTGCTTGTTCTGGTAGGCTCCACGAACAGACTTCCTCCTTCCTGTGTAAACCCGAGCACCTTTCCTGTTGTTGACTGGAAAGGTGTGCGCAACGAGTTTACAGGCTTGAAAAGTGAAATCCGCCTGTGCCTTGTCGGACTGTTCTTTGAACACCTCCTTGATCTTGTCCCCGAACAAGGTCTCTGAGGACACTGGAGCACGCACAAGCGAACGCTTAAACTCATCCTCCCATTGGCACGGTTGGAGTAGACCCGTGCGCCGAACCACAGTGTTCATAGCGATTGCAGATCTCACATGACTCAAGACAACTGCGCAAGCGTTCGCCTGCCACTTAAAGAGCGTGGCCTGATGTTCAACCCGAGAGGGGTTCTCCTCTGTCAAATCCTGAGCCGCTGCCTCCAAGGAAGAGACTAATCCCGACAGTGGGATGAGAGAACGCTTGAGCTCAGTATCCACATTCTTGAGCTTGACATCTTGGACCTTGTATACTGTCTGAGAAGCGTCAGACAAGCGACGCACATGGTCGTCCTGGGAAGCGCCAGCTTGGTACACCTTCATAGAGTGGATCTTATACTTCCCACTTGTGGCCTTGGCGAGATGGATGGACGGGTTCAGATCCAGCTTCGCAAAATCCTCGTCCAGATTCTCCATTGCATCCTTGATAGTGGGGTGAGGAGGAATGAGAAGCTCCGGATCATCCCATATGGTGAATCTCTTGTCTGCCGACTGACTGGGAGAAGGACACGTGACCAGTCTGTCGGCTATCCATGTGAACATATCACCATACTCTAACCAGGTGTCAGTCTGGTCGTCCTCCGAAACTTCTTCAGTATAGTCTGGCACAAAGTCGTGCTCCTCCCTCAGCACAGGTGAGTGTGAGCGCTCTGAGCTCACTGTAGAAGCCTTGGGGCGCGGCGAGGAGCGCCGAGGTGAGCGCCGAGGCGAGTGCGAGCGCCGGGGGGAGCGTGAGCGCCGAGGTGAGCGCCGTGGTGAGCGCCGAGGTGAGCGCCGTGGCGACCGAGAGCGCCGAGGTGAACGGGAGCGCCTAGGTGAGCGAGAGCGCCGAGGAGAGCGCGAGCGTGAGCGCCTAGAGGAGCGCCTGGGAGAGCGAGAGCGCAGACGGTGGTCCTCTTTGTATACAAAATCCCTATTCGCCTCTCCGAAGCGAAAAGGATCCCCAGCGCGCGAGTCCAAGCGCTGGTCGTACTGCCGATGGTAGTTAGTATCCATCGGAGCATCCCTGAAGTGGACAGTTGAGGAGCGCTCCACGCGCCGATGGTCCTCTGAAGCGTCTCTGACCACTGACTCCACCAGTGGTCGCGTCGGAGGGAGTTGTTTTTGTGGAGGTTGCACAGGCACAACAACCTCCTGTGCAGCTCGAGCCTCGAGCAGCTTCTCCACTTGTTTATTCACCAACGTCATTAAGAGGTTCGGGTCGATCACAGGGGCCCCAGGATTGACCCCCTGCTCTACCTCTGCCAACGTTGGTCCATGTCTAACCCTCACCTGAGTAGCAGATGAGGGTTCAGTCGACACAGAAGTCACAGGAAGTAAGTCCGAATCCCCAGGGACAGAGGCACCGTCCCGGGGAGAGGTAGCAGACTTGTCAGACATCCTGTGTTTCCTCTGCGAGAAACGCTTCTTCCTTGCTGTCACAAAAGCTTTAAACTTGGGAGCAGAAAGAGGTCGACAAAAAATACACTTGCTGTCCAAGTCACACTGGAACCCCACACAATCTGGGCACAGGGGGTGTGGATTCTTGGCAGACTTTAGTGATCTGCAAGAGGAGCAGAACACTCGCATTGAACTCGATTGACTGTAAAGAATAGAAACAGTCAAACCATAAATAAGGGAAAACAAGGGAAATCCCCAGTGCCCCTTTAAAACCGTAAACAAACTTCCCAGAAGTAAGTTACAATGAAAAGTAAAACAAACATTTGTTTAAAAAATTGCTACAAAACTCAAGCAAAGCAAGAGATAAGAAGAAACAAAAGCAAGCAAACGCAAGCCATGTACAGTAGTAGCAGTAGAAAATTAAATTAAATTTAATTTTATTTTATTTTAAACAATAAAGAAAAAATTATATTATCACACAAAGATAAATATAATATCAGTAATATAACAAACATGTTATAATACACACATACATAGTAACTCAAAGTTACCATACGAGTGTGAAATGAAGAAAGCATCACCAAAATAAAAATAACCCAAGTGATAAACAAAGGGTGACGCAAGGGCTAAAAATAGCTACACAGACAACACCCGAGAAGGGCGTGTCACTACCCCAAGCGAGTCAAAACAGCAATGAAAAAAGTGCGTTTGAAAAGGGGAAAAACGAGCATTTTGCAGGTACTAACAAACCCAAACGGGATTGCAAAACATATAATAGGCACCATTGAAACATATCCCAAAATAAAACGAATTTACTCAGTCAAAAGTGAGAAAAAATCGTAACATGTGCTTCAGCGTAGGAATACGCACAAGTAGAAAAATGGAAGAAACACGAAGAATGTTTACGTGGTCAAAAGACCCAAAAACGGTGAAATAGGGATAGAAAATGGAGTTAAACATGTGAAATAACATGTGAGAGGGCCCCAAGAAGCTATCAACGAAGCAAAATGGGGCCGAGAACATGCCAAAATGCGGGAAAAGGGTGAAAATTTCAAAGTGAAGAGCGATGAAAAATTCGTCGAGAGAACACAATACATACCGTAGGTTGTAGAAATACACAAAATTAAGCAAACTTAGTGAAAAATAAACCTGAAGACAAGAAACACGTCTTGCCAACTCATCGATAGAAGGAAATGTGATTGCGTCACGTTGTCACGTGACAGATTGGTATAGCCTTCCGGCTATGTCGTGATCCCTGTCTACGTGTCATTCACACTATTACTTCGTAAAGACAAGGATTCAACTCTTCCAATCTCTCATCGGAAGTACTAGGTAATATGCAATATCTGAAGTGGGGTAAGTATTAAAAATTTAGCATATAGCTCATCAAATAATAGGCCCTCAGGACCCATACATATTATTACAATGTATTATAATAAACAGGCAGAAATAGCTTCAGGGCCTTGGGGGAAAACCTTATTTTATTTGGCATTAAAGAAAGGGACGTTCAACAACAATTCCAATAGATTTACAGCTTTGTCAGAGAATGTGTTAGATCTTAGATCTTCAATTGTAACAAAAACATGAACACGAGGCTGAAGATCACACCCACCCTCATCCTCATCCTCCCCCTCCTCTGGTAGAGGGCCGGGTACGGGCGTCTCCCCGTTCTTCAGACAACGGTGGATGTATGCTGCCTTCCACTTGGCATACTTCCTGTTCTTCTCTATCTATAAGAACACACATCAATATTGTCATCTTGATTTCTTATCATGTATTGTAAACTTATATTTTCTTGTGAATAAATCCCTATAAGTATAAGGGGTAAAACGGTTCAAGCCTACATTAGCTGAAATGTGGTGTTTTGTTTTCGGCTCAATTCGTCATGAATCAAAGTGTATTTTCAGTTTGAACCGCATATCATATTTCATTATATCAAATTCATAAAATTTTATTTATATTTTTACGTACATTAGACTTTATTTTGATGTCAAAATGTGTTTTGTTTTTGCTTTAGTTTGTTATATTCTTAGATCTGAACCGAACCAAAATGTACCGAACGAAGGGTTCTGCACCGTAATACTGGTACATACAAAACCAAAGCTCTATTTTACCCCTAGCCCATCTCCTTAGTATGTATCTGACAACAGTACTCATCAAAAACAATCTCTTTATGTAAAGTGTTTTAAAAAGGAATTAGACAATAACTAACGAGTGACGGGGAATGACAGATTATCTTTCCCGAGTTATATCATTTGAGTAATTCTCGAGCCTTGGCGAGAGAATTACACACAATTGATATAACGAGGAAAAGATAACCTGCCATTCCCCGTTACGAGTTGGTTATTGTTTATATTACCCATATGACAAATTAAAGTAAAAACGAGAATATTAAAAGCCAATAGCTTCTCTAAAAGGACCCGAGAAGGAGATGAATCTCCATATCCATACGCGTGTGACGTGGATTCACTTCTTACGTACCTATCCTTGTTTACTCCGCACGATTAAAATGTCCCCTGCGAAAATGTCTTTCACAATAAAAGAAAGATGTGGCTTTAGTTGAAAGTTTTGTATTCCTGCCAATTACTATCAATCCATGATTATACATTTAAGTTATTGCAACATCCATATCAAGAGGTGTGCAAAGCTCAAAAACAAGTCGGCTCAAACGGAAAAGCCCTGTGACGTTACAATCGACACTGTGACGTCATAACCGCTCGCGCCTATGACATCATTACATTCGAACGATCGCCGTCGCTCTTGAAGCTTTCCGTGGTTATACAGTCAAGCAGTAATCGCTAGTTTCTTTAAATTTCGGACAATTTAACTGCTTCCTCCGACATTTGATGCGTCGGCACATGTACGAAAACGCTAATTTCAACTGCGGGAAACAAATAAAACATGTTAAAGTGCAGAAGACAGTTTCTAAAGTTACTAGTCGGGAAAAGTAAGAAAGATGAATGAAGTAGTTCCGGCAACCAATGAAATTCTTATTTTTCTGTAACAGCCAATCAAAAGCCAGAAAAAGGTGTAACTCCCATGTGACTTACAGGAAAAATACTACCCTGTGTCCGTCTTCTCATATGGGTAATATTAGAGAATATCTTACTCATGAAATCATTTCAAACTTTTCAGATTTTGAGGATACTGGTGAAATTTGTGTATTGATCAATCAAATGCATGAAAATTAATTCAGATCTAATGGAAATTTATTTATACTAACTTAGCAAATTCCTGTTAACAGTATTTTTACAAAACGAGTGAGTAGCTTCACACCAAATGACCAGAAGTTAATTAGGTACAAATATCCTTCATGCGTTTCATAAAATACTATCAACAGGACCAAGTTAAGTATTTATTTGATTGCTTGCTCATTTAAATCAAGCGATATTGCACGTAAAAACATTGAAATTTATTGAGGGAAGGTGAGTCGAGGTGATTTTTCTAATTTTTTAAATTGTAATTCTAAAAGGTTATATTACATCTTCTGAGATTTCTCCGAATACTGTAAGCACATCCATGAGCATACCGGCAGTGTAGAATGACTTCACCACATTCCTGAAACATCAAACATGTATATTCAAGCATTATGATAACTGTCACTGATAAAAGGTCGGTATCAACAACATATGAGAAGCTCAAAGCATGTGAAACAGACAAGAAATAGAAGAGAAAAGGGAGTTGTGATCTATTTTATAATTTTTCATTCTCTTTAATTTCTCTCAATATCACATAAAATTACATAGCATTTTCCCAAGGCTGCCTAATATGAATTATTATTATTTACCTATTTATGACATGAAGAGGTTTCCATATATTATAGAGGCAACAGAACAGCACACAAATTTCTGCCCGGTCCGAAAAGTCCATATTAGCCTTATTAGCTTCTGCAAAGCCATATCAGTATCAGCCCATGCAACTTTACAGTTATCTCCCTTTGAACACAGGATTTGATCCACAGAGGGGTAATGCTATACTCTTGGATTTGTCCCTGAATTGAATATAAGAAGTTCATGAACTTACATCTTTGCCAATCTTGTAGGCATAAAAATGCACATCATATTCTTACTATCTTTAATTTAAACTTCTTTGGCATTTTTGAGAAAACAATATGATACATGATAAAGACACGATAAAGATAGGCTAAAGAATGGGTTATTCGCTGATACACAGGGGCTTGTGTGGGCTGATATAGTGTATGATATGAAAATATGAAATGACAAGTTGTAACCTCTAATTATTATATGCTAATGGTGAGAGTGAGTTTCATAAGGTTAAGAAAAGCAGTTAGATATCACTTTTCTCATCTCTGTGAACAGTAGGCAATATCCTGAGTTCTAAACTTTTTTCTACATCTATAATCTCATTTCAGTTACATTGTTTGAATGAAAAGGTTCACAACGACATTAGTTGAACCTCAGTATACAGTATCACTCATTGTGGGGGTTCACTACTTCACTTCACTATTACTCTCTGGATCCGCCACTGGTATTTTTCGTTTGGTTTGGTGCACTGGTTGAATACACGTGGTATCGACAATTTCAGTTTGAGGATTAAAAATGGGCAAAATATTGTCGATCCCACGTGTATGGCACCTCTCCTAATCGAGAAAAGTCGATTGGCTTAGGAGGATTAACGAAAGGATAATCCTGACCCTTATGAAAATGGTTGTCGACAGTATCTGGGGTAGACATCAGATGGACACATCTTTTTTCTTAAATTATAGTCTCTCGTAACCCTGTTTGGGTGGCTCACTTTTTCTCTTGTACTCTTACATAACATATATATTAATTCCTGTATTTTACATGTGAGACCCTAACAACTTATACTTCCTTCCCCTCTTCCCCCCCCCCCCCCCTGGCTTAAGCAAACCTAGACTATTCCAAATTTCAAAATTTGCCTCCGAACCCTTCGACCGTGGCATCAAAATTATCCAATTTCGAACCTTTCGAAACTTCATTAAAGGCCCTAGTGGCCCGAGTGGGCAATCAGCTCCGCTGGAAACTGCTGTATACCACCTACTGTACCTAGCATGTTTTATGTTATTTTTTTCATGAAATTGAGTTTATATTTTCATTTTGTTTACCTAAACTTTCATTATTTAATAAAAAAAAGAATTAGGTTTGCTGCAATCCTGGTTCTGTACCTCAATAGGTACTAAATCGGAGCTCAAGTATATCATACATGTATTTGTGAAAAAACATATAATTTACTTCTTATAATACTATTAAATCAGACAGAAATTTACCTAGATTTAAATCAATGTTAGCATAAATTAGAAAAGATTAAATAGCTAGTTCAGTAAGCATGCCAACAGGCAAAATGAAATGACTACCATTAACAGACATAGAAAATTGAGCATCAGTAAGCTTCTAAACTCACTTATTGAAGCGTGCTGCCCTATCTTCATTGTCGGCAAACAGGAAGACTTTGAGAGCATAGTTCTCCATGTGAGCCTGTCCGACTACCTCACTCTGTATAGCGTCAGATTCATACAACTCCTTTTTGGCCTGGATACAAAAGAAAGTTAGAATAATAATGATATCATAGGTCATTCTTTATAGTAGAAAAAGGTTTTACAAAGGTTCAATGTTCTTTAAATAAAATAGTGATTAAATCATTAGTTATGCAATAATATATAGGTTTTGATGGAAACAATATTGTTTCTAGGTAGCCAGCGGAGGGACCTCAGTTTGGCCAATTATAATCCATTTACCGGAAGGATACTTTGGAATGATTAAAGTATCAAACTTCTCTAAAATTGAAGGACACCAAGCCCTAAAGGTAGGGACAATTTCCCAAGACCCCCTCTAAGAACAACACTTTTGAGGATATCAAGTGGTATCTGCTAAAATTATTAAATTTATGCAATTAAAACATTACAGTTAAAACAAATGTTAATGATCATAGATGTCTTCAACTTCACTAAGCAAGGCATAACTCTTGCCAGTCTCCATTACTGGCTGATTTAAACCTTGCAGTATTTCCCTCACTTTACTGTGCTAAGATAGTGGAGAGCTGCACCTGGTATGCAAAGTGGGCTCTGATTTTCTACCATGTAAACATTAAGGGTCTGCGACAAGGCTTAAATCAGCCAGTTATGGAGACTAACAAGAGTTATGCCTTGCGGTGGAAGGTTGAGATGTCCTAGACCACTCTTTGATGTCCTTAATATTAATTTTGTGAGTAGTTACTTTTATTAAATTTGTTTTATTAGTATTACTTTTCAATTAAACAAGGTCCCAAAGGTTTAGAAATTAAAAAAATGAAGCCCTCCATTCATTTATTCAGAACAAAATATGAGCACTGAAAACACAGTCTACCTTTTCTAGATAATCCATCAGAGTGACGAGAAAGCTTCTGCATTCTGGTGTCTTCATATCTATCTCCATTCCCTTCTGCATGGCATACAGTCGACCTACAAGTGATATATATCATACAGTTCAATTTCTATAAAACAAAAAGTTATTATTGTAACAATCGAATAAATAGAGGATATCTGTCTTTTCTTGACTAATACCATGTTTATCTCATCGAGTGAGGTAAAAATGTTATATTTTATAGAGTGGCGCACCCAGAATGAAAATATATAACTTTTCTACCTCACAAGATGAGATAAACATGGTATTTGTCAAGAATTGATTGATATTCTATTTATTATATGAAGTTATCCTTGTATCGTCGAGTATTTGGTTTTCGGACGGCTGACATTCTGGTAGTTTTTCATGATATTTGTAGCCATGTGACATCATCAATACAAAGGAAAGGTCTCCGCTAGCGGTCAGAATAAAATGTTTCATGTGAAAATTCCTAAGATTTGTATATCATACAAACTTCACTCCTAAGCTTAAAATCTATCTCTATCCTGAACTACTTTTTGCATGTTATGAAAAAGTCGACAATTTGATAATTTGAAAAAGTCATACCGGCTACCAACAAAATTTATACGTTGTCCTTGCGTTTTTGTAATATTGTGGGTCAACGGAAGTTTCATAAATAGCTTGGGATATCCCTTTTTGGTATCGACCAATCAGATGTCCGAAAACGGCATACACTCGCTGACTGTCAAAATGCCTGATGTACTCACTAAATGAGACAAGATAGTCATCAAAACATTTTCCCCGACGAATTGTCTCCAATTTATTTTAGATAAAGCTCATATGGGGAAAATAGACGATACGTTTTATTAATTTTCAAACATTTTAATTGTCCACATTGATTCGTGTCTTAAGCGTCCGAAAACCAATCACTCGAGGTTAATTACATCCGAAAATGGTCGTTTCCTCGCCGAACGGCCGCTGGGAATAGCCAATCACCACAGCAACACTGTGACGTCATAAGCCAATTCGCTGCGCGAGACCATTGTTTTATGATGTCAAATTATATCAGTCACTCTGTTCGCAGTGAAAATATAAGTTATTTTCACTTTAGCTTGATAGACAGTTTATTTCACTGATAAATCCCAGTATTTCATTGCTCGTCATATAATAATATTAACGCCATAACGGTCTATTTTTAATATAAATGACATCAATTATCAATTAAGTTTTATGTATTATGTACATCTATCTATTACATATAATAGAGCCCGATCTATGAAATGAATTCTTAACCACGATTGTCAAATTTCAGCAAAGCATCTCAAGAAGTTATCGAAATGTCAGATTTTTATGACTATGAATCACTGTCTATTTTCAACACAAACAACCAGTTCAAGAGTATAACTACAGAAATGTTTGATTTTGTAACTTACAGTAGTATGCCACAATCGGATCTCGCTTGTCATGTTCTGTGGCTGTCTTCATGTAGTGTTGAATCGCCTTCAGATTCCCTGGAATCGCTGGCAACCCTGCTGCGGCCATTTCGATATTTTGCAACTCTTCTGATACTTCCGTATCCCAATTAAAATCCGGGAAAATATGTTCAGTTTATTAATGAATCATCGACGTATTTTGTGTTAGCAATAATTCATTTCCTACTCTCTAATAGTAATATACTATATGTTTGGTATATTTGGTGATAATATGTCAAATAAAATGTTTGATTCGAACTTATAATACCTAGATAAATAAATCGGCTTTGTCCGGTTAGCGACTGAAGCGATAAACTCCGTGCAGCGTGATATTTGTGAGCTCTGAACAGCGCTAATGCATCTACCATCTTTTTAAACTGTCTTTCATGTTGTCGATATTATTTTAAATGAAAAATATTGGTTTATGAAAAACTGCAGATTGATTAATAATAATTTCGAAAAAATCGAATCAGAACTAAAAGGCCTACTCTCTGCTGGATTATCTTATTTCAACTAAAGATTGTTAGGTATTCCTACTTTCTTGGTTATATTTATGACAAATTCAGATAAATGGAAGTTTTACTGTATTTTTTATATCAAGTTTTCAGTTTTATGGCTTTTTTTATTATGCGTACTTTTAAAAACATAATTAATAGCGTTTATGTTGATTTTATGAGCGATTGTGCAGGGTTTGTTTTAGTCAATAGCTAAATAAAATAAAATACACACATGCAGAAATAAACAAAGATGTAGAAATGCAGATCTACAGTTAATAAATATATATATATATATATATATATATATATATATATATATATATATATATATATATATATATATATATACGATGCCTTTATAATCGCTTCTTCGCGTTCCTACGTCTTAAAATGCAGGTAGATATGTCACACTTTTTTAAGAAAACACTTTTTAAAAATAGTTTTCTGATATCAGTTTCCATTTATATCATATTCCCGGCATAAACGCACTATTGATAAAAAAAAATTAGGAAGATAAAAAACAAAAGAAAAGAAAGTTAACCGACGGAAGGTAAACATAGTATGAATAGATAATCTTGACACGAAAAAACACTGGAAGTATGTGTAGAATAAATTAGCGATTAGTCTTGATTAAAACACGGGTGAGTAAAAAAAAGGCGGAAATGCATTCGTAAGAGGTTATACCCGAGGGTTTTTCGTGCCACTAAATTATGGATTTACAACTTCTTTATTCTACACTTTTTACTTGTCCTAATTTGTGTATGGATCTTTCTCTCGTAGAGTCTCCTGACACACTTTCACGGGGAATACTCTCTATACTCTTCATTGAATCACATGTCCATGCCGATGTACGTGTAAAGAGGCAACACCTGGGGCTGGCAGGACGTCACGTGACTGGGATAGGTAAAATTACTTACATGTTGCCTTGAAGCCCATGTTCCCCCCTCCAGCTGAAATGGGCATTTAACTTGTGACATGACCTTTGACACATGAGTGAGCCATGCTTCATTGGACATATACAATTTTTCTGACCATATCATATATCTGAAACTACATGTATTTATTCTGTACGCGCGTGCATCTATTGTGTATACACTTTATGTTGTACATGAAGGATCTGTGATAATAGATATTGACTAACTTGTCAGTATGTTTTATGTATATTTATATATATAGTCTACAATGTTTAGTTATAGATTGCGACATTTTGATATACCATAGTTGGTTTTCAATCTGTTTTATGTTTCAGCCATGAGAAAGTTTAGATCATTAACTTTGATTTTTAACATTTGCTTAAAGAAGATCTGACAGTTTTCGAACAAATATAATATTTTAAAATATTGATTAATTGAAATCTATTATCGAATTATTACCAAAATCTTGAATAACTCCTGCTTTAAACTTGTTATGCAAAGGTAAAATGAGACTTGTAAACCCCAGGTGGAATTTTACTTCCTGTGTTTGACAGGTGCGTGATGGATGACTTGACATACGTTTAATCACTATACTCCTGACCATACCAGTCCCTTCCCTCCATCTAACATTGAAGGTTGAGTTTTCTTTACTGAATGGTTTTCAGAATTTAAATAGTAAAGTTTGAAACAAGTTGATGAAATTCAGTTGATGGATAAGACATGGATACGGCGTATAGATGTACACTGGCCGTGATAGGGATTTTACTCTTTACAGGTTTGTGTGTTTTATTTGTTTTCGTTTTTGATTGATAAATATACATGTACATATTTTTTAATTGTAGATTTTAGTTTTATGAACATTAAACCATCCAGTATGTGAGAACAGGAAGATGTTCTGGATAACAACTTCTTTAATATGAAAATATTCGACGTTTCGGAGTAAATGCTCACTCTTTCATCGGGTGAAATGTAAGGAGATAACAAAATATGATACATTTATATAAATTAATATATTATTTATATATATTAATAAATTAACATATTAATTTATATCACATTAAAGAAGTTGTTGTCCAGAAAATATTTCTGTTCTTATGTATACCACTTCTAAATGCCCTTCAAAGACCTGACCCACTAGTGCTTTTTATGATAGATTCGTAAAATGTTTGTCTTATATCAGGTATATGTCGTGTTACCCTTTTAAAACGAAGATACTTAGATGAATATTCATGAAGTTGCATTAAGTGGTTCAATGTTAATGCACAACGATTCATTTAAACAAAACTACGGATATTAATGACTAGATTTACGTATCAAATTGGATTTCAGCAACTACACAATGTCCTTATTCAGTTTTACTGTTTTAGTCCTTGTCGTCGATTTAAACATTGAAAGGTAAACATATTGATCGAATGGTAATCTTTAATTGAAACAAACAGAACATTGTACTTAATATTTTTCATGTTCATACATGTATCTGGTCACGTGAAATATCCATAACAACATATTTGTCACATGCATACAGAGCTTGAAACTTTTCGTTTGCTTTGCACTGTTTTCCAAAGAGTTCTACGCCGTCGCATGCATGTCAAATTGTCATGTTGAGGATATTTATCATTTGAAAAAGTATAGGATTTTTAGTTATCTACCACCTCATCATGTTCCATATCAAATATATTTATCTTCTCAGAAGTGTATTTATCACAACACAAATGTAATTATGCAAGGGTATAAAAACAAAGTTACTGTATTATGTTTAGTAAATTGGCTGTTTGATAAATATTTCCCATCGTCAATGTTGCGCCGTAGGTAAACTCTATTGATAATTAGTCAATCAATAATAAACAGTCGCTCTATTACTACCTAAGGCTATACTATATAGGTGCAGCCCCTGTACGTACTATCAGGGTGTTCACCATGTCACGCCCCCGGTGTAGTACTAAACGATCTTCGCTAAGGTCGTTATATTTCTCCATAACCATTAAAACTGCAATTTGTCTTTTTCCTGATTGGGGACCTTTGTGGCTTTATACACTGTGAATGGACGGGAATATTGTATCATCACGATTGAATATCTTTAAATCATTAATATTCTGGTTATGTTAAGATCATCATTTAGTGTAAGATATTTTAAACTTCTTATGCTTTCTTCTTCTGACGTCCATGAAGATCTGCATCTATTGCTTTCTCCAAAGATATATAAGGGAGATTTCAGACGATCGTGATGATATACTGGAATAAAGTAAGGCCTGTAGATTTTACATTCTATTAGACTGTCCATTGAATCAGCCTATAGAAAACATAGACACATATCCTGTCTTATAGTACATTGTCTTATGTAGAAGTCATTCAACTCCATTGGGCACCTTGTGTTGTCAACACTCCAATAGTTTCTATGAACAACACATATATTTTATAACATATCCCATAACCCACATATAACCATTTTATATTTCTTCACTATCTAAATGGCAAGTATTTCTAAAAAAATATATTTTATAACATATCCCATATCCCACATATAACCATGTTATATTTCTTCACTATCTAAATGGCAAGTATTTCTAACAGATATATTATATGTAAATATATAATGCACCATTAATGGAAAATTAATTATCACATTGAACATGTATCCATTGTAATGTGTAGAAAAATTAATTGCACTTTGACTATCCAGTATCATTGATGTATTTATAAGTTTGTATATATGTAGTTGAATTATTTGTTTAACTAACATTTCCATCTATATGTTCGGCCAACGTTTACATCACTATTCGAAATACTGTAAATACGAATCTATTGGACGTGAAGTTTTATAAACTAAATAGGAAGGAAATGTGAATGATTCATGTTCACTGGATCATTGCACCTTAAAGGTTAGATGAAATGACATATGGTCACTTTCGGATTCGTTGAAAAGGGGTTTCAATTTGTCAATTGCTCGATTTTAAATTTTTTAAATCGACCCATAAATTACTTATATACGGCTTTTTAAAAAAGTGCCCAATTAAGCCCCGGCGGGGTTGAATCAATTATCATTTTATACATTTTCCCGTACCTCACATGATGAGATAATTCTTTTAAAATTCCACCTCAAAAGGTTCAGTACCCTAGAAAGCTGAATAGTTTATGGTTGTAAACCATTCGTATACATTGTGTGAACCAACACAGTAACTGCACGTTTGTTAAGCATATGCATGTGTAAGAGATTATTCATGTCTTCAGGTCAATATTTTGCCTTGACCTCAACTTCAATAAATCAATCAACCTTCAATCAATCAAGCATCACATGTAGAGACAGCTTACGTCAGGTGACGAGGTTTAACGAAATACCATGAAGCAATACATCAAATTCAAATATTATATTTACAAACATTACAATCTTGACATTTTGAAAGGTTAATTTTCACTGTGATAATCAACATTTCTATGACACTGGTCCCTGATCATTGTGGATTTTATTATCTTCATCGTTTACATTACCATCACCCCAACCACTAACAACACCATCATCTTCATTACCATGATGCAATTGCTAAGATTACCATCAGCTACCCATCAGCACCATCATCTCCAAAATCATCCAGTCACTATCTATGTTAGTTTCACTACCACATAATACACTATATTAATCGTCCCAAAAATAATCACCAATTTATCATCATCATAATCAGTTAGTCATAAACACGACCACGATCCTTAAAATATCACTATAACAAAAACAGCACCAACACCATACTCTGTTACATATATTATTCTCACCCTCACATCAACCATCATCCTCAACATCTTATCCATCAACAGCGATATCAACATCACCAATTCTTTCAGTGGTATTCTAGAAGTTGGTATGATGAAAAATGACGACACTATTTATGAATATACAACTTCTTTACTCTCCAAAGGCGACGTTTCGACAAACATTTAGGTTCTAATGTCGTTGTCACTAATATCATTGTCAACAAAAATATCATGCCATTACCACCATCACCATATCACCATGGCCACTACTAACACCAACCCATCGACATCTCCACCCTTTTGATTGTTTTATTTATTTTGTTTGCAATAAATATCCTCCACACAAATTCATCTGTTCTAATTCTCAATGTACTCCAGTTGAAGGCGCCATCATCGAGAAGACGGCGAGTGTGTGTAATGGCGAATGCTCCAACCTTCTGATGCAATGTCCACCCGACCACAAGATCGCTATCAGAGAGGCGCTGTACGGAGTTCACACGACAACTTCCGGTTGCCCCTACAACATGGAGTGTGACGATATGAGACGAGGGGAGTGTTGTGACATGCCAGCAGCCCGGGACTGTCTCTTCCCCTACCCCCTGGATCACCTGGAGGCCTTCCACAGGAACTGTTCCGGCAAGCTGCAGTGTCACATTAAATCCCAACAGAGGCCTGATGCATCTCCAGCATGTTCGCCCGTGGAACATCGCAACATCTCCAGCTACTCCTTCTTCGACTACGTGTGTGTTAATGGTGGGTTGACTTCATATATCACAAGGGCAAATATATATCGAAGAAAATACACATTACGCTTCCCTAGAGCGTCAGATTCTGTTGTTCTAATAGCCACATAGCTTGATGAATTGTGATTGAATCCATAATCCGTTTTGTGCCAAAATTTGTGTATACATCCTCTTATACGTATGTTATTGCTCTAGCTCTCATGAAAGATAATCCAGTGTGAAATGTTATGGCAATGTAACACCAGTGCAACCATGCTAGATGTATACGACGCATACCTGACATATTCTACGACAAACTGTTGGTACCGACAATGGCACCTTCATCTCCACGCTAACGTCTTCCACGGGTCAATATTATCATGTTTATTTGAATATTGCAGATACGTTCACAGCCGATATTTGCAGCCCGTACAGTACGTCCATGCACGGAAGGACTCTCTTTGCACTCTTCGACGCTCGGACACAAACTCCCCCACCTCCTGGATCCACGTGCACATGCGTGGCCACGCCCACTTCCTGGACAGGAGCCGGTAGAGTTTCTTCTTTTGTGGTGGACATGCGCCTTAACAAGCCTAGCTCCTCCTGGTGTTCAGATTCGGAACTAATCATGGAAGCAAGTCCAAATATCCACGAGATATCCTGTCTACCAAGCAATGACCCGTATTTTCCTTATCCCTTTGTGTCCATAATTAACTCGACCAATGGTGCCATCGCTCACTTGGTGTTCAACGAAAGTCCGCCGGAATTCGTATGGATTGGATTTGAAGGTAAATGAAATATGTTTCCAGAGGAAACATGCATCATCCTAGAGATTGTCGTTGATGGTCTCGATATGGATAGTTTCAATAAGTGTTTGAATTATGATTAAAAAGATCATTGGTGAACATATAACATTTATGCTCTCCTTGCATCGTTCACAATAGGTGCCGGTGATGAACATACGCTAGTATTATGACTTCAATTACTATATACACATTGTATTTCTTGCAGCAAGTAAAGACGAGGAACTGGAACTGACGTGTGGACTCCAGCCCAAGCCCACACCGCCCCCTCCTCCCCGTCGTAAGTGTTTGAATTGCACTCGGTCATATCTGTTTATCTCTACAATCTTTCAGTAAATAAGTCTGAGTACCCTGGAGATAACGATAAACGACCTAAATGTTGACATATTTGTACTTCGGCATAAACAAATATAGACAATACATCTAGGTACGGATTTACACTGATGACAACTGATCATTACTTTATCTATCAATTATTTAGTTTTCGCACACTTTATTCATTGTGAACGCCCTTCAGCCGAGGAGATCTATTTTCACCATTTCCATCTCAGTTATGAATCAATATGTTACCTTTTTGTTTAAGGATGTCCGCTCCTTCCTGTTGAACTTCAAAAATGAAATGTGATTAAGTAAAGATTTGTTTTCATCTTTATTTACTTCATGATATTCTAATACATCTACATACTTTTAAAAAACAAATGAAATAAAGAAAATGTGACTTAAGAACCTTTAAAAGTGTTTAAACAGCATAAATGGCCTAAATTTGACTAAAAATGGGGGTATCAGGTACATTTTGTGTCAAAGCTTTAAAAAACCCACACTACCATATATATTTTTTCATCGATTTCGGTAGGGTAACATGAACTTTGTAACATATCAAAAAAGGAAAAAAAGTTTTATACTAGAAATGTAGTATTTTAAAGTTTTTAGCAGTTTTTTCCCATTTCCCCATAGACTCCCATGTTAAATTTGTACTTCACCCCACTATCATACAGGCGTTATATCTCGAAAAAAACCCACACTACCCCCTATTTTTTAATGCTAATTTTCCAATCATATACTTTGATCTTTTAAAAAATATAAGTTAGAAAAATGTTTAATACTATAAATTTGAGGAGCGAACATCCTTAATTAACACGAAAATGTATGTACGTGTCATATTTATGTAATCTCTAAATCGTTTCAAAATATGTTGATTCATATGTTTGCGACGTCATCATTCCAGCACCTGTAAAACCCATACCTAACTTCATCGAGGAACCGGAAACAGCCCAGGTGTTGGTGCCTGCCTCAGGACCTGGGCCGAGGAGAGGTATGTCACGTGATCAGTCTGCAGACAAGGGTAACCTGTGACAGGGATTTTCGGAGTTTCAGCCATTAATATTCTGATAACATACATCTGCATCCGGGTGGTTTGTTCACTTACCTAGGTGAAAGTTATATATATTTTGGGGGAAGCCGGTACTCTGGTAAAGGATCACCGAGTGTCCAAGTGTACTTTATCTTTTAGCATCACGTGATCCATGATGTGATTCCTTGAACTTTTGAATGAACAGGGGCGGGAGGGGAGATTTCTGTAACTTGGAAGAGAAATTGCGGTAAGGAAAACATCAACCGAACGTGAATTGTATAACCTTCATTTCACTTAAGATATCGAGCTCCTGTAGTTTGCCCGTCATTCATTTTTAGATACCATATAGATCATTATATGAACTTATACGAGTGCAGGATTAAATAAGAAATTCGCTGACTTTTCTTGTTAAACACCTGAACAACTTCTTGCAAAGGCCGATCCAAACACATTTTTTAATTGCACATACTCTATAGTCTATAGACACCCATTGACAACTTCTCCAAGTCATGTGTTAAGAATAACGAGGATTATAAAAGCGATTGCATCAAACGCCACTATAAATGAATTTATCCTTGCAATATCAACATTCACGTTAAAGAGATTTAATTTTGTTAAAACCAATTCTAAGTTCTATTCCCGTGTGTACAATATGCCTCTTCACATTTAACTAACATCAAAGGTGACAGTTTTCAAGCTGTATATTTCAAATTGACTTCTTTTGATATCCAATCAAAATCCATTTTCACAAAATCTGACCCGATGGTAGGAACCTTTTACCTATATCTAATACATGATGCTTATCCCCGGCAGCTCCTCGCTCCATTGTACTGGCGTGTGCTATCATCGGCAGCATCCTCGTCATCGTCATCGTCGTCTTCATCGTCGTCTGGATTCGAAGGTGACCCACCTTTCTTTCTTTCCACTAATCTGTTTTCTCATCGTCGTGTAAAATATCAAAAGGTACTTCCATGGGTTGTATGCGTACTGCACAGCGATGTTACTTTACTTTACTTAAAAGCTATTGTAAAATATGTTTGAAAGAGCGCCACATATTGCACAACTAACGTAATTTAGTCACTCACGATTCCTGAATGTCGAGCGGGTGTCTTAAAGCTACGACTTCCTGAATACTGAAGTCTTTTGAAAAAGAATGAGTCATATGCATACATATATAATAACCCCATATATGGAAAATATCAAAAATTTAGTTTTCATGAGTCCCGATGCAAATGAATTGCGTTTTTATAGCAATTTAAAATCTGTTTTCATGTTTATGAAGCCCGAGCTTATTACAATATTTGCTTCCCGTGACCATGTCTCTGAAGTGCTAAGTGATTTATAAATGTTACATGTTGTTGTAGGCGGCGGATAATTCAGGAGAAGAGAGAAGACTCGTACAATAGTGAGGACCACCTGTACACAGACGTGGACGGTGACGGGACGTCGAGGCGTCGCTCCCAGCCCGCTCCAATAGAACCGCTCTATCAGACCGTTGGTGTGGACAATTCCACCGCGGACGTTTACTCGTCGCCTTGGGACTCGAAAACCAACAGGAAGTTCAAGGACAACAATGGGTTCGTAATGGACGACGAGGATAGTGACGAGGTGACCGATGTGTACGTCACGTCAGAACAGGTCCGGAAGAACAAACGTAGTAAGAAGGATCGCAGAACATCAGAGGACAGTCAACCCGCTGAATATGTGTCCGCAAGTGAAGTTAGGAAGAAGAAGAAAGAAAAGAAAGTGACTTTCAATAAGAATCTCGAAGAGTACGATAGACTTCCATATAAGAAGAAAGTTGAGTTGAGTCAGTCGGGGTATTCACATCTCGGTATGGTCATCGCTGACCTCGGTGAGGAACTGGATACAACTTTAAAAGAGCCTCCCAAGAAAATGGAGACAGACGCTAACGAAAACGTGGAAACGGAAGAAAAGGTGAAGACATTGGATATACCGGAAGTGATCGAGAATGATGCAGACAGCACACAGGAACGAGGAAGCGACGATGACTCAGGCCTATCAACGGACGAGGATAAGGAAGGGGAGACAATTCCGGAAGACAACAAGAAGGAGGAGGTCAATCTTACCGTGCCCACCATCAGTGATAGGCCGCCATCACCGTCACCGTATGCTTTAGCGAAATCATTCAGTAATGGCATATGAAATAGTTTACTGAATTACAGGTCAAAATGAATTAAAATATACTTGATTATGTTTTTGCTGAGGCGTAACAACGTAAGTTGTCATTATAACATGTCTGCTTTAGAACATTACGCATGCAATGTATGAAACAGTTGTCTGATTGCGTTTGCAATCTAACAAAAATACCGAAATGAAAACAATTTTTTTTTTAAAGTATTTATGTTGAATGTGTTCTGTCTTTGATGTTTATTCGTTTCAAACTCATGTATGGTATTTGCACGTTACAGTGAGTTTTGACTGTAACTATATATCCATAATAATCATGTAGATATAAATGAATGCATAAGTAAGACATTGTAATATATTAAGTATTAAGTGATCTAATATATTTGGACATTTCTGTCTCCAATTAATGACCAGAACCTTGATTGTTTCATTTAGTTGTTTATTTCGTCATTATATAATGTTATCATGCATACATGTTAGATTGTTATAAGTTATAAGTAACGTTATTAGTCTTCAGTTATAGTTCTGCAGTGTGATACATGTGTGTCTGTATACATATGAGAACAGTCAACGAGATTATAGATTCAACTGAAATGTGCTTAAGCATATATCATACGAATAGTTCAGTCGTACTATAAGTCTATTGACTTTCAGTGTGAACAAATTGATAATGTATGCGCACATAATCATCTTCATATGTAATATGGATATATATGTAGAGGTATATTCAAACGGTGATTCAATGTGAAAATTGATGAAATCAGGCTTCATTTATCACATTGTTTTTATTTTTAATGAATGTGTGGTTTCATTTGTCAATTTGTTAAATATCAAATCATGAAAACAATAAATATGTTTCAACTGGATTGAGATATGACCATGTGTTACTAAGTTTAACATGTGTAAACGCGAATGTTCGCTCGAATTTCGGTTCCAGAAAAATATCCAGATATTATCACACATAAGGATGATACGCAGGTAGAGATACTGGTACTGGTGTATTTTAATGAATTTAAAAACTGTTTTGAATAAAGTACTGAAAACGCAAAAATGTTTACTGTCATTTACGTCCAATAACAGTGTTAATGCTTGAGATTCTCAATTTATGTATATATTCCTATATAAAGCGTATTCAGCTGGATGGGGTATTTGTGTGAGGTTGTTACACGGTCATAGATAAGAGTACAAGGTCATAGAAATAATTATTTCATAAATATAACTGCCAATACCAGCTTGAAGACATCCCATTATCCAAACTATATTAAAAGCATGGATTACAAGATTTGGACATCGCCTTAAAATTTAATTACCTCCAGTATATATTCAACGAAATAACTTATACTGATACCGGAAGGTGGTTTTTAGACGTTTTGCAGTCTCTTAGATGCAATACTTATTTATCTAACTTATTATGTAAGCTACGGAGTACCAAATTTCTCATGTTTGAATTTTCTCTTGAGTATTTCGTGCAACGATTGTCCTTTCATTTGATCATACCCGAGAAGGGAATAGGTGCAATTCCGTCCTTTGTCCATAGTGTCCCTCTGAGCAGGACGCTTGTCAGTGAGTAGCTCGCTCATTGTAAGGCTTGTAGCGTATGCCTCCTTGCGAGGCCTTTCTTCGTCTGGTGTTCGTTCATGAGTAATGTTAGAGAATGACATCTGTTCAGTGGTCTTATACTCAGCAGAAGATGTCTTCTTCAATGGTTCAGAGGTAACTTTTGCGTTGATGGCAGAAAGGTTATATCCGTTTGACATCAGCGATTTCCTCACTGTTTCCGGGTTCTGCACCCACCATTGCTGCTGTAAACTTGATATCAAATCCCTGACTTCCGATCCGCTCATCTTTGCGAAGGTTGACTTCGACGACGTTACGTTTCCTTTCCTATCTGAATGTCTTCTGAAACTTTCCAAAATGGCGCCGGGATGTCTCACTTTCTTCTTGGCTGGTTGAACGACACTTGTTAACGTATCTGAAGAAAGTGAAGAATTAAACTACATTTTGGAAATTGTGTATCCATTAACAATAGAAATTCAGTTTTAAAAATATTATTCATGTGCCTATAGATGTAGGTGTATTATGTGCTCTCCAGTGGTTACAAGTAAGAGTGCGTACAGAAGACGATATTTGTTTTTGATATTTTAAGTTATATATAATAAAAGCAGGTATCAAATAGCATTTAAATTTCCGGTGTTCACTACGTTTGTTGCACCCGAAGACGGCTTTCTACCTTTAGTCTTGTTCTGCTTGTCTCCCTGTAATGCTGACATTAGAGTTGTCTTCCCTTGAGCAATGACCTCGACCTTCCGCTCCTGAAGGTGGCGACTCTGACGTGCACGATCACCGTCCAGAGCATTAAGCTTGTTGATGAGCTGCCTCGCTTGCTCTGGGGAGGATGAGTGTAGTGCCTGTTGACCACAGTTTTAGATGTTTATCATGCATGAACATCAGTTGCCACCCATAGCATATTAACATTTATACAACAATGTTATTAATTTATGAAGAGTTAATGGTTTATTATAGATTAAATTTACAGAATCTCATTCTAAGAAATCATATGTATGGAGAGTCACGCATATAAACCACGTAAAATATAATTGATACAATGTTACCTCATTAAGCAGTGTGGTGTTAAGGTGATAGTTCCAGATATCGTTTAATGTTACCTCATTAAGCAGTGTGGTGTTAAGCTGATAGTTCCAAATATCGTTTAATGTTACCTCATTAAGCAGTGTGGTGTTAAGCTGATAGTTCCAAATATCGTTTAATGTTACCTCATTAAGCAGTGTGGTGTTAAGCTGATAGTTCCAAATATCGTTTAATGTTACCTCATTAAGCAGTGTGGTGTTAAGCTGATAGTTCCAGATATCGTTTAATGTTACCTCATTAAGCAGTGTGGTGTTAAGCTGATAGTTCCAGATATCGTTTATAGTTCAAGATATCGTTTATAGTTCCAGGTATAGTTTAATGTTACCTCATTAAGCAGTGTGGTGTTAAGCTGATAGTTCCAGGTATAGTTTAATGTTACCTCATTAAGCAGTGTGGTGTTAAGCTGATAGTTCCAGATATCGTTTATAGGGTCTGTTTCATCCAGGGAATACTCCATGTGTGAATCAGCTGTCACATGTGTGGCCCCCTCGCCGAAACAGTCGTACCGATGGGAACCTGGTTATATTCATTTGATGAATTAAACCCGTATGTATGCACAGTTTATCAACACCATAATATTGTCATTTGGGTAATCGCCATAACAATTGTAATTTTACTCTGAACATATAACACTGTAACATGTGTTTCAATATATTTTGAGAACAACTTAGATTATTCTCTATTTAATTGTGAATATTTTACTAATTACGATGTTTTAAACTGCGGTTGTTATTCGATGATATAGAAAAATGAGAAATGTTTCATGCATATCAATGTTTTAGGAACACATTTGTTGATGGAATGACATTGGTACAGGTGTAATATGATATGTACGCGACGCGTGACGTTATGCTAATATATAGGCCACCAGTCGACGCCACTTTATACTGACGTCAGTCACCAATATCAGGGCCGTGTTCAAGAGAGGTTTCAAAGTAATCGCTCAATTAGCGGTTACTTTTAAACCTCTCTTGAACGCGGTTGCTCAATGTAACGCTACGTAGAAAAGCGAGCGAACTTTGAGTTTTTGCACCGTGTCATTCTTGAGAGAATGAGCGCTACAGGAGCGCTACTTGAGCGCTACTTGAACGCTACTTGAACGCTACATTGAGCAATCAATGAGCGATTATAAGCGCTCGCTGTTATGGAACGGAGCCCCGGACACTCTTACCAAGCATATAGCAGCAACGATTCAGTCTCTCTGTCATGAAGACATCCCTGTAGACAGTGAAGGGCAGGTGCTGGGTGCTGTCTCGTGAACATAGCATGTCTATTCGCTTCCTTCTCATGTGGTCCACGCAACCTTTGATATGCAGTTCGGACTGCAACATAATACACAGAATCGAAGTTCACAAACAATTTCAATAAAATACCACTTATGGGTTTATATATATGGAGTTAGACTGAATAGAAAACTCCATTTTGCAGCATTTGCAGTGACTTCATTGAACATGTGAGCGTTAATGGGGGTAGCCGTCAAAGACGAGTTCGACAGGAATGTTCTTGTTTATCTAAATGACAGTGTACGAGAATGTAATCAATAGAAACTTACATCATTTTTACAGCAAATAATGACGTCAAGCCGTCTTAGCTGTACAACATCCGTCAAGGGAGAGAACTGTGGATCGTTTGCTTCAATTGCATATCGTCTTTGTAAAAGCTGAGAAGTAGTGACGTCATACACTGCATACGTGTTAGTAACTTGACAAAGTAATTGTAACATCCAACTTCGTGAAATCTGGAAAACAAAGGAAATTATTATCTTATATTAAATGTATACATTATTATCTTTATTTCGTTTTAAAGCTAAATAAATGGAATCACTTCCTGTGTCTTTTTTTTTCATTTCGATAAAGATAGTCCGGGTTGTATAAACGTTCACTAATTTTGCGGAAAGTAGATATTCAGTCTGATTAAAAAATCAACATATTTCCGAGGAACAAAAGTTGCAAATCCATGCATCTCATGGTATTAATGACTTCATCTGATAGCATTTTTTTAATTGTAACTCTCTTGAAAATCGGTAGGCCTTACTATTTCATTTGCCTCGCAGTTTATGAATTAACAAATACAGGAAAACTGTAGAGCTTCATGAATTCACAATATTTTTGTCAAATACATTTGTAGGTCGCCAGTATTAATATGGTCTTAATTAGATATATAGTATGAAATTACTATAATCACATCACCTGTACCTGTTTGGGAGGTGGCCTCGATGTGTTCAGGTATGCCGCCTCCAACACCTTGGAAGAAACACCTTAAAATAAATGCATTACTGTCATATTTAGCTGGACTACAATCCGCGAGAAAAAGGTAAGTTTTAATGTTGATGTAATGTCCTTGAAGTTCTTATCTTATATGATATATTAATATATATATTGATACATAATGCTCGGTCTATTGTTAACAGTATAGCGATCACCAATCACGACCGGTGGAGCCATATACATATACTGATACATTCATACACATAGCATGAGGTAAATACAATGTACCCCTCTAAACCAACACCTCTCTTATCGACACTTTTCTTAAACATGCATATATATGTCCTTGTACCAAATATGTCCTTGACATATTAGAAACTTTCTCTAAACCAACAACCCCCTTTTCCGACAACCTTCGTAAAAAAGATTGAACTTTTTCTTAAATGTATCCTTGTCATGTAAGAAACACCCTCGAAACCAACATCATTCTAAAAGGACATGGATAGTGTCTGTTTAGAGGGAATACATAATATAACAGTTGCAAACATATCCACAAGAGACATGCGGCCTATTAAAATGGTTTTCATTAAAACAGTTTTCAACTAGAAGAACAATTTATAATAGTTGAATTAAAGATATGATCTCTGAACAAATGTGAAAGGTACAAAAGTGAGGAATAATTCAGCATACCATCCAATTTGACCAAACCCTGAACAAAGTCTATTATAAATTTTACATTGTCCCGACCCCAGTGGAATTCTCGCTTGAATGTTATACTCAACACTGTCAGAACACGCAAACTGGGTGGTCCGCATATCGTATTTGACTGTCATACTGACTGTGAGTCCTGTGTAGCTGCTTATTACTCTATTACAATAAACTCTCTTGGAAATCTAACACGCACACCATGTACTCTAAAGGACAGAAACGGTTATATTTTCTTCGCAAGCTGCGCTCTTTTAATGTTGACTAAGTCAGTTAAAGCTTTTTTATCAAACTTTTATTCAAAGTGTTATCACCTTTTGTTTTTTTACATGCATGGTATGGTAATCTCCCCCTGTTACTAAAAAACAAAGTGAACTCCATTGTGAAACTCTACAGCAAAATTTGCGACATTCCCTTTCTAAATTTGGCTGTAATTTATGAGTCTCGTGTCGAAAAGAAAGCTCCTAACTATTCAGGCCGTTACGTCCCGCTTCTTAAAGGAGCAGTAGCACGTTTTTTCGCTCAAATAAGTTGATGAAATGTATTTCAAAAATAATGTTCCCAATAGTAAAACACCCTTCTCTCTTCGGAAAATCAAGCTAAAAATGAGTGTACATGGTTACGCAAAGCCATGGGAATCGTTTTTGTCATTTAAAATAATAAAATGTGTTCCCAATAAAATGGCCGCCATGCAATTATTGCTTTATACGCAACACCGTTATTGCCACTACGACTAATTGGTTTGTGTAATAAAAAGATTTACCCTCTAAAATAAATATAAATGACATAAGCTATAATTATAAATGGGAAATTTAAAAAAATAAAATTCGCAAAAAACGTGCTACTGCCCCTTTAAATAACCAGTTCGAACTTCTTCCTACCGGCCGCCGCTTCAAAATCCCTCTTTACAAAATCAACAGAACAACCTTTAGTACCATACAGTAATCGTTTTCTTAATAAGTCTTAACATTTTAGTCGTGTTTTTCTTCCTTGTTTACTTTGTACATTTTTCTCTTTTAAGTATATATCATTAAGCTTTTACTATTTTAATAATAATTGGTTGTTCAAATTTACTACTGTATGTACATATCAAAAGGCCTTTTATTCTTCTTTAGGAACGTGATTGTTAATAATTTATTTTAGTATTGTTGTTATCAATTTTAAGTACCATTATACCTTTTAATGCGGAGTAATTTTTTAATATTCGGTGTATATCACTTACTCTTGTTAAAATTCCAGAGCTCTTATCCTATCTTATCTTATCTTATCTTATCTTATTACGAGCACGTCACCAGTAACTGTGGTCCAGTGTCGGTGTTAAAATTAATTATTGAATTAATATTAGAGCAGGAATGTTAAGGATAATTTGCTAACAACTGATCTGAACGCCTTCTTTGTAAATGTTTGTCCTTATGGAGAGTTATTTCCTTTATTTGTTAATTTTGTCTTTATCAAACCGATGACAGGGGTAAACTAACAAAACAATCACATATCTGATTGGTTTGACTAATAGCTTTTCGACAAATTCAGAAGAATATTTGTCTCCATACAAGATATTCGTTTTGTTCGCTCCACGTGGTTTGAAAATTAACAAATGAAAATTTAAAACAAATAAGAAATTTGGACCTTTTTAAAACGTTGACCTCACTATCTAAAATCTGTTGAAATTATGTGTGATGTCATTGTATTTCAGTAAGTGATGAGAATTTCTTTGTCTACAATTAATCGAAGACTTTTAATCATTGCTGATATTACATCATAGCCTGAATGAACACAATGTTACAAGAACATTCAAAGTAATGATAAAAGCGCAAATACTATGTTCAACATCTGCATGCTTGTACTTGTTCAAATACAGGTCACTGGCCACGTGCATGTAGGACAATTCCCAATTGCCCCAGCCAATGTTGTACGTGTATCAATGTGGATAACATAATTGTTAAAATACATTATCAGTCGAAGTCAAGGTCATTTGTTGATGCCTTCAAACGTAAGAAAAAGTTCAAACATGAAATAGTTCAACTACGACATTGAATATAGTTAAACTGTGCTCTGTTATCATTTAATACCAGGGAGATTGGTTCTGGAATATTTCGTTTTACATTTGGTTGTTCTTATCAAGTGAAGCATATATACACATCATGTGAAATTCATTCAGTATTAAGATTTATAGCAAGATTTAAAGAGAGCAAATATTGAATAAAATTACATTAAAACGTTTAAAAGACACACATGTATGTACGTGAGGGAAACAAAGAATGATATCAAGTACCCCTAACCATTATTATATATACTGGAAAATTTAGATAGGGATAATGGATGTTTTATGTTTTTCAGTACTATATGTCAAGTAATACATTCTCCTTTGTCCATAATTTCAAAATATCTATATATCTATAACTACAAAACCTTGACTTATGTTGGTTGCTTAACCCTCATTATTCCAGTTGTGTTAAGAATGGCAAATACTAAAATAAAATTAAAGCCATTTTTAAAATATATTATCAACCTTTACGAAAGTTTAAAAAAAAGAAGATTTACCTTCCATATGTAAAATACCCACAAAAAACAGTTGAAGGTAGAGCATACGGAATGGTTTCCCCTGTCCCTGAAGAGCCATGGTAAATGCGTACCCTGTGGTACTAGCTAGTGTTGGTGTTCATCAGACACGTGTGCTTGTGTTAGACACGCCATCAGTGTTCACGATGACAGTTGGTGTCAGCGTTGTCGTCAGCTCGTTGTTTGCGTTGATATGATGTCCAATTTAGCTTGTTGTTTACGTAAGTTTGCATTTTTGTGGTAGGGTCTTCTTGTTTTCAAGTGTGGAAAATAACCCCAAAAACTCTTGATTCATTGGATTTCGAGATGCAATGAAATTGCCAAATGACCACACCGGCTCACAAAACAGCGACGATTATTAGATAATAGATACATTTTTTAAGTTAATTTTTTGAAAATGGAGTATATGTTAATTTTATTTGTATTTTTCAATTTTACATAGTACATGGACTCCAGTGCTGTTACATCACAGTGTCGGAAATAATGGAAAACATCAAACAGAGTATATTGTACAACAATCAATAGTCAATCAGAAAACAGGACATGACAGGTCGACCAGAATTTGAAAAAGTGATCTATTTTCAAACTTATCTTTGCAGATTATTTGGTTAATGCATAATACTGTTTACGCTCCTCTTGCAAAAACTGAAAGGTTGGAATTTGATTTGTTGTTTTACGGTTAAATATTATATTTTTGAAAAGGATAACAATCACATTGATTGGATTGGATGTTAATTTTCAGTTGTTGTTTAACCATTGTTATTTTTGGTGTCAAACTATATCTGCTAAATTATAAATTTTTGTTCATTTTCGGGAGGAGTCCATGGAGGGAATGGTACTTGACAGTACCGGATGTCCCTACAGGGTGACCACTCAGATACCAGGCTTGCACAATTTACATCTATTATAGCGGTATATTAATGAATGTAAAATTATCTTATCTACCAGTTGTCTGGCGTAATCGTAAGCGACATCATTCGATCATAATAACTTAACGAACTATGGTATTTATATACATCTCCGAGCCGAATTTATGCTCAGGGCATTAGCACTCTGTTCAATAGAATTAAGCGCTCGGACACAGCGTTCAGCTGATCACCTTGTACTGATGGGTGACCAATGGCACATATTAAATAACGTCTCTTGTCCAAGGTGACACTGCAAGTCACTGAACTCGTGTCTCAGTTTCCTGCACCAGTGGGACGGCTATCTGAAGTGCATGTCACCAGAATCTATCCAATATTGACAACAGCTCAAACACCTGCACGTCCTAATGTCCAAACAATAGAGCCATGGGCTCTGTAGCTCATAGGACTGTTTTGCTTGGTGTAGAAAACCGGAATAAATTGTTTTCATTATATTGCAATATCCAGGAATGAAAAATCCAAGTGTCACAATTTCTGAAAAGATATTGAAGAAAATAGGTTTTAAGGTCATGGCCTCTGAGGGGCACATTGGGTGAATCAGGGTCACCAAATCTACAATTTAACATTACACTGTCTCAGGTACAGAACATTTCAACTTTTTGGGCCTATTCGTTCTGGAAAAGAAGGTGAAGAAAGGTTTCTAGATCGCGACCCCTATGGCCAATATGTGGGGTCTCGGGCTCACCAAATCTTCAAAATTTAGAATAACCTTTGGAAACCTTAAGGAAAAAGAAATCAAACTTGTTGACGTTAATATCGCGAAAACAGTTAAAGTTTCATGGCTAAATATTCCTTGACCATAGTTTTTAACTAACTCTTATTAACCTTTGTTTCAAATGTGTACTTTTGTAAAAGCAACCGAAAGGAAAAGCTTTATTGAAGAGCAACTCGCATCATTTTTAAACCTTGAAATATGTTCAGTCATATTGTCCACAACGTAACTGCAATATGATAAATGGAAAGTATATCTTATTATAAAATGATATATTCATATTTTAAAACAATGTACAAAAAGTCATGTATTCATAGTATGTACTTTATTTGCTATACCGTGTATTTAATCATAGAAAAGAAAATGTACAATGGATTTGCAGATTTTTTTCATTAAGTATTCAGACTTTAAATAGTATCGAAAACTTACTCTTTTTACCAGTTAATTCATCGCTTTGATTCGAAAATGCACAGTAACCATGGCAACGCACGCTGAAGTGCATCGGAACAACGCTACAGGTTACTCTTTCCATTACTTGTTGATTTTAATCATGGGATGTTTCTCAATGTATTGTCAAAATACAGTTTTGGCATGTTAATGTAAAGGATAGTTTTTGACGATGATCAACCACAAGGCATAATTGTGTAAATTAAACATTGTTCTTTCAATAATGCTGGATAAGTAGGGCTTCTTTAAAGGCGCTGAAGCACACTTTTCTTACTGAAACATCTCCCGAAAAGGTAAATAACTGTTATCAATGGTTGAATAACACTTCCCAGTCAATAACAAAAGTTCCAACACGAATGTACATGGTTCGGTTAAACATTGCGATTCCATTTCCCATTTCCCATTTCAAGGTGTCCCCATTAAAGTGGCCGCTCGAAAGTAGTTGATCGACTGAAGTAGTGAGAGTGAAGTAGTAGAGTTTTAATTATTGCACCATGATGGAATGGTCAACCATCTTGCTGTCTGAGACCTACGAATCTACCTCTCACATTGAAGAGTTCCTCTGTCGCTTTATACATCGCACCATTTTCAGTACAGATAACCGTTCTCTATATATGGATACGGCTTATCGGGTCGTGAAATGAGATTTTTTAAACAATTTGTTTGTATAAACTTCAATAAAGAATGGAAAATTTGAGAAAACATTGTTTACCAAGAAAACGTGCTTCAGCGCCTTTAAGATGCAATTAGAAGTTGGTTAGATGAAGAAGCAACGAGTTCTATGTAATTACTACTTCTTTATGGCAGGAGTTCGACGTTCCGATGTAGATGCTAACACCGTTATCAAGCAAATGTAAAACCTAAAAGTTGTAAATCGATAGAATTCGTTTCTTCTTGTTGGAAATTAAAGCTATAAATAAATGTACGCCAGAAGCATGCTTTTAGTATCGTATAGCCCGCTATACTGTCTACTGTATATGTGTTTCCTGTCTCCCAATACCAGCTGACTGGACTGCAGAGAATGCACGCTGTGCACGTGCTGGCACCACACCATTGAAATTTGCTGCCGTATTGCTACTCATATTGGTACTTAGTTTTTGCAAGCAACAGACGAAATCGTCATTTAAAGTTAGATTTCTAATTTGTAAACACTTGAAAGATTTTTTTATATTTATTTTGTTGTTAATATGTCGACAACTGAAAGCTTGTCAAGTGCATAATTTGAGAAACTGTAATGCTGTATTGGAACTAAATTTTAATTGTCGGGTTATATAAAGTTACATTAATCTCATTTGAACAAGCTCGCAAACTTTGTTCAACCATTGTGTTGTTCACATGACTTTATTTGTTGCTTTGACATTATTCATTCCTAATGCCAAACACAAAGTAACATTTAATTCACAATAAGCTTACAACATATATTGAAATATATGTTACATGTGCTTCCTGAACATTCATGTGCAATATTAGAATTACACAATGAGTATAAATAGTATAAGAACAGTTAAAGACTCTCATGATCCGTGATATTCAGTCTGCAATCGGAATACGTAAGTTCCTACAGAGTAAAAATGTTGAAGAATTTTGTTAAAGTTTATTGTTTTTAATTTGAAGCGATTACAAGTTTACCACACACTGATCTGCCATCAATAGCGTTGAATCTCTTAATTAAGAAGCTTTCATCTTTAACACATTCGGTTTGCTAAATAAATGACATATGATCAAGTTAAATCTAATTCTCTATTCATGTGAATTGCTCAGTCACATAAGCATACAACTACTAAATTATATTTTGATGTTTAACTTAGAAAATAGTGAACTGTTATCTTAGAACGTATAAAACGTATTTCTGGTCTCTGTCTCTAGTAAACTGATAAAAAATGAACGAATTCTTGAGAAAGAGGATGATGTCATGTCAAGTTCAACGTCCTCAAGCTGAACGCGCGTGGATCCTGCCCGCCGGATGCCTTTTGTATCCATTGTTGCCGAGTCTCCACATGTGCTTCACACGTGGATTTGGCTTTATACACCTGGGGCCCTTAGTCAGTCTACGTTTCTCTTGTACTTGTCTCTGAATACACGTTCGCAAAGCATAAAACTGAAAAAGCGGTAACTGTGAGAGTAATTTCGTTTAACTGCAAACCTAATATATGAAAGAAGCAAAAGGTGCACTTCAGATATCGGTTTCACTCACATGAGTTAAATCGTTGTTTTATCAAAAAGGGTAGATCTGAACTTGTGGGGTTTGTAAATTAATTAAAACAATCGAAATATTATTTACACTTGAACATTAACAATGTATACAGACAGTGACCAACAATCCCAGTCCCGTACTGTAATTTATTAAGCGTGGCTTGTAGATGGGATCCATTCTCTCTGAAATGAATATCATTCTTTCATATACATCGTTTGTGATCTCATTAAATTTATCAAATTTACTTATGAATTCTAAGTGAAGACGCGTTGACCTGTGCATCGCATTTAATGAAGTTCAGCAACAATGGGCGCCGCTCGCGCTTCACTGCCTGTTGGATAAAGGAGAATTTGAAGGGTTGCTTCCAAAGCGTTTTGAGCATGAATAAATAAATGCGCCATATTAATAGACTTCATTTTGTAATACTATTATTTGCAATAAGAAGAAGCAGTTATGACTTTCTGAATGGTAAGCAGGAATTCTAAAAAAAATAGTGTGTTAAAACAAGTTGTAATTCATATTCACAAATTAATAATTGACATAACAGGGTATGCCACACGGCCATTACCTAATATTTTAATATTTATATTCATCAATTTACAAGAATTTGTTTAAATGTGAAACAAATTATGTTTAATACTTTCCTGAAGATGGAGCTCGTGAAATACTTACATAACCTCTCATTTCATCAACTATGAATTTCAAAACTATATAATTTCATTTAAAGTAGATATTTTAAAGGGGCAGTAGCACGTTTTTTCGCTCAAATAAGTCGATTAAATGTATTTGAAAAATAATGTCAACAATAGTAAAAGACCATTCTCTCTTCAAGTCAAGTTAAAAATGATTGTACATGGTTCGATAAAACCATGGGAATCGTTTTTGTTATGCGAAATGATTAAATTGTGTTCACAATAAAATGGCCGCCATGCAATTTTTGTTTTATACGCAACACATTTGTTACCACTACGGATAATTGGTTTGTGTAATAAGATGTTTTACCCTCTAAAGTTAATATAAATGACATAAACTGTCAATATAAATAGGAAATTTGAAAAATTGAAATTTGAAAAAAAACGTTCTACTGCCCCTTTAAATCACTTTTCAAAAATTTAAATTCAGCAAGTCAGCCATTTCTTTTCCAGACGGTTTGTGACTATCTCATGTAACCATACATAAACTTGATAATCACTACTATCAGGGATCGGGAAAGGTAGGGGCCATGGGCCATTTTGCACATTGGATGAAACAATAGCCCATTAAAATTTGAAATTTTACCGTTGCTACAAAGGGGAATGGCCCATTAAAAATTCCGAAAATGTCTAAAAGCCTTTAAATGGCCCATTGTCGAAGGTGTCTTTCCCAATCCATGCTACTTTATACCTAAAAGATGTCCTTTCACCAGCTATGAATATCAAAACAATATAATTTCATTTAAAGTAGATATTTAAATCGTCCTTAGAGATTATATATATACCTGGTCAAACTTTTCAGTTCAGCAATTCAGCAATTGCTTTTCCAGACGACTTGTGACAATCCCATATGACCAGACATTAACTTGTTCTTTAAAGCGAAAACAGTTGTTCACCCGTCCCATCTAACAGTACCAAGAGGACTTAGCCCCTCCTTCCCCTAGCACATTCAATTGAGTGAAATCATTTAACACCCACGTGTGAAGCATTTTTTTGTTCACAGTGCTGTTGTTGTTTATATTAATGTACCTGGACGTCCCCCTTTACTGCAGCCAATCAGTGACTGGAAGAGACCAAGTGGATCACTCATGGTTCCGATTGATAATGCATCTTCTCACGTGGACCATCGCCCGCCATCACTCATGTTTCTGGTCCAGCTTCTTATATATTCACGTTTATTTCAAACCACAGTCAGTTCGAAGCATTTGCCTTTCGCGGTTGCAAGCTCAGTATTTTGTACCGTTTGCTAAGTCCTCCCTTTGTGGAGATCTGCTGGTATCTGACTCAAGGCACTTGTTCGATTAACCCCCATCTTGCTATGGTCCTGGTTCCGCGTGCGACAGGGAGAGTTGTTGTTGCAGGGCTTATTCTTGCTCTGTGGGCAGGTAAGATAGTTTTGCTATTATTTTGGGTAATTTCCACAAAATGTATTTGCAATTTATTGGGGTTTTTTGTGTTTGAACTTACGTGGTTTTAAGCGAAAGTGTAATATTGAAATTTTATTTTCTGGCTTTTAATTTTGATTTGGACATTAAAAAACTTATTTTAGCATTGACAACTTGGCATGATAACTTTAGATTAATACACGATAGATTTTGGATATATGGCTTTTTGTCTTCACTTTGGTCTTTTGCTAAAAACTTGTCGTTTAAACCCATTGTAAAATTGTGAAACTTTATTTTCAAGGCAAAAAGTGTGCTTTTTTTGTTTAAATTCAAATTCCTTATTTGTACTTAAAGGGTACTTTCTAAAACTAATTGAATCAGATGAAGAATTTTAATTCGTATGCAAGGCCTCCTGGTCAAAAGTTTAAAAAAACAGCAATATATGTTACTGAATATTTGTGAAATCAGTAAATTCATTTATGTGCTCAAACCTTTACTAAATATATGGGTTTTACTGTTTCACTTAGTAAATGCACTTATCGTTAAAACGTTAAAACGTTTTAGGAAATACAATTTAATCAATTTTAATGTAAATTATGAATAATTACTATTCATGTTCAGTTGGTGGGATATCAAAGTTCGAAATATGTGCGCATTGTCATAACCAGGGATGATTATTGTGTTTCATAAAATGTATGCATTTTATGGCTTTTGAAAACGTATAACACTGTACAAACTATTATAAACGTTCTACTGTCTTCTAGCTTAACTTTGAACCATAGACAAATACAACTGTTCAAAACTTGTTTATTCAGGAAAACATATGGTTAAAAAGTTTCACACCTGTCAGTTCTAATGGTGACTGTTAGATACAACAGGAAATTATACCTAACACAACTTTATATTATATGATGTATGTATTTCAAAAATTAAATATGTTCAATTCGATAAGTTAGTATGTTGATTTCATGACGCGTTGTGATGTAATGTGATGTATCATTGTAAATATGAATTCATTTCAATGGATTAATAAAATGTATACTTATTCCTAACACAAGAAATTCTTCAATTTCTTTTCTTGAGAATGGTGAGACGTTTAACCGTGTGTCAACAGGTCAAATGAAAGTCACATTATACGACTATATTTTTATTATGTTATTTTTATGTGTTTAAAAATGTCTTGTAGATACTCGGGTTAAATTTAAGTAAATCTGTGTCTTTCCTGGATTTTTACTTACTATATAGCAATCAAGATTCTGCATTGAAGACTTTTCTCAAGTCAGGATAGTTATGGATATATCTCAGTAACAACACTTTTCTACTAAGTAGTTAAATGTTATGAAAATATGTTTGGTGACAACACTGTTTTACTTTGTAATAAAATTTTATGAAAATATATTGGCTTCAATAATGTTTTATTTTGTAATTAAATGTTTTGAAAATATGTTGGTGACAACAATGTTCTACTTTGTAATTAAATGTTATGAACATATCTTGGTGACAGCAATTTAAGTAGTTAAATGATACGTAATGAGGAGGTGCAGTGACATGCCACATGTCACCAGTGAGACAGAAGCCTCTTATCAGTACCATATCTGTTTACTTGTTGGACAGGTATCTCTGCTGTATCTGTCCACGAGTGACATGACTTAGTTACTCTGCTATCTGTACTTAGGACGAAGGTAAACATTATCAGGGAAGTGACTTCTGCTGGTCAGCTGATTTCAGAATTTGGGGGGTGGCGCTTAGTGGTTGTCCTCCCCTGAGGTTACATATGGGTGTTTGAACAAACTCAATGATATTTTGTCTTTTCTTGTAAACTTTAAATTTGTATTCCCATTTCAGCCTTTTCTTGTAAACTTTATTCCTACCTCTGCATGATAATCTACATATCAGTAAACACGTGTAGATGACACGTGGGATCCCGAATGGTGGTGGTACCTCAAGGTCAATAGTTAGACCTTTGATATGTAACGATGAACAGCTGAAAGTACAAATACATTATAAAATATATAATATAAATTGTTATATGGTATTTTAACAATCTAAAATACTTGATGAACAATTAGCAAGATATGGGGACGATTACCGGCTATGATGAACAGTTTCAAACACATGTGGCCGAATATCTTTAGCGAATAAACTAAACTGTTTATGAATTAATGTAATTAATAAAACTTTAACAAAGTGAACATTATGAAATGACCTTTAACATAAACTCATTCCGGAGATGAAACTTTGTTGACCAACGTCTTTGGTAAAAACAATTAAACATTTTAATTTGAATGCAATTTCGCGGGCAATGATCTACAATTTATATGATCCTCATTCTCATAAAGCATTAAGCTATCATTGTTGCCATTAAGTTTGAAAATGACTAATGGAAAACGAATTTATAGTGTAATTGTACAGTTATGGAGTGATACCTGCCTTAAATTGTCTTCAATATCCAACGAACTGAGCTTCACTCAAGGCTACGTTCTGTTTAAATATACCCACATATAACTTGGTTAGATAACACCAGTGTTCTCTCCCCCAGTGCCCGAGCCTGCCCTCGGTTGCCCGACCGGTGAACCCCCAGCTGGTTTGACTCCGGGTGTGAACGACGCCAAGCAAGGACACGTGCTCTTCTGGCTGGATGTGGGTAGGGCAAAGTTCGGCTACCGACCCAACCACCTCTACAAGTGTAAGTATTTAACCATTTGATAATCGCTTAATCAATGTATACTTCATTCCCCTGGCTTCTGTCAAAAAAGTGTACATAATATTCATACCTCCAGTTTTCATTTTGTCCGAAGAGTTTAATAATTCTAAAATGTTCATGCAATTGTATTTGCAACATAACACATCTTAGTAGGTAACTTCATATTAGTATTATAATTATCGGTTTGTCAGCTTTCTTAGCTGAATTTCATTGTAAAGACTCCATGCTTTGACATTCTCTTAACGTTTCGGTGTTGCTTTCTTGTCCCAAAGTCTGGCATACACGTACATGTAAGACCATGTCTGTAACTACACAATCCTGAACATTCTCCGATAACATCGCGCAGTCCCTCATCTTTGTTGGTTTTGTCAAGGACGTATATCTAATTCCTTGGTTTTGTTTTCATCTCTTGAACGTTCACGTTTGCCTTCCATAGTTGACATCGCCAGTCCAGAACTAGACGTGTCCTTCACGGACGCTATCCTGAGCATTGAGGAGGAATATCCATCCTCGGGGTGCGGGGTCGGCGAGTTCTTGTATCAACCCGAGGATTTCTTCAAATACAGGAACTGTGACAAGGTCCTCTACACCAACCGGAAGCAGTCAATGACGCAGTTACCTCCCTTTACGTGGAAAGCGCCAGGATGTGGCTGTATCTTGGTGAAGTAAGTATCATCTGGTGGATATAGAAAGAAGTTAACATATCAAGAATGACTGAAATTCATTTGTATTGTAAGTGCAATGTATATTTGTAATTTATTCAGCTATTGATATACATTATCGGAAGTATTGGTTATACATGGTCATCCAGAATTTGTTAGCATCACATAACTTTAACATTAATGTTACCTTACAGAGCCGTCAGTTCTGTTTTGCTTAGTGTTAACAGTTCTGTCACTCTATAATCACCAACCTTGATTATAACTTTCGACTATTTCGAACAAAGATGACATACACTCTAATTAAGAGAGGCACAAAAATATGTGCCCATATTGGTGGGACGGAATTTCATGATATGTCATTCGAATATTGATAACTAGAGAGTGACGAGGCAGAGTGTCTTGAACACTAATTGTTCATATTTACTAGTTTCTATGTATACACATTATCTAACACTGTGTCTCGCTGTGTTCCAGAGCCACGGTAATCCAGAACGGAGAAAAGTACTACATGGATGAAGGGAACGAGAACACCGGTCTCCTGTCAAAGCGTCTCTGTCCGAGGAAATCAAGAACTAGTGAGTGGCATATGTTCTTAAACCTGATTTATCTAAAATATTAGCTTACCAAAAATTTAAAAAAATAACACCGAACATGGAGCACCGAAAAATGAGAACAGTGACATTATTACTTTGAAAGACGATTAGAAGTGGAATGCATAACAACCCACTATTTTCTTTATAACATCTGCTTTACTGTGAACCTTCAGGACATGCTGACACATTCTCTTCCAACAGAGGGTTCTTCCTTCAAATTTCCGAAATCTGAATGGAGTAATCTCTGTGGGAAGAGAATGATGCTGACAATTCAATGTCCATTAGTTCTTGTGTTCTGGTGACATTAAAAGACTTTAATTTGGAAAACAAGCGATAGAGAGATGGGCCGTAAATTAATTCCATTGTTTTGTAACATTATTAATTGATTTGCATTTCGAAAAGAATAATAAGGGGTTCATATTTTGAAAGTAAATCTGACATTGTTAATTCATTGATATAATTTTATTACAGAGTCACTATCCACCAGAAAGCAGCAAGCAGACAGAACCCGTAACAGCAAACAAGTACGGCGAGATGTACAGACACATGCTCCAGAAACAACTACGCCATTAGCAACAACTAGTCCTAAACCACAACGCCACGTCCAATCGGTAAGGCCTTCAGTAAGCTAGTTATTTAAGCACTAGTCGTATATGCAAAAATAAACCATGACAATGTATCACCTTGTTTGCGATGGCACTCTGCGATCAATAGCAATAATGTGTCAGTCACACATTTTTAACCAGTTTGCAATTTCACTTTCAAAATGAAATGCTTTACATCTGACACATATAAATCCAAATGTCACTGACTAGCCATCTTAGAGCACCAGTTACATGTTATAATCAGTGAACGTTCCTCCTTAGACGTTAATGATCATAGTTTTACAATTTGACTCCTTTCCCCAGATGAGCCGGACCGATAGGATGGAGCTCCTGTGCGATATTTCAGTCCGCCACAACGGTGCAGAGCTGTTGGCTAGGGAGGTCTTTCTCAGACGTCGAGATATCTTCAAGCTCAGCCGGACCAGTCTACTCAAACTGGAACTAGCTCTAGATCAACGTCGGGGAGATATACATGATTGTTGCAAATTTACGGTAAGGCTTCTACTTGATGTACTCCTTTCTTCTTTGCCATATCACTTGTGTTCTCGTTAACCTCTTTCTTACTTGACTCCTTTCTTCCTTACCGATTTGCATTTGTTCTTTGTCCTTTTCTCATCATTTTCTTTTATCTTTTTTTCTCCCTCTCCTTCTTACTAGCTGTCCATGTTCTTTCACCTTCCTAGATTCCGTTCCTGTTTTTGTTCTGTTCCATGTTTTCTTCTCCGCATGTTCCTAAATGTAATATATAAAAATATTTGCACAAAAAAACCTTTCTCTATTCTATTACGAAAATGCAAATAGGCAACATATGTACATAATCATAAATCTTGAAAAAACATTTTTTTTTAAAACCGACTGTTTTATGTTAGACAATCTTACGTCATTCATGAACATGAACGATTCTTATACTTCCTATCTTTTTCTTACAGTCGGTCCCATCTAAGACCCGCTGTTTTGACGACATGCGACGACGTCGGATAGACAGACTGTGTCGTAATGGTTACAACGACATACCTAGCACAGCTCGACGTGCCGACTTCATGAAGGGGCGAGAGCAGTCTTGCTGCTGGCAATTGGGTAAGTGTACTCTGAGTACCGTGTGTACTAACTTATACAATACTATTCAGTGTCCAACATACTGTCTGTGAGTATGAATGTGGGGATACAGTGCATATAATGCATGATTCCTAAAGTCATTCTACAAGGCGTTTGCAACCTTGCATAGTGGCCTCGTTACGTTTGCGGAAAGTTGCATTGCATTCGCATTATTCCGCAATTAATTATCTAATATCTGAATATATTGGGCCATATCTCCTGACGTTGTAAATGTTACTTTTCATTTTCATATATTTCATAAATAATTTTTTATGATGAATAAATTTATGTTTTAAGGAGCGAGAGAAGCTTGCAGGCCTATATATCATTAAAAACTATCAAATCTATAAAGCATTATACTATAGAATTGTACTTGCTGGCTTCTTAACAGTAACCTTATCAATATCTTCCAGATGAACGACTTCTCCAGTAACATATTGAATCTTTTCATAACCTTTTGAAATCCTTTTCAGGAGAAAAACGTTACGACTGCTTCAACGTGAATTCCCAAGCAATGGCAGATATAGGGGATAAATACATCGAGTACTCGCTGGACGAGATGGACCCAGTAAACGATATCGGGGACTACCCGTCTGAAATAGAGGAGCTTGAGATAGTATGTATAATATTTAATATTCATATGTTTAATTTGATGAAGAACGTGTAACCTTTATGCGAAATTGACTAAAACTGATCTTTAATGTTTTATGCATCAATATGTTATCGGTCGTTTTAAATTTCAGACCAACAAACGAGACTATTTTGTTGATGGCTCGTTACCTGCAACAACGTTTAAACCAACAACAAAATCAACTACAACAACAACATCAACTACAACAACAACTTCAACTACAACGCCATCACCTACTACAAATAAAAAACCCACAACAATAATGATACAAAATATGCGGGCGGGGACAAGGCGCCATCTTTCATCCGGGCAACCTATCTACCAGACGAGTTTTGAAGGTGTCATGGCGGTAGCACCGGGTCTTACATCCACCACAATGAGATCCACTGTGGACAAAAAGATTAAAGGTAAGAAGACGAGACACACATAGGATGTATAACTCGTTGTAGTGTTGAAAGCAGGCTCAAGAAAGCAATATAACAGTGAATGCTCTCTTAACCAAATTGTCTGTGCACATGGATATAACATTGAGGAAGGTTTTCATATGGTAATTGTACTTTCTTGACCAAATTAATGTGTCTGTTTACGGGGAGTGTCTGGTTAGAGGGGTGTCCGTTAACATGGAGTGAAAATCTGTACCTTACGTTATCCTTATAACTGCATGAATAGTGATGGCATGTATCTGAAGAGACAATGATGACTTTTGATAATGATTGTTCATACCAAGATGTTTTGGAAATTATATGTGTCTTCTTAAGATAAACAACTTTAACCGTTTTCCGTATACCTATATGTTAAGAGAATAAATCTGTGCTTCTAAAGTACTTAACGAAACTGCACGGAATGAAAATTAAAAATGAAAATTATATATATTTATATTTAGAATACATATTAATAGGACCCTTTCGAGTTCCATTTGACTTAAACCTGTTTATTAATCCACAGTAATGCAAAGGCGAGCCAAGAAGCTTGTGGTGTTGTGGAACTGTTGTCAGAAGGGGAAGAATGTAGCGGAGAGCATGAGCCAGTCTGATAGTGTCTACCATCACTGCCGTACACAGGCTCGCAGCTACCGGAAAACGGTCAAATCCAACAAGAAACTTTGCATCAACGAGTTCATGGAATGCTGCGTGGACGAGGCTGTTCTGTAAGTTTATTAGTGGCTATACGACTTGATGTCAGGCTTTTATATGTATATTTTATATATCTGAAAGACGAAAGTTTATGTAGTAAATATTCTGATATTTATTGTGTGAATGTGGCATATGTTACACTCGTCTGTTTGCTCAACATATATGTCTTTGCTAATTTATTAACGATATGCAAGCATAAAGAATTTCTTCGAGTTGTATTTGGTAATCACGTCGGGTAATCAACATAACGTTTGAATAGGTAATATACTCAATTTAGACCTAATTGTGAGTTTTATACGAAAGTTGGTGCATGATAGTTCACATGCTTGCTAATAAGATCATATTTAGATGTTCTGAAAAAGTCGAGCTATAACAGGATAAATATCATTCACAGGTCCTCTACTGTAGCTACCAATACACAGAAGTTCCGCGCTGAAACGAAGAACATGAAGAAGTCAATACAGACAACTCAGACACCTACGCTTTCATCAACACAATCTTTAAATGTCAACCGGAAGTCCCCTTCAGGTCGACGCCATAGTCAGCCAGTGGAAGAGAAGGTTGTGACCAACTCCTTACTGCTGCCGACTGAACACATAACTATAACTCCGATGGCAAGAACTACACTGCCGCCAATGAGAACTTCTTCAAATGGGATTGAGAAAAGTTCGCAAAAGCACAGGCCTGAAGACGATGACATTGTCAACGGTAATGATGATGACATTGACAACGACAATGATGGAGTTGACAAAGACGATGTTGAGGAGGTTGATGGTGATGGTGATCTTGATGCGAGTGACGAAAATGAAGATGGCAGGACAGGGGATATCATTAAAGTGGTTGATTCCAGCACAGGCCAGCACAGGCCTGAAGACGATGACATTGTCAACGGTAATGATGATGACATTGACAACGACAATGATGACGTTGACAAAGACGATGTTGAGGAGGTTGATGGTGATGGTGATCCCGATTCGATTGACGAAAATGAAGATGGCAGGACAGGGGATATCATTAAAGTGGTTGATTCCAGTGAACAGGAAGATAGTGAAGAAGATGCCGATGACTCCAGATTGACGAAGAAGCTCTTCAGAAATAATAAACCTGTTCATAAAGCCCGTTCACGAAAAAGGCATAGAACACAAACCAAACCACGAAAACGTATTTTCATTGACTCTGTGAAGGACAGTTCTGAGTCCAGATCGTTTTCAAAAAGTAACATCAAATCCAAACCGAGGAAACATCAACGTAAACACAATAGAAGGCGTCATAGACACTCGCGCCGCCTCAATCCATAATTCATTTTCCCGAATAATCGAATTTTATTCGCTTACATTGTTGACAGTAACACCATTCAGTGTACCATGTTGCCTTTCGATTATATTCATCAGACATGTACTTGACGTTTAAAGCATCATTACACCGCGCACCTGACAATCCATTCTACTTATCCATGGTGCGAGAAGGAGTCAACATGACAGAATTTCATTATCATATTCATCATGGCTTACCTGATTGACACACGTATATGTACTAAATACCGATGTTGTTCCAGCAAATGTTCGGGCACCAGCTCAATTACACATAAATCATTGACATTTCATTGGACTAACTCAGCGTACCATTCATCATGGAGGAGACTTGTTTTCAAGATGGCCAGGAGTCGCCGTCTATTTGTGTTGAAATGTTCACCGATACTTCACTTGCTACGAACATTACCCATTTATGTCAAACATAACTGTTTGATATTTTACGTTCAAAACATGAATGTGAATTTGATATGTTTATATAATTTGTGCTATTTATTTTTAAATAAACCATTTTTTCTAAATGTTTGAGTTAATATTATGTATAACCGTGCAGGTTACTTTATGTTTTATTATTTTGAAAGCTTTTGGGTACACTTAATAAGATAACAACGTTGAGAAGTTATTGTTTCGTAAAAATAACAGGGGCGTCTAATAAATATACTGTCTTCACCTTATAGATCACATTTATCATAAAATGCAAGCAAACAACGTTACCATTACAGTCACAAGTGATTTTTACACATTTTCTATTAAATGATTATAAAATAAACGTAGGACTCAACACCTCATATAATTCTTTCAAGAATTGCAATTTTGTTTATGTTGAAGTTGATAAAAATAACATTTTCAGAACCATATACTCACACATTAATAAACTTTCAGAAATACAACAATTCACAAACGAATATTGATTCATCACTCATAAAGAACATGATTTTATAAAAATCCAAATATGTTTAAAATGACGAATTTCATAGTAAATAAGATCTAGATCAAACTTCAAAACATAAAATGTTACCAGGGCATAGCCGTATAGGTATGCTGCACATAAACATATGTATCCCACCTTTAAGGTTGCCGTGGGTTCTTAACTTTTATTTGTAACTTTAATGGTACACTATACAAATCTAAAAAGTTAAAACTACAGTCCTATCATAAATTCAAATTCAAAATGAAACAGTTTGATTGTTGATGTCATCTTTTGGTTAGAAATCGATTGTTTTGAAACAAATCAAACAAAAATGAGACTTTTGCCAGTAATAGTCCCCAGATATCACGCCGCTGCTGGGCCACTGGCCTGTCCTCATATCGCCTACACCCCATATCGCCTACATCATTATCAACAAAATTATGGAGGAGTGCACATCACACTTAAGAAAAATGAACTCTTCGTACAGGATAAAATTGACAGAATATGATGTGAATGTATTTTCATAATACTGTGCAATGATACTAGTTTAAAACTGTAATACCTTTTTTTCTTAATTGGAAATGAGATGATCATGTTAGCATGGTGATACCTATTTTGTGAATCAAAGAAAAGAAAGAGAAACACTAGTACTTATTATACCATGCAAGATACACATTTATTTACTTTTTTAAAAAGTAGACTTGTATAAAATGATGAAATTGGACTATAACAGTAATCCTGCATTAACAGTTTAAACATTATCAAGGACCAAATATCGCTATGAGAACATCGGGTTAGTTCAAAAATACAGCTGCTCTAAGTTAATAGTTGCCCGTAAACTACGCTACCCCATCGAATTCCTAAATACAATAACTAGACATGGTAGAGACGACCTATGGCGGTGACACAATGCGATTTGTTTTTAACTGCTGCTTTTATCAGTAATTCATTTATAACACGGCGACACGTATACATGTAAGAACAAAATGGGTAATACAAAGGACGTATATCACATCTAATTCCTTGGTAATACCGTTGTAATATATGACGATATAAGATATGAATCGTGGCTAAACATGCAAGCGTCGACTGGTCCTAGCGAAGTATCGATAGGTGATAGTGCACTGACGCTGGCCGGGATTCCAACCCACTGACATCTCTTCTATCCGACACATTGTAGAAAAAATATCTATAATTAACGTTTTGTCGAATGAAATATGCGCAAATCAAATTACCAATTTACACAGTTTTGCTGAGTATATATTATATATTATTTATCACATAAAGAAGTTGGAGTACAGTACAATCATTTCCCACATTTTCTTTATGTTACATAGATAGCCCTATTTCCGAAAATTATCACTTCAATGAATAGTTTTAACAATTAGTATTTGGTATTTGGTAACTTGGACCAAGACATCAACATTTACCTTGCGTAGTTTTAAAACAGGATTTGTGTTTTCTTTTTTCGGCTTTTAAAACACAATTAGAATCTGCGTTGAAACGCCGACTTCAAAGAATAAAGAAGTTGTATATTCAAAAACATGTCTCTTACTCTCTATTCTTCTCACTTTTCAAAAATACATGTATATATTTCTAAAAACACTTATTCAACAAATGTCAAATATTCAGGTTGACAATTATACATAGTCATTCTTTTCCAAGTGGGTTAAATGTGTATTTGATCTTTACTTGTTGAAAGATAATACAGTACACGGGAACTGAAGACTGCTTCTATTTGTAAAGCAAAAGAAATATTCAAAAAATAATAAAACCTATGTGTAATATCTTTACCTTATCATTTCCATGTCAATCGTCAACTGAAATTGTCGTCCAATACAAAATACAAATAGACATTTAGAAGTTACATTCATAGAAGCACGGACTTTTTTTTAAAAATGTAATTTAAGTCCGTGATAGAAGACAATTAAAAAACACCGAACAGGCAAGGATCTTAGCGGTGAGCAGAGAGTGATTTTCAAAAGTTACTTCCCTTTGATAAAATGGCGTTCCGCTTTGGCGAGGGATCATTCAGGGGAAATATGGTTGAATCACTTGTCGTTGAAGAAAGCAAAGAGCCCGAGAAGCCGATTGATAGAGAAAAGGTTCCTTATTAAATCGTAGTCCCGGTTTAAACGAGAGATATAATAATAACTAGTTATAATGTAAAGCTTGACCGGTTCGGCATGCCCGTTTGTCCAGTATTCGATCACACATACTGCACTGCCTTTGTGTTGTTCAAGGGATTGTGATAAATGGAGACCACTAGAATGAAACTTCGTATCGAATAGTTTTAATTAAGCATGATTATATTCCTAATGGAGTTTTAAAAAGCGGTTTCATACGCTGCGCCACTGACGGAAAAAACTAAAACTGACGAAAGTTGGCACATGGTTCTGTTGATGTGGCAACCAGTGGTTTCCTACACTGAACCGGTTCAAAAACGCGGTCTTTTCGTTGGCAGAACTTTTCGCACACTTTGGACTCGTAGATGGGTTAAACTATTCCATTATGAGGCATTTATTGAATTTCTTATTACCTTTATTCTTATATAATATGATTATTTTTACATATGTATTTTGTACAACCGTCATTTTGAAAAATGTCTTGTTTTGTCAGATGATGTTTGCAATCCGTGTTCAAAACGTCTATGTTTACATTTGCAAATTACACGTCATATGCTATTTTTGGAAACAGATACATTGGATACATTTTTTCCCACGATATATATGCTTATAATGATAAAATATACCGTAAATCCTTCAATAATCGCCTGCCTTGAATAATCGACGAGTCTTAGCCCTCTTTGAAATAAATAATCGCCTAGCTTGAATAATCGCCGGGTTAAATTTAGCAAATGTAACCTAATGGTTATCTCCTTTTCAAAAATAAATCTGGCATAAGCATTCTTTATGTGAAGTTTAACCACTTGACATGCGCTTCGTTTCCAATATTCAAAATTTAAAACATACTTCAATGATGTTTTGTTTAAAATTTCACATTAATGTTATGACATCGAAAAAAAAAAATCACCTGCCTCAAATAATCGCCTGAATTGTATAATCGCCGGATCAAATCGGTGTTTGAAATTAATAATCACCGGGCGATTATTCAAGGATTTATGTAAATATATCCTGTAAGATAGGATTTCTCAAGGCATGTGTGCACACTGTGCAGCAACCATTAGCAGATTTTATCACCAAATCTTTTGCATATTCTGGCTTTCTGGCAGAATATTAGTTTGAAATAGTTTTCGGATATTGTACTTACCGGTATGACTGTGTACTACAATTTGGATGCTATCTTGATATCTCACTAACCGTTTCAGACATGCCCACTGCTGTTGAGAGTGTTCTGTAGCACCGGTCGACATCACATGCTCAGCGAATTCTCACGAGGCAACACACCAACAAATGAGCTGCAGATCTATACTTGGTGACTAATTGCATACTTATTTGATGTTTTGAATTTGATTATAAATATAACATGAATGACAGTAAGATTATATCTTTTTTTCTATTCTTAGTTACATTATAGTTTAACATGTTGAGCATCTGTTATGAACAAAATGTGTATTACTTATGACAATAACAAACTTTAACATTGTCACTTTCACATATAATGTTCAATTAAGCACAAAGTAGTAGTTGAGATGGAAACAAAATACCAAGCAGTTGGAGATTTTGAGTGAAATATCAAACAACTACTGCTAGTGTTCAAGCTCTTCTACTTTGGTTTCAAAGGATTTCTCAGTGACACCTTATTGGTTCCTCTCTTTTCTCATCTACTGCATAGGCTTCAAAAACCCACATTGATATAAATCTCTATTTCAGTCGGCCAAATCTGCTAATGAAGCTCTGATTATACATGTTTGTATGTAAAATCAATCTGTTATACTCCTCAGGATGGACGCGACCTTGAAGGAGCTGACTAGTCTGGTGAAGGAGGTCAACCCGGAAGCAAGGAAGAAAGGAACCTTCTTTGATTTCGCCATTGTCTACCCCGATCCTCGTTCTCCTACACATCGACTCCGAGAAATCGGTACTACTTGTTCAGGACGTAAATCAGCTGATGACACTGTCACGCTTGCCTCAAAGAAGTTTCAGATCGGTGATTACTTGGACATAGCTATCACACCCCCGCGACAAGGACCCATTCCATCTAGGCCACGGAGACCATATTAGATATTGATGTATCCATTTTTCTTTATCAATGATATGCAAAAACATCAGTATGTTAATCATTGTAATGTGAAAAATATGTATGTAAATCACTATTGATGTTAATCTTTTGATGTTGAAACATGTTCATCATTGGTTAACAAGGCATCAAAGCATGTTGATTATTCTCATGTGAAAGATAATTGTTGATCATTGACATGTGAAGCATCAACATGCTGACCACTGAGAATGAAACACAACTATGTTAATCATTAACATATGAAGCATAAGCATGTGAATCATTGACCTATGAAGCACAAGCATGTGAATCATTGACCTATGAAGCACAAGCATGTGAATCATTGACATGTGAAATATCAGTGTATTAATCATTGATATGTGAAACATCAATGTGTTAATCACTTGTATTACATTGGCATCAGTGACAAACAAATTTGAAGGCATAAAGTATCACTGTATGTCCTATGAAAACTTACTGATGTTTCACATGCGAATGAATAAGATAATGATGTATTGCATGTAAATTGTTAACATACTGATGTTTAACATGTCAATAACAAAGATAGAGGTGTGGTTTTGCATCATGAATATTTGAAATACGAAACCAATAATTTCCCTTTTAAATCTTTAAGTTTATCGATACATATTCTCAAGAAACATGACTTAAGTACAGCTGATTAACAAAACCATAATATGTCAACATTATGATCAAACCTGTATCGGGAAATCTGAACCGAGTAAAATATCTTAATTTCCTAATTGCATTTGTACTTTTGGCGGTTGTTGATTTTAATCTTTTTAATCTTTTACATTTGCAATTATGTTAAAGTATAATCTATAAGAATTGATTTGAAAAATATAATGGTGTGAATGAAGATACATGTTCAATCATGGAAACGAAATATTCCATTTTCATTTTAACTTTGTTACATCATGTCATTTTAATCAATAAAGAGTTGTTCATTCATAATATATTTTGACTGTTTATGTTGTTGTAAGTTGTGTAAGCTATGTATTCAAGTCCGAAAGAAATGGGGGGCGTGATAGCGCAGTGGTTAGCGTGTTCGGCTTCGGATCAAGAGGTCCGGGTTTCGATTCCCGCCAGGGGCATGGCAACGTTGTCTGCAGTAGAGAACTGTTCTACACGCAGTAAGGTTTGGGTGCAATGCTACACTCGATTTCAGCGCAGTACTACCCATGGTTTGCTAGTTCCAGCCCATGCTAGCAGGTTTCACTGCAAAGCATAGCCACATGGCGTTTCGGGCTTTCTTCCTGCCATAATACTAGCAGCAGCGATATAAGTGAAATACTCTTGAAAGCGGCATTAAACCCCAACTCAACTCAACTCACCTCACCTCACCGAAAGAAATGCCTAGCAGGAAAGTCAACTTATTTCTTAGAATTAATTTTTACGGTACAAAATGGCTTGAAGCAATTTTGGCAAAGTGTACAAATGTATTGACCTTAAAAGGATTTTCAAAAATTTTGTTAAGGAAATATACATTATTTTTTCAAAAACCATCATATAAAAATATTAACACAGTGTGTAGTTGTACTCATAATGATGCATTCATTTGCATAGAGCATAAAAGTCTCAAGATTAATTTGCTCCTTGCAGTGGAAGGGAAATGATTTTTTATAAGTAGTGTTTCTACACTAGGTGGTCTTTAGTAGGGATTTAAATTAAAAGAGTATTTCAGTATATTTGAGATTATCTGGTAGTTTGTTCCATTTTGTAGATGATACTAAAAGTAGTAGTAAAAGAATTAAGATAGATTAAAATGTTCATTCTGATGGTTACAAAACGAACTTTATTTTGCGATCTCCATGTTCGTTGTGAGCAGTACACTGGTTGGAATTGTCATGCAGCTAGCCTACAGCCTTGGTCATAGGGTCAATAAACACAAGTGTCTACAACATTCTCGGTATTAATATCTTGATCACATTGAACATCTGTCCATGTTGAAGGATGTATTATTGTATGATCAACACGCTGATACATAACCAGTTTCATAACCAAAGCGGACACACTATAATGTTAAATTTATCAACAAGGTTCTATAGATGACATAATTTTGTTCTCCAATAACTGAATACTCTGCTTCCATAAGCTCTTATAAGTGACATAAATTGACCAAAATGGTCTAAATCTGGACAAATTAACCGATTACTAATTTTCCGAATGAAGCGCAATAAAATATCATTCCGTTGCCCTGTAAACGGCGAAGAACTACTGTCGGTATATGGACTATATCAGATTGAATTTGTTTTGCCTTCAGTGAACAACAACCGACATTTGCTTGATGTTTCATATACATCTTACAACCACCGTAGCAGTTTGGCGGGTTGTGGTTTATATTTCAATTCTAAACACTTTTCTCAGATTGCAAATTTCAAAGTTACTTACATTCAAAGCAATTGACGCCAACATTTTAAAGTACTTTTTGACAACACATATCGTATGCACCGCTTCTAAATGTATACACATTGTTAAGCTGAATGTGCTGTTTGTGCCCAAACATGAAACGCTCAGGAATACAAGCTCCTGTCCATTCAACAGTTCCCAAGAAACTCGTCACAAGAATCTTCATCATCCTTTAGCTACGAGGGAAGTCGATAAGTTCATAGACGTTGATAAAAAAAAATAAGCCAATGGTTGTGATATTGATTTTATTTTTCAATATAATCTCCCTGGACCTCGATGCACTTTGCCCATTTCTCTTTGAGACTGCCTATGCCCTTGCTGTAGAAGTCTTTTGACTGGCTCCTCAACCCCGCCAAATCTTGTACCACACAGGTGTGATTTCAAATTGCGAAACTGATAGAAATCGTTTGGGGCCAGATCTGGACTGTAGGGTTGTTCAAGTTGTAAGTTGTTCAACGCCACATTGTTGAAGTGCAGCCTTTGCAATACGACTCTTGTGCACTGGAGGGAATATCTCCAGCAGTCAACATGCCGCGCCACTTCTTCTTGATCGCCACTCTCGATTGCTTCAACCAGTCAACTCAGTAGGCTCCTGTTATTGTAGTATTGCAGTTCACGCCCCTTGAATATCAGAAAATGGTCGCCATGATCTTGCTGAGTTCTGAACTTCTTGGGTACGGGTGAGTGCTAATGCTTCTATTGCATGGATTCTTGCTTGGTGTCAGGATCCCAGAGATGAATCCACGTTTCATCCCCTGTAACCATACGGGCATACGGGATATCAGATCAGCGTTGTAGATGTCCAAGAGCTCACGACTGGATTCAACTCCCTGGTGTCGATCTTGTGCATTTAAGTTTCGTGGCACTCATCTTGCAGACACCTTGGACATTTGCAAATGTTCATGAATTATGGTGCAAACACTTCCATGAGAAATGCCACACTCTGGAGATATCCCGCCAACCTTTATTCCACGATCGGGCATGATTAAGCCCTGGACCCATGCAACCAAATCATTTGTAATCAAATCAACAGACCTTCCTGGCCGTTGGTCATCGTCCAAGGAGCTGCGACCCCGCTTAAACTCAGCTAACCATTTTGCAATAGTACAATATTGAGGGGCTTCTTTCCCATACACATTGGTCATACGTTTATGTACTTCGGTCGCATTCACCCCTTTCGTGAGAAACTGCACGATGCTCAGTTTTAGAACTTTCCATGATTACAGGAGGGTATCTGTGTTCAACATAATGTAAATTTCAAGTAAATGGTCAGGAAGGGTTGTTTATGTATGTAAACTGTCGTCAAATGTCAGATGGCCTATCTCGATAAAGACATCAACAATGATGTATTCAGGGGTGTATCAATACTCACTTCTATAAACTTGACTTCCCCTCGTATAACTAACATATCCATATCACTGGTAAAATAACAAGCAACAGATATTGATTGTCATTACGTTTTGCACCATGACATATGAGAAAAGTTAACCACTCCCACGCTTTTTCGCTAGCAAAGGTTATCTGATAAAAAAAAGAAGACAATGTGTCAGTAAAAGTAACAGAATCATAATCTAGCAGATTAGGAAAGAAACATCATTTAGATACCGTTCAGATTGCTTCTTCTGGGTATATGTATGTGTACGCTACATGTTCATGAGAAATGAAAGTGAATGAAAGTCAAACTGAAAATCAAATCAAATTTCAATAAAAGTTGCCTTTTGACGAAATCTGATCAGCTTAAATTGTAACGACCCCTTTAAAACAAAGAGAAGGGTTTGATTAACGGAATGAACCGGATTGTTTTTTAAATGTATCACACTTCGAATGTTATAGCCTTTTTACCGAAAAAGATTACATTTCACCAACCATGTACTTCCTTATTTTGCAACATAAAAGATGTGTTGATGTGTGAAAGTCAACTGACTAACAAAAATGATGTTTTTGATATCTGAAACCTAAATGTATTATGTAGTCAAGGCACAAGGACAATAGATATTTTTGGTAAAAAAATCAGTACCTTTTCAATATCAGTCCAAATTTCTTAAAATGTCAAATCTGTCACAAAATCTAATTTTCATATGTCGAGAATGATTAATTCACTCAAATTATGAAACGGTTCACATATTATCACATTTCAGTTTTGATTATTGGGGATGCTTTACTTTTTTCTTGATGTATATATTCTTAAACTTGGAGTATGAATATCGAAGTGAATGTGAGAAAGTTTTATCGGGTCTGTATTTAGAACGTGACCATTAATGTTTTTATACCCCCGACCTAAAAAGGTCGGGGGTATATTGTAATACCAACGATTCCGTCCGTCCGAAGACAATTTTTGTCCGATCGATTACAGAAAAACTATTCATCTCATCCTTTTCAAATTTGGCACATGTTCTTTTTACCACTAGGAGAGGAGCAGTGCGAAGTTTAAACCAAATTGGTGAATTTTAAAATTTTGGGCGAATTTTTTTTATTTAACTTAATCATATTCTGAGCATTTTTTGTCCGATCGATAACAGAAAAACTATTCATCTCATCCTTTTCAAATTTTGCACATGTCTTCTTTACCACTAGGAGAGGTGCAGTGAGAAGTTTAAACCAAATTGGTGAATTTTTAGCTCATCAGGCCTGAAAGGCCCGATAGGCTTATGGCATGGCATGGCGTCCGTCCGTCCATCTGTCCGTCCATTGGTCCTTAAACTTTTCGCTTTTTCGACTTCTTCTCCAGAACCAATAACTCCACAGAGCTGAAATTATGTGCAGACTCCTTGGCCAATGGGGTTTCTAAATTGTAGATTTCGTGACCCCAAATGGGGTCACAGGGGTCACATGTTAAAAACCTATTTTCATCTACTTCTCAAGTTCCAAAAGGTCTAAAGACCTGAAAAGTTGTGTGCAGACTCCTTGGCCAATTGGGATTCTAAATTGTAGATTTCGTGACCCCATGACCCCAAATGGGGTCACAGGGGTCACATGCTAAAAAAAAACCTATGTTCATCTTCTTCTCCACTTCCAAAAGGTCTAAAGACCTGAAAAGTTGTGTGCAGACTCCTTGGCCAATGGGGATTCTAAATTGTAGATTTTGTGACCCTGTGACCCCAATCTAGGTCACGGGTCATGACCCAAAAACCTATTTTCATCTTCTTCTCCAGTTTATATGTAAAGCTCTAGAAAGGTGAAATGTTTTTGTAGAGATTCTTCGGTCAAAGGTGATTCTTAATTGTAGGATTTGTGACACTGTGACACCAAATGTGGGTCACAGGAGTGATGATCTAAAACCCATATTATTTTACTTGTTAACAATGTATTACTTGAGATAACTTAGATATTCAACCTTAGATAATACATCAATGGAATCTTAATGAGCTACATAGCCCATGGCTCTATTTTTAAATTTTTGGCGATTTTTTTATATTTTTTAACTTAGTCATATTCTGAGCATTTTGCGTCCGATCGATAACAAAAAAACTATTCATATCATCCTTTTCAAATTTGGCACGCTCTTCTTCACCACTAGGAGAGGTGCAGTGCAAAATGTAACACGATTTGGGGAATTTTTGGATTTTGGTGATTTCTTTTTTACTTCGTCATATTCAGAGCTAAAATGAATGAAGCTACTTCTGTGTTGTGATTTATTGACTTTATCATTTTCTTTTTCATGTAACTTTCATCAAAAGCTACTTCTGTGTTCTTGTTGATTTTAATATTTTATATTTCCACTGGTTATATTTTGGAAAAAGTTAGATTTTCTTTCCTGTCAACTATAAACTGCTGTATATCCCTCAGGGGTGTGCTTCCATGTACCTGTTTTAAGAGACTTGTCCTACCCTTTTCACAAACACTTTAATCTTAGCAATTACATTTCATAGCTTATCAGTCCTTAGGTGTGCAGACACCTCTCTCTATAAGTAAAATCGAAATGTCAAACTTTAACAGTCGGGGGTATTAGTGAGCCACGCTCACTTTTTTGCTTGTTTTACCTATTTTTCATTAGACTGTCAAGTTCCGGTCTCTTCGGGGCAATGAAATCGTTTCCTTGATTAAAGGTGCATCCATTGTGTTTCATAAAATTTTATTTTGCTTTAATACATGCCAACATACGACATGTGCTTATATCAGTTCAAATAATTTCACTTAACTTGCATATTCATCCCCAATTGTCAAATATATCATAATTACTAGTTTCCAATCAAAATCGAGCAACATCATTATACTTGTGTAGAAAACGAAACTTCACGTTCCATTTACATGCACAGTAGTTATAAGACCTATTAAACATATCAACTTAAAGTTTTCTTTGAGTCTGTTGTAAATAAGTTTCGAAAATTACGTTTGACGAATTGACGCGCGCCACACTCGGTGCATTGTCCGGTTTTCGATCAGAAATCACTACTTCTACTTTCATATCGTCGGTATACTGAGTCAACTATGATCAAAATGGCAATTTTCGGCAACAGTCAGTACTTCTCGAAAACATTACATAATTTATAATGTACATGTGACCCCAAACAACACAATGGATGTACCCTTAACTCTCGTTTCATTGCATTTTGTCTGTCTTTGTCAGTCCTACTTTACTATAAACCCTATAGAGGAGCTTACCCTTTTAATTATACGTTACGTTATTTTAGCTTTATTGTGGTGGCAGCTGTGTGTGGTTTTGCAAACAACATATATGCTATGCTGAACTTTAATCCACCAATGTCCATCACCGATTGAACCTACCGTGTTAAATTAAAATCACACCAGCTATATCGAGAAACATGGATACAACCACAGGTGAAGTTTAGCGCAAATATGTTGCGCAACATAGATGAACGACCAGTTTTCCCTATGTGCGAACGAAGTGAGCAAAGGTTGGCAACGTATTTCTTTCGACTCGAATCGAAATAATTTTCAACTGTCAAAATTCATTGTCCCAAAAATTCAAACTCGACACCCATTTGAACACAGGGTCGTGCTCTCTTAATCCCAACCCCATATGTTACATTTACTCACGTAAAACATATACAATTAATTATTTTAAGCGGCCAGAGAGGCTTCTAAATTCGCTCTTCGGCACCATTCTCACTCGCAAACTTCCGCTATACGGAGCGAATGAATTACCAGGGGAGTTAACTCCTAATACTGTTAGTACGACACGACCTTTTTCACTTTAAATAGTTTATAGAGCAAACTAAACAAATATATCTCTATATCATAAAACAAATACTATATTGCACAATTATAATAAAATGGTTTTATTATCATATTTCCAGACAGTTATTAAAATTTCTAATGTGCATGACGAACACTGTTGCTTGAAATGTACCTTAAAGCTACAAGGCTATGTGGCTACAAAGCCTATCTGAAGCTGACAACTAAGTTTTAAAAACCAACGATATTAATAAAAGATACAAGAATAAAAAAATCAATCGAGTCGGAAAAGAACAAATCTAACATCAGCGATTGAATATCGAAAAATTAAAAAAAACTCCGAAATTACTCGATGTCTACTGACGCTCAAATACCCAATCTATCGAAAAGTTGCAATGCTAATTACAGAGTTATTTCCCTTGGTTTTCAATATTTCGATAAACGTCTTTTAAACTTCTAAAAAAATCCAAGAATACGACAAAACATCCCATAAATAAAGATTTAAAAGTTTAATGCAAAATGGGGTTATATTATAATTCTTCTAAATGTAAAATATTTCTTTTCATTCGCTCCGTATAGCGGAAGTTTGCGAGTGAGAATGGTGCCGAAGAGCGAATTTAGAAGCCTCTCTGGGCGCTTAAAATAATTAATTGTATATGTTTTACGTGAGTAAATGTAACATATGGGGTTGGGATTAAGAGAGCACGACTCTGTGTTCAAATGGGTGTCGAGTTTGAATTTTTGGGACAATGAATTTTGACAGTTGAAAATTATTTCGATTCGAGTCGAAAGAAATACGTTGCCAACCTTTGCTCACTTCGTTCGCACATAGGGAAAACTGGTCGTTCATCTATGTTGCGCAACATATTTGCGCTAAACTTCACCTGTGATACAACACCTGAAGGGTCGAGGATTAATGAAACTGTCCAAGCCCAGCCCTGGAAAGAATAATCTCTGATAGGATAGTGTGTGTGTGTGTGTTGTGTGTGTGTGTGTGTGTGTGTGTGGTGGGGGGGGGGGGGGGGGGGGGGAGTGGGGGGAGAAACTCCTCAAAAGCAAATACCATCTCATTATTGCACTGCTAAGCCAATATTGGAAGTACCAGACATGTGGACACAGGCTGCACGGACAGGAGCGCTCCTTGTAGCAGCGGCACGTCAGCTCGAAACCCTTCCCAGTCCGTCCGTCTTTATTGCATCTTTTTATTTATTTGACACAAATATGATGTACAGTAGTTTTAAAAGACAGTACTGTCCATTAACAGTACATGTCATAATATTTAATTCGGATCGCTCAGAAATATAACACCCGTACATCTCGAAACTCAGACGCCATCCCTCTAACTGTCAGAATTCCTGCTTGGACTTCCTATAAGAGATGGAGAACCAAGGCCTAGATTTTAGAAGCTATCTTAGTGCTAAGATAGTCGTAACTACAATACAGTAACTTTGTCTTACGACTATCTAAGTGCTAAGAGAGCTTCGAAAATCTGGGCTCAGGTTTCCACTCTTTGCTCTTGAGTTTTTACCAAGGTGAAAACGATAGATCCATGTTGAACCAGTGTTACTGTCCTCTGGTAAAATCACATGGATTTGTGAGTCTTGGTGTGTCGTGGAAGTGTTCATCCTCTCCAATTTCTTATATTCTTGGTGCCGATCTTGCTTGATCATCTACAGAACATCTATAAAAAAAAATATTTTTAAATCCGCTTACCCGACACTGATGTCGGATGTCTCGGCCATTAAAACGTGTCTGGCAGGAACATGTCGTGCATAGTATCGACTCGCTCATCGCCTGTACATTAAAGATTTTCATCTTTATGACAGACTCTTCTTTGTTTTTAATTAGAACAATTTAAATCTGCAAATATTCGTTTGTCGCGCAGTTGATATGAAGAGTAACCATGTCCAACAACACGCGTTTCCCTAAACATCTACACAGTGGTCATGGTTCCAATAACAACAAGGCCCTTCATTGAGAAGGTAAGCAATATGATTGATTAAATATACACATAAGGTGACATTTTACAATGTACGGAAAACTAATTTGCAGTTTTGTTGCAGGACCTTCATTGAACGGCCTGGAGAGGTTTGATATACATTCTGTACTCACTCTGCCTGGATTGTAGGAACATTAGTTTAGAAATTATGAAATTATTATGAATGTGTGCGATTTATTAATATTGATACTTATTGAAAGCGGCTCACAAGACAAGCACACAAAGATGTTCTATGGTTCTATTTATTTAAGCATATGACTGTATATAAGTGTAGAGCACTAAGGCCTAGGTTAGCTTCTCTACCCTGAAGGAGGGTGTTATCTTTATCGCGTTATTCAGACATTAAATATGAAACTACAGATTAAAACCTTTCTTGAGGGAATTTATTAGATTTATAACTTATGTTATAGTTTATTGTATATTTATTTTGCCTTCACCATTAGTAGGGAGGAGCTGTAAATATCAATGTATAAGATATTTGACAAACATACATAGCTTCTGGTTAGGAAGCATGTTTGTTCATGACTAGAAACTGTCAATGTTAACACAGTGAGCACATGGCCCTGGCAAGTGGCAGCAGGGTATGGTGAGAGTTATTCCACTTGATGCTATTGGGCTGTTTACCAACAACTAGTATTACATACTTATAAGGAAGGAGCGTCTGTTGACACAGCATGTTACACAACGCGCGAAGACTTAATTTTAATTGGCGTTTTGGCGTAAATTCATTTACATTTATCTCCTTTCAAGTATAATGTATTACTGCTGAAGTTATATCACTGGTTTTATAATATTAAGAAAGAGCAAAAGGCAAAAAATGGGATGTTTTCGGAACGCGTTTGAAAGTGTTATATTTTATATTTAATATTTTACCTGACTTCTGTCTCCCGATATATTTTCTTTCGAAAATGACCAGTTTTTACAAAATTGTAGTTTGTGTCGCAAACCTAACAATTTTGCGGGCTTTTTCCCTCCCGAGGATTGCGCATCCGAACTAATAGTATGTTCTTGGTCAACCAACCTGATTTACGATCAGACACCTTGACATAAACAAGCATTTCGAGGATGAAGTTATTTCCTTTATGTGCATTCTATTATTAAGTCGTTTAAAAAAGCTTCTCAAGGAGCTGCATGTCAAACAAATAGTGTGTTGCTTGAAACTATCTGGAGAGTATGATCCTTATAAACGTTAAAAATGATTTCCAGTTTTTTTCCACACACTTTCTTCTACCTCCTTTCTCTTACATTTTTATTTCATCAACATTTCATCTCATATTCCCTTCCAAATGCCATACCAAGTTCAGACCATGTCAACATGACCTAGCTCGAGCCTCATCCCCTTGATCAATCCCTCATATTCGTCCAATAAATAAAGAATATTAAGCAGATTATCTTTAACATTAAATGTACGACCCCAGATATACTTTCACTTGTGGTCGAGCGACCGTCCATTATATCATTACATAACGCTGCCACCAGGCCCCTGACACGCTAATATATAACAAAACAGTTGTTTTAACATCGCTTACAGCAAACCCGTGGTCTGATGATAGCCTCTAAGGGGCAGCGATTCGGTTTCATATGGTGTTAGGTTAAAAGACAAACGATGCTAATTGTAAAAGGGGTAATCAAAACGGCCTAATGCCAGAAATCTGAGTCCAAGTTTTAAGTTGCTGATCGATAGACAAGATAAAGCAGAGGGGCAAACGCTTTTCGCTCCCGATTCCGGATTCCTTTTATCATAATAGGCGTAATACAATCCGCGCACAGATCACAATATAATCGCACGGCTCACTCGAGGTCAATAAAGATTTGTCATCCATGTTATTCGAAACAGCCATGTTCCTGTTGTTGCTCTACAAATGCGTCTTTGCCATGAGTAACGGCATTGACAACGGAAACCCAACTCTCGTCCCAAATCTCGTGTTACCTGGATTCCGAGATCTCGTTCGTGATGGCTGGATGCAGGTCGTTGATTTTGTCTAACGTATGTATGTATAGGATAACGGACACCGATATAACTCGATTCCTTAACGACATAAAATATTCACGAAGATAGAGTACCTTCATGTAGCAGTATGGATTTCGTACCGTACTTATACCGTTTCTCAGCACTTCATTCGACAAAGGGTATCGGTATGATGACGTGAATACCCCGAGGCATGACATGGAATCAGCTGAAACGTAATACAGAGAAGTTTTTTAAAAGACGGTATAAGAGGCACAAGTCGACAGCAATCGCAAAACGTGAGCTACAGGGTTGAATATCGCCTGTGACGTTATACTATATAACCTTGCTGGAACCGTCGTCCAGCTCCAAGATCTATTGACCGTAACCACTGCAGATTAGAACTCTGCAAACCCAGGCTCGAATTCATATGAGAAATCCTATCGGATTGTGCTTTGTCTTGAAAGTCATCTCAAAGATCTAACCTATCAAATAAAGAAAGGCGTATATATATTATATCAACGTTTGACATAGCTTGGAAGTCTGTGACCCAACTTATTCTTTGTCAATGACCAAATGTTCAGAAAAAGTATTATTTGGACTAGTAAAACCTTGAACACTCTCGAAGATTAGCTTAAAATGTCATCCTGGGAACAGTTATCCAATTTAAAATACTCTTTATTTACATATTCAGCATATTCAGCAAACTTGACAGAGAATGAAGAAGAATATAGAGTAAGGAAAACATTATTATATGTTACACAAATTGTTAGTTCAATTGATAGAAGGTTATTCTATGTACATTGAAACCTATAAAATGAAGTATGTTCACCATGGCAACCACATGTATAGTTAGCATTAGTTCTAATTCCAACGATGTAATTGAGCTTATATTATATCGTAACCTAATATGAATAATATTTAATTTTCTTTTGTCACATGAATAGTATTACGGTACGTGAGCGTACAAATGAGCATACGTGGTATGGTTTAATACACGAGTTTTAAACTCCCTCTCAGTGGCGGTAGATCGTCCAAAGAACATAATGTCGATGGAAAGAAAGGATCTTGTAAACAAGTCTAGAGTAAGGAACGTGTATGTTTTGAGGGTTACGTCATTATAAGTGGATTAATAACAAACAGTCTTAGGAAGAATATCAGCAAGGCATTGGGGAACCGATCCGTTTTGATTTGTGTACATCAAACTCTTTTTCTCTCCGACGTTCATGTAATGTTACCCAACCGGTTTGAAAATAAATTTAAAAAATCATATGTTGGTAGACTAGTAGCTATTCTTAGTGCAAATGAACCTGTTGTAACTTGTCAGCCTTCTGTCTTTATATGTGGGTAGACATGGCATCTGACTGTTACTCTTACTGGAACACAGCGATTTCCCAGTTTGAAACAAGGTCGCTAATTGCAAAACTAACTTTGATTGCATCCAATCCGGATTCTCTGTGCCATTCTGAAAACTAAAACATTAGAGGGACATTTGAACAAAAGTAAATGAACAAATATATAACGTGTGTCATGCAGGTTTACAGCTGTATCCCGACATATTCATGTATTTTCTATTTTTCATTCTTGGTAGAAGGTGCATCACGTATATTTATTCTTACACCCATTTAATGTATTTGTGGTTGATTTGTTCTCATTTAATAAATATGAAGAATTTTATTCAAAAATTAATTAAATTTAATTTTTCAAAATTTGACCTCTTCTGTCTTTTTTATTATGCCAAAGTTTGAAAACATGCAACACTGACGTGACGATCACAGGATTCGTTTGAGAAGGATTATAATGTACCGTTATCAATGACACTGCCATTCATCTTGCAATGTATTCAAGCCAAGGAAAGTCGTCTATGTCCTGAGGGAACATTATTTACTAAAACTAAAATAGTTGCAGTTGTGATCTTGCAGTTAACATTTCTTATCTCGTGTCTGGCATCGATAGATATAGCAATGTTCATATGTATGTGTGTATATGTAAGTATTTCTTATGTTGTAGTAATATTTTCTTAACGATAATTATCCGAGTCTATATGAGATTACTACTGAAACTCTATGTTAACCTCTTGAAGTTATTAATAACAGAACAACTAATAATAATATACATTGTAACGCCTGATATCCAGTACAAGCCTTGCTAAATGACGCTACATTATTACCCTGAACCAAGTATACCTTCGGTGGGATTAAGGTCACAAGTTATTGAGATTAAGGTCACAAGTTTTGGTTGTCTCCGAAGGGATTCGAACCCGGGCCGGCATGCTAACCACTCCAACAATGTACCCTTATTGTGGATTTTGCCAATGGAACTTCTTAACTGTAGATTCCAAACTACTAATTCCCTATGGTAGTTCTATTTGTAAAGTTCGCTCAGCAACTGCGCTTAAGTATAATTGTATATCGATATATCGTTAATTTTATGTACTTCTACATTGTATATTTGTCATAAAAACTCGTTTATTTCTTGATACCGGTTTTACAATATATAACTATTAATTGCTCAAATTGTAGTTGTTATAAAGTTCGCTCAGAAACACTTGAATTGTTCGTTGAAACCGTGTTTTTGTAATTGCTTAATTAATTCCCGTTAGTTGCTAACTTCCATTATTGGCCCTTCGGGGCCCTCTATGCATTTCAGGTTCAGTGATTCACTATCTTGGCACGTCAAAGCACGGGAAATACTGCAAGGCTTAAGTGAGTAAGTAATGAAGACTGGCAAGAGTTATGCCTTGTTAGTTTGTTATCTGCATGTATACATTTAATCTACTGATCGCTGTGTAGTTCACTAAACTATACTGCTTGTTATAAACTTTCTTTTTACAAGATAATGCTCATTAATTAGTATTTAATCCAATTCTAGTTGCTAAAAACTTTGATGAGAATGTTTCCAACCTGATTACAATCAGAGGTTATATAAGGTCTCTGGTTGATCAATTTGTCTTCCAATGTCTCCTGTGTCGATTGACTGTGAGATATTTCCACGAAATCGTCTCTGTAACACCAGGGCCGTGTTCAAGAGAGGTTTCAAAGTAATAGCTCAATTAGCGATTACTTTTAAACCTCTCTTGAACGCGATTGCTCAATGTAGCGCTACGTAGCAAAGCGAGCGAACTTTGAGGTTTTGCACCGTGTCGTTCAGGAGAGAATGAGCGCTACATTGAGCAATCATTGAGCGATTATAAGCGCTCGCTGTTATGGAACGGAGCCGTGGTCTCTGTCTGGTCTCCCTACTTATGACTCACATTGCTGTAGCTAAACACGCCGCATCAAATGTAGATAGTGGTGATACTACATGTACTGTCAATAACCAATCATCGCTTGCATTACAAACAACTGTTATCTCGGAGTAATCTGTTCCTTGCACAAATATGATATACCTCGACTACTTCAGTAGGTTATAGACGGCAAAGGAGAAGCTGTATCAAAGACTTTTATGACTTTACCTTAGATTTACATCTTAACATTCATATTACTTATGATACTAGTTATTCATATGATAGTATAGTAGACAATAGTGTGTCGAGAACGCTATCTCAGTTAAGAGCAATTTAGATATTGTTTAAGTAAGAGAGTTTGGAGTGGTGCTGTTTGCTGAAGAATAATACCTAATCAAAATGTGCTGAATTGGATTAACTTACAGTTCACGTGTAATGTTTTTTTCTCAATATTGACAGATTATTACCTCTACGTACAGTATATATCGGAATCAACTGAGCACACATACACTACACAATATAAACTTGTAATTGATTATTAAGACGATTTTGATTTAATTAACCCATTTTTACAATGCCGCAATCAGCGCTTTCAACCATGTTCAACCACTTCAACCATACTACAAATTAACAATGACGTAATAATTTGAAATCGAACACGTATAGCCATGTTGTAATTGAGACCTGTAAGCATTTGATTACATTACAATCATTTTGAGTTAGTAATTTAGTATTTGACTTTACAAACAGCAATGACAGGTTATTGAATATTACCTTATGATTTTAAAATGGACCATAACTCCCTAGACATGAACTAATTAGCAAAAATGGACCTTTTCCAGCACATATTTTAATTGTACCTTATTAGCAAGGTAACACTATCAAGTACGGAGTGTATAATGAAAGTTTGAATGAAACTATTTAGGTAAACGAAATAATGTTTACATCTACATGAGCGCAACATATTTTATGACACATCTTATTAGAAAATATTAGCGTTTAGTCCAAAACATAAAAACATAAAGCTCCATTCACCACCCTCGAATCATTTAAAGGTGTTCACGCTAAAATGGCCGCTAGCAGTTTTCATTTACGACTACGTACGGATACTTGGATCCTGTACAGGGCTGTTTTACCCTCTTGGTTAAAGATTTACTGCATAAACTGTTATTATAAATGGCAATTTTGACCATTTAAAAGCTGAAAAAGTGCTATACAGTGCTTTTAAGTCGTAAAACAAACGAAAACGACGTCACAATTGATTACTGTTTGTTAAACGCCGAAATTTCATTTCAATAAAGAAATTTAATTTTAAAAACATGAAATATCAAAGAGTCTTACGAAACCTGTGCATGTTTGCGTTTAAACCTCGCTACTGCTCGGGTAATAACCCATTCATTTCAATTTAGTGTAAGTAATATGACACATTTGCTCGAGTAGTAATCAATTTACCTTGATGATGCATATGACACGACATATAACGAAGAGATATTTATAGTGTACATTGAGAGTTGTTGACAATCAAATTCTTAATCTGATCAAACATTGTATTAATGTCTATTACATGTATGTGTTATGGGAGACGATCAGAGATAATGACCATTGAATTTTATTATACTTGCGCTTTGATATAGGGTATCTTATTTGATAAGTGAAATTCACCCTCACTTGTGAAACTAAATGTATTCTTGCTTTATACGTTGTTAAGTTATCTGAAGGAGCCGCCGCTTTTAACGTCTCTAACTCAAGTATCTGTGACATTTGAAGAAATGTCTTCCCTTATATTTATATTGCATTTCTTTCAGTAATAACGAAAATCACCCAGACACTTTGCACATAAGCTAAATTTTTATTGCTTGAATTATGTTGTCAATTATGGAAACTTTACTTTTCTCTTGTTTGATGCTAGTATAAGCATCTACAACGAAATACTTGTCACAATAAATAAAAAAAAGTCGACTAGTCAACCGAGAACTAGTCCAGATTCATCAATATAACCTCTTTAAAAGCTCAAACACTAACTGTGCTAAAAACGATCACATTTTGACTTTTTTATGCCGATTTTACAGTAAATTTTAGATAATAATGCATATTATCGTAATATATATGATGTTTCAAATCAAAACAATTTTACACCTGAATGAGCAGACTTGCAAAAATTCAGTGCAAAAGTTCACACTGCGGTGTCAGAAAACCCAAGAATCTTTACTTCCAAACATTATCATCGCGCGATGCAAGCATTTACAAATCGGCATTAGCGGCTATTCAACCCGCCAACCTTCCACTCGATTTATCACTTGTTTATATAAGACTTGGATATGTATAGTACTCAGTGTATTCAGTTTACTCACAGTGAACCATGCCTTCCTTCCTTTCACACACAAACCTAAATATGCTTCAAAATCAATCGAATAGGTATACCTTAAATCAGCAAACTTTGAACAAATGGTTGACTGCTTGTTTAAGATATTTTTTTATGTGTAGGCCTACACATTCTTATGAATATTTCTGGAAACTTGCAATGATAAAACTCTCAATAACGTTTTGATTAACTTCATAATGTAAAGTAAATCGGAAGTAGAATATCAGTTTTTATTTTCAAGTGATATATTACATAATAAAATTTTATATATGAATAAATAATGCATCAAATTGAACAACTAATTGGGTTGGGGTTTTTTTTTTTATTATGGAAGCATATTTCCCAGCGATCTGATTGGTCGAGAGGCGCTTACGTGACTGTTGACAGAAAAGCATATTGACTCCAGCCCGAGTCCGACCAAAAGGCTTGGGTGACATCAAACGATTCTTGCATGACATCAAACGATTGTTGCATGACGTCATGCTATTGAGTCCCAGCTGCTCAAACCAAATTACATTTTTTACTGTATTTCAAAGATTTCCTTTCGTTTCTGTATTAAATACATAATAAAACTATGGACTGGTGAATTCGGTCAGTACCTGTTTTTATGGACCCGAGAAAACAATCAAGCACGAAACAGGTATTGACCTCATCACCAGTCTAAAATTCAAAATGTCGATGGCATATTTAATTAATAAATTTCTACTTTTTAAATTGTTTAAACTTACATACCAAACACTGTGGCCAAAATTATCTTGAAAAATCGATTTCAACAACCCAAGCGTATTTGAACAGGCATAAAAATAAAAGTATCATAATCTACTGTATGAAATGTATCTGTCAAATATGTTCAAATTCTACTTTCTCCGAAAGCAATATTTCATTTTTATACGTTTCTTTTGCACGTGAGTATATAATCTGCTAATTCCCCCTTTTGTCTAAATATATATAGGGTTGTTTGGTGAGTACATGTATATGTTACATGTAAGTTAGTGCTGTCCTGTATGCTGCAACCTGCATATAGGTTAGACTTTCCATGGTTTCAATATTTAAATACTGTTGAACAAAGAATCTACCAACTTCCAAACGCAAGGCATAACTCTTGCCAGTCTGCATTACTGGCTGATTTATCTCTTGCGGTATTTCCCTGGCTTTCTTGTGTCAAGACAGTGAATCGCTGCACCAGAAATTCATAGCGGTCCTGGATTTCTAAACACAGATTTCTTAAGGAAATACTGCAAGGCCTAAAACAGCCAGTAATGGAGACTGGCAAGAGTTATGCCTTGCATTGGGAAGTTGAGAATCTACATACTGACAAAGTCTACATATTTCCGAAAGAAAAACAAATACTCTGACTCCTATGATAATGATGATATGTGTTAAAGGCGCTGTAGCACGATTTTCTTACTGAAATAAAGGGCTCTCATAAAAAAAAGTAAATAAGCGTTACCAATGGCTACATTAAACTCCTGAAGCAATACAAAGAATGTACATGGTTCGGTTAAACCGTGCGAGTTCATTTCACATTCAAATGGTCGCTCGAATGTAGTTAAAGTTGTCTGACTGATGTAGCGATACCTAAACAGAGTAGAGTAGAGTTTTAAATAGTGTACAGTGATGGAATGGTCAATCATCTTGCTGTCAGAACTCTCAAATTCTCATGAGACCTACAAACCTACCTCTAGTTATGAAGACTTCCACACCATTGTCGCTTGATACGCCGTTTTCTATGCATACGGCTTATCGGGTCGTCAGTCTTAACTGAAGTCATTTCATCGACGAACTTTAAATTTAATATTTAAGATAATACTGGACAGACGAAAAATGGTAAAAGGAGTCAGAAATTAGAAAGACAGGTGTTACTGTTGTACTATATGATTAATAAAGGTAAACTCACAAGTTTGGTTAAAAGGTTGGATAGTGGAATTTGTTTTGGATTTCGTTTACAACAATGAATTGCTTTATTTGTTAAATGCACATGGACGAGGATAGCATGTTTAACATGTGTTTCTTAAAATAAAATATAACGATCTTTACAGGTTTGTGTCAAGCTCACTCTTCTAGATTGGTGCGGGCGTTATTGTTTGTTACATAATATTTAAGTTTGTGTAAAATAGACAGGGGTAAAACCAGGGCCGTGTTCAAGAGAGGTTTCAAAGTAATCGCTCAATTAGCGATTACTTTTTGGGTCGGGCTAGGAAGCATTTTAAACACGGTTTTTTGTCAGGCTCCCCTATTTAATGTGCTTGTTAAAATATTATCTGAGTGATCTACTACAGTCTAGAATGAACACTGTACGTGTATATAATTATTATTTCATCAAATACTGTCGCTTGTCTAAATAAGCCTATATCCTATGTCTGATCGTTCTAGGGAGCAGTCATTTAATTAGATGTCAACAAACCGGACATGAATTAGTAAGCTTACTAAATCGTGAAACCGGAAGTGATTTAGTAAGCTTACTAAATGAATTAGTAAGCTTACTAATTCATTTAGTAAGCTTACTAAATCGTTTATATTTAGTAAGCTTACTAAATGAATTAGTAAGCTTACTAAATGAATTAGTAAGCTTACTTAATGAATTAGTAAGCTTACTAATTCATTTAGTAAGCTTATTAAATCGATCACATTAGTAAGCTTGCTAAATTAATTAGTAACCTTACTAAATGATTTAGTAAGCTTACTAAATGATTTAGGAAGCTTACTAATTCATTTAGTGAGATTACTAAATAGATTGGTAAGCTTACTAAATCATTTAGTAAGCTTACCAATTCAAATAGCGATTAAAGTCCCGTTTGGCACCCCATAAACGTCGGCTTGACTGCAACGCTGTCGCTTTCTTGTCAAGCAAAGAGAATTATGATGAAGGCACAATTGCCAATTATCGAAGAGCTAATGGGTCAAACCATCACCCATTCCTTTGACAGATCCTACCTGACAGAGCAATTGCTTAAACTGGTTAACAAGAAATTGAAGTATTCCTCCTTCCGAGGATACATTAGCTACATCCTTATGTAAAACATGCGGGAAACATACACCCTCCATGCATGACTGCTTCGTTTCCTGATCGCATCATACATGCCATATATTTAGTTTTCTTCTTCACAATAATGGTCAAAATCCGATGACCTTTTGCTTTGATTTCATATATTGTTATTCATAGTCACATTACTGCGCTGTTATCAATATAACATTTCCATGATAATCATATAAAATTAATTTTCAAATAGATTTGCTGTTTCTTTGTCTTTCTTCTAGATATGAAAATAAGTTTCATTATCATGCAGTATCATCCTTGCTTCAACAGTACAAATTACTGCTTCTTGGTCTCACTCACATAAATGCATTGGGTCGGGCTAGGAAGCAACTTGTGGTTGCACCAGTCTCCATCTGCCATCATGATGTAAGTGTGATACGGTTGAAAGCGATGGTACAGTTCACTTGAGTACCGACAATAGCTGGTTATCGGCATTCCATTCTTACATCAAATCTGTGAAGATATTGCGAAACCAGCAACCACTGTAGCACGTTTTTTTGTGCATTTTTTGTTTCCTCAATTTTGCAATTTAATTATTAAAGTTCATACAATATATTGTTATGTTAGAGAAAACGGTTGTCCGTATTGAAAGACGACGTATGTTGGTGCGACCATTAAAGCGACAGTGGTTTGGAGGCAGATGAGTGGTAAATTCCTATCATGGTACCATATTTAAAACTCTACTTTCACTGTTGAGGTATCGCTACGACAGTCAGGTAACTTTAACAAACATAGAGATGCCATTCTAATGTAAACACCGTAAAATAGCCACTCGAAGGGAAATGGACTCGTATGGCTTCACTGAACAAGGGTACATTCGTTTCATAATTCTTTTGATTGATTCGGGAGTATTATTCAGCCTTTTGAGCTCACTTTAAAACGTGCTACAGTGCCTTTAAACTTCAGCCAGCCATTTGCCCGACCATTGGCCGCTTTTTAAATTGGCCAACTTGTTTAAACCTCTCTTGAACGCGATTGCTCAATGTAGCGCTACGTAGCAAGGCGTGCAAACTTCATGGAATTTGCACTGTGTCGTTCAAGAGAGAATGAGCGCTACTTGAGCGCTACTTGAGCGCTACTTGAGCGATACATTGAGCGATCAATAAGCGATTATAAGCGCTTATTGATGTTAGACCCAGACACTTTGCTGCGAGTGTTATCATCACCGAAACATGATTTTAAATATGATGACTGTTCATACAAAAATAAATAAAGATATAAAATTTATTTTTATATATTTATTTCCATGTAGATGTGGACATTATAAGAACATACAAACACTATTTAAAGTTAACAATCGCAATAAAAGAAATTAAAATCGTCTGTTATTCGAAGTAATTAAAATTTGTTTACCGTCTATGGCATTTCGATTCTGGATTCATATTTTATTATTTTAGTGTCTGTAATACAAAACACATTTACAATGCTAAAGAAAACACTGTCTGTCGGTAAGAAATAAATGCTAGCACAAATGTATTGTACACACTTGTATGTCAAACCATACATCTCGGAATAACTTTTAAAAACTGAACAATCACAAACCGAAAGTCAGGATTGTAGTTCAAGAACAGGCTTACTCATTTTATTCGCGCTTCGATTGGGTCCATTTTCTTTTCATTTACTTCCATTTCAAAGTAGAGATATTCAGCAAGTATTTAACCAAATGTTTTTTGCATGGAGATATTAATCTCCATGCTATTAGTCTCGAAAGTCCGTTTCCGCCTATGCAACTTGCGCATGCTCAGTTCCGCTTATCAGTCGTATCGCCAGGGACGCAATGCTGATACAAGTGCTACTTGATGGGAAGGAATGCTTATCGCTGGCATGCTATTTCCATAATATTGCGGTTGAGCTGTACAGGCATCCCGCCTTAGAAGGACCTCGCTGGTTCATCCTTATCATTGTTTATAACGGCGGTTGAACTGTATAGGCCTATAGGCAACATCGCTGGAAAGCGGTACACAGGCATCCTTATCTTATGCGGAATACCCTGCCTTTATAATTTTCGATTTATTTTAGTATATACATATGGTATTTTAATTTATTCATTTAAAAACAAAAAATATCTTATGAATGATTATTAAAGCAGAGTCAACAATAGTTGATATTTAGTCCACCCCACACAAGATAGTGCGAGCTGCTAGTGGGAAGGAAAACATGGGCCATGCATTCCCACCGGCATGATAAAGTTTGGTCAACACAATGCGACATCTTTTAATTATCAGATGCCCTTGCGTCCCTGGGTATCAGTGACTACAGGAGCCAGACCATAAATATATATACCTACCTACTTATCTATAAAACATATAAAGCTGTTATATATGTAGGTAGGTGTACGTACATGTATATTTACGGTCTGGTGCTTATGTCAACGAGAGAAGTAAAACAGTATGTGAACGTGATGTTCAGCATGGAGCAATTTGTTGTGAACTTTTCGTAAAGCAGATAATAATGTATGCTTCAGTTATTCAATTACATGGGGTGCCAAACGGGACATTAATCACTATTTAGTAAGCTGGATATATCAAATTAGTAAGCTTGGGAAAAAAGAGAGTATGGCGTTTTGCAAGTGATAGTGAGCAAAATGTCTATAAGAATGAATTAATAGTACATGTACATAAGCTAATATATGTCTTTATGATAAATTAGGTGAGATTATGGTGAGGATTAGTGTTATTGTGTTACCACAAGTTTGATGAAAAGTTTGATCACATATGATGATAAGTTATGTTTTTACAATAATGTTCATTGACAAATATGATATGCATACAATGTCTAAAAGATTGAGATTTTTTTAGAGTTTAGATTTTAAAACTTATATGAACAATTTTGCTTATAATAATTGTGAGTACTCAATACAAATTACGCATAAAAACGATAAATTATTTTTTAAAAAATCTTTAATCATTTTTATGCTTTAGGTATTGTGTATTAACAATATTTATTGTTTTTTTATGCTGAATAATGACATTATTTTGTACTGAATAAAGTCGTTCTCATGTTATGTTTTATTGTTTGGACCAGTCCTTTAGTTCGGAAAGGTAACAGCGTAGTCCTCTTCAGTGCAACCTACCATAACGGATATTGTTTTAACCCGTCTGAGTTTTGGGCAATCTGAAGTTTTAGGAGGTTACACATGTATATGTAAACATACTTCCCCTTAAAGGCGCTTTAGCATGTAAATCGAAAAAAAAATTTCTTTCAGATTTGCTATTTATTATAAAAGTTTATTGGATATATTGTTATGTTAGAGTGTAAAACATCACATTTCATGACTCGATAAGCCGTATTCATAGAAAACGGTTATCAATATTGAAAGAAATGGTTTGACGTAGAAACCGTACGCGTGGTGTAGAGGTCTTCATTGTAAGATGTAGATTTGTAGACCTCATGCCTCATGGTTAACCATTCTATCATGGTACCATATTTAAAACTCTACTTTAAGTGTTAAGGTATCGCTACATCAATGAGATCGCTTTAACTTCCTTCGAGCGGCTATTTTAATGTGAATACCTTATAATGGCCGCTCGAACTGAAGGGAAATGGAATCGGATGGCTTTACCAAACAATATACATTCGTTTTAGAACTCTTTTTATTGATTCGGGAGAATTATGTAGCAATTGGTAACATTAATTAACCTTTTCGTGAGCTCACTTTATTTCAGTTAGAAAAACTTGCTACAGCGTCTTTGAACATACTGACTGAATTCGTTTTTGTAAATGTATCTCTTCTGTAATCACTTTTGGAAAATTTTGTAGAAAATACCCCGGGTTATAAATAGTTCGTAGTTTAATTCATCAAATAACCCTGAACCTATATACTGTTCATATCACTATCATTACCACTGTGGCCAATAACCAATGTAAGGCCAAAGAACTGGCCTTTTTTATATGCACGCTGTGAAAAAACACACTGTCATTCCTTTTTGGCAGCATTTATATGTTGCCTATCTCACATTTACTATAGTTGCCCTCCACGTATTGGATTCCTTTTTTGAAAGGCAGCCACTTGGTTGGGGCAGATGAACTTGCCTTCTTCTACCCTACTATCAAGGAACTGTTTATCCTAAGGGGTGAGACCATTGATTGCGCCCGCACGATGGACGTTTCATACATGCGAGAAAAACTATTCTCACTTATTTCAATGAAGATAAGTTATAAGCAGACCAAGAATATCTGCAAAGATGTTACTGCAGCCGTCTGAAAAAGAAATGTAGTTCATTTAGTAGTAGTTAAACTATTCTCACTTATTTCAATGAATATAAGTTACAAACAGACCAAGAATATCTGCAAAGATGTTACTGCAGCCGTCTGAAAAAGAAATGTAGTTCATTTAGTAGTAGTTAAACTATTCTCACTTATTTCAATGAATATAAGTTACAAACAGACCAAGAATATCTGCAAAGATGTTACTGCAACGTCTGAAAAAGGAAATGTTGTTCATGTATTATTAATTAGAGATATAAAACCAATAACCTGTCACTTATTTTGTTTGTAATATCATAGTTTCCTTTATCTAAAATTATGTCAAATGATTATTATAACACACCTTAATACAGGACTAATTATTCACTTGACCTAATTTTATTTAAAGTGAAAACAAGGTTGCCCAAGGTTGAACAATGCAGAGTTCTATTTGATGATCACTGTGCATATACAAGGTGAGCATGTCATCCTGGAACAACAACGTGAATAAACTTCGTCAAGTCAGTGTCGAGATAGTTAAATGATGAAGTAAATTGGATTGTAATGCATCTTTTCACACTTATCACAATTGAGTCTGCTTCATGTAGGCATCAAACGTTTTACATGTCGACCTGCCATTGGTTGGAAAAACACTGTTCATATTTAGTGTTGTAAGACGGCGAGCACTAGTTTTACACTGCTATTGGAGTTATCACAAATTTAAACTATTCATATTCTTAATATTACAAATGGTATCACATTACACTTAATTAAAACATTTCTATTCGTTTAGCGTCTCCATGTATTGGATTCCTTTTTTAAAAGGTAGCCAACTTGTTTAATCTTTTATTACATTTACTTTTTCCGGTTTCCATTATTTACCGGATACAAAAAACATTTGTACAAACTAAATAATCGTCTCGATAAGCATTTAACAGATCATAAGAAATGAGAAATAATCAATCGAAAACTCATGTGAACTTTTTTTTTCTGTGTTAAGAGCATGCTTGAAAGCGGTACAATAATCTTTATTATGAGAGCACATATTCCGAGCTATCTGATTGGTCGAGAGGCGATCACGTGACCGTCGACAGAAAAGCATATTGACTTCAGCCGAGTCCGACCAAAAGACGTATTGACTTGAGTGACGTCAAACGATTGTTGCATGACGGCATGGTAATGTTATCATGATGTTATGACGTCATTCGACCGTAGTCCCAGCTATTTGAACCAAATTACATTTTTGACTTTATTTCATTGTTTTCCTTCCGTGTCTGTATTAAATACATAATAAAACAATTATGGACTGGTGATTTCGGTCAATACCTGTTTTTATGGACCCGAGAAAACAAGATTGACCGCGGACTTCGTCCTTGGTCAATATCGTTTTCTCGGCTCCATAAAAACAGGTATTGACCTCATCACCAGTCTATAATTGTATAATATCGAACCGTTGTCATCCATACATTTGTCCTAGTTTAATACTATACAATGATATTGTCAAAAGTTTGAGTTTTAGTATACGGTTTCTAAAATTTGCCAAGCCATATATAAACATCGAAGACTAAAGTCAGTGTACGTGTATCACTATTGTCATTACGTATATGTTGTTTTTGTTTAAGAAAGCTATTCGATAATTGAAGAAATATAATTTCATTTGTGTGTGCCGTGATATCATTAAATTTATTGAAATATTGTATTATGGACATTGTTTCAAATGCTCTACAAATGATATTACTCAGTTACTTTTATCCGTGTCTTATATTAAAGGGGCAGTAGCACGTTTTTTACAAATTTTATTTGTTCAAATTTCCCATTTATAATGAGAGTTTTTGTCATTTATAGTTCCTTTAGAAGGTAAAACACAATATTACATAAACCAATTATCCGTAGTGGTAATAACGGTGTTGCGAATGAAGCAAAACTTGTATGGCGGCCATTTTATTGTGAACACGTTTTATTATTTTGAATGTCAAAAACGATTCCCATGGCTTTACGAAACCATGTACACTCATTTTTTAACTTGATTTTCCGAAGAGCGAAGGGTGTTTTACTATTTGTTAAAAAATTTTCAGAAACATTTCCTCAACTTCTTGGAGCGAAAATAACGTGCTACTGCCCCTTTAAATCTAATCTTAAAACGTCTAGCCCCCACACTCTGAAATCGTTTGTAAAGATGACAAGGACTCTGCGAACTCAAGTTTTGAAAATCGAAATCGAAAATGCTTCTGTGTTATTTATATGATGGTTAACAAATTTGCTTCACATTCTTTTTCTTATAATTCAAAATGAACCCAAATTACCTAAACTTCTATCCAAAAGACTGCATGTATATATTCTAGATTCTTAAATATAAATATATACTGAGGTGATGTAAGATTCCCAAACAAATATTTGTTCAATATACAATCTCATTAAAATCAGACATTAATTATGCTGCACAATATTTATAGCGTAATGCGGCACAATATTTATAGCGTAATGCGGCACAATATTTATAGCGTAATGTGGCACAACTACGATGAGATTTGAATGAGTTTGGTGAAATACACGAAGACAAATTGGTTCAGTTTAGCCTTATCAGGATATACATTTTTGGACTGTTTTAACGTAAAAGTAAGTGTTTGAATGGCATTTAGAAGTAGCATTCATAATGGAGGAGGAGTAAATATATACTACGAAACGAAGTGTATTTTCACATCGAAGAAGCTGTTATTCAGAAATTCTTCCTGTTTATTAAGGTAAAGCTATTTAAATGTAGGGAAAACAAATAAATACATATAGTAAATAATATATAAGTGACTGAAACGCAGGCTATTGAAACTGAATCGCCCCGCCTAGTTTTTCGCGATCCAAGAGAAAGCAGGTCCCTGTGCCGATAACAAGCACCCTGGCATTTGCCTCCCCATTCGCGCTATGACACAACATTGATCCCTCGTGTACTGGAGTATCGGATGCCCCACCCTCGACGCCTCAAAGCACGGGGGGTAAAGGTGACACCGTCAGGGTGTCGGGTTTCACCCCTAGGGCAGGTGATGGCGTCATCCTATCCATGGTGTCGAGCTTCAGTCCCCGGATGTAAGGGGGAGGAAGGGGCAGGTGCTGTAGGCTTTGTCCCCCATTTATATTCAGTATGGAATTAATATCTCCTTTTTAAAATCGACTTGTTTCAAACCGTCATTATCGTCTGGTGTTATTGTTGTGACTTTGGTTGACACTGATTGAAGTTCTTTAAGAAAAACGATGGAAGTTGAATTTAGCTTTGATAGAAGTTAATTAGATGTAAATTGTGCTTGATCTATGAAGTACATCTATGGAAGGATATGTATATACGTTTGATGCTGTTGGGTATCGTTATCGATTAGTTCAAACGTAGAAGTAATGAATAACTCACCATTAAAGGGACACCGCGTCGAGGATAAAAATGAGATCAGATGTTTCTGCCTATGTTAATTAGCTTGTCTGCTAACGAGTTATGCTTCGCTTCACTATTTTCATGGAGTTGTTTTATCACCAATTAGTTCAATTGTTTGAAATTTGGGGTCTGTGACTCGTTGACCGACACTTTAATCAGCATAGGCAGATAAATCTGATCTCATTTTTATCCTCGACTCGGTGTCTCTTTAACATCAGACATTGACTAAGTTTGACATTGGTACACCTTCTCAATTAAGTCGTTCGTGCAATTCTACAATCTCTACAGTCCGCTCAGTTGTGCGTTTGTGAATTGTATGGTGTATGGTGTATGGTGCGCAGTCTGTAATAACTTGTTTGCGAAGTGAACCTTTCGTGACAAGATCAGCATTTTCCTGAATTTTTACTGTAAAGCAAGTATCTAAAAGCAGGAAACTTCTACAGTTTCCTTCTAAAATAACGCGGAACAGTAGCAGGCTTTAGAAGAGTATCAGTTGTCGATAAGTATCAGCTGAGGTCTGTAAACTCCACTCGTATCGGTAACCCATTTCCCTGAAGATAAGACATCTCTCGGACCTAACATGCAATCTCTTATATGTTGCAAAGGTCGGGGTTTATTCTGGTAACGCGAGAAGGTAATATACGGGCCATTGATATGGGAGGTACTGTTTTATACTAAATCTGAATCTAACAAATCGACACACATGAAGATTTCCTTTTAATAAAATATTTCTATTACCATATTACCCTGAGGACCGTTTACCTATTTACTAAACTCCATTTCTCATGCTTTGAAGTCTTTTCAACATGTTCAAAGCCTGTATGTCATTGTTGATAGGAAACAAATTTCATTGTAGAACGATTACCTTGCGCTGCCCAAATTAAATGCATGTACGGTCCCTATCAGAGGTTCTGTTTTCGAGTCTGAAGCTGAATAAAGACTCTACAGTCAGTAACCTACTGTTGTGTAAGCGATAACGTGACAGTCATCCTGAGAATCTCCTATCAATATTAACTGGTATTTAAAACCGACGCTTCAAGCTCACATTTCCCCGATGGTATCAGTGAGGATAGTGTAGGGCGGGTGTGATGTTACACACCGTCTGATCGATAACACCCGATTACCGGCCAGCTGTCCCGACCACGCTCGTCTGGCATGTTGTTTCTCATCTTTCTTTTTTCTCAAGTTCGCCATGTCAAACATTTCAATATATTTCCAAAGTTAAATTAATGAAAAAAAGGATTTGTTCGGAATCCGTTTAATCTCAATTATTGTTAAAGTGTTAACATGTACAAATTTCTATTCCAAATTTCAAAGTTGAGAGAATAGCTTTGTTCAGTCTATACCTTGGAAGAGCGTAAACGAGAATTATCACATGCGTAACGTTCATTGCAATGTTTTGGAAAACGTATGAATGTGTGTAGACCAATATCGCCAAAATCTGGCATAGTCTCGTCAAATCTTCATTTCTTAAAATATAAGTCTTTATTACAGTCTGTCTAACGTAATTGTTGTTTCCGCACGGCATTGTAAAGGTAAATATTATATCAAGTGACCGTGTCAATGTACGTTACCTGTATGTGACTGAGCGGGGCAATCATTGCTTTGTTAGAAGCCTTCAGATTCAAATCAAACAAGGGACTGACTTCGAAAATCTACTAGAATTTATTTGACTCTTTCGTCATATTTTTATAATACGAAATATCGATATGTTCCCTGTTATCCTTTCTAATCCCGTGTAGATATTCCCTGCAGGTAGTTCCGTATCAAGACGGTCCCGTGTCACGAGGAAGCCCGCTGTTCCTGACGTATTCATTGACGTCTGAAATGTGTGTCATGAATTACATGTGCAACAACAATATCCAAAACGACCGTGTCTTCAGAAGCCATAATGTGACTACGCTGTGTCGAGACGTTCACTTATTCTCTGAGGTCATAATTAGATCTCAGCAACAGTTCTTCACGACACGCTGGGTCTATGTATACATACTTGTAAGGCAACAATTCAGATTTAGCACACGGGTGATATTTATTACATGGTTGGTTATCTATATGCACGGCTTGCATGTAGTTTTGGTCCATTGCTGTAAGTTCATTGTGCTGCAAAGTGCAGTACCAACCATGGGTTGCTGGATCGTCGCTCATGGTTTGTTCGTTTTGCAGAGACTTGATGGAGTTGCAGGCTTTCTCCTGACTGTAATTATATTTGTTGTTATACAAGTATGACTCACCTGATGGAATCTAAACAATATAACTTTATGGAAAGAAAAAAATTGGTCGTAATTATCTTGCAGCTAAGTATTTGATCTTTGTGTACGGTGTCGTTACATGCCCACAGTCACTATCATTGATTGTACACGTGACTGTATTTCTGGTAAGTTCAGTATATGATAAGCATTGCTCAGTTTTTTCAACTGAACATCTTACGTATAAGAGACAAGGGTTACACTAACATAGCACGTCATCAGACCAAATATAGGACAGATGTAATATTATCTTCCTTTCATTATAGATGACATTTCATTACTTCAGATATAAGCAATAACACGTTCAATAAATCGATTATGTTCAGTGCCTTCGAAAGTATGAGTTGGTGTTCGCGTTGGTTTTATTTTTGTTGTCGAAAAGTGAATTGTAGCTCTATAGGTAAACCCAAGTTTATATGCACCGATTTCAATTACCACTCACTGTTTCCTGGTGGGCAGATAGACAAGGTGTTAGGCAAGTAATTGACGTAATATAATGAAACAAGTATCAAACAATATGAAAACGCCGAACTTATTCAAGTAATTGATTGCATTCCGTGTAAGGGTTGTGGTCAAATGGGTAACAGTAGTTCTAAGAAAAATGCACACATGGATAAAACATGAATTTGCATGATCTTTAAGAAGATTTAATGATCTAAGGAAATATAATCTCAAGTAATACATTGTTAAGAGTGGTATTAAAATGCCTTCAATGGAAACACAAAACAACAATATGTATACCCAGTGCCCACCGTACTCCATGTAATAACCCCCCTCCCTAGTGACCATCCTTCCCAATGCTTAACGAGTTGAACCCTATAGCACTTAATGTCTCACTATCTATAGCCTTGGGTAGTAATTGGTGACTCCTTGAGTCATCCCCCCTCCCCATTACACATCTTATTCCACAGATTCTACACCAATACGTAGAGCTCTGCGCCTTCAAGGCAATATAGCCAAGTTATAGTGAATACATTTTGGAAATTACTGTTAATTATATTTAAATGTATTTCTTTTTTCTTATTGACGGTGTTTCAAACATGAAATTGGGTCCGTTCTCGTTTGAAAGTTGTTAACATTGCCATTTGAAAGTTGATAAATATTGCCAATATATTTACATTTTATCAAAACGGTCATCAAAGGGGTGCACTACTTCAAATTGTAGCCCTGTCACACCCTTAGTTTTGTGAGAAGGGCAATAGAAACCATCCAACAAAGATGCTGTTTTAAAACTTGAGTCACTAGTTGTGGTGAGAAGTCGAAAGAAGATTTCAGGGTGGACACCCTGTCAAGACCAATTTAAGACCATAGCGAGAACAGACTTAGTATCCGTGTAACAAAGATGTTATTCTGAAAACGCCAGCTTCATATGAAGAAGGGCTGGGTATTGGTAATGGTTATATCGAGGAGGTTGATGTCATTGTATATGTATATACGGGGTTAAGCACACTTTCAAGTTTAGTATTTGTTAATATACCAGATTATCCGTGTGGTTTGGTTCATTAGCACATTTGACACGTTAAGTTCAAGTACACTATATATATGCGTAGTTATGTTTTGATTGTGGGTTTTAATTAATATTATTTTGGCATTCATTGTATGTCTATAATTCATTCCTATATTTATTTTACGTCGCTTGACTTAACTTTAATGTAAGACGTCGACATCATCGACACTGACAAGGATAGTGAAATCAAAATTAGAAAAAAAACCAGAAGATATTCTCAGAAAGTTTGACATAATTTTATTGTGTATCTCTGATGAGATAAGCGCACATGGACATCACGTGGACACTAGTGTAGCCAGCCCAGTAGCACATGTACCGCATGCACGTGCAAAACAACTCTTATTGCAACAACCGTGTTATACAACAGTGACACTCAGTCAGCACATTCATATACATATATTATATATACTTCATGATCTCTTCCTCCAAATACATTTTGGCATGTACTGTACATATTCCTGAGGGGAAATACAATGATTATAAATATGTTAAATACTGTTTCATTAAAATACCCGGAAACAACCTTTGAAAATAATTCATTCATGACTATTCAAGGGTAATGCCATGTCTTAATTTCTCAATTTAACATTTAAATCATTATTTACAGAAATCAAAACCTGAAAATGTTATTCGTAGATGTGCAATATATGTATTATGCATAGTTTAATAAAACAATGGTCGACTATGAATATATTCTGATTCCCGTGACACAGACTTGTCAGAATACAATGCCAAAATGTATTAGTAAAGAGAATCACATTGGTGACTGAATCTTAAAGCGTCTAAATAGTAACAATGGAATATATACAAAACCATAACATCAATATACATGTTAAGATATACTCGTAATATACATATTAACAAGACTTCTTACAATCAGTTGGAATCGGAAGTAAAATATTCTTGCAATACTCTTCAACATTAACAAAACAAAATCAGCACTCCAGAGCACAACCTTGAAGCCATAGGACTCACAGGGCAGTCCCCGTTCACCTCTCTACCACGTAGTTTAGTGTTATATATTCATACATACTGCATGTATAAACATCCAACCTGTTATTCACAGTGGTAGCCTTAACAACAAAATTTAAATACATTTTATGTATGTCTTTATATAATTCTGTTATATCTACCACAGGCACATTTCTATCAATTGTCCTTGTCGTAAATCAGACTCATAAATATCAAAGCTATCTGCAAACCTTTGAAGAATCTTTGGAGTGGATGAGGAACCCATTGGTGCCAAATGTTTACAATTAGACGGTCATTTTTATGGATGCACCTGAGTGGTAATGGGTGAAATTAAAGCAAAAAAAATAATCAATTGAATATTCTTATAAGAATACCAAAACATACACACGGTTAACAGTGAGATTCTCTATATGGAAGTAAGGGTTGACTTCCTCTGCTGTACCATACGGTATTTCATATAACCGTACTTAACTGTTCAATAAACAAATCAAATTAGAGACAAATGCCAAAATACCATATATATAATTGCAGGTATGGCTTTAGTCCACAGATAACAGTAAATCGGTTGGAGGCAAATCTCAATAAGAGATTCAGTATGTGTACATTTAAGTTTTAACGACTTTTCTTTAAAAGTTACATACCTGGACGAATTTTAGAAATAAAATAAGTTACAAAAACGCAAAGATGGTAATTCAATTATCAATATTAACATTCCTCAAACATTAATTTATGTTCTATTTACACACAACAGAACGTTGCTTTTCAGCACAGTGGAAGATACATTTTACTAATGTTCCACATTCTCTGTACGACATGTATACAACTGTGTACAAATGGACCAATATGTTGCATTCTTCATAACCAATCACACACTAACTCACGTATTGCTCAATATCGTTATAACTGTTATACCGCCTCACCTAAATAATTACTTTTAACCATATAGCTGCCGTCTGAATTAGTTCGGGCTGCAGTATGACTACGCTCCTATGATCAATGACTTGTAAAGCATTTTAGTTGGTATCCTCTTATTCTGCCTATATCTCATTCTGCCTACAACTCATTCTGCCTACAACATAAAACAACACATGTCAAGGTCGTTTGGTCACAGTGTAGGCAGAGTGAGAACTCTGCAGATGAAACTTAACTCAAACTACCCACGAGAAGAAAAAATAACAGATTTTATTTTATCTGTTAATGAAACATGATCATTCCAGGCAAAATCGAAAACCTTTTTTAATATGACAGCAAAATACAGCAACTGATATCGACTACCATTTAGTTTTTTTAACTGCATTTTATTTAAAATTTCAAATTTGAAAGTATGGCGCCCCTGGGATGTCTTTATTTACCTTAAACTGAGCTCCGTAGACTTGCTTAGGATCTTAATGGATGAGAAATAACATATGACACCTAACACCTCGTAACACATTACCTATGTCTCCCATTCATATCTTTAGTGTTACTCTGACAGTGCATCATACATTGAATGCTGTTGTAGATCTATATCAAACACCTTATCCTCTCATACAAAGATATATGTCAGATCTTAAATATACGTACATAATGTGAATAATGTCTCTTTAAGAGTATTAAATTCTACTACAACAGGTCTAAGATGAATGCCTGATAAGTCAAATGTTTCATTGCAGCATTCATTCTTTAACATCAAAAGTCTTTTTATGACGCAATCCTCTCATATTACAGATCATACATTTAATGTCCACCAGCTCCTATATACCAGATCGTTTGTTCCAAACCTCACCCTAAATGCCCTTATATAGGCCCGAAATATAAATGACATAAACCATTATTATAAATGGGAAATTTGAAAAAATAAAATTTGCAAACGTGCTACTGCCCCTTTAAATCCCAGATAAACAGGTCCTTATAAATGCTTTGTATACCTATATATCGTATGAAATGCTTTGAATCCAACAGATCATATTATTATATAAATGCCTTAACTCACCAGATAACATATCCTACATACCTGTCTTACAATGCATAGGCCCTTTATGAATGCGCCCCTTATTTAATAGTAATATAAGTTCATTTGTATATCGCTATTTTCATGCAAAATATAACGCTGAAATCGCAGAATTCGTGTTATTCCCTGATGAAGTGTACTTTCAGTAACGCTACTAAACGCCCCCTTGACATTATAATTCCGTACTTCCCGTGTTCAGGTACCCATTTAAACAGCATTATATACCATATACTATCTAACTGCATTACCAGATCCTTAATAGATGCCTTGAATCCCATATATATCATATCCCATGTAAATGCCTTGTATCCCCTACATAACAGACTCTACAGTAAATGCCTCCTAACACTAGTAAGCGATCTGATCGCACATTAGTACAGTGGCACGACACACAGACTAAGCTGTAGGCGAGCTGACTGGAGACTCCAGCGCTAAGCTCTGATCCAACCGGGACTGGGGTCCGGTTACAATGCCCGGAGCCTTCCTAATGTCATCGGTTCCAACAAGTATTTAGATAGGTGAAACAAAGTACATAAAAATGGCTATGAAGGTTAGCCTTTAACCTTTTTCATTGCAATTCGATACGCCCGTCGGATCGGCTGACTGATGTTATCACGGGGACAGAACCTTATCGTCTCGTTGACTCATTACGACTGTTCTCCTCTTGTAGGTCAATTTGTCCCAATTATACCTCTGGCCCGCATTATGCTGTGTAATATAACTCGTTTGCACCCCACGACATGAGGAAACAGGCAATTGTGACCTCCCTTGTTTGTTTTACAATTGCGCGACACTCGGGCGTTATTCGATAACCGGGAGAACGTATCGACACTGTAGAACAGACCGTTATTAATGTCCTCACTATAAGCTGTCTTCATTAATTCTCTATAATCAACCGTTTATATAAGTCGGCCTGCGTATATATCACCTTCATTATAGCATTCACAATAATACTCAAACATGTTGTTTCTGCCATAAGTATATGCTACGTCATCTGACAATAAGCTTCTTACGATATTCAAACTTACTTTCATTTGTTCAGAAGATCTGCAGCATGGAGGGGAGATAACTCTAGAGCAATCACCGGTGTTATGTAGTAACTCACTTACATGGCATTCCAAGTGATCTAACAATTCATAAAGGTAAAATAATACTTTCTAAATATGATAACTCTGCTTCAGATCAATTGAAATACACGGATGCCTTTATGCAACTATACCGTTACATTGTTCCACACATATCTATAAAGGTAGTGATGTATTAAGATAGTTTACCGTCAGTCTGGTTCCTTAACATTGGACGGTAGTGAATTCATACTCCTATAATAGAAAAGGACAACACTTAATCATTTCAACCAAAAATAGAATGACTATTTGAATAGCAACATAAATACTAGGATTCGTTGAAATTACTAAGATACAGGTTAAACTGACCCTCCTAGCGTAAATGTCAGGTTTCAATTTTCAAATGAATTTTTCTGTTGGTTTACAATGATACATCGTCTATCCAGGATATACAATGTAACAGGAGTGATAGAACACTTTCCAATTAAGTGTATCGTGATATGAATTTGACAAGTTAACCAGACTCGTGACTAACATGGTAGTGTGTGACTAATTCTAGCCTACGCCCATCATTACTCTCATGTGTGAAGATTGAATAATATAAGTACTCAATGACTAGAAATTCATCGTTATGTTGAAATGGACGAGTACTTAGTACGTAGAGACATATAATGAAAAGCACCACAGTACGACACCGCAGAATTGTTGTACAATAAGGTGAATGCTACCTTTCCACTTCCCAATACATTCACCAACCTCAGTACATTGTTATATAACGTTGTAACTTCACCAACCTCAGTACATTGTTATATAACGTTGTAACTTCACCAACCTTATTACATTGTTATATAACGTTGTAACTGCAGCAACTTCAACAATCTGTTATATAACGTTGTAACTGCGCCAACCTCAAAACAATGTTATACAATGTTAAAAATTCACCAATCTTATTACACTGTTATATAACGTTGTAATTCACGAACTTCAATAACTGCAATATAACGATGTAACTTCACCAACCTCAATACATTATCATATAACATTGTAACTTCACAAACTACTACAGACGGTTATATACGTTATAATTTCACGAACTTCAATACAATGTTATATAACGTAATACCACCAAACACCGACTTAACTTCACAAGTTCCAACATTCACTTTGTTCTAACCCGGGCTCTGAGACACCTTCTCCTTGCAGCTTCTATCATGTCCCTGGGCACACTGCGAACATACGGGCGTTCATTGTATGTGTTCTTCTGTGGCTTTGGGACGGCAGGTGCGTCCAGTATAAGACTCCTTCTCAGAGAATATGCATGGTCTGTTGGAGGCAGAGGCATCTGTTGAGAGGCCAGTGGGGGATCACCTGCTGTTGAGACTATGTGGATCCTAGGAACTTTAAGGGCGCCAGGTTCCACATCCTGATCTTCTATGTCTGTTTTTGATACAGAGGACGGTCTGTCTTTGATAGAATAGACTCGATGATTTTCTTTTCCCATAAGTTCTGAATCAGACACACAGCTGTCCTTTGATAGATCTATTGCCCCAGTATCACTGTTTCGTGACTCCAGTCTTGGTCTCTTTGACAAATCCAAGGACTTCACAGAGGTTGGAGTTAGCGAGCGCTTGAGAGCTTGAGAGTCTATGAGGCAATGAGGTTTTGAATCCCCCTTCCTCAGTGTGATGGCAGGTTCTGCGGACTCAGATCTTTGGGGATGATGAGATTTGCAAAGCACGCTTTCCAGATATGCACTAGAGATGGATTCCCTTGACATATTCTCTCTGTTTGGATGTTCTCTTTTGAAGTGAACCTTTGGACTGAGCGGTGTCGTTGTCGATCTAGCAGGTGTCACATTTTGGTGAACCTCACTTGTACTAGCACTAACGTTTTCCTCAGATGAGGCATTGCTTTCAGTCTTTTTCTTTGCAAAAAACTCTGCAAGTTTCTCAGGGGTTATTGGTAAAGGTATTGGTATCGGTACTGGCAGAGGGAGAATAACTGGAAAGGGAACCATGACTGTTACGGGCGGCACGCCGTTACCAGCAGGTGGAGGAGGGATAGCAGGTGGGGGACACTGGCCGGGGAGGAAGGGTGCCATCAAAGGCGGGAACATGCCGCCCAGAGCTGGATCTCCTGCAATAAAGGGGGGAAAGCCTCCAGGCAAGCCTCCAAAGGGAAATAACCCTGCACCTAAGCTTCCCCTTGGTAAACCTTGACCAATGAGAGGAGCGGAGGTATGTGCAGACACAGATCTCAGGTTTGGTTCGGTAGCTGAGGATGGTGTTCGCTGAAGGTTGGGTGTCGTGCTCGTCGATGAAGGAGACGTTTCTGGAGACGAAACTGGGTGCACTGTGGTACTGCTACTTATCTTCTCTCGTTGTTTGTTAGGACTTCCCAGTGGTCTCTCTGAGGATGGATTTCCAAACAAGCCACCCATCATCATTTGGTTGAACATTCCCAGAGGAGGCATACCCGGAGAGAGAAGATGTGGCGGGGGTACCCAGTGAGGGAAGTCTGGGACTGGCAGTTTCTGGGGAGAATGTCTGGAACTTCTTGGAGGGCTACAAGATCTTGCAGAGTCTCTTGATTCTCGTATTGCACGACGCAGCCTCTCACGATCTTTGGCAAATCTGTCTGCACCGGAAGCAGTCTCAAACCTCCTTGGTGTTTCTGAAGATTTATATAAAACATTGTTCTTCTCCTTAATTTCCTTCTCATCTACTGTCTCCTCTTCACCTTTTCTTTCAGACTTCACTTTCGCACCTTGACGTTTGGACAACCAAAGGTCCGGGGTAATGAGTATATGCTTGTCATTTGCAGAGGGGGAACTGGAGTCATCACTTTCTTCACCCATTTGTTGCACCATCTTGAGATGCTCCTGAGTTTCACGACAGAAAATGTTCATCTTGTACTGGTTCAAACACTTAGAGCTACAGAACTGAAGCTGTTGGTCGCCATCTTGAAAGTCCACATAGTTGACTGTGTGTCTAACGTGTTTGCACCAATCGCAGATCTTGCTCTTCTTGAAGGAGGCTCTGCGACACTGTGTGAAGCAAACCTCACTGCAAAAGGCCTTCAAACCAGTCGGACTCTTCAATGTGAACAACTTCAAGCCAGTCTTCTGACACCAAGCGCAGACAACGTAGGACGTGGGTGATGAAGAATCAGACAGACCTGAAAAGAAAGAGGAAACATCTAAATAACATGTGTAATTAACTTAGTGTATATATATAAGGGAACTCATTCAAAGGCATGGGTGAGAATAATGAACATAATGTACCATAAAGATTTAATCCACTTATATAAGACTTATAAAGTCGTGACTGAATATAATGAACATGAAGAATGACAGAAATAAGGAAACTCCTACTATCATATATGGGGTATCAATATGTCTAATACTTCTTTGAATCTGTAACTGATACACGTGGTTAGACGTGTACTGTTTAAATGATCTGATAAGCTTAACTCAAGAAAATAATACGGTAATCGATGAGCTATACAATAAGCCATAATATGATATGACGTCGAACGACAATGATTACGCAATATATACATATACGTACCATGCATATATATAATTGCTGAATAAAAATCGAAACCAGTTGAATTCTGACATTGACATACGTGACACACCCATGTACGTCTTGCCAATCCAGCAAGTCTGTTTAAGTAATGTAGACGTGGTAAAGCATATCATCTAAACCAAAGAATGTCAAAACAACATACACCTGCACTAATGAGACTTTTACCAAATTACAAATATGTGAAACGTAACGGTTTAAATCTGAAAAAAAGAATGTCCAACTGAAAAGAATAAAGCTTATATTGGGACGGATGCAAGCTGGAACGTCCTACCTGCTTGTTGTCATTGTAAATCAAACAAACTAAACACTGTCAAACTCAAGATCATATTTTTATACTATTTGACGAATTTATTTTCCATAATAAATTCTTGGTGTTCATAATCCATCATTATGTGTTTCTTTATCGTCTTCGTCTGCGTTTGACAGTTCTCTCGTGAAACATTTCAAACTGCCGTCTAGACATTTATCAGTTACATCACCAGGAAGGAAGTAGCTATCAATAAACGTCACATTTCATTTGTTTGATGTTGGCGACAATCAATGCTCCCTCCTGTCTCTCTATCTCTTTAATATCGTCTCTATTGGCCTTTTATTTCAACTTGTAATAGTCTCTTTTGACTAGAGCACTATTAGTATCAAGTCTCTATGATTAATAACATGGCATTATTCTCTCAAATACATTCCTGTCTGATGTAAATTGATCGTGTGTGTATATGTCATTTATTGAAAGAAAATGTTTCAAAGACGTTCTAATGTTATCATTAAATCTGACATTATGAACAATATCGAGACGTATTTGTATATATACACCACAAAGGCGTGCTGTGTGGATTTGCCTTACTCCACATTTTGATATAAAAAAAATGGTGATTTTTTTATTTTAAATATCTATAAAGGCTCAATTAAACAATTTTTCGAAATAGAATTGACACATTTAGGAATGCATATATGAATTTTCTAGCAGGAAAATGTTCGATGTTTTAATGTTTGAACCGGTAGATTGTATAAGATAAGCTCATACCAATGTCAGTACATCGCCACGCAAGGCTGTGTAGAAATGGAATATTTTGATAGATCACAACTGAAAACGGTTCCGATGTGAATTAATGCAATATTAACAACATTGGATGATGTATGATTATTTTATAGTGAGAAGTGTCTTTACAATAAACACCGGTGATGTCGGATTTGGTTTGTAGACTGAATTGATTTTTCTGAAATAGTAGTTCGTACTAATTCTCAAATGTGCATTATTTCGTACTCGCTTTTAATTTTGATTTTAAAAAGGCGTGTATATGCAAGTTTTGATGCAATTAATATGGCTGATATACTGCTTCCCTAAACATGTCATATAATTGCACTTTCTTAGGGGAGGCTATGTGATCCTGCCTTATATGCTCTCACGTAACCTTCGCTTTATTGCGACAGTTTTTTGTGCAAGCGAAAGAGAAATTTTGATCGGTTGCAATCAAAGTTAGATATGCGGTTAGCGACATTGTTTCTATCTTAGCGTTCTCGCAACCGTCGAGGAAGCTAGACTTTCTCCAGATGTTCTGTGAGCATTTATCTCTTAAGCAAGACATTTTATAAGAAAATGTAAAACTATTTAAAATTAAAATAAGTAAGGTTGTCCATGTTACAATGTGTCACCGCTAGGGTTGTTGCCAAGATTACAACCGTGTTGTAACAGATGCTACGTGGGCAGGTATGTGTTGAGTAACTTCTTTTGAGCCGGAAATATTGAGCAATCCTAAGATACAGGATACTACGGGATACTCTTCTTGCATATGATTAATGGATGAATGAATGAATGAATGAATGTAGTGTTCAGATAGGAATTAACTAGTATTTCATCTAGTTTTAGAAGACACTACCTGAGGGCGAATAAAATAGATACACACGTGTACCTGTTGCTCGGAGGAATCACGTAATACACCACGGTGGTAAACCATTAATCAGCAAATACAGACATATCTTTGCTTCAAGTCGGCCACTGATATCAACTTGAAACCTTAGAAAATGTCACCACTAAATGGACGAAATAGACTGTCATAGAAAAGTGGTGCCTGGTTGAAAATAACATTCTTTCCTAATTACACTGCAGCATGAAAGAAAGAAACACTATCTCACTCAACTTAGGTGACAGCGTATTTTGGTCGCAGTCTATTAAAGTGGTAATCTGATATGACAATACAAAGACTGAACCATACTGTATTTTGAAATGTTGCATAGCGACTGAATCAATAAGAAAAGGCTCTTGTTTCTGTTAGCTCTATCTTGCTGATGTTCCCTTCACCTGTGTCACTTGTCGACCAATCAGAGATAACCTTACATACTTGAAAACCAATGAAATGCTTTGAGACATGTGATGCTGGTCCGACTGTGTGGGCCAAGCCTCTGTTTACAAGTAATTCTACACCTTAGCAAAGACAGCACTGTAAAGGTTTCATGGCCACTCGATACCCCCACAGCCTCTGTAGTGGTCCGTCAATACATGCCGTACGTGAGTCCTGCGTTCAGCTGTCAGTAACACGAGAACTTTTGTCATCAAAGTTTGGCTCAGAACTGAAGTTAGAGCCGTGCAAGATGTCAAGCCACGGGGGACGGCTGAAACTGATCTCTGGGACCCAGAGCGTCTAATCATAAACACGATAATTGAACATCCAAGCAGGTCTCAGATTACATATAACAGTCAGTGGTAGTCACACACATGACATTTCTAAACTCTTACTTTACAGCACTTCTGTTGCTACCTGACGAGAAGAGCAGAGGGAAGTATAGAGATGGGGAGAGTCTTCTTAGTGATTCTATTGGTTTCATATCATTACTATTCTTAAAGTTATTGCTTGATTATTATAAGATACCGTTATAACAATGTGAGGCATTACAAATTGGGTCCAATGTTGTGTCAATACTTTGAAGTTCACCATTTTTAAATTCTAATTGCCAAGGTTATGGTTGATTAGAATTTTTAAACAAATATCTTCCTGGTTGCTTTCTTTTTAAACAAAATCGCAAAATTAATATCAGTCCGTAACATTTGTCATCCCTATTAAATTACATTTCACTGAATTGATTGGATTCAGTGACATATCGGTGATATGACAGCATTGTTTGTAAATGACAACTGCATTGTTGATAACGGCGTCTTCTTTCCTTCGTTACCAGTGGGTGGTTCAAACAATCAGGACAACGATATACGTAATGTTATCTCTTGTACCCTCAACATTAGATCTAAGGAAACTGCTGAATCTTAGGCATGTACGTACATGATTCTATTGGGGTATTTAGTGAAAACGAAGAAGGCAGACAGAGAAAAAATATAATTTTATAATAGCTCTAAAATCCGTATTTTTTGGAGTAGAAGATCGACAATTTTAGGCCTAATGAGCTTTAAAATTTCACCTGTTCCAAATGCAACATTTCCCTAGATACCATGTAAAGGAGATAAGTTTTAAATGGATGTGATGCAACCAAACATAATTCCATTTGTTGCTGTTAACATTGTGCATCTTCACTATTTCCAAAAGTAAGGATTATCTTGATATAACTTAAGTATTAAATGTAATTTGCTATGAATGAATGAAGTCAATACTTTATAAATATTTAGTACGAAACAATTCATGAATGAATGAGCATCTGGAATCATAACTTATTAGGGAAAGCCTATATCAATTTTGAGTAAAAGTTCTTACCAATCACATAATCTGGGTATGTTTATAACCATTAGAAATTTTGAAACATAAGGGTTAATGTTTTTCACTCATGCCATATTTGAACACCATGTGTGCTAATGCACGATTAGTCCGAATAAGCCTATCATTACCATAACGGAACTCCCAGCATCATGATTGCCGAAAGCCAGGACTTCAGCAATGGCAGGAGAAGGGTTAATTCTGTGACATCAGAACTCCCTGTAAGGTGATGAACGTGGTATAACAAGAAGCCATTACAACTGGCTGCTTCCAATACAATGTTGTGATTAACATGGAGAGACGTAGTGGTTTGTCCCGCTGGTGATGCAGCGACACCTGGGGCTTCCGTCTCACATTACAGGGATCTAGATACACCCTACATTTCCCACAACACTCGCCTCATTGTTCCTCCCCTTCACATGCTGCTGAACTGTAATGAAGTAAGCTGAAACCTGACCTGAGTTGAGGTGAGCACAGCAAAGTTCACTTGGAGCATATACATATTTTCATAAAGCAAATACCTCAACCACATTGAATCATCTATGATATGTCATAGCACTTAGATCTGTCAACCACACTGTATCTTCTTTGAGAGATCTGTCAACCACATTAGGTCATCTATTATTTATCATTATTATTTACTTAAATTGATCTAATAAAGATTTTAATTGTTTCCAATAAGCAAAATAATATTCATAAATTATGTAAGCAAACTTGGCTACATCAGCACTAAGAATGTTTAACGTTATACGCATATGATATAAAGTTATTAATTAAGTATTTCCGTATTGGCCGAGTTACAGGTCCGAGGTCCGTTGTATTGGCCCGAGACGAAGTCGAGGGCCAATACAACTGACCGAAGACCTGTAACTCGGACAATACGGAAATACTTGATTTATGACAAATTTATTAATTAACCTCTTTTCATTATATTTGCACAACACTAAACATCTCATGTATATTGAAATGATGATTATAAACGATTTGTGAACAGATATCATTGGTCAAAGTTGTGAAGCGACTGCTTCGGGCTTTCATTAAATGTGCGACTGCGCATGCTGAGACTCATATTGGCCCAGTTTGTCTCGTATTGGCCCGGGTTTTCCCGTATTGGCCCAGTTTCCCCGTATTGACCCAGTTGTCGAATCATATGGTCTAGGCCGTAAATGCCATGTGAGTACCATAACATTGATAGTTAATTAATAAATATGAATATCAATTCAAATCATCAGAATGAATCTTGTCAATATCAGAATTGCTCTTGTTTGTAGAACGGATACTAGACGGGTACTGCTAGAATAAGTTTAGGAATCAAGTATTCTGAATTATTTTTATATGGTTTAGGTTTCGTATTGCTTCAATCAAAGGTCAGGTAATGTACCACGGCAACACCATTCCGTGTAGCATGGTATTGGTATAGGCTCGCACTATATACCTTGTATGAAGCAACGTCCTTCCGCTCTCACTTGTCTAACTTCTCTACAAGAGACCCTGCCAGAATAGCCTGAACCTCTCTATTACATGATTACATGGCACTGGATTCAGATTTGGGTAATCGTGCGCATTTTATCTTATGTTGCACAGCAATCCTAGTTTTTATGCTTTTCAACTTTAGTTACAGTGGGATGCTCATGCAACGCTACATAAACATTATCTCGCTTCATCTCGCCAAAGAATCCTAGCATTATAGGTTACAAAAGTTTCGCAATCAGTTGATGCTTCAACAACATTTGAAAATAAGACATTGTTTTACTTCAGTTTGAAAAGGACAGTTAAGATAGTATTAAATAGATTGCTTTCAAGTAATGATGGTGTTATATCTTTATGTTATTGTCTGAGAGCTTGCATATACATTTGATCTTATCTTCTCAGACATATACTTCTCAAATAGAACACAGACACAGACATACTAAATATGGTTGAATCTTTTATTTCTCTGAAGACGAATTGGATTGACATCATGGTATTAAAGTTTACCTTTTTGATGGAACAAATGCAAGTCTATCCTTTTAGACACTCTTTGATTTAAAGTAAGCTTTAACTCACTAAAACGTATTATTGGATTTACTGATATTACTGTCACTCCTGCTTTACTAGTAAAGTATTTTATATTTTTTCAGCATTTTAAGTTCATTTTGAAAATCCAAACAGGGTGTGTCTATACTAGCCCGTCAGGAGCGCCATATGATAAACAACAGCATAAAGCCCTCTCAGTTTTCACTCCAGCGTCTAGGTAGGTGATATAAGGCTTTTGGTGACAGGTGAGTGCACTTTTTCTGCTCTAATAGTTCAGGTATCAGCTCTAAAGGAGGTGAACAATTAACAGGTGTATGATACTGGATACACAGGTGAAACATTGTGATAATTTGTTATACAACTCACCGGCGAGAGATGGCTGTGCAAGATTAACAACAAGAATTGCAAAGGCCAAAGGTCAAAACAAAATATTGCCGGAGGTTTAACATGATAATACAAGGATCCATGACTTAAATCCTTTAACCGTCTATATATGTGTCAGAGTGAACACACCTACATTGTCATTGTGTAACACACAAAGAGACACTGTCTATAGTATGCTCATATAACACAGGCTCCTATTGAGAATCTCTCTAATCTCATACAAGTGAATCAGGTCTTACTACTTGGCATTTCAGGTTTTAAATTCCACCATGGACATTTGGGGAATGAAATCTAGGGCTGCTGGAGAGGCACGTGACAAGGCTGCTGCAGATGGGGTGCTTTATTTATGAAGACAATTCTCATTCATAAACCGGATCACTCAGTGTTCTTATTCAGAGGCGCAAACATGAATTTTGCATTTGGACGTATTTGCAAAAGGAAAAGAAATACAAGTTTGAATAAGTTTAAAAGAAGAATATTTAATAAAAAAAATACCATCGAAAATTGTGAACACAACGTTTCATGAATGTACATTGTCCCCCACTATGGCGTCATAATATATAGACTGTGACGTCATAACCTTCTGTAACGTATCATTCACGCTGAAAATGAAACCGGTAAGAGATAGAGACTCGGAGTCATGATTTTGGGTTTATTTTATTAATTTGAAACTGTCATACACCTGCACATTTGACTTTTTGTAGATTTTTTTTGTGTATATTTATCCATAAGATCATATATTTTTTGAAAAACTTGAGATATCTGTGGACATTATCATTGTCATACAATGCATCTCAAACTACATCAAATAATACTAAATCTACTCAAATACCACGTTAACTTATGCTATGACGTATGAAGAGATGAAATAGAGTGGACGGATGCTTACATCATTTGTCATGCACAAAAGTATAAGATCTGAAGTACTGTGAAGAAATGGAAATAGGAGAAATGGACTAAAACACAAGCCGACTGAGGTATGAAGGACTAAGTACAACATCGATCAAAAGTTCAATAAAAGATGATGATGAACATGAGTTGATCTGAAGCACCAGAAATATATTTACCTAAACTCGTTGATTGACTTTGTATAATATTGTATATGCAGATGCAAGAAGATGTAATACATAGAAGAATGAAATAGAATATTAATAAACTAGGTCTAGTCGAGTACATGGAAGGTTGAACTTAAGCACATACAGAACATGATGGATGCCTACTCAAAAATAAGAAATATTTATGCGCAAAATATGAAATCTAGGCAAAATACTTAATGAACAAAAGCACACGTCAAAATCCTTCTCAAACCATGAATTCCTTAAGTGAAACATATGAAGTTTAATCAAGAAGAAAAAAAGATGTGAACTAAAGCACGAGCCATGATGGACCCTTCTCAAGGGATATGTAAGATATGAACTATGAAGATGGTGAAGCCTAGTCAAGGCATAAATCATTTTAAAGCAGGACAAGATCTGTGTTCCAGTACAAGAAGAGATGAACTAAAGCACAAGCCACGATGAAGCCTAGTCAAGGGATAAATCATTTTGATGCAGGACAAGATCTGTGTTCCAGTACAAGAAGAGATGAACTAAAGCACAAGCCATGATGAAGCCTAGTCAAGGGATAAATCATTTTAAAGCAGGACAAGATCTGTGTTCCAGTACAAGAAGAGATGAACTAAAGCACAAGCCATGATGAAGCCTAGTCAAGGGATAAATCATTTTAAAGCAGGACAAGATCTGTGTTCCAGTACAAGAAGAGATGAACTAAAGCACAAGCCATGATGAAGCCTAGTCAAGGGATAAATCATTTTAAAGCAGGACAAGTACTGTGTTCCAGTACAAGAAGAGATGAACTAAAGCACAAGCCATGATGCAGCCTAGTCAAGGGATAAATCATTTTAAAGCAGGACAAGAACTATGTTCCAGTACAAGAAGAGATGAACTAAAGCACAAGCCATGATGCAGCCTAGTCAAGGGATAAATCATTTTAAAGCAGGACAAGAACTATGTTCCAGTACAAGAAGAGATGAACTAAAGCACAAGCCATGATGAAGCCTAGTCAAGGGATAAATCATTTTAAAGCAGGACAAGATCTGTGTTCCAGTACAAGAAGAGATGAACTAAAGCACAAGCCATGATGCAGCCTAGTCAAGGGATAAATCATTTTAAAGCAGGACAAGAACTATGTTCCAGTACAAGAAGAGATGAACTAAAGCACAAGCCATGATGAAGCCTAGTCAAGGGATAAATCATTTTAAAGCAGGACAAGTACTGTGTTCCAGTACAAGAAGAGATGAACTAAAGCACAAGCCATGATGAAGCCTAGTCAAGGGATAAATCATTTTAAAGCAGGACAAGATCTGTGTTCCAGTACAAGAAGAGATGAACTAAAGCACAAGCCATGATGAAGCCTAGTCAAGGGATAAATCATTTTAAAGCAGGACAAGATCTGTGTTCCAGTACAAGAAGAGATGAACTAAAGCACAAGCCATGATGAAGCCTAGTCAAGGGATAAATCATTTTAAAGCAGGACAAGATCTGTGTTCCAGTACAAGAAGAGATGAACTAAAGCACAAGTCACGATGAAGCCTAGTCAAGGGATAAATCATTTTAAAGCAGGACAAGATCTGTGTTCCAGTACAAGAAGAGATGAACTAAAGCACAAGTCACGATGAAGCCTAGTCAAGGGATAAATCATTTTAAAGCAGGACAAGAACTATGTTCCAGTACAAGAAGAGATGAACTAAAGCACAAGCCATGATGCAGCCTAGTCAAGGGATAAATCATTTTAAAGCAGGACAAGATCTGTGTTCCAGTACAAGAAGAGATGAACTAAAGCACAAGCCATGATGAAGCCTAGTCAAGGGATAAATCATTTTAAAGCAGGACAAGTACTGTGTTCCAGTACAAGAAGAGATGAACTAAAGCACAAGCCATGATGAAGCCTAGTCAAGGGATAAATCATTTTAAAGCAGGACAAGATCTGTGTTCCAGTACAAGAAGAGATGAACTAAAGCACAAGTCACGATGAAGCCTAGTCAAGGGATAAATCATTTTAAAGCAGGAGAAGATCTGTGTTCCAGTACAAGAAGAGATGAACTAAAGCACAAGTCACGATGAAGCCTAGTCAAGGGATAAATCATTTTAATGCAGGACAAGATCTGTGTTCCAGTACAAGAAGAGATGAACTAAAGCACAAGCCATGATGAAGCCTAGTCAAGGGATAAATCATTTTAAAGCAGGACAAGAACTATGTTCCAGTACAAGAAGAGATGAACTAAAGCACAAGTCACGATGAAGCCTAGTCAAGGGATAAATCATTTTAATGCAGGACAAGATCTGTGTTCCAGTACAAGAAGAGATGAACTAAAGCACAAGCCATGATGAAGCCTAGTCAAGGGATAAATCATTTTAAAGCAGGACAAGATCTGTGTTCCAGTACAAGAAGAGATGAACTAAAGCACAAGCCATGATGAAGCCTAGTCAAGGGATAAATCATTTTAAAGCAGGACAAGAACTATGTTCCTGTACAAGAAGAGATGAACTAAAGCACAAGCCATGATGAAGCCTAGTCAAGGGATAAATCATTTAAATGCAGAACAAGATCTATGTTCCAGTACAAGAAGAGATGAACTATAGCACAAGCCACGATGAAGTCTTCTCAAAGCATAAAGCATTTAAATGCAGAACAAGATCTATGTGCCAGTACAAGAAGAGATGAACTAAAGCACAAGTCACGATGAAGCCTAGTCAAGGGATAAATCATTTTAAAGCAGGACAAGAACTATGTTCAAGAACAAAAAGAGATGAACTAAAGCACAGCCATGCTGAAGCCAACTAGGAGAGATGACAAGGCGCTGGTTGACAAGCTGACCTGGTGTGTTGGTGTCTTGTCGGCGAGTCAGAGCAGAGACAAGGTTGCGGTGTTGCGCGGCTAATGAAGACTCACTATTAGCTGTACCTGCGGATATAACAGGTACATGGTGACTTAGAGCTGGCGGAATTCCTCACATTGTATTATGGTACATATTTATTCATATTTATTATCGGTATATGAACAAATCCTGAAACGTTTTCAGTTCGGTCCACAATTGATCCAAGTCATGTGCTGTCGACATTCGTACACTTTCATACACTACGTGTGTTCTTGTAAAATCATCGGTTATTGGTATCTGATAACAATGGGTTAGACACTTTAGACTCTACTTCAATATTATATATTGATTCCGTCCTATTGTGCTTATAACTCTTAACGTATTGGATGTACATGCTACCTGGGAATTAGAAACTATTTGAAATCATATATGTACGAACGTGAAGTAAAATACCCCTTGTGATGAGACATTTCTAACGAGGTCATATTTTGTTACCTTGCCGTACCTTACCTTACAGAAAATATTTTACATAAACGTTTAGATGAGCAGAGAGCCTTTTCAAAAATCGTTAACCTTTGCCACAATTAATTTTTAGTTCTTAACCTGACCATTCACATTTGATAGGTAGATAGTTGAACCTAAACTGTGTTTATTTATATCAGGAGGCATCAGTATTTTACAAACAAAAATTGTTTAATTAAGTATCAAAATTGATTAAAGCACTAAAATATCCCCCCTTTTTTAATCAAACATGACACTCTTAAATTCGATGTGGAAATTGATATGAGAGGGTACAATCTTCAGCTAAATGTAATCACCATAAATTAAACCTAATAGATAAGTATCACCATAACCCTACTTAGATATCCGACAGTAATTAAAATAGTGGTTTGGGATGACATTTATCCTGAGTATCTAATTTGATTTCAAAATGAAACCGGACAATTGTATAAGATCATGACTGAACATATCAATGCTAAATTGAAGAATTAAAAATATACAGAGCAAGACTTAAAACAAAGACAAACTGTATGGTAACAATGTTAGGCTTCAATGATACTGTTCTTTTCGAAAATAAAAGCACTTCAATCAAACTGTAACAATGTCAAACTTCAACGTAGTTTAGGTTCTTTAATCCTGAACGAAGATATAAGGTTAAAATGAAAGTATTCAGTGTTGTTGAAATATTATTTGCTTGTTAGCAAAAGAAGTTTGTTAAGTTGTAAGTATTCACATCATAAGGACGGACAATAAGAATCTACCATTCACTGCATGTCACTTCGAAGATTTATTGACATGTTTAGTAAAAGCATGTAACTAACCATCATTCAGCAATGAACGTAGAAAGGTAGCGTTTTCATATCTTCATGAGATAACAGTTACCTATACTGACGTACAAGATACGCTATTGGACATCGTTTATAAGCTTAACAATTTAACAATATAAATATCCTCATTATTATTATAACAATCAAATTTTATTATTATATTTGTTTCATTATTGGTTATTTCAATATCATTCTATCAACATTTTACAAACTTTTACTTAATTTGCACATTTGTCAAGAGTATTTTTAAAATTTTTGAACCTTCTCAATGCACAATTGATTTGTTTGGAACAGCATACCCAAGTGATTAAATCTATACATTCAACAATTTGATTAAAGAAATAAATTGAGTGAGTTGATAAAATGTCATAATAACCTCTAACTTTATTACATACTGTGATTATTTCTGATGAATCTGATCTAATACGACTTATGTTTTAAAAAAGCAATTAATTTTTCTTCGAGTAGCTGTCATCAAATTTTCTCAATGTTATAAAATCTCTCCTGCAATCAGACTCTTGACATAAGAGAAGTTGGTGGGAAATGAAATTGTTTTCAATATCAACTACCGTACTCAACATAATACCAGGGCACTAGATTGAAAAAATAAAATAGAGACCTTGGCTCTGTAGCACATCATGTATTACATTATTATTTATCTCAAAGACCAACATCTCAAATGATAAGGCATTGCCCAGTCGCAAAATTTATGATTTATAATCCAAATTAAAAATCCACATGAATCCACATTCACTTTCATAGATCTTTACATTCTAATGAGGAATTAACGAGTAGATTTTAATGGTGTGACCTCTATTGTTTTAAGGGACAAGTCGATAGCAAAGAAGCTTGAACAATGATACTGATATGAGCTGACGAGCTGTTATTTCCAGTATTCGTCGACTGAACCCTCTGCTTGGTACTGGCGATTCTTTTCTTTTCTAATATACAAACCATTGATTCAATTTACATTCCAGTCGGTTTCACAGCCAGTGAATTACGTTTTTTAATCCTGTTTTATTTGGCTTGTGTGAAAGCTTACATGCTTAAAATCAATAGAATTACGTTGGAAATTTGATCATAGTTAAGACCAAATGAACAAACTTTTGTCTCCATGTAACAAAGATGATATTCTGAAACTGTTAGCGTCCTATTCAACTGGTTTCGGAGAAGAAGTCATTTACGCCCATATTTGAGGGATGAGGGTGCGAACCAAGAGTACAGAGACTTTGAACCGCGTCAAAATTTTGGAGGAGAAAATGTCAAAAGTTTACGGACGACGTCGACGAACACACGGACGCACGGGCGGACGCAATGCCATAAATTTATTTAGAACGATCTGAATTGGTATGCCACGCTGGTTCATGTGATTATGTTATTTCCTGGAATAATGTTTCGTGGACACATTATAACATATGAGTGAATTCTATCGTCTGTTTTACACAAGCATGTGTCTGTAAAGAGTTGCTAAAGCATCAGTATATACTTTGAAGTAGATATGTATTGCACCTTGATTATGTGTTACCATTGTTTAACTTGAAGGGACTTGGGCACTATGCCTGCTAACATTTCTAATGGGGGATACGAATTACATTTATTACGGTTCGCACTTTATGAATTCGTTATGATCCCCTTGTATCATCTATGATTTCTTTATCTAGAGCTTTCTCTTAATGTGAATAAAAGATGCCGATAATCACATGGAAGATGACTCATTAAAAACAGCCTTTTACTAAATACAGACATCCTTATAAGGGAAGGTCGAGAAAAAGATGTGAATGCCTCTTTTCAGAAATGTACTATATAAAGTTTAAGTTTGAACTTGATCATCAAAATTCAATGACGTCAAACATGCTGACACCACGAATATGTGATGTCATACATGTGATGACATCATAATGTTACGACATTGGCAAAAGTACTGTGTACCCCTTTTCAATGAAAACGTGTCAAAATGATTTTGGAAGATAAATTAAATACCTCCATCGAGTCTCTTGATTAAGAAATATCAACATTAGTTGATACAATTTATATTGCATATCTGTGTTGGTACATTTGTAATCAGAATGCACATGGATAGGACTATATAAGTCTTAATAAGATAAAACATCTAGTCCAGAGACCTGAGTCCTAAGAATTGTTATGGCTTGTTTTTCTTCCCTTTAACACTTCACCTGTTCAGATACCTTTCTGAAACTTTTTAAAATCGTCGTGTACAGTACTTCAGTCATGTCTTGAGACTGGTGGACGGTCAGTAGGTTGAAGAGTTTACTAAGGACCAGCCATCATGGATTTAACACAGTTACACGCTTACACTTACAGAGGATAATAAACTACCTTCCATGTCATGCCATTATTATTAATGAGTTAATGAATTGGTTTTAAACGAGAGAAAGAACCGTACCTTTAATTTTAATCTTTCTTGAATTTAAGCATATATGATTTCTCAGTATCTATCCACCATTTATCAGAAGGAACTTGAAGCTGTGTATGTCCGTGATCCTTACCAAAGTGTAAATAGTATATTCTCAAAATGCCAGACGACGGGACCCGATCTTTATGTGTTAATATTTCAAAATGCCAGACTTTGGTACGAGATCTTTATGTCATTAACATTTTAAGTCCATGTTTGAGCTTGCACATGCCTCAACAAATTATAATTTGGAAACCTGATATTACATTTGTGTGAAACATAAACTGAAGTACAAAAGAAAGTACACACCTCATTTGGTTTCGATTAAATCAATATTACCTTTTTAGATGCATTTGATTATGGCATGATACAATAAAACATATCTGCAGTAGTTTGAAAGAATGGCATTGGTGACTGGTTAATTTTTAGTTAGAATATCTTTGTTTAATGTAGACAGGGGTTAGAAATTAATTTTACACAAATATAACCCCTACCATGTTTAAAATGTTGTAAATGTGTGCAGAACGAGGCACATTTAATGATTTTCACAAACAAGATGCTTTAGATGTCTATGAAAGGTTTGTGTTATCCAAAACAAAATTTTTTAAATTTATAAACTCAAAATATATTTTTTTTAAAATGTTAAAATAAACACGTAGAAGTATTTTGGCTGATGAATCAATGCTTGCACCTTTCAGTTTTAGAGTACGACGTCGAAAACTTAAATCAGACATATGATAAAAAGTAACTGAGGTGTGTACTTTCTTTGTACCTCAATTTACATGCCTTCATCTAGGATGGACGTCTCATTCATGCATACATCATGAATGCTATCTGATCTGAGTTGATAAGATATTCATTACCTCTTCATGAAGTTGAACAATAATTAATGAAGGTTACATTTAAGCTTGGGTTGATTTTAGAAATTGGAATTTTAGAACCATGACGTGTTATGCTGATGAGAACATCATTGACAGTGGTGTCATGTCAAAATATCTTCATTTCACCTGTACAGTATTTCAAGGGACAATGTCAGGGTTTGCTTATGAGAACTTGATGTCAGAGGACCCAGAACATTTGAAAGGGGATAGGTGTTTGGGGGTGTGGGCATGTGGGGGTGTGGGATGTGGGCAAATGGCCGGGTTTTCACCTTTGAGAAAACCCTGCACAATTGTAAAGGTTGACCCCATCTGGATGCACCACTGGATGTCATGTCAGTATATTTTCATCTAAATAGGACATAAAGATAAATATATTTAGTAGTTGTTGATAAATATTCACTATTAAGGGGCAGTCGAACTATGGTATTATATGTGTAGACGATCTTTAAGGGGATGATTATGTTGTATATTTATGCTGTTGATGTTGATGCATTTATCAGTCAAACACAGTTCAAACAATCGACATGACGTCATTATAACTTCTAGTTTATGTTATTTAGCATTGAGAATATATCTGGACCAACTGGAGCATCCCTCACATGACAATCTAACACACATTGATCCTGTCGCTTCAATATTTTCCTGAGATATAACTAAAAACCTTAGTGCACTTAATACTTGTACTGCAAGGTTGTGGAGGTTCATTACCAGTTGAAAAGTGTCTGTAAATCTGTGTTACCCTTTTGATTACCAAGAAACTGCCAACATATGTATATGATAATGGTAGCGTTAACATATGTGCACAGTACAATAAGGGATGGAATCCGCCTTGCCGGATCCGCCTACTTTGGGGGGTGGATCCGAAACGATCCGAAACGACCCGGAAGGATCCGGCAAGTCGATTCCTCCTCTTTTTATCCTTTGTTGCTACCAGCTAATTGTGAAATTTGAAGTCATAAAGAAATGAACCTAAACAAGGACTTTCTTCTGAATAAAAGTACATAAATTGAATTTAATTATGAAGAATAAATCGTCACACTCACAGTAAATGCACGATCACAGAGAAGTTTGTAAATTCACAAGAGGTGTTATACGAGAAGTTGTCAAGTTAGAGATTAGCACTAAATATAATGTCACACAATTCAATTGATGAATTAGACATTGTACAGCAACAAATCAAGTCATTTATCATCCTGCGTTACATGCAGATATATTTATTTCATATCATACTTGTGATGCAGAATGTTCTAAATGCATTTCGTTGTTAATGTATTTGATTTATTTCACATATTCCAAAGTAAAATTGTCAGAAAACAGTAATTTTAGATGGTACGGGAAGTAATTTTGAAAGTCATCATTTGTTCGTAGTCTAACCTGAGTTTTAAATCTATAAAATCTGACCTGAATGAGAACATATGTGCTACTAAAATTCTAAATCAGTTCCTAAAAGGCTAAAAAGTGACGGATATTCAGGAAATTTGAATATATCACGTAATATTGGTGTATAAAACATGTGACATGAATATTTCATAACTTTTTGTCAGATACGTTAATAATGTGCATTTGATGAAGCACTTTTTTATACTATAAACATATTATTTATCTGATGTTTGGATCCATTTAATCATATTAATCATTTTAAACATGTCATTGTTCAGATTAAATGATTTATACTGTTTTCCTGTCAAATAGAAAGTTTGTCTTTTTCAACATACTTAGACATTAAGGTATAATCAGCTGTTCACACACTATCTCTAAATAATATACATGAACACATAATGTACTACATTCAGACAATGCTGAGAAAAAATTATTTGATAATTTAAAAATAACCATGGGCTCTGTAGCTCACCAGGCTTGAAAGACTACACAATGCAAGGTTCAAAATGTAAACCTTCCAGAAGTACTTGTCAAGGGGCTAATAGCTTTTCAGGTTGTGACCCCTGTAACTTTTATTTGGGACAACAGGGTCACCAAATCTACAATTCATAATACCCATTGGCCAATGAGTCGGTACACAACATTTCAACTTTCTAGGGCCTTATTTCGTAATGGAGCAGAATATGAAAATATGTTTGTAGGTCATGGCCTGTGAGGCCCCATTGGGGCCACAGGGCCACCGAATCTACAATTTAGAATACCCGTTGGCTAAATATTCTGTATACAACTTTTCATTTTTCTTGGCCTTTTCATCTTGGAGATGAAAATAGATTGTTATGTTATGGCCTTTAAGGTCAGCTGAGCTAAAATTGAACCATTGCCTCTGTAATTCATCAGGCTGTAAAAAAACATCATATAAGGTTGAAACATGCAAATTTCTAGAAGTGGTTGTCAGAGGATAACACATCTAGTTACTATCCACATTGAGAAAGGTGTCTCTGCACAAAAATTTCAGGATTTTAATACTTTAGTTTTCGAAACATATCATGATGGTGAAAATTTACGAAACACTGTCCTCATTTCCAACCAATCAAATAGATTCTTACATCTTTGACTGACTTCCGGCGTGTGAGAACTATGTGGGCATCGCTGATCAGGATTCACTGATCCAGCGTGACTTCCAGTGTTTATAATCACTGGCGTCATAAAACAATCGAACGTGATGGTTTCTATGTTAAGTTGTTATAATAAAACCTGTTTCTATGCTTAATGTGGGCATTTCAAAGTTTATCGGCCTGAGAAAGTTTCAATGGTAAGCCTGATAAAGAACGAACAAGACTAGGGTAAAGGATTAACTCTGTCCCACTTATCCCCGAGCCACACATGCTAATTTATTTGCCCCTATGGATGCGGCAATGTTTAGACAGTTCAGCCCTTTTCCTGTTCCCGGGTGTCAACAAGTATTCCTGACATTAACTGCAAATTTCTTATTGCCATTTGTGCACGCGCTGGTAACAATAATTAAAGGCAAGTAAGACGGTAGTGTATGCATAGTTAAAACAATAGAGATCATATGCTTTGATAAATGTATTGAATACATGTATGATGGTGGAGTCCCATTATGTCAAACGTTATAGATGACATTCATGTAATTGTTAATTCTAGTTCATTCAATGTAGTCACAATATAAAGTTGGAAATCGCGATTTGCGATCGAAAACCGGACAATGACCAGCGCCAATTGGTCAAAAGAAATTTGGAAACTTACCTATAACAGACAAAAAGACAGATAAAGGTTGGTAATGTTTAATAGGTCATATAACTACTGCTTATATATATGGGACGTGTAATTTCGTTTTCGATTTTCATTCGAACTAAGTAATTATATATTTAGCGATAGGGTATGAATACGCAAGTGAAATTATTTCAACCTTAATCAACACATATGGACTTTGGGCACGTATGTAAGCCAACTAGGGTATTCTGAAAATACCAAATGGCTCTTTTACATATAGGTGTGTTAATGTGAACATTACCTGCTGTGTAGTAGATGATCGATTATTAATAAACTTATTTTCTGATTGTTAGGAGATGCCTTAAACTTCGCTTCATGAAACCAGTTGTCAACCAGATATTGTCACATTTCTCTACAATATAGCGGATCAAAATACCAATTTAGAAAGAAAGCTGATAGTAAAATGGATATTGTATGGTAATAAGCAGCGATGCAATACAATAACGAAATCTTGGGTTACTTGATAACATCAGATAACATCATTCAAATAAGTAGCAATTTTTTTCAGTTTTTGGGTAAATTTTGTCATACGATTTAACGTTATTTGTTCTAATGTGTTATGTGATCTTGATTAAATGGCTGCTACAAGTAACCATGATACAATGACATCATATTTCAGATTTTTTTGAAAATAATAGAATTGTGTAACAAGACAAAGATTGGGGATTTTTAAAGATTTAATTTCTGGGGAAATAATAAGATAGAGGATGTTTTACTGAGGAAACCAAGTATCTTTACTGCTGATCATGTGCTTCTTGTTTCTTACTGGTGTTATTCCGCAATAATTCTAAACGTATCTTATAAAGGGAAGGCAGTTGAGTTTAACCATTTAGTTTACAACAATTAATAAGAGAAAGACAGTTAACGTTAAACGAGTAGGAGTACGTGTAAATAATATAACAATTAAATGTGTATTAAGTGGTTATATGTTACAGGCTAGACTCTCTGTATCGTTCTGAAAAATCTTAATATCTGCGTGTGTTTGCAGCAAAACATCAATGGGTATCTGCTTGTTTGTTCTTTTTGCGTTTGTTTCATTTTGATTAATATTAGATATTATCTTTTTTTACAATTTATATATACGTTTCGTGGAAAGATATAATAATTGTTACAAATAAGTTTTGACTAGACCAACATATTCGGAAAACACAAAACATATACATTTAAGTTTGTAATCAAGTTCCAAAATACAAGATCTCGAGACATCAACATTGTCTATATATTCTAAGAATAATATCTTTCTTAACAGTAGAGCTGCAATACAACCTATCCATATTTATGTGGTCACCGCTAAGACTTCAGACAGTTTTAACACTAAAATAATTGATAACCACGGTAGTGAAATATTTCATTAGAAGGAAAAACCTCTATGTCTGAAATCTGATCCTATGGAAGTCCCAATGCAGTGGAAGAAAAATGTGCCGTGTATTTTCTACAGCTAGCATTGTCTGAGAAACTTCCTCCCAATGGCTGTACATCAAGACAAGACTGAACTCTTCTTTCAGGGGCCTGCACCTTATAGAATAAACAACTTTCACTAGATTTATATGCTATGGAGATAGGAGGGAAACGAGACACTAGAAAAGCAGAGAAATTGGTCATTGTTCTCATATCATTGGAGATCCAATTACAGACAGTTAAAATCATACATGTAATGAAAACATCACGCATTAATCTGGACTGACATGGACTATGAATCATGCCAAAGATGCTGGAAAGGTGATCCTCCTTTAGGCTGGCAAGGGAGATGGGAGTTTCAGGGGAGGCGGATCAGGTTCTGTCCGGACAGACCGTCAGGAAACGCATCGAACCTGATGTGCAGTGCAGATTACATAGCACATCTGAGTCCACTCCCAGAATACATCTCGCCATTTCATAACTTCCTGCCCGTAATCAATGGTGGAGATGCATGTCAGAAAGCAATACCTTTGGTCGAATCTGCAAGTGTGCCACTGCTTTTCCTTCTAGAGTTTCACATCCTGATGGATGTCGACTTCTGGAACTGAATTCGTAATCTGGAAATGTGCTGTAATATATCTCTATAACTTCCATCTAATATAGTGGCCCTGGAAGTTTACCGACTCCATGTGAAGATACCTTACAACATATTCTTGAAGACGACATTTCTAGTTTATCTTAATGGTTGAACTATCCAGGAAGAAGAATTAATATTTGAATGTATATACTAATTGATTTTTGCAGTAACCTGCTGTAGAATCAATATGTATTTGTCAAATAGGTTAAACAAGCGTTGGTAAAATGATCAAGTAAAGAAAAGAAACGGTAAAGAAATTTCATTGACGTTTTAGATGAATAGTCTTGCATGATTTATTCCGTAAGATTGTAGACTTAGATAAGAAATAATAGGTTTATAACATACAATGCCTCTTCACCAAAAATCCCAGTTATAATCCGCTGCTAGAGGTATGTCACACAAGATTTCAGAAGTTTAGTGCTTTTCAAGCTGTGTTACATCAATATACATCAATATATATATATATATATATATATATATATATATATATATATATATATATATATATATATTGAAATAGGTATGTGGTATCAAACGTGGAGAAGTGTATAAGTAAATTTAAATAATACACTGAAGACGTATATCAACTTTCATAATCAATACTCTCTCTCTCTCTCTCTCTCTATATATATATATATATATATATATATATATATATATATATATCAATTAATCAATATATCAATTAATCTATATATCAATATATTAATAACACTTTATTTTGGTTTGTATGTAATATACATATTTTGATTTAATATCTCTATTTTATATTATCTGTGTTTTTAGACTTTAAATATCAACATGTATATAATACATAAAAACATATATACCAAGACAGACACTTCATTATTCATTCACGTCACCTTGTCGTCACCTTCCATTCAAACAATGGCTATATATACAATTCATAAACCTCTAATAATCACGTGAGAATTGAGACAGTAACTTCATGGTATTTCTTGCAGCTATTACTGAACTTTAGTGCTTATTAACGTATCACACTCCATCTTTAGTTTCTTTAATGAAATTGGCATCTGTTCTTTACATGATAAACTGTACGTGACAATGGAATTATATATTTTTTTAATTGGCTGCTTTGTATCAAGAAAAATAGGGCCAGATGTCTCTGTGGTGCCTTATATTTGACAAACAATAATATTTTCAAAACATTATGTTTTTTGCAGCTTTTAGATTTTGAAGGAGGCTTAAATTGGATTTCTTCATCGTACAGGCTTTCTGTCGGTAATATGGAAACCAACAGTCACCTACAATTTATAACCCCTGTTGGCTTTGAAAACAGATACCTGTTTGTTTCATTTATTTCATGTCATAAGCAAATCAGGCCTTTCTGGTCTCATTAGGCTTTACAAATCCTTAGTTAGTCATTGACTTACACATCTCATTGCACTAGGTCCTGGCCCGGAAAAGAAAAGGTAGTTGATTGGGTTTTTTTTAAAGGATAGATGAAATGCATTTTTCTCAAGAATGACAGATGATTACCTCTACGTATATTGTATATCGGAATCAATTGAGCATAAAATCGAGACAATATACATTTGCAATTGATAATTAAGACGATTTTAACACACCCATTTTAGCACTAACGCAATTTGTTCGGCGAATCCTTTTGAAAATGCTCACTGAGGCGTGACTGTGCCGGTGTCTCGTTAATTAATTAATGATGATTATAACTGCCGCTAAATGAATTTATGAGGTGTATTACATCGCCAAAAAGACATATTTAAGTAATAACTGTGTAATTGTCATCTGCGGAATTACCTAGTTGGATATCTAAACATTCGATATATGGGAAATTTAAGTTGGTTTATTGAAGGTTTCAAAATGTTGCGAAATTACGTTGAATTGTGACTATCGCCGAAAATCAAATTCCTCCACATACGTCACAGAAGTCATCCCTTCACGGGTCACACCCCCGCAGACTTTCATTCTGGTCGCCGAGGCTAAATCAGGCGGTTTTTTAAAAAGCCGTATATAAGTAATTTATGGACCGATTTCAGAAATTTAAAATCGAGCAATTGTCAAATTGACATCCCATTTTAATGAATCCGATTTGGACCATATGTCATATCATCCATCCTTTAAAGAGGCAAGTGACATGACTTCTCGGTCATTATTTTTCGCTTATTTTTTTTTATCAAAAGGGTCAAATTTGGTTAGCTATTGGTTCAAATAAAAGAAAGGTTAAATCTTATTTCCTGTGTTAGAAACTTTGATTCTGCTGGCGGCAGTAGTTTCTCTGAAAAGTGTATATAAACCTACTTTTATTAAATATTGCCATGTAATAAAATACATTTAAAAAACAGTTTAAGGGCAACAAGCTCTTTTTTTAATTTACTGATCTATATAGTTCAAAAAGGTAGCTGAGAGTCAAGTTTGTGTTGTTCCATATAATTGCACAATGTACTATTTCGAAATTTATCTGTAATTGAAAAGATTTATAAAACATATCCTTTTGAGTATTGATCTCTCTGAAACGAGATATCTTTTTCCTGGAAGATCAATAGTTATAGAAATACTTCAGTAATTTGAGAGTTTGTGCCTAAAATATGATTCAACGTAGCCTGTGGCTATTCACTGAAAGGTTGATTTGAAGTGAAAACATTTCTTTTACAGCAAGGGAATATTTATAGTTATAGTTATCGTAGTGAGCGGACACTGTCATAATTAATGTATGGATTTGTAAAAGAGAAAGGAAAAGGTCCTGGTAGCTAAAGTTTAACAAAGCAAACAAAAACTTCACATCATTACTAATTACCTATATAGTCATTTAATTCTGCCACTCACAAAGCTTAAGATTTCAACATTCAAGAGCTGAGGGAGAAGAAACTATAGTGAAGGTCACTAAATGTAATCAAATCTGTATGTTCCCTATTGATCAATGTATCTACACACACGATTTCACATCTCTGGAACCAATGGTTCTTGCGCAGAAGTTGAACATGCAAAACGTTTACAGCCAGTTAGATGAATGGACAGACTGGCAGATGAATGGATAAATGGATGAATAGTTGGATAGACTGACGGATAGGTGTCATTTCCATGCAAAAGCCTCATTGGTCAGGTCGGAGGGTCCACACCTTATAGAATCTTCATGAATAAGAGAAGACACTTATGTATGCTGTAATTCAAAGATAAGAAATACAATGTTACTTTTATCCTGAATAACACGTGTGTAACACATAGTACAATATTGAAACACCAAGTCTCACTTACAAAATAAAAACACTCGTTTTTTACATAGAAAAGAGCTTTATTAGGCAATGATCTCATTATGCAACATTATTCCAAAAACACTCAATTAAAGTGTGTTTTTTTTAACTTTATGGTTTTGAAAAAATCTTTATGCAGATGGTTAAATATAGATGAATGCTCATTCAACGGTAATGGATTTGCAACTTTTTTAAAACTACAAATTATATTCTTATTAAAGTGATGTACACATCTCGCAAACCAATTTCTTCAAATGAACTACAACACTGGAGTAATAACTTCTCAATAAAACCAAATATTAAACACCATTTACATTCATGAACCTTATTTAACACAATTAGCAATTCAAATCCTGACAAAAAATAGTTGATTAAGTTGATTATGTAATCCACAAATATTGTCAAGTGAAAAAAGAAATTGTTAAAGTAAATATTGATGGCATTCTTTAAACAAGCTGTCCTGCAGGATGATGAAGAATCCCCACTTTCCTGAAGGTTTTTATCCTTAATCAATAAAGTCAAACAAAACAAGAAATCTGCTGGGAAGACAAGAAACAACACAACACGTTACACTGCCTGATGTTCAAAATGCCTCTTAGATTAATCACGATTCTATTATCGTAATAGATAAAATATCAAGTTTTGGCAATTTTCTAGCAATATGTGACCGAAAATGTTTAATATTTCTCTAATTGTACGTTACGGAATGTTATGTTTTACGCTTCGCGAAAATTGCGCAGCAGGAAGAGATGATTATATGTGTTGAAAGTGGATTAGGCGATATGCGGTGTAGGCGATATGAAGATAGACTGATAATAATATTATATCCCTGATTGGTGTTTTCCCCACTAAACAATTCTATATTTGTCCTATTTCCAGTGTTTCATTTATGTAGTTTTCATATTTCTAAATTTTGCATTCATAACCCTTACCCGGATTGATTTCATGTGAAGGATTTGACCAGTGTTATCCCTGTTTAAGCTTGAGTATAATATTTTATGATAATATTAATCACTATTTTTAAATATATAAGCAATATAAAATTCTTTGATTAAGTTCATATGTCTCTTTAAGATTTGCTATGCGTTAAATGTATTCTTCTTGAATAAACTGCATGGAATAAGGTTTGGGTACACAATTTGATCTCTCCAATGTAAATCTTATGATTTTGTTCCCATATTTCTAATAATAGAATAATAATAACATTTAAATAACCTTTTTGTCACTTCCATTAGTTTATAAAACCATATTTATATAAGTACTACTTTTCTGTTATTTGAGTAAACAAGCTAAAATGGGGTTGGTTCTGTAGGTCATCGTAATTCGCATGCTTTATTATGTAACGTTGAGGACTTACATTTGAAATAACAGGTTTTGAACATGAAGTCCATCTGACTTCTACTACGAGATGGACGATCATCAAATTTACATTTCATAATCCGCTTTCTTCATTGTAGTCTACATAATGTATCAGAATTCTAGTGATCTTGGTCAAAAGTAGATCTCTATGTCCTGCGTCACACCTTTTACCAAATGCAATAAAAGGCATTCCAATCAGCTAAGAAATCTGTTGCACTCGATGGAAAGCAACATTTAATTTGTGTCACCCTTTTGCCTTCATGGGAAAGGTCGTATTTTAGGGAAATGCCAGTCGAGCATACGGTGAGGAGGAGTCAGGACCAAGTATACAAACTTTGACCCCCTTGGTGAAAGTGACAGGGGATCCTTCCAAAAAACAACCTTTATACTAAGTTAAGCCTTAAATCTTATATTCGTGATCATTACACTTAAGGACCTACGGTCACCGTGGTGGTTTGAGGGGCTACTATAAGTTTTGTTAAATGGAAAATGCCTAAAGCATACAGCAGACTAAAGACCAAATGCAACAATCCTATTTTACCTTACTGGCTTGGTGAGCTTAAATGACAGAGCGATGCTTGATTTATGCATTGTCCTAAATATACTCTTACAGGAAATCGTAATGACGCTAATAGACTGGAGGTGGTACCAAATCATACACAAAGTAAATGATTCAGGAGGAAGTACAGGGAAAAATATTCTATAAAGCAATTTGCAGATATTATCTAGCTCAATATAGATGCCGTGTATACAATAACACATATTTCTTGTATGAAATAAGGTCCATTTTTGTAAAGATATATTGTTTCAAGCGATCGATCAGGTTTTGATAAGAACACAATTTGTTAACAAAAGGTTTATCGTATGTAAAGAGTATAGTTACATTTGCAAAATGTAATATTCAATCAAAGAAGACATTAACTGAAGGGAAATACAGAAAGGACTAAACTGATATGGATAGGTATACACCAAAAAGTTTGAGGAATGGCCAGATAGCATATTAGGGAAAAGGTTGTATTAAAGTCATCCTTACATCAACAACTAAATCATTTGTTGAGTTGTTATGCTAGTCCTACAGAAACATCATTGAATACTTATCAATTTATTTGGAAGAAATAACATGACAAAACCAAAAGAATTATAATACAACGACCAACGGCGAATTTGGAGGCATCAGTGTTCTTGACGTAAGTAATTGCAGCACTGTTACAGTAAGGACAAAATCATACTTTGAGGTGAAACACATCATGTTTGGGCTTCTCTATTTGTTAAACATTGTCATATTTATTCATTAGAATTAGCGTTTCTCATTCAAATGCAGTTTTGTTTCATATAATTTTCAAAATAATTCATTTAGATTTATTTCCTTTTATCCTTTCCTATTTAGTTAGCCACTTTACATGTTTAGTTTACAAACTTTGCCATGGAATTAATTAGTTAATTAATGTAGACTACCAAACCCGTTTTATCTTTTGGTTATATACATGTGTCACAATTTATTCTCATTGGATTCTACAGAAGTCTGTATATCTACTCAGGAAAGTCACTGTGTCTAGACCAATAAGTTAGAACTGTGTGCCTGGAGATATTCATAAACTTCTGTCTGATGACATGTTGCAGTTATAGTCCAGAATCATGTAATTTGAAAACCAGATTTTTAAAACAAAACATCCAAACAGTCTATATCAAACAACACGACTATCACGATCTAAAGTGAAGTTTAACGGTAATGTTAAAGAAAGATTCACAACTCAACCCGGAGCAAACGTTCCCAGACTACAGACAACCAGACATGCCTTGCCTGATCACTGACTGCAATATGTAACTCAAAGCCCACTTGAAATCTAGCCTTCACCGAACAATTCAGCACGTTAAAAAGCAAGCATCTCATGAATCTACAAGGACATATTTTATGATTATTCAGCACATCAAAGAACAATATGTGAAAATCAAAACTATTCAATATAAAAGTTAGTTTGAGAAGAATCATATTTAAACGAGTACATGTACACCAGACTAGAAAACAAGCACATCAACTGTGTTGACAGTGTAGTCATCTATGATTTCATACCTCAGAGAGTAGGCGCCTATGTTGTATCGTTGAGTAGAAAGGATACCCCAATACACCAATACACCAATACACCAATACACCAATACACCAAAACTATCTGTGAACTGTATGAGCTTGAAAGGGAACCACTTCGTCAATCTAAACGACAAAATTACATGGAAAGACAAGAGTTGTCAACCAAGAGCAAACACTGCCAGATTCGCAAGGTTGAATTCACTGCAGAAACCATCACTCCAGTATTTCATCTCGGCAAGCCACACTTCCAGAAACAAGCACATTGGTGATCTATAACTCTCAGTTATAGAGTTACTTTCCCAATCCTATGAAGCAAACAACATGTATAATGTGATTGTTAATCCACTGAGTTAAAATGTCGTATTGCAACTATCTTCTACTGCATGTTGAAAGTCCACTGAAGATTCGCAATGGTTCGTTTGATGCATCGATATTCGATCTTCAATCTTCAATTTTTGCATCAATTCAACACCAACTAAATCTCATTTACATGACAGGCGTTGTATATAAATCATCGAATCTAATGACCGAATCGAGGTATAAGTGAATCGTTGCAGCCTTGAAGCCTTAAACCATGGATCCAAGACGATCACACTAACCACTGTCGTCTAACACTGCACTGGTGATACTAATTTACAATCCACTATCATAAAGATACATATGGTTAAAAGAACGATCCCTTGGAATTGCAAAATAGACCGACTCGTTTAAGGCGAATTTCAAGTTCAACACAATCTTTTCAACAATGTAAATCGTGGTATTTGCGATTTTGTATAGTTACCTCATGGGTTATATAAGACCAGCTTATGTTACAATTTTTTAAAGTACTTACTGAGTCGCCCACTCTCTCCGTCGTCCACCGATCCGCTGCCATCAAGAGAGTTGTCCCCGTCCCCGTCCCCGTCCCCGTCCCCATCCATGCTGTCCCCCTCGTTCCCACTTTCATCCCGTCGGTAGCGACCCAGGTTCAGCTGCTCCGTCTCGCTGCTGCTCACTTTGTCGTAGCCGTACCAACCAAGTAGCTCATTCATTGTTGTCTCCGCATAGTCCTGCAAGACAGACAGCAGAGATCATGGCTTAATACACACATCTTTTATTGCAAAATTCAACTATTTGAAATGTATGCCCATGGTATGCATACAAAGTTATTGAATTGTCATTGACTAATACATAATTGACTAGCAGATTAGATTAGAAAGTCACGAAGTACTACTCGTATGTCTGACTGTATCCAATACCTCTCATTGGACTATCATTTCCTTCAATAGTCCAATCTCAAAATACACGGAAAGGTACATCAGGGAAGGGAGTAAAAGTTATTGAATTGTCATTGACTAATACATAATTGACTAGCAGATTAGATTAGAAAGTCACGAAGTACTACTCGTATGTCTGACTGTATCCAATACCTCTCATTGGACTATCATTTCCTTCAATAGTCCGATCTCAAAATACACGGAAAGGTACATCAGGGAAGAGAGTAAGAGCTCTTCACTGGGCTTATTATCACCTTGTGAAGAAAGTTCAGACACTAAGTTATAAAATAAAGGTACTTGAAAGTTTTACATTGAATGGCTAACATCAGTATCAGTATCAGTATCAGTATCAGTATCAGTATCAGTGTACATCTCTGAAAAGCACGGGGAAATGAGAGACGTGAACTCAATTACTAATGCAGATATCAGCAGAAGGAGCGAAGTGATCGCGAAATTGCTCTGCAGGTGTGAGCCATAACGCGCCAGGTATGCTCAGGTGTTAACGAGCTTGTCTACCTGTAATCTGTTAAACTCTTTACATCTCCAATGCCATCGTCATCTTCATCCATCTAGGTTAGAACCCAGGGGAGCAGTACGAAAATAGTTCTTTAATATACCGGATGAATTTGGAAGTTGATATATTTCAGAGGTTCTCTTAGATGTACAGGTAAGAAATAATGAACCAGTGTAATAATGAACCATTATGCCCCTTCTTTCACGTTTCTAGTAATATTGTATTGAGTTATAGATTTTTGTATTGATAATACAAAACAGCTTTTGATTCAAATGGTGAATCAAAAGGGAACTCGCCTCGGTATAAGATTAATTAAAGAAGCATTGAGAAATATGTGCAGATACCTGTTTAACATAATCGTCATATGATGTTTCTATAACCTGATCAAATGATTATTTTGACATATGAATCTGTTTCAACTATTTTTGGTTATCATACTATCTTTTGTAGTCTTAATTTCTTATTTATTAGTATAAAAGAAATAAAATAAAAAAATTCTTAAATTAAATAGTTCAAGTACTTCTATGTAACAATAAACGTTGTTAATAATAAACAGGTTTGATTTTATTACTATGTTTTTGATATAATAAAATAAAATAAACTTGAGAAATATGAAATCTACTACTGAGGACCTGAAGGATATGATATAGTAATATAACACGGAAGAAGTTGAGATCCATGCTACTTTTACTTTTTAGAACCACGAAGCTGCAGTGTTTGTCACGTACACAATGGAGAAGCCTCATGTTCAGGATCATACGAAATACAATTCATGTCATTGGTCCTAGCATGCTACCTAGATCGTGTGTTCTTATCTGAACAGAACATTGCTTTCTTCATGTGATAAACTCATCATTAGTTGCTACGTTGCTACAGGGTGACAGTATCATCTGATACTGTAATCGTATGCTTCTAGAAAACATCCACTTGTAATAACTTGAGATTGTTATTGCTATCAACTTGAAATTTAATATGCTAGTAAATGAGAAATACTTGAAGAAGTTGGGGTTTTTTTTATTTGAGAAAGGTGCGCTAATATTGTAAGTGGATGAAAACAGAGCTCTAGTTAATACTTTAAATCGGCTTACAGCTTGTGCGATTGGCTAAAAGTTTAGAAATGAGCAATTGTTTTAGCTTCTTATACTCAAGGTACATACTTGTTTAACACGGTTTAATTAGGGTTATATTTCTACTTGTATAACTGGACTGTATTATACTTTATTTGAATTGAACACATAGTGTCGTATATACATAAGTCACGCTTTTCTCAAAATACCTGATATGATTCCTATATCTAATGAATAAATAAATGCCATACGATTCCGGAGTGATTGATTTTCAGGAAAAATGATTGGTCAGAGGGCTACTATGACAGGTGTGTGTTTGAAGAAAAACACTTCAAGGGAATTCTAAAGTGTATATTCGTGCAATCAAGCAGGACACGTTACCTTTAAAATATATTAATATGCTTATAGCATCAATGCAAAATCTGAAAATTTGTCATGAATTTCCATATACCGTATAATATAAAGCATACACCATATACCATATTCTATAAACCATATACCATATACCATATACCATATATCAAATACCGTATACACTAACCATTTATAATATACGATATATCACATACCATATATTATGTGTCATAGACAATTTACAATATATATTATAATGCATATACTATATATCATATACTATGTATCATATAATATATACCATATAATATATACCATATACCATAAACAATGCACCATAGATAATATTCAATATTCCATATACCATTAACATATAACATATATTATATATTATATACCATATATCATATGCCAAATATCATTAATCATATACCATATATTACATATTCAATATTGAGAGACCTAGTAAGTCAGACAATTTTCTTGTAATGTGATATATGAATATCATAGGGACTAAAACACCTGTACCAGTATACAGCTGAATACTTACAGATATAGATACACAAACAGGGCTAGTATATTCTCTACTGGAAGTTGCTGATTAGTAAAGGTAGAAGAAGTATACCCTACCTGACCAGGTGCCATTCTCAGATAAGAATGGCAGCTCCCACTTTTAAATAGGCATGACAGCTCTAACAGTTATCTAACTGATTAACCCAACATTTTAGTACATTAACTTAAACACAGGAGGAAGCTCATTCCAGAATGCAGGACCCACCTTTACACAGGTACAAACGATGTTTGAATAGTATCTTGATAGGTCTGGGGTGCAACATTCAGGTAGTTGCAGAACTTAAGAAAAGAGTATCAGAACTTTTATATAGAAGTATAGAGCCTTAGAGTCTTAAAGTCTTAGAGCATTAGAGCCTTGGAGATGGGATTATCAGGACCAACCAGGGTTATTTTTTTCAAAAAGGTAAAGACCCAACATTCCTGTAGATATATGGGATTTTAAGCTGACCATAAGACTCAGTAAGGAGCCTAGAGCCCTAGAATCAGAATACACATGTATCAGGATAAATTTGGTCTAATAAAGCAACCCGACATCTCATTGACCCAATGTTAGTTACATGACATGTTGACAGAGCCTCAGAGCCTCAGGTATACAGCATCAAAGCCCCAGAGCCTCAGGTATACGGCATCAAAGCCTCAGGGCCTCAGGTATAGAACATTAAAGCCTCAGAGACTCAGGTATACAGCATCAAAGCCTGAGGGCCACAGGTCTACAGCATCAAAGCCCCCGAGCCTCAGGTATACAGCATCAAAGCCCCCGAGCCTCAGGTATACAGCATCAAAGCGCTATAGAGCCACATGACCTCAGATTCTCACAGCCTCCGGCCACATATATACAGTTCAATAATACACTACTCAGGATAAACCTGTACCAAGACATGACTGCTTTAACAAGTTGCCTGATAATTCAGTGACTCAACATGCAAGTACATAGTTAGATAACTCACAGACAGGGCCATGTAGACAGGATCATAACGACTCAGGTCTGGAACCTCAAAGCCTCGGGTCAGAGCTTCAGAGATAGGAATAACCTCACCTGTAGCCAGGTAACATTGTTCTAAAATGTATCGTGACAACTACGCGAGCGGGTATACAGGTAGTTACTCGAGAACTTAACAACAGAGCTTCGTTTCAGTATCTATTACTAGCAGCACACTGGACCCTTTTATACGGACTCGTTCTGGAGAAGATGATGTAAGGTGATCTATATGTCCAGGCTCGTCTAGACCAAAAAGAAAGAGTGAAGTAAACAATTAGTGAAACAGGATCACATAATGTTGTGTTGACTGGGTGATAAGTTTAACAGGACTGCAATGGAATGCGGAGGTTGCAAGGAAAGGGACAGAATATTGGGCAAGAGACGATTAAGAACTTGTATTACTTTAGCATCAACCACCTCCCTCCCCTCCCCTCATAGACAACTAGCATGACTTATAATCTTATAAGTTACATGAAGTTTCAGGTATTACCTTCAGGTGGAACGTTCATACTTAGATATGGGTGGATAAAAAACATTTTCAGAGCAAAGTGAATTATTATCTTGTTAGAATTGACACACTATCTGGGTATGTGATGGTATAAGATTGAATGTTTTGACATTGAGGCCACAAAACTTGACTTGTACTACGTAAACTTAAATCTTCATTTAAAGAAGAAACAGACAGAATAGATTTGAGGAACACAATGTTATCACAGAATAACTGTATTACATAAGTTCTAAGAATCGGATTGAGGTCATGGAAATATAATGATACCAAGGAAATCAAATAGTTCTATGTAGACTTGAGAGAAACACCTAGAAGACATATATATTGGTAAAAGGATGGATCGTGGATCACTTGAATTGCCTGGTATAGTAACCAGGTGAAAATGAAATCAGGGAAATAAAATGGTACCATGGAAACTAAAATCTAGCAATAAAACCTTGGCAAAGACTGAAAGGATATCCGAGGAAGATGGAATCACAGATCACCTGTACTGCATGAGGTGCCAGGTATGAGGTAGGGGGAGCATAAGGGGAGGGGGAGGGGGTAGAAGGGGAGGGTGTCGGACCAAATCTAGACTTGGCAGTATGGACGGTATCATGTAGCACGCCAAATGTGTATCACTTTCTTCCAGCACTCTGCTTCGTACCAGCTCCTCACAAATAGACGGCGTAACTCTACACGGGCCTCCAGAAGGTCGATGCTTCAATGTATATATCTTATCTACCGTGGATGTGCTAACGAAACTTGCAGTAATGGGAACCAGCCTGGGCTTGGATTACACCTACAATCAGCCAGGAGCTGCAGTGTGTCTGTCTGTCTGTCTGGCTGTAGGTCTGGATGGAGAGAGGGTTAGATGTACCTGCATCTACATCACAGCTTATCACCTTAACCCTTTCAAGTCCCATCCATGATTACCTTGATCTCTTGATATGTGGTATAACAGTTATACTTGTATGTAGAGGGAGAGAGTTAGATTTATTTTTCCATATAAGAGCTGATAATGTTAGCCTTTTATTGTTCATTTTTATTAAAATAATTGATACTTTTGGGAAAATTGACAATTTAGCTGCTGATTCCAATAGTGCCAAACACTTCTGAGTGAACAATTTACCAGAATCCCAACTGATAAACAAAGTGAATAACACAAGGTCGGCCTCTGATTTGATATCTTACCTACATCACAGCTTATGTTCATCTATTATTGTATATAATCCCCAAACTATTAAGAGAGATGGACGGAGATGGGGGAGAAAGAGGGGACCATATCAGTCCAACATGTTGGGAACATTATTGATATGTACATATATATCGTAAAAGTATGTCTCTTTTACCAGAGCTTATGTTGTGACCGGGTATTTCGTGTCTTATGTAAAGGGATACCGCTATTCCCAACCAAAATAATTACTCATAACCATATGTAACAATTGTAATTTCATCTGTTTTTGCAGACATCAGGACATAACTCAGTATCATGAATCATAGAAAAGACGATGACTTCATGGATGATCAACTTCTTCATATTATATTCACAATTCCCAATTATTACCTCAATCTTCAGGTAAATACTAAACGTAAATTAATCTCCAAAATTGCCAATCCATCTCTCATACTTAAAAAAACCATCTTAATGCATTAATGCCGAAGATTCTGTAATATTGAAACCTGAAAAAATGAATTATTAAACCTGGATATAAGTCATACACTACCATAGTTCTATCAGAATAACCCATGGACTGAGATGTTCACTTTGATATTTCACCACAAGTATCATATCCACACATCAGCTCCTTGGTGAGCCAACGCCTCTTGAATCTGAGACCAGCTGTAACCTTAGACACATCACGACAAAGTAACATTCGTACTAATTGGTAGCACATACGACAATGCAGCTAGAACAGCTATGAATGAATCACAGAATGCAAAGTATTTACCAGACAGCATGATCATCTAGCCTGTTAATTAGTTTAGCAAACGCCAATCCGCCGAGCTTAATACTTCGTTCATTATCAACATACACTACAATATACCCGTTCGAGTATTACCAATATCATCAAAATAGACTTCAATGTAGCCATTCTATCATTATCAGAATACACCACTATGTTACCATTCTACCGTTATCAACGTACAACTTAATATAATCAGTATGTCATTAATACACTTCACTGAAGCATTGTCAACATACACTTCAATATGAACATTCTATATCATTATCAACCTTACCAGTATCAACAGACACTTCAATATGAACATTGTATCACTATCAACATACACTTAAATGTAAACATTCTATAACATTATCAACCTTATCAGTATCAACAGACACTTCAATATGAACATTAATTGTATCACTATCAACATACACTTAAATGTAAACATTCTATAACATTATCAACATTATAAGTATCAACAGACACTTCAATATGAACATTGTATCACTATCAACATACACTTAAATGTAAACATTCTATATCAGTATCAACATTATCAGTATCAACATACACTTCAATATGAACATTGTATCACTATCAACATACACTTTAATGTGAACATTCTATCACTATATATCAACATACACTACGATGTAACCATCATATCAGTATCAACATACACTTCAATGAGACCATTTTGAGTAACACCATATACATATATATGTATACTATTTATATATAATAATACAACTAGCATAGTATTTAGCAGCATGAATTAAAATGGAGCACGCATGTTATTTATAAGGATATTCTCCAACATACTTAGGATACTAAACTACCGGACAAACGAAAGTACTCACTTCAGTTGGTTTCGATTAATTCAATATTTAAAAGACATCAGATGCATTTGACTATGGCATGATACAATAATACTTATCTGCAGTAGTTTGGATGAATAAATTGGTGACTGTGGTAAAATTCTAGTTAGAATATCTTTGTTTAATGAAGACAGGGGTAAGAAATTAAGTTTACATCAACATGACCACTGCCATGTTAAAAATGTTGTAAATGTGTGCAGAATCGGCGCATTTTTTATCTTACACATAGCATATGAACAGTTGTGTATCAAAAATAATTTTTGAAGAAATTTAAAATTTAAAATTTCTTCTTTTTTTAAAATTCAAAGTATTCTTTGACTACTGACTAAACACCTGCACTTTTCTGCTTTAGATTATGACTATATGATTATGAGATATTTGCAAGTGAAGATCATACCTATGATAAAATCAACAGAAGTGAGTACTTTCTTTTGCCTGGCAGTTTATTAGTTAAAAGTACTGATAACACAACCTCCTTATAGCGACACACGTTACTACAATACTGTGTACTTTTAGGAATACACTGCGGTGTAGCTAATGAGACAATTAGCAGCATACACTCCTGAAACTAATACCATCACATTCTGGACAATACTATAGATACATGCATGTGGGTTCGTCCTTCACTTAACAGTCCACACACACACCTAATACCTGTCTGTCATATGTTTCAAGGTTATAGTACTTACATGTTATACAATGTTATTTAAATCACACTATTTATAACTAATGCCATTTGTTAATCCATATCATGAAAAACATATAGCTATTGTCTATATTCTACAGTGAATCTAAGATATTCATGTTTATCCCAAAGGCAATATATTTATAATTTTGAAAATGAAGCAAATTAAAGTTTTGTTGTATAGGTTATATTAATAAATCTATATCACTCTGAATACAACCTTATGTAATTGATCCAAATTAACATGTCAACAATAACTAACGACTTCCTCTCTGTGAGTTACATAGTAATTCATTAAAAAAAATCCTTTTTCCTGTTTTCTAATTATTTCATAAAATATTTTGATTATCACTTGATAATGTATGTCGACTTGTCGCAAATAAACCAAATATGAATAACCTCGCAACATGTATTTATCCAATTTTCTATAAGAATTCATATTTCAATATGAAATAGACAAGTGTTTGCCACTAACATGGCAATGTCCCCCGCCGTTAACATTGAGTTTAGTAAGGCACATCATTTGGTCAAGTGTCATAGTCACCTTGAAAATAAGGTCACGGTCAACAAAATCGACTGGTGTCTGCGTCATCCCCCAGTGTAGACTGACACCAACTTTGACAACTTTGGGTTCATGAGATATTGCGTTAACAACAGTTCGAACAGTGGTCAAAGTGTCGCGGCGACCTTGTAAATAAGGTCACGGTCACCAAAAACGACTGGTGTCTGCGTCCTCCCACAATGTAGGCTGACACCAAATTTGAAGACTTCGGATAAAACGCTTCATGAGATATCACGTTAACAAGAAATGTGACGTACGGACGGACGGACGCCGCTGAATACATAATAAATAAACAATAAATCAACTGACATAGGGATATATCTAAAATATGATGACACTGAGCTTCAAAAATGTAATTTTTTATGCCCTTTTTACCTATTTGTCGGCTAAAACATATATAAATACAAAATATGAGATTGTGGGCAAGAACCAAACCATCAACATCTAAGATTTGTTTATAAGACATTAAAATATTCTAATATTGGACCATTACCCAATACCATTACTAAACTGAGAAGGAATAATTACCAATAAGATATCCGCTTGTACAGTAGAACAATAATTCACACCGATCTTAGACTGCTACGTAAGTTCACATTACAAGAAGCGGCTTGTGTGTCTGGTAATGCCAAGGGATGATTTGCTTTTTTGTCTGGAAGAAGTCATTTACACGATCGTGTCTCTGTAACCCTATCTGCAGACGGTGACGCAGTCATGATTCAAATACAATGTCATAATAACGGCGGAATATATCACTTTCCAAATAAGTAAGTTACGTCGTTTGCATAGACGAAATATTATACCTTTAAAAGTTTTTCGCCACAAGGGGCTTCTCGTATGAAAGAATACTGTTTAAGTAATTCTTATATCCACCAATAATACTTATATCTGTATAAATTTTACTTTTTTTTCTTTCATAACTCGTTAATGGAGTGATTCAACGTATATTGCTTTTTAACATGTTTCAGATATTGTATATTGAGATGATACTTTACAAAGCATCTATCAGTCTATCTATCTATCCATCAGATATCATCTATTGACCGCCATAGCAATCGTCACCTGCAAGTGACATCACAACCACGGTTTTGAAAGATTCATACTCTTAATAAAACCATCTAAGCTAAACCGTCTCAGAAACTATTTTGTTTGCGCCCGTCGCTTCAACCATCTCTCTTGCCCTTTCCCCTCTGATTGAATTGTCAAACACATGGACACGACCACCATCTCAATGCCTTGGAAGATTAAAATTCCCATAACAAGAATTTAAAATAAATCTTCACTTCGTTTGTTACTCTCCCGCTTGTATTGTGGCAATAGTCACCATTCACTTCCCAGTTGATGCATCCCAAGTCGCCCTTTCTTAACTCCTATCCTCAACATCTACTAGTTCAGCGTTGTCATCCCAATCCGCTCTCTTGCAAGATTCAAATCCTCAATAACAAGATCTTTACCCCAAACGTCTGTACTAGTGTGAGATAAGTTCCCGTTCAAGTTACACCAACTTTTACATTTCATCATTCCCTACACGCTCCGAATATCACACTTTACCCCTCCCAACAACTCCATTAGCCACAAGCGCCACCATCAAGCAACATCATCTCTTGCAAGATATCAACATCTAATTCGGGCAAAAATGCCTGCACATGTACTTAGTAAGTCTCTATTTATACGTTAACGTTTTTCATGCTGATAAGACGTATTCATCAAATGCCCATTATAAAACTATTCCTTCACCTGGCCTGGAACCAGGGACATGGAACCTGACTCTCCCCAGGGAGTTGAGCAAGGATGTATTTCTGATCCAGTAACCTCCCAATCAGGGAATTATTCCCAAGATCTTGGGTCTGGTTGTCACGCCATTGATCATTTGCGGTGTCCAGTGTCAGTACAAACAGGGCCGCTCAAGGAAACGCGGTAAGGAAGTCCCGTACTAATGCCGGAATGTACGGCCTCAAGTCTGAAGAAGGTTATTGGATGACAAATAGGTTCGTTTTCGTAAAGGCTACATGGTTATTGGTTAACCTGTATAAATATATGTCACATTTTACATCTATTGTGTGTCGTAAGTAGAAACCAGTCGCAGCCAATACCCCTTGCCAACCTCTAAGAAGAAACTTATCAAATGTTGCATATATATGACTCTCCACCATCCAGACCTTTCATTTCTCAAGAGAGCTCAGAATGAAATATTGGCTTAATGAGTATTTTCATTGTAAGAATGGTGGGCAATAGTGCTTCAATAGTAGGCGTATTCTTTATCAGTGTATATGTATCAGCAACACTTTATATTCGTTTATTGATATACACTATCTCATTAATATACATTATTAAGGTTTTATTATGTTTTAGGACATATGTACATATATACGCAGTTCTATGTATACGTTATCATTTTGTTCAGTGATTAAACAATATTCAAAACAATGAAAAATATCAACTTTAAGTCGTACATCAAAGATTATTCCTATTGAAGTATTGGCTTATAACACGTGTCATGTAGTTGTCATTTCCCTCCATCGCTTCATTTTGATGAGCAATATTCAAAAGTGTGAGTATAGTATCATATCACGTCGGTAAATCATTCTTGATTTTAATAAATACTTCAGAATATAATATGTTCATAACTTTAAGTTTTCATTGATTTACATTCATCATTACATTACATCAATATCAATATATATATGAAAGTGTATATACTGTTAACATCGACCTTGTCTTGTGCAAGTATAGATTAAATGTTAACAAAGGGTAATGTATAAACTTCTCTTTTGGAGACAATAAAGTTTACGACATATGGCACAGTTATTCTCTAACACCATGACTTCATTCAACTCGAAAGTGTGAAAACATCCACTTCAAACTTTTCATCGTTTCTAGGTTCCAGTTGGCAATCAGTAATATTTACCACAGATTCCAAGCAATGTATAGCTGACTTGGTTAGTTTACATCCTCATACGGTTGAAGCTTTGATGGCCATTTGGCGCTGCAATTTGCCCCGTTGAAGATGTTACCGTGGACGCTGCGCACCGTACAGAAACTCCTCGAGCTATTGCCTCAGACACCGGAGCAAGTGTTTCCTCCGGGGCTAGGAGGCTCAGAAGGTCAATAAAGTGATCAATGTCAGAAACTGGCAACTTTGTCAACATAGTCGGCAATAGCCTCTGAGATTTCGCCTGCTCCACCTTGAAAATTGATCAGATATCAATCAGCTGATTGCTGTTAGCTAATTAATGATCTCTATTTAGATCCGATTCGTGGCTCATTCTCATTTTTCCAATTAGTCAGTCATGGGCTATTGTAACAGACGAGCATCTAATAGAGACTTATTTCATCGGCTTAAGAGACCGGTTGCTATCTCTTTGAAGTGTCGCATTGTCAACCATCAGGCCCCAGATCGCTTGCTTTACAAGTCTCATATACACTCACAGAGTACAAGGAAAAATTCAAAGAGAAATTGATGAGGGTTTCAAAGCGCTACATAGGTGTCGTGAGCCCGCGCTGAGCGCAGACGATACCGCGGCCTCAGGTAGAAATTCGAGAGCAGCAGCAGACGACCGAACTATAGGCATATCGGTTCGCCCTTACCTTAGCAGAAAGGAGGGGTCTCCTCTGCAGATGTCTCTTGTGCTGTATTAATCACGGGTCTTATTGATTCAGAGTGGAAATTGGCCGAAATCTGATAGCCTCTTAGTCTAGAAACAGGGACCGGGCTGGAATTGCTGATACCGGACACCCGAAGCTTGGGTGTTGCCGTCTGCATAAGGAAATTACTTCAGCCGAGTCCCGCCACACGTCTGCCCAACTAGTCTATCTACTGCTCGAGTTTCATGTCAGATAAATAGCATAACAAATACAATTATAATAGCAAAAAATTAGGTAATTTGAGCCTTTCCCAAAATGTCAGTATTGAAGCCCTGTCGTGCTTTTATTCCGCCTAGCTCCGTTCCTCCCATTTGTTCAGCAGATCGAGTGTCACAAACAGCGGAGCTCAGGTTGCTTTATTTCTGTGCAGCACCCTGAATCATAATATGTGCTTCCTTCCAGCTCCTATACAAGGGATTCAGGCTGGTCTGGGTCGAAGAAGCAGCAAATACCACGTTCCCATCCACGCCGACATTGCCAGTTCGTCATGTAGTTTTGAAGTCTACACCTGAATTTTTGACATACGATCCTCTCGTCTAATAAAATTTCTGGCCCTTACGTCTGTTGTGCGCAACACGAGATGCAGACAGCTGCCAACGGGGATCATGTTGCAGGAAATAATTACAAATTTCCATGAGTGGAAAATACAACCCACTTCAGAGACGGGACTCGTCTAACTCCATGCAATATGCTGACTAAAATAGTTTTTCTATAAGATCGATCGAAAATTTCATGAGTCGTGTTCTAGTCCCAGAAGGAATTACCTATATATCGTGGAGAGAGGTCTGGGGCTGGGGGGTGACGGGGAGCCAATCGATTGGACCGTGGTTCTATCTGGAACTGCAAACTGGGACGTCTCCGCTTTATGTCATCTCATCTCATCTGCTTGGTTACAGTAGCATATAGGAATGAATAATAACACTTATCATACTAATCACATAAATAAGTATAGGCCTACTATTTACCCAGTTGTTGGCTCTTTATACTAACCGTCACTTAAAAGAGTGTCTGACGTAAAAGAGAAATGGTAATGTTTTAATGGCACCGTATCAACGGAATCACGGAAATGTAGGTGGTTATTAGGGTGACACGTTTCAAAATAGAACGCCTGCTTCCATCAATCAGTCATCAGTTCATTAGAATGGATCCATTATGTGCCTTTGTCAATAACCTTCATTTTGAGTGAGAAATCCTTACCGTTTCTAATAGTCGTTATTAAATTAAGTATTACTAAAATGATGTAACTCTTTATAAAATCATACTTTTGTTATCTTGTCTAACTTAACGAGAGCGATAAGTTTCATTATAATAATGAAGAGGATGACAGGGATGATGATGATGATGATAATTTTTATGACAAAGACGACGACGATGATGATGATGATGATGAGGAGGAGGATGATGATGAGGATGATGATGATGATGATGATGATGATGATGAGGATGATGATGAGGATGATGATGATGAGGATGATGATGATGATGATGATAATGATGATGAGGAGGATGATGATGATGATGATGATGATGATGATGATGATGGAGAGGATGACGATGATGACGAGAATGCATGAGAGAATATGGATGTAAATGGGGTACCATGAATGGGATGGTATGGAATGGCGATGGGGAAGGGGACGATGGCAACGACGATGATGACCTCTGATGGATCTCCAATCTTGATGAACCAACATGGGGTGCAGTTTAAGAAGGAGGATGTGTTGTTGCTGATGATGATGTTGTTGTTGGTTGTGGATGTTGGTATAAGGATAACATGCCATCCTTGATATTGATAATGAAATCGATGGTGTCGGTGGTGGCTAATTAAAGGCGTTGTAGCACGTTTTTGCATATTATTGTTTTCTCCAATTTGTCCTTTAGTATTAAAGTTTATACAATATATTGTTACACTAGACGGTGAAACATCTCATTACACGACCCGATAAGCCGTTTACACAGAAAACGGTTGTCGGTATTTGTCGAAAATGGTGCGAAGTATAAAGCGACAGTTTTATGAAGTGTGAGAAGTAGATATGTAGGTCAGAGAGTTCAGACAGCAAGTAGTTGACCATTCAATCATTGTACCATATATAGAACTCTACTTTGAGTGTTTATGTATCTTTACATCACTTGAACTACCTTCGAGCGGCCATTTAATGTGAACACATTAAAATGGCCGCTCGATGGGAAATTGAATCGCACGGCTAAACCGAACCATGTACATCAGTTTTAGAACTTTCAGGAATGATTCGGGGGATTTATTTATAGTCATTGGTAACACTTTTTTTTATGAGTGCACTTTATTTCAATATAAGCAGAACGTGAAAACAAGTTTATATGATGTAAAAAAGAGACATGATTCGCACGTTGATGATGAAATCAAAGATTCTTAAACTTCTTATGTGCTATCAATAAAACTAGGTGCACTAAGGTTAAAAAGTAAAAAGAACATACAGGTACCAGATTTCTCTTTCAAGTTGGATATTTTGGTGACATGTGAACTTTTTGTCTTGATATCTTATGAAACAAATGATTGAGAAAAACAAATTACCAAAGAATATCGTGATAAAATGGTAAGTATATAACGGCAGGGGCGCCACCCAGTATCTAATGACAAACTATCCGCTTTCTACATGAACCCGAAACGTACAGTCGTCAGAGTAATGTCAAATATTAATTTGCCTATAAAGACACATTATTAAACGAAATAAATTTGAGAAAATTAAACGATATCAAGTTCGCATATTCAATTAACTATTTATGGTGTTTAACAGAATAAAAATACTTTGAAAGGAATCTCAAATTCATTTACATTTCTACTTGGGTTCATATCACAAGCTCCATGGCATGACGTTGCTTTGTTCTCTCTATAGTCATTATTTTCAAGTAAATTATAGCATGATCTTAAATCTATGCCCAGCTGAAAAAGTTCATAGATCACATCTTCTCAAACATCCATGTATCGATATGTAAAAACAGTCATGTTTAGTTTTAGTGTTATATACCAAATACGTTTCTTTGTGGAATTCCAAGTTTAATTGATTGATACAATATTTGAGTATATATAATTAACAAATCAATTGCTTATATGAAAGTAACCTATTATTAAAATATGACGTGATAACAAAGAAGAACTAATATAATCAAACCAACTAGAGGCAATGAGTGTGTGAAAGTGGCTTACAACTCGATCGAGGCAACATCATGCAAAGTCTAAGATCCCAATAAATTACAGCTTTAAAGGAGAATATGTATAAACTTTTACATTCTGTTATAATAAAATATATTTTTAATAACATATTCCTCTCAAAATAATATGACCTATACTATACATACAATGACCTATAACATTCACTTATGGCGACGTATGGGGTTTTTCCCACCCGTCGGTGTTATAAGTTATGTATAGGACGTATAATGTGGTTTTAATGTATTTGATAATTGAATGAGGAAGTTGGTTATGCGGGAAAAAGCAAATATAAGGTCATGCATTTTTGATTGTCAAGAATCTGTGGTGATCAACCACTTCTTCATTTATTGAAAAGACATCTGGGTGGCAACATGAGAAATACATGTACCTAGGCGTGACTGATCCAGATGTTCAATGTCTTGTATACTTTAATCTGAATGGCTATAAACCAAAGAAACAATTAAAACACTCGTCAATCGCCAGTGTTGTATGACTGCTTGTTCAACCTATTGCAAACACATGCATTTATGAGTTCACATTGAGCACCGTATTCTTTGTTTTCTCAGGTTTCTTCTGTTTTCAAATCGCAATTAAATTTTCCAGTCTTTTTTCAAAACGTGTTTAAGCCTCTTGAATAACAGAATACGACCCGGTTCTAATTAGTTACGGTTAATATATATAGAGCCATTGATTCTGTAGCTCATATGTTTTAACATGATTTATTAGCTAAGTTAAGAGTTACATATGATTTGATGGGATAGCACCAATATATAGAAACTAATCCCCCCAAACATAGTATTTGGGGTTGCGGCATTTCTGCAGGAAAGGTCGGATACGTGATAAGTTTACAGACGATGAAAATCCCATTTCTCATAATCGTCTTCACTATTTAATAAACTGGTGATATCTTCAAAAACAATACTTTTTCAGAGTCTGAGTGTAAGACTAGGTGTATGTATGATGAACTATACAAAAGACGTCAACATTCCACAGAGAAATCAGTGCGATCATATGGCGGTGTCACTATAGCGTGTGTCATTGTTTGGCTACAGCATTTATCGCCGGAGCAAATAAGGGTGACTTGCATTGGTTGAGATGACAGTTCCCAAAAGCTGCTGAGGAAAGGGGGTATTAGGTGTCGCTCGACCCGTCCCAGGGGATTACAGAGGAGCTGGCGTGGACAGGGGGACATGATACCGTTAAACCGTCACCGTACAGACCTTGTTCGGCAGACTTATCCACTTTTCATTATACATAAACTGGTCTTTTTCTATAAGATGTACTAAGTGACCTGAAGTTAAACGCCGCTTTCAAGAGTATTTAAATTATACCATGGCTGCTAGTATTATTGCAGGAAGAAAGCCCGCAACACCATGGTGGCAATGCATTGGTTGTGATGGTAGTGGGATGTTGAAATGATGGTAGTGGTGTTGATGCTGGTAACGGTAGTGGTTATGGTAGTGATGGTAATGATGAAGGTAATGGTGGTAGTGTTAGTAGTGGTAATGGTGGTAGTGGTGATGGTAATTGTGGTTGTAGTGATAGTAGTGGTAATGGTGGGAGTTGTGATGGTAGTTGTGGTTGTAGTGTTAGTAGAGTTGATGGTGGTAGCGGTGGTTGTATTGCTGATGGGAGTGATGACGGTTATAGTGGTGGTGATAGTAGCGGTAACATTGGTTATATATAGTGGTGGAAGTGTTATTGAAAAGATGGTGTAGGTGATAGCAGTGGGATGCTGAATTGTTTATAGTGAAGATCGTGGTTGCGTTGGAAGAGGAGATAGTGGTGTTGTGATGGTGGAGGTGGAAATAGTGGATGTAGAGGTGATATAGGAAGGTGTGGTGTGCTGTATTGACATGGTAATGGTTGATGTGCATAGTTGGGACGGGGCTAGTTAGGGTAATTGACCTAAGTTTATAAAATAATTATTAAAAACATAAAGTGATGAAACCTGTATTGACTGACGATAGTTGCAGTGAAGTGATTGCAACACATGTTAATAATGTGGTAGTTGTAGTAGAGATAGTAATAGTAGTAGCACCAACAACCAAAAAAGCAGTTGTAGCTTCTATCTATACATGGGTCTACTTTACCATATATCTGCACTCCTTATTAAAGCTTATCAGTTTGTATGATATGATCTGTTAACACCAAATAACAACATCCGTAAAGGTGTATTTCCTCTTAGAATAAATGCATTATTATCGATCATCTGTTGACGTGAAGCTGTACAAGTGGATGATGGCTGACCATGGTGAAGACTAAGAACATTGTTTCTGCATACTTGTCATTATCAACGTGAATTCAAGATGATTACTTTTTTTTAAAAAACATGTTTGACTTGTTATATAACACAGACCAATTAATATTAGTCATAAATTTTGATTTTTGAGGTTTGAACTGTTTCATGTTATTGGATGAGGAAAACAATTTTCCTTTTATATATTTTTTTCAAACCAGGAAGCATCATTAGCAAGTCGTGTATCTTCAAATATAATTATGCTCGCAATTTGCTATTCCATTTGACAAAGATTTTTCTTTCTTAATTCGTTATTTTTGTGTTTAGGAAAGGTATTTTTTCAAACCTGGAAAGAAGCGAACAACATTTCCTCTTATTAGATAGGGTAGTTGGCGGTAACATGATCCCACTACAGTCTTATCTTTCTCACAGCTCACGTCCAATTTACTCAAATTTGTATTGTTTATTAGGAATCTGTGACAACGTTGTCATTATATTTGTGTTTTGATAAATTACACAAGTGAAACAAGTTTGAAATAAATGCTTTTTGGAGCTATTATGTGTCATACGATCGATCATATTTTTAATGATTGCAAAATGCATGCAATGATAGGGTAGCAGAAGATGATGAATAATTTCATTAGTATATAAAGACATTTTCAAACGAAACACGAGAAGAGTAAACTCTATTATTTAATAATTACAATCTCCCCATTTCTCTTCATGTTTCAGCGACCATTTGTCATTCTATAGCGTTCCATCAAGCACTATCAGTCATCACCTGAATTCATCACCGCAAGCACGTAAACATCAAAGACGCCGCAGTAATTATTTCACCTGTGATATGCCACACAGGTGTCTTGATACGGCGGATAGCTTAGCGAAAACCTCCAACATCAAAAAAGATATCAATTATCAAATTAAAAACTGTCTGTGAAGCGCCATGTTGTAACTTGCCAGGATCCGTATTGCGATCAACACTAGAAAACAATAGAGTTGATTTATGAAGACTCGGGATAATGTGCAGATATCGGCCATCATCTTGGCTACTGGCATCAGGCGGTTAACTAGTGGTAGCCAATAAGAAGGGGAGACGGCGCGCTGCTTCCTCAAATGTAATATGTAAATGAATGTCTTATCTGTACATGTGTATTTATGATGAGGCCACGGATGGTCAGGCAGCGAGGAAATAAGGAAAGAATGAATTTGAGAAAGACGGATTTTGTTGATTTTTAAAACGATAGAGACAGAAGAGAGACACAAATAAAATATAGGTGGTGAAAGCGACGGAAACAGGATAAAGGAGAGAGAACTAGAAAGTGGACATTTTGATGACAAACATATGCAGGTTGCAGAAAAAATAAACTGTTGCAGAAACAGATACAGATAATATTTAGTTGTGTACTTATTGCTAAATTTTAATTATTAGTCTAGTCAAACACGTTGCAGTCTGTAACAAATACGCAAAACATGAAGAAACTGTGAAAGATAAAGAGTAAGAGACTAATGTATGATATGACTGCAAACTCCCCCGAGATTTCTGTTAACGAAAGCATGCCGCATTCACCACCATACACGTGAGCGGCTGTATAGATGTGGCCAGTATTCGATTAGAGAAGTTACGAGTTCACAAAATGACTTGACAGACCATGTTGGACAACGTGAAGTGCGTCACAATGATTTAATTCCCTTCAAATGTCATTAAGAAAACTGTAAAGAACATTCAAAATTTGATGAATAATTGGTTCTCTTAATATTCGATTGTTTAATAATCTGAGCAGATAAGAGGTTATGATATGCTTGAAATATCTTTGATGATGCAATGTCTATCAATGTGAGCAAACTATTGCGTGTTATCAGTACATGTATATAACGAAAACATAGGTTTGCCTGATATACAGATACAACACCCGCCCTGGTGAGCGGAAATAAGGGTGTAGCCAGGGCCATGTTCAAGAGAGGTAATCGCTCAATGATGCGTAGCAAGGCGAGCAAACTTCGAGGAATTTGCAACGTGTCGTTCAAGAGAGAATGAGCGCTACTTGAGCGCTAAATTGAGCAATCAATGAGCGATTATAAGCGCTCGCTGTTATGGAACGGAGCCCAGGGCCGCGTTCAAGAGAGGTTTCAAAGTTATCGCTTAATTAGCGATTACTTTTAAAACTCTCTTGAACGCGATTGCTCAATGTAGCGCTACGTAGCAAAGCGAGCGAACTTTGAGGGTTTTGCACAGTGTCGTTCAGGAGAGAATGAGCGCTACTTGAGCGCCACTTTGAGCAATCAATGAGCGATTATAAGCGTTCGCTGTAATGGAACGGAGCCCAGGTGTCACCAGGCGAATATACACACGCATATCCGAAAAATTTGTTAACATTATTAATGTGTATTCCTACCCTCAATATAAGACATTTGTAAATTGTCTTCCAAATCACCAAAAAGATATGTCCAAATCAAACAACCGTTACACAATATCTGTTCAAAACAGACAAGAAAATAGCCTACCATTGATGTAGCCTACCACCCTTGGCCTGCGGATACACACTGCGAATACACATATGGCATATATTTCGCATATATATTCGATTAGTATCTACAAATTCACGTTTTCTATTTGGATTCAAGATTTCCCCAGTATTTTTACTCAGGGTATAGTTCGGAGAAAGAGTGGGTTCATATATGTTTACGTTGATGAGTTCTATATCCGGAGTTCTTTCTTCCTCGTTCTATATCACCCAGTAATCCCAGTGTATGCCAATGACCCACTGAAGGTTTAATAACCAGGTATCTGGCCCTACCATCTTCCTTGCCATCTGTTGTGCAGCCTATCAGGTGTCCCGCTGCCAGCTTGTCATGCAAATATCTGTGGCCACGCCTACTACAACCTCATTTGCATATTGATTAAACGGTTCTTACCTCTTAATGCACACTGGATATTGTCCGGGATTATTTTTCGTCTAATATTTCAGATTGGAATTGAATAATTTTAAATATATACCTTCTCTGATGAATCTACGTGATTGTACATAATTACAATGTACATGAATAAGTTATTGAATATAGAGATTTTTAACATGTCAACGTATATTGAAGTCAAGTTGTGGTTCCTTATTCACCTGATATTTCAGATTGGAAGTGAATACTTTAAACAAAATTACATGTGTTTCCAACTAAGACTTTATCATTGTAGTGAATGAATTCCTGTCCTTGGGCAGCTTCTTCTATTTATTTGGTTTATCATTAATTTTAGGACTTTCTCTGAATTTAATAGGATACATAACTTATCTTAGATACGTCTTTCGAGGTTTTGTTGTAACCTTCTGTTGTTTGACTGAAAATATGACGGGTATCGCTTTCCTCATATATTGTCCCGAAACACCTTCTGTGGAAAGACCTGGCACAGGACGTTTGCTGATAGATAGCCGCGTTTTAAAAAGACAGTTCCACAGCCAATTTAAAATGAACCCCAATAAACATTTTTCTAGCATTTCCGACTGTACTTTAAAGTGTGATTGCCTTTCTATAGCTTCATTACGGCATTTCGATCTGGAAGACAGGCAAACACGTAAATAACATGATATAACACAAAAAGGGGATACTGTCCTCGCCATCAATTGGCTGGTATGGCGCTGTTCTCACGATACCAGAGACTATCAAGCTTTACCTTCAACAAACCTAGTATTGCTGGTATACTGATATTCAAACAGAGTGTCCACATCCCTCCCCGATACTCAGTGACCATTTGAGTTTCATCGATCATTAGATGACGCTGTTCATGGCACATCTTACTCTATGATCTCAACACTCTGCTTGAGGAACGTACGTCTTGTACCGGGCAAACAGACATACCCATTGCTTCAAACTACCCATTACCAGATGGTTCAACAGGGGTACAGAGTCCAAGTACATAATATATACTATGTATACTCTATGTTGCTGACCGATCATAAAGGAGAAAGCAGTGCGGCAGATCATAAGGCTTTTCATTTTCAAACGGTTGACTTGTTCATGGTCGTTAGAGGCATTGAAGGGATGCTATCATTCCCAACTGTGGTCATTTCAGGACAGAGATCAAGCCCCAAGAAAATATAATACATTTGTGGTGTGTCACTTATAATTATAACAATTATCACAGTTTTATGCAGAATCGTCAAATTCAACAAGCTGCAGGATTGGTAGGCTTATCCAGTGGTGACACAATGGCATTAACGAAGTGAGGGGAAATAGGGTCAGAAGCCTAGATATACTTTCCATTCTATATGTAATTACATTGAATATAGACGCTTTGACATATCTGGGAAGCGCTTCAATCGGCATTAATTTGTTATGTTATACTTGTTTGTTATTTGCTATAAACCTCAAAGTGGTATAGCAATCTTTAAATTTTATTTTATAAAATATTAACTTCAAATATGTCACACAGCAGGCATTGTTAACATGAAGTGGAAATTACAAAGAGATTTTTTTTTAAAAAGCACATAAATTATTCAATATGTCTAACATGAGACCTACATAGGGCTGATCATAGCGGATAGAGTTGAAATATGAGAAGGCGATATTTAACTTGTCATATAATACTTTTTCTGGAATGGAGATGTTTGCAAAGGTTTTCCTTCGTATGAAATATATTTGCTTTTTCTCAAATTTCCAAGATACAAATGATTAAATACAGGCCGGCATATTTACATCACATGGCAGATGATCGTATTTCAATAGGGTTGATATTACACACTCGAACACTGTGTCAACACCCAACCATAGGCGTACTAGGGTCGTTCTACATTTCCTTGCATATAAGGACTCTAAACAATAAAATGAAATTTAAAACAACAATAAAAATAAGATCTTACCATAACATTTATATGAATTGAAAAATCGAATATACTATAAGCTTGTTTTAATTCATATACACAGAACTGCTTTAGAAAAGATCCAACAACAAAAAACAACATTAAACGAAATCGAATCCAAGACTACATTTGGAATACATTTGAGCATCAATGCAAAAAAGGTCCTGTTACAAACACAATTATGAATATAATATTTTCCCTTTAAAGGGGCAGTAGCACATTTTTTGCGAAATTTATTTTTTCAAATTTCCCATTTACAATGATAGTTTATGTCATTTATATTTACTCTCAAGGGTAAAACATCTCATAACACAAACCAATTATCCGTAGTTGTTATAACAGTGTTGCTTAAAAAGCAAACTTGCATGGCGGCCATTTTATTGTGAACATAATTTATTATTTCGAAAGACAAAACGATTCCCATGGCTTTAACGGAACCATGTACACTCGTTTTTTAACTTGATTTTCCGAAGAGAGAAGGGTGTTTTACTATTGGTGACATTATTTTTCAAATACATTTCATCGACGTATTTCAGCGAAAAAACGTGCTACTGCCCCTTTAAAAAGTGAACAAATGAAACATTGTTATATTTGGGATCACACTTTCTGCAATAGCACACATTTTGGTACTTTTGGGATTCGAACTCGTACCCTCAGAGTCAGAGTGAGGCAGCATGCGCCAGAATCGACCGTGCCAACAGCTTACGTTAACACATTCTATAAAAGTAAACGCTAATATAATGGTTTGTAGAGCTGTAGATTATTTTCAACTTATTGGATATTTTTTCTGTTAATGACAACCTGTCGTTTGGAAATGTTTACTATTGGTTTTTCAGCAAATTAACATGTCAACACAATGTATGAAAATGTGCATACATGTCTTGACATTTTAATTAACCGAAAATTCTAAGTTGTCATCAGCACAAGTCTTAATCTAATTCTTTTAAAGTGTCTAAACTTTTATAATCACATCTGTGCAGTATCGCTCCTGGGTTATCAACTCAGTTGGCCAACTTGGTCAAGCCTGAAGATATATATTGGGCCCTTTATAATCAGGGTAAAAGTACCCTACTTCCCACGAGTTTAAGGGACATCAAGCCAACATAGTGTGCAAAATTGCAGAAGTCTTTCTGCGCACAACACCGTCTATGCATAAAGGTGATATACTCTTAAAGGTACATCCATTGTGTTGCTGGGGTCACATATTGCAAACGTTATAAATGGTGATACTTTATCGAGAAGTACCGACTGTTACCGAAAACTACCATTTTGATGAAAGTAGACTTAGCATATTGACAATATGAAGGTAAAAGAAGTGATTTCTGATCGAAAACCGGACAATGCCCAGCGTGTGGCGCGCGTCAATGAGTCAAACGTAATTTTGGAATCTTATTTATAACAGACACAAAGACAAATTTGAGTTTATTATGTTTAATAGGTAATAGAACTACTGTGCATGCAAATGGGAAGTACAGTTTCGGTTTCTGCACATGCATAATGATGTTACTCAATTTTAATTGGAAACTAGTAATTATGATATATTTGGCGATTGGGATTAAATATGCAAGCTGAGTGAATTTATTTGTACTGTAGACAGCACATGTTGTGAGTTGGAACGTATTAAAGCCAAATAAAAATTTATGAAACACAATGGATGCACCTTTAAAGAGGATTACAGTAAATATATCCTAGCAATAGACTGCTTTCCGGAATTCGTACCAAGATTTCAATAGAATTGAAATGACTGTAAACAAAATATCATTTACGCCGAGAGGTATTGTGCAAAGATATAATGAAGGTATTATATTGTAGATAGACATATTACTACAATAAGACAGCAATGTGACAAATGATTCTATCGTATGCCAGTAACATTGGTTGACTGCATCATCGATGTTTGATCATTTGACAATATGTTAGTGAAGAAGTGTGGTATTCTTCTGGGATATAGTGAAAAGTAATCGATTGAAGTACCATCATTTGCCGGTAAAATTGGTTGATTCCGATATTGATGAATAATCTATATAAGTAATCAACCAAGGTTGATCATCAGAGTTTGCCATATCTGTGCCATTAAAGGATTATTGTAGTGTACAAGATGAAGACCATATTAAGGCTTTGCATGATTTATTATATCCCAGTGAATGCTTGAATATTGCAATCTATACCCAAGTGGCTCTGTAGCTCACCAGGATTAACAATAAGTGTTATTATTAAACTGAATTAAAAATATGTCAGCAGTTAGTGGCTTCTATGCTAAAATGGCCATGAAAAAGGAATCTAAACATAGGATTTGACCATTTTAAAGTATGTTTTAAAAGTCTCTAAATTGGGTTTGTAGAGCGTGCCCTTTACATGTTTACATGTATTTTATTTATTGGGGCATCATCAATAGCACATTTCATTAGCCGCATCGGTAAAGATGTATAACATAACATTTAACAGGAACAATCATCAAATCCAAATGGGCTTAAGCTTCTGCGTCACGTGGTCACGTAATAGACATTCCTCAAGTTAAAATTTCAATTGGCCAAGAAGCTTATAAACAACATAAAAAGACGTAAAAAGTATGTTAATGGGTGTGACCATTGTGGACTATATCAGACAATCGCCCATTATAATTCAATTCTACACACTCTTACACGTTTAAATATGTGATGAAAGTCATCTGTGATAGATAAAGCATATGCACGTATCAACATGCACCGTTTGTTATCGATAGACGAGCAGAAAGAATAATTAAGTTACAACATTTCTTGAATGCTACTGTGTGTGCTACTTTGGTTGCATGATAAGGAATAACATAGAATAGCATTCTGTTCTTGACATTCTAATATCAGTTAATATTTCAGACTAATTACATTAAGAACATGTGCTTAAAAAATTAAACAACAGAACGTTAACAATGTTCTTTGGCTTTTCCACATTTGGCATTCGTATAGCACATGTTGTAACATATTACACACTTTACACTATATAGAGGTGATTTAAAGATATGTCATGTGATTTAATGATATGTCATTTGTATTAAACTATTTAATGATTAGGTATCGAACGAGGGAAAGCTACCTATGACGATCGTACTGACAATGTGACGTCACAACTGAAACTATTGTGACATCATACGTACATTTAATACATTGCATTGTCTGGTAAATATATCCCCACAGTCGTGTATGTATGTATGTATGTATGTTTGTATGTCTGTATATATGTATGTATGTATGTATGTATGTATGTTTGTATGTTTGTATGTTTGTATGTATGTATGTATGTATGTATGTATGTATGTATGTATAAATGTATGTATGTATGTATGAATGTAGTTTGGTGTTTCTAAAGTATTGAATCATCAGCAGATTGAACAAGTTTTAAACCCTGGTGCATTCAATTCCTCTCTGTGTAAGCATTAATTATTAAAATCGACATGCCATTATTCTACAGGTACATTAACTATATCAGTAGAGTCTCAAGAATAAGTTAATGTCTCCACTTGTTAATTAATTATAAGCCTTCATCATGATCTATTAAAATAAAATCACTTCTGGTTTTTGCTGTCAAATTAGACCTCCTTTGGTTTGAGATATCCCTAAACTTTATTTTTTTTACTCATGTAAACATTTTAATCGTCATTTTTTTCATAGTTTATGTGTCTGTATTTTAATTATGTCCTATAATAGACAAACACTGATGCTTTAAGCTCTCGCTTTAAGGTTATTGCTATTGAAAATCGTCCACAATATATTAACGATATTCATTAATTGACCTTTGATTGACATTTCATACTGGTTGCGTGCATAGAACAGGCGCACTTGTCCGTGTTAGCCTTTGTCGCAGTCCCGAAATCGTAATTCCTCCAATGATGTTGCCCTTATTTGAATGGTTATTCTCACTAAAGCAAGTCTAGTTTTCCAAACCTAATCAAATTTCAATTAAGGTTCTATTGTAATAAAATCATTATATTCTCATTGAAGAATTGCATTGTTACATTCAAAGGTTATTTACATTTACCATCTCTCTTCGATTTCAGTACTAAGTGTATTGTATGTATCTAAAGTTTAATAAAGTGTTCATTTCAAATTACCTAGCTAATTACAAATATTGAAGAACATGACATTTTTTTTAGAAATTTTAAAATCTTTATGGATCTTTATTGAATTCTGACTTGCGCAAGTCCACTTTTCTAGACGTTCTCACTTGTATCAAATTCCACAGAATGATTTTTGTAAAATAAATCATATTGTTAACCTTTGCAGTAAGTCTACATTTGTATACAAATACGACATATTGTGGGACTATGTATTTTGGTTAACTGATGCTATCAGTTTAGTCAAGTATGTATAATGACAATAGATTTCTGAAAAAAATGTACTCTTTGTTAAAACTATGCGATTATGTATCCTAATATCAATCAAAACACCAAAACATGTTGCTCATTTGAAGTTTACAATCACATTTAAACAGAAAAGGAAGAACATATTCCGTAATTTCAAAGAAATAAATAACTGCCAATCCACAGAGCTTCTAAATCTTTGTTCGGTTTATTCAGTGGAAGAGTGCACAAGCAAAACCATGGAAAATCCATTACAATATTCAGTTTCACTCGCAAGTTTCCATTTACTTGCATTTGGAATAATTTCGAATGAATTTGGGATCGTGTTGCAAGAATCATTAAAGTTTATTTGAATATCAATGTAATGTGATAGCCACCAACTGGTAGTGAAATCCATACTAACTGGGACTATGCATTTCCCAAACAGCCAATCATATAATTAGTCAATATAAGGTGACATTTCGGAATAAAGCTTTTAAACCTGGATGTAATCAATCCGAACATTGTCTTGACAAAGAACTTGAAATGTGGCCAAAATTAAAGAATTATAGAAGATATGATCACGTTTATTTACTTTTTCCATGTATTTTTGCTCAAATGTTAAAGCATACTTTATCTTAAACGTCATTTTTGGTGTTTCGTTTTGGCAAAACTAGAATAGTTTTTATAGGTTTTAATACATATTCAAATATGCATGTCATGAATAAGGGACTTAATATTCAATTAGACTTCATATATATTTGGTTTTATGTTAGTTATACTGGGTCAGTTCATTTGTGCATGTTCAAATATGTAGGTCATGATCTTCAGAGGGGTAGAGAGCATATTTAGTCTTGTATGTTACTATATAAGCGTTATACATTGTCGAAACATGGATGCCATTTATAGCAGAGCTTTACGATATAATTCGACATCATTTGGTTCTTTACTTTAACGGTATTTGTTATACACATACATGACATTTAACAAGAAAATACCAAAATGTAGAACAAAACTTTATCTTCAGTTTAACAGCGTTTAAGTAGGAGGCAAAACACAATTTGCATATTCAAATATACATGACATATAACATAACTCCTTAATTTGGCTTCAACTTCATTTGGCTTCAACTTCATTTGGTTTTAATTTCATTTGGTTTTAATTTCATTTGGTTGTGACAAAACTTTTGATTCTTCAACAGTCTGATTAAAATCGACGGTTTTCCGTGGAATAAAAAATCCAAAATAGTGCATCTACCGGGATACGAACTCGTTCGTGGGAATCTACAGAACCTGTTCGTATCCCGGCAGATGCAAAATTTTGCAAATTTTATTCCTCGGAACAAGGTCGATTTTAATCAGACTGGATTCTTCAACGCCGTTTGGTCTTCAGTTTGATGATACCGCCATCTTACTGAAGAAGGAGAAGCAGGAAGATCTCAAACCGAAAGTTGAAATATAAAACAGCACTTTATCTTTTAGTTGTATTTAACGTGTTTTGTCTTTGCATCCACGATCAGTATTTGATCTACATATTCAAATATGCATGATATATTAGAAGTCTGAAGATACCAAACCCATATCATATACAAGCTGTGTTGGGTCCGCTTACCTCTGATAAAACCTACCAGGTTACAGTAAGAGAATATATATGCTCTTTCATAAATAATATGTTTAGTGTACTCTTGTTCCATGGGGTTCTATTCGCATAAATTCCTAGCGCCATGAGATACCAAGTGTCACATTCTAAAATATATCCATGTGAATTACAATACGAGTCCGGGGATTATACATATATTGTATATATATATTATGTCATATTCCACATATTGGGCATGGTTTACAGCCCGGATTGTATAGCATCCAGAACATGATCGAACACCCAGGACACACGGTATACGACTGGCGATGATAGGAATGTGAAACTGTACCATTTGCATCATACCAGCATACCATTCCGTCATATATTCATATAAACAATAGTGATGACAGGATCGTATTTTCATAAATCTCTTTCTGAATTGCAATATTAACAACACATTAAGGATCATATTTGCATTGCGTCCTATTCAATACACTAATCATGATAAACCGCATTAAAAAAGTGATTGGATATATAGTCCAAAGTAGAGGTGTGTTATTGCAATGACGATAACACTTTTACCACTTCCAACACATAGTTTATATACTAGCTTTCAGACATCCAGTCCTTGATTTCAGTTCTCTTTCGTGGTGACAACATGGCAAATTAATTCTAGTCAATGGTCTGTACCCCCCAACAGTATATATGAGTGTGTTTAAAGAGATAAATTCAGTGATTGAGAAAGTTTTATTACTTACTATGCTATTTTGATTAACACAAACGGCGACGGATAGGGATATAGCGATCGATGAATTTGCAAATAAATAGCATTCATTTATCTCTAAAACCAGGCTGTATTATTTGAATGTGATATACATCGCTGCTATAACGTAACTAGAGAGAATGATATTACACGGATCCAGCAAATACGTCTTGGGAATAACATACCGCGAATACCACAGTGATGTCAGAAGGCTACCTGTTTAACGTTAAGGGGGTTAATGCATGGAACAACGGCCCATTGCAAACATCATTGTTTATCTGGCTTCAATTTGAATACATGATGTTTATAAAGTAAGGGATAACTTTCAAAGACGTTAGATGTTATCAGAATGAAGAAAATAAGTGCAATAACGTGTCGTGTATACTTTCTGCATATGGTGATCACGAAACGATCCCAACATCGCTGTGTGCGCCATCTGGTTTAGTGCCGTCTGCGCGCTGAGTATCGTCTGCTCGGCTAGCACGCGAGTAACCCGGTACACAGAGGCAGTGTTTTTGACTGAAATCGCTTACCCACCTCACGTTAGACAGGTAAAGACTGCCAAGCGTATACTTCCATACTTAAAATACCACGGGTCGGAAAATTAAGCACGGAAGGACTGGAAACCTAACGGCAGAGGGCAACGGCAATAACGTGCATGTATGCGTGATGACAAGGGTAGTGGGTCCTACCTTGATATCGTCTTTGGGTTCTTCCTTCACTTTGACGGGTAGATCCTGGGCACCTGCTTTAAAATCAGTCGAGCTTGTGTCCATGGTAGAATAATCGGTCGGCAGAAAGCAGAAGCAAGTCCGCCTTTCTATGCTACTTGAGCGCTACTCGGAGAGAGAGAGAGCCGGGCGTTGTGCTACATGATACTGGTTACACTCCGCTGTATTGACTTGTAAACCGAGCCGCCTGCAACACGACCCGCCATATTGATACTAATAACAGTCAGGGCATGTGAAGGCGAGCAGTGCTTGTGTAGTGGCTTACTCTTCTCATGGCGTAACTAGTCTAACTCCTCCCCCTCACCACGACACGCCCTCCACACCTCCCCTTCACTTGACAATGACACAACAGCCATGTTGTGCCATGTGCTCCGAGTCAAAGAAAAGTGAACACCAACTGAAACGCTGCCCCTGATTGCGTGATTGGATTGTGTGATGAAGGACGAGAGGGTTGATCTGCAAACACTGCGTCCACATGTCACACAAGTGAACACCGCACAGTCTACAGTAGCACAGGGCAGTGGTGACGCTTTTGAAACTACTGATTTGGCATTATTGCCATATTATGTTAGAAATACATGCCATTTAGATAGTCGAAAAATATAACAAGGTTACATTTGGGATAACACTACCTTCAATAGTACAAATTCTTGTACTTTTTCGGGCCGAGCCCCAAGCGGGATTCGAACCCACACCCTCAGAGTAAGGCACCTATCGCCAGCATTGACCGTATCGTGTGGTAAGCTGTTGTTACTGTTAGTTTTGTACTATTGCAGGTAGTGTTATCCCAAATGTGACCTTGTTATAGCGTATTATGTGTTAATGGGTCATTTATAAAGTCTGACAATAGTGTACACTTCTGCTATAATAGAACACAGTTGGACGTAGGTACGTTGTTGAAAGTACTTATTTGGAAGGATATCATGTACTAATGCATTATTTACAAAGTCTGACAATATCGGTACACTTACACTACAGTAGGAATGAGTTGGTTTCAGTTCCTTCTTTAAAGTAATGTTTCGCAGCATAATGTATAGAGACAACACCATAACATGTAAAACAAGTCTGCTAATGATTCCAATATCAGGCCGAAATTCAATAAGAACAATGTGAATTGACCAATAGAATCAGTGACAAAGTCTGGTTAGATAGTGAACATGCCCTGACCAACCGGTGGCACCCAGCCGTCGCTATATATATATATATATATATATATATATATATATATATATATATATATATATATATATATATATATATATATATATATATTGGAAACACATTGCTTAGAATTTTGGTTTAGGTCTTTTTCCAGATGTGATATTTGTGTATATTTTTTATATATGCATTCATTTTAAAATATTACCGATGAGCAGTGGTACATTCGTCCAGTGTGACAAAACCATGAACTACACGACATAAGATAGAACAGCTTACTGAATACATATATATATATATATATATATATATATATATATATATATATGATTACGATGATTTCATTATTATTCACAAGCATGCTTTCGACCATTACGGATCTCATCATACACTCAAAGATACACACAACATATACGTTTTTCGAAGCTGTATAAAGACAAAAATTGCACTGTTTGTTTCTTCTTTCTGAGATCCCTTTGAATTCGTCAGTGCAGGAGGTTGTCGTTATAGTAGATAGGCGGTCTACAAATGGTAGGAGACACCTGGTTCCCGGTGAACATTTCCCTTTTGTGATGTAGATAATATTGACGTTTACCAACTTTTAACTAGACTGGACAGGTTCTGAACTATCATTGATATAATTCTAAGTTGTAGTCATATCGATAATTAGTTGATGGGATAGCACATTTACAGCGTTACTTATCAGAAAATGTATTTCAAAAATCATATTCTACATGTATACATAAATGTATGTATATCTGAAACGTTTTACTGACAAATCTGTTCTTCGGTTGTTTGTTCATCCTTTGTTGATCTACGCTAACGAGTTTGATATATCATAGCCAAGGGATAATTGCATTCATAAGATTTTTTTATATCAGGAACAACGCAACTTGTTTCGAAATAATATTCTATTTCAAGACGGACTTTCCAGAAATAAATTTATGTTGCAAATATTAATAAGTTTCTATTTGCTAACAAAATGCAATAAGTATAATTGTCACAAACTTGACCATGTCCCCCACCGCCATCAAGAAATGAGCTTGAAGGATGGACACACAGTTTCTTCAGCGTAGTGAACTTTTCATGTTTCCTTAAATTGTTATTATACCGGGCTAAACACATTTTTAAAACTTTTCAAAGTCTCGTAAATAAGGTCAAGGTCACCCAAATCGACTAGTATCTGTGTAATCCCAAAATGAAGACTGGTATCAAATGTGTGCAGAAGTTCATGATATATCTTGCTAACAACATTTACAAAATTGGTCAAAGTCACGTAGTGACCTTAAAAATGAGGCCAAGGTCACTCAAATTAAGTGGTGTCTTGGTATTCCTCAACTGAAGTCTAATGCCAAATTTTAAGACTAGGTGCAGCAGTTTATGAAATATCACGCAAACAGTATTTTAAATACTGGTCAAGTCTCGTAGTGACCTTGAACATGAGGTCAAGGTCACCCAAATCAACTCGTGTCTGCGTATTCTCCGAATGAAAACCGGTACCAAATTTGAAGACAGTAGGTGCAGCGTTTCCTGAGAAATCGTGCTAACAACATTTCAAAAACTGGTCAAGTCTCGTGGTGACCTTGAACATGAGGTCAAGGTCACCCAAATCAACTCGTGTCTGCGTATTCCCCTAATGAAGACTGGTACCGACTTTGAAGACTCTAGATGCAGCAGTTCATGAGCTATCGCGCTAACAAGAATACCTGTTTGGTATTCTCGAATCTTGGATATTGGTGATTTCGTCAAGTATGACATCAACGCAAATATCATACACATTTGAACAGCAAGATTCTTGAGGCCAACTTTTTCTTTGTGAGGAAACACGCCCATTTTGAGTATTACCTGCTATTCCTCCAAGCTCTGTCCAGACATTTGTTAATACGAAGTAGCAATAGAACCTAGGTTGGGCTGATGAAGACTTGCTTACAGAAAGTCAGTCTGCTGATAACCTTTACACCAACAGCAATAACATGTAGAGGATGCCTGTCTTTTGAATAATACCATGTTTATCTCATCCAGTGAGATAACACACTTATTTTGGCGCAACCTCACGAGATGAGATAATCATGGTATTTTTCAAGAATTGGCAGATATTCTATTTGTTATATGACGTTATCCTTGTAATTATACCACAAGAGGGTCGTTTTCTATAGGGAGGCCGATTGAGTATCAATGTGACGTCATAACATTCTTTCCGTCAGACCATTGTTTTATGACGTCAAATTATATCAGTCATGTGAAACCATTAGGTTACTCATCAAAAACTGTATTCTACAGGAGATATCGTTTGATAGCATATTTTGCACAATGCCCTGTCGTCGTCAACTACATGAGATCACAATGATTTTACAACATCGCGTAATGACAAATTCTATGGCGTCATAATCATGATGCTTTGACATCATCGCATTGGAAGTCAAATAGCAGTGCTGTGCTCAGAGATAAAATATGTTTCTTGAAACGTAATGAATAATAATTTTGGATGATAAATAGAATCTCTCCCTCGTGTCTTCTGATATCCAATATATCAATACTCGTTGATTAAAGTAAAAATATCCTCGACAAGCTTCGGGTTTTTGTAACTTTTATCAACTCGTGTTGATATATTTTATGTCACAAGATACTTTGTTGAGATTCCCTATATCTTCACTGTGGCTTGATTGACAGTTTATTTCAGTGTTTGGTAAGCAGTATTCATTGCTTGTCATATAATAAATATCTAGTATATACTATTCTAATGTCTATAAAGTTTTACTCATGTTCACGTTCATAACATAGGATTTGCGTGATGGACACATATTGACGATTCAGCTCTCGTATCAAGCTTATGGCAATATCACTTTGCACTCATGGCATATAGAACAATATTAGCTGCCTAGTGTGGAACTGTGACACTGTCTAGCATAATGACTGTTTGAACCGGATAAAGTTTATCATGTAACTCCTTGCGTCAAGAGCAACAGTATATACCTCCCTCGTTAAAACAGAATAAATGCAACTGGTGCAAAGTAAGAATGGAAGATTACTCTGATCGCACAGCAAGTTAAACAACATAATAAAAGGTTTTCAATGTCTTCATAATTAAACCATCATACAGCAGCGTACCGAATATTTGTTCACCTAAATGTGTATCTTAGTACAAATACCATGTATAAATTGACGTTCATTGTATATAACGTCAATAAAATTCCATTACATTCAATGACAAGGAATCATCATATATCCATGACAAAAATCATCATTCTCAAACGTATCCTATGATCGTCACGTCAGTGGTGCATGATTTTGGACGTTGGCATGATGACATAGACATGTGGAAGAGCTTAATATTTGAAAACTTAATTTTAGAATAACAGTTTTCATATCGACTAAATGAGAACAATTTCATCACAAATACGAGTATTAAGAAGAAAACTATGATGTATGTGTGATCCAGTTCGTCACTTACTGAATATTTCACAGAAGAAAATATCAACTATAGTTTTAAAAAGATTGACCCCTGGTCACTTCAAGGAGCTGCCAAAACTGTAACTGTTTACTATGAGATATATTAAAATTTGTTATGGAACACTCAACTGTCTTCTTTTAATGTAAAAATACAAAATGATCTGTTTAGTTTTCGCATTGATACGGTGCTTCAAATTATACGAATTACACGCTATTTGCACTGAAACACACAAGTATAGGTGAACAAACTGTCGATGTGCACCTGTATAATACACTTCCGCCCGTAGTAACAGAAAACCTGCGTCGTTAAAACAGAATAAACGCAAACTGGTGCAAGTAGATTTTGAAGCTTATACCCGGTTCCAAGTTAAACCGAAAAATTAAGTTTAGCATTGTTGTTGTAAGTAAACCATCATGTGATACATTTTACATGTAGTAAGTAAACTATCGTCGTGTATTTAAACAAAATAAAACCAACCTGTTTCATGTCACTATCTGAATGCTAGTATGGACACTTGATCGACTGAGTAGAGGCCTCTCTTTAATGCATGGAGCCAAACACAGAGACAACCCGATATGCTCCAAAATATGAAAAGGCTTTGTGACATTTGCCTAATAAGCACTGAAACAATATCTCTTAAAGAGAATATCAATCAACGCCCTGTTATTACCATCATCAGGTCCATTGACAAGGCGTCCCAAGTGTCATAAAGATGAATTATACAAGGTAACCATGTTAATACACGGCAGTTTGACTGGACTCCCATCACTATAGCAGGGGGAGGACCTACGTGTCCCTTTCTCTCTTTCTCTCTCTGTATGTATGAGCCACACATAGTGCTGAAATTATTCCACATTAAAACTTTAATGCGTTATGAACCTGATATGTGTTTTATTAAATGAATAAAATCACAAGAAAAGTGGATATATATCCTTTTTATTGCAATGGAAGCAGTATTTCTATATCGGTGCTAACGTCGTTTCCAAATAACTGTTAAAAAGTTATAATTGCCTTTAACAAGATGTTGGAAATGTGCAGAAAGATATTTCAGCTTCACATTTGTAAAGGTTACGTAAAGTTCATCACTATGCCCATATGCATGTGTGTCATTATAGATGAAAGCGAATTGCTACTGCCCTGTGTAACTATAAACTGGCTATGAAATTATTTTAGTGAATGGGAATTTTAAATTTATGAAGAAAAAACATATGCTTCAGTGTGAGACAAAACGCGCTATCCTTTACCCCTTCGGCCAGATCGTTGATGATTCCGAATAACCCAGAAACTTTGAATTGCAAGTTAAGTTATCGTCCATATTATTCGTCTTAAACTTAATTCAAACTAACTGCTTCTAAAGAATGGACACACCAAAGATCGATAGAAAGTCTATAGTTTAAATATTCATACTTCATGTAGAAGTTTCAAAAGGTTTCTTGTCCGCATACGTTTGCTTTTCCTGACACTATGATATCGTACTGCTGAGGTGCAGACAGTCAGGATGTAGTGGCTGCAGCCTTTATTCTGAGTTCGAACACTGTTACTCCAAAAGCCTTTGATATTGGAGTCTTACCATTTTGAAGGTAGATTAATTCTCCTTGGTAATATGTGTTTCATGGTTAACATTGATGTTTTAAGTGTTGAAAATGATAATGATTTGACACCTAAAGTTCAATCTCATTCACCTTTTAACGGGTTGTGGCTTTGATTTACGTATTCCAGTAAGTAATCATGCATATTTTTATAACATATTGATAAAACGTACAAACAATAGCTCTCCTTTTCACCATCCTGTCACTAAACTGTCAATGTGATCTTTTCGGATATTACACTTGCTATTGAAACTGATTGACGTTTTGTTTAACTAAGACATAAAATTGTATATTTATGTTCTCTGAATCGACTTGAAAAAGAGTCGTGAAGAATGAGCCATATCATAATCATCGACTGAAATATTTTACAAACGAATAGCTCAACATTTTAGCCTAAAATGTCTCTCTAATGACGTGTCACTGCACAGAATATAACCCGTATTGACTACATGTATGTAAATCCTGACTTGGAGAGTATAAAAGTGACAACAAGTGTTCCATATAACGTTAATGAAACGTAATTACCTGAACGTGTAGCAGAGAAAAGTGGAGCTCTCATCGTTGATTGAATAATAAAATTTAGAAATGATGCACCAACACAAGCCTTCAGGGGCGCTGCAATAGAACCCAAAAGGAACCCAACTGCAGCAAGCCAGAAATGGAGCCGTTTACATGGCTAGCGCAGTTTTCCACTTACATGGGTATAATTGCCCACGCCCTGTATTTCAAAATGTGACGCGCTATGCAAATGAAACTCATCTTTGAAAATGTCAGAATGTGGTACTCCGATAATACATTTGCAGTTCAAGTTTGTATCAAGTTTGTATCAAGTTTGTATCAAGTTTGTATCAACTCAGTATCAACTCAGTATCAACTCAGTATCAACTCAGTATCAATGTTTTATCAATTTGTATAAACTTTGTATCAACTTTGTATCAACTTTGTATCAATATTATATCAAGTTTTACATTTTTATCATGTTTGTGGCAAGGTGGTTTCAAGTTTGTATCGATTTATAACAGGATTGTTTCAAGTTTGTATCGATTTATAACAGGATTGTTTCAAGTTTGTATCAAGTGTGTGTCAAGTTTGCATCAAGTGTGTGTCAAGTTTGTATCAAGTGTGTGTCAGTTTGTATAAAGTTTTATCAAGTTTTATCAAGTTTTATCAAGTTTTATCAAGTTTCTATAAAGTTTGTATCAATTTGTATCAAGATTATATTTGTATCAATATGTAACAAGGTTGTGTCAAGTTTATATCAATTCGTAACACGGTTGTTTCAAGTTTGTTTCAAATGTGTGTCAAGTTTGTATCAAGTGTGTATCAAGCTTGTATCAAGTTTGTGCCACGTTTGTATCAAAATTTTATAGAATTTGTATCAAATTTGTAACAAGATGGTATAATATTTGTAACCAGATGGTATCAAGTTTGTTCAAGGGGGTATATCGTCTTTCCTTGACAAATACCATGTGAGGTAGAGAGAAAATATAAGTTATTTTCACTGGAGCTTGATAGACAGTTTATTTCACTGATAAATCCAAGTATGTCATTGCTCGTCATATACTAAACAGGCGTTAATAAGTTTTATCAAGTGTGTTATGTTATGTCAAGTTATGAAGTTTCTATAACATGTGTTTCAAGTCTGAAATGTTGTCTCTAAACGTCTCTTTCCCTAAAGGTTAGAAAGAAGGACGACTGCAATAAATCAAACGACGTCTGCGAGATGACTGGACTATGCTTCATCACATACATACAAACGGACATTAGATGGTTTCCCAGACAATTTCATATATGCCTGTGGCATGAGACACATATAATCGTAATTTCACAATTTTCTTATTGTCAATATTTCTTATTTGCTGTGTCTTCGCTGTATACGATTTTTTAAATAAATATATGACCCAGCCAGTCTCCCATAAACTCCCTAATGTCACACTGCAATTAAGTTTACAATGACTGACTATAGACACTCATAGTAGCACATTACAGTTTAAAAACGTCTTCATCAGAAGTTGGTGTTACTAAATAAGTTCAGTAGATGCAGGAGAATGTCAGGCATATTTTTGAATATGTAGTTTTCAAAATAATAAATAAATCATTTTTTTTAAACATTTTACTATCAAATTTACACACCAGGACTGTATCAATACTTCAATAATTTTGATAGTGCAACCTTGTTCATTTAGCAGTATGCAATCATATTTTTCAATATTATACATGTGTAGACTTTGGTTCAAATACGTATCGGTAAAAGAACCACAACAACGAAAGTATAAAAATGCTTTACGAAAACATTTAAACATCAGACAAATGAACCGAACGGGAGTCTTTGAAATTAGAGAAAAAGTAATATTAATCAGAATTTTTTTCATATTTATGCGGTGTTGACATTATCAATTTAACAAATCCGAAAGGAGAAATTAAAAGTTCTCAAATTAATGTCTTATTTCAGTAGACAGCTGATTGAGATTGTGTTGTGACATACGGTTAAGTCTCCCAGTGAAAGATCAGAGCTATTCAGATCAGATAACACCTTGATACAAAATGTCATAACACCAATAAACAGTAGTGTACAGAAACGATGATGAAAGGCTTATGAAACCGAAACCTTTGATGGCAACTTTTTCAAAAGAATTTAAAAGTTTTATTGGTCTTTTTAACTTGTATTATCTTTATCGTTTTAGAAATATAACTTCATTGTCATAAGCAGATCGTTGTTAAATTTTATATTAAACGATGTATAAGGGGCGTTAAAGTGAAATTTACTTAATTTCATTAAACAAATATGTTGGTAGGTGCCAACATACCATACATGCTCCTTTCAATGGCATTTAAAAGTTGGTTACATGAAGGAGAACGAGTTCTATGGATATACAACTTCTTTATTCCAGGAGTGCGGCGTTTCGGTGTAGATTTTAAGACCCTTGTCAAGCAAATCATTGCATTGCAAAACATTTGACATGTATACATGAATTCATTACTCACCCGTTGAAAATATCACGGTTTAATAAATCTACCGTGTTATTACACTTAGTGTAATAACATCGCGTGCTTTTGATTGACGTGACGTCATAATGGCAAAAATATGACGTCACAATGTCAGCGCCGCGGTCGAAATGGAGTATGTCCCATGTATCGACGAGTTTGTGGAATTAATTGGCATTTAAATCAGCGAGTAATAAATAAAATACTAAACTCGTTTCCGTTCAATAACATATTTATGAAACTCGTGAGATGGTATTTGTATTTAACTCGTTTTCGCTCGTTAAATACAAACCACTCATGCACTCGTTTCATAACTATGTTATTAAACGGAACGTCGTATATTATTCTCTATATATCCCACGCCCTGCAGTATCATATTATGTTTTAGATTTTAGTATTCATGTTCAGCCCTGCTGATAGCACCGCCAGTACGACATGTAATAACGTTGATACTATTCGCCCGTTTGTATCGATGTACGTTGTATACACACCATAACAGATCTATATCCTTATAAATAGATACTTATTGAACCTCCTCTTTTCTCTTGAGGGTGCACAACCAGAGAAATATGTACCTGGAGTATAGTTGTGATAATGAACGTTTTATATTTTGACAATGATTATTAGCTTTGATTAATACTGAAAATGAAATATATTTGATTTTACCGAACAAGCCTAAGGTGTCGAATTGGCTGTTACTTCATTCGAAATATAAACCATTCATACATATTTCTAGTGTCTTAAAGGGGCAGTAGCACGTTTTTTCGCTGAAATAAGTCGATGAAATATATTTGAAAAATAATGTCACCAATAGTAAAACACCCTTCTCTCTACGGAAAATCGAGTTAAAAAATTAGTGTACAAGCTAGGTTACTTAAAGCTATGGGAATGGTATAATAATAAATTGTGTTCACAATAAAATGGCCGCCATGCAATTTTTCCTTTTTACGCAACACCGTTATTACCACTATGAATAATGGGTTTGTGTAATAAGATGTTTAACCCTCTAAAGTGTTTATAAATGACATAAACAATCATTATAAATGGGAAATTTGAAAAAATAAAAATTGCAAAAAACGTGCTACTGCCCCTTTAATACAGAATTATCTTATAGCTGACCGACACATTTTGAAATTAAAATGAAGTTAGTATCCAACACTTTACGTTAGACCTACTCGTGTTGACCGACGTGTGATTAATATTCGTTGTATGTCAGAATTTGATACGTATACATCTAAATTGAAGGTAACGAAAATATTGAAATTAAAACTCGTTGTATCACTTTCAGGTCGTTCGAACATGTCAGAAAATGAAATTAAAATCAACGTTTCAAATACATCAGCCTCACCACGGCATTTTCCCCTGTATATAAGCAACATGTTATCCAATAAATAAGTAACAATATCGCATGTTTTAATGGCTATTTCGATGTAATCATTTCAATGCTTACGAAGTATTAAATATTTTTTTAAATTTCATATCCTGTACTCCTTTTTCTATTTTCAAATGAACCTCTATTTCCTCTCAGAACGGAATAGATTACACCTGAAACTGATTACACCTGAAACTGAGAAAGCTTGAAATCAGAGGCAGTTTTAGCTCGATTTCATGCAAGTAATTATCATGTAGGGACATTGAATATAACAAACAAACGCAAATACATATTATCAAAGAAAAAAGAACGTAAATGCATTAAATATGATCTCATATTTATCCCTGTCGCCTTGGATGTACCGGATATGACGTCATTGGTGATATATTTGGCTGCAATCTGATACTAGGTTCCGAGTTTTTCCATGGTTCTCGGGGGCTTTTGCCGGACTCCACTGTAACTATTTTTTCCTTTCCTCTTGGTCACCCGTCTGACTAATAAATCGGTAGGCCGAAATCAAATGAAATCTGACCATATTTCTCCCTTCCCAAGCTGCTAGTGTTTCAAGTTAAACGGAAGCTTGTTTGAAGGATATATATCACTTCAAATCCGCCCGGCGTCTTGTTGCCACTGATACAATGGTTGTAATGAGTTTGAACTATGTATACACGTTACCGATACCCTAGCAACAATTTACTTGCCCTTATCGAGAATAACGTAGCGAGATATTTTGTCTGTGATAATTTAGAAATGACAGATCTGACGAGGGAATTAGTTAAATTTCAATAAAACCGAGATAATTGGAATATTCTTATCGAACGTGCAAATACGTTTCTTTCTGTAAAGAATTGTATTCACGGAAATATTCAAATCTGATCATTAGTGTTTTCTACGTCTGTTTTTATATCTGAGGAGGGAGGTCATTTACTTGATAAAATCATTAACATTATCTAAAGTCTTTAATTACATTTAATAAGTGCAATGCATTACATATGTCATAATAGATTAAAAAACGTATGGAAAGTTTTAGCGGAAAAGTATGTATGTATGTATGTATGTATGTATGAATGAATGTATGTATGTATGTATGTATGTATGTATGTATATGTATGTTTATATATGTATGTATGAATGTGTATATGCATGTATGCATGTATGCATGTATGCATGTATGCATGTATGCATGCGTGCATGTGTGCATGTATGTATATATATATGTATACATGCCTGTCTATTTAACGACTATTTCAATATAATGATAACAAAAAGCCTCGCAAATACGTTCTGGTTATCTATTGTGGTTATTCATTGTTGTTATCTATTGTGGTTATCTATTGTGGTTATCAACTATGGTAATTTATTGTGGTTGTCAACTATGGCTATCCATTGTGGTTATTTATTGTGATTACTTATTGTGGCTAGTTATTGTGGTTATCCATTGTGGTTATCCATTGTGGTTATCCATTGTGGTTATCTCTTGTGGTAAGCTAATGCATTTTTCTATCATGATTATCCATTGTGGTTATCCATTGTGGTTATTTTTTGCGGTAATCTAGTGCATGTTTCTATCATGATTATCTATTGTGGTTATCCACTGTGGTAAGTTGTTGTTAACGTCATTATCTATTATTGTTTTCTCTGCTGTTTTATGTATGTATATCGCTGTGCCGGAGCATTGGCACCGTACGTCATGCCCAAACCGTAAGTCATGCGTATTGTTGCGAGGTCCTAACAGGGAATCATCTGATTCAAAGTCAACACGTTACTCACCGCTCTTTTCAGCTCTGTAACTCCCTTCACCTCCATTAACATAAACTAAAACACCGAATTTTCCCATTTGTTCATAGTTCATAGACATGCTGGTTAAAAATATCAATTGAAACTAAAAAACCTTTTTTTCATATTGTTTTAAAATTATTAAATATATAATATAGAATATATATCACTTGAAATCATGTGGGTATAAGAAAAACTATAGAAATTAAAAATTCTGTTCGTTTTGTTTTGAATATTATCACATAAAATCTATATTTCAGAACAGACATGTATATGTTGGTGTTATAAGGAGCTATAGAAACTCCGGGGTAACATGATATACTCATTATCGTGCTGTTGAAATAAACGTTGTCTCAGCTTACCGCTGTTACCCAAGTAATACAAAATTAAAGTCTCAAATTCAACATTAAGGGTTGGTAGCATGCCTGGAAAATGTCCTTATGGTCACGTGACACATCAGCTGCCTGCGATTATTTAAAGATTACTCAAAATTTGGAAGTTGACAAATGAGCCTGTATTTTAGTGTAAGTAACTTGAAGCCGATCGCCATTTTCTACACATGATATGAACTTAATCTTATGGGAGTTTAAAACGTTTTGAATTACGTATTACGTTATTTACAGTGGACTCTCTGTAAACCGGCACTGCTTCGGACCACTCTCGTGTGCCGGTTTGATGAGAGATCCGGTCTGCACAGTTTAGTGTAATGAAGAAAGAACTGTACCTCTTTCCAATTGGTATGAATACATAAATGTGTATCATTATTTGAAATTATCAATACGCATTAATATCTAAGTTGTATAAGTTGTTCCTGACCCCAAAGAACTTCTCTGTAGCATAAACTCCATAGAACAAACGTGGTTCTTGACCCCAAAGAACTTCTCTGTAGCATAAACTCCATAGATCAAGCGTAGGTCCTGACCCCAAAGAACTTCTCTGTAGCATAAACTCCATAGAACAAGCGTAGGTCCTGACACCAAAGAACTTCTCTGTAGCATAAACTCCATAGATCAAGCGTAGGTCCTGACCCCAAAGAACTTCTCTGTAGCATAAACTCCATAGAACAAGCGTAGGTCCTGACCCCAAAGAACTTCTCTGTAGCATAAACTCCATAGAACAAACGTGGTTCCTGACCCCCAAAGAACTTCTCTGTAGCATAAACTCCATAGAACAAACGTGGTTCTTGACCCCAACGAACTTCTCTGTAGCATAAACTCCATAGAACAAACGTGGTTCTTGACCCCAAAGAACTTCTCTGTAGCATAAACTCCATAGAACAAACGTGTTTCTTGACCCCAAAGAACTTCTCTGTAGCATAAACTCCATAGAACAAACGTGGTTCTTGACCCCAAAGAACTTCTCTGTAGCATAAACTCCATAGATCAAGCGTAGGTCCTGACCCCAAAGAACTTCTCTGTAGCATAAACTCCATAGAACAAACGTTGTTCTTGACCCCAAAGAACTTCTCTGTAGCAAAAACTCCATAGAACAAACGTTGTTCCTGACCCCCAAAGAACTTCTCTGTAGCATAAACTCCATAGAACAAGCGTAGGTCCTGACCCCAAAGAACTTCTCTGTAGCATAAACTCCATAGAACAAACGTTGTTCCTGACCCCAAAGAACTTCTCTGTAGCATAAACCCCATAGAACAAACGTTGTTCCTGACCCCAAAGAACTTCTCTGTAGCTAAACTCCATAGAACAAACGTCGTTCCGGACCCCAAAGAACTTCTCTGTAGCATAAACTCCATAGAACAAACGTGGTTCCTGACCCCAGAAAACTTCTCTGAAGCATAAACTCCAAAGAACAAACATGTTCCTTGACCCCAAAAACTTCTCTGTAGCATAAACTCCATAGAACAAACGTTGTTCTTGACCCCAAAGAACTTCTCTGTAGCATAAAATCCATAGAACAAACGTTGTTCCTGACCCCAAAGAACTTCTCTGTAGCATAAAATCCATAGAACAAACTTAAACGTTGTTCCTGACCCAAAAGAACTTCTCTGTAGCATAAACTCCATAGAACAAACGTTATTATTAACCCCAAAGAGCTTCTCTGCAGCATAAACTCCATAGAACAAACGTTGTTCCTGACCCCCAAAGAACTTCTCTGTAGCATAAACTCAATAGAACAAACGTGGTTCTTGACCCCCAAAGAACTTCTCTGTAGCATAAACTCAATAGAACAAACGTGGTTCTTGACCCCAAAGAACTTCTCTGTAGCATAAACTCCATAGAACAAACGTGGTTCTTGACCCCAAAGAACTTCTCTGTAGCATAAACTCCATAGAACAAACGTGGTTCTTGACCCCAAAGAACTTCTCTGTAGCATAAACTCCATAGAACAAGCGTAGGTCCTGACCCCAAAGAACTTCTCTGTAGCATAAACTCCATAGAACAAACGTTGTTCCTGACCCCAAAGAACTTCTCTGTAGCATAAACCCCATAGAACAAACGTTGTTCCTGACCCCAAAGAACTTCTCTGTAGCTAAACTCCATAGAACAAACGTCGTTCCGGACCCCAAAGAACTTCTCTGTAGCATAAACTCCATAGAACAAACGTGGTTCCTGACCCCAGAAAACTTCTCTGAAGCATAAACTCCAAAGAACAAACATGTTCCTTGACCCCAAAAACTTCTCTGTAGCATAAACTCCATAGAACAAACGTTGTTCTTGACCCCAAAGAACTTCTCTGTAGCATAAAATCCATAGAACAAACGTTGTTCCTGACCCCAAAGAACTTCTCTGTAGCATAAAATCCATAGAACAAACTTAAACGTTGTTCCTGACCCAAAGAATTTCTCTGTAGCATAAACTCCATAGAACAAACTTTGTTCCTGATCCCAAAGAACTTCTCTGTAGCATAAATTCCATAGAATAAGCGTAGTTCCTTACCCCAAAGAATTTCTCTGTAGCAAAAACTCCATAGAACAAACGTGGTTCTTGACCCCAAAGAACTTCTCTGTAGCATACACTCCATAGAACAAACGTAGTTCCTGACCCGAAAGAACTTCTCTGTAGCATAAACTCCATAGAACAAACGTTATTATTAACCCCAAAGAGCTTCTCTGCAGCATAAACTCCATAGAACAAACGTTGTTCCTGACCCCAAAGAATTTCTCTGTAGCATAAACTCCATAGAACAAGCGTAATTTCTGACCCCAAAGAACTTCTCTGTAGCATAAACTCCATAGAACAAGCGTTGTTCCTGACCCCAAAGAACTTCTCTGTAGCATAAACTCCATAGAACAAACGTTGTTCCGGACCCCAAAGAACTTATCTGTAGCATAAAATCCAAAGAACAAACGTGGTTCCTGACCCCAAAGAACTTTTCTGTAGCATAAAATCCATAGAACAAACGTTATTCTTGACCCCAAAAACTTCTCTGTAGCATAAACTCCATAGAACAAACGTTGTTCCTGACCCCAAAGAACTTCTCTGTAGCATAAAATCCATAGAACAAACGTTATTCTTGACCCCAAATAACTTCTCTGTAGCATAAACTCCATAGAAACAAACGTGGTTCCTGACCCCAGAAAACTTCTCTGAAGCATAAACTCCATAGAACAAACATGGTTCTTGACCCATAAAACTTCTCTGTAGCATAAACTCCATAGAACAACCGTTGTTCCTGACCCCAAAGAACACCTCTGTAGCATAAACTCCATAGAAAAAACGTGATTCCTGTCCCTAAAGAACGTCCTTGTCGCATATCCCATATCTCTTTCCCACAGGAAAAGGAGTCGAAATGTTGTAAGGTTTTTTCTAACCAGTTATAGAGACAGGATACAGGGTATGCCTTGCGGCGGTAGTTATGATAATGCTATTTCCTACTATGGTCACCGTTTCCACTGCCAGGCAAAAGAAAGTACTCACCTCAATTGGTTTCGATTAATTCAATATTTTAAAGAATAATCAGGGACATTTATCAATTTTCGATGAACAGTTTTGTGTCATCAACAATAATTTTGAAGAAAGTTAAAATTCAAAATTTCATTTTTATACATTAAGAATCATGTAGAAGTAGTATTTGACTGCTGACTAAAGCTATCTTTATATGTTCCTTATCAATGCATTTCGTTTTATGTTTATAATGATGAAATTCAAACACTGAATTATTTAATTGATATCTTAAGAGATGTATGCCATGTGTTTATTTGAGTATAAACATCTACTTTCACTTTTCAGATGAAATTCGTTTTTATGAGTCACATAAAATCCCTGAGTTTATTAAAAGCAGGTTCTTTGAAATTTAATAATCATATTGAGTGTTGTAAATAAAGTTGAAACCTTCTTTAGATGTAATTTCGTCATGTAATTTTCCAGCTTGGGTAACATTTTTACGATGTTTTGTTCGTCATTTTTTAAAAACAAACCCTTTTTTGAGAGAGAGAAAAAAAACATTAAAACTTTAGTTACGTAGCGTAATATAGAGTATCACCACGACATGGCCTCTGGTGTTATCTGGAAACCTATTTCAATGGGACTTAACCAGAAATTGTATCCGTAATATCAATAAATGTTGTTATAAAAATAAAGAAGATGGAAATGCAACCTAAAATAGTAATGTGGTCTCCTGTTTCACTTTACTACTAATATGAAACAATATGAAGGAAACTGTAAGACATTTTATTCAGTATAAAGGCCAAAGGCCCAAAAGACAATTACATTACACATTTGAAACAAGCGCACCTAAAGAATACATGTTTATGAATTTAAAATTGCGGCTCTAGTTTTACATATACATTTAAGAAAGTTGACAACATTCATGATACTACCTTTATCGTTACTGCTAAGAATGAAGATTAAATGCTGTGTGTTTGATGTATTGTACAACAATGGAGCAATAAACTTATTTCTAGCATATTCATACAGTTTAAAATATAAAAAAAAGAATGAGGATTTCATCTTCAATACATTTAATATTGTCTACTATTTGCCTACTATACAGTATATACAGAAACTGTGAGATGGCTTTTCAAAGATTGATCTAAAGGGTCGGAACATGAAAACAAAACATTGAGATTTTATATAAACTGACCGGCAAAGGGATGTTTCAACATATTTCAATGTCTCTCAGGGATAAACTAGATATAACTTGTGTTAGTCTAAGATAATCTGTCTGTGAACACTCGCCATAAAACTTTGATATACTAAATCTAACTGTTAACAATCAAACTTTGGACTTCAAAGTCAGAAGCAGGAGTTATTCATTCAAACGACATTTTTCAAATTATCAAATTCGTGATTTCGTGTCTGTTCATTCTCCTAGACTCTCTGTACCGAGTACGTTAGACATCAAGATGAGCGATTACTTTGAAACCTATCTTGCTCAACGTAGCGCTACATAGCAAGGCGATTTGCACTGTGTCGTTCAAGAGAGAAGAAGCGCTCATTGAGCGCTACATTGAGCGATCAATGAGCGCTACCAAGCGCTTCATTTTGTTGAACCGCCGGCTGATGTCACTTCCACTCTTCCTTCAGTTTGAGGTTAGGTGGAGGTTCTTTAGTCGCCCAGGTGAGGACAGGTGGAGGTTGTTTAATTAGTCGCCAAGGTGAAGATAGGTGGAAGTTGTTTAGTCGCCAAGGTGAGGATAGGTGGAGGTTGTTTAGTCGCCCAGGTGAGGATAGGTGGGGGTTCTTTAGTCGCCAAGGTGAGGATAGGTGGGGTTCTTTAGTGGCCAAGGTGAGGATAGGTGGATGTTCTTTAGTCGTCCAGGTGAGGATAGGTGGGGGTTCTTTAGTCGCCCAGGTGAGGTTAGGTGGAGTTCTTTAGTGGCCAGGGTGAGGATAGGTGGATGTTCTTTAGTCGTCCAGGTGAGGATAGGTGGAGGGTTCTTTAGTCGCCAAGGTGAGGATAGGTGGGGTTCTTTAGTCGCCAAGGTGAGGATAGGTGGAGGTTGTTTAGTCGCCCAGGTGAGGATAGGTGGGGGTTCTTTAGTCGCCCAGGTGAGGTTAGGTGGAGTTCTTTAGTGGCCAAGGTGAGGATAGGTGGATGTTCTTTAGTCGTCCAGGTGAGGATAGGTGGAGGTTCTTTAGGCGCTCAGGTGAGGATAGGTGGAGGATCTTTAGTCGTCCAGGTGAGGATAGGTGGAGGTTCTTTAGGCGCTCAGGTGAGGATAGGTGGAGGTTCTTTAGGCGCTTAGGTGAGGATAGGTGGAGGTTCTTTAGTCACCAAGGTGATGTTAGGTGGAGGTTATTTAGTCGCCCAGGTGATGTTAGGTGGAGGTTCTTTAGTCGTCCAGGTGAGGTTAGGTGGAGGTATTTTGGTCGCCCAGGTGAGGATAGGTGGGGGTTCTTTAGGCGACAAGGTGAGGATAGGTGGAGGTTCTTTAGTCGCCAAGGTGAGGATAGCTGGTCGCCAATGTGAGGATATGTTGAGACTCTTTAGTCGCCCAGGTGAGGTTAGGTGGAGGTTCTTTAGTCGCCGAGGTGAGGATAGGTGGAGGTTGTTTAGTTGCCCAGGTGAGGATAGGTGGAGGTTGTTTAGTCGTCCAGGTGAGGATAGGTGGATGTTCTTTAGTCGCCAAGGTGAGGTTAGGTGGAGGTTCTTTAGTCGTCCAGGTGAGGTTAGGTGGAGGATCTTTAGTCGTCCAGGTGAGGATAGGTGGAGGTTCTTTAGGCGCTCAGGTGAGGATAGGTGCAGGTTCTTTAGTCGTCCAGGTGAGGATAGGTGGATGTTCTTTAGTCGTCCAGGTGAGGATAGGTGGATGTTCTTTAGTCGTCCAGGTGAGGATAGGTGGAGGTTCTTTAGGCGCTCAGGTGAGGATAGGTGGGTGTTCTTTAGTCGTCCAGGTGAGGATAGGTGGAGGTTCTTTAGTTGCCCAGGTGAGGATAGGTGGAGGTTCTTTAGTCGTCTAGGTGAGGATAGGTGGATGTTCTTTAGTCGTCCAGGTGAGGATAGGTGGAGGTTCTTTAGTTGCCCAGGTGAGGATAGGTGGAGGTTCTTGAGGGGCTCAGGTGAGGATAGGTGGATGTTCTTTAGTCGTCCAGGTGAGGATAGGTGGAGGTTCTTTAGTTGCCCAGGTGAGGATAGGTGGACGTTCTTTAGTCGTCCAGGTGAGGATAGGTGGGGGTTCTTTAGTCGCCAAGGTGAGGATAGGTGGATGTTCTTTAGTCGTCCAGGTGAGGATATAGGTGGAGGATTTTTTAGGCGCTCAGGTGAGGATAGGTGGAGGTTCTTTAGTCGCCAAGGTGATGTTAGGTGGAGGTTCTTTAGTCGCCCAGGTGATGTTAGGTGGAGGTTCTTTAGTCGTCCAGGTGAGGTTAGGTGGAGGTTTTTTGGTCGCCCAGGTGAGGATAGGTGGGGGTTCTTTAGGCGACAAGGTGAGGATAGGTGGAGGTTCTTTAGTCGCCAAGGTGAGGATAGCTGGTCGCCAATGTGAGGATATGTGGAGATTCTTTAGTCGCCCAGGTGAGGTTAGGTGGAGGTTCTTTAGTCGCCGAGGTGAGGATAGGTGGAGGTTGTTTAGTTGCCCAGGTGAGGATAGGTGGAGGTTGTTTAGTCGTCCAGGTGAGGATAGATGGATGTTCTTTAGTCGCCAAGGTGAGGTTAGGTGGAGGTTCTTTAGTCGTCCAGGTGAGGTTAGATGGAGGATCTTTAGTCGTCCAGGTGAGGATAGACGGAGGTTCTTTAGGCGCTCAGGTGAGGATAGGTGGAGGTTCTTTAGTCGTCCAGGTGAGGATAGGTGGATGTTCTTTAGTCGTCCAGGTGAGGATAGGTGGATGTTCTTTAGTCGTCCAGGTGAGGATAGGTGGAGGTTCTTTAGTTGCCCAGGTGAGGATAGGTGGAGGTTCTTTAGTCGTCTAGGTGAGGATAGGAGGATGTTCTTTAGTCGTCCAGGTGAGGATAGGTGGAGGTTCTTTAGTTGCCCAGGTGAGGATAGGTGGAGGTTCTTTAGGCGCTCAGGTGAGGATAGGTGGATGTTCTTTAGTCGTCCAGGTGAGGATAGGTGGAGGTTCTTTAGTTGCCCAGGTGAGGATAGGTGGACGTTCTTTAGTCGTCCAGGTGAGGATAGGTGGGGGTTCTTTAGTCGCCAAGGTGAGGATAGGTGGATGTTCTTTAGTCGTCCAGGTGAGGATAGATGGAGGTTGTTTAGTCGCCAAGATGAGGATAGCTGGTCGCCAATGTGAGGATATGTGGAGATTCTTTAGTCGCACAGGTGAGGTTAGGTGGAGGTTCTTTAGTCGCCGAGGTGAGGATAGGTGGAGGTTGTTTAGTTGCCCAGGTGAGGATAGGTGGAGGTTGTTTAGTCGCCAAGGTGAGGATAGGTGGAGGTTGTTTAGTCGCCAAGGTGAGGATAGGTGGAGGTTGTTTAGTCGCCCAGGTGAGGATAGGTGGAGATTCTCTAGTTGCCCAGGTGAGGATAGGTGGAGGTTGTTTAGTCGCCCAGGTGAGGATAGGTGGATGTTCTTTAGTCGCCCAGGTGAGGATAGGTGGAGGTTCTTTAGTCGCCAAGGTGAGGATAGGTGGAGGTTCTTTAGTCGCCCAGGTGAGGACAGGTGGAGATTCTTTAGTTGCCCAGGTGAGGTTAGGTGGAGGTTGTTTAGTCGCCAAGGTGAGTTTAGGTGGATGTTCTTTAGTCGCCAAGGTGAGGATAGGTGGAGATTCTTTAGTCGCCAAGGTGAGGATTGGTGGAGGTTATTTAGTCGCCCAGGTGAGTAAAGGTCGAGATTCTTTAGTCGCCAAGGTGAGGATAGGTGGCGATTCTTTAGTTGCCCAGGTGAGGATAGGTGGAGATTCTTTAATCGCCAAGGTGAGGATAGGTGGAGATTCTTTAGTTGCCCAGGTGAAGATAGGTGGAGATTCTTTAATCGCCAAGGTGAGGATAGGTGGAGATTCTTTAGTCGCCCAGGTGAGGTTAGGTGGAGGTTCTTTAGTCGCCCAGGTGAGGATAGCTGGTCGCCCATGTGAGGATATGTGGAGGTTCTATAGTCGCCAAGGTGATGTTAGGTGAAGGTTCATTAGTCGCCCAGGTGAGGTTAGGTGGATGTTCTTAAGTTGCCCAGGTGAAGATATGTGGAGGTTCTTTAGTCGCCAAGGTGAGGATAGGTGGCGATTCTTTAGTTGCCGAGGTGAGGATAGGTGGAGATTCTTTAGTTGCCCAGGTGAGGATAGGTGGAAATTCTTTAGTCGCCAAGGTGAGGATAGGTTGGGGTTCTTTAGTTGCCCAGGTGAGGATAGGTGGAAATTCTTTAGTCGCCAAGGTGAGGATAGGTTGGGGTTCTTTAGTCGCCCAGGTGAGGATAGGTGGATATTCTTTAGTTGCCCAGGTGAGGAAAGGTGGAAATTCTTTAGTCGCCAAGGTGAGGATAGGTGGAGGTTCTTTAGTCGCCAAGGTGAGGATAGGTGGAGGTTCTTTAGTCGCCCAGGTGAGGATAGGTGGAGGTTCTTTAGTCACCCAGGTGAGGTTAGGTGGAGGTCCTTTAGTCGCCAAGGTGAGAATAGATGGAGGTTCTTTAGTCGCCCAGGTGAGGATAGCTGGTCGCCCATGTGAGGATATGTGGAGGTTCTTAAGTCGCCAAGGTGATGTTAGGTGAAGGTTCATTAGTCGCCCAGGTGAGGTTAGGTGGATGTTCTTTAGTTGCCCAGGTGAAGATATGTGGAGGTTCTTTAGTCGCCAAGGTGAGGATAGGTGACGATTCTTTAGTTGCCGAGGTGAGGATAGGTGGAGTTTCTTTAGTTGCCCAGGTGAGGATAGGTGGAAATTCTTTAGTCGCCAAGGTGAGGATAGGTGGAGGTACTTTAGTCACCCAGGTGAGGTTAGTTGGAGGTTCTTTAGTCACCCAGGTGAGGTTAGGTGAAGGTTCTTTAGTCACCCAGGTGAGGTTAGGAGGAGGTTCTTTAGTTGCCCAGGTGAAGATATGTGGAGGTTCTTCAGTCGCCAAGGTGAGGATATGTGGCGATTCTTTAGTTGCCCAGGTGAGGATAGGTGGAAATTCTTTAGTCGCCAAGGTGAGGATAGGTGGGGGTTCTTTAATCGCCAAGGTGAGGATAGGTGGAGATTCTTTAGTCGCCCAGGTGAGGATAGGTGGAGATTCTTTAGTCGCCAAGGTGAGGATAGGTGGAGGTTCTTTAGTTGCCCAGGTGAGGATAGGTGGAGATTCTTTAATCGCCAAGGTGAGGATAGGTGGAGATTCTTTAGTCGCCCAGGTGAGGATAAGTGGAGATTCTTTAGTTTCCCAGGTGATGTTAGGTGGAGGTTCTTTAGTTTCCCAGGTGAGGATATGTGGATGTTCTTTTGTCACCCAGGTGAGGATTGGTGGAGATTCTTTAGTCACCCAGGTGAGGTTAGGTGGAGGTTCTTTAGTTTCCCAGGTGAGGTTAGGTGGAGGTTCTTTAGTCACCCAGGTGAGGTTAGGTGGCGATTCTTTAGTTTCCCAGGTGAGGATAGGTGGAGGTTCTTTAGTTGCCCAGGTGAGGTTAGGTGGAGGTTCTTTAGTCACCCAGGTGAGGTTAGGTGGAGGTCCTTTAGTCGCCCAGGTGATGATAGGTGGAAGTTCTTTAGTCGCCCAGGTGAGGATTGATGGGGGTCCTTTAGTCGCCAAGGTGATGTTAGGTGGAGGTTGTTTTGTCGCCAAGGTGAGGATAGGTGGAGGTTCTATAGTCGCCCAGGTGAGGTTAGGTTGGTATCTTTAGTCGCCCAGGTGAGAATAGGTGGAGGTTCTTTAGTCGCCCAGGTGAGGATAGGTGGAGGTTCTTTAGTTTCCCAGATGAGGAGGTGGATGTTCTTTAGTCGCCAAGGTGAGGATGGATGGATGTTCTTTAGGCGTCCAGGTGAGGATAGGTGGAGGTTCTTTAGTTGCCCAGATGAGGATAGGTGGAGGTCCTTTAGTCGCCAAGGTGAGAATAGATGGAGGTTATTTAGTCGACAAGGTGAGAATAGATGGAGGTTCTTTAGTTTCCCAGGTAAGGATATGTGGATGTTCTTTAGTTGCCCAGATGAGGAGGTGGATGTTCTTAAGTGGCAAAGATGAGGATAGGTGGATGTTCTTTAGTCGTTCAGGTGAGGATAGGTGCGTGTTCTTTAGTCGTCCAGGTGAGGATAGGTGGAGGTTCTTTAGGCGCTCAGGTGAGGATAGGTGGAGGATCTTTAGTCGTCCAGGTGATGATAGGTGGAGGTTTTTTAGTTGCCCAGGTGAGGATAGGTGGAGATTCTTTAGTCGCCAAGGTTAGGATAGGTGAAGGTTCTTTAGTTGCCCAGGTGAGGATAGGTGGATGTTCTTAAGTCACCCAGGTGAGGTTAGGTGGAGGTTCTTTAGTCGCCAAGATGAGGATAGGTGGATGTTCTTTAGTCGCCAAGGTGAGGATTGGTGGAGGTTCTTTAGTTGCAAAGGTGAGCTGATGATAACACTATGAAAACCAACGAATATGTTACAGTGAATATCATTACCGTGAAGCACATGATTTATAGCGGTTTCAAATCAACCAATTGATGGTATAGTATAGACTTGTTTTACCTTTCTAAATTCTAATAATCAACATTTGTTTTGATCCTTTTCAATTTCTTATACAGAATATCATTTACTTCTTTTTAATAAACAAAACATCATAGTTAATTGTACAGTCATGAATTCCTTATGTTTTGTTAACCTGTGATCTTTTTGTGCTTTTACACACCTGCAGATAAGTGCTACGAAAGACCTAAAACCTTATACATTTTCAAATTTTAAAAAATATAGAATAACAATCTGAGATCATATTCAAACAAGAAATCATGCTTGAATCATTTAACAAAAACCTTTCAGGAGTCAGAATGGCTATGATTATCAAGCTGTGTGAAACTGTGTTAGTCGGTCGAAACTCTCAGGTAACTTATTAATTTAGATTTAATTTGTCAATATTTTACCGATAAGAGCATCACCTCATTAAATTCTGTATTGAATAGATATAATATGTATACACATTAAAGAAAATCAGTTGCAGCTGATTAGACCATCTCATAAAGAATTCAAACTACAAATATACACAAAGAACTTAATTAAGCACCACCTAATATTTTCAGGGATGAACAGTAACGAAAATGTATTGTAAGATGGTAATTGGTATGGAACTGCATTTCCTCTCAATAGTGTTCGAGTTTTCTGTGAGGTCAATAGCACAAACACACCCCACAATGCATGTGAAGCACACCACCCACGAATTTCTGAAATTGCCGTTTTAAACCGTTCTTGAAATTTTCAAATGATTGTGTCATTACCTCTGAACATGGCTCGAAGGAGACTCACTGAAGAAAAAAGATGGCAAATTATTGGAATGAGTTCCACCGGAATGTCTTGTAGAGCTGTTGGGTGACAGTTGGACATTCACCACACTGTGATAAGCCGTCTTGTCCAGAAATATCCCTGTCCGGCATTCTCTAAAACTATGTATGGCAAAATTCATCATTGACTTTAACAAGCAAACAGTAAATGTGTCTTAACTAATAACCAATGTTATGTATTAAATCTGTTTACTAAAGAAAACCGATTATTTTCAGATAATTAATATTCAAAATGAAACCCGAACCCAAATTAAACATCACTGTTCAGATAAGACACCTCCGGTTTTATTTCAGATACAACTCTTTGGCTTCTCCTTGACCCGTTATTTCAGCTGTATACTCGTTGTCTTAATGGAGAAAACCGTTAACTACAGAAAGATAATCTCTCTTCTTCTATTTCGTTTCCATTTTGAGATAATGTAATATTAATCGTTTAAGAGTTTGATACACATATCTATCACAAAGTCTGTCACAAGTGGTGTCTGTTTCATGAAAAAGGATATCTTATGAAAGTAACATGAAGAAAATGCCTGACTGGTATTTAACAATGTGTAGTGTTTGTCATAAATACGAGGAGATAAATATCCAAGTGTATTTAAGAGAATATCTTTCGAAAACAGTGTTGAAATTAAATATTCTGTCTGAAATTGTAATACGGTGTAATAAGACTGTTCCGATGGGAAAAGAAAAGACATAAATATATATATATATATATATATATATATATATATATATATAGAGAGAGAGAGAGAGAGAGAGAGAGATAGAGAGAGAGAGAGAGAGAGATAGAGTAAGAGAGATATATAGAGAGAGAGAGAGAGAGAGAGAGAGAGAGAGAGAGAGAGAGAGAGAGAGAGAGAGATGGAAGGAGACAGACATACAGACATAGATAGACAGATACATAGAGACATGTGGAAGGAGACAGACATACATACAGACATAGATATACAAATACAAAGAGACATATGGAAGGAGACAGACATACAGACATAGATATATATTTTTAAAATATGGTATTAAATGGGAGGTCGTTTAGTAGCCGGAGTGTATATACTGATTGACATTAAACTGAACCAGTATAATATGAAGACATAAAGATAGGACAGAGGAGGGGCGCAAGTCTGCAAGCAACTTTACATATACAGTTAAACAGAGACAGTGAGACATGGATAGGTAGACACTCAGAGACCGCGCGATATGGATAGGCAGATACTCGGAGACAGTGAGACATGGATAGGTAAACATTAATATATAGAAGATCAGAAAGAGTTTCTGCATAACAACTCTTAATATAAGTGTGAAAATACACGTATACCGTTTTTTCACATTTAAAACGTTATTATCCTGAAAATCTTCCGGTTCTTATGTATGCAACTTCTAAATGTCCTTCACAGACATAAATATAAAGTTACATTTAGAACAGGAACCCAAAGTTACTGAGAGAATGGGATAGTACAGTAACAGTGAGAAGGGGACAAACGATGATACTGTGGGACAGATAAAGGTACATACGGATACTGTATGAGAGGAAGACAATAAAGATGTAGGGTCAATAGAGTCACTTCCAATTCTTTTTTTTTTCAACTAACAAAAACGTTAATTATTTCGCACCATTTCTTAAGAGGCTTTCAGGCAAGTATCACAATACATTGCTGTGTGGGATACGAATATAAAACATCGTCTGGGTGACTTGTTCTGGAATGATGTTCCCGAGACCATTTTAAAGAAAAGTGCACCCCCCTCACCCTGGCATATTCTTTAACATCTCTTCCCAGAGAACCACCCCGTGTGCTGATGTACCATCGGCTGAGGATACTTGCAGATACCTCCCTAACGTAGAACTCACCTGATTCAAATCCAGGTATAATATATATAGGTATACCTTCTCTGTGTGCAGTACTCGAGCATATACACGAGGGTTACAAAGAAACGCTAAGTATTTTGTTGGAGTCTCATCGTTAAACGTTATAAATGGTGTTATATTATCGAGAAGTACGGACTGCTGCCGGAAATCAGTGTAATGCTTGTTCATTCAGCACATCCTGTCGCGATTTAGTATCGAATACCGGACGATGTACCGCGGCTGGCCCGCACTGATAGAAACGTTTTGGAAACTTACCTATAACAGATAAAATACAGATGTGGGTTGGCAATGTTTAATAGGCCATAAATCCATGTAATATATATTTGACGGGAAATTTCGGTTTCTGCACATGTAAAAGGCTGTTGCTCGATTTTCATTTGAAACAATTAATTATCATATATTTGGCGATAGGTTGTGAATATATGCAAGTAAAGTGATATTATTTTAACATAAATCAGCACATGGTCTCTTTTAGCGCGTATGAAAGTCATCAAAAGATGTAATATTACTTTAAATACATGCTATTGAGTACAAGTCATGGTGTTTATACGATCTGTAGATCTCATGATAGATAAACAATATTTCTCTTCAAAATGTATCATAATTAGACCAATGGTGTAATAGTATACATTATAATGTCAGAACAAGTCGTTATTATTCATATTATATGCATTAATATCATATCTGTCTGGGTAATGTGATAATGTATATCAGTATCATTATACTTATTTGTATTCAAAATCAACATTTTAATTCCTGTAGCTGCGAGTAAGTCTAACTTCTTGTAAGCATTTACTTTGAGAGGCTTTAAAAGTTAAGAACTATTTAGTTATAACATAACGTATATACTCTACATAGGTCAATATCCCATTTTGAAAGGTATTCAACTATTCTTGAGAAGAAAAAAATAAAGTCTACACTTCCGACCAAGAGAAACGCCTACCTGATATTCCTTAAAATGAAAGTTGCAATAAGTTCTTAAATATAATTAATGGTGGTCTCCACGTTATGGTGAAGCAATAACTAATATGAAAGTCCATTGAAATCGTGGAAAACAGTGATTCGAGTCGATAACATTCATGAAAACCACGCCCAATGAAGACGGTTATTTTCGGTTGATTCACTTGCTCACCGCAACCACTTACATCTGTAGCATCATCACCACTTTAATGCGAATGCGTACCTATATTGTTGCTCGTGGTTGTATGAAAATCTTTTTAAAAGGTTTTTCTGACCAAGCACTGATCGAAAACTGAACAATTATTGTTTTCTCATTTCAACAATCGCCATTCTTTCGTGACATGAACTTCTGAAATTCAAATATGTTATGCAGAAATGGTGCAACTTCATTATGCTATAATATTGCTAGTCTGTTCATTATAGTTTTTACGATATCTGATAAGATATCTAGTAGGCGTTTCTTTTGGCCGAAAGTGTATATCCATCTCGGTAGCTGTCCAGCCTACATAGACGTGAACGTATATACCCGTCACTTCATAACTGTGCATGTCCCAACATAATTATAAAATTTAATTCCTTATGACTTAGATATTTAATATAATAATTATACGTTGAATCTTTGCTTTTTGAAATTAAAAACCGACGTTGTGACGTCATGCCTACCGTGCAATGTGTATACGTATATCCATGTTCCATGTCTGACATCAATGAATAATGCTATCAGGGTATACGTACATCTTCAAAGAATATGTTTAACATTGGGAAAGTTGTTTGTCAAATTAACAAGTCATCTGGCCCATGGGTGTTTTCAGTTCACTGCAAAGGTTTCATCAATAAGTCGGAGATTGATTACAGAATGTCCTTTCAGTGTCGCGTCAATGCTTTATTATTGTACGTGTTGAGGAAGATCACAGGGGCTTGTATTGCTGACAACAAACAGTTCCTAGGTCAAATACTTCGATACGATACACCCTATACTAATGAATAAAGCAATACAAGCCCCGGTGAGGAAGATGACAAATTTGGAAACGATTCCGTTAGAGCGTTCAACTTTTGCCTACCTTCGGTGAGAATAAATCGTCACTAATTCAATGATTCAATGTGACCAAAGTCTCAGGAGTAATATTTTTTCTTTTTTAAATGAATTTACCAGTCAACCTTGTCTGATACAAGTGAAGATGGGACATTAACATGATATGAATACAAAATAATCGAGTATTTTAATAACGATGATTCCATTTAGGAAAGGTGTTCCTTTGTCCGAGAGCAAGTCATCCTCGGTTACCCAGGGTTTTATATATGCTCCGTTTCTCTCCACTATATCACCCATGGGAAATTTCATCAGAGAAATCTGTACTCAAATTACCCGCCCTTGGCGTATTTTCCACACGTACGACTTCCGTGCTTGCACTCTACGGACACTGTGCGCACAACGCACGGACTCTGTGAGTGTTTTAAGTTTTCCACATGGATACTTACACCTTGCGTGTGACGTGCGTTGATTTTGCTCCCTTCCTGCGTTTCCCACTTCCTCCCCACGTTTTTCAGAAACGTGGCCTCCCCAAAAAACGTACGGACAAAAAAACGCACGGTGGGTTTGGACCGAGGCTTAAAGCATTATAAAGCCCAGGGTATGTTTAACTGGTGCAGTTCATTACAAGTTTGTAATACCTAATGAACTGATCCTGTCGATGTTGTATAAGCAAGGAGAAGTGTTTAGTTTTCACTTGAAAGTTTTTGATAATGTTGTCACCCAATAGCCTTCAGGGAAGTAAGCATATTAATTGTTTCAGAAAAAATAATGGTAATTTTCGAATGAAATTACGCAATTATGCGTTAAATGCTGGCGAATTGCGATATCATGTAATATGATATCATTATGAAATATTGAAACCCGATCTAGAAACCTTAAACTGCAGCATCGATTATTACGTCAATGAAATTTGAATTTAAATTTGATTTTTTTTTTCAAAATATAGTAGTTATTTAATAATTGTTAAGTGCTTCAGGTTTAGGTTTCTAAGACTATGTAGCCAGTGCTGATACTCGTAGTAAGATTACAGGTATGTAGCCAGTGCTGATACTCGTAGTAAGAGTACATGTATGTAGCCAGTGCTGATACTCGTAGTAAGAGTACATGTATGTAGCCAGTGCTGATACTCGTAGTAAGAGTACAGGTATGTAGCCAGTGCTGATACTCGTAGTAAGAGTACATGTATGTAGCCAGTGCTGATACTCGTAGTAAGAGTACATGTATGTAGCCAGTGCTGATACTCGTAGTAAGAGTACACGTATGTAGCCAGTGCTGATACTCGTAGTAAGAGTACATGTATGTAGCCAGTGCTGATACTCGTAGTAAGAGTACACGTATGTAGCCAGTGCTGATACTCGTAGTAAGAGTACATGTATGTAGCCAGTGCTGATACTCGTAGTAAGAGTACACGTATGTAGCCAGTGCTGATACTCGTAGTAAGAGTACATGTATGTAGCCAGTGCTGATACTCGTAGTAAGAGTACATGTATGTAGCCAGTGCTGATACTCGTAGTAAGAGTACACGTATGTAGCCAGTGCTGATACTCGTAGTAAGAGTACATGTATGTAGCCAGTGCTGATACTCGTAGTAAGAGTACATGTATGTAGCCAGTGCTGATACTCGTAGTAAGAGTACATGTATGTAGCCAGTGCTGATGCTCGTAGTAAGAGTACACGTATGTAGCCAGTGCTGATACTCGTAGTAAGAGTACATGTATGTAGCCAGTGCTGATACTCGTAGTAAGAGCACATGTATGTAGCCAGTGCTGGTACTCGTAGTAAGAGTACATGTATGTAGCCAGTGCTGATACTCGTAGTAAGAGTACACGTATGTAGCCAGTGCTGATACTCGTAGTAAGAGTACATGTATGTAGCCAGTGCTGATACTCGTAGTAAGAGTACACGTATGTAGCCAGTGCTGATACTCGTAGTAAGAGTACATGTATGTAGCCAGTGCTGATACTCGTAGTAAGAGTACATGTATGTAGCCAGTGCTGATACTCGTAGTAAGAGTACACGTATGTAGCCAGTGCTGATACTCGTAGTAAGAGTACATGTATGTAGCCAGTGCTGATACTCGTAGTAAGAGTACATGTATGTAGCCAGTGCTGATACTCGTAGTAAGAGTACACGTATGTAGCCAGTGCTGATATTCGTAGTAAGAGTACATGTATGTAGCCAGTGCTGATACTCGTAGTAAGAGTACATGTATGTAGCCAGTGCTGATACTCGTAGTAAGAGTACATGTATGTAGCCAGTGCTGATACTCGTAGTAAGAGTACATGTATGTAGCCATTGCTGATACTCGTAGTAAGAGTACATGTATGTAGCCAGTGCTGATACTCGTAGTAAGAGTACATGTATGTAGCCAGTGCTGATACTCGTAGTAAGAGTACACGTATGTAGCCAGTGCTGATACTCGTAGTAAGAGTACACGTATGTAGCCAGTGCTGATACTCGTAGTAAGAGTACATGTATGTAGCCAGTGCTGATACTCGTAGTAAGAGTACACGTATGTAACCAGTGCTGATACTCGTAGTAAGAGTACATGTATGTAGCCAGTGCTGATACTCGAAGTAAGAGTACACGTATGTAGCCAGTGCTGATACTCGTAGTAAGAGTACACGTATGTAGCCAGTGCTGATACTCGTAGTAAGAGTACATGTATGTAGCCAGTGCTGATACTCGCAGTAAGAGTACACGTATGTAGCCAGTGCTGATACTCGTAGTAAGGGTACACGTATCTCTGTCTCGTCACCCTTTTTAACATCGGATGTTTACGTTTCAGTGAAAGTTGAGTCTGTATTGGTAGGAATTTGAGTAGATTTCTTCAATAAATTATTCAGAACCGTGTGAAGTTGTTCCTCTTATTAAGGATGATCCATACCAATTTGTAAAAAAGAAATTGTTAATATTTCGCTATTTACATGACAAATAGTTCCTGAATACATTTCTGTTACAAAGAATGGGGGTCACCGTAGTCGTTTTAGAGATAAGAGCTCCAAATCTAGGTGGGGGTGTTGCAAAATAAATACAGTTTTCATTATCATTTCACATCATCATTATCATAAAACAATAAACATATTTCATTACTATGGCTTTATTTGAGGAAATGCATATTTTTCTCTATTTTGACCAAATTTGTTGTTTTCTCTAAATAAATCATATTTATGACAATATCAAGAATTGCAGGGGGAATTACTATTTGATAGAAATACTCTCCACCAACTTTAGTAATAATTATAAAAGATTGAAATACGGTGACGTTACAATTCAAGGCGAGATAACTCCGATGCTATTGTTTAAATCATGAAATAAATTGACACAATTACAATACGATGACGTAATTATCGTATTCCTATAGGTAACAAAACTGTCATTTGAATGTGTAATGTGCGTACATGATACTGTTACTGAAAATGGTCACAAAAGCTACAAGGTTATGCACCGTCTGAATCTGACCACTGAGGGTGTGCAGAAACAGTGGTAAGGAACTTCCTTAATTTACCCACATTCACATTCTCTTCCCACATAGGTTACTCCCTTCAGGTTTTCGATCCTAACCTCTGTTCTAGATGGCCTGAATCGGTCGGCAAAAATGGAGTGTCATATTGGTTGCAATTGAATCTAGTTGTGCAATCAACGCGACGCCGTTGTAAAAGCGACATTTGCCAACAACACGTCTTAATGATGAAATAAAGGTAAGACAAACGTTTTCTCGTTTAAAGTGTTTTTCTCGAAATACGCTTTTTGATTTTGTGAAAATAATGAAGCATGAACATGCTGATAAATCAAGAAGAAGACAAGTCTGAGACAAAACCTAAAATAGTTCAGTTGTGTTATTTACATCAAACATATTCGAAGGACATATGCTAATGAGCAAGACCATTAAGATTCAAATGCTTAGATCTTTAAAGTCAGTCGGTCGACATGGCCGCTGAAAGATTTCATTGGTTAAAAAGCAGGCATACAGTATGAGGTTCCCCTTTCCCCCGCTAGGAAAGTTTGCCGGAGAACATCTAGAACAGAGGTTAGGATCAGAATGGAGTAATCTCTGTTGGAAGAACATGCCTCAATCAAAGAAACGAATAGTTTTCATGTGTACTATCATATGTATATTATATGTAATCCCGAATATGAATTAGGGTGAAAAACAAATCTTGCTCAGATTCGATCAAACGAAGAGTTCTCTTGGCCCTCTCTCTTTTATAGTTTATCCTCATGACATCAACATATTAAAATATGAAAACCAAAACATATGGGTAATCAATACGTATTTGTACTTGTAGGGGAGATAGAGCCAATCTTCCATCGCTATGAATCACAGCCTTGTGTTCCTTGTTCGATAACTAAGGAAACTTCGTAGGGACATCGGGTGGTGTCGTCGACGTCGGGACACTCAAGCAGAAGCGGTTCACTCAAGTGGTTATCTTTCTATGGTTTTAGTATCTTGTACTTTTAATTGGATTTATTTCTAGAGCGGTAAATATACATATATATACCCCTCGTCGGCCATGTCCCGTTGTCCTCCCGTATATACATGTATACACCTTGAAAAAAGTATTGCAACACCTTGATTTAGAGACTAAAATGAGGTGCTTGGAAAGAGCTTCAAGTAACTAAATGAATCAATCGTTATTTGAAGAATGTTTATGTAGGGACTACTTTGTAAGTTAAAAATCAATTCTTGAAACAATTTAGGGTTTTATTGATAAATTTGCAGTGGTTCTGAATTTTCATAGAAAATAACTATTGTTCTTGAATTCAAACAACACGATTAAATGTAAGTTTCTGTTCTTGAACTCAACATTCTTATTACATTCATCCATAAAGCATTTTGTTATCACGATAAATAAGGAAGTTATCAATGGTTGAAGTTTTATCTAAATTTCCAACATTTTTGTCAGTTTGATTGGGAAAGAGTCTTAAATCTCAAGGATTTTCAATTAATTTGAATTCTTTTGATTGTGACACGTTGAAAGACAATCCATCTTCCTGTGGAAAGACAGTCCATATACAGTCATACATCCCATAGTGGCCATAGATCATTTGTTTAACCTTTATTGAATTTCATTATAGTGTATCTTTGAACGTTCATACTGCTTTAACTCTTGACTTCTCCCAAAAGCCACTTACTAAAATGTCATCTATGCATTAAAAGGAATTGAATTAAAAACATTATAACAGAAACTATCGACAAGATAACAGTACTGGATGTGTTGGAGAACCATATATACTAGTTTGTTGTTTTTTTTAAATAAAAAATGAGTGAAACATGATTTTAATTTCAGTCTCACTTTATAGCTGCTAAATCATCGTTTTATCAGTACTATCCACTTGCTCTTTTGTACAACATTGCATTATCTGTTTATGTAAGTTTGAAGCGGTGTTGCAATACTTTTGTCCATACATATTTAGCGCTGTTGAAAGAATTAAGCAACTCGTTGTTTGGACAGTTATGGGATGCTCACTTTGAAACACTCTCGCCGATTGTACCACTAACTTCTGGTGCAACCAATCAAGAGTTTCTATTTCTAAACGAGAAAGTGCTCCATATAGAACAGAGGTTAGGATAGAAGAACTGAGTGGAGTAACCTCTTAGTGAAGAGAATGGGCCTTGGGTAGATTAGAGAAGGAATTCAGTCTTGTTACACCTGATCACAGAAGGTAATCGGGTGAAATAAAGGGTTACATTACAAACTGTCCCCGCTGGGCGTAATTCTACATACGTAATGTGGATTAAAGTAGCCATAGGAGAGATCTGGGTGTTGCAGATACTAATTGCTTGGTTAAATTCTAGATTTCAGCCTGTAGAATGAGAAATATAAACAGGATGTGTACACCAATGTGCATTTGCATTCTTAATGTCAACCTGGAGATTTATTTTCCTCACTTCGTAAATTAAAACAACGCCTTCAAGTCAAGCCTTCTATCACAGACGATGAGCGAAATTAGTTCGTCCCGCTGCCAAAAATAGCACTAAGAAAGACTCCTAACAATGCTAGATCGAATGTTCTGATTGGTTGTATGAATAATAATATAGATTGTTATCGTATTGCATAGAGTGATACACTTCCCTCCAGGACGTGTCTTGTTTTCCTTGTACTAAACATATATAATATCCCTGTGAAAAGAATAGAATTTGAATTTGCTTCTTTGTTTTTTAAAATGTATTAAGAAAGAAACCCATGAGAAATCTTAGAGCGAATCCAATCTTGACCTGTTTCTAGACTTACGATGGCTTTCTGGTATGATTATGTGGAGAGTGAAACAAGAACCGCTCTACCGACGTATGGTGTTACTGGAAAGCCAGTCTGCTTAAATCGACCGTTTGCCGAGGATAAAAAAGTTGCAAAATAGTGCATCTACCTTGATACGAACTTATATAGTGCTGAGGTTTCCTCTCCAAACAGTCTGATGACGGCCCATATGCTCGCATGTTCTAACACAATTCTGTTGGCCAATCACAAGACCTCCAACAAACGTTTTCGGCGCGAGAAGCTATGGACAAGTAACTACAGACATCCATACTTTCGTCTGTTTCCGTAATATTAGGAACATTTAACGAATTGTTCCGAAATCTTTCAAAACGGTGACTCTTTAAAAACTATGGTGTGATTGACGAGCTGCACTTTGCCTGCACTAAAATGGTACAGAACACGCGCTTATACGGGATATCACCATACCTCATTTGGAGAAATCTATAGAACCAGTTCGTATCCCAGTGTATATGCACTATTTTTCAGATCTTATTATTTCTCGGACCAGGGTCGATTTTAATCAGACTGACTGAAAACCATCCATAGAAATGAACAATGGTCTTATCCCTACAACTTCCTGTTATTTTCTGAGAGGCATGCAGTTGCCATTTGTTTACATTTTCTCTTTGTTGTAGTTATTGTTGTTGTTGTTGTTGTTGTTGTTGTTGTCTACTTAACGACCAATGTCAACTTGCACATGGTCAACATAACAGTACCCGTTAAGCTTCAAGATGTTTACCAAACTTAATTCAAGTCTATGCAAAATTACATCGTATATCAGTGAAGGTCTAATACGCTTAACTTTCGTGGGGAAATCTTTAAAATATAGGGTAAGGCAAACAGCATAGATAGTTGTAAACAGTTTGTTCCAATGTTTAACCCCTACCGTTTTTCCCAGAGACTAAGTGAATACAGAACGGACTCTGAGTTGAAGAATGCTCACTAACGCTAACCATGATGCAACCTGTACCTTAGGGAACTTCAGATGCCAGAACGAGCCATTATCTACCACATCTCGTCCAGTGTCCACCGTCTGCATGGTGGAATGGAAGAGTTTACCACTAACATATGTTGCAAGAGGAAAGGAAGGGTATTAATAGGTAACCTTGTCTACGATAGCAGATACTGAATGTGACACTGTGGGTAATGAAGCCGCCCCTCCTGATATTCGGGGTTTGTTCTTTCCTCCAGCATTCACAGTCTCACGTACAAGGGGTAATATGGCCTGCCCGCTTATCTGTGCCAGTCTTCCCGCGGGGATTGCATTACGTCGACATATAATACTTCCACAAGCAGGTAAGATCCAGCCCAACTTGGGGATCGTCATACGATACTTTGCTCTAGCTGTTTGCACGAAATAAACGTGTCAGGTTACCCTTGCTTCTTAAATCCTTCCCTGAAAACAAATATTACAAGATATCGCTTGAAAGCTTAGACAAGAGACACGGCACAAAATCGTCTCTCCGGGTCACTTAAAAATGGCTGCCTGAGTCGGGGGCAGATCCAAGGGTCTCCGCCCGAATATCGGTTGACGCTCAGTTCTGTTATGCGATATTGCGAGTGCTCGCCGTGCTTTTCCGTGTAACTCGTGCAGATGTAGGGCAGTACAGCTCATAACGTCCGATCCAGAATGTGCATCGCTGATTGTTATAGCTCTGTATCAGAGGTCCGACTAGAACGACTCGTGCAGACACAGGCTATCCCGTTACAGAGTACAACAAGTGTTGTGCGTTACGTCAAATACACGTGGTATGATAGGCTCCGGCGTATTGCCACAGTGCCCTTCCTGTCCGTGTAGTAGACTTCCACACATACCTCGACTACAAGAAACACATCTGAAAAACTGTTAATTTTTTTAATGAAAATGAAATTAATAGCAACCACTGAGATATATTCATTTTGATTTTCCTATAAACGCTCTGGTCTTGTAATAGATTTTAGCTTTTATTAATTAAGGGTCGAGATGACAGGCTGAATTGACATTTTCATAGCTAGTATTGGTCGGTTTATCATTTTTATTTTTATTTTTTCAAACTCAAGAAGTGAAGTATGAAATACATTAGAGATCCAAACTCTGTGAAAGTCTAGCCAGTATGCAGAGCTATAGCGACTACGTGCACGGTATGGGCAGCACATTGAGGAGATAGTGTACAGTTACACCCCATATAGCAGTAGCAACACTACCAGGGAACAAACAACCCAATCTTATAGTGGCCATTGAACAAAATCGTGAAAAGAAACTTTTAGGACAAACGGGAGTTTTCATGGTGAACCCCCAGGTTGTCTGTTTGAATGGTGTCAAATCATAATTACATATATCATGATCCACACCGTCGACCGATATTCCATAAATGCGCTAGGTGTGTCACAAGTCGTCTTTGTTTTTTTTAATTTATCAATTACTTCGAATTTGAAGAGGTTTATGTATGTGAAACATATTTAAAGCCCAAATATTTATATGCTTTAATAGTTTGTCTAATCGATATGATTCCCATACTTTGAGACATGTTTATTCTATAGTTTTATTGGAAATCTCCCACAACTTTCTTTATATGGTGGCTCATTTTGTACATGCATACTTGAACCTAACATGGCATGTATTTTATAAAAGAAAATTAAAGTAATACTTGTATTTTATACAATCCGTTGTAAATGTGGTGAGATTATAATAAACACAGTAAAAAATGTTAAGCACCCCCTTCTTTTTTTTGATAGGGGTATGTTTCAGAGACCCATTATAGCAAAACTTAAGATCCCACAGGGGAAAGACGAATTTCAGGAGCAAGTGTAATTAATTGTTTTATTCGTTGACATTTTTGTGTAATCTTCAGAGATTTGAAATGACCAAAAACAGGAAACAAAAATTGACTGGAAAATGGTGAAAAACACAGACTCGTAAATGTATTGTGATTTCAAGTTTGACGGCTGAACATGATGAAGAAATCATACTGAATAATCCGTGCCATTGTCTTAGGAACGATTTAGTGTCAATATCGTGTGCTGCCACCGCGTGCCTGAAGTACTGCTGTCAGTCTTCTGGGCATACCCCTGACAAGGTTCTTTAAATCCTCCATGGGGATTTGCTGCCACTCATCGTGAAGTGCTGCCTCCAGTTGTCTTAGATTGTGTGGAGCAGGGTTCCTTCTCTGTAGACGTCGACCAAACATGTCCCAGACATGCTCGATGGGATTCATATCTTGAGACAATGCTGGCCAGGGGATACGAGAAACAGCATTGTTTTCCAGATGTCGAGTCACAGCTCGTGAACGGTGAGGCCGAGCATTATCATCCATGAACAGGGGTCGAGTTGCAAGTCTGTGATAATCAAAATGGTCAATCACAACTGGATCCAACACTTCTGCAATGTAGCGGGCGCCGGTAAGTGTGCCTTGTAGTGTCACCAAATCCAACTTGCAATCAAAAGAAAAGCAACCCCACACCATAACGGATCCTCCACCATATGGAACCATTGGAAGAATGTTCCTTGGTGTGTATCGACTGTTCTTGACTCTCCAAACTCTGATTCGCCCGTCAACGGTATGGAGGAGGAAGCGACTTTCGTCTGACCAGTGGATACGTCTCCATGACCTCAGGTTCCAACGCTGCCGGTCACCACACCACATCCTACGATCCCGTTTATGACGATAAGTAAGGTTTGGACGTCTGATGACACGTCGAGACCTTAAACCTGCTGCTTTGAGGCGGTTCCTCACCGTCTGATTGCTGATACGTCTATAGGGTAGCCAGGCTTGTTTCAAGACGGTACTTTACGCAAACGGTTGACGTCGTTGATGACGCAATAGGTTCCTGTCCTCTTGCAATGTGGTAGCTCGGGGCCTTCCGGAACGTGGTCGATCGAGAACATGGTTAGTTTGGGCATGTTTCCTCACTAAACGACTGATGACCGAATAGTGGTAACCAGTTCTTCTCCCAATTTCCTTGTACGAGAAACCTGCTAAATGCTGTCCAATAATTTGCCATCTCGTAGCCTCGGACATTCTCCTTCGTGGCATTGTTCATGAATTTTGTGTATTGAACTGACATTGAAGCCGTAAAAGGCGTTTATTTAGCCATGGTAAGTCGAAGGGTGAAACTGCATTTTGCTGAAATCATGGGTTGCATGATATGCATGCCAATAGCTCCGTTCGTGAGAACCGTTCCATAACAGAAACCACACCAGTTCCCATCCAGAATACCATAGTTGGCCTGTCTATCGAATTGAATAACATGATCATAAAATCCAAAATGGTATACAACTTTTAATTTGGGGGTGCTTAACTTTTTTACTGTGTATACATGGTCTGTCAATCTGACATTTTCGTAATGAATTGTCAACAGATTGCGAGAGCAGTATGAGAAGAAAAGTTATCAATAAAGAAAATGCAGTATGTTGTATGTTGATTTTAATCAGACTGAGTTTGTTCTCACCGTCAAAGACGCAACCCTCAGGTTACAATCATGTAACGTTATGTTCAAGCAGTGTTTGTTCTCAACTCACAATGTTACCTAATCCGTACGATAGAAATGTACGTACGTTTCAGGTCTGATAGTGAGACGTCAGTAATATTGTATATCGGAAATGAGAAACCGTTCGACATTTCGACAGACTATCGCTTACTGCTGATGGGTGGCATATCTTTTATATCACTAATGTTTGAAGTGTCAGACGCAACCCCTGGAAACCCAGTGCACTTGCTTGCTCTCCAAGTGGTCAGGTAGTCTAACACTTAGAATCTGAAAAATGTTGTCACTCTGAGTGCAGCCAGGTGAAGCTATAGATCCGAGGTTTCCCTTGTTCTCTCAGCAGCCCCCTACTAGCCTTACAGTGCCACTGAACATAATAGGAACAACCTTCCGTTAAGCATATACACGAGACCACGGGGCTATCACAAAGCAAAGGTAAATTTGATAACAATTTGGCTAATGACTGAAATCAACTGTCATCTGAAACTTAAATTTTATCATGTAGTTTCACCATATTCTCTGTACCTAAGGTGAACTCAACATGGCGATCTGATTGATGTAGCGATACTTTAACATTTGTTTTAAATATGGAACAATGATGGAATGGTCAATCGTCGTACCATTTTCTTCCAATATGGATTACCGTTTTCTATGGATACGGCTTATTTGGTCATGTGATGAAATGTTTCACCCTCTAACGTAACGATATATTGTATAAACTTAAATAATAAATGGCATATTCGAGAACAAATTATATGCAAAAACGTGCTACATCGCCTTTAAAGACTCGCACAGCTTGCTACGCTATTTATTGCTTGTACACTCATGGCAAAAATGGTTGTCACCCCCTAATATTTAATTAAATTGGAGTTTATATCACATTGTATGCATGGCAATGTTGGTTTTCCATGGAAATGTCATTACAGGCATGAAGTTACATTAACTCACACTTTACAATGAACAGATTCAGCGGTTTCATGTAGACCACGTGCATTTCATTGAAATGATTGAAATTTGTCTCCTTAGGTTTGTCATTTCCATCGATTACTATAGACCTCTTTCATAAGATACAGCTTCACGACTATAGTTTCTGAAAAGCATAGACCATGCCTGGTCCCACTCCACCAGGAATCAGACATGAAATCATTGGCATGAGTCGTGGTGGCGCTTCGAATCGTGTCATTGCTGCAGCATGTAACGTCAGTGTTAGAACTGTTCAAAGGATTAAAAGACTGCACGCCATACAGGGAAATGTTGTTCCGAATAAGTCTTCAGGCCGTCCCAAGAAAACTACGGTTCGTCAGGATAGAATTCTTCTTCGTTTGACCCGACGTCATAGACGTCTTTCGTCTTTGACTCTTGCACAGAGATGGGGGGCTCATATTAATACGCCCATTTGCCGGAGAACTGTAGTAGGTTGCTCCAGCATGGATATAAGGCAAGAAGACCTGCCATCAAACCATTCTGGACACTGGTCCACCGCAGGGCACGGCTTGCTTGGGCGCAGCAGCACCGCAGAATCCAACTTGGACATTGGCGTCACGTCATATTTACTGATGAGTCTCGTTTCCTACTGCATAAGGTGGACAGGAGAATGAGAGTGCGACGTTTACGTGGGGAAAGGTTCAATGACGACTGTCTGCAGCATCAGGTTGCCCACGGTGGCGGTTCTGTACACGTATGGGCAGGAATACACCATAACGGTAAAACGGATCTTGTCGTCCTTCAAGGAAACGTCAACCAGAGGTCGTACAGACGTCTTCTTGAAACCGTTTGCCTCCCACATGCAAGAAGAGTGTATGGCAACAACTTCCTGTTGCAGGACGATAATGCACCAGCCCATCGTGCACGTACAGTGAACGCTTTCATTCAGGCACAAGGAGTAACAAGATTGCCCTGGCCTTCAAAAAGTCCGGATATGAATCCGATAGAACATGCTTGGGATCAGCTTGACCGTGCAATTAGAAGACTGGACCCTGCTCCTGCAAATTTACAGCAATTGCGGGCTGCTCTTGTGAATGAATGGAACAATTTGGCTGTTGCAAACATCAACACACTGATAGACAGTATGCCTGCCCGAATTATCGCCCTTGAAAATTCCAGAGGCGGTGCTACCCGATATTAGGCTTGTAAATATACTCATACATGACTGCAGAATGAAATAAAACCGACAATTGAACTTGAAAATGTAATTTGTTTTATTGATACCCATCCAATTGATACTATATGGATACTGTAAAAAATTGCCCTTTTTCACAGGGACCATACATATCCTGATAGAATTTCTTAAATTGGCCAGCACAAGACCAAAATACAAGCTGGTATGTTTTACGAATGTTTTTCCCAATCACACAAATCATTCTGACAGTTATTGCATGTTTGATTATTTGTCCACACTCAGTTAAACTTGACGTAGCGTTCTCAGTCTGGGGGTGACAACCATTTTTGCCATGAGTGTATATTGTCAGCCAATGAAATCTCGTGATCTGAAAGTTGATGATCTTTCATCGGTCTCTTCACCCGGGGACTGTCGATATTGCTAGATGTTAAGTCATCACATTGGCTGGTTATTTTTAGCTGCTACGAGCCTTTCCCTTCTCAAAGACTCGGGGTATTAAGAAGTCTTACAGATTAATATACCCTGACGGCGCAGGGTGGCATGTAATCCACAATGCGTTCAGACTGAAAAGTCACGGTAGTACAACTTAGTACAACATTCAAATGCCATGGGGAAATAAGACACATATCTCTCGGTCTCTCCTTGAATGTGTTGATATATGAGAAATTTATATATACAGTCTAGACATAACATTTAACCAGATTTAATTAAGACAGGTTAATGTTGCTCTGAATACATATGAAAAAGCAAGCCCCCGACACGAAAGTTATGTTACACTATATTGATGATGAGGATACTTATAAATACGGCGCTAGCCTACACAGAGGGCATGCTCAAAGTGTAGACACACAATCGCAATCTGATATTATGACGTCATAGCATCCTAATGGCGTCACGCGATTAGCAAATAGAGATTGTTATATGCTTAGCGATGTGAGACTGAGTTTTTATCAGTTTGAGAAAATGTGTTCTCATCACTGCAGTTTGATATCACTTTCTCAACACAGTGAAATATCACAGAGGGGATGACGTCATGTGTACCATGGTATGACGTCACGTTTACAATCAACGTGCTGCGCCACTCGTGAAAATATCGGCTTTACCCCGTCACTCGATGGAGATAAGTGAGATCACACTGAAAACACAAAATATCCCCTATATCTCACCCAAGTGTCTTCAAATATCAACACGAGTTGATTAAATTTATAAATATCTGAGGTTTGCCGAGGATATTTTTCTTTTATCAACGAGTGTTGATATATTTGATATCAGAAGACACGAGGGTGAGATTTCATTTATCATCCAAATCATTCTTAAAATGTGTACATCTCGGAGCACAGCCCTGCCATTTTACTTCCAATGCGGTGATGTCATAGCATTGTGTTCATAGCATCATAATGTTTATGACGTCATAGCAATGTGACATCATTACTCGATGATGTACAAGCATTGTGACGTCATATAGTTGACGGCGAGAGGGCATTGTGCAAAATCTACTCCCAAAACGATACATAAAACTTACGTCCTCGTGCTTTAACTATAATAGTTCAGGGCAAAACTATACTTTATTACAAAACACATTGGAGTACAGCGAACTTTATTTCTTAAGGAGATATCGTCTGATCTCACACAAGCATTATCTCCCGTGGAACTCAGTTGTGGGTGATCGTCACTCACTAGTCGCCTGTCCTGACAAGTCGAATACCTACCGAAAATAATATTCGAAGTATGTGTAACGACCACCTCGACACTTTTGCTCATGTAATTTTACTACCAATACTGTAGTTCATCAGGTTTTCAATATTTAAACAATAAACCAAAATAAGTTCCAAATTATATGATATGTGGCACCTTTGACCCGTATTTGAAGTGACAGGGTCACCAAATCTACAATTTAGATTACCCATTGACTTAGGAGTCTGGACACATCATTTCAGCTCTCTGTGACCCATATTTGAGGTCACAGTGTCAACAAATCTATAATTTAGAATCCCCATTGGTCAAGAAGTATGTACACATCATTTCAGCTCTCTAGAGCTTTCTGTATTGGAGAAGAAGATAAAATAGGTTTTAGGTCATGACCCCTGTGACCCCTATTTAGGGTCACAGTGTCACCAAATTTACCATTTAGGATCCACAATCGCCAAGGCATCTGTACATAAAATTTCAGTTCTCTTATAGGTCGCTGGTCCTTGAGAAGAAGTCGAAAAAGTGAAAAGTTTTCGGACGGACGCCGGACACCATGCCATAAGCTCATCGGGCCTGTCAGGCCCGATGAGCTAACAATTAATCATTTTCCTAATTCTGTCAATTTCCTGCATTCATACTTTAAAAATGACAAATGGTTTTTTTCTAAATATTCAATGATTGTCTAAACAAGGAAGTTACTTATGTGCGAATACAGTTTCTTCAGGTGTCCATTTGTTGATATAAGTAAATATCGTGTATGAGTGGTCGCCTTTAGTTTGTATCTAGCTCATACTTTTCATTTTAAAAAGTATACTTTGATCATCATAAGACGAAATAGTTTCGGTAAAAGGGTAACTACACATATTTACAGACGAATATCTAGACAATCGTTTGGTTTTTGTTTGTGGTTTAAAGGATACGCAAATGCCAGACATTGTGATAGCGATATTGCCAATAATAACAGTTAAATGTCCAGACGTATATTATATTCGATGCATGAAAGGTCTATCTCTTCGACGATCTATTATGCGTGGTAAAATGATATTGCTTTCGTTTTCATCAAAACTTGAAGATACTTTCAGAAAACTTTACTTAAAGTGCTTAACTTTTACTATGTATTAGTAAGTACAAAGTAAGCCATGATATGCTGATTTCGAAAAAAATTGCGCTGAAACGTTGCTGTCAACAATATAAGATCATAGATGTTTAGATGAATTCTGAGATAGAAATTTCGGTGAAAATTAATGGCATCGCATTCAAGTATACGTTCAACATTGTTTCATTATCAGTGAAGATATGAAACATTCGGATTGTGAATACTACAGACGATATTTGCTATTGCCTGCCGAATACCATGCATATCTCATTCATAATAGTAGATATTTATAGTATTATTATTTATTATATAATTTAGAGTAAGATAATCAGTCCTATCAGTGAAATAATCCCTCTATCAAGCTACAGTGGCGATAACCTTTTTATCCCACCGGTATGTAATACCTTGGGATACAGTCGTCTGTCTGTCTGTCCGTCTGTCTCTTCGGCCGTCCGGCCGTCCGTCTGTCCGTTATCATTTCGTTTCCGAAGCAGAACACGAAAACCGTTCATTGTGTCTTTCTGAAACTTCCCATTTGTATTACCCATCTACTGAAGTGGTGCCTTTTGATGTTTTGAGATTTCTGAGAAACAAAAATTTCGTTTCCATAGAAACGTATTAGAATTTAGATTTTGCTCAGAGACAGGTTCGTTTCCGGAGCACAGCTCCAAAAATTTTCATCATATCCTCCTGAAACTTTGCATTTGAATTACCCACTAACTGAAGTGGTGCCTTTTGATATTTTCTGGGAAAAAATTTCCGTTTCCATAAAAACGTTTTGAATTTGGTCTTTGTTCAGAGACAGGTTCGTTTCCGGAGCACAGCTCCAAAACTCATCATATCTTGGTGGTGCCTTTTGATATTTTCAGATTTCATATGGTTAAGTCATTCATCATCCACTTTCATTTAATAGATAATTTAACAGTTAGATGTTATCAAACTGACTTTGTTTACATAGTGGGAAATATATCAGATACCCTCATTGTAGTTTGATAGACAGGCTGTTTCACTGATAATTCATATTATAAACCTCCAGTGACGTTACTCTATTGTTCTTCGGGAACACCATTTCTCGTAATTTCCCTCAAACCTGATGCAATCTTGCTACCTTGGGCAATTACCGTAATAATGTCCCTCTGCCCTGTTCAAACATCTATATTTAAACGCTGAAATGTCAAACTGTGTATGTGTGATGTCCTAATCTATTGAAAAATAACTATTACCACATTTCCTCTATTAGACGCCCGGCGTCTATTGTATCAGACCTCTGTCAGCCCCGGCGTCCATTAATTGTTTGGCGTACACATCATCCGACTGACAAGCATATACAAATGCAAACTTTCTTGAACATGAATTTGTTTTGGTGAATATTCATTCATTATAGAACGGGAACAATATAATCTTTAAGAGTCCAAAATACATGTACATATAGGCCTACATTAATGAGGATGCTTATACCGCGCTGAACTCCACGCAGAATTAGCATGCTCGAATCGCACACACATTATTACCCTGGTGTAAGGACCAACATTATTCCTTTTTTGCATTCTCAACGGTTATCTCTCACGTTGCCTTCTTCCATACCAGGTACTCAATTGTACTGCTGAGTGAACAAAAGCACACTTTGAATGAAGTCACTTGCCCAAGGTAACACCACAAGTCTTTACAACTCATGTCTCTGTGTGGGGCAGGGAATCAACCCTTCAAATATAAATAATTTATGTATGGTCTCTGGTATCAGTGAAAAAACGAAGCAGTCGTAAAATCGCATTCACCATCTAGTGTGTGCAAACCAGGTCCATTGATAGATGAAGGGAGATAAGCCAATGTTGGCGTTTTGTAAGTTTAGCATTTCCTCGCCCTATGCCATTCTCTTCCCAAATTACATGATACAATTCTTATAAACATTTTGTGCAGATAAACATTATTTTGATGAATTTATAAATTACTATAATTCAAGTTTACTGCATGGATTATTAAAGGTGCATCCATTTTGTTTCATAAATAAATATTTGGCTTTAATGCGTTCCAACTCACCATATGTGATGTTTAGAGTGCAAATAAATTCACTCATAATTAATAGTTTCCAATTAAAATAGAGTAACATCATTATGCATGTTCAGAAACCGAAACTCCACGTCCCATTTACATGCACAGTAGTTATTATTAAACATGATCCATCCAAATTATATCAATTTGTCTGTTATAAATAAGATTCCAAAATAACGTTTGACTCATTGGCGCGCGCCACAAGCGGTACATTGTCCGGTTTTCGATCAGAATTCACTACTTTTACCGTCAATATACTAAGTCGACTAAGAGATCAAAATGGCAATTTTCGGCAGCAGTCAGTACTTCCCGATAACATAACACAATTTATAATTGTTAGCATATGTCACCCCAAACAACACAATGGATGTACTACCTTTAAGGAGTTTATTTTTACTCAGTGCAAACAACCTCCAAGTCAGGGCTCTCTTCCTCCGAGTAGATATACGATATATGACGTCACGGAGTGGGTACTTGCTGCCTGGAGCAAACAGTGCGTATTGCAATACGATTTTCATATCGCAATATATTGCACCAACAAATATAAATCAAATGTATTCATTTATCTGGTAAAGGGCACATTTACTGGGTTAACTTGTATTATGAAAATTATTTTGAAGTGCTAGATAGAGAATCTCATCTAAGTGTCTTCTGATATCAAATATATCAACACGAGTTGATAAAAGTTACAAATATCCGAGGCTTGCCGAGGATATTTTGACTTATATGAACGAGTGTTAATATATCTGATATCAGAAGACACGAGGGTGAGATTCTATTTATCATCCAAAATCATTCTTCATCAGTTTTTAATGAAAAATGAAAATATCTGAACACAAAACTGCCATTTGGCTTCCAGTGCTGTGATGTCATAGCATTGTGACGTCATCGTGGTTATGATGTGATAGCATTGTGATGTCATTACTTGATGATGCAAAATCATTGTGATGTCATGTAGCTGACGCCAACAGGGCATTGTTCAAAATCTACTGTCAAAATGATATCTCCTAGGAGATATCGCTTGATCTCATACAAGCGATATCTCCTGTGGAACCCAGTTTTGGATGATAAAATTTGGGCTCCCACGGGTACTCGAGTACTCGAGTAAGAGTCGGGTTTAGTTGGACTCAAGTCCATTTTCTGGGACTCGAGGACTCGATAAAATATCATTATATTTCACATCAGTTTTAGTCACCTTGTGTAATTTATATACATAGAACATGTCATGTATGAACAGATTTAACAACAACTGCAGTGGAACACCGATATATATATCGTGGTACCTGAGGGAAAAGTTTTATACCACGTTACAAATGAACAGTGATACCAACCTTGGTCACATCGGCTACTTTTATTATCAAAGTCACAAAGTTCACTAAAAATCGTACATTGCAACCAAATAAAACATTGAATTGATCATATCAGATGGAGTTTATCCAAACAGATGTAAATAAATATGAGGCTTATATGGTCTCGTCAGTCGATATACTGATATTAAGCAAATTAAACTCGAGTTGACAAGCGACAGTTGATAGGTTTCATATTTAATACTACATTTTACGCTTTTTTTCATAAGGATCAGATAAATGCATTATATTATTATTTCATTACAATTTTGTAATAAAAAGGCAATAATCTAATTCTTATATCTCAACTCATTAATGATAATGACACCGACATATGAGGTAAAATATTCCACTGGCATGTCAATTTATCAACGAAATGTCGCCATTGAATAACTACGCATCTTTCTAAACGTATGTAGAAGTAAGATAATCTTTTTAAAATAAATTGCATTTCTTTATTATTTCTTAAATATTTATATTTAGTATCTACATGTATATCTCAACCAAATTTTTACTTTTATACTTGCCACCCTTCATGAAATGATCAAGACCATTCTCTGTTTATTAACATGGCAGGATGTTTAGCGACCATGTGAGTTACTCTTACACACTGCAATGATTTTCAAGATTATGGCTTTATAAGTTCATACCTGTATATGGTTTCTAATATAAACATCAGACATAAAACTCCTTCCTGGCTATTCAATATCGAGATTTCTTATACTTGATGTGAAAATTACAACAACGACACCCTGTCACAATGTATTCATCGGTACCCTTTTCTGTCATATGTACTGTATGCTTTTGTTACTGACATGGAACATAAGTAAATGTTATTTTATTGGAATTTTCCTTCTCCGTCATCTGCATGCCTTCATCACAGAGGCAGAAAATAAATAGCCTATATATTATTTTATTTGAACCTTAAATGGTGTCAGATTTATCAACTGTAATGCTGAACGTTGCATGTGTACGCATTATTTTTGGGGACATATGGCCAAACTGTATCGCGAAACGGGTAGTAGATATAGTTCGCGGTTTATCAGGGTTCCACTGTATGCATAATCTAAAACATCAAAGACTAACACAGTGTTATTGTGACATGCTGCTACTTAGTTGAAAGGTATTAATTTCGAGTTCATGAGTGCGAGTCGAGTCTGACCCCTCGAGTACTAGTTCAGATAATCTAAACGTCGGTTTATGTGTAGGAAGACGTCTAGCATGCTGGACTACTCGAGTACTCGAGTCCATTTTTTTGGACCCGTGGAATCGCTAGCTAGAATGTGTGTTGGACTGTATTACAAATTATCTTTTTAAAGATCTGAAAGTCAGTTTATCAAATGTGTCATGTTTAAACTGCAAAAAGAAGTTTAAAGGTTGAATTATAGAGTTCATTTACCATGTTGCAATATCATTGGCACTAATAAAAATGGTTTCTAGAGAAATATCTCATTGTCAAAGGATCTTGCAATATATTGTGGTACGTATTGCAATACATTACAGTTCAGCAATACGTAACGCAATATGTACAAAACTTGAGGCAATACACAGCCCTAATTATTCACACACACAAACACACACACACACAGTGACAGTCTTATCACAGGAACTCGATATCGTAATAAAAACGTAGATAACGTAGGTAAAAAAACCTACACAGATATGTTATATAGGGTGTAGGTATTTTTTTTACCTACGATATCGAGCTCCTGTGAGTCTTAGCTGTTAAATGTAAAAAGTTACATATTTTACATCTTCAGATTTGAACACGAACAGCAACCAGTTTCATTATCAACAATCCCAGGGAAACTTCCACAATATTAGAGTTACGTCCCTTGACTTGTTGATCAACAAAGCACACATGGCAGTGTAAATTTGTGTCATATAAGACATGTGGGCCTACTTCGCTGTGGAAATGTTGCACACGTTTAAAATACTATAACGTTAGTGTTACAGATAATACGAGGTAATGAAATAAATAAATTTATCTTTTGATCTTTAATAAATACAGTTTTAATCTTTAAAAATGTAATTAATATTTGTGTAAACTGCCACAGTTAATGTAAGGTTATCTAGCTTAATTAGAATATCAATATTATTATTTCATATTTGTAAGTAAACTATTGCCTTTGTGAGACATATATTCATGTATGTAAGTCAGATATGTAACACTTGATAGAGGATTCATGAGTGTAGATGTCATACTATATGTTTACGCAACAGTGCCAAATATGAGTATTCTGCAAGTGAGAAGGAGGGATATAACAATATTCAGGCACGTTTAGACACAATCATAATATTCTGTTTATTACCGAAGTTGTGAAATTAATTTAAAAAATAATACGCTAAAATCCTCTTTCAACTAGCGGGCGACTTGCCGTCGCTACATTTTTAACACAATGTCATAGACGAATCCCGACATCATGGCAATGTTAATGACATCACATCACAACGATAAAGTGATATTTTGGCCTAGGGCATTGATGAAGAATATGAACCCCTGATATGATTGCCCACGTAAGTAATTAAATAAAATATTTCATCTCTCTCCTTATCTTAGTCAATGAAATTGAGTTTCTGGGTTATTATAAAGTGGCTATATCCAAGTTTTATCCTAGGAGGACCAGATTAAGCAAACTTTTTAGAAAATGTGTTCTATTGAACCATGACAGCTCTGTGACATCAGGGGCGGATCTAGAGGGTGCACCCCCCCCCCCCCCCCCCCCCTTCATTTAACATTTAAAAAAATGACCATTGAAACCAACCTGAAAACAGTGGTGCACCCCCCCCCCTTTTTGCCACACACATAGTACATTTACCCTGTATATTCAAGATATTAATCTATCACTAAGCAGAAAGAACACCCCCCCCCCCCACTGAGAGTATTTTTGAGGTCTGTAATAGTGCACCCCCTGTGATATGAATCGAATAACCCACTGCGTAGCTGAACCACTGAAACCCCCACTAGATCTGTCACCGTTGCTAATGTTTTGCATCTCATGAAAACAATGATATAAAGGAAGTTGTCCAATCTCAGATCAAAATTTCCAACTTTATTGATTACTTATTCAGACCACTTCGATTCTACATTCAGAAATAAGCAGCAAACACAATGGGAACCCGACCAAGCCCGGATCCAAGTTACATCCTACGAGGATCCAACAGCAGTGTCACAAGTCTCGCATTCTCCAACCAGCTTCTGTTCTCTGGGAACCAGGACGGTCAAGTTCACCAGTGGTCACTCACCACAAGACGGGTCAAGGCCACACTTGAAGCACACAGTGACCACTCAGTGTTGTTGGTGTGTCCGCAGTCGGAGACGCGACTGGTCACTCAAGGCAGGGATGGGACGGTCAAACAATGGGACAATACAGGTGGACAGTGGACGTATACAGGTAGGTACCTGTAGACCCTCGGTCACTCTGTGAATATCACATTATTCCGAGATTCTTGTGTATTCCTCTGCATCTGGTAAGATTTAGGAGGTCAATGTTTCCATTATCTATTAAACCCGAATACAAGATCGGTCTACTAATAGCTTTTCAATGTAGAAACAATTTAACCACAGAAATAAATGTTTGAACCAAAAAAATTTAAAGGGCCAAGGTGGATAGTAAATCGATGGAATAGAATACCCACATGCCGTTATCAGAATCAAATACTGGTGTCCAGTTATCTAAATAAATAGTTTTAAAATATTCAGAACTTAACCGTGAATGACTTTATGGAAGTTTAAGTAAGCAAATGTGCAAAAGACTATAATAAAGGCTTACCCAGCAACATATATAAGTAACATTTTAATACATATCTGCAATCTGAATAAATTTAGACACTTTTATATTCTGTTATTACTGAATAATATAAAATTGTCAATCTTAATTTATTTAGATTATCCCTCATTGCAATATACCCGCCTTCAACTGGTTGGTCATCTCTGCCTTCAGTATTGAACTGAACTATTAGATTTAAGTGAATGTTTTAATCAATTAATTTCTTATTCAAGTTAATTGTCCAACAAGATGATAAAATCCAAAGTTTTGCTTATAATGATGGTTTCCTGTCCATTTTCAGGCTATGTACCAAGTGCGAGTCTGGGATTCTGTACAGGAGCTGCGGTAGAGTTGAACAATTCTCCATTAATTGCTGTACCGAGTCAAGTCACATCACAAGTCGACATCTTCGATATGGACAAACATTGTCGAACAGTGTCTCTAAAACCGGATGCGTGTCAGCAGAAAGTTGGCATGTGTATGTCAATCAAAGCCTTCAGTCTACCTGACAGCACCTATGTACTAGTCGGGTACGAGAATGGAAGTCTACTGCTCTGGGATATACGCAATGCTAGATGTGTCAGTACTATGAATTCAGCACATTCTGAAGCAGTGATGAGTATGGACTTTTCATCTCAGTTAATGAAGGGGTACTCAGGATCTGCAGATACAAAACTTATCTCCTGGACAGTTGATACGGAATCCAGCCTATCACAGCAGGGAGAGACAGTAATAACCAACCCTGGATTGAACGATATCGTGGTGAGACGGGATGGTAAACTGTTAGCTACAGCCGGGTGGGACAGTTATATCAGACTGTTCGGGTGTAAGAAGTTGAAGCCTCTTGCTGTTCTCTCCTACCATAAACAGAGTGCTCAGTGTTTAGCTTTCTCTCCGGACAATCTGCTGGCATGTGGGTCCAAGGATCAGTTGGTATCAGTGTGGGATGTGTTCAGGTAGTTCGTACCTTCTTGTTCTCAGAATAAATCTATACAAAGCAGTTTGAGTTTGATGGAGTTTCAGATGAGTTTCAGATGATGATCATATCAGTAACAGTGTCACATTTCCATATACAACTGCCAGCTCCTGAAGAATGTCTTTGTTGTTTACACATCCTTGCTCTCCCCATTTAAAAGAAATGGCCATGTAATTTTCTTTGCTATACTTACAATTGACAACCTAGAAGATTACATCTCATCCTCATTAGGTCGAATAAGAACTCACCAATCATAAAAGTCAATACGACTTTCTATAAAAATGAGGTGTTTCTTGATGCTTGTGCTATTTTGTGGAACAAGAAAAACCCTTTCTCCTGCATTCTCCAAAATGAGATATTTTCTCAGGTGTTCTTTGTAACTGCAACAAGCAATACAGATGAGATGTTTTCCAGAATGTAATCTTCTTCATTCACTGATACAAACAAGCTAAAGGCAAAGTCTACGAGGGGCATATAGAAGTGGAATACATGTAAGAAAACAAAATTTCTGGTCAACAACTTCTATATCATGTAAATACATGATGTTACCTGCCATGTTATATCCCCACATTTCACTAAAGCATTGTGTATCTACACAATATAGAAGTTGTTCTTTCTTGGTCTTTTTAACGCTAATGGCCATCTCTAATGATTCTGCCTCAAACTCTCAAAATATTCTAAATATGTTCAATATATCATATATGTCATATCCTGTTCATGTGAAGTTTACTTGTTTTGGGGAATGTCTAATCTGAATACTGGAATGTATGTGTTGAGTTTTAAACAATGCTGTAATATGCTCTCTTAAAAATAACAAGATGTGTTTGTTAAACACGGATGCCCCCGGATATACCAAAGTTATGGTCAAGGTTAAAGTTTTCTGAAGATGTCCACTGCGGCAAGGTCAAGGTCACTAGGTCAAATATGATGACCTCATCTGAAAGGTCTCAACACAAGGTTTGCACATGCCAAGTATGAAAGCCCTAGCTCTGAGCAATCCAAATGGCCAAGGTTAAAGTATTTGTGGACAAACGCATGGAAGGACAGACATGTACAGACGGACAGGTGAAAAACAATATACCCCAGGAATCTCCGATTCGGGGGCATAAAAATTTAAAAACCAAAAATCTCTATTGATATACAAATGTTTTATTTGCAAACAAATATTGTAAACAATATGAGAAGTCTGTTCAGGTACATACATATATCATTGAGTAACAGTTAAAGGCGCTGTAGCACGTTTTTTGCAAATTTTGTTTTCTCAAATTGTCCATTCATTATTAAAGTTTATACAATATATTGTTACGTTAGAGGGTAAAACATCCAATTAAACAACCCAATAACCTGTATAAATAGAAAATGGTTATCCGTACTGGAAGAAAATTGTGCGACGTATAAAGCGACAATGGTGTGGAACTCTTCAGTGTGAGAGGTAGATGTGTAGGTCTGAGGCGATATTGTGAGTTCAGACAGCAAGATGAATGGCCATTCCATCAAGGTGCTACAATTAAAATTTTACTCTGAGTGTTTAGGTATCGCTACAGCAGTCAGATCACTTGAACTACCTTTGAGTGGCCATTTTAATGTGAACACATGAAAATGACCACTGGAAGGGAAATGGACTCGCATGGCTTAACCGAAACACGTATATGCTTTTAGAACTCTATTTATTGATTGAGGAGTATTATTTAGTATTATTTAGTATATTATTGGTAACACTTATTTACATTTTCGTGAGATCACTTTACTTCAGTAAGGACAACGTGCTACAGCGTCTTTAATAGCAATAACAGTAGATTCAAACATACTTGACAACAAAATAAACAGACAGGAAAACATAACAGGAATAAAATAATAAAAAGCTGCAGAAATTGACAAGTATAATGATATGACTAGTAATTATTCTAATTCATTACTGCATTAAAGTAATTTACATTACAAATTAGAGAGGACTAAGAAAATGGAAAATTGCATGAGGTAGTTCATTGTAATACAATTAAAACATTAACATGATTATGGTTTACATTGTGATATAAAGGGACAATTAGGACTATATCTTCAAATTTTTATGGAGATGCTTTTTTAATGTATCAAAGGGAAAATTCAACATATTCCTACACTTTCTAAAATATATAATGAAAAATCAAAATATAAAAGTTCATGAGTACCCAGATTCAAAGTATGTTTTCAATTTGAGAACAAACATGCATTATATTGATCTAAATTACACTCTCTAGTTATTAACAGATAGCTTTTACTTCTTTTTCTTTGATGAGAATTTCTGTAATGTTTGTTTGAGTAAAGCAGTTGTAAACTTGATCACATAAGAATCCCCCACACTTCTGTAGGTAATGTTTGCAGGCATTCCAGGAATCTTGGCTGAAAGAGAAATATTTATGTTTATTACCGGTACATTTTCAAATTTGAATTTACAACAATTACACACTAAACAGACTTAGTAAACACAGTCTGGTTATATACAAAGTAACATTTTGGAGGACAGGCCCCAAGGTCATGAAATAAACTTAAGTCTGAAATTTGCTTAAATCTTAATCTTATTGTTAGTTGTCATTCTGGTCAGAAAATTTAAAGCATTGCAGAGTAATAACTTGATAAAGTCAAGAAAGAATCAATGAATTTTGCTCAAATTTTGTATCAACATGTTTAATAATAAAGTGTTCCCATTGACAAAACTGTATCAAGACAAGATACACATCATGTCATGTACTGTTAATACATTACCAAATAGCTGGCCCTGTGAGACAGTCTTCAGATCGTCTAAAGGATAGTTGGAGGGTTCAGATCTGTCCACGATCTCAAGCTTTCCTCCCAACACCAGTAACAGACTGCGCTGCTCTGAACAGAGTATAAACAGGAAGTATATACAGCAATACATGCCATTTAGATTGTCAACAAATTAACCATGTTATATTTCATATCACAGTATCAGTAATAGATACAGTCAGTCGGCACTGGCGCTAGCAATTGGTGCCAGACTTGGAGGGTGTGGGTCGTATCCCTCCGTCCCTGCCAAAGTGGTTGTATTTCTGTAGAAAGTGTTGTCACAAATATAACAGGAATCATATACTTCAAAGTTCAAAGTTCTCTATCATACTCAGAACATAACATCGAAGGAGACTGCAAACTCGCCATTGAATAAAAATCAACTTATCACAACAAAGCTTACTTGGTCTTTGGAAGAAAATAACAATTTAACTGGACATGACCCTGCCATACATTCCCTTAGTGTATAGAAGAAATGGAAGATAACATCACAGGTAAGTTATCATATCATTATTTATCATCCAAAACTGGGTTCCACAGGAGATATCGCTTTTATGAGATCAAGCGATATCTCCTAGGAGATATCATTTTGACAGTAGATTTTGAACAATGCCCTGTTGGTGTCAGCTACATGACATCACAATGATTTTGCATCATCAAGTAATGACATCACAATGCTATGATGTCATAACCACAATGACGTCACAATGCTATGACATCACAGCACTGGAAGCCAAATGGCAGTTTTGTGTTCAGATATTTTCATTTTTCATTAAAAACTAATGAAGAATGATTTTGGATGATAAATAGAATCTCACCCTCGTGTCTTAGAGTCTTCTGATATCAAATATATCAACACTCGTTGATAAAAGTCAAAATATCCTCGGCAAGCCTCAGATATTTGTAACTTTTATCAACGAGTGTTGATATATTTGATATCAGAAGACACTTGGGTGAGATTCTCTATATATCAACTGCCACTGTCATTAGGGTGAATTTGTTTTATGCACAGAGCACTATTGTAGGACCTACTGGAGTCCAACTGAGTGTAGGCTAGGACTCCGTCCTTCACATGTATAACCTCTGCCTCTCTAGCCAGCTGGTGGAGGAGGAGGAGTGTGGAGTTGTGGAACAGGGCCGAGTTGGATAGGTGCTGGAATATCACCTGCAAGATCATCTACATGAATATATACATCAGTGGCGGATCCAGGAGTTGTGAAAGCGGGGGGGGGACGGGGGGGGGGGGGACTCCTTCCGCCTGGACCCGCCATTGTACATTTACCTATATAAAAACAGTAATATGCCCTTTGCTTCCTGCACTATCTACCAAAGCCTAAGGCAAACATAAATGTTAACTCACTGTTCTTACTAAATGCTGACAGTGTGCTTTTGTACATGTAGGCCCAGGTATATCAATACCCCTCTTGTCACAACTGATATATTTCTTTGTTAACAAATTCTCATTGTAACATAGCCACCTTGCAACCATTTACCATACCGGGTACCTTAATTCAGATTGTAAACAGATCATTCAACATTGTTCCACTTTGAGAGACTAACTGTTCCTTAGTATTGTCAGTATGATATCCTTTCTGTTAAAACATTACCGGTAAATAGTTTAGAGAACTCTTTGCTGCCTGAAATCCATATTTATTGGAAAATAAAAAAGGTCATCACTTTGTTAGTATTTCAGTCTTTTTAAAAGCTTAGCGATTTTTAAAATTTTGTTAAAAAAGGAGACAGTTTTACAAGCAAATGTTTGAGTAGTGACATTGAGTTAAAATGCAGGAGTCTCATGCCAGTTCTGTGAAGATGTGGACGTCACCTCGTACTGTATGATGTCCCTGGGGACGTCCAGGTGGGCGTGTCTCTGCACATGCTCCTCCCACAGACTCCGCCTCCAGTTCCACACTGCCTTGCACGTCGACCAGTCCTCCATGTCCTGGAGTTACATGTATAGAATCAGAATGTCCGTCTACTAATGGCTATACACCACAAGGAGCAAGAGTGAATGTTAGAAAACTCCCAGTAATATCACACAATATAGTTGTCACAATAGTAAAAGCCTCAGATGCTTAGATGACAAGATATTCATTAGGGGCACTAGTGATGTACTTTGTTCTGTCAACCATGTTTTTAAACCATGCCGATATCAGTGGTTAAGTGACTTAGTTCAAAGTGTGCCTCTGTCCACCCAGCAGTAAATTGGGTACCTGGTATGATACGATGCTAGTCTGAGGGCCTGACAGGCGACCGGTTATAATCTCCTACGGGAGTGTTCTGTACTCGTTGACCAGGGGTAATATGTCGACCAGCGCTTTGAGCATGCAATGTGCATGGATATATATGCGCTATATAAATGGTCTATTATTTTTATATTGAACTAAACCCACCTCCTCCATACAAGACATTATGTGCTCCAGTCTAATGGACACCATCAGACACTCTGTCAGCGTTATCACATTCACACAGCTCCTGGTCTCCAGGAACAGTCCTGTCCAACAGAAACAAAAGTCATCTCATGGTTTTTTCACCATTTAGTTCACCAGTATGTATTAAACATAAAGTCCCTCACTTAGCAAGTTTAGCATTTCCGATGAACGTGTTTAAAACTGAAACCCCAAAAATCAAGAAATTTATATGAAGCTAAAGTAAATCAAAAGAAACTTTTACAGAACAGAGTTTTAGTCACTGTAGCAAATCCATCATTTAGTTCGATTTCTTAAGGCCCATTGGTCACTTTGCACAAAAATCTCCCAAGAATAATGAGGTTTAAAAACTAAGTTATTATTATATATATATATTCAATTTATTATATAAATGATAAGAACGTGGATAAAGAAACACACCTGCCTCTCCAATCAATATGGGAAACTTGATAGCGGATGTTTCTACTCTCATTCCAGACTTGCCTGTAATTACTACACTGAAACAGGAAATCCCTCTGTACAATTGTTGGTAGAGTTGCATAATAATCACAGGAAAAACGACTTGTTGTTGAATCAAGGTAGCAGCCTGATTAAAATCGACGGTTGTCCGAGAAATAAAAATTGCCAAAATAGTGACACTACCAGGATATGAAATCATATTGTTTGGAGGTTTCCTCACAAAATAGTCTGATAACAGGTTTAAAAACTATAATGTGATTAGTAAGCTACTTCGCTGGGCTAAACTGGTACTGAACACATCCCGAACAAGGTCCATTTTAATCAGACTGATCAAGGTAGCAACTAAATTACTGAAACAAGATTTAATTCATACGGCTCAATCTGTGTATTTGCATTCGCTACCCTACTACAATAACCCGATTGGGCTCAGGGGAGTACTGTAGTAGGGTATCGGATACAAATAATTTACTAAGGGTAGTGGACAATGTAGATTACCTGCCCCTGAGAAGGACATGTGCTATATGTCCGGGGTCCCCCTCACAGACAAGCAGACAGTTTGGAGGGTAGAGGACCACGGCTTCCGCTGACAGAGACACGATCAGGTTCTTCACTGACTGCTCCGACCAATTTTGGAACAGCGGTAACTGTGGAGTCAGAAAGACAATTGTAATGGACCTTTCATCCAGGAGTTCAGTAAAAAATGCAAATAAAGGTAATTAAATCCTAGGAAAATGCTAATAATGGTAATGGAATGACTTACTCCTGGCAAATGCCAACTACACTAGCGATGAAATATCATTTATTATCAGATCATCAAGGTTTTTAACAATTTCATCATCAATTTCATTTGGATGGCCAGGGCATGGAATCTAGTTGACCACCTATTGACAGTGGCATAAGAAGGGCATCCTTCCCTAACGTCTCAGCCATGTCATCATCAATAGCCTTTGGTTCTAAACACATTTTTTCTGAAAATACTCAATCACTGCTCGTGCCTCGATATTGTCCATTTCTGCATACAAACAGCACCGCTTGATGGAAATGACCTGTCATATATATGCTTACCAGTACATTAGGTAAGGTCTCATACTGCCTACAGTCCCAATCTGCCTACATCATAGGCAGTTTGGGAAATGATTTTTTACCCATAGCATAGATATAAGATTGAGATATACAGTGTATATGTCAACAGTTTTGTACCTTTGTTATTGTTCCTCCCTGATCTAGTGGAGACGAAATAAAGATATCTGGAACCGATAATTTGGTTGAGTGCATTTTTTTAGAGGTAGAACAGGTCAGCTTATAACAGTGACTTCCTGATCACTGGACCTTAACATGTTGTTATAAGCTGTAGGCAGATTGGGACTGTAGGCAGTATGGGACGCTAGAGTATCTTATCTTATTACTCACCCGTTGAAGATATCACGGTTTAATAAATCTACCGTGTTATATATATATGTTATTAAACGGAACGTCATTTAGTATTCTCTATTTATCAAAACAAAATATCTTCTCAAACCAGGCACCTCCTGAAATGACTGCAGCAACATTCTGCGGTACGTTCTCTGACTTTCCAGTGAATCGGAGGTAGGGATATACTTCCTTGTCACAAACCAGTCGATGATGTCCACCCTATTGTTGTTGTTAGACAGTAGAGACCACACATGTTCCCTCTCCAACAGGTAGCAATCACACCTGCAGCATCAGAAGTAGCACTCGTACAGAACTTGTTTATACTATAGGATGGAAACAAGAGTTAGAGGTCACGAGGCAAATGTCAATGGTCTCAACATAATAAGGGAAAAAATGGCTTATAACATGGTTATATTTGGGATAACACTACCTTCAATAGTACAAATTCTTGTACTTTTCCGGGCCAAGTCTGTGGCGAAATTCGAACCCACACCCTCAGAGTAAGGCAACTAACGCCAGCACTGACCCTGCCAACAGCTTACCACACGACCACAGAGAATTATCCCAAATATAACCCTGTTATTTGTTCACTATCTAAATGGCATGTATTTCTAAGTCATGCTTGTAAGTACAAGAAAGTAAGAAAGAAGAGTTACACGCCCTTATGTTGGTTTGATTGAAAACGAGCAGCGAGAGAAATTTGTTGGTAACTATATTTATTAGTGTCGTATCACCACAAAAACCGATACATGTATACATAAGTGATCAGTGAACACTTTCAAAGCAAACATGATTGATATAGTCCTCTATAGAGCGAGGATTGGGACATTTTCTCAGCCGAGGGGCAGTAGACAGATCGGCCATATCGACACGTACACACCATTCAGTGATAGATCGGACACTCCGCACAGGATAAGTCTATGTTCAGTCTTGCTTTTTACTCATCTCATCTTGTCTTTCGCAATTGTGAGTTATGTTGAAAGTTTTGCTGATACTAAACTGCCTATTGTTGAGAAAGACTGTGTTTGTTTACACCTGTGTGTAAACAGTGACGTCACGGATGGATCGATATTGCACAGTGTGTTGACTGCAGGTAATAGGCTCGCGTCGCTCACATACCCGCTACTGATCCCATCTAGGATACTGCTGTCAGGGGATGTGGAATCGAACCCAGGCCCAGTTTCAGAACTAGAGGAAGTGAAGAATGCTATTATCAAGCAGTTAAGAGAGTCAGAACAAAGAATAGCAAATGACATACACTCTATACAGCAGGATATCCAGGCTATGAAAATACACATTACGGATCTGAAAAAGGATATCACTTCTACCAAGGATGAACAGGATATAATTAGGTTAGATATGGATGCTCTGGACGAAAGACAGCTTGATATTGAAAAATACCTAGATGATATTGACGCTAGACAAGAGGAACAGGAACAGCGCAGTAGGCGTAATAACCTTGTGCTCTATGGTGTACCTGACACTGGGGAGAAGGAAACTTACACACAAACTAAAACTAAAGCACTCACTGTTCTGAATAAGGCTAGAGAAGCGAAGGGGTTTCCACTTCTGGTACCCAGGGATATCGAAAGGGCACATAGGCTACCCTCAAAGTCTAAGTTCAGGGTATCCAGACCAACTATTGTGCGCATGGCCCACTGGGAAGACAAGTGGCACTCGGTGAAAATGAGGAGTGTGTTGAAGGAACAAGGAGTGGGGATCGCCAACGATCTAACTAATTACCAGCGTAATGAATTGTACCGACTCCGTTCCGAAAACCCAGATATGCGATTCTACTTCAAGGGTAGTAAACTGATGGAGGCTCCGAAAGAGAACTTTGAACAACCAACTATTGAGGAATCTCATCCAGCCTCACTCACAGCACGACCAGACACACCTTCTATTCGATCAAGCGTGGACACTGCGAGACATGATAGGAGTGATTCACCTAGGAGGGAGTCTCCCTCTCGCCATGCCAGGGACGAGTCGACGCATAGGGACCCACCCCCACGTCCAGCTAGGGGCACAGCCAGGAGCACGGCCAGGGCGCGGCTAGAGAGCGTGGTACCCGGGGCTCTCGCCGGGGTCTCAGATCTGATTCGCATCGCTCCTACAGAAACCAACCCCGCTAGGGGTGGGGCCAGGGCCAGAACAGACATCATATCCCATATCATAACCACCCACCATATACTTCAAGAGTTACTGACTGTTTGAGTTTCATGTTTTGGAACATCTCAGGACTACTTAACAAACTAACTGACATTGATTTTACAAACTATATTAACCGTTTCGATATTATTGGTTTAACAGAAACGTGGTGTCACGATGTTGATTTAGAAAATAGCTTTCCCGACTATAAACGTGTTTCAAAAGACGCAGATAAAATATCAAATTGTGGTAGACTATCCGGTGGGATAACAGTGCTGATCCATAGCGATTGTTTTAAATACATAAAATGGTCTAAATCAACACCAAATGCTGTTTACATATTATTTGATCAAACTTTGTTTGGTTTAGACTATGATTTACTGTATTCTTGCGTTTATATCCAACCGGAGAGCTCTACCTGGTATGATAAGTTATCTACAGATTGTAAAAATGGTATAATTTTATTTCAAGAATCACTTCTAGAAATAGTATCTAACTTATCAAGTGTGTATATAATCTGTGGCGGAGATTTCAATGCCAGAACGGGTACAAATCCTGATTTTGTTGAAGATGATTTATTTGAATTCACAAACAATCATGATAACTCTTGTTGGGATTTCATGTTAGATTATTTCAATCTTAAACGTTTTTCCGCCGACAGAGTTGTTAACACATTTGGTAAAACGTTACTCGAATTATGTTCTATTTTTAACATCCATATTTTAAATGGGCGGTGTGGGTCTGACTCACAAATTGGAGATTTTACATTTATTGGTAACAACGGTACTAGTGTAGTAGATTATGTTATTTCTTCTGCTCCAGTATTTGACTATATAAAAGAATTCTCGATTCCATCTCGATCAGAATCATCACATCTCCCTATCACTCTTAAACTACGATCACCTTATGTACGGGAAGACTCGATAGATAACACTGATTGTAGTAGTAGATTCAAGTTTGTTTGGGACGATGATAAGTTAGAAACGTTTCGGCAAAATATATTGTCTGATCCAGTACAGGAAATATTAGATAAGTCTGTTGACTGTGCATTAACATGTATCGACACTAGTATAGACTTTCTTACAGAGGCTCTATGCCTCGCAGGATCAGATATGAAAAAGACATGCAAAAATATGAAACATAATGTTAATAATTGGCATGATGATGAATGCAAAAAGCTTAAGTCCGACAGGTGTAAATTATTGAACAAATTCCGAAAACAAAAGGACAAACAGTCATTAGAGCAGTACAATATTGCAAGAAATAAATACATTTCTGTTTGCAAAAAGAAACGAACCGAGTATTATAAACGCAAGCATGATATTATTGAACGAAATATAGATAACTCCAAAAAGTTTTGGTATGAATTAAAATGTTTAAATAATAGAAAGACTGAACAAAACAATATACCCATCAGTGAATGGTTTGAGCACTTTAAAACTCTGTTTGAAGTTGATGACGAAAGAACAGGCGATAACGATAATTTCGAGAATTCATCTCAGTCTGTAACAGATGATCTTACTCGAGAGATCCTTGATTCACCGATAACAAGAGAAGAAATACTGGAGAGCATAGACAATCTCAAACTCAATAAATCTCCAGGCATTGATAACATAATACCGGAGTTTTTAAAGTATTCCGCTGATTTGATGTTACCATATCTTGAGCTTGTATTCAATTTAATATTGGAAAAAGGTACTTTTCCTCAAGCGTGGTCGGCTGGACTTATAGTTCCCCTTCACAAGCAAGGAAACTTGAATATTATGGAGAACTATAGAGGTATAACTTTGTTAAGTATATTTAGCAAGGTATTTACTGCGATTATAAATAAAAGACTGATATTCTGGGGCGATACCATGGAGAAAATAAGCGAATCACAGGCAGGCTTTAGACAGGGATATACCACAATTGATAATATGTTCATACTACAGAGTGTTGTACAAAGATATCTTAATTCAAAAGGAGGTAAATTTTACGCTTTGTTTGTTGATTTTTCCAAAGCTTTTGATTCTGTAAAAAGACACAAACTATGGCATCTATTTAATGCAGAGGGATTGAGTAGTAAAATGTCAAAACTATTAAATAGCATCTATGAAAATGTGAAAGCTACCGTTAGGAATAGAAATGAAATCTCTGAATCTTTTTATGTACAAATCGGCGTCAGACAAGGCTGTGTACTTAGTCCCTTTTTGTTCTCATTCTTTATAAATGAACTTGCTTTACAAATAGAAAACAATTGCAGAAATGGCATCCAGCTACATCCAGATGTATTTCAAATTTTCCTACTGCTATTCGCAGACGACATAGCTCTTATTTCAAGCACTATTGTAGGTCTACAGAAGCAAATCAACGAATTAGAAACCTATTGTGAACAGACGCACCTTAATGTGAATATGAGTAAAACGAAAGTAATTACATTCAAGAAAGGGGTGAAATTATCTCGACATGAAAAATGGTATTTTAAAGGTAACCTTCTTGAATCGACCACCTCATATAAGTACCTAGGTGTATATTTTACGTATAATCTCTCTTGGTCAACCCATGCGAAGTACGCATCTATCCAAGCACAAAAAATATTAATAGGTATATTGAAAAATTTAAAAGTACTTGGAGACCTCAATTTAGCTTCCCTTTTTAGAATATTTGATGTCAAGATTAGTCCAATTTTATTGTATGGATCTGAAATATGGGGGTACACATATTTTGACCAAATAGAGAGAATTCATCTATTGGCATGTAAAAAGTTTCTTGGGGTGAAAATGAGCACACCAAACGTAATGATATATGGGGAATGCGGGAGATATCCGCTCATCATAAACTCCCAGGTGAAAGTTGTTAAATACTGGCTGAGACTCCTAAGTATGCCCTCTTATCGTTTACCAAAAAAATGTTATGAAATGATGATTCTACATGACGGTCATGGACACAAAAACTGGGTATCGGATATTAAAGAGCTGTTATATAAAACTGGTTTTAATCATGTGTGGTATGAACAAACTGTTGAGTGTCCTTCGAAGTTTATAAGTGATTTTACGCGAAGACTAAAGGATATATACCAACAAAACTGGCTCAGTAAACTTACACTTTCTTCAAAATGTGACACTTATTTGGGTTTTAAGCCATATATTTACACTGAGTACTATTTATCATGTATTACCATTAAGAAATTTAGAGTAAGTTTATCACGTTTCCGATGTTCATCTCACGATTTATTGATTGAAAAGGGCAGATATTTTAATATGAAAAGAGACGATAGATTATGTAAATCATGTTCTACAAATGTAATAGAAAATGAATATCATTTTTTGCTCGTGTGTCCGTTATATTATAAAATCAGAAGACAATACCTTAAGGAATTTTATTATGTTCATCCCTCATTGGAGAAATTTTCATCCTTAATGAAATGTAATAAGTATGATGTTATAAAAAATCTTGCAATGTTTGTGTACCATGCCATGAACATTAGGAAATCCAAATGTTAGTTATGATTGTCGACATGATTGCCATATATTTTGTATTTTGTATTTTTGTAAAATGTACTATAGGCCTGTGGCCTTTCAGTATTGAATAAAGATTGGATACACACTGGCTAGTACAGGTGATTAACTCCAATCCTGCTTCATCAGGGTATTTGTATTCCAATTAGCCCCTGGTACAGGTGATTAACTCCAATCCTGCTTCATCAGGGTATTTGTATTCCAACTAGCCCCTGAGTGTGTAACCAGCTTTTGCCTTGTATTTTGCTATAAATAGCCAGACATTAAGGATTACTTTAAATCCAGCAATATTGGCAGTTCTGGATGAAAAGACTGACGAGCAGTCATTAAATTCATTCATTTCATTGGCTGACAACATGCTTTATATAGTGATCAGTAACCAATGTTCAGCAATATGTGGCTAAAGCTGGTTGCACAATCAGGTGATGTTGGAGCCATCTCTACACAGAAACAACCTTGACATGCAGTAGATATTTGTGAGGGAATTCTAACCTTTTCATTAGTTGGTCATGAGTTCAATGATTGTTCAAGATTGCCCTACATTGCATGTAATCACAGACACATAGATACCTAATCTGTGATAAACATTTTTGTTTAAATTGTTTAACTTAAATCTACCTTACAACCTTTTGCTTAAGCAGCTTTTATTTCACTATATATACCCAATCTTTTTATATCAGCTAAGATTAATCATAGGATACACAAGTTACACAAGGTCCTCAACCTCAACTCCTTTTGTCTAAAAGCAATCAGGTGTATCCAAATCACTACAAGACATCTTGAGGCATGATATTATAAGAATGATATTATGGAGAATACTTGTATTTTATGTGTGGTCAACATCTTTACTTTCATTGGCAAAGTTTTGCTACTGTATAGCTCCTTAAACTGTTTTCAAGCATGTATATTGGGAATCATACATACAGGTATACAATCAAATGATATTGCTTATTACTTACCCTAACACCTACCTACTATCGGCCTGGACCCTGGCAGTGACAGGTAGTTTGAAGACAGTAGACACTTCTCCAAAGAACTGACCAGCGGTCAGTGTTGTGATAACACTTGTAGCATCCTCAGTCACAACAGCAGCACTTCCATCCACGATGAAGTAAATTCCAGAACATTCCTCACCTTTCATTGTAACCAAAAAAAGGTTTTTGAATAGAACATAAGAACTTAGTAATTTTCAAAATGAATGTTTTATTTCCCCCCTCCCCTCCCACCCCTTTTGAAAAATTTGGCATATAAATTTGAAGGACCTCAAAGATGAAACCCCCTTTTTCAATGAGTGACACCCTCCCCCATCCCCTCTTTTAAAAGAGTGACACACTCCCCCACCCCCTCCCCCCCCCCCCCTCTTTTCAATGAGTGACAACCTCCCCAAACCCCTCCCCCTCTCTTTTCAATGAGTGACAACCTCCCCCAACCCCTCCCCCCCTCTTTTCAATGAGTGACAACCTCCCCCAACCCCTCCCCCTCTCTTTTCAATGAGTGACAACCTCCCCCAGCCCCTCCCCCCCTCTCTTTTCAATGAGTGACAACCTCCCCAAACCCCTCCCCCTCTCTTTTCAATGAGTGACAACCTCCCCCAACCCCTCCCCCCCTCTTTTCAATGAGTGACAACCTCCCCCAGCCCCTCCCCCCCTCTTTTCAATGAGTGACCCCCCCTCCCCTTTCAAAATTTCAGAATCCGCCACTGCTTAACATCTCTGATTATTACTGTCTAACCTTTCTTGAGGATATCTTGACCAGGTTCGAAAGATTTAGGTATCAGCTGTTTGATGATGGCTCGAAACATGCGAGTTTTTGAAGACTTCTCTGTCCTTCCAGAAAACAGTGCCAGTTTCTCTAGACATCCGCTGATGAGCTGAAACAGGAGTCATCTACATATGATAATAGTGTATCAAGGAATTTTTTTTATTTTTTTTCACAATAAAGGGGTACAATTTGCAATATTTGTGTACAATCATATTTTAGCACTGTCATGTGTACAAGTTCATTGTACAAGCCTGTTACAGGTGAAACGAAACTGATTGCAACAGCAAGTGCATTGCAGCAGTGTTTTCAGTGACATACCTGCATGTGTTGTGGGGAGCAGTGTTTAGGAAGGGACAACACCTTAGGTCGGTCCTCTTCACTTCGCTCTGTCGCTATGGTTACAGATTCATCTGTAGCAATAGGAGTGGTAGCGGATTGAAAAGAGGTAGCAGCTGTAGCAGCAGTTGTCGAAACTGGAGTAGCAACTGGAGTAACAATTGGAGTAGCAGTTGGGGTAGCTTCTTCATGAGATAATTGAATAGCAATTGGGATAGCAGTAGCAGTAGCAGAAATTGGAGTTGTCACGGTCGACGATGGTTTCACTTGTTTCTGACCCATTTCATCATTCTGAAAAAAAGGTTGTAAACCATGACTGTCAGAGAAAAGTCTGAAAGTGAAAAAGAAAGTTAGCTCAACATCAAAAGATGGGATATCTAAAGATATTGAGGTTCTTAAATTAACAGGATTGTTAAAGAATAAATAATAGAGAGAGCTGTCTACACATACTCACATACCGTAGGCTGTTAACAATTATTTTGGAATTTTCCCCATTAGTATCAAATATTATTTTGATTTCAAGTTCACTTTAACTATCCATGTCACAGTTATAAGGTTTCCCAAATTAATTTGCAATTAACATTAATATTCATTATGGAAATTTATTTTGAATACTGTAGTACATTAATAATCATGCAGCAAGCAATATATGTTAGCAGTAATATTAGCTATAGTTAAAGCTAAGATACATTTACATTCCTTATAACATATCTCTTAATTTATTATCACTTCTGTATTCCTTTCAATTACTAACTTACCTAAAGCTCAATATCCACTGACATTCTACTAGAAAATTAAGTTGAGCATAGCTGTTCTTAGGCTTGGATTTATTTGATTTATTCTGTCCCTGTATACCAACAAGCCAACTACAGCATATTAACAACAAAAGAAAATGTACTTAGTTTATCTTGAGATCTAGCCCATTGTTGCACATGCCTTTTGCAAAAGATGAAAGTGTTTTAAGCATTATCTGCACATCAAAGTCGTGACTGAAATACAACACATTCAGATTGAATCAGCTCTATATACTTTTCCTGATAATAAAATAAATAATAATCAACACTAATTATTCACACTTACTAATTCATAATTGGTTTTCACATTAATGAATGTAAAACAGTTTTAATTCCCATCTACAGGGTACTAACATTACAATTGCAATAAGCACTGTACAAATGTTGTTTAGATCAAGTGGATATTCCCTTTCCCTAACAGTAACTTAATTATCAAGTGAGAGATTTAAAGAGAAAATTATGTACATACAAGTAGCCAAGATGATTTCCAAATATAGTTTACACAATATAACAATTTATCACTTCTATTTGATGACGGTAATGAAAAGTTTTGTAGGCTAATGGTTAATCAACATGAACAAGTCAACGGGAATTTCACTTATGACACACCATGCAACCACTGCATGAAAAGGGTTCCAGAAAATATGTACATTTTCATGACTAGTGACTAAAACAACAACCAAAAATTAAACGAAAAGTTAGAAAGGTAAGGTTTTGAAAGTTGTTTGTGTTCATGTATTCATGTACAGTAGAGAGTGACCGGTCGTCACCTGCTTGACTGACCAGAAAACAGTCCAACTTCGAGTTTGATACAAATTAAAATATCCTGCTGATGTCTCCCATTTACATAGAGCAGATAAATACATTGTGTGCAGTCAAAAGTTATTATTTTCACAATATGTTAGCCTATTTTAATGTGTACTTACATAAATTATCACCTAGCACTAAATGAGGTTGGCATTTAATGCCTCAATTTGTACAAAAAACACAATTCTGAACAAGACTTGTATTTCCCGGGAAGTAAACATCAGCAGCTCTTCACAGTGACTTGTTCTTCTACAACAAGGCAATGTGGGATATATGACCCTGTAAGGAGACTTGCGGAGAATCAACGCCCTCTTGTGTCTATTTTTCGAAACTTAAATGCCTCGATTTACAATGATGAATAAAAGAGATTGTTCAAAGGTTCAAACCAAAGTAAAATGTGAGGGATTTTTTTTTCAACAAAAGCATTTGAACTCCAAAGACGATTTTTAAAACTGAACTGCATTGCAGTATTGAATAGCAATGGTTATTTTTCAAAAAGGAAAAAACATTGAAAGGACCAATTTAAAGGGGCAGTAACCCGTTTTTTCCAAATTTTATTTTTTCAAATTTCCCATTCATATTGATAGTTTATGTCATTTATATTAACTTTAGAGAGTAAAACATCTTATTACACAAACCAATTGTCCGTAGTGGTAATAACTGTGTTGCGTATAAAGCAAAAATTGCATGGCGGCCATTTTATTGTGAACACAATTTAATCATTTCGCATTACAAAAACGATTCCCATGGCATTATCGAACCATGTACAATCATTTTTAACTTGATTTTCCGGTGACATTATTTTTGAAATACATTTCATCGACTTATTTGAGCGAAAAAACGTGCTACGTATGAGCACGTTTTTTCGCTCAAATAAGTTGATGAAATGTATTTCAAAAATAATTTCATCAATAGTAAAACATCCTTCTCTCTTCGGAAAATAAAGTTTAAATTGAGTGTAGATGTTTCGGTAAAGCCATGGGAATCGTTTTTGTAATACAAAATAATAAATTGTGTTCACAATAAAATGGTCGCCATGCAATTTTTGCTTTATACGCAACATAGTTTTTACCACTACAGATAATTGGTTTGTGTAATAAGATGTTTTACCCTCTAAAGTTAATTTAAATGACATAAACTATCATTATAAACGGGAAATTTGAAAAAATAAATTTTGCAAAAAACGTGCTACTGCCCCTTTAAGGACGTATTCAATATACGTCCTTGAAAGGACAGAAAACTTGTGCGTTGATTCAAAATTTAATCATGAAAACGAACAAAATTATTATGTTATTGTTTTTCCCCTCGTGATGATCATTGGAACGTATTGCAGTGCATTAAATATGGTCTGTCAAACCACGGACTTAAATTACATCCGTGGTCAAACATGTACAGTCCGTTATACCTGCTAACTTTTATTCTGGGCAGGTAACTTTTAGGTGATATTTTTGTTTGATTATGCCATGAAAATCAACAACATCTTAATTATGGGCTGGCAAATGTTCAACATTATTTCTAACACTGCGTATTCAGGAATTCTTCCTATAGATTCCAAGTTAAAGTCTAAGCGTTTAAATTTTAAATGATCTGTTTTACTATCTAATTTATGCCGCATTCATTATAAAGAAGAAATTTATCTAGTAAATAGAAACAAATTACTTTACAATTTGTTATTAACAATTGGTGTTTTGTTTGTGTTACAGTCGGTAACCTTAAAACTTAATCCAAAACAGTTACTAGCAGTTACTGCTCATTATGAAGTAATGAAAAACTATGATATTGTACATTCAATCATCATTTCGACGGTGAAAGCACAAATTATGTGTTTCTTCTTTCATAATGAAGAACATCATATCCAGATGTCTACGTATGCGCCTGTATAGGTCTACATTGAAGCATAAGCAATATGTATATAAAGCACAGTTTCATTGAACACGTTATTAATTATTCCTCTTTAAATCTGAAAATGTCCCTGAAAGTAAATCAAATAACTACACTGGTTCTGTAGATCATCTGGCTTTGTATGGTCTGATTTCACTAAGATTCTTCTACTTCAGCTATCAAATAATAAATATGAAGGGCATTGTCCGTGTGGTCATAGATTTATAATCAGCATTGGTTATATTGTTTGTTTATTTCACTCAGTGGCACATAGAACATAGGGTATTAACAATGTGTACAATTTACATTCTACATACACATACATAATAGTGGTATATGTGAACATCGGGTTAATGAAGAATGCTGTTTAAATGCAAAAAAAAGAAAAATTTTGATAGGGATAAAACGGCGAAGACACCAATTCAATAAATTTACTGAGAGTTTGATTAGAACTATATTTAGGCTTATTAAAGTAGTTCCTTCTTAAAAGAGCGTATAGGCACCACATACCAGCGGAGTGTGATATTCATTTTCAATTTCATGCATTCCAAAACGTAGACAGTAGGCACAAAGTCTATCTTCTTTGTCTAAGTTGAAATATCGTCCTTTCTCGATCATGAGAGTATGACAGAAGCATCTGAATCTTAATAGGGCTTGTCTGAATATAAGTTGATCAACATGAAGAATATAGTTTTCTATAGTTAGAGATGATTATACCATATATGGTTATACCAAAACATTACTTAATAGGAAGTTTTAATGGTTTGAAGGTTGAAAGAGGGATGACCCTCGCCTTCGCATTCTAAAAAAAATCAATGCAATGGCGTCCTTACCATAGCCACTGAGAGAATAAAACGTGTGATTCTTAACTAAAATATTGGAAACCATTCCCAGCAACAATCGCATAATTTCGATTTAATGTACAGCTTTGGTTATTTAGCAAAATGCAAAACAGAAAGTAACACATCTTTGAAAGACATTCTTGAAGTTAAATGAAGAACATTTTTATGGATAAATTAATTTGTTTGGCAACGAAATTCTATAGTCCCACATATACACATATATGTATATTTACATAGGTATGTAAACGTGGCGCATGAACGCCAATGTATACATGTGTATATTTGAATCAAGAGATGGTGCAAATGTATTTTGTACAAAAGAAAGTATAACACTCACTTGTTTTCGATTAATTCAATATGTTAAAGACATTAGATGCATGTGATTATGGCACGATTAAATAACACCTTTCGGCAGTAGTTTGAATGACTTAATCTGTGGCTGTTTTATTTTTTAGATAAAATATCATTATTTAAAGAAGACAGGAGAAAGAAATGAAAGTTACACTAACATGACACCTACCATGTTCAAAATGTTGTAAATGTGTGTAGGAAGAGGCACATTTATTGATTTTCACAGAGTATGTGTTCTATGTCGATGAACAGTGTTTTATCAAAATTAATTTGGGGGAATTTCAAAATTTAAATTTTAAATCTTAATATTTTTTTAATAAACCGTGTAGAGCTTTTCTTTGACTGAGCTAATGTTTTGGGCTGATTTCCCAATTGCCCGAGATATGCATTCGGCCACTGAGGGCGAGGAGAATTTTGCTCTTTGTCCATACACTTGTTTGGTAGAATGGCTCTATTTGTGTGCTAAATAATAGCATCCTGTGTTGGTTGAAGCAAGTGCATTCAGTTTGGTGCGCTTCGCTAGGCCGAATAGGTCTTGTTAACATTGTTCACACTGGTAGGTGAGGTGATGTGGTCATACATGAAACACACAAAAAATCATCTTTCTTTGGGGGCAAAGTCTTCCCCATCTCTGTCCATCGGCTGGAAAGGATTCCTGCTTGGGAACAGAAAAGCTTCTGTTACCTCTGGATACGCTTGCAAAGTCTTCCATGATCATGGCATTTTCTTCCCTTTACCAGCGAAAGTTGTGTCATATGTAGATTTGCATGCCAACGACAAAGAGATGAACAACAGTTCTATAGTCAGCTGTTTTTGCAAGCCAATATAGATTTTGTTGTTATTGTTTGAAGTCTAACAGATAATGTTTCGCTTGTATTCGTCTGCTTTTCAAGTGATCCAGACAGTTGTGCACATATATTGTCCACAGATTCTTGTGACATCCTAAAGTTTTCTATCCATTGTTCATTTGCTAAATTTTGAACAACATCGTTCCACCAAACTCTGTTCTTCTGTTCTGATAGCTATCCCTGCGCCTGCTGTTACTGAGGATTATTCTTGTCATCATCACATAGGGAACACATCTCCTTTGTCTCCGACGCAGGTACATTAGTGTCTCAATGATCAAGGCTTTCGCTCAAATGAAGGGAAATGGAAAATTACTCTGTCAAAATATACATATACAGATGACGCATGAACGCATAGCAAATTTTGCATTTACACACCTGAGTAAAGTGTGTAATTTTGCATACAGTGCAATGTTTTGGAGCATGAGCGGTGCTTATGTCGAAAGGTCGCCTATACATACAAATATTGAAATATATTAATTAAAATATACATTTAAAAATTGTGTATCCAATATATGTCTTCATTCTTCAAAACGTAACACAGTCAAATACTAATCGGGATAAACATGTCCGTCGATCTGTAGGACAATGATACAAAGCTCTACACCATATGCAGTTTAGTTAGGTCTCATTGTGTGGGGAATTAATGGAGTGGTGAATTAAAAGTATGTAATTGTAGAAAAGGATTTTAATTTATTTGTTTGACAACGACTTGCGCTCAAATGAAGGATACTGGAAATTTAATCAATCAAAATAGGCCTATACATACCATGGATGGAGAATGAACGCATAGCAAATTTTGCATTTACACACCTGAGTATTTTTTTTACATATTGTGTGTATTTTTGCATACAGTGCAAATATTTGGCTGATGAACGCGGCTTTAATTAATGAGTTTGTATACAACGGATGAAAGCGAGTGTATGTGATACCAAATAAGTTGAAAGAAATGGTTTTACTTGGAAGGGAGTTTAGTATTTTGTAGATAACTAAAAAAAAAGTCTGACAGTGTGATGAAACTAAGATTTCAGAGAGTCTGATATAAGGTTACAAAGGCGGTACAACTCCGTATAAAGACGTGCCCCAGTCTTTTATTTCGAAAAGACACTATAAAAAGTCTCTCTCTACATTTGACAAAAAAAGTTTTTAATATACGCAAATTAATCTCAATATTTTGATCAATCATTTTATTTATTCTTTTTTATAGGCTTGCAGTTTCACATGTGCATTCAGATAAATGAGTTTGCTAAATTAATGTATACGTAACGTATAAACTATAACAAACTATCAGGAAATGGAGAATACTCAGTATTCAAAAGTATACATTTAAGGTAAAACTATCAATGCATATATAGGGACGGGGGAATTTGTGTATATCCATCAATTAAACATTTAGACTAAAATTTAGTAAATAGTTTTGATAGATTTGCTAAATGAGGTAGGCCAACTAAACACTTAAAGCTTGTATCTTATCCCAGATATGAAGCCATATGCAGCAGAACTATCAAATGATGTAGGCCTACATATGCGATATAATCAAATAGTTATAAAATAGGTTTTTTTTTATATTCTATACACCCATATCTTCAATAAATACATATATAATCCTTTATATTTCTTATATTCATTTATTTGTCAATGAGGCACTCCCTATCAGTTATTCAACAGGTACGCCATTGCTTTGAAGCTGGGGGCGAGAGGGGGAAGCATGTGGTATTTCCGGTTGGTTGGATACTCGCAGTGACAGCAAAGAGATACACTCTCTGCCTTGTTTATGAGTGATAACTTGGGATAGTTCAGCGACACGAGTTAGCTCCCTTGGTTGCAGCTGACAGAGTATTCCTAACGATATATGTTACTACAAAGTTATTACCCGTATACCCCATGCGGTTTAATTTTTGTGAGAGCGCAAAGTTCATGATTTACTTTATATTCATAAGGTACATTGGTAAGTGTTGATTATTTTAGCCTTTAATATGTGTGTATGTGCTTCCGACGTTTCAATTTTATCTTGATACAACTCGTGTGAAGTCAGGTATATATTTTTGAATGCATCTCAGGAGATTGCTTAAATTAATCCGGTACTCTTGTTTTTCAAATAAAAAATCTTATGTTATTATAATAGTGTATATGCTTTGTATTGTCATGCAAATGGCTATATATTTTTTAATGGGATACTTAAAACGCTTACACTTTTTACTGACCAATTTTAAATTTAATGTTGTGATTTAATTTTTTTAAACATATTTCCATGCAGCAGAATTTATCTGTTTAAAGTATATATATTAATCAGAGCTACAAGCAAACCGTAACACATTTACGGCTGATGTTATTGTGATGAAACAAATTAAATACAAACTGAGTACCCGTAAGAATGACATCTTTTTTAAATGTTCACAGTTACAATTAACCTTGTTTACAGTCATTCGACTTGTTTGTCATAAATAGCTTCATTGTAGCAGTTTAATGGAGACATTTTCAACAGAAGCCTCTGTCTAAAACTTATAAAGAATAAGTTGTTGAGAAACTATTACGGCAACCTGACCCACATCCATCCGCTTGATGGGAAATTAGGATAGTCCTTGCTAAAATTGGCCTGCCCTTGTATGGAATGCTACTGAACTAGCCAGGAGGGCCTTCAAAGTGATCTCAAACACGCTGTTTTAGATTTACTAACGGTAAGTTCGTGAAATATTCAATATACCCCAAACAAATGGAACAGGAACGGTAACGAGGTGATATTTCGGACCAAACTTTGGTTGGAATTTCTACTTGCAGGAACCAGGAAAGTTGTGCCCGTTGGTTCCTACTGTTTGATTTATCAAAGATTTAAATTCATTCCTTACAACAATCTCACTATGAATAATATATTATTTCACGAATATGTTATTATTCATGTACAACGATTAACTTTAGAGTCTGAATCTTTAGATTTTCCTAAAGTAAATGACGTTTTGAGATGAAACGAGCACCTGCCAACCTGCTACAACATTGTTGAACTGTTTTGAAACATTGTTGCTATTTTAAGTACACTGTTGAAAGGTTTATCTTAGAAAGTTTACTTGAAAACTGCATACTACTAACCTACTTTGTTCTAACAATGACATATATATATATGTTCATGTTTTATGTTCCCAAACACATGTTGCAGTACAGTTGACATACAACATTCCTTTTGAAAACATACATGTAAAATTAAGCCTAAACAAATCCAAAGTAAAATATTTGTAATTTTTGTCAATAATGTTACTTAGTTATTTAATAGTATCTCAATATGTGTTAGATCATTATATAAAGGGTTACAAATGGTATCATTGTACTACATGCATAAGTCAGTCTTTGATTATCGAGTAGTGAAGCCTTTTAATTAAATGTCAATCATAAGTGATTTTAATGTGAACTTAAATATTTCTGTCAATAACATAATATAAATGTTCAGGAAGCATCAATTCATGACATGTTTTGAGCATGACTGCATGATCATTTGTTAGTCATGAAATCTGGCACAATGTCAACAACGTATCATTCTGTCCAATTTTACAAACTTCCAAGTTATTTGTTTTTCAAAGTTTGAGGTAATTTGTGTGGTATCTAATATTTCTGATTTAAATCAGCTAGCTAAACGCCATGATAATGTTAATAAATCACTCCAGCAAATCATCCTATTAACCAACTGATTACTCAGCTGAAGAATATTCAAAGGGGATACCCTTATGAGGGGGAGCTGATTAAGAACAATGTAATGAAATTTTTTATGAATATTAGGGGTTAATCTCATGAAAATATCACTCACTCCTCTTAATGAGATAGAAATGATATTCGCACACAAAAAAAACAATGAAACAGTCTATTTATTATATACATTTTATCTGCATAAAAACATTCAAAATGTGATAAATCAAAACGTTAGAGCAGTCTTTACTGTTGTGTTCATTGGCCTAATCCTAACAACTCAACTTACAATAAATGCGGTGAGAAAATAATTCATTGAAATAAATTGATATGAAACAGGAACAAAAAATTGTATTTGAAAAAGCATGTTGTGAATGTTTATCAGTCAGATCAATATGATCTGTTTTGGTAACATTTAGTCAAATGAAAATGTCTAAGACATTGTGAAGAACACAATTTCTGGTGTCACAGACATCTCGCCATTGTTTTCTCAAGAAAAATAATTACTATGCATCATATCAACTATAGAATTAAATATTATATTAACACTAAAAAAGGTAAACTCTCATTGACTGAAAACATTGCAACAAGAAGCTCATCGTAAAAGCTGGAAAGCAAGGGAGGTAATAATTTTACGAAAAGTAATTTCTGAAAAACTTCGGTCATACGTATGTCACTGCAGTGAAAATATGAGTTATATTTTCACTGCAGTGAAATCATGACTTTCTACTGCTTTCGCGCAAACATAGATTACTGGTATGTTTTCATTGTAATATCACATATTTCATTACTTATATAATAGGGTATACTATCAAATAATCAACATCAAGGGCACAGGGCCTACAAGATAAGTTAATATTATTGTCTTAACATCCCACGTGGAAATATTGACAATATTCTAATACCACACAAGATAATCATAAACATAGATAATCAAATGACATACAGACATTGATCATTGGAAAGGATCTTATATCTTAGTGGTGGTCATTATTATTGACAAAGTTACAGACAAATATAGTAATCAATTTAAAAATGGAAGACGGTTTAGGTTTGAGCTCCATCTGTAAGTCTTGAGATAAGGAGATACCTTTACATGGACACCATTTAAGATATGATAACCACATTCAATATGTTCCTTCAGTTCATATAGTCTGTGAACACCTGACAAGGGCCAACTTCAACATTGAATTTTGTACTTAAAATTTGGTAACTGCTTTTTCATATGTATATATTGTATATGATTTCCCCCGAAATTACATTCACCTGATGGTAATGGTCGAAAGCATGCTTGTGAATCTGATTAAATCATCGTAATTTCTTCGAACATTTAATATATCTAAGTTCTTAGATTGACGCAGTATGTTGATGATCATGTTGTTAAGTCAATTATTAAATAAACAATCAGAACAATAAATATTGAATGCATGTTGTAATGAATTCAACGTCCTTTATTTCAGAGACTGAAGTGAACCCGAAGCTAGAGTATGGATCGAGTGTACCTCTGCGTATGTCTGGCGGTGCTGTGCGGGGCGGTGCTAGGACAGGACGAGGGAGATTTCCCTGACCAGTGGGAGGCGAAGGACATGCCCAACCCCTGGAGGAGTCCCCAGCAGTGTCATCTCGTCAGGCAGGGCTTCATCTGTGATCCCGACAGGCTTCTCTCGGAGAGGGAGAGTGAGTAGTGAACTCTTATCTGGGATCTTTGGGATCTAGTTTATGCCAGTGTATGAAATAAGGTCCGTCCGACAGCCTAGAGCCTGCTAGCTTTTGCTCTGGACTGGTTATATTTTAAGACTTTAATTCTACCATTTAAATTGACAAAATTACACTTTCGGACTGTCAAGTCTTCAAGTATATTTCATACACCGTCTAGTAGACGTCTATACTGACAGGCAATGGTATTTTATTTAAAGTCCCAGACAGCAACAGCGGTATGTTTTTCAGTAATGTGGTAGGTGAGTTGAGCTCAAGACTAGGGTTTACCTCATTGTTATATGTATATGTAGCAATGCATTTCAATTTTGATTAACATTGTGAATATTTCGGTAAGAATGAGACACACACTCTTATTTATTGTTATTATGTATGTAATCACTTTGCCCATCTATCTTCTAAGTCATAGAAACATGTTTTGAGGAAAGGGTTAATCAATCAGAGTTTATGACTGATTGATGCCATCATGAGATTGAGACATTGTCTGTTTGTTGCAGTGGAACTGCTGGACTGGTTGTTACAAGGGTTCTACGTGAACGACACCCGCTGTCCATGCAGCCAGTACTGGTGTGATAAGGAGCGCAGGGGCTCTCACCTCTCCATCGCTGTCGTCAGGAAGCTCAAACTCGCAGACACGTGAGTCCAGCAATTGTTCTAAGTTGGAGTGACACCATCCTCAGTTACCCAGGGTTTTATATATGCTCCGTTACTCTCCACTATATCATCCCTGGGACACTCCATCAGGGAAATCTGTACTCAAATTACCCGCCCTTGGACGGCATAAGCCAATCAAAGTGCTACACAGCTTGGACCTGCGACCAAGGGCGGATAATTTGAATACATATTGCCATGATGGAGTGTCCCAGGGGTGATATAGTGGAGAGTAACGGAGCTTAAAACCCCATCTTCACAACGTCACAGGCGTAATGAAAAGATTTCCATATCTTTTCCTTCCGCCTTTGACCTCAACCCTCGTATTTTCAGTGCTAAGATATTAACGTACTGCAGGCTAATCGGATAAGCCAATCAGAAGACAGCTTGTATTGCCTCTGTGTCTGTGTCGATCGTCGCTATTTTGAATTGGTACCGAATGTAAACAGCTTTTTCATTGGCTGTATGTTAGCAGATGTTAAGAGACGTAACTTGTGATCACAATAGGTGTCGCTGATTCGTTTCACCACTTCTGCCTACATTGAAGGCAAGGTAAAAAATGGAGAGATCTCGATACATTTTCACCTTGCCATGGGAAGTTGATAAAACCCTGGGTAACCAAGGATGGAGTAACACAAACACAAACTGAAAGTGTTATGAAATTGTAGCCTTTGCAAAACCTAACAGTCAGTCAATATATTAAGCTTTCAGAGCTTTATATATTTTGAAAACCCATTGGATTTGTAGTCAAGTTTTACATTTTAGTTATTAAGCAAAATATCAGATGACTTTTAACAACTTAGGACTATAGGAACATGTTCTGTGACTTAGTGCAAACAAATCCCGAAAGCCTATGACTTCTTCACGCTGAGAAAAGTTTTAATCTCTGCACTCTGAAGAGTACATTTTTCTTGCCAACCTTTTAGATTGAGGTGGTATGCTTGCTTTCTTGTGTTGATCCCGAGACCCCCATACTGTCTCCTGCTAGACATCCTGTGTTATTTCATTGACATTTCTGTTCACTTGCCTCACTTTCAGTTTCCAAGAACCAGAGAAAGCCATACTACAGAGCATCAGCAACTTTGCTTTCAAACTGCAAAACTCTGTGTGGCGATTCGGAGGGTGTCAAAACGGTATTGTCCTGGTGTATTCTCAAGATGATGGAGTGGTGAGTAGTAATATATAGAGGATATACAATTCTTCTCTCATTGAGTGAAGTAGAAATGCATAATTTCATGTGTTTCATGTGTGGCGCTGCCTGAAGTATAAATATATAGTATTTCTACTTCATAAGAAATTCTTCAGGAGAAAGGTTACAACTGTTATCTTATAACTGACCACAGCTAAAACGAGCTTTTTTGGGATAAAGGGGAGATATATTTTCAGAGATATGTCCCTTGACTTAGAGTGATTGACTTTCCCATTCAGATTTTAGGTTGAATGTTAACCTAGTAATCTGACAATAGTCCCCAGGCTAAAACAGCAAACAGTGTGAAAAACCTTTAAATGGGATTTGAATTAATTTCTTTCAGACCTTCATCTCGTACGGGAGAACAATTGGCTACTCCATGAACAATATGATGGTGTCTAGCATACAGAACCAGTACCAGCACTACTTTAAAGAGGGCGGCGACCGACTCACCGGCTTCATCGAAATCATCCTTGCTTTGAGGTATGTCTTCTCAACAGTTTGTTATTAAATACAGCCTGGCCACTTCAGCTCAGGAATGCTTTTGATACTGATTATTTGTTATATTCATAACTCACACATCTATCCTCAAAATGGTTTTACATTCCCCAGTTTAACTATATATCTTAAAACATTGAAGGTCAAAACACCTTACTTATTCAATTCAGAGTAAAGTCTTACAATTTCGTCCAGTCCTGATATTTCATCCACTTTTCAAAAAAAGGCGAATTTACAGCCTGTCCTACTCTCAAATCGTTGTTTTGGTTATTTTTCTTGCTAGGAATAGCAGTGACATGATATTAGTCACATGATACATACAGCAATGTTGAATGGTTGATACAACGTGACGAAGCTGTTACGTCACGACCTTCCCGCCCGGGAGACTTGAAAACAACATAAACAGGTGGACAAAAGTATAATACACAGTCTCAGATACTTAAATCTGTGTGGACGAAATTACGAGATTGGTGGACGAAATAACCCGACGCATACCCTTGCTTTTACGATATTTCATTCATAAGAGTTACCCCCCTTAGAATATCAGCCAATCATTTTTCTTATAACAAAGACTCTTCTCCTCGGGCTGACTGTTGACCAAGAAGTGCCGAGTGAGGCCAGTGAGGGTTAGAATGCCGGCGAGCGAGGTCAACCGTTAAAATGGATGAAATTTGAGGACTTTACTCTATCTCACTATTGTCCTACTGAACCAAGCTTAAAATGGCTGCAATATTGCCTAAATGGTGTTATTAGAAACACTCACTGAAACAAACACCAAATCATTTCATGTCATCTCACCTCATCTCAATCCATCTCAGCACACCTCACCTCAATCTTCTCACCTCACTTCCATCTCCCTCACCTAATCTCAATCCACCTCACCCATATCCACCTCATCTCACCTCTTCTCACATTTTATCTCACCTCATAACCCAGTTCACCTCACCCCGTCCCAACTCACCATACCCATTTTAACTCTTTGTATTTCATTGCAGACAAAGCCTCAACAGGAACAATCCTTACGACCCCAACCAGCCTCACTTTGAACAGCTCGTTGGTGCTTCCAGTCATGTACAGTCTGGTGTCCTAGCAACCGTCGGTCTAGCAGCACTCGCACGCTGGTTGATACTGTAACTGGAGAATTTAGATAGGTTTTTCAACATTTCAGTTTAAAGATTAAATTATCTAGTTTCCAAATTGATCATATTGACGAATAAATTGAATATTAAATTGAATTTATCAAATGTAAAATACATGAGTTTTCGATTTCAAGAATAATTGGAATTTTGTTACGTGAACATTAAACTTTTCACTCCTTAAGTAGTTTAATTTATTTAAATGTAGAAAGAATTGAAAGATGTCCTTTGTTACACTTAGGGACATAATCCAAAGAGAAGTATTGCTTATTTATAACAGTTGTGTATCGATATGTTTTGAATAGGGTCATGGATTTACTTTCTGTATGATGGATAAGATGTCTTTCATTATGGTGAAGCCCATGCTGTTACTAAAATTGAATGGGCCATGCTTTCTAATGGTCTCAGAGTTTGTAAGAAAATGATTTCCTGAGTTCTTATGTATATAGTTTATTTCCATCTAACCTATTTCTGCAATTACGGTAACTTCTGGCATAAGCATAATTCATACTTAAGCATTTTAATCTCCTTTGCAATATATTATAGATTAATTGGTATTTACTAGTGAATTTGAGATATTACACTTACTTTAGTGGTCTATAATAATCATATTAAGAGAAAATTCTATAAATATAAAAGTTTGACTTGGAACTTGTTTGGGTTTTTTAACACTGGCTTTTGTAATGTTTATTAACTGGTTTGATAGTTGTGGGGTTTTGTTTTGTAAAAGTAAATTTAATATCAGATTTTGAGATTTAATTATCAATCAATGTAATTTCAGTCATGTTTCATTATGATTATTTGTGAAATTCACAAAACATTGTTAAAATGTGCTTAAATTTAAATTGTAACAGATACATAGTCAGCATTTATTTGTTTTACACTAGAAAATGTATGTGTATCAACGTGTATTATTGTATTTATATATATGTTTGTATCTATTATCAAACTTGTTTGGTTTATTATTGTCTCATCTTTGACCATGTCTTTGAGTTCTGCATTTCCTTATAAAAAATATGTATAATAAACATACATAATTCCTGCGATACATATTTATATTATGAAATAATATTTGGTGTTTTATTTTTAAATTATTCATAAATTCTTTTGTTTTTGAAATGGCATATTACGGTTCCATCAATGTTGTGTACCGGTAAGTAAAGAAGTGAAATTAGATTTCAATTCAAGTCTTTCATGTGGGAATATATAATGTGAAAAGTGAAAAGAAGTCCATTATTTCAATGTCTTAATGTTGGCTTAAACCTTGCCTTATTTGATATGCAAACAGAATATCAGTCTCGAATTTTATCTCAATGTTGTTTGGTTCTTGTCTAATGAAGAGGAATGTTTATTGAACATAATGTTTTAAAGTTTTCACAATGTATGTTGATATTTTAAAACTTTTGCATGTACTTTTTGAAACGATTCATGTTGGTGCTATACATTTGAAAAAGTCCAAACTTAATATGGTGTCTTTATAACAGGGTCTCGTTGTATATAAAAAAAATGTATGAAGTGTGGTTTTAATCAGTTAACTTGAAATAACTCATTTACTATTTTTCAATAAATTTTAATACTATTTTAAAAAGCAAAAGATAACTAGAGTATGAATAGACTTGTTAACAAGGCAGCAGAAATGTGTCATTTTGGCCTATTTAATTTTGAAATTCAGGAAAAAACTTTAATATTACCAGTCTAAAAAATGACAAGACCACAGACTGTCGGACAGGCCATTTTCATACACTGCAAAAACGCAAACTATTTTTATTTTTATTAGCTAAAACATCGATGATTTATCCAGAATTGTTTTAGGGACAAGTGATTCACTATTCAGTACCTGAAATTCATTTAAATTTGCAAATTGTGAAAATGCAAATAATACGCAGAGCAATAATTTTGATTTGCTTAAACTTGAATTTCTGCTACTGTAGTTGTGTGTACGTAACACCAGCTTCCTACATGGACTTACATTTACACCGTTTATCCTGCTTCAATGTAAATGTTGTGAATCTCATAGAATTTTGTTACTGCAATATTTTACAGAAAGCTGTAAATGTTTATAATAAAGAAAACATTATTCATTATGTACATTGTTTGTGTTGTTTGTATAAGGAACAAGTGTTTGTGCTAGACGGTGTGACTGGTGCCATTATCAGAAACACCAGGACTGGAACTTAGCAGCGGATACAGAGGAGGGGTTCAGGGAGTTCTAACAAGGGTTGTCTTTCTTTATTTGTCACAGAACAACTGACTAGCTGGGGATAGAGTGGTTCAAGTAGAAGGAGATTAGTCAATATAATCAACTACTTCGCACTATACCAAGGTGTGCTTTCATAGTCAGACCTATGCCTGAATACAGGGCCCTTATTCTTGAAGTGTTCGTAACCCTACAACCTGTTAAGTCCATTCTTAAAGATTCTGTGTAATCCATTTTTCTCAAGAATGACAGATTATTACTTCTACATACATTATATATCGGAATCAATTGAGCATAAATTCACACCGCCGCGATCGATTTTGAAGACCATCCTTGAGGCGTGACTGTGGTTAACCACAGACAAGGGGTCGTCTGTGACCCGCTACATGAAGGCTTATTACTTAATTAATGATGATTATCACTGCCGCTAGATGGATTTATGATGTGTTAACTCGGCAAAAACACATGTTTATGCAATAATTATGTAATTGTCATCTGCGGAATTACCTAGTTGGACATCTAAACATTTAAATTGTTATATGGAAAATTTTAATTGTTTTATTGAAGATTTGTTGGTGAAATTAACAATCAAAATTATGACTATCGCCCATAATGAGATTACTCCAGTGATGTCACAGGAGGCATCGCTTCATTTAACACATGGGCTACAATCAAAGTTAAGAATTCTTAAAGCGAGTCATCGTCGGCTTTTCCATGGGACCCTTATTTATAAAATCAGGAGTGAGGTGTAGCTTGGCTTGTTAGCGGGCAGACTAATCAGCCCAGGTCTATAACGATTAGGCCCTTCTACGGTGACTTGCTTTAAGGCTATGGACAATTTGAGAATAATGCCCCATGTTTATGTCCGATGAATTAGTAGATAATATTTTCTTCTTTGACATGTATATTTGTTAATCAAAACATTTCCATTTTAAGTTTTCTGCTGTCCAACTTTATTTCAACCCAAAATGGTAACTTTACACCCAGAAATAACAGTTGGTATGACCAACCAAGTTGATCAACCAAGGACTGATTAAACAAACTTAGTTTCTGATTTGTTATCAGATGAATATTCTCAGAGTTATGGCCTTTGATTTAGAGTGTTCAGCTTTTGTATTTCAGACTGACAGTACACATGTTCTGAAATCAACTCCTCAACTCTTTTTAGCAGCTGCGACTAAGTCGGAGCTGCTATCAGTTTTTGCGCAGTTTCCATCGCCGCCGCCTGCACGTTTTGTATTGGCTATAACTTTTTTCCTTGAAGGTTTTAAGAACTCATAAACATAACTTCTTACTTATACCCCTGAGGAATTTTTTTGACATGTTCCCATTCCAGGTCAAAGGTCAAGGTCACGAGTTCTGAAATCTCTAAAAAAAATCCTTGTAAACACGATAACTTGAAAAATTTTTGTGCTATCAGGCTCTTCTTTGGTGTATATCAACTATCGAGAAAGGCCAAGATTTGAAAAGGTTTTCGCTAACATCCGTCAAAAGTCAAGGTCATAGCGAGGTCACAACTTAAGCATGCTTTTGCGAAAATGTCTTATTTCAACTATTAACACTTTGAATCATTACATGATTGTGATACACAATGAAAAGTAATCACTGATTGTGTGACCTTGAATTTTAAAGGTCAAGGTCACGAGATAGGGTCATGGTCACCAGTTCTGAAATCACTAAATAACTTCTTTCCAAGGAGGTATCAACACTTCATATACATACCTTCTTACTTATGTCCCTGGGGAATTATTTTGACATGTTCATATTCAAGGTCAAAGGTTAAGGTCACAAGTTCTGAAATTTCTAAAAAAAATCCTTGTAAACACGATAACTTGAAAAATATTTGTGCTATCAGGCTCATATTTGGTGTATATCAACTATGGAGAAAGGCCAAGATTTGAAAAGGTTTTCGCTAACATCCGTCAAAGGTCAAAGTCATAGCGAGGTCACAACTTTAGCATGCTTTTGCGAAAATGTCTTATTTCAACTATTAACACTTTGAATCATTACGTGATTGTGATACAAAATGAAAAGTGATCAATGATTGTGTGACCTTGAATTTTAAAGGTCAAGGTCACGAGATAGGGTCATGGTCACCAGTTCTGAAATCACTAAATAACTTCTTTCTCAAGACGGTATCGACACCTCATATCCATAACTTCATACTTATGCCCCTGGGGAATTATTTTGACATGTTCATATTCAAGGTCAAAGGTCAAGGTCACAAGTTCTGAAATTGCTAAAAAATATCCTTGATAAACATGATAACTTCAAACATTTTTTGTGCTATTAGGCTCTTATTTGGTATATTTGAACTATGGAGAAAGACCAAGATTTGAAAACGTTTTCGCTAAAATCTGTCCAAGGTCAAGGTCACAGTGAGGTTAAAACTTAAGCATGCTTTTGGGAATATGCCATATTTTAACTATGAACACTTTGAGTCATTGCATGTTGTTATACGCTATGAAAAGTGTTCATTGATGGTGTGACCTTGAAGGTCAAAGGTCAAGGTCATGAGATATTGGTTAAGGCCACGTTAATCTTTTGATCAAATTTTGAAAGAAGAAATAGGTTTTAAGAACAAACTTGTGAAAAGTGACCCCAGTGATGATTAGTAATAACTCGAATAATGAACAAATTTTTGTTAAAAAGAATTCCCATTTTATTGATGCTGACGAGAAGGCGGAACAGGGAAAGGCGAGACCCTAAGTTTCAGAGCTGCTCTGCTTTTGCGGTGTCCCGCAAACGCTAATCTAGTTTTTATCAGTCTTTCTAAAACTTTACACATGCTTCGGATGTGCTTTTTGATACCAATTCGAGTTATGGTTCGACTTGGGAGTGCTTGGCTTCTGCTTGCCTTGGCTTTATCTGACTGACAGTACCTGTGTTCTGAGATGAACACCTCCCACAGTTTTGGATCAATAATTCTGAAATTTTACAAATGCTTTGGAGATAACGTTTTTGACTGAATATATTCAGAGATATGTCGGAGTTAGCCTCAAGTCTTGTGAGGTGTGAATTAGCTACTATTTTCAGGAATCCAAAACAAAAATATGCAAGAAAAAGTATGATTGTATTTCTATTTTGGCTATATATTGGTTTAATTTAGGAATGGGCGAAAAATAGACACTCTTCAATGTATAGCAATCTATAATTGCCAAAACCCATGGAATAGAAATTGATGGTCAATTAATCTTACAGCTGGAAATGTTATGTACAATGCAACCTGGTGGTTCATCAAAACTACAAAGGTTCTTCCCCAGTGTTGATCTTCTCCAGCTTTGGTCTTGTCATCTGCAGTGACCAGATGGTAGTCACATGCTTACATGATTTACCTGTTGGGGGTGCACCCCATGAGACTTATCTGTAACATGTATACATGCCACAATACTACGCAGTGCATCATGTGGGCTGTACACATCTGCAGCTCCCTCTGGATCTGGGTATGGTGTACAGGACTTCCAAATATCTGCTCAGTGTCAATGTACACCCTGTTGTGATTGAGATACTTGTGAGAGTAAGCTTACATCAGCTACAAATGTGTTGGATTGGATTATTTTGTGTGTGATTGTATACATTTTCAAGATGATATTTTCCAAAGGGTATTATTTCATTATTATTGTGTCTTGTAACACCATCTGTATGTTGAATTCAACTCTGAAGCATTTACTCAGCTTATAGTTACATCCTTACACAGGTGATAGAGTTACACCACAGATTCTGTACATACCGGTAAGCATATTTTCTCACAGTGAACTGCAAGACTAACAACGAGGATACTTATACTGTCCACAGAGAGGCTAGCTCAAAGCGCATACACACGTTATTACACAAGAGTCAACATCGTTCCTTTTTAGCTCATCTGGCCTGAAAGGCCCGATTGGCTTATGGCATGGCATGGTGTCCGGCATCCGTCCATCCGTCTGTCTGTGAACTTTTCGCATTTTCGTTTTCTTCTCCAGAACCGCTTGGTCTAGGGAGCTAAAATTTTGTGTACAGACTACTTGGAAAACCTATTTTAATCTTCTTCTCAAGTTTCAAAAGGTCTAGAGAGCTAAAAAATTGTGTGCAGACTCCTTAGCCATGAAGTTTCTAAATTGTAGATTTTGTGACCTCGTGACCCCAAAGAGGGTCACAAGAGTCATGTTGACCTTAAAAACCTTTTTCATCTTCTTCTCCAGTACCAAAAGGTCTAGAAAGCTGAAAAGTTGTGTACAGACTCCTTGGCCAATGGGGATTCTAAATTGTAGATTTTGTGATCCTGCGACCCAAAATATAGGTCACAGTGGTCATGACCTGAAAAGCTATTTTCATCTTGAGATTTTATGTGCTTTTCAAAGGGAGGTAATTTAAAGGAAACAACAGTGATGAATTAAATCTTCAAGTGTGTCTTTATTTGTAGGGGATTTTATCTCTGGTCTCAAAGATAGGTCAGAGGGGTAAGGACCTTAAGACCTATTTCATCTTCTCCATTTCAAGTGCTTCTATTTGTTGTATCTCTCACCTAGAAGTTGACATTTTTAATTAGTTAATGTATATCAAGCCTGATGAGCTACAGAGCCAGTGGCTACATGTTACAGTTTGTTCCGTCACCTGCTGATGATGTAATAAGCCAGGACACATTGTATTCCCCTAGCCTATCCCAGCTTGTTCTGTATATGGAGGAGTTATGGTTCCTGAAAATGTGCTGCTCAAATGGTTGGCACTATTTCACCAGGCAAAGTGTGAACACATTAGTTTGACTAAGAAAACAAGTGTAGAAGCGAGCAAAGCTCACATATCCCCGCTTCCCGCAAATTATAAATATGTGGCTATTGACTAACATATCAATACAGTTTGATGAAGTGGATCACATAGCTTCAGATGTTTCTACATAACATTTGAAGATGTAAGCTATATAATTAAGGTCCAGTTGTCAAAAGGCACATCTAGGGATCATGGTTGACATATGTTTCAAGTTTGGTGGTGCTTTCAAACGTAGTACAGGAGATATGCTTAGGACAAACTGACTTCTACATAGTCACTGTTGAAGTCATGTTTCCATAGCAACCATGCATCCAAAAATAGCATTTGGTCTTACCCTCAAAAGACACATCTAGGGATCATGGTTAACCTCTGTATCAAGTTAAGTGAAGCTGACATGCATAGTATGGGAGATATGGTCCGGACAACAAGACTTCTCTATAGAGTCCCTGTTTATGTCACGTTTCCATGGAAACCGCAAAAACTAAAATTCAGATATAGGTCTAACCCTCAAAAGGCACAACTAGAGATCCTGTTTGACATGTGTATCAAGTTTGATGAAGCTAGCATGCATAGTTTTGGAGATCTGCTCCACACAAAATGCCTTCCTCAAAGAGTCATTTTTTAGTCACGTTTCCATGGAAACCGCAAAAATTAAAATTCAGAAATAGTTCTAACCCTCAAAAGGCACAACTAGGGATCATGGTTGACATTTGTATGAAGTTTGATGAAGCTAGCATGCATAGTTTTGGAGATCTGCTCTGCACAAAATGCCTTCCTCAAAGAGTCATTTTTAAGTCACGTTTCCATGGAAACCGCAAAAAGTAAAATTCAGATATAGGTCTAACCCTCAAAAGGCACAACTAGAGATCCTGTTTGACATGTGTATCAAGTTTGATGAAGCTAGCATGCATAGTTTTGGAGATCTGCTCCACACAAAATGCCTTCCTCAAAGAGTCATTTTTTAGTCACGTTTCCATGGAAACCGCAAAAATTAAAATTCAGAAATAGTTCTTACCCTCAAAAGGCACAACTAGGGATCATGGTTGACATTTGTATGAAGTTTGATGAAGCTAGCATGCATAGTTTTGGAGATCTGCTCCGCACAAAATGCCTTCCTCAAAGAGTCATTTTTTAGTCACGTTTCCATGGAAACCGCAAAAATTAAAATTCAGAAATAGTTCTAACCCTCAAAAGGCACAACTAGGGATCATGGTTGACATTTGTATGAAGTTTGATGAAGCTAGCATGCATAGTTTTGGAGATCTGCTCCGCACAAAGTTTTGGGACGGACGGACAGACGGACGGACGGAAAGAATGAACGCTATATACCCCCGCTTACGCTGTAAGAATGAACGCTATATACCCCCGCTTACGCTGTAAGGCGGGGGTATAATAAGATTTTCTGTTCTGTTTCTGAGTATATGCTCACTCCTTCATCAGGTGGGGGTATAATAAACCCTCATTCTGTAATGAACAGTGTTTTTTGCCTCCCGGACGTGTGGTTGGCACCGGACTCACATTTTGTTTGGCACTTGTCTTCCATACTTCTTTATCAGCGTGTTATGTAAACGCATTCGGAAGTGTATTGAATAAGTTTGAGTAACCAATCAGAGCCTGTATTTGGCTGACGTATGACATGATATGCATGTGTTGAATAAGTCTATATACAGACTGAGAACCTAATATCTAAATTGCATCTATTGAATAAGTCTACACAGAGACTGAAACCCTGATATCTATATTGCATGTACTGAATAAATATGTAGAGCAGAATTCTGGTGTTGTTTCCCTTTCTTGCATGCGAAGATTTGTTCTGAAGTTGTGGCTACAGGTTTCACACACACAAGTTAGGGGTTAACCTTTATGTGAGATCAGGAACTAACATTCCTGGGGCGGGTAAGAAATAAGTCTCACATTGGCGTCGTCGGCAGGATTATTCGTCATATTTATAGACGAAAGTTTGTGTGTACGAGACCAGGTAGACTATAACTCTCAGAACAGATCTCTCGTATTTATTTACACTTGTTTAGGTTAGGTAAGTTAAGTTAGTTTAAAATTAGTTTAGTTTAGATTAGGTAGATTAGTTGTGACTGACAGAAAAGGTATATACAAGTGTGGAGTAACGGCTTTCTTCGGGTTTTTTTTCGCGTTAATATTTAGTTAGCACCATGCAGTAATAATATTTAAGACATAGGCTTGGTTACTTATAGACAGTAATTAACTAGTACAACTGGTTTTTTTTGGTATTTTGAGTAGTTGGGATACGAGTTCCTAGACTTGTGTAAGTTAGAATAATTTGACATTTGATAGATTAGGGTAGAATTATTTTGATAGATTAAGTTAGGATAAGTTGATTTTTGATATTCTATGTTAAAGTAAGTTGACATTTAAAAGTTTAGATTATAATAATTTGACATTTGAAAGTCTAAGTTAGAATAGTTTGATATTTGATAAGCTACGTTATAGTTAGTTTGATATTTGATAGGTTACGTTAGATTCAGTTGGTATTTGATAGATTACATTAGAGTAAGTTGGTATTTGATAGATTACATTAGAGTAAGTTTGATATTTGATAGATTATGTTAGAGTAAATTTGATGTTTGATAAGTTACGTTAGAGTAAGTTGGTATTTGATAGATTACCTTAGAGTAAGTTTGATATTTGCTAGATTATGTTAGAGTAAATTTGATGTTTGATAAGTTACGTTAGAGTTTGTTGATATTGGATAGATTACGTTAGAGTAACTTTGATATTTTGATAGAGTAAGCTTGAGTAGTTGGATATTTGATAGAGGAGGTTAAAGTGATTTGATAGTGATACTAGGTTTGTCATAAGTTGGTCTTGATAGAGTAATCTTTCTGTAATTGGATTTTGTCAGACTAGGTCATAGTTAGAATTTTGTACTAGGTCAGCATTTTTTTTTGTAAATTAGTTTGTCAGTTTATGATCTGTAAGTTGGTCTGTAATAAGTTAGGTGTTCCCTTTGCATTTAGTTTGTTAGTTCGTAATTCGTAAGTTGGTCTGTCATACGGCAGGTGTTCTCTTTGCATTTGGTTTGTCGGTTTCGGATTTGTACGTTGGTTTATGATAAGTCAGTGCTTTGTGATAAGTTAGGTACTTTGTGTGTAGTTCACAGCTTAGTGAGACTCTCAATATGGCTACTGGTAGAGATAAGTTGGGTCAGTATTCCTTGTCAGACGAACTTGATTCACAGACTCCCAAGAGCTTCGGGTTGATGTCCTCATCGCCTAGAGATAATGACATGGTTGGTGGGGCTGCCCCAGGGTCTTTGAGTAGTACTTTGTTGCCGGAAGTATTTACGGGGGAAAAGGTGGAAGATTGGAAAGATTGGATAGATACCTTTGAGATGTTCGGGGATCTAAATGGGTGGAATAACGTTCAGAGGGCAAGGTTTTTGGGAATAAGACTCACAGGAAGGGCCCGTCGAATTTATTTTGACCTGGCATCAGAGGTCCGTAACAGTTATCTCCTTGTTAAGACGGCTCTGACTAACCGTTTCAGACCCTCTAGTACTCAGGCTTTAGCTTTAGTTGAGTTCCATGCTCGGAGTAGGCTTAGTGGGGAAACCTACCTTGATTTCGCAGTAGCTCTCCGCAAGTTGTGTAGCACAGCTTTTCCCGACCTCACCTCGTTAGCTAGGGAGACGATGAATGTTAATGAATTTATCAGCAAGCTAGGGAACCGTGAATTAAGGTTAAAAATGAGACATACTAAACTGCAGACTTTAGATCAGGCAGTGGCGTTCGCCACAGAGTGGGAGGCTATAGAAGTAGCAGATAGGGGAAACAGTAGGTTGTTGCAAGCTTCGACGGAGGTAGAGTCCAGTGATAAGGCCGGTTGTAAGGAAATGGTAGAGGAGCTTTGTCATCAGATCAGTCAGCTTAAGGGGGAGTTGGCCGCTATTAGAACTAGTCAGGCAGCAGCTACCAGCGGACCACCTCCGAAGAGGTGTGTGTTCTGTGGGAAGAGTGGACATGTAGTTGATCAGTGTTACCGAAAGAAGGGAGCATGTTATTTTTGTGGGGAGCAGGGGCATCTAGCCAGGACATGTGGGTCAAGGTTTTCGGGGGATAGATTTGGTTCTCGGGGGCACCCAAACTAGTGCAGGCTGCCAACGAGGCCCATTTGTCAGCCGGTATTGAGGACACAGGTCCTAGCGTTATTCCCGGGTCATCAAATTTTTTGGATTGTCCGCAGTATTTTGTCACCGGACGGCTTAATGACGTTTTCGCTCAGCTTATGGTGGATAACGGGGGCGGCATCAGTTTGATTAGTGAGGCCTTTTACAATCGCCTACACCCTAGTCCAGTGATTCAGTCCTTAGATGCAAATTTAAGTGGTTTGGGAGATGGAAACTTGCAGACTTTAGGACTTGTGCAGTTGTCTTTGACTTTGGGTAAGAATAGAGTGTCTTGCTATTTTGCTGTAGTCAGAGGTTTGTCTTATGATGGATTTTTGGGTGCCGAATTTTGTAAGAGATATGGGGTTACGGTAGACATGCATAAGAATAGGTTGAAGTTAGCTTCAGGTAGCAGTGTTCCCATGCAGGAAGTTAGCAAGGCAGTACAGTTTGGTGTTCAGACATTTGAGTCTGTAGTTATTCCCGCTGGTCACGAGATGGTATTTCCGTCGAAGTTGGATGGGGACTTTAGCCGTGAGGGTTTAGTTGAAGGTCAGCCTAGCTTTGAGAGATCAAGTCAACTTATGATAGCCCGTGTTACGGTTCAGCCAAGGGATAACGTAGTGCCGGTTAGGGTGGTTAATGCGACCAGTTCGGACTTAACCATTCCCAAGGGCACCCAAATTGGAGTTTTTACGGAATTGGTACAGCAGAAGCAGGTTAAGCCTATGTCAGTTTCTGATAAGCCTAACTTGGATAATTACAAAGTGGGAGATCTTTCGGTAGAACATAGGCAGAAGTTGGATGTTTTTTTTGCTTCCTACTCAGAAATATTTTCTATTGGGTCACATGACTTGGGTAGAACCGCTCGGGTTCAACATGAGATACGGACAGGGGATGCTAGACCAATTAAGCAGGCTCCACGTAGGTTACCATATCATAGACAGCCGGAAGTTAGGGAGTTGGTAGAACGTATGAAACAGGATGGTATCATTCAAGACTCTGAGTCACCGTGGGCTTCACCCATCGTGTTAGTTAGTAAGCCAGATGGTTCTACTAGGTTTTGCGTGGATTTTCGCCGTATTAACGATGTTAGCATTAAATTGGCCTACCCTCTCCCCAGGATAGATGATTCTTTAGATCAGTTGGCAGGGTCTTCCTGGTATTCTTCGTTAGATTTGGCGTCAGGATATTGGCAAGTGGAGGTATGCCCCGAGGATAGAGAGAAGACAGCGTTTGCCACGTTAGGTGGGCTCTAAGAGTTCAATGTTATGCCGTTCGGTTTGTGTAACGCACCAGGGACTTTTCAGCGGTTGATGGATTGTGTATTGGCAGGGTTACAGTGAAAGATTTGTCTAGTCTACATCGATGACATCATAATCTATTCTAAGACATTTGAGGAACATCTCGATCATCTACCACAAGTTTTAGATAGACTCAGAGAGAATGGGCTCAAAATTAAACCGGCTAAGTGCACTTTTTGTGCCAAGGAAGTTTCGTACCTAGGGCATAGAGTTTCAGCTGAGGGGGTTTCTCCTAATCCTAAGAAAGTTTCAGCCGTAAAAGAGTGGCCGACCCCACAGAACGTGTCAGAAATACGGAGTTTTCTCGGACTGGCTTCCTACTATAGGAAGTTCATTCAGGATTGCTCCAGTATAGCTAAGCCTTTGACTAAGTTAACGGAAAAGGGTGTAAAGTTCGAGTGGAGTGACGCTTGTCAGGAATCTTTCAGTAGGCTAAAGGAGGCTTTAATATCAGCGCCAGTCTTGGTTTATCCTGATTTCACTAAGGACTTTGTATTAGACACTGATGCCAGCAACGAAGGGCTGGGGTACGTTCTGAGTCAGGTAGTAGATGGAAAAGAAAGGGTGGTAGCGTATGGTAGCCGTACTCTGTCAAAGCCAGAAAGGAATTACTGCGTCACTAGACGCGAGCTTCTCGCGGTAGTGGAGGGGACAGCTTACTTTCGACATTTTCTGCTCGGAAGGAAGTTTCTGATTCGAACTGACCATGGGTCCTTGACATGGCTAATGAGATTCAAGGCACCCGAAGGACAGGTAGCCAGATGGCTAGAGGCTTTAGCTCCTTATGATTTTGAGATTAAACATAGGCCTGGGCTTAAACATAGTAATGCGGATGCATTGTCTCGTTTACCTTGTCGTCAGTGTCATCGGGTAGAAGTGTTAGCCACTACAGTTCAGTCGCCTTTAGAGCAGGCTCAGAGAGAAAGTTTAGGATCCTTGTATCAGGCAGTTGAGTCAGGTCAAATCTCCTTTGTTTCCCGTCCAGTCACTAAGTTTGTTGAAACTTTGCTAGATCAGTGGGACTCACTGAAGATCAGTAACGGGGTTCTTATGAGACAGTTAGAGGTTACTGGTAAGATGCAAGCAGTGATTCCTTCACCTATGGTGAATGAGGTGTTAAGGGGTGTTCATGAGTCTGTAGCAGGTGGGGGTCATCTCGGGGTCAGGAAGACTATCTCTAAGGTCCGGGCGCGGTATTATTGGCCAAAGTGGAGGAAAGACGTAGAGGTGTGGGTAAGATCTTGTGAGGCTTGTGCACGTAGAAAAGCTCTAATTCCTCGGCCGAAGGCCGGTTTGCGTGGTTTTACGTCAGGGTACCCATTTCAGCGTATTGCAATCGACATTTCTGGACCTTGGCCTACATCTCAAGGTGGAAATAAGTACATCTTAGTCGTGCAAGATTATTTCACGAAGTGGGTAGAAGCTTACGCTATTCCTAACCAAGAGACCGAGACTGTGGCTAGAAAACTGGTAGATGAGTTCGTGTGTAGGTTCGGTATGCCAGGTACTTTACACTCTGATCAGGGAGCTAATTTTGAGTCTAAAGTGTTCCAGGCTATGTGTGTGGAATTGGGAATTAAGAAGACCCGTACTACCCCTTATCACCCTATGAGTGATGGGTTGGTAGAGAGATTTAACAGGACTTTGTCTGAAATGCTCAGCCAGTATGTTCAGGATAACCAGCGGGATTGGGATCTTCATCTTCCAAAGGTACTCATGTCTTTTAGGTGTGCAGAGCAGGTTTCTACCGGGTTTTCTCCCAACTATCTTGTTTTTGGCAGGGAGGTTAGTTTGCCTGTTGATATTGTGTCTGGTTCCCCAGTTGAGGCAGAGGTTCCCGTTCCTAGATATGTTAGAGAGATGAAGTCAGGGTTTCAGCAAGCTTTTCAGTCGGTGGCATGTAGTTTAGAAGCTAGTCATAAGAGGCAGAAATTTCATTATGATAAGCAGGCTAAGGAACAGTCCTTAGAGGTAGGCGATTCGGTCTGGCTACATTATCCTAGGGTGAAGAAAGGACAGTCTAGAAAGTTATCTCGTCCTTGGGTAGGACCTTTACAGGTAATGAAGGTTATTAATCCGGTTGTGGTGAGGATTAAGGGTAAGATCAATGGTCGTGTGCGTCGTGAGGTGGTTCATGTTAATCGTCTGAAGAAGGTTAAGGCTGGAGTTTCTCATTCTATAGAGCCGGAGGTGGAGGTAGGAATTTCAACAGATGTGCCAGATGTTAGTCGTGTGGTAGAGACTGATAGGGGTGAGATTTCTGAGGATGTAGGGCCTCAACTTAAATACTACATTAGATCCAGGGTATGGCCAGACCCAGTTCTTTCCGTGATCGAGGAGGTTCCAGATGAATCAGGGACTGTTGGTTCCACTGGTGTTCTCACAGTAGGGGACCGTTCTCCGAGGGTTGTGGTTTCTGACGATACGGCGGTGTCGGGGAGTTTAGGCTCTTCCAGTGTGCAGTCGGGCAGTGATTTGCCTCCGGGGATTTCTGGTGGTTCTTTTGTGGTCGGTGAGATGGGTTCTCCTGGGTCTAGAGATGTAGGCTCAGGAAGTGAGTCTAGTGTGTTCATGGCACCGGCTGGTGCTGAATTTGATTTTGAAACCAGTAGTGGGGGATCTTTTAGTGGATTTAGGGATGAGCTTCCCGCGGTGAGTGATCAGGACCTCAGTTCAAGTTCCGTGGAGTCCGCTGTGTTAGATCGTAGGGTGGTAACTAGAGTCGGTCGCCAAGTCCGTCCGAATCCTAGGTACCAGGATTTCGTTCGGTAAGGCGTTCGACCTGTATATATTTGCAGTCCAAAATTTTAGCGTTAAAATCTTTCCTTGAGTTTGTACGAGTCACAGAATGAGCTGATACAGAGTGTGAGAGGGGACGCCTTCTGTGTGTTAGACATAAATGTGAGAGTGAATCTTTCAGATCTGTGACTGGCAAACTCGGATTGATTCTTTTCTAAATAATACCATTTGTTGAAACCTGTGTCTGTGAATCACATATGTTCTGACTGGTCAGGTTTGAATCAGAAGTTGAATTGTCTGTACAAAGTTTGTTTTTATGATTTTGTTAGATTCAGGAGGTTGTTTGAATTTGACGGAGTTGTCTGGGTTGTTCAGGTTAAAATTTAGATGTTGTGTGGAGATTTACATCTGTACAACATGTTTATACAGGGATTGGTATTTCGGTGTGCCTCGTTAGAATCAGCGTTTTTAGTACTTTTGTATGAATTGTATGAATTCATATGAAAGTTTTGTATTTGTTTGGCTTTTCATATTGATTATCAGCCAAGACTGAGTGTGTTTCAGTCTTAGAGCATGAATAGTGGTTAGTACTTTTGTATGAATTGTATGAATTCATATGAAAGTTTTGTATTTGTTTGGCTTTTTATATTGATTACCAGCCAAGATTGAGTGTGTTTCAGTCTTAGAGCCTGTATAGTGGATAGTACTTTTGTATGAATTATGAGTTCATATGAAAGAGTTGTCATTGTTCGATTTTCCATATTGATGTTAGTCAAGATTGTTAAGGTCCGTAACCATGCCTTAGCATAGGATTTTAGTTAGAAAGTATGTTGGGTATATGGGTAACTAGGGAACAACTTACAGTAGTATGGGGGCTTTTGTAGCGCATTGTTCATAAGTTATTATGTTTGTGTTAACTACTGCATGGTGCTAGCTTTGGTGGGACCCTCTAAAAAAAAGCACGTGGCAGTTTGTTTTTGGTTGCCTCTTTCTTTGTTTTGTTATGTTTAAGATATTTATTGTTTAGTTTCTTTTCTGCTCTACAGGTTTTTTTCAAATAAGATTTGTGATCATGTATTGTATGATGGTGGTGAGACTTGTACTCTCTAAATTTGTATTTGTTTTACGATTAGAAGACTGTAGTTCTTTTTAGGATGTGACTGATTTAGGTTTATCATGAGTGTGACCAGCCTACTGCTGGTGAACTGATTTCATGAGTGTGATCCGCCTACTGCTTGTGAACTGATATCATGAGTGTGACCCGCCTACTGCTTGTGAACTGATTTCATGAGTGTGATCCGCCTACTGCTTGTGAACTGATTTCATGAGTGTGACCCGCCTACTGCTTGTGAACTGATTTCATGAGTGTGACTGGGACTGTGATCGGGTATAGTGTGGGACGCCCGGAGGTCGCCTCTAGGAGGGGGGCAATGTAATGAACAGTGTTTTTTGCCTCCCGGACGTGTGGTTGGCACCGGACTCACATTTTGTTTGGCACTTGTCTTCCATACTTCTTTATCAGCGTGTTATGTAAACGCATTCGGAAGTGTATTGAATAAGTTTGAGTAACCAATCAGAGCCTGTATTTGGCTGACGTATGACATGATATGCATGTGTTGAATAAGTCTATATACAGACTGAGAACCTAATATCTAAATTGCATCTATTGAATAAGTCTACACAGAGACTGAAACCCTGATATCTATATTGCATGTACTGAATAAATATGTAGAGCAGAATTCTGGTGTTGTTTCCCTTTCTTGCATGCGAAGATTTGTTCTGAAGTTGTGGCTACAGGTTTCACACACACAAGTTAGGGGTTAACCTTTATGTGAGATCAGGAACTAACATTCCTTGAGCGGGTAAGAAATAAGTCTCACAATTCCACCAGATGAGAGAGTAAGAATATACTCTGAAATGTTGTGTATCTACACAATAAAGAAGTTGTCTTATTCTTCTTATGTATTTGGCTTCTAAATGCCCCAAAAAGTATGACCAGTTGAGATAGTAGTAGACACCTGATAGGTGCATGTACAGGAGACAATGACTTGTGACATCTTGATTTGAATCTGGCCAGGACTAGGCAAGTAGAAATAGAGAACCTTTCAATATGAAGTTTTGTTTGGATACAATCCTACAATTTTACTGGCTATATTTTTTAAATTTTGTAATAAGTGGCATTGACATGCTCAAGGGTTGATAACTCGAGATGTCAGATATGGAAAATGACAACAAAAGCGCTAGATGTGCAACCAATGAAGGATATATTCTATAATGAGAAATTTTAAATTCCTTCACTCACAGGTTTCACTGTATTGTGGTCACAAGAGTGGATAGTTTTCTGTAATCAATAAATAACACAAGAAACCATACTTAGAGTGTGCCTAGAGTACTTTGAAGTATTTGAGATAAATCAAAAGCTGATTAGACAAACAGCGAATTGAAGTAGTCTTACTGATACAAACACCCTGATGGATCATAGTTGTTGATCAAGAAATTTTGAAAGGGGGGGGGATGTTTCACTCAATGAAAAGGGGGGTCCCTCTGGGGGTCTATCGAATTACGTACAAAAACAGTCAAAACTTGTTCAAATTTCGACGGGGGGCGGGATAGCGCAGTGGTTACCGCGTTCGGGTGCAATGCTACACTGAATTTCATGCATAACCACATGGCATTGCGGGCTTTCTCCCTGCCATAATACTAGCAGCCGTGATATAAGTCAAATACTCTTGAAAGCGGCGTTAAACCCCAACTCACCATTTTTTCACCCCCTCATACCACCCCACCCACCCCTTTGATCCACTGAATCAGGACGACACAAGCCAGGAAGTTTTGTTAAACAGAAGCTTTATTTCATGTACCAATACACTGAATGAGGTCCAAGCTATGGTAATGTACAATGACGGACCTGTGGTGGACCACACTCTAGAGACAAGTGCTTCAAGCATGTTCCTCACACGGGGCCAATGAGAGTATATGTATATATATGTACAAACAACTTTCAACAATAAACATCAGAACAACTGACTGAGACTTTCTGTGTAAAACATTGGAGAAAAGCTTAATAGCACTTTGTCTTAATTAGTAAAATGCACTGTGGGATGCTGGTTGACATGTGGTTTAAGTTTTTAAACTAAAGTAAGCCAATAGAAATTTTGCTCAATCATTGTAGAAATTTTTAATTTTCCATTTTGCTAATGTATCATTTTTTTAAAAACTTGTCATTTACAGCGTTGTTAACAAATGAGCAAGTTTGATCTTAATAAACATTCTGTGTGATTTTTAATTTGAAAATAATTTTGTCAAATGATTACATAAACATAGTATCGCAACAACTATACTGCATTCCTAGCTGACATAAAACTCTATCCAAAAGATTGTGACCTATTTTGAAAATAAACAACAGGAGGGTAATCAAATTTCACAATAGAAACAGGTATTTACATTTAACAACAATGGTAACAATTGAACAATGAAGGTTAGTAATGATAACAATAGGATAACAACAAAGGATAACAATTAATAACCAGGATTATTTTCGTTTTGTGAAATGTAACCTTTTGCATACAAATGGAGAAATCTTTTTGTTTAAATTGATAAATGGTCTAACAATAAGACGTCATTCAGTTCAATGCTTATGATACTGTTGACAGATTGTTCACATCCCATGCTTGAGATTCTGTAACATAACATTAAGTTTTAAAAAAAAATAGTTAACAGTTGTTGAAATATTTGTAACTGAATCAAATATTGTGAAACAAGATTCAAATCAACAGCTCAGCCGCAAAAAAAAACATCACCATACAAAATACAATATAAATGTGATGACGTTCTTTTGCCATTGTGTGTACTTTGTAAAACAAGACTGGAATCAAACGGCCCATTGATAAGCAAAGCAAGTATGAAGCAATGCATATGTAAAATATTTACACACAATAATCTTCATCAGATAACAAGTACTGGTCATGGCGCTTTACTCCTTATTATGCAATCTAGATCCAATATTGCCATCCCCTTATTAGCTGGTGATTATGTACATAGACCCATGATACATTTCTCTGCCATAAAACTCTTCTCTTGATTAATGGGGATACACTTGATAATGAACAATGGTTTGGTTAACTGTTACAGGGGAATGGGTATGAAGATGAGTGGCTGGCAAGTCCTTTACATCTTGGACACAATTTTAAACTTTATTTTAATATTTTATTGATAGCCAAGAATGAAAATTATTTATAGTATACTGGATAAATTAAGTTAGGGATATTTTGATTTGTATAATTGATAATTATCAGTACGTCAATGATTAAACAGATCATTATTCCTAAATATCATATATCGGATATCCCTAACTATTTTTTTCCCAGTATAAATCAAAATCCTTTTCCATATCTTCAAAGTGACTCCTTGAATATTTACTTTTCAAAATGATTTTCAAATAGACAAAAGAAAAGATTAACATTGTATTTAAATTCCATTATTCTTTAAATACTTTTCATTTAAATTTGAATGAAGAAAATGCCCTTATCAGTTTGGAATGATGTGAAATCTCACCATAGCGTTAAACACTGAAATAATATTCACCATGGTTAAGTATGGAAACAACATATAAACACAAACAATTTGTTCCAGATCATTAAACAAGGTCAAAGCCATGAGTTACACAATTGACTATTTGATCAAACATTAATTTCAATACAAAACCAAATGTTAAATTTCATAATGATAAAGTAGGTTTTTGCATAATAATGGCAATAATACAATTAAAATCTATAAAAAAAAAATCACTTTATGTAAACAATAAAACACAATAGTGCCACCATCTGATAAAAATCTGGCTGTGTAGAAAAATTTGATTGATAATTTTTTTTTTAATAGAATATCACTCACTTTTTATACAAAACTTGGTTATCACTTAACAAATTTACATATAAGTTTGTGTGTTCATTGATTATCAATTTTATATGCTTATGTTTCAAAAATTCTTATCTGACCCTTCTTTGCAAATTGCTGTCACAAACATTTCTTCTTCAATAGTTAAATTTCCATTTCCTTTGAAATGAAAATACACTAAGTCAGCACTTTTTCTGGGGAAGTCTGTCCTCATAATGAGACAGTCAAACTCTAATCTATTATCACACCTGAGTTTAGTATATATATTTACACACCTGTACACTGTACACACCTGGTACCTTTCCTAATCATCTCCACAATTCCATCAAGGTAAATACGTACGTCTCTACAAGATTGTAACAGTCCTATGTTCTAGACTCAGTAAACATTATGTGCAACACAATATATGACAGTACATTCATTCAGTCTAGCTTAGTACAAGCAATATAAGATGGTCATCAAATGCAGTTTCAATTAGATACTTGAGCTGAACATGGCAATAATTGAAGAAGAAAACACTAAATTACATCAAGGAGATTTTCAGCTTTGCCAGATTATTACATATTGCATTATGCAGATTTCATTTTTCAGATTTCTCCTTTTCAATCTAATGTTTTAGAAATACAAAATACTTTTAAAATTTGTAATGAAAGATTTGAACATCGTCAAAGTTCAGCAAATTTTACTCCATGATTTTTTACTGTAGATGAGTATCACAAAAATGATAGTTCACAATATCACTTCATCTTCAGAATATCAAAATTGTTCACAAAATTCTTCTATTCTTCCATTTGGTTATTGACTTTCTACTTGCACAAACATCAATCTCCTGGTTTCTCATATCATAGAGATAAAATACTACCACAACTTAGGATAGTGGATTGATCTTTACATATACGGATTACATAAGTTGCAAAACATTTCATATTTCCTCTAATAAGTGCCGTGGACCTTATTTATACAGAAAACCAGATGCCATCATTTATTGAAGACCCAGCACTTAAAGGTACACGTAAAGTGAAGATATATTCTTTGTTTGTAATTTACTTGAAAATTTCATTATGCAAATGTCTAAAATCAGCATTTTTTGGGGCTGTGCTACTTAGAGGCCCAGCTTTCAAAGAACACTTTTAAGATGCATTTTAGCATGATATTGCAGTTTTGAGATTATCCCTGTTATTGAAACTGAATGAAAGAATAGAAGAAGCCTATGGAAATAGAACTACAATACAAATACAAATGAGTTGAAGCCAGTAAAGAACGGTAGTGATCTCTCTCTAGGTAGAGATTGTTCAAGCTTGTATACACAGAAGATGTCGGACAGGGAGGAGGTACAAGAAGCCTAGGATACAGAGCTACAATACAGCTGCCTTTATCAGGGCTGAGGACTCTCAGGACATACACAAGCATCAGCCGTTGTTGTCTAGGACTCCGGTAGATCCATCAGCAAAATCCGCTAGCAAGATCCGCGAGTCATGTCCACTAGCAAGATCTACCAGCAAGATCCACTCGTCAGATCCATTAGCAAGATCCACAATTAAGATCCACTAACATGATCAACTAGCCAGATCCACCAGCAAAATCTATTAGCAAGATCCACTAGCCAAATTCACTAGAAAGATCCACTTGCAAGATCCAATATAGCGATAAACAATATGCAAACAATATGCAAACAAATCAACAAGCAGCTTGGCTTGTCTGCCAGATGTTTATGCACTTTGATGACGATTGCACATGGGTTGGATGAACACAAGGGAATTGGTGGGTATTGATTGGTCTTGTAACTTCACACGTATACATGAAAAAAAAAGCACAATATCTACACTCATGAAATAAAAACTGTGGCCAAACTTATGGTCCATGACATTTTCTTGTATTTCAGATAGATCTGTGAGAACAGTCTTCCTGTAACTGTCTCACTATCACCCTGGAGTCATCTCTCCAGCATCTAGCAACTCTCGTATTGCACATGGTCTTTCTACTGAACACATTCAACATTGTGGTCTGGGCTCTAGGGATGAGAATACTGTGTGGTCTAGTTCTCAGCAGCTAGTGGGCTATACAAGACTTGCTTGAGCAATGTCAAAACCTGCAAGAACAGATGCGTTCTCAGGGAACACTTGGTTCCTGGTTCTCCCCTGCCCGTTGACATTTATATAGTCTGGGGGACAACCAAACATGTCCTTACGACTCGAAGGTGTGTTTCTTGAATAGTTTCTTTCAGAGTTGTTATTTGACCAATATGGGTAATTCTGCTTAGGGTTAGTGTATCCAGTATCCCCTACTCGTGAGTACGTTGGCACAGACTTGTCACCTGGGAAACCAGATCCGTGGGTATTGTTCGAACACTCCACACAATAGTACCCTGCCTCAGAGTTAGAGGAAGAGGAGGAGTCCGATAAATGTCTTTCAAAAGCAGGAGTAGCGTACAAGTCTCGATCAGAATGACTTGGATTCATTTGACACTTTCTGCCAGTTGGAGAGGACTCCAAGCTTCTGAGCGAGACTTCCTTAGTTGAATGATATGGTGGAGGTTTCTCTGTGTTCCTCAGAACAGACACGACCCCATAGGTGGGAGGAGGGTTGCCATACAAGGGAGGAGGACTTCCATTGGGCACAAGGTTCACCTGGTTCACTGTAGGCTCCTTGCTGAAGGGAGGAGGAGGAGAATCCCCATATGGAGGTGACGGGATCAGATAGTTGCCATTCATCATCGCGTAGTTTACAGCTGGGGGTGTGGTGGGGGTTGAGGGGGTACTGGGAATGCTGGAAGAGGGAGGTGAGGGGGAAGGATGGACCGGGATGGGCTGCAGGATTCCCATCTCTGGAGCACAGTTCAGAAGTTCCAGATACTTGGGCATGTCCTTACACTGAGGTTGCAGATAGCCTAGAGCATCCATCTCCGAGGCTTGGCGCTGAATCTGAGAGTAGGACACTTGGGAACCGTCAGTGTAAGAACCCTTCGAGTCAAAGGAGGATGTGCTCTTCAGGGGCCGCGCTGTAGACAAATCCACTGTCAACTGCAATGGAAGAAGAAGAAATCTTAGGAATTGTTACACTTTTGAAAAGGCTTAAATCTACTTCTAGTTTTACATATTATACTATGAAGTCCATCAGATAGATGATGCATCTACTTATATCTGAAGGTTTAACATTCTATTATGATTTTTGGAACAATTAGGACTCACCTTATCAGAAGTCTCAGCTCCACCTAATAAGGTCATCCGGTTTCTCCTGCTTGTGGGACTCCGCTGTATGGACCCACCCCCTGCAACAAACAACAAGCACCTGCTTAGAGACATGTACTTCCACTTATAGACTCCAACTCATGTGCCTACTCATCTGCTCATCTCAGTTGTTTCTCTGGAAATAGTCTTGTTAAAATAGAGTGACCTCCTTTGCTTATGTATGACCATTCAGCAGTTCTTTCATTCCTGAAAGCTTAACCACTGTAAGTATTCCTATTTATGTAAGTACAAGAAATCTGGCTTGGTGAGACTTGTTCTCCCTCAAGTTTTCCTTCATCAGCAAATAAAGGGTTACCAAGCTATTCCAAATACAGGTGCTTTTTGGAGTAACTAACTTGATTTATACTCAGATGAGGCCAATGGAGCAAAAATAGTTTCCGTTTTCATTCAGTAAATATCCTTGATAAAAAAAACAGACATGGTGCCATTTAAATCGGAGAGTTAGTATCAATTGTAAGCCATTAGTTATAACCATTGTCGGCCTATGATCACATGCAATGTTTTGTTGAACAAGCCTCATGCAAGAAAACGTTACATGTACAAGCCATAAAAACCTTGTGTTGAACTATGTGAGGTAACAAGTTTAAGTATGAACAATAGCTTCATACAGCATCAATGAGGTGATTATGATGTCAGAAGTTAATTTGGACCCTAAACATATATCTTATCATGATATTAAGATTAATTTTCTTCTTTAAAGCCCACTTTAAACAGCTGCCGGTACTTATAATAGTGTTCAGTGCCATAAAGAATATAATATTATAAACCAGATGTATAATAATACTCTGAATATATTATTGGAAATTATATAATTTTAGAAATGCATTAGCATATTCACTGTCATACTAAATTTCTATCATAAATTTAAAAATATCTTTAGCATAAAATTAGCCCTTGATCCTTTAAACTCTCTCCATGCAGTGAACTGAATGAATGTCAGCAAATGATAAATGAAAGCAGTTAGTAAGTACATGCAGCATGCAAATCTACATAAATATGAAGACCAGAGAGGACAGGATTCAGAGACACGATAATAATCATGAATGAAATGCAAATGAATGACACATAAAATATTATAAGATGTTAGAGAGAAAGTTTGTATGTAGTTTTTCGACCTTTGATGAGGTTTTCATATTCATAACATTCATTTTCATTCACAAAATCACTCAACTGTTTTCTGGGTTTTTTTGCGGAATGTACTCAGAAGTTTCATAAAGCAAGGAATAATAATAATAATCAAGGAAAACTAACGTAAGTATGCTCATGCTCATGCAAATACTGAAACAACACTTTACAATGTGCTTATTACAGTAGGATCAACCAAGGCACCCAGCACCCAACTGACATTGACACTAGAATCAATCAACTGAACACCATGCACAAGAATCAAGACACGGTGAACCGCCCTATCATAGGCCTTGGTACATACCGTAATGCACTTGAATTACTATGTTATACATGTTGCTTATGTATGAGTATATGTCATATTGTTCATGTAATGTAATTTATATTTGTACATTGTGTGTCTATGTATACATGTGACCGATTCGGTGCAAAACAAATTTCCTTCACGACAATAAAGTCTTATCTTCTCTTTTCTTATCTAAACAACATAGGTATTGCATCTCAGTCTTGTTCAAGAATGATAGTACTCATAGATTGTCAATCCTGAACAACAATGTGTAAGCAAATAGAAAGTGTTGTATGCAACATGAAATTGAATAAAGTTCAACCCAATTCCGGTGGTTATTTCAATCCAGTTGCTGGAAACTTCCTCACACTCCTTCATCAGAGAGTGCTTGCCCTTTTATTTGAGTACTGATCGTAATGTTGAAATCACAAACAAGCAACATGACACCTCCTAAACCACACAACAACACACCCATCACAGGAAAGAAACCACAGCATCACACAACACTGAAACAGTCACATGACACCAAACTCGTCACGTGATTGGCAGATATACCTCTCCTCTGGGAGCGTGAACTTTGATGGACGCACGTTGTCGTGCCTGGACGGGGCCCCTCCTCCTCGTCTGTCAAGGATCCGCTGGCCGCTACCTCATCATCGAAGGCAAGATTAGCAAGTCCGTAATAAGGGACAGTTTGTGGGGGGGTAGGGGACTGCGAACTTCGGGGGAGCAGGGCTGCAAACAACATGCAGGCGATTCAGACAAGGCCACGCACACACACGCACATGCGTCGCACACTGCCACGGGGCTCTTACTCTCGAGTGTTTGAACTCTCAAGCTTGGCTATTGTGAAGAAATCTAAAGTAGTTGAACTTAGTAATAATTGTTTCATATTGTACTATTTTAGTCTGATATTTTCAGTTTAGATTAAAAAATAATGTTCTTTAACTTTCAAAACTTTTTAAAATATTTGATTCGTTGAACAAGTATTTGGATAGAAGTCATTAATAATTGATTAACTATGTCAAGATGATATTTGGACTTGATGAGACTATGGATGATGTTGTTAGAAAATGTTAAGCATGCAAACAAAAGATGAATATATGATATGCAGAATTATATGTGTGAATGAAGACATTTAGTAACTTGATATCGATGGTAGTGCTAAAACGTCGGTGAAATCACCAACGGTGGAAGCAGATGATAAACCTCTATCCAACAACAGGTAGTGATAAAACATGTCATGAAATATGCTCATCATAACAGAAGCAGGAGGAACAAGAAAAAGATAAACAAATATTACTCATAGTGGATAAAACAAAAAAAAACATAAAAATTGGCACAAATAAACATCATAAGGAGGAGCTCAAACAGCAAAGCACAAAATTTTAAAACAATACAGTTAAACAACCGTCCATGCATTTATAAATAAAACATATCATAAATCATATAATATCATATTTATTTTGGTGATTAACTGAATAATAAATTAAATTATTATATTTTCAGTGGTGAAATACAGCATTTAATATATTTACACTCGTGGCTGCGCAACTTGTGAAAATAAACATTTCTACTTGAAAGAAACAAGAAATGTGAAATACCCTCTATCTAATGGCAGTGTCAAGTGCTGTACAATATCGGAATGTATTCATTGATGTGATTCCGACCCACACAATTAATGTTTCCTTCCGAGCGGGTGCACTATTCAGTGGTGGACTGAAGACTTTGTTTCTAAATATCCCAAACTGGATGTCTTATGAACCTACTGCCCAAAGTGAACATATGTATCTCTATTTAAAAAGAAAGAGACAATTTTAATTTCCTTTACAATAAAGATGAAGAGCACATTAAAGCAAGCAAACCACACAGCATGGCACAATAAAACTCAAACTTGGGTTGAAAATAAATGGGAAATTTCAGCATGTTAAAAAATGGGCCAAAAACTCAAAAAGGTAGTGAAATGTGGGGTACTGGTAAGATATGTTTAACATTTTACAAAAAGTGTTTAACATTTTCAACTGAAATAATTGTCCTATTACAAAAGTTTCAAACTTACTGGTGATTTACTTTTTAACTTAAGTACCAGCCTTGCCTTTAACAAAATTGATAAAAATGAAAAGTACAGAATCACAATATCTCAATCAAAGTAAAAAAAAGTTTCTTTAAACGGTATAACAATGTTACTATTAATTACTATTTTTAAATTGTTCTTGTTCGTTCATTTTTTTAAAATAAACTGAACTCACCATCTAGATGGGTGGGAGATCTCTGAGCGATCTCATCGGCGGACATCGTGTAGCACTTCTCCTGGAAGTTCTCCAGTTCCTGCAGCAGGTAGGCGAAGGACGGTCGGTCCTTGGACGCAAAACTCCAACACTTCTGCATAAAGTTGAACCTGTTGGTGGAGACTTCACAGTTAACCAGTGGATCATTAGAATTCATCTCAATCAAAGTTTGATAAGCATTGCCTGTGGAGTTTTATTTATTTATACGTTTTATAATTCGTATATTCAAAAGTGGAAATTTGTCAAAAAGAGAAGGTAAAATTAACTATAAATACTGAGGTGATGTTTGATGTTTGTAACACCGTTTATGATGTGACTGGTTGCATACTGAAATATCAAAGCAATTTCTCAATTTCAATTCCAACAGTTATCAGGCTTTTGCACAGGTTGTACTAGAAACATTGCAATGAACTCACATTTCATCAGCAGTTTTATCAGGTCTGTCTAGCTTGCCGCCGGCGCGGACATACTGGAGCACCTCGATGTTAGTACGGGCGGGGTACGGCTGCTGGCCGAGAGTCACGACCTCCCACATCAACACTCCAAACGCCCTGCAATGATAATTATTCTTTATCGTCAAATAACATGTACCGTGGAATTGCTTTTATTGTTGTGTCCCCTGTTACCACAGTGTAGCCCCAATTTAATTGTTTTCGTAATTCTGAGTGCCAGGCCTCATTTCCATCTTTTAATGTCTATTGGAATTGACATTTTGTCCTTCTTGAACTTGTGTTAAATTGGTATTATATGGATAATAAATTCAACTTTAAAATATTTCAATATTGAAAATTGGGGTGGTTTTTATGACTTGTGATATTCACTGCAACTGACCATATATTTTGCTGCAATGTCCTTTCTAAAATTGGTGTTAAATTGGTATTATATAGATAATAAATTCAACTATCAAACATTCCAATATTGAAAATTGGGGTGGTCACTTTAACTTGTTGGTATAATCGCTGCAACTGACCATATATCGGAGGGTGTGGTGAAGACTCCGTCCACCAAAGACTCAGGAGACATCCACCTCACTGGCAGCAGTCCCTCTCCTTCCTTACGGTAGTAATCATTCTTGTAAATATCTCGCGCCAAACCAAAGTCTCCTATCTTAATGACCATCTCTGATGGATTCTTTTTGGAAACTAAACAGTTCCTGGCAGCAAGATCTCTGTGTACGAAATGCATTTCTTCCAGATATTTACAGCCCCGGGCCACATGCACACAGATCTTCACCAAGTCTGGTAACAGCAGTCTTGCCGGGGATGTCTGGGAGAAGAGAAACAAAACAATGAATTGGTGCACTTTATTAGCACTTATATTATATAAAATTTAAGTAGTACAATGCAGTGAAAACAATTTATACTTTAAATAAGCCTCCTCTCATCAAGTTTACAGTAGTGTATGAAATAAGGCTTGTCCACCAGCCTAGAGAACCAGGTAAGGTCCAGGTTGGTAACTTTTTTCGTTTTTTTTTTCCGCCCTAAATAACCAAACTAACACTTTTGGTATAGCTCCTTTTGAAACACTGCTCATACCCTGTTTATAGGATTACCCAAGGATACAGTGCAAGGGAAAGAACTTTAAATTCCCTTGAAATTATATTTTGATTTTATGAATTTATAACTACTGTGTAAATACTCTGATATGTGTGGATGCCCCTCTCTGTGAGCTTTCAAACTCTCAAAGCCATTTTACACATCAGTACAACTCACAACATGCTCCTCCTGAGCAAGGAGAGGATCATCCCCTCCATGAGATAGAGCTTACAGACCCTATCAATGCCTTCTAAGATTATTCTTATTACTAGTATCAGTATAACTCACAGTGGTAGCGCGACAGCTCCTGAGGAAGGACAGGAGATCCCCTCCCTCCATGAGCTCCATGATGATGAACTGAGGGTCGTTGTCGAGACACACCCCCAGCAGACCAAGGATGTGGGCGTGGCGGAAGTTACTCATCAGTAGAGCCTCCTTCAGGAATTCTTCCTTCTCATGCTCCGATGCTGATTTGCGCAGTGTCTGGAAATAAAGGTTTCATATGATTCAGTAATGTTTTATCTTATAGGTAGTGAGCACCTCAACGGAGGGTTTAGCTTCAGGTTAAAATCAACAAGTAATGTAAAGGTTCCTATCAAGGAAGAATCCTGTTCTCATCATATCAAACAATGTTAAAAGATAAAAGTTCATTATTTGGAACTTAGGACAGCAAGACTCATGAACTGGAGCTACCCAACAAATCTTCAAATGAACATTACATTGTATACCATAAAGAGTTATATTTACCTTGACAGCAACACGTGTGTCGCCTGAGGAGTCACTGAGGATATCCTTGGCAACCCCCATGAAGACCTCCCCAAACGCTCCACTCCCCAGGAACTTGGTCAGGGTCAGCTGGTCTCTGAAGAAGTGTGGCAGGGCTGCGATGTCTTCAGCAGTAGGCATGATGCTGCAACCATAAGTTGTGGTGATTCTTTAATCTTGTATAACTATCATCTTGTACAAGTGGACATGGCAGTTAAATCATTTGGCTAGGAAAAGCCCAGTCATTCAGACCCTTATATCAAACTAAGTCCAAAGCACTTACAACAGATCTAGAGAACTCAATACAAAATGAAGAGATCTCATAGACCTGTTTGTATTTTATTTTGATTTGTAAAATTTGGACATATTTTTTCTAAATTTAATTGAAGAGGCTTTAATATTTGTTCAGGTATAGGAGTATATCCGTGGGTCGATCTCCCTTTTGAAAATCCCTAAAAGACATTGAAATTTTTTTTTTCAGTGGGGTCACTTGCACAACCTACCCCCCTTCAAAATATTACTGGAAAATAACTCTTACTTGATGGAGTAGAGGGTGTTGCTCTGCTGGACGGTGGTGTGGGGCAGTTCCCTCAAGGTAGCGAGCTCCATGTCCGGGACGCGGTGCATACTGATGAACTGCCTCGCCTTCTTCTTCTCCTCCTTCCGACGTCGCATGACTGCAATATTTTTTAAATATGTTTTTAAATTGTCTTTGGTTTACATTTTAACCACTTTTCATCAGAGGTTAATTTTTTATAAAAATGTTGATTTCTACTGGTCAATGTTGTATATCCTTGTCCCTTCTTTTGCACGCTTGTCTATGAAGACATGGATTTCAGGATATTTTTAGCTTTTATGTAATTTCATTCATATTTGAATAGAATTTTGTAAACATCAGAATTGTGAATTGAATACTGCATTTCTTTAGGTGCATAAATTTCGATAGTTTCAAATTGTAGTATTCACTATCATGAGAATTGCCACTGATAACGTCACTATTTAATTAAAATATGTACTATAAAAAGAATTCTTGCCAAATCAGTATTCAAGTATTGTAGAAAGAAAATGGTATCTCAGTCAATCTATTTGATAGATTGCGCTAGCTAGTCATATTGCCATTGGCTGATTGATGCCCCTCCACAACACAGACCCTGGCAGTAGTTTCAGATCACAGTGAGAGAGGTGAACATCTCATTTACAGTTTGAATGGAAGGAGCGACTCACAGATACAGATGATGGTGATGAGGACAACCCCTGCTATGAAGATGACACAGACGACCACCGCGATCACCACCCTCGTCTCTCCTCCCATACTGCTCTCCATCAGGGCTGAAACACGGCAAACATGCTTAAATTTATCTTATTGTTGGTCTTCATTTTCTTGTTATTTTTTAAGAAATTACAATAAAGTTAAAACATCATCAGAAATCAATGGGTTTGTTAATCAGACATCAATTGCTGGTATAAACAGCTCACCATTTTGTCGTTGCTGTCCATTTCATGATGCAGTACAAGATGTTGGAGGGAAGGGTGGTCACACATTGAAAAGGGGGGAGTTCACCCCGGGGTCTATCTAATTTGCATACACGAATTTTCAAATGGGGTGGGGGAGGGTTTCAAACCCCTGAACCCCCCTCCTGGACTAGCCACTTGTACAAGGTCACTCACCAGCTGGTGTGAGGAAGACTGAACTGTTGTCGCTGTATGGTCCGTATCCGTTAGCGTTCATTGCGGCCACCCTGAAGATATACCTCTTGCCTGGCTCCAGCAGTTCATCCACCACCCAGCGAGACATACTGCCATTGTAGGCCTGCATCCACTCCCCACCCACAGACTCACTGGGGGGAAAAGTTCATAGCATTATTTAATAATTGAAACAAACGTGCAGTCACAGTGGAAACTTGACTTCACCTTGAATTCAGACAGTGCATCATTTGAAAATGTAAAGTCTAAAACTATTGATATTGTTTCATGCTATCCTGAGCATTTTAAAATGACATGAGTATATATATTACAACTGACCTGTACTCCAGAATATACTGAGACACAGGCCTGCCGTTATTGTGGGGTTCATGCCACACGATCTCGTACGCTCCTGTCTTCAGCTCGCTTACTGTCGGTGGCTCGGGCTGATTCGGCACATCAGCTGTGGAGGATAGGAAATAACCGAATTATTAGAGCCTGAGTCCAACACCAAATATGCCTGTGTGACAACTTGCTATCAGAGGAGACCTTCCAGGTTTGTACATGGCTTAGTGATAGACATGCCAAAAATATTACTGAATCAAATGGCGAAGGCAGTTAACACTTAAGCTGCTGCATTAATTATTGCCAAATCATTCTTAAAGAATGATTTGGCAATAATTAATGCAGCAGCTAATCTTAGAGTCCAGTTACCAGGAATTCTATTGAGACTTACTGAGTGTTTTGAAAACGAAGGAGTTATCCCTGGGCCAGATGAAGATTGGGGAGTCTGAGTTGTAGGTGACTCTCACTCTGACAGCATACTCCAAGTTCGGGTGGAGATCCACAATCTCAAACGTGTGGTTGCTGTCGGCCAGGATGAAAGTGTTCACCCACGGTCCGGTTGTGTCTCCGTGTTTCTGGAAGTGACACAAATAAGTCAGCAATAGCTACATTAAGGTTCAATCTCTCCAAGCATGAAAGAGGCAAGTCATTGCCAAAGGCCCTTCAATCCTATACATTTGACAGTAGGGACCTCAGGTAACTCAAAATTGATTTCACCTGACAAGCACTCACACTGGGCGCGCTAACTATTTAACACTCATTGAGGGATTGTTGAGTATCTTTGCCCATGTATATTGCTGAAATTATGACATGCCAGCATGTGACTTCACTGTTTTTATCCTAACTGTGCCATATTTAATCCATATTTCATATTCCTTATGTAATTGTATTTTAGGACAATGCTTTGCCACCAGAGATTCATGCAACTTTAACAATGAGGCACAGGTTTTTCGCTAGAAATATGGCAAGTGGTGTGTGTATTCCTAGTTCTCAAGCAGACATGGCCTATGTCATAGGAACATGTATACATCTTTAACAAGGTAAATATTGTTTTACCTCAGCAAAAGCAAAGCTGACCCTGACGACGCTACCATCAGTAGGTTCGACCCAGTCCACTTCCAAAGCATTAGAGTATGCTCTCCTCAGTAACAGGGAGCCAGGAAGCATGAAGGTTTGCACCTCTACCGTTTCGGTCTCACTGTAGAATGTTCTGGTGCCATCATATGATAAAACCTGTAATAAATGTGACAGAAAATATCAGGCTTGACATTATCTTGAGAATCTTTTTTATATTCTAGAAGATATATTAATTTCTTTCTTATGTGTGTATCATATCATTCAAAAGAATATAACATGGTTACTAAAGCACATTATTCAATTTGGAAAGGCAACGGTCTTTAAAATGAAATCTCATATATAGATATCCCACTGAAGACGTACCTTGACAGTATAGAGGTGATTTGGCAGGAGATCAAGAAGGATGGAGTGCAGATCAGTGGTAGGCAGAGTCTGACCCTCCAGTTTGACCCCCTTGTCCTTTTTCGTGGACCACTTCACAACGTAGGTGATGTTCTCCAGGGGGCCGTTAAGTCGGGCTGGAGGTCTCCAGTCGATGCGGAGTGTCTCAGGATTCATAACCGATGTCTGGACATTCTGGACTTTACTTGGAACTGTGAGTGCAGAGAACAAGGTGGTCACGGTGTGCAACAATCTTTCTCTAGTGATTAAAGCTCTTAATCAAGTTCAAAAGGGGGCCCAATGGTGGTTCAAGCGGGGGCCCAATGGTGGTTCAAGCGGGGGCCCAATGGTGGTTCAAGCGGGGGCCCAATGGTGGTTCAAGCGGGGGCCCAATGGTGGTTCAAGCGGGGGCCCAGTGGCGGGTCAAGAGTTAGGGTTCAGGCTTTTCACATCTTATCCCCCTTTTGAAAACTTTTGCATGTCAATTTGATGAACCCCCTCCCCTTTTTATTAAGTGAACCCTCCACCTTTCAAAAATTCCTTGATCAACCTATGAGGTCCTTCAAAAGTACTTGGACAATTTCAATCTGATTTAAGAACAAAGATAGATCAACCGACACATCAAACATTTTCCCCAAACTCAGATCAGTTCCTGCTAACCTCCAGGTTGTGTCTTGAGGACGACACCCTTGCCCATGGCCTCCGAGAGGTACTCCGTGTAGTAGTTGCTGACTGCCACCTGAACCAGGTACTCTGTGTAGGGGGACAGACCCGTCAGCGTCACCTCCCGATCATACGTCTCCTGTAGGACAGAGCAGTCAGTGTATTGCTTGTTGAGAGTCGGAGTGAGCCATTTTGCTTCAGAGGGAAGACAATTAGTCCAACGAGTGAAATGAACTTAGCTTATGAACTGTAAACCGTCATTTTATAAATTAAAATGGTAACAAACAAACAAACAAAAGTACACAGCTATTTTTGTTGTTTTGATTGATGTTTAGACCTTGAAGTCAAACCCACTCACCAGCGACACACACTGTGTAGTTGCATCAGGCACCATTTTTCCAAGAACTCCCCACTTTGCGTTAACTAGTAAATGCACATAAGTGTTAAAGAGGCATAGTTAGACCAAGTACTCACCTTCTTGCTGCAGGCATCCCTCTCTATACTGCAGTCAGTGTGGAGGGTGAGAGTCTTGCTGGAGAGATCCTTGTAGTAGATGGTATACTTGTTCTGGGGGGAGCTGATCTGACCACAGTGGGGGGGTCGGGTCACCGTGTCCAGCTGAAGGGAGAGGGTCACATTGGTCACCTCCGTCATCTGCACTTTACCGACGTACCGACCCGGGTCGAGGCAGTCCGAGTCTAGAGCAGAGAGGATGAGCACATGTTGGTTTATGATATGTTGATATCATTGCTCTCATATAAATGTACATGCAGAGAATGTCATCCATGAGAGAGGGTAACACTGACCACTTCAACCATCTGTACCGGCTTGGGTCATGCCAGTTAAGTCTAGTGGAGAGAAATACATTTTATTTGATTTCCCAGTATCTAGGCCCAGAAATGTCCATGAAATGTCATTCATACCGAGAAGGGACACACAAACATGCAATGAATACTAATAAAGATGTTTTCAAAATTATTCAGATATTTGTTATATCAGGGAAATAGAAATGGTCTTCACATATTCCATGAGTACAACTGATACAGCTGGCAAGGTTTGAACTCCATTTCATTCTAGAAAGCCAATCCAAGAACTCTATTATATTTTGATATTGTAAGTTCAGTTTCACGACTGATCGGTGCCCTAGCTCACCTGGCAAGGGTTGGAGGTGATCTCCATAAGCCACTATGTCCTGTACATCTGCGATGTCCTTCTCTATGAGGTCCAACCCTGTGTTCTTGTTGACGCTGTACAGCTTGCCTAGGGAACTGTTGTACCAGTACACTCTCAGATGGTCCACCGCTAGAAGGCTGGGTGGCAGACCTGGAGAGATACATTGTTTACATTGTAATCTGTACATATTAGTCTTCATCTAGTATTACGTTGCTAAATAGGTTTATTTGAGTTTATTCCTTATGTAAATATCCTCGTTTATAGGAGATAGACCTACAGGCAAACAATTTATTTCCATTAGAACTACCTGGTATCTATCTCAGGACAAGGGTTCTATTGGAGGTGAGGTTCTTAGTTATATATCTCAGCCCTCCTTTCCTCACACATTGAATTGAAAGCCAAGTTGCATATGAGGATATATATAACATTTGTGTATGAAATATTCTTTAGTATACATTGGCAGTTGGCTTCTACAACTCTATTCCTTACACATCCTGGTTAAATCTATTCCGATCAGAGTAATTACACTGAGGTCTCAGTTCCATCACAGCCCTAGTGAAAGCTACTCAAACCAACTGACCCTTGTTATCATTGGGAGAAGCCTGGAAGACTTGACGACATCGACACCCAGTTCCATCGGAAGCCATGATGCTGTAAGTGCGCAGGTCCGTGAAGATGATCTCGGTGCCGCCACTATTGGAGTAGTCCATAGCAACCACCGGAGACACGTTCAAGCGGTCGGTGCACGTGCAGTTGCGTACAAACCTCCTCTGTCGGTTGTGGTGGCCGAGGAGGTCGATGACTTCATCGCTGTCGAAAGGTTGGTGATAGATGTGGCCATGACCTGACTTGTCTTGTTCAGTCCAGAACAGGGAGCTGTTGAATTTGGATTAAATGAGTAAATTTAAAGGGAAGAAATATAAAGCTTTTATCATGAAGTTTCTTCATCAATAACCTAATATACAGATCAGAGAGCCAAAAATAAACTGGAAAGCCTCTTTAATAATATTAATTAAAACATATCTATTTTACTTTATTTACTTGTACATCAAACATAAAAATGGTATATCAATATAAACTAGAAACAACATAGTCATCACTTTTTCGAATGTAAAATAAATCTTATGCTTGGCCAATATTTACATATGATATGAACTGTAACAATTTGTTAGATTCAGACATTGTTGTGAATCGACAATAATAATTTTTATCAATTTTAATATGTAAATCATCTTTGAAAATATTAAAAACATCTTCTGACTGTAGGGTCCTTACCTTGAGTATGGATCTGACAGGACACTGCCCACTGCGGAGATACGGTTCAGTATCCTGCGGTAGACCTGTTTATCGATGTCGTATCCCATGATCCTGCTGTCCTCATCCTGGTCCTCCACGATGTAGAGAGTGCGACTGATCCAGTCGATGCTCAGGTCCTTCCCGCTACCGTTCAGCTGCTTCAACTACAACCAGACAACCACAGCTATATGATATATGTATTGTTTTTAATATTGTGTCTTGTGGGCCAATTGGCAGGATGCTTTTATGTAATTTCAACACGTTAACTGGACTGCCAATGTCTTTTTACTGATGTCCAACAATCAAGATGACCTCAATGTCCAAATTAACGCTTAACACAATTTGTTGTTAAATGATTGCACTGTGTCAGATCTCAATTAAAGTCATTTAATGGAATTTTGAAATATTTTGCAATTAAATAGGCACCTTTCTATCGTTCGTCACCAGACTGACCCATTCTTCAAATATCCAATATGCAAGGAAGATATAAGTATTGGTCTCTGACCGCAAAGTGATGAATATGAATACTTACCTCAGAATTAGCTGATTCCTTTGACACAAATAGAGCGTTGGCCTTCTCTATCCAGAAAGTGCGTTCATCTTGGGCAAGGAAGGTCATCGCTATCGGAGAAATCTCAGGAAGCAGCACCGTAGATTCTTTGAAATGTCCATCCATCTCAGAAATTTGCACAGAAGATTTTGTAGCGATCAGAAGTCTTGGAACTGGATTCACAACTGAAATAAAGGAAATATTAAATGAAAAGTTACCAATTGAAATTATACACATGACAAGAATTTCATGTTTAGATGAAGAACAAAATCTTGGTAATGACAATGCACAAGTATCTACATATCTACAAACATCAACACTTATATACAGAGCCACGCTTACCATTTGTAACAGCTGAGACGGTTTCAGACAGTGGACCACATCCAACCAGTGTACAAGCCTTCACCTGCAAATAGATATTGAAATATGTATAAGATGGTGGTGCTTTTTGCTTTTTTGCACCCTGACATCATTATGAGTATAATAAATAAAGCAATATACAAAGAGCGCTATCATTTTTTTAATTTGCCCAAGAAAGCCAAGGAATATTACCGCCCCAAAAATTAACATACTTTTGCCTTTTGAAAAGGTCTCATTATCATAACTTGCAAAAGTATCCTAAGAATCATAACAAATAATTAAAGAATTAAAAGAAATAGGGCAAGTCATGCCTATCTTTATCTTTTAAATTAGTTTGTTAGTGAATTTTGCAAAACGGTGTCATGAGTTTCATAGCTTTCAAAGTGCTAAGAAAGACATCAAGCAACATTAATGACAATGTTTATGCACCGTACATAGGACTATCTAAACACTAAGAGATGTTATGAACTCTAAATCCAGGTTTACCCTGGGAGGACAGTCGAAAAATACTAATGTCCTTATACAAGATATATGAGCACTCCACACACCTGAAAGAAGTAGGTGCGGTTGTCGAGGATGTTGTTGAGGATGAAGTGCCTGGAGACGCCATCGACCCGGATGTTGTTCTTCCTCTGAGGTCCGGAGCTCTTCTCCCAGTAGAACACCTCATGGTGGTTCAACACGCCTCGGACTGCCTGTGGGTTCGACCAGCGGAAGTCAGCAGCAAGCATCAGGTGGGAGGTGGTGGTGTTCTTGTGTTGTGTGACGTACACGCGCGGAGTCAGCGGTGCTGTTGGAACTGTGGGGATATGGATATTTATAATGAAGTCTTCAAACTATCAATTTTCTATAATGCTCTTATATTATCACTATCATTACATTCAAGTTTCAAGTTTCTATGCACTTCATTAAGTGGACTGTTTGAGAGGCATTCTAGAAGTTGGTGTGATGAAGAAGACAAATATTTTATGGATGATCAACTTCTTTATTAACAATAGCGACGTTTCGGTATAGATCCTTATACCGTTATCAAGCATATGCTTGATAACGGTATAATTGTTAATAAAGAAGTTGATCATCCATAAAATATTTGTCTTCTTCACTTCATTAAGTGCTGAATAAAGCTTACTCTAGCTGATTGCTGAATACTTATAAATGACGTTAAAAACACTTCAAGGCATTTTTGATGAGGAACAGAACTCCCAAAGAATAGAAGCAATCATAGTCTGATCCAAGAATTTTGAAAGGGGGAGTTAACATATCTAAAAGGGGGAATTCAACCAGGGGCTCCATCAAATTTAAATGCAAACATGGAGGATTCAAACACCCTAAATCCCCCTCTGGATTCGCCACTGGCAGTGATAGAGCCACAGGACTGTCACACTAACAGTTGCACCAGTTGTATCCATTACTATAGAGCTACTGCCTATTCCATCATATGTGTCATGACACAGCTTCCTTAGAGACGTACCTCCCATGGGCGACCTGACGGAGACGGTGGAGAGTTCGGCGTACCCCCAGTAGGTGTAGGGCTGGATGGAGACAGTCATCTGGGTGTAGGGGGAGAGTCCCTCCATCAGCTGCCTTGTGTCACCTGTCACCTGGGTACGGAGTAAACAGACTCTTCATATACATCGTCACAAGCTAGAGGAGATCAGTAACATGCCATCTTCAACTGGCAATCCTCCCACAATGCAGCTATTGCAAGGTATATATAGTTACCTATACAAGGTGTAATGTGTTTCCCAATAATTTATGCGGATTAAACTACCAATAATATTAGAAGGATGCCAAAAGCCTCAGTCCTTATAAATAAAACATCACTATTAGGACAAAATTAAAATAAGCATTAAAAATAACATTTCAAAAGAGAACACTTAATTTAATCAAAATTGTCAACATTTTGATGATCTTCTTTTTTGGGCCATTAAAGTTCACAAATTTATATTTTTTAACAAGAATCAGAAAAAAATGTACAATGTATATTGACTGCATGATGACTTAATGAATGAACTCAATCTCTATTACACAAAGATATCCCGAGGAACGACAGCACTTACAATGTGTGTGGACTGTCCGGCCACCTGGATGAAGACCTTGTAGAAGACTTTGCCGAAGTTGACCTCTGTGTCCTGCTCCCAGGTCAGGTTGAAAGAGGACGACGGACCGTACACCTTGATGGATTCCGCATTCATCGGCTTCGGGATCACACGCAGTGAACTCGCATCCAAACCATCTAGGGGTTCAAGGTTTTAGGGATTATTAGGTGTCTGGTATTAGAAATGTAGTTCGCCTCTGCATCTTTTTAATGACTGTGTTATCTCCCATCTGGTTGACATCAGGTTATTGTGGTCATTTTCAGATCACATTATGCAAAATTTGTCGGACTAAAATCATCTGAATGAAAACTATCCAAACGACTGCCACAGTAACGTTTTCTTTGCTAAATTTTTGTGTATGTACACAAGAGTGATTTATACAACTTAACGATTGAGGAGGAATAACATATTATCTTTCTAAAGTTATAGCATGTAATTATCGAGCCTCGGCACATGATAATGTAGTCTGTCATCCAGACCCCTTAATGTTTTAAGCGCCTAGGCAAGTCCACAACAAGACTCTGAATGAACACATCTCAGAGGCTCCTTTTTATTTTATTTTATTTTTTTTAATTTTTAAATTTTATGAAATAATTCATTTCAGAGGCTAAATGTTAGACTAATGAAATTGCTAATGGTTAACTTCAGGGAACTAATAAAAGTTTCTGTAAAATGCAGAAGACAGCTTCTCAAGTTACTCTGGTAAAGTAAAGATGATGAAAAGCTACAGAACAATTACAACTCTGTCATCATCTTAGCATTGGGTGATTTATGACAATTTGTCATCATGACATGTTGACCATATAAGTGGGCTGGTTCAACAAGATTGTACTGTAGAAATGTTCAGAGGGGAAGGAAGGTAAGTATTGAACTCTTCACCTGGGTAGCTCTGTATGGTCGGGTGTTTCACCGAGAAGGCGGTGATGTTGGAGTTGTGCGGGGAGAGAGAGGACGTGTAGTTACACTCGAGATCACCGACGACCAGCGCACTTGTCCCGTCCATCCAGAACAGGTGGTGGGAGTAGTACTGCAGACTGGAGAACCTGAAACATGGGCAGGAGTGTTGGTACCTAGAGCAGAGGACATTATGTGAGCAGCAGACCCTTTACAGACCAAACTGTTTGAGAGGCATTCTAGAAGTTGGTGTGATGAAGAAGACAAATATTTATGGAGGATCAACTTCTTTATTAACAGACCATTGGGGATTTGTTTCTACCTGTAAATAAAATTGGCTTTCTATGGTACTGTATCATTTCTACAGCTTCCACGGGCCTGAGAGAACCTCGCTTAAGTATCTTCTGATATAGAATCTATCAACATGATTTGTTCAACAGTTTTCAATCAAAACTTACATCTTCGAACACAGCTTTGCTATTAGACTTACAGTGCAACAATATAATATTATTGTGATCAAGTTTCTCAAAAATATATAATCAATTTCATTGGTGTAAATATCTAACCATGCAAGCAAGATTAATATGTAACTATCAATATCAGTTCAATTCCAATTTTCCTTAAAGGTGTACTGGTCCCCTTGGAAAATAATTAGGACTAAGTTAGCCTTTGCAGCCTGCTCCATTTGGTGAGTGCAAGATACAGAATGATATACTTCAAATTTAAACTGTATAATAAACCTAGTCAATCTTTCTGTTCATTTTTACACTTGCAAACTTCCACTGACACTTGGAGTTTAAATTCAAATAAGGAATTTGAACTAATAGAGCTGACATTTGCTCATGCATGTTTACTAGTGTCTGATAACATACAAACAAACACAGGGGACTTAATATATCTGTAAAAAGAGAACGCAATCAAAATAAGTCAGCTGAACATATGGCTGGCCTACATAGATGTAATGGAGGGATAATGGACCGCAGTTCAGCCTGTCATTTGAACTGAGATAGTGATGGAGGACAAATTGCCCCCCTCACTGACATTTAGAACCTGTACGTACCCAGTAGAAATCGTACTTGTACTTCTGTCAAGGTACTTCATTTCTATTTTGATAACAAACTTTTTTATTTGTACCAAATGTTTGAGAGGCATTCTAGAAGTTGGTGTGATGTACGCTATCTGTCTTTAAAAATTAAATTTAGATTTGTCAACCATCAAAGAAACAATTCTGAGAGAAGTAGAATTCACTAAGCATCAATCAAATATCATTTCATACTTCTATATCATAATTTTATATATCGTTTATCAATTTTTACAAAAATCAATTATGTAGAGTTCAGTGACTTTAATCGGTCACATGAACTATTAAGTTCAGAAAAGAATAATTATACACCCAATACTTTCCATAAAATTCTACTTTCACTTACCAAGTACCATATGTTCCACTAAATTATGTATTTGTTACATTACCGTATCTTGTATTACGTATAAGATATATGGTACTTTAAAATTGAACCTATTTATGCCGTAGACCTTTGACAAGTAGTGAACGTGCATCAACTCAGTGGTAGCTGAATGACCTTTCATCAATTGAGATATTTTCCCAATTATGAACAATCTTCTCAATCAGTGAGGACAGCAACTACAAATGTCATTGTCTGTCCCTGCCTTGTGCCCCATACAGTGAGGGAGAGGGGGTAGGAGGAGGGGGGGAGGGGGTAGGAGGAGGGGGAGAGGGAGAGGGGGTAGAAGGAGGGGGAGAGGGTTTGGATGGGGTAAATTGAAACTAGTATTTCCGGATGACATACATTTCAATATGTTTCTTACTGAACTTTGATATACTACTTTCAATTGTTAGATTATGATTTGAAATTATGATTCTTATTGTTTCTGTCGTCTTAAGAAAATTAAATAACTTGTGTACAAATTCTTTGATTAAAATATAATAGTTCTCTGATTTGCCTTCAAACTAAATGAAAGCTTTAGGTTAAACATTGCTTTAGAAAACATTTCACCTATAATAATGTTTTATTGCAAAGAGAAAGCCTCCTATACCACTGGGGATGCTCTGAATTAAAACTCAGTATTTAACTCCAGCAGTTAGGGCAGTTATCTTCTTGCTTAGCCCTTGGTACGATTCAGACCTGAACATGTTAACCACTTACCAGTGGAATTTAAAACAAAGATTTAAAAGCAACTTACGTGGAGATACTCTTGAAGTCGCCGACAGTCTGCACCGTTGACCTGATATCCCTGAAGGACGATCCCTGCATGCTCACAAGATCAGCCATGAAGAGGTCCTGGTTCTCGAACGCCTTCACGTACCAGAACACCTTCTGGAGGTCAAAGTTCAGCACGAGGCTGATGATGTGCTTCCCCTGGAAATAGGGGACGGAGTAGATGATGATGAGGTCCTCCCCGTTGAGGAAGGTGGACTCGATGGAGTTGGTGGTCACCCAGTAGATGCGTCCCCCCGCGGAGTCAATAGCCATGTCCCGCGCTGCAGCCTGGTACACCGTGTCTTTTGTCAGGATGTTCAGGTCCGACCGCTTTATCTGGAACAATAAATGAGAATTCATTAAAAATTGATTCAAATAATGAACTTTGAGTAGTAAAATTTACATCTGATAAATTCAGTAAAACATGTATACATAGATTGATACTGATCCATTCAAAAGTACATTTTCTACTTTTAAGTAATAAAGGGGTATTGGGATATATATCATGCATCATGTTGTAAACCCATGTATGTATCATGATTTATCATGGTTATTTACCAATACCTTCTTGATTAACAGTGTCATAATTAGTAAACTAACTATCAGGATACACAGCTCTGACAGCACTTCACCTGTGAGTCCAGGGCTACTACTTGATAGCATATCTTTAGCTAGTGTCCTGGATAATCCCCTTTATTAACAGGTGTGAGTACCTGTAACTTGGCCTCCCAGAATGATATGGTACTAATGGATTCAGCAAACTTTAAAATATTCTCACCACGCCAGGTTTTGGCTCTGACCAGAAGATTTTCTGTCCAAGCCAATCATATGCAAGACATTCTGCGGCATCCTCGTTAGGGAGTTGACGAATGATCGCCGTCTTCTTGTCCAGTATGTTCACAAAGCCGTGGTTAGAAGTGTACATCACCAGATCGTTGTGCCAGGCTATATCTGAAGAACATTATATACATATATATATACTTCATCCACTAGAACTATAAACTATAAAATTTTCTTTGTATGATACCACTCACATCAAAGTCAATAGGCATTTCTGTAAAAGTTTATCAACAAATTTATATGTATACATATGTCATTCTGACACATCAATTTTTACATTTAATTTCAAGATGATTTACATTACAAAAATCTATATCGTTAAACAAAACCTATAATACAAATCTATTTTCTCTTTTTGTTCAAACCAAACCAATTCAAATGATCCATAAGGTGCAAATTACCACCTAATATTCATTTTCAATAAGTCTAGAAATGGAAAGTTTACAATTATCAGATGGTGGGCCATGCCATTAGGCCATCTGGTCTTATAGACCCTACAATCGAAAATTCCCCCAAAATCTAAGAAATTCTCTAACCAGTAGCATGGGTGAGGGGGTCGAACTTGTAGAGAGTTGTCTCGGTGTCTTTATAGAGATCTTTCTCCACGATGTTGGTCCTGGTGCTCATCAACACTCGCACTGGGATCTTGGCTGCAACAAATACAGTGGTTGGTATTGAGAAACTGTTACAAGAAGAAGGAGAAGCTACTCCTCCAGTACTAAAGGTTACAGGTCATACATAAGCCACATCTCTTCGTCATCCACCCATCCTAGCTCATTGTTGTTGAACTTAAGATAAGATAAGATAATTCTTCATAATAATAATCTTCTTAATAACTTCACTGAGAGCTGTCAACTGAGTTAATCACTACCCTTCTTGTGCTAGAGTTTACAGGTGATACCCAAGCCATTAGTTTAGAGCTGCTTAATTATGTTGTTTTTTCTTGATTGATGAAAAGCTATGAAGAACTATTTGAGATTTGTTAAGTTTATCATCCACAAACTCCTTGTCATCAGTATATTTGTAGAAACTATAAGCAGACCTAATCCGAGAGTTCCCTTTGCCATTGAGATGATATAACTGTTTCAGACAACTAGGAGTGGTATTGCACTCAGTCACTCAGCAGGTGCCCTTCCTCCTCACCTTGTTTGAGGGTTCTACCGATGAAGAACTGAGACCAGGGTCCCACACCAGCCTCCGACACGGCCCTCACCCTGATAGAGTACTGGGTGTCTGGTGTGAGGTCTTCCACCGTCATCTCTGTCTCGGTGCTGTTTAGGTAGCTCTCCAGCTCTCCGGAGTCCCGAGTCTCGTAGATGTACAGCTCGTAGTCCCACTTGTTCCATGCTCCACGCCCTGCAAAATGAACAAGCAAGTTTGAAATTGACATGTGAGCCAAGTCCTTCAATTGAGTATACATTGGAGCTGTGCCTTTAATTACAATATATGAGCATATGTTATTATAATAATACTGTCTGTTATCACTGCATCATCTACATTCATCTCATCTATATCATACTTATTGCTGAGGATGCTATTTTGTTCTCTCACTGCTATGGATCTCACTTTTCTTAGTACATTTGTATAACGAAATTAAATTTATTGTTTATTCAACTCAGAAAACATTAATTTTATAAAACAGGTATAAGACCATACCCTAGCCTAAGACCACCTCATTTTTCAGAGGGTTGTCCTGTTTGGGGTTATTTTCGGGTTATGGCCCACCAAAAATTTTGGCAGATGTTCCAATGTCAAACATTACATATATCTATGATATTATTTTAAGTTAAGTGTCAAAACCTACATAAAACTTATTTTGACTGTCTGAGGGTCTCCGGTGTGAATTTTCATCAGAGTTTGGGTCTCTCCCTGTCTAAAAGTCCACCCCATGTTTTCAAGATGTGTGTTTGCGTGGTCCCCTTGGTCTTATACCCGAGAGCATACGGTGCTTCTATTCTTCATTGAAGAAACTAAAATTTCTTCAATAGATATCCTATTAATGTAAAACTGTTTCAATTCTATATTGACCAATCAGAAGAAGAGACCAATTGCAATACTATTCACATGAAGTCAATAAGGAGGATGACTACCTACCTTGATACTGTAGGTAGGGTGGAGACTCCCACTTGATGTACACCTGAGTAGGACCAAACAGAGCCTGCAGGTTCCCAGGGGCATCATGCGGTACTGAAACACAGGTTCATATGATATTTAATATAGTTTTTCACTGGAATAAATACATGAACCGTTAGATGTTTGTTTTCAGACATTTTTACAAAATGAAACTTGATATAATTTTTATATTGATGTTTGTTTCCTGTTGTTTAAAACTTGGGCATTATTATGATGTATTATCTATGGATATATCCATTTAAGCTCAGTAATATAAAGTTCAGTACTTTGGAAGTATCCAAATAAACCTCATTACTTTGGAGCATCCAAATAAATCTCAGTACTTTAAAAGTATCCAGATAAAGCTCAGTACTTTAAAAGCATCCACATAAACCTCAGTACTTTGGAAGTATCCAACTAAAGTTCAAGATATCATGTATCTCTGGGCCCTCTAAAGATTTCTCCACAAACTACATACCAGGACTCGGTTGCATCCTGGGATGGAAGAGGTTGAACCCACGGAAGTAGTTGTCGAAGAACAGAAGCTCATTGTGGCGGAACTTGTCGAAGCCCTCGTCATATTCCTCTCCGATCACATTCGTACCATTGGTCCAATAGAACACATCGTCATAGTAGGTCATGCTGAGGATGTTCCTGTAGTTTGGACGCATCACTTCCGGACGTATGTTCTCAATATCTGTCCCATCGATGAAGGCAGACATCATCGTGTTTTGGGCATTACTTGGGAAGTATATGCGGACATTCTCAAGGTCGATGGTAAATGCTTGGAGGTCATCGATTTCAACAATATGATTAGGTTTTACAGGTTTTTCAGGGTTGATGTCGGCTAAGTCAATGCGGTAAAGCCCCCTTTCTTTACCATCCTGAGTGAAGTATAGATACCTGGAAAATATAGAAATTGAATTAACACCCTAGCATCTGAACCCTTGGCAAACCATTCCTAAGTGGTCAACTTACAGGGAATAGAACTTGTTAAGTAAAGTAGGCCACTCTGATTGAACACTAAGTAGGGCACCAATTCTCTTCCAACAGAGGTAACTTCCTTCAGATTTTCTATCATAACCTCTGTTACATATCGACAGCTTTCTCAGCTAGAAATAGAAAATCCTGTTTGGTTGCATCAGAAGTTAGTAATGCAGTCAGTGACGTTGTCTGAAACTGAGCATTCCACAACTGTTAAGTGACTAGAATTGCTTCATCTGTGCGATGCACACATATTATTGACAAGACAATTCGGTTGCAGATGCAAAAAAATGTTTGGATGTTACCAGTGTTGCAGATTTTAACCACCAGGGAATTATGCGAAATATTCCTTTGTGTAACAGAGGTAATGATAGAACATCTGAAGGGAGTAACCTCTGTGGAGGAGAATGGAGGACACCATGAGGGTTCTGGGATCACCAGGTTAGCTTCATGTTTATGTTGATTTACCTTACATCAAACTTATTTGTCAAATTTGAAATTATATTTTATCATTAAAGGCAAGAAAAACATTGAAATTTCATTAGGCTCACCCATTTACAGGATCAACTTTAACATCGTATGGTTGCCTATCCAGATTGTCCACCACAACAATACAGTTGTCCCGATCTAATGGACACCCAAATATCTGAAACACAGAATTTTACAAATATGTAATAAGTCTCTCCTGATCAAATCATGAATTGATGATAATTCTTTTTCCTTTAAGATATTAATTTATTCATCAGATCAAAATAAAGCTCATCAACAAAAGCCTGTATATGACAAGTTCATCAAACATTAAAAGTTAAAGGAATTAATGATGATAAATAATGGCTCCCTATCACAAGCTCTTTCACTGCAAGCTATGACAAAATTGGCGCTATTTTCCAGGCGATTATTCACTTACAGATGTTGGAGGGCAGAGGCCTTAAAGGGAGCTCTCACCTCCTTGGATAATTGATATGAAATATGTGCAAACAACAGGATGTATAACGTGCCTTAATTGCTCTTCATAATGAGCTTCTATCTATCAAAGATAACGAGCCAATTCTACAGTGTAACTCTCCGTTCATTAATTGCTGTAATGTGTTGAACAAGTAATTACCCTGTTTGTGTCCATTCATAATACTTTGTATCTTTCATTAATGAGATTATTATCTTTCATTAATTAATGTAGATTGTATGTTACTTTTCAATTAATGTCACATTTTTTGTTATCAATCTAGAGAATTGGTAGCATGTGTGTTTTGTTATTTTTAATGTATGATGAATATTGGAATGAATTAAATTTTTAACTGGATCCTTTACCAATCTGTCCATGTAACACAGATTTATATATATTTTAAAAAAAATAGAATGAGAATATATATCCTCACATTTAAACCCATTACCTGTAGTTAATGATACAACTGACAACCCATAATGGGTATTTTTAATTTTATTTAGTCTTATATATAAGCAGTTACGATCAATCCTCCTTGTCTTTATACAGATGAATGAAATATCACTAGAGAAGATGTTTACTTCATTAACTGTGTACTGTATGCCGAGAACGTAGACACATTTATTCAACTGAGTGACACTGGAGTCTTCTTGAATTCATGCTCATGTTTTAGTGGTGGCCCTGTAGTACCATAACCCCTTCCCTTCATCTTAACATTTGTCGACACACCTTCATAGAAATATGTGAACAATTGCACAGAAAATTACACATTATGTCATGAAAATGGGAAGGTTTTTACAGTACATGATGTACTCTGCTTCCATGAAACTGACGTCATGTTAATTAAATCCCGAGAAATTCACATCTGAATCTTTAATGTTTTGTTTCTATAGGAGAAACAAGACAAATGGTCTACAGTGTTCCATGACGTACATTTGGAACCAGTGTTTGAAATAACAGCCCAATAACCTGGTAACTTGTGAACTGGGCTGGTGGTTTTTTTTTTAATTTGTGTGTTGATTTTGCCATGAGAATTGACAAAATCATACTTTCAGGTCTGCAACTTTTCAGGCTTGTTTAATTCTAATTCATACACTGTTTGGAACCCTCTTGTAAAACCACCTTCTCCCTCTGTATCAAGAATTATTTTGTTTCTGTACTGAACATAACCTACCCTTGATCTACTGACGATGTAGACCCGATCATTCAACCAATCGACACTGATTGCTGTGGGTTTGAGAATGCTGGGGTAGATGTTCTGACGTGTGGAATCAGCTGACAGTGACACCTGTTGGATCGTTTCTCCGCTGTCGCTGATAATAAACATTTGTCTGCGGATATGTATCCCAATACCTGAGGAAAGTCAGATTAAAACAATTCATTGTTAAACCACAATCATTAACTCAAAGGCGTAGTTAATACAATTGAGTAAATTATCCATGAAGGAAATATCTGTACCTTCAAAGTGACAAATGTTGTAAGTATGTATTTCATCATTCTGATTTAGTTAAGAGTTGAGAAGACTAAACTATTGTGCAAGAATCTATGTAGAAGTATTTTAAAACTTAAATTTGAAAGATAGAACTACAAAGTCTGGAGAAAACTATAATTGTCTATGTTCTGTGAGCTGTCAAATAAGTCATTGTGAAACGTAACTGCAATGGGTGATATTAATCATGATTTCTTCCATGCATTTCAATCACGATGTTACTATTTTAAAAAATATGAGAATGAATGTGTAAGTTTGTTGTTTTTAAATGTTTGAAAATGGAAATAAAAAGACATGCTTGAACATAACTCGTGTGAGCAACACCATGTTTTTCCAGTTTTTTTTATCTGATATTCATAATATTCATTAAACCTTTTTGGAAGCATCTATTTCAATAAGACAATATTCTCCCTCCAATTACCATATTAATAAGTCTAATGAATTATTAAAAAATGTTGAATACATTTACAAAAGATGTCTTTTTACATATAGACAGATAATTATAAACCTGTATTTTGTTAAGATAACAAATTGTGAAATAAAAACAACAATTTTGTATATTTATTTAAAAGTTACATTGACATGATTTCGTAATGTCAAAGCAAAATTAATTATTGTTATGAACTAATGAATTTTTTTTTATCCTTTTCTCCCATCATATAAATAAGACTTTCACACACTGACAATTTCATCCATTTATTCATTGTCAATAAGTCTATCATGGTGAGTGTTATTTTCAAACTGCAAAACAAGTGTATATCATTCCAGTGCTAATGTTAATAGAAAACTTTTGTATAAGATATTAATGTTGATGCTGGGATCTGCAATGAAAGATGAAATTAGCGATAAACACAGTTACCACGTGAACAGGAGTTAAACTTCTTGAACTGACAACAGTGTATAGATATGTTGCAAGCTTTAACACATAGAAAACTGGTATGATACTGCATAATAACATATTTTCTTGAAACTATTATATTACTTTATCAGTTGACAGTCACATAATATAACATAATTGATCACAATGAGGTGAACAAATTATTTTGGGCATAACTTGCATTCAAAAGACATTTTGATTTTGCAAGAAGTCCCTTTGACTGAATTTTTTTGAAAGAACTTCAAGTATTTACAGATAAAAAAGTATAAAGAGCGGCACCATGATTGTAATTGCCTTTAAAATGATGATTTGTACATATATCACGACCAAATTTAATTTAATTTTCTCAATGTGGTTAAAAGCTTGCAAAATTTTGTTCTAAAATGAATCAAATTAAATGATCATAAACAATGTAGAGACATTATGAATAAGAAAAAAACAAAACTGGATGATAAACTCCAAAATAGTGAGTGAAAGGATTTATGGGATACAAAAACAACATTCAACGAAGGAAAACAACAACGAAACCTTGAGTATCTACAATACCTGTGATGTTGCCCGATTCACTCTCATACAGTGTTTCTCTCCCTTTGGTAAGCAAGCATGATAAGGAAGAGAGATTAGAGAGATAGACAGACAGAGCAGAAGAAAGAAGAAAGAACACGCATCATCTAACATACCCATATATCAATCAAACTATATTTCTACTTTCTAGTTAATATTAAAAACTTGTATTTTGTTTCCTTCAAGTTAACTAAAATGTTGCATGAAACAATAAGATAACCTTAAATCACTAAGGAAACCTTAGTATAATGTTAAAGGATGACACTGAAGTTTGCTTTGTGCAAGGACCCCCTATACTCTTTATTATTTTGTGAAGATACATCTTAATTTATAGTTGGACTGCTTTCTCTTTCACCTACCAAGTTTGGCCAGTGGGAAACTTCTTTGGATGAAATACATAACATTTCACCAGTGTATGAGTCCGATAGACCAAAACCTGGTAACTTTTGTGAATGTCCTAACTTGTACCAACTTCCAAACGCAAGGCATAACTCTTGCCAGTCTCTATTACTGGCTGATTTAAGCCTTGCAGTATTTCTCTCGCTTTGTTGTGCCAAGATAGTGGATCGCTGCACCTGAAATGCATAGTGGGCCCGGATTTCCAAGCACAGAGATCTTAAGGAAATACTGCAAGGCCTAAATCAGCCAGTAATGGAGACTGGCAGGAGTTATGCCTTTTTGCACCTTTTCAATTACCTTTAATTTCCTATTTCAATAATTAAATTAATACTTTTGGGTTGGTTAGTTTTCAAATTTCTTTCTACGCATGATAACAATCACTTTTAGCTTAACAATATTTTATCAGAATATTTTGTTTACTTTAAGCAAACCTCTAATTCAATTAATGAACAAAGAACAATATGTTACATACTCAAAGTAAATATTCTACTTCCACTTCCACTAAGGCAATTTAACAGAATTCTGAGCGAACAGTTGTATTCACAGAGATCAATTTTTTAATGGATGATCAACTTCTTTAGTGTTCTCTATTTTAAAATTAAAGAAATCGATATATAATTTAATATCAACAGCAGAATTATTACTTGACTCATGTTTATTGTCCCCTCCCTGGGGAGTACAGTTCTAGAGAGACAATCACGAGCACCACATATACAGTGTTAGTCTACTGTTTCTAGAGACACGCCAGCTAGTTAACATAATCTTCTTGTCACACCATTAACATATAAACACCACAAAATCCAAAATCTTCACATAAATCTGAATTTTCAATCGAGATTGTTGTTCATTTTAACCAAAGTATTATGAACCAACTAAAAAGATGAATATTTCTTATTGCAAAGATATTTATTCATTAACTTCTCGCTAACAATAAGAGTCCTCTATACCCAGTTTTCTACATTATTTTGATCCAATATATATAAATATAAATATAAATATAAATATAAATGGTATCCATTTTGTAAACTTCATTTGAATCATTCGAAAGAAAAAATGGAGAGCCAATGTTAACACTGAGACAGTTCCCCTGCAGTGAAAATACTAAGAGTATTAACCATCCCAGAGGAATTTTACCAAAATTGAAGAACTGGAAATTTCTTATTACTTTAAGCAATACAAAACCTTCAATAAACACAAATTCCCAATTTTTTCAATTGAATTTTCCTGTCAAAATACATTTCTTCCTCAGTAAAAGCTGGAAACTTAAATCATATTCTAAGATCATAATTCAATCTTGCAACACTTTCTTTCTTGTGTACATTTCATAGAGTTGAAGTTACAGAGAAGTTCAAAATCTTTCATCTGCTGTGTACATACCTGTTATTTTGACACTCTTGTTTTGTTCTTCCATAATTGTGTCGGCCAGGCTGATAATATTGATGAGGTTCTGTTTTAACACTTTATTGGCTGCCCCGAGAATCAGGAAAGGGGTTTCATTGGCTGATACTACAATGGAAAAGTATGTTAGAACAACATTCACGCACCATTTACCGCTGAAACTTGTAGAGATTTCACTGACAGATCCAGATGACCACGTGGTGTGTACAGGACAATTCGACTGAAATTTTGATAATTGTGTGATTTATTAAATAAAATTTTCAAATGAGAAATGACAAATTTGGAAATTATCCTCCATCTATTTTGTTGGAGAGAAAAATTTATGATAATTTTGCTTGGTGACAAAAATATCAAATTCATGAATGAATATTTGCGATTTAATAATTATTCGGCTCATCTTGGTATCTGTATCAATAGTACATTACATGTGTATGTATTTTTATCAGTGAACTTTTGTATTATAGGGGATACATTCTTTTTTTTATAAACTTTTGAAATTTTTTTTTTGGTTTAAAGACAATCGGTTCATGAATAAATCAAATTCAAAGTCTTTTTCAAAAAATATTTTATTTTCTTATTTAAAAAGGTTCTTCTCTAAGTCATATATATCCCAAATACAAATGTTCGCGCTGTTTTATTTGGAAAAATAATGAGATGATTAACATCAGGCAGTGATGTGAATATTGAAAATGATGTTGATGAAGAAAGGTAAGATGATATTCTTGCACATGCTTCATATACACATACTTCTGATGCAGAGAAGCACTTCCAACTGAGAATGGATATTTTTTTGATAAAGTATGCACTTTGTTACTATATACTATAATGCTAGGAATATTGGTACATAAGAAAATTACCATGTACATATATAGCAAATGACAAACAATTTTATAGGTTTCCATTTACCATTTTTACTATTGTTAATATCATGAAAATTAGCTTTGTTCTCTTTCTAAGTTGTTGTAAGATAAACACACAGATAACATTGGATGGTAATCAGAATTGTTTTCGTTCAATTCATCTCCAAAAGATGTTAGTTTGAATACAAAACTTAAATGTTATCCAAATTCACATTTTAAAATACTTGTAGATAAATGTTAATTTCAAACTAAACTAAAATAATTAAAAATTACATAATGATTTGTGTGCATGTTTACAATGACAGTTTTATGTCCAAAATGCACAAACAAACATTAAAAAAAAAAAAACTACCCCGGTACTTTACAATCAAGATTCACAATGTGAACATCAAATATACACACTAAAATATGATCAAGTAACTTTCATACTGAAATTGCTATCACAAGCAATATAGAAATATTTAATGTCATTGCCAAAGCCACTACCCTCCATACTAATTCTATATCACTCTTGGATGTGAGTGTTATTTGACAGGGAGAGATTCACCAAGTGATATATAGACTTGGTGAGTGATGTCATTGTTATCACATCCTGGCTGATACTGGCATTGAGCTCTCATCATAGAGAAATGTGACACAAAATACAACATGAAAGAACTGATTGATGTGATACGACACAGATGGAGGATAATATCACACGTATCAGGTGCTGCATGTATCACTTTCTTGGTGGTTACAATATCCTACTTGAACTTCTACATGTACTCACATCACAATTAAATCATCAGCTTATTTTTCAAATGAAATTAAAGAAATTTGGAATAGACAAGCAAAAGTTTGTTTGTAGATCAAACAGAAAGAAACAGAGTATGCGTAATTGAATTGAAAAGTTGCTGAAAGTCGCTTTTGAAACCCTGGAAGGAACAGAAAATGCTCCTCTAAATTAGCACTCAATTTGCGATTTTCAAATAAGTATAGAAAGTCAGATAGTTGTTTAATGCATTTGAAAAGGTCACCTTTGATTCCAAATTTGTAATTCCAAACATCAGAGAATACAAGATAAAACCATTAGAAAATAAAGCAAATTAAAAAGATTTCATCGACAGCATTGGCTGTACTTCAATTGCAACAGGCTCCATGAATAAAACCAACCATACGATCGCTGCCAATAATTGACTTTCATTCAGATCGACCGATCAAATGAATAAATCAAGTTTTCCATAATAATTTCATCAATTCATATCAACGAGCACAGGAGATAACTAGCTCCCTATCAGAAGAGTTCCACAAAGGGGAGCGTCAGCTTGTCTCGCTATAGGACTAATGGGTGTAGTACTACAAGATATTTCTTTGAATGCTCCACAACACAAGAGAAGACATGTTTACAAACACCCGACTACTTATTGCTACCAAATGTCCGCACAACTTCACAGCTTCCCAGAAATACATGGAAAGGGTTGGTCTGGTACAGAATCCACCATAGCCTGTCTTTTAACCACAGAGTCTTTAGAAGTACTTGCCATTTAGATAGGGAAGAAATATAACATGGTTGTATCCCAGACATAACCATGTTACACAGAGTCTTTGTTCCTACTAAATTATCACAGATAAGAAAAGCATAAGGCTATTCTAAAGTCATTGAATCAAAATCTCTACCAAACTTTCTAAATCTTTTTTAAACTAAAAGATGTTTGGTAGGGATTTGACTCTATGTTATATAAATTTTGCTTTCCTTTACAATATCCTATAAATCAGTTCCAACCCCTCTTCCTAAACGTTTCTTTATATCCTAAAATCGGGTTCAGATATATTTCCTTTGCTGTACAGTTCTCTCAATAAGACTTTGAATGAAACTTCCTAACCATACTTTAAAACTAAAAGCTTGTTGGTAAAGTTTGAATTCTATGATTTATTAATTTTGCCTCCTACATGTTAGTTCCTATCAAACTTCCTAACAATTTATCTAAAAACTGGTTGAGAGAGTGGAAATGCTATGAAATATTTGTTTTTTTTTCTAAAAGTCTCCTTATACTAATATCTATCAAATTATGTAATCTTTTGTGTAGCACCTCTTGCTTTAGTTCAGATGCCATTGTTACAAGTCTGTATTGGTAACTGAAAACTTCTTACTACTAAAACATTTTTCTCATATTTTTTACGGCAGATAGATAGAGAACTTATTTTCAATATCAACTAGTCAGTATTTAGAAATATGCAAATTCAAATTTCAACTACTACTATGTTGCAGTCAACAAACAATTATCTATATCATGAGCCTGAGATTTGAGGAGAATAAAGATTAGTGAAGAGTCGATGAGTACATGGTGAGTTGTAGGCAGACGAGATTCATCAGTCAGGCAAGTTGTAAATATGTATGAAAAATGAGAAGCCTAATGAAGGTGCTTGTTTTTCCTGAATAATACTCTTTCTGACGGCTGCAGAATTGGCGCAGCTAGAATAGAAGACAAGATAGTTTGTAGAAAACAGATGTACTCACATAACGAGCTAAAGGTTCGTTATATCTCGGGAGGGGAAGCCTTCTGTACTGCAAGTGCCAACTTTATAACATGAATTCTTATCAGTAATTAACATACATGTAATTGGATTTTATTTGTAAAGATATGCTTCATAATTTAGATTTATTTTATTTCTTATTCGACATTGTACCTGTCAATTGTAAATCAAAGGTAGGGAAAACAGCTTCTATATCATTTACCAATAATATAATTGTTCATCTCTTTATTTTGCTGAAAATACATCACTATTCATCATTAGCAAGTATCTTATACACAATATAAGATTTCGAGCCCATAAAATTAAAGTTAAGAAAAGCATTTCTCCCCAAAACAAATATTTCTACTTTTTAACATTCTTTCCAGCCAAAGGGTAAAGATGAATAATTAATTCCTTCAAATTACAGTTTTCTTCCTGATTGAACCAAAGATTTCTATTGCCACATATAAACACTATTTACCCACACCAAGATCTAATTGGGTGTCAGATTGCAGTGCGATTTAAGCAAACCTTTATGGAAGCATCATTCCAATTTTTAACCAAACACTCTCATATCCTAATACTAGTACCGGGTGCATCAGATGGAGATACTTTGAGCTACTTCCAATTTTCATAGTTTCATATAGCCAATTCTTGGGATCCAAAAGATTAAGATACTATCTGCATTTCACGGATCACCAGCATTCATGAGATGCAGGCCCATTCTGTGTAGCTACCGTATTCAATCTGGTGAACCTCGGTGTAGTAAAAGAATAGATGAAGCTGAATGTATTTTTTCATGGAGACACAATTCAAAGGGATATTTGCATCAGTGCATGTATGCTATTATTGCCAGAATAATAATTATTCATTTTAAAATCGCAACTTTAACCTTTATATCGCCACGATCCTGAATCAACTAGAATGAAAACGGTAATTTTCGGCAACAGTAGGTTCTTTTTAATAAAAAAAACAACATTTATAATGTCTGACATATCTAACTCACAAAATCACAGTGAATGTCGTTTTAATATTAATGGTACACACAATATATTTCTTAAATGACCCCATCATACTGAGAGAGACATCCCGAGTGGACAATTTGCATTAATTCCTCATATTGAGGGGTGTTGAAGTGAATCATGTCGTCACTTTAGAGATGCTTATTGTATTCGTTATGATATTCAAAAATAACATTATAATATATTGCCAGTCTGAAATCGTATAACATCATTCATGCTCCAGTCAACAACTAACAAAGGAAAATTTTCTTTTGATTTTTTAATTTCACAATCATAAGATGGTTATTTTTAAAATTGAGTTCAAATACATATAAAATATATACACTTCTTTACAAACTACATGATTGTTATTTAAGTCCTTCTGTTTGACTGTGATTGTTAGTTAAATGAAGTCATTCTGTTTGACTCCTGTGATTGTTACTTAAAGTTCTTCTATTTGACTCCTATGATTTTTAGTTAAAGTCATTCTGTTTGATTCCAGTGACTGTACACATTTTCTTCGCTAAGACTCTATATACATTAATTACACTGACTAAGGTAGAGATGAGAAGGCATTCCAGGTGACAGGACTCATAATGAGAGTCATAAGTCAGGTGCTCTCTCTGAACCCACATCCATCCTAACCAGCGTACCTCTAGATAATCTACTTCTTCAAGAAGACGGGGTAGAACACATGCCCATCAAAGTTTGGTCATACAACTAATTAACATGAGATTGACTCGGATGCTTTGTAATAGAGACAAGGGTGTTAGGTACCTGGAGTCAAGTTGCAAATTTGATCCTTTTTTTACAACAAGAACACATGTCTTGCTGGCTGGGCAATGTGACACCGGTGCGTGATGGATGTAATTAAGTCCTCCCCTGGTTTCAGCTTGTCGTAAATGAAAGATAACTTTCTCATGCAGATGATACCTAACATGTTCTCTTCTTCATTAAAAAAAGGTTTTCAATTATGTTTTTATCTGAAATAAAACTGTCTATCAATGTTTTTAGTTTTGGTTGCTTTCAACCAGAAATGATTTCTATTAAATCAATTTAAAATGACAAGATCATGAGGAAATGGCCATTCTTCCATTTTGATACCAATTTAAATTTCCAAACTGCTGGAGATGTACAGTCAATCATGCAAAACAAAATATTGAACTAAATCAATATCAGCAACAGTATATCTGTCTGCATTTTGGTTTCTAAAATGATATAACTGAATTAAAGAAAACCATACATAAATGTTTACAATTTAATTTGTCATAGAGCAATGAGAGTTTATTTTACTTGTAATTTAATATAAAACTGCATATAAGATAGAATGTCATATTTGTTATATACTACAACCCTAGTTATACTGATTATATAATCAATGTGTAACATAGTACTACAACCCTAGCTATAGTGAGTATACAACAACTGTGTAACATAGTACTTAACCCTAGCTATAGTGAGTATACATCAACTGTGTAACATAGTACTACAACCCTAGCTATAGTGAGTATACAACAACTGTGTAACATAGTACTACAACCCTAGCTAAAGTGAGTATACAACAACTGTGTAACATAGTACTACAACCCTAGCTATAGTGAGTATACAACAACTGTGTAACATAGTACTACAACCCTAGCTATAGTGAGTATACAACAACAGTGTAACATACTACTACAACCCTAGCTATAGTGAGTATACAACAACTGTGTAACATAGTACTACAATCCTAGCTATAGTGAGTATACAACAACTGTGTAACATAGTACTACAACCCTAGCTATAGTGAGTATACAACAACTGTGTAACATAGTACTACAACCCTAGCTATAGTGAGTATACAACAACTGTGTAACATACTACTACAACCCTAGCTATAGTGAGTATACAACAACTGTGTAACATAGTACTACAACCCTAGCTATAGTGAGTATACAACAACTGTGTAACATAGTACTACAACCCTAGCTATAGTGAGTATACAACAACTGTGTAACATAGTACTACAACCCTAGCTATAGTGAGTATACAACAACTGTGTAACATACTACTACAACCCTAGCTATAGTGAGTATACAACAACAGTGTAACATAGTACTACAACCCTAGCTATAGTGAGTATACAACAACAGTGTAACATAGTACTACAACCCTAGCTATAGTGAGTATACAACAACTGTGTAACATACTACTACAACCCTAGCTATAGTGAGTATACAACAACAGTGTAACATAGTACTACAACCCTAGCTATAGTGAGTATAAAACAACAATGTAACATAGTACTACAACCCTAGCTATGGTGAGCATACAACATCTGTGTAACATAGTACTACAACCCTAGCTATAGTGAGTATACAACAACTGTGTAACATAGTACTACAACCCTAGCTATAGTGAGTATACAACAACTGTGTAACATAGTACTTAACCCTAGCTATAGTGAGTATACAACAACAGTGTAACATAGTACTACAACCCTAGCTATAGTGAGTATACAACAACAGTGTAACATAGTACTACAACCCTAGCTATAGTGAGTATACAACAACAGTGTAACATAGTACTACAACCCTAGCTATAGTGAGTATACAACAACAGTGTAACATAGTACTACAACCCTAGCTATAGTGAGTATACAACAACAGTGTAACATAGTACTACAACCCTAGCTATAGTGAGTATACAACAACAGTGTAACATAGTACTACAACCCTAGCTATAGTGAGTATACAACAACTGTGTAACATAGTACTACAACCCTAGCTATAGTGAGTATACAACAACTGTGTAACATAGTACTACAACCCTAGCTATAGTGAGTATACAACAACTGTGTAACATAGTACTACAACCCTAGCTATAGTGAGTATACAACAACTGTGTAACATAGTACTACAACCCTAGCTATAGTGAGTATACAACAACTGTGTAACATACTACTACAACCCTAGCTATAGTGAGTATACAACAACAGTGTAACATAGTACTACAACCCTAGCTATAGTGAGTATACAACAACAGTGTAACATAGTACTACAACCCTAGCTATAGTGAGTATACAACAACTGTGTAACATACTACCACAACCCTAGCTATAGTGAGTATACAACAACAGTGTAACATAGTACTACAACCCTAGCTATAGTGAGTATAAAACAACAGTGTAACATAGTACTACAACCCTAGCTATGGTGAGTATACAACATCTGTGTAACATAGTACTACAACCCTAGCTATAGTGAGTATACAACAACTGTGTAACATAGTACTACAACCCTAGCTATAGTGAGTATACAACAACTGTGTAACATAGTACTTAACCCTAGCTATAGTGAGTATACAACAACTGTGTAACATAGTACTACAACCCTAGCTATAGTGAGTATACAACAACAGTGTAACATAGTACTACAACCCTAGCTATAGTGAGTATACAACAACAGTGTAACATAGTACTACAACCCTAGCTATGGTGAGTATACAACAACTGTGTAACATAGTACTACAACCCTAGCTATAGTGAGTATACAACAACAGTGTAACATAGTACTACAACCCTAGCTATAGTGAGTATACAACAACTGTGTAACATAGTACTACAACCCTAGCTATAGTGAGTATACAACAACAGTGTAACATAGTACTACAACCCTAGCTATGGTGAGTATACAACAACAGTGTAACATAGTACTACAACCCTAGCTATAGTGAGTATACAACAACTGTGTAACATAGTACTTAACCCTAGCTATAGTGAGTATACAACAACTGTGTAACATTTAGACAATAACTAACGAGTGACGGGGAATGACAGATTATCTTTCCCGAGTTATATCATTTGAGTAATTCTCGAGCCTTGGCGAGAGAATTACACACAATTGATATAACGAGGGAAAGATAACTGCCATTCCCCGTCACGAGTTGGTTATTGTTTATATTACCCATATGACAAATTAAAGTAAAAACGCGAATATTAAAAGCCAATAGCTTCTCTAAAAGGACCCGAGAAGGAGATGAATCTCTATATCCATACGCGTGTGACGTGGATTCACTTCTTACGTACCTATCCTTGTTTACTCCGCACGATTAAAATGTCCCCTGCGAAAATGTCTTTCACAATAAAAGAAAGATGTGGCTTTAGTTGAAAGTTTTGTATTCCTGCCAATTACTATCAATCCATGATTATACATATAAGTTATTGCAACATCCATATCAAGAGGTGTGCGAAGCTCAAAAACAAGTCGTCTCAAACCGAAAAGCCCTGTGACGTTACAATCGACACTGTGACGTCATAACCGGTCGCGCCTATGACGTCATCACATTCGAACGATCGCCGTCGCTCTTGAAGCTTTCCGTGGTTATACAGTCAAACAGTAATCGCTAGTTTCTTTAAATTTCAGACAATTTAACTGCTTCCTCCGACATTTGATGCGTCGGCACATGTACGAAAACGCTAATTTCAACTGCGGGAAACAAATAAAACATGTTAAAATGCAGAAGACAGTTTCTAAAGTTACTAGTCGGGAAAAGTAAGAAAGATGAATGAAGTAGTTCCGGCAACCAATGAAATTCTTATTTTTCTGTAACAGCCAATCAAAAGCCAGAAAAAGATGTAACTCCCATGTGACTTACAGGAAAAATACTACCCTGTGTCTTTCTTCCCATATGGGTAATATAGTACTACAACCCTAGCTATAGTGAGTATACAACAACTGTGTAACATAGTACTTAACCCTAGCTATAGTGAGTATACAACAACTGTGTAACATAGTACTACAACCCTAGCTATGGTGAGTATACAACAACTGTGTAACATAGTACTACAACCCTAGCTATAGTGAGTATACAACAACTGTGTAACATAGTACTTAACCCTAGCTATAGTGAGTATACAACAACAGTGTAACATAGTACTTAACCCTAGCTATAGTGAGTATACAACAACTGTGTAACATAGTACTTAACCCTAGCTATAGTGAGTATACAACAACAGTGTAACATAGTACTTAACCCTAGCTATAGTGAGTATACAACAACTGTGTAACATAGTACTTAACCCTAGCTATAGTGAGTATACAACAACAGTGTAACATAGTACTACAACCCTAGCTATAGTGAGTATACAACAACTGTGTAACATAGTGTGTGTATGGCTCATAACTCCCCATCATCCTCAAGCATGTTAACACAGAGTGAGAGGAGAAATGAGTTTCTCTGACAAGCTTTCAGTTTGTGGTATTCTTGAGCGCTGCTTTTGCTATTTTGCTGGTAATGTGATTAAGCCCTGGTGGTATAACAGCTACATGAGAAGCCAACAAATGAAACATACACATCTACTGCTTATTTAGTCACACATGGTTTACTCTCCATAGTTTAAACTGGGTGATTGATAGTCAACTTGTTACCATTTGAGTCCAGAGGTAATGTGCGTAACAGACAATGCTGACACAATTAGACAAATTAAGAAACAATCAAGTAAATAAGATAATTGTCTTTCCATTGATGTACTTATAGAAATATCCTTTTCGGGGAAAAAGAACAGAAATGTTTTATTAGGTTGAAACTTACAATAATATTTCTCTCTTCGGTAAACAGAGAGACAGTGAGACAGATCAGATAGAGTCGAGAAAAAGATATAGAGACAGAGACAGAGACAGAGACAGAGACAGAGACAGAGACAGAGACAGAGACAGAGACAGAGACAGAGACAAAGATAGAGATAGAGATAGTAATAGAAATAGAGATAGAGAAAGAGATAGAGATAGAGAGAAACAAGGGTATATAGAGAAGGTATACAAATTGTTCCATGAAATTGGAAATTGTTGCCACACCCAAGTTCCAGCGATAATCTCTGTACATCTCTACTGTAGTGTTTACTCTAAGTTCTAACTCCACTGGATTCATGTTCAACGCCTCACTTGTTTGTGACCTTTTTTTTCCTTACTTTGGTTTTAAGAGATCAGCTTTCATATGTTTTAGTTCAGAAAGAATCATATGTTCAAGTTCAGAGAGACAACAAACCCAAACTATCTGAAGCTGATTAACAAGAGCTAAATTGGTCATAAGTCCTGTAGATGGAATTGGTTTTACTCATCTCAGAATTAAGAGATCTACTACAATCTAGACCAAGGAGAGAAGTTCTTCCCACACACCGAGTTCCGACCACAATCTCTGTACATACATCTCCCTTCCAGTGTTTACTGTGTGTATGTTCCTTTTGACTCCACTAGAACCAGCTTCCATGATCCAGTTGTTTACCATTGCTTGTTTATACATGTCAAAATATGAAATATGGACAGGAAATAGTAATTAATTTGATAACTCTTATTTCATCAAAGGAGTGGACAAGTTAAGTTTGCCGTTGAATTGATAAGTAATGGACTGAAGATTATGTATACCAAGGAGGGGACAAGACAAGAACTTACTGTCAAATTGGTAAGTTATAAAATTTACTATAACTTACCAACTGGGCCAAGCAATAGTACTAGAAATCCCTATCGCTGTTCTTTGCCTAAACTGACATTTAGTCCTTGTGTTCAAATCATAGATCATACAATGAAAGGATGCCTCATTTTGTTAACTAAAACCAAAACTTGTCTTAACAGAATTTGGCAATTGTTCATCATACATGACACAAGCTGTGAATCAAACTACTCTAGCCAATCATGGATTAGTTTCAGTACAATAAAACCAGAAGGAATTTATCAATTCAAATTCAGTTAAAAGGCAAACATTAGAAAATGATTTGATGATCTCTTTTTGCTTATTAAGTGAACAATAAACAATGTCCAAAGTTACTAAATTGCAAAGGGTTCTTGTACATTAAGAAGAAATAAACTATAAAAGAATTTTAAAAACATAAATCTCTTACAAAATCTCTATGAAAACATTAAAATATTTACATAAAAAATATAATTTGTAACACAATTCATTTATCAGCTTGAAATCATTCTTTACACAGTTGATAACCATTATCAATATGATAAATATTTTTTTATAATGTTTTTTTCACTTAATAAATATTTATTTAAAAACCCTGACCTTTCAATTTAAATGTCACAGGAAGTAAACCACATGTAAAATTTTTATCCACATGTAAAATTTTCATAACAATTGCCAAATGTCAGTTGTATTTTGTATATGTAACAAGTTTGAGCAGCAAAGAACGTTACACACAGAGAGAAAGATTCCTTCAGTTGACCCATGTGTTTTGGATGCTTGCACCTGCGAGATGTAGAATGGTGGGAAATCGCACATTCTATCACGGATATGCAATGCATTCTGGGTCATACGCCAGAAAATCTGGAACACTGCACTATCCTGGCGCCGATGTCACATCTAGAAACAAGTGCGTCTGCCTTACTACCAAACTTTCAAGGTCTGTTTTCAGTGTTATTGATCCGAGAGAGTAAGTTTTTCTAGCTTGTGAAGCTGCACACAATGGAAAATGAAGATCAATCTGTGATAAACCTTGGACTTGAATTAGCAAAATGCAAATCTTTCTCCTCTAAAAATACATTTAGTGAGACCTCCACAACAAAATCTTATCATAAATTGTGAATTACAGATATTACCCAATAGAATTTGTTATCTTTCATTTTATCCATCAACACTTCACAGAAATCAACACGTACTGCTGGACCAAACACTCATGCAGGTAACTGATATATTACAAAGGATTTGCTTGAATTATTGAATTAATTGTTCTTCAGCATGTCACAGGGTTCTAAGTCATTTGTCTTTTCCAAATCAACAGTTGCAAATTGTTCTCTTTCTCACCAACACATTACGGGTAAGTGATGTCTCTAAACCAAAGTATTTTTGAAATTATTCATAAATTAATATGTTATAGGGTTCCCCAAATAACAAGACCAAGTCTCCCCATCCCTCACCATCACATTAAGTGATGTCCCTAAACCAAAGTTTTAATGAAATTATTCATCCATCACCATGTTCCTCAATTAACAGGTTCAAGTTGCCTCAATCCCATCATCCTCAACATCACATTAAGTGATGTCTCTACACCAAAGTTTTAATGAAATTATTCATCTTTCACCATGTTCCTCAATTAACAGGTTCAAGTTGCCTCAATCCCATCATCCTCACCAACACATCAAGTGATGTCTCTACACCAAAGGTTCCCCGAGTAAACAGACTCATTACCGGGAGGGTTTGTGTTCTGCTAATCACCTCGCGGACAGTGTGTTGTAAACTGAGTACAGGGAGATCTATGTGCAAAGATCAGAGGGTTATCTCTGACTACCATAAGGCAGGGGGGTTACGCTTCTCATGTCTTTAGATCTCTGAGATCATTATGCAAGTGTTTCTAGGGGAAGCATAACAAGAGCATGTCAACATGATCATCCCCCTCATTGTTACTGACAACTTCACAAGAGCCAGGGCATCATGGCTTGTCCAACCTGACACTAATGTTGAGTCTCCATAATGAACATTTCTTGAAAAGATGTTCACTTTTCAATACCTCTGAGATCATCATTGTTATTTTCACTTACAGCTTCTCAAGATCTAGGGCATCAAAGCTTGTCTGGCTTTAGATACGGTAGACTGAAATTTAGTCTGTGCAATTTTAATAATTACTGAACCTTTGTCCCTTCACTATTTCTTTAAATTGCTAAATAAGGATCTAGATTGTATTTTTGTTATTTTTTAACACAAACATGGGGCAGGATTAAGCTCTATACTATAATATTGAGTCTCAATAATAAATATTTCTTGAAAGATTTTCAAATTTAAAAATTAAAATCATTTTTTAAAAACTTCTGAGGTCTCTTCAATTTCAGAAACTCCAGCGTTCTAGACTTATGACAGACTCACTTTGACTTTTAGTTGACAACCTACCCGGTAGGTTATCTTTTATCAGGTTTGTTTATTGCATGTTTAACTGTCAGGATAATGATAGCACTACATACACACAATTGTCAAGACCCTGGTATTCAAATGGTACACAATTGTCAACTAGGCATCTCAGAGAGACTAGATTCTAAAATAATACACTTTGTTCTAGGAAATACAAGTTTTACATTTTGATATTCAAAGTTACATAATTATCAACTAAAGTCTCCAATGTTGGTACCAAGTCAATTGTAACTTGCAATTACAAAACGAATTTTTTTTTTATTATAAATGTCTGTGAAATAAAATTTTACATAATTAACAACTTTTGTCTATGATATGTAAGCGTCTCCATGTAATAGATAGAGGACGAGTAGCAGTACATTATCGGGATATAAATGTACGGGTTTGAGAGGGTTGGGCGAGGCGTCAGCCGAGCCTAACCCTCTCAAACCCGTACATTTATATCCCGATAATGTACTGCTGCGAGTTCTCTATCTATCTTAGAGCACAGTCAAATGCTTGAGTCGTCAAGAAAATGTCTTAAAATGAATTTATTTCAAATATTTTGTCAACAAATTTGGGAAACATTCTCTCGAACGCAACATGCAAAACATTGACATCTCTTATTTTCATATGCAAATGTTAGGGACATTGACGTCATCTTCGGCACTGTGAGCACTGAATTTCTGAAATTGTCCGAGGTGCATGATGCGTACATTTTATATAAAGCGTACGAGTCGTGCTACAGCATAAGCGTCGTGCTTGAATCACGCACATGCATGATTTAAGCACGTTTTTATTCAGCAACATTGAGCAGTAATACATTTCATTGCCTATAAAGACTGAGTGGTTTGTGGAATGAATCAGTTCACACAATGGCTTCATCATGGACAGTCCAAGAACAAGTACACTATTCATTCAGGAAAGGTAACTTTACTTTTTTACTCCTTACTTTTCAAACTCTGTAATTTAAAAATTCAAACTAATTTTCATTAAATTGGTTTATTTAATAACAGTTATTGTTTTTTTGTATTTCAAATTTTTTACCAACACGTTAAGTTGGTTGTTGAGCTGTATTTATCAATATGCGAGTTGTTATATCTATTGTTGCATATGCTAGTGTGCATCCCGTCTTTATTGCATATAAATTATTTCAGGTTACTGTAGCAAAGGAACTGTCTGTAGGAAAGAATGTAACGTCGTACTGGACATCGCTCGGACGCTGTGTGACGATACAGGAGTTTCAGTGAGACGACAATGCAGTCTCCATCCTCTAACACTCCAAGAAGGTAATTTTATATCACTTTCTTATTTCTCATTTTTATGTCGTTCTATATAACTTTTGATATTATTTTTTATATCGTGGTTGAAAATATATAAAACATTGGTAACATGGTTTGATGCTTGTCATTGTTTCACTTACTCATGATCTAAATAAAATACACTTGAAAAATCCCAATTGAACTCCCATTACTTACTTTATTTACATGCTTTTATTCTTCTTTTAGGAATATCAAGCTCCTTAATATAGAAGACCCCCATCAACAGAAGCGACTATTTCCTTTCGGAAAGGGAACACAGCAGGTCATTTGTCAATGTAATACGCGTTTAACTGTGTGTTGTCTCCATACATAAAACAATCAGTTGACAGTGTTTGTTGTTTTTATGAAAGTCTGTGAACCAGTTTATGAGCATGATACCCGAACGCAACCAGACAACCGTACATCTATCGGGATATAAATGTACTCCACGTGACCACAATACACTCAAATGATTGGACGAAAGCATTTGACTGTGCTCTAATATTAGTTTATGTCAACTGTATCTTGTCACTGTGGAGCAACATTTTCCTCAACTCCCTATGATATTCAAAAGTTACACAATTGTCAACTATAAGCGTCTCCAATATAAGTTTGTGTCAAGTGTATCTAGCATCCCCCTGCTGGACAGATTAGCAGGACACCGCTGGGACAACCTTCTTCCTTTACTCCCTGATAGCAGATCCTAATGTTACAAATTTGTCAAGGTAATTGGGCCAGGCTTGATGAGACCTAGTATGGGAAGCAGGCTGGTGGCTTGTAATGGTAAACCGATCTGGAATTGGATGATACCCTTTTGACATTTTACTGCTAGAACATGTCACTTGAAGCTGATGAATACCATCACACTGATTTCGGAGGCTTCCTCTGTGAATGGATCGGACTGGACCAACGTGGAAACATTACATGTGTTCTCATGAATATGAAACCATGTGAGGTTTATCTGCAGTTTCAAAAAATAAATGTCACCAAGAAATGTCAAGTGATTAATTATAACAAGGACTTGGTAAACTTTGTGCAGGGAAATGCATTTCATGTCATGATAATGATGTTAGAAAATTCCAGTTTATTTATAAATTAAAGTTATAAATTCCATATTTCTGAGAAGGGAAGATATGCAAAACAACTTTCTAAACACAATATTATAAATTTGGAGAAGCAATATTCCACAGTTTCAATGCAGCACTGAGAGCTCAATCTTGTTGAGTCCATTTTCAACAAAGTCAATGGGTACGTTTACATGGTAAGTATTTTTCAGTATATTCAGTATTCATTATATGATAATGAAAATGTCCAAAGGGTGTACTTTTTCCTCATTTTACAAACACTTCTTAAAAGGTAACTACTTTCTCAAAAGTAAAATATTTATTTTCTCTAGCAGCATGAACGTTAGTGCACCTAAATGAGATTTCGGCTGTTATTCTACGCCCAAGCAGCGGCACGTTGGTAACTTTTCTGTATACAAAATATACTCATGGGCATATGGTAACTGTAATCAAACTTCGGAGTCACGAATCTTCATGCTTACCTAATGAAACATACACATTTGCCTTATTGCTACGTATGAAGAGAGCAAGTTAATTATGAGACTTGGAGCAGCACGAAACACTTTGATGGCTTGTAGGTACATTGATGTTTCATGTTTACAATTAGCAGAACATCTTCTCCAAGCCATAAACATACGCAGGGACAACAAGTTCAGGAGATGTTTACCGTATTTAACATGTTTAACCGTTTGAGAGGCATTCTCAAAGTTGGTGTAATGAAGATGTCAAGGATATTTATGGATGATCAACTTCTTTATTCAACAACTGCAATGTTTCGCTATAGATCCTTATACTGTTATCCTTAAACAGATATGTTTGGTAACGGTATAAGGATATATAGCGAAACATTGCAGTTGTTGAATAAAGAAGTTGATCATCAATAAATATCCTTGTCTTCTTAACATCTTAAGCACTAGATTTAGGGTATCTGCCTTTCTCTTAAATACACATTTGAATAAAAAACAAAGGAGCACTAAATTGTTAAAACTCATGCCATCATGAGTCTTTATCTTAATCTTCCTCTTTTTATATACAACTTTTTATTTCAGAAACCATGTCCAAGGTAGTAGAAGCCTATTGAATTAAAAGTATGAAGCATTTATCAACTCAATTAACTGCGGTATATAATTTAAAGAACTGTTACTCTGCATACTCTTGATTCAAATGTGTTGAAAGTGGCTTTGAGGAAATTTTCAGTGCAATCATATCACAATTTCCACATCTGTTTGAAATTTCACCGCAATGTGCCATAAGCTTGTCTCTGATGAAAGGAAATGTGGACTGTTTTCATACAAGTTTCTCCAGATTCTTTCAGGCTGAGATCCCTAGGCTAATGTGAAGTATATTTAAACCTCAAACTATTATTCCCCTGTATAAATACAAACATCCTTCTATGCAGCATTGTGTTATGAAGCTTTAACAGAAACATATGGCCTGAAGGAGGACCATTTTTTTCTTTCTATAAACACATCTACAAATGTTTAGATTTTAAACACAATTCCTATCAAATATTGAAATAAATATCTTGTTGAACATTATAAATATCTTGTTAAACATTACAAATACATTGTCTAACATTACAAATATATTGTTTAACATTATAAATATATTGTCTAACATTACAAATATCTTTTTTAACATTATAAATATATTGTTTTACATTATAAATATCTTCTTTGAGCCTTGTTTATGAAGAATAATTCAAATCTAGATTTTTGTAAAAAAGTAATTCAATATCTTTGTAATCAATTTTATTTCTTTAAATATATCACTAGTTTAAAATTTTAGCTTTAAAAATATATTTGACACATAAATATGCCATTTAGTCTACAGACATAAGTTTCCAGTATTTTTTTTCTTAAATTGTCTGTAATTTTATAGAAACTTAGGTTCCAATTTTAAATATATATTTAATTTTTATTTCTTTAAATGAACTGCAATTTTCAGCTTTTTACCTTTTAAACCAAAATTTGACATTTATAAATGCCATTTATTACAGAGGACATATGGGAGCGATGGATGCAACCTGTCACAAGAGTGTGAGAAAGTGTGTATTTTCTACTGAGAGAATCCACTGGTCGACTCAAAAACCATCGTAAAGGTCAGGCTAGGCAACAGTATGTTTATACGGCTTCTGTCATTTAGCTGAAAACTTTACTGGCAATATCATTACACTGCGTAATGGATTTTACACATAATAAACTGGAGCGTCAACCAACCTTGGTAACAAGAAGCAAAGTGGAAAATGATTACGAGAGATTGAACCCTCAGTGCTGCAGTTTCAATTTTGACACTGCTTAAAGAGACGACCAATAACTGAAGAACACTTTGATCTTTCACTGTTATTAAATACCGATGACCTTTGATTTCATGCAAACAAATGTCAACATTTTTTTGCAATCAAAAACAGCTTAAAGCTTTATTATGTTAAAAAAAAGTTAATTCGTATTCAATATTCTATATGCTAATATTTCAAAACTAAATGAGAAATAATACGATTTTGACATTTTCATACCAAAAGGGTTAAAACATCCTCATTGTATCCGAGCACAGACTGCAAGTTAAATCGGTAATAATTCAATATTTAGCAATTTATTTTGGAAAGGGTTTCCATGTAAGGGAACAAAACACTTTTCATTGTCAAATCTTGACGGTAGATTTAATCACAACGACAACCTCAAAAGAATTATGGCCCCACTGGGACTCCACGGTGGCTTTATGCAAAAAGGTTTAGTTCAACTGATAGCAGTACAGGAAGCTTAAACACTGACTTGGTAATAGAAAGAAACTATATTTCAACAAATTTCAGTACTAAACGTTGACATTTTTTAAATGTTTGTATGCATATGTGTGAGGATAAAAGGAATTTCAACAAATACAATTTCAGTTATTATAAGAAAGCGGTGGTATAAAACAATGCTTCAATGTCTTAATATATTCCTAATGTCTTAGGAATTAAACAGATTGATGAGTCGCACATACAATGTTTCTGTCATTTTGCACTTGTGTATGATCATAATAAAATATATTAAATAGTCATAGTCTGCATAATTAATAATTTATCTGATATCACTTCATAATGTTCTTCTCAGAAAGTATGAATCAAACTTAACTTATGTTTAAAAGTTAAAAGAAGTAATATATAACTGAGCATGAATGATTTCACATAATGCACATGTAATCAAGACTGAAGTTCATTTCTGATAAAAGAAAATAAATATGGAGATACACTGAAATACAAAATTTGAAATAAAGCTTGATGTCATTCTAATATAAGCAGGCAAGCAAGAATATCATCATACAATTTAAGTCTAAACTGTCAAGTCTTTTTTTCAATCAGTTGCTAAATATATAAATGGACTTAAAATGATTGAAATCTCAACTGTAATTGTGAAATCGAAATTACATGATATGAGAACTACCTTGAAGCAATAATTATATATAAGGAACATGCTGCAGAAAGGAACAGATTGGTTGTAGTTTTTACTGAAATTTTACTATTTTACTAGTAGAAGAATTAAAATTTGCCAAATATATCTTCAAAAGTATTTAAAGGATGATTTTCATCAATATCTTAAAGCAATATAGTTATTGTTTTACAGTATTAACTTTGAAAGATAAGATCATAATTTCTTTTTGTGGCAATTATCAATCCAAAACCTTAAGGAAATTTTTCTGAATGAAATACACATTTTAGCAACCTCTATGGACAAGGCTAGTGTTAAAACAGAGTACTGGTAGGTCTAATTAATCAGACTTTTACCTTATATTTGAGGCATACACCGAAAGCAGATTCTGAATCGTTTCTTAGTTTGATACTTTCTTTGGGAATATTTTCCCGAACAAAGTGTGAGAGGCAGCTGTTCCTCTCCGCAGCGGAGAACATGCAACGGACACAGGAGTACTCAAGATCTGCTGAGCAGCATGCAGATAGATCTACCATGTCACAAGCAACGTAGAGGCATGGTCAAGAACTTTCATTCTCAGATACAAATATATGTTCTTGGAATATTGGGGCCGGGCAATATCGATCTTTTAAGGATGAGAGTACTTCAAGAGATATGATTCTTTCAATTCAACATGCGTCTTGCAAATTTGAAATGAGTTTCTAAAATGCATTAGCAAGTTTCAATGAGATTGACTCAAGTTTGAGTTAAATGCCAAGGATTGAGATTGAGGAATGCTTGTCTGGAGGTCCAGGGACCTCCGTCTCAGCCAATAGAATTAAGGATTACAAGTTGTGTGGCTGAGGGTACGTGGCAATCGTCTGGTCTGGCTGATTAGAAGTAGTAGCGGAATCACAGCAGCAAATGACTTGCAAGGGACTGGTCAAACAATTTAGGTCAGGACCAGCCCGTGAGCCAATGAACTGGTCCGGTTTACACCATGTGTGATTTAGTTAGCCAATGGGGTGGCTGGTTGCATGGTTGTCCTCCAATCAGCTAGAATCAACAAGCACAGCGGGCATGCAGAGCCACACAACTTACAGTTACCAGGGTTAGGAGTCCGGATACTGCGCACATCGGCAGGTCCCACGCCCTCACTGTTCGAAGCGGCGACCGTTACGACATACTTCTGCGATGGCTGAAGCTGACCAACAGTCCAAGAAGTTGTGTCCCCCAGTATGTCCTTTGTGACAGGTTTGAGGGTTTGGTGGTTGATAGGGTTGATGGTGATCTTGTAGGCGATGATCTCCCCATTGGTGAAGGGGGGTCGGTTCCACGAGATGGATAGGACGGAGGGGGAGGGAGCCGACAAACTCGTGATCTTTGGGGAACTTGATGGGGCTGCAACAGAGGATACAAAACATTTTTACATAAGTATTGAATTCTTATTGTTAGTTCTAAGACTTGTTTGCTTTATCCTATCTGGGTCACATTGCATAGAACACTAATTTAACCTTAAATCACTAAGGTAGCCTTAGTGCAATGTTAAAGAATGGCACTAATGTTAACCTTGGTGTTAGGGTTGTTTTGTCCAATGACCCCCTGATCACCAGGTTCTTCTTGCACAAATCACTAAGATGGCTTTAGCTCATTCTTAAAAGATTGCACTTAAGTTACCTAAAATAAAGGGGCTGTCTTATTCTGCTTGATATGTTTAGAAACCATAGAGCCAATCACCGTAAAACATAGTTGTTTCTATAGACTATATTCATCACATTGCATATTTGAGAAGTGTTTCTTTTATCAGTATACTAGCAGTAGGGGAACATTCATGTTTCCTGTATCATATCAATTATGTCATCATAAGAAGATTTTATTTGAATAAATAAAATTGACTCTTAATGATTTACTATAAGCTGCAACCATTTGTTCCAGTTTCCATTCTATCTACTTCCCTAACTAACAGTCACCTTCTAAAAATATAGATTGTGAAGTCCAAAAGATGACCAAAATCAGGCTCTTCAAGTCTAACTTGACCAAACCATCATGACTTAATAACTCTACTAAAGTAGCCAATGGTATGGTACGGAAGTGAATGTCAGATCCTGTCGCTTCAAACTGGTTGTTGAGACTTGCTCAATCATCTTGTCGGGGTGTAATCACGGAGAAAACTATCTATGGAAACCAGAACAGTTTGTATGTCATCTTTGCTAATCAAGAACCACGTTCAAAGTCTCTGAAACAGCTTCAGTAATGAAATCTGGTATGGTCGGATTGATGACTCTTTAACTTTCAGTTGACAATTACCTAGTTGACAATTGTCACTTTATATAATAGTGATGTATTCTGTCTACAACATGGCAGAAATCAGAATCTTTGATTAAAGAATGTGTCAAGCTTGAGACTTTATTTGTCTGGTGCAGGAGGTTATCATACAATAGCCTAGTTGAACATGACTCACATATTCTTTGTGGAAGTAACATTTGATAGGACATTGCAGTTGAGCATTTATGTTTTTGCAGTTTATAAAACAATTCTTGGTAAACATATAACTTAGTCTGTTATTTTGAGGGCTCTAGCACAAATTAACGCATAAAGGAAACTAGAAATATTGACTTTATTTCCATATAAATTCCCATGGTCTTACTGTCCCTTAAAGGCGCTGTAGCACGTTTTTTGCAAATTTTATTTTTTCAAATTTCTCATTTATAATGATAGTTTATGTCATTTATATTTACTTCAGAGGGTAAAACATCTTATTACACAAACCAATTGTCCGTAGTGGTAATAATGGTGTTGCCTATAAAGCCAAAATTGCATGTCGGCCATTTTATTGTGAACACATTTTATTATTTCGAATGACAAAAAAAAATTCCCATGGCTTTACGGAACCATATACACTCATATGTAACTTGATTTTCCGAAGAGAGAAGGGTGTTTTACTATTGTTGGCATTATTTTTCAAATAAATTTTCAAACTTATTTGAGCAAAAAAACGTGCTACAGCGCCTTTAAAAGACTTCATTAAAATAGTAGAATGTAGAAGTACATGGTATCTACTATTATCTAGGTTGAAAGTCTGGTAAATTTGATGCTACACTCTAAAACAAGAGTCATTTACATTACAGTTCAAACAATTTCTAATGTTACTGGGGATGGTTTTCTAAGTTGGATAACTTTTTCCCAAACCTTTTCTTGAATTAATAAAATATGTTGATTAAATCTCATGTCATTGGTCGAATTGGTTTTTGGCTGAACAAATAGACACAAATGCCATGGATTTACACAGTAGAAGAAACTTAATTATCAAATCTGAGATTTCTCAATAACTTTCACTTTTGCGCAAATATTGGAAATGAAGATAAATGAAGTTCAATATTGCCTCTTGAAATGTAGATTTGTCAAATATTAGAAATGACATCATATTTCTTAGAGATATCCTTTTTGATACTTTGCTAACACGCAAAACAAAAATTGTCAAATGTCCCAAAAGCTTTTAGATAAGATGTGTAACAATATAATGATATTGACCAGATATTGTATGAGTGACAGCAAGGATAAAGATAGGATATTACCCAGAAATTGAGGTGATTTGGGGTTTAACGCTGCTTTTAAGAGTATTTCACTTACATTAAGGCTACTAGTGAAACCAGCGAGCTGTTTATGCTATTCAGGGACAGATCCAGAGGGTGAGGGATGGAAGAGCGTGTTCAGGGGGTTTTCAGGGGGTTTTCAGGGGGTTCGAATCACCCCTGCAAATTCTGCATGTACAATATATGAACACCACCCCCTTTGATAATTACTGGATCTGACTATGCTATTAACTAAGACCAAAGCAACATGTTTCAATAGCATACAACACACCAAGAGATAAATTTACCTTTGATTATTATAATAATTAACTCAATAGTTAGTTATCGTATAGTTGAAGTACACTCACCTCCATGAGCCAAGGTGAGGATGTCAAACGTCTCTGGAGACTCCAGAATATGATGGGAGAGAGGACTTATCACAACCAGAACTCGGAACTGCAACATGGGTATTTGTTACTTATTATAATAGTACTGCAATATATGTGTATCCTAATCATAACTGTACAGCAACATGTGCATCATTAATATGATAGTACTGCAATATGTGTAACATTGTTGTTTCAACATGTGTAACATTGTTATAACAGTATTACAGCATGTGTAACATTATTATAACAGTATTGCAAATTGTGTTACATTATTATAACAGTATTGCAAAGTTTGTAACATTATTATAACAGTATTGCAAAGTTTGTAACATTATTATAACAGTATTGCAAAGTTTGTAACATTATTATAACAGTATTGCAAAGTTTGTAACATTATTATAACAGTATTGCAACGTTTGTAACATTATTATAACAGTATTGCAAACTGTGTTTTAAAATTATTGAATTTGTTTTATAACTCTTCATTTGATGTGTTATTGAATTGAAAATAATTGATAACATTTCAACTTTTAATAATTTTATATCACTTGTTTGTTAAATTTATATATTGAAGCTATGCAAACAAACTAAAACTTACTTTGTAAGTGACATAAGGATGTAGATTGTAAATGTATATCTGGCCGGTGTCGGAGAAGTTTGAGGAGTTGTGAATCTGCCAGTCTTTGTTAACTTGCGGAATATCTATTATTTTCCGTTGGACATAATATTTGATATTCTCTAATATCCGTCCTGTCCATCGTAAAACTACAGATGAGTACTTCTTTGATGAACGATTCAAATCTGGTCTTGGCAGATTCCTAAAATGTCCTGAAATAGTCAAGAAAATGGTTACCGGTATTACTTTCTCAAAATCATATTAAAAACTTCCGTAGTAAATCACACACATTGACACTCACACATTCATAATTTAATTTAATTATTTAATCATAATTTTGTATATAGATTGAAATTTAAGCAAAGTTAGGGATTTATATCAAAGAACAAATACATATTGTCACAATACTCTCTAAATGTTGATAAAAAATAGTTATCAAGATTACCTAACACATCATTTCCATAAATGTCCAATGCAAAAGTACATCCTTGGATACAGTTCTGTTTCTGGAAGAGACATCAGAAAACATATGTTATCAACATGTACATGGTTACCTCTGCTGTGTTCTGAATGTTGGTCAGGTGTGACTCTCCTAACAAACTAAATGATTATTTACAGAATTAGTTCATATCAGATTATTCCACTTATATAGCAGTTGATATTATTGCTTGGAAAAAGACTTCCAACCCATTGTAGTTAGTAAGTACTGCTAACCATAGATGATACTACAAATAATTGCGGTGAGTTGAATTGGAATTGAACACAGTTTTCAAGAGTATTTCATCACGACGGCTAGTATAGTGGAAAGCCTGCAACACCATTGGAGCTATGTATTGAGGTGAAACCTGTGATCATTGGCTGAAACCAGCAAACCATGGACAGTTCTCTGGTGGATCCAGATGGGGGAGGGGCAGGGTTAATCAGGGGGTCAAAGGGGCAGTAGCACGTTTTTTAGCTGAAATAAGTTGATGAAAATAATGGCACTAATAGTAAACCACCCTTTTCTCTTCGGAAAATCAAGTTAAAAAATGAGTGTACATGGTTCCGTAAAGCAATGGGATTCGTTTTTGTCATTCAAAATAATAAATTGTGTTCACAATAAAATGGCCGCCATGCAATTTTTACTTTATACGCAACCTCTTTATTACTACTACGGATAATTGGTTTGTGTAATAAGATGTTTTACCCTCTAAAGTAAAGATAAATGACATAAACTATCATTATAAATGTGAAATTTGAAAAAATAAAATTTGAAAAAAACGTGCTACTGCTCCTTTAAAACCCCTCCTTTTCAATTCATGTGCACCCTTTCAATATGTGAACCTAAATTCATGGATCCTCACGCACATGGTACTTTGCTGAAATTCAGACATATTCAGTGTAGAACTGCATTCAAACCTTACTTCAGGTAGAAACAGTTGTCAGTGGGATTTGAACCAAGGACCTCTTGATCAAGGAGAAGCAAAGAATTGAAATGTAACATATACCAAAATAGCTCTTCAGTTGAAAATACATACCTGTATTCTTGTTTCTGCTTCACTTGTTGCAACCTGACCCTGCAATAATAAAGAGTATAAACATAATTTCATTATCTAGTATTGAAGAGTATAGCTACCATAGAATTACTGCCCGACAAACATAAGCAAAATCAAGCATAACTATCCTTATTCAGGGCCTCCTCATAAATGTAAAAACCCTGTAACAAGGATAGTTATTATTTAAGTTTTTTTCGAACAGTAATTCCCAAGTACAATATAATGTCTTGCATCATCAAATGTGTAGATAACAACTCACACTAATATACACCTTATTACTTTTTTAATTTTGAATATGAAATCAGTAAGATTTGTATGTATAAAAAAGTGTATTGCTTCCCTAAAACACAAATATTATTCAATTTACTATAAACATGCTTTGTTCTGGATTAGTTTTATGAAGCAATGCAACATTTTCAAGATAACAACTTCTTTATTGTGAATACATGTTTCGAAGTATATGCTTACTCCTGCATCAGTAGAATTAACTTCATCAACTTCCAACAGTACATGAGCGAGGAGCTTCTTCACAAGAAGAACCTTTTGACTTCAGAATAACTAATTTGAACTTTGTGTAATTAAATTTTGAGTCTATCAGCGTTTCAAGTCTTCCACATCTTAAACTAAAAGTAATTTCAGTGCACATTTTCAACCCTCCTAAACTGTAATAGACATTTATAGATGAGTGGAATCAAATTCATTTCTGATATACAACAAGGCCCTGGAGTAAGTAATGGAAGAGCAAATTTTCATCAAATTTTGAAGTATGTTTAAAACAATCCCTTGGAAAGCCTGCAGGTATTTATATATGGAGAGGCTAACTACACTAAAGTAGGTCTTTGGGTCTCATACACCTGTGCAAAAAGTATGTGAACCGAAACTTATCTGATAATCTATTAATTATATTGATGTCAATATTTTTTTGTGCTTTTTCAACAATGTATGCAAAGTCCTCGAAGCAGGTTGATTTGAAGGGAAATCTTCTTGACAGTCATAGACATTGTGGAGGCCTTGAGAGGAAATAACGCATCTTCTAACAGTTCATGAAGTGGAAATGACACTTAAGGTTCATTTGAAATTAAAAGGATCTAGAAATATGCTCTAGGCAATAAGCAATCACTTTCTAATTTCCTTTTTAAGAATCAAAGTGACAATAGCATAGTTTCCATCAATTTCCTTATTTAAATCCATGAAATAATGGATTTGGCTACATTAGATTTTTATTCCATCAGCTAGTTTACATTGGTTGCATAGAATGTTTGTTGTACATTAAATGAAAGATTTCAAATGTACATAGATAATAGTTTTATGAATAAATACACAACCTTTGTTAGAGGCTCGTCCTTTAAGCTAGGCTTATCAATCACCGATTAAAATTCATGATTCAATTCTATGTTATACATGTTCGGAACTTCCTTTATTTTCTTTGACAGATAAATTATCGATGTCCAATTAAAAAAAAAGGTTCAAGAAATGAATATTTTAAAAATAATTCTGAATGAGTACCAAAAAAATCCATTGAACTTCTGTTTATGATACATGTATCACATCGTTTAATTGAACATTTCCAATATTTCATTCAACATAGAAATTATCTCATATAGGAGAAAAGATTCACACATAAATATTCAATGAAGTGTTAAAATTATCAGATCATAACTCATCATAACTTGTGTTCAAAGTACTTTCCTATCAATCAAGGATTTCATCATTAATCAAATGTCTTCCCTTGACATTTCCAAGATAATATTTAACCGAAAAAGATCTTCCTATTTAAATGAGATTCACTCCTTTCATATTTTTATATTTTGACACTAGCCAATGTTGAATTATCAGAGAAAACAATCAAACGTGTGTAGACAGTACATGTCCTTTATTCTATCTACCGTATTTCACGTATTAATTGCCCTGGGCACTTAGAAAATTGGAAGAAGGGGCACTCATCTAAAATGATCTTATACTTTAGTCAGTAAAGAATAAGCTTGGATATTTTAATCTACATACAGAAAAAAAGGAAGATTTTATCCATGTATGAATTTCATATAAACGTAAGAATCGGTTTTGTGATATCACTGTTTTTGACAATGATGTAAAATAATTCAGATATCAACATTGTTCGCAAGTTTATCATATTAGGTTGTCTAGAGAGGGGGTTGGGGAGGGCACTAAAGTTTTGAGTTAAAAATATGACTGGGCACTGGGCTTAAAAGGACGAGGGTGCTAATTATTTTGTATACAGTATTTTATCAAGGATTCAATCGTGAATATTCTAATATTCTATTTAACAGGAAAGTTCTCCATTTAGGACACCTTCACAAATTGATATTTCTTGACACTAGATAATGAAATGTTGAATAATGAGACAAATCTACCATAACTTGTGTTGATGGCACATGTTCTTTATGCTACCAGTCATGGAGTTTACCATTGATCAAGTTTCCTTATCGAGCAGTTCCAATATTTTCTATCTATTGAAAATACCTCTGCTTAAAGTGCTTTCCCTCAATTCATCTTCAGAAATATCTTTCTTGTCCTTGCCAGAGGACTTTGGCGTACATCCTTTACTCCAAGACTAGTAAAGTTAATTTCATTTGAAACTCACGCCAGTCATTATTCAAATATTTATCGCTAAGTGCATCAATATTTATGACGTTGATTCCAATGACTGGTCAATGTTAGCAATGACAGGGCCTTTTCCTCATCATTGTAGATACGACCACATCAAATACACTTAGCGACCATTTGAATATCAATCACGACAGAAAATGACCCATATTCAGATTTCTTACAAACGTTGCCATTTTTGCACTGGTCCATTATTTGCTTACTTGGCACATTAGCCTAAATGTTATGAATATCAATTTGGATACAAATAATCCTGATTTCTTAACTTTCTTATTGATTGGTTCATTAATTGATTATAATATCAGTTAAAACTTGTCTCTAAAGGTAAATAGGTTAAATGCTATGAATATCAATTTTTATACAAAATTCCTGATTTCTTAACTTTATATTGACTCGTTAATTGCTTATTAGTTAAAAACTTGTCTCTGATGGTAAATATGAAAATGCTACGAACAAAACTCAAATACAAAGTAATTCTAAGAATGTCATACAACTAGTATACATGTAAACAAAGGCAAATATATATCAGAGGACACCTTTACGAAATAAGTTTTGGCATTTGGGGATCAATCAGGCAAGTGGAGTGAGATGATTTGAACCTTAGTCAGTGCACATGGTAATTTTGCATGTATTAGAGCAACATACTTTGAGGATAATCTATCACAGTATTTTTATCATTAAAAAGTTGTAAAATTAGTAAAAATACAGCATGTTTCTCATTTCACGTAATGCACAAAAACAACATGACCTGTATATTATTGTGGAAACAAAATTTGATTTGATTTGATATTCCAATTTGTTTTGTTGATCCCCAACATCAAGTTTAAAAGATTTTGGTTGGCTAAAGTATGTATGAAGCATGAAAGCTACATCATACAGCACTATGGCTATTTCAATTATTTCTTATGAATAACAATGGATTTTATAATATTGTGTTTGAATCTTTAAATTCAATGCATATGAATGGATGACAAATTGGATAAATTTTATATCTGGTCACATGATAATGGGTCCGGGTTACATGCCAGGTACCCAGGTCCTATTCAGTACCAACCCTTCCTGGGTATCCTTCTAGGGTATCCTTCCTGGGTACCCTAAGTATATAAGACAGAGAGTTGACACCTACCTGAGAAGAGGAAGGGATACAGGCACTCTGGCAACTGGACGACAACGCTTCTGTGTACTTTGTGCAGCCATCTTGGCACTGCAATATAAGAGAAACATATAAATCTCATAAAACAATCAGAAATTCTGAAAGAAAAGAAAAAGAAGACTTTAAAGATACAAAGAATTTTTTTCTCAAAACTTCCAAATAAAGAGAATCCCTTTTCTAGCACTATTTCACGTTTGCTCATATCATTGTTGGTAGGAATAATAGCTGTTCCATCCAGTATTTGACAGTACTTGTCGGATACCATGTTTATCTCATCGAGTAAAGTAGAAATTCATATTATCACGAGAGGCGCATCCATTTAGAGTGTCCAAGATTGCTTTACTTTTCTACGGCCATCTTATGACATCATCCTACAATTACAATGATGTCATATTAATTCTACTGAGTAGAATAAGAAGTTTTTCACTCTGTGAAAATACTGATTTTATTTTAACTGATAAATGCCGTATTTCAACACTGAAAATATAATAAATTTTTATTTGCTAGATTGCTAGATTGCTCTTGGAGATTTGAAGTAATTCTCCTGTAACAAATTCTTCTGTGACTGCCCAATAATGATGATTTATGGTTTAACTCTGCTTTCGGTAACATTACACCTTTATTATAGTGGCTAATATTATTGCAAGGAGAAAGCCTTTCACCACTGCAAGTACAAACTGTGTTGAAACTCTGGCAGGGAGAGAGAGATGGTTATTGTTTATTGACATCTCACAATTAACAAGGACATTAAGATATATGTAAAAGTCTACAGAGAATTTTTTTATTGAACACATGCTATTTCTATGAGAGATGATAAACACATATATATAGAGGATATCTGTCTTTTCTTGACTAATACCATGTTTATCTCATCGAGTGAGGTAGAAAGGTTATATTTTCACGAGTGGCGCAGCCACGAGTGAAAATATATAACTTTTCTACCTCACGAGATGAGATAAACATGGTATTTGTCAAGAATTGACGGATATTCTATTTATTATATGATATTATCCATGTAATTAAGTCCGAAAAGGGTAATTTTCACACCGAGCGGCCGCTAGGAACAGCCCGTCACCACAGTAACACTGTGACGTCATAAGCCAATTCGCCGCGTGAGACCATTGTTTTATGACGTCAAATGATATCAGTCACCGTTCGCAGTGAAAATATAAGTTATTTTCACTGTAGCTTGATAGACAGTTTATTTCACTGATAAATCCCAGTATTTCATCGCTCGCCATATAATAAATATTTATATCACAGGGCATTATGAAAGAAATACAATGAAGTTAACATTACAATATTGAACTTAAATAGCATGTAGAGTCAATACATGCAGTATAAGGCAGTAGAGAAAGTAGATATGGCAGTGAAGCAAATTAATTAAACATGGAAGACGTGTTGTGTTCTGCTGTGAATTATACTGCTGCATGTCACACATGCAAAACTTCCTGCTTGAAGATCAATTCCTTTACTGTAGAAAAAGTGACCAATTTGAACCGTGGACCTCTTTGAAGTTAAACTTGACACCCCTGGCATTGTTCCACCACTACAGGGTTACAATCAAGGGATCTATTTGTATACTCTATAAAGATCAATATATAGAGATTATTACCCGAGGAAGTGTGTCATATGACTTTTACGAAACGAGTGTGATTTTTTGTATTGCCCGAGCGAGAGCGAGGGTTATACATAAATTTGCACGAGTTTCATAAAAGTCATATTGCACACTTTCGAGTGTAATAATTTCTTTATTACCCATTTTATTCCATTTGATTCCATTTGATTCGCGTTAAAATAGTCAGGAAACGGCCCACTTCCCTTGCGACGGCAAGCTATAGTGACGTCACGAACAATCATTTTATGACGTCACAGGCGACGTAATACGGGAAGCCGTGGTGAAACAATCGTTGGTAGGCAAACGTGATATGTGCACATGTGCTCATATCAAAAATATTAACTCGGTTATTTTCAACCATATGGGTAATAAATAAATATAAACAACATTACTTGGAGTTGTGACAGATAACATCACTTTGTCTCAGAAATGGTGACACGAAGATAAGAATTAATATCAGAATATCAGAAAAAATACTGATCATTAGTCAGTCATTATTCATAGATAATATACGTTATACATTGACAATTCACCTGAATATCTCTATTTTAAGTAATAATGATAATATTAGTTCTTCTATATAGTGCTAGATTTCACATCAAAATGTGCTCAAAGCACTAACAGAGTTCATTGAACTACCGGTATCCATAGTTCATTTAACTAACCATAGTTCATTGCTGAACAGAAAAAAATACTGATCATATTTAGCAAGTCATTATTCATAGATAATACATGTTATGAAAAGACTATTTACCTGAACCTGTATTTAAGTATACAATACAGACCAATTGAAAACTACTAATATATCAAAGGCACAAACATAACAAAATGCTGAAACTTGCATTATACTTCTTATACAGTTGTTTACAAAATGTTTTCTTCAGTAGACATCACCATGTGGGCTGTATACACAGTTCTCATGCCATTTTTCTTTTAAAAAAAGATTAACTTGCAAATAAGAAGTATGTTCACTTATTGAGTTATATATCTTCAAAATCCTTATCTCCTATTTATTTAAATGGGACAATTTTGAAACCACTGAGCAAATCAAGCCAAAGCTGTTGACAGCTGTTTTGAATAAGAGAGAATTTGGAAAACTCCAGTAAAAACCAACAGGCTTCCTGTGCCCTATCAGTGGCTATTTGGAATGTGACACTATCCATTAGAACTCTGCACATGGATACATAAACATTGGAAAAAAACATTTATTACTTCTTCAAATACCTCTTTGCTGTTCAAAGTCCCAGAATGTTTGAAAGAAATGTGAAGTTAAATATTAAGAAAAGGAAATATCAGAAAAACATATTTCAAACTATAAATGACTTATTTATTGAAAATCTACATTTCCTTTTCAGAGTCGAAGAAGAAATATATACGCATTATTAATATGCAACTATAGATCCAGTAAAAAGCATAATTATAGGGATTAATTTTCAAAAGGGTTTACAATACTATCAAACTATTGACTCATTAGAGACGACAATGGTTTGCTCCATGATCTTGGTATGATAGATTCACAAACACTGAAACAAATTTAAAAGTATTTCTGCCAATTTCAGAAACACTAAATTCAATTAATTCATTATTGACTTCACCATAAGCACAAGAATAAGCAAAAGAAGTATTTTGAAGAATATTTACAAACCAAATATTTGAAAAAATGTCACTTCAAGTATCAAATAAAGTATAAAGAAGCAAAATGTAGTAAGTCTGCTAAACAAATTTCAGAAATATCAGTGCTTATAATGTCAGCGACTTATACCTAATGCAGCAACATTGGAACAATCTGCAAAACAAATTTTAAAAATATGTGCCTATCAATGTCAGCCACTTGTGTATAAGAGAGAAAAATCGAAAAAAAATAGGCAAAACAAATTTGAGAAAATTCATATCAGCAGCAAGCACCAGCTAGATAAAGAATAGTTGTGTGGGTCCTGGCTGCCCAGTTTGATATAAATCCTATTTAACCGAGCTGAACAACATAATCCCATTAACTACCATAGGCTGTGATACGCCTACATTCGTCCCCTGGGTGTCTTATATACACAGTCTCATCCTCTTCTTATCACCTAAATGTTGGTCATCTGTGTAACAATGTTTTAATATAACTTTATAGCAAAGTTCTCTTTTACATTTTGATCATGTTTATAATGTCAAATGTTAGATTTCCGTCTTTGTTGTTTTACAAACTAATTCAACCTTTTAGCTGTAGGTTACTGAATGTTCTAGAATTGTCTGTCTTTAGCTAGTGAAGAATCCCTGTTTAAACCCTTTGTTTATGGAACCAATCATGCTGACAGAGAGACAGACAGACAATAGTTTATTAACGTCTCACTTCTGTACATAACTAAAATACATTTACATTTTCACATTTAATATGTTATAAAATATGTACAGAACCATTCGAACAGAAGTATGAGAGACAAACTTTGAAAACAAGCTTTAAAGGGAAAGTTCTATCATCGATCTATCCGATACTGATATGCATCAATAGGAATATCATCTTTAATTTCGTTTCCATAAAAGAATACGATAGCACACTCCTTTTAATCATATAACAGTTCTTTTCTACATACGGTACCATTTTCTCGGGTATAAGACCATGGGGCTAGGCAAACACACATCTTGAAAACATGGGGGTGGGCTTTTAGACGGGAGAGATCAAACTCAGATGAACATTCATACCAGATCGTCAGAATAGGTTTTATGTATTTTTTTTATGTCTAACTTAAAATAATATTATAGATTCATGTAATGTATGACCAAGGAACATCTGGCACAATTGGGGGTGGGCTATAACCTGAGAATAACCTCAACCAGGACAACTCTCCGAAAAGTGGTCTTAGGCTCGAGTAATGTCTTAGACCCACTAGAATACGGTGATAAAGATAGTTATCTCTCTTATACCCGAGAGAATACAGTGGTAAAGATAGGTATCTCTCCTTGAGAGATGAAGTGGAGCAAAATAATGTTGATTAAGTTTAAACCTGCAAGTTGAGCAATGAATGGTTTGATATTCATTGGTTTAGCAGCTGTAGTGCTACTACAGCAGTGTCCATGTCCTCTCGTCATCGATATCTTACAGTTGGTCAACTATAACTTTACATTTGTTTATTTAAAATATAACATACTTTACTGACTATAATGATCAATAAATAATGGATTTACAACAGTTATGTTTTTAATTTAAATACATGTATACCAAATCCCATAAAGAATTCAAAATGTATGCCGTAACATAAATTTGTTAAAAACTCTTTTGCTCTACTTTACAATTCTCAAATGAGTTTTTATTTATTTTCAAATATGCTTCACCCGAACTAATGTCTAATGATTTTAAAATACTCCAAAAGAAAGAAATAGATGTTTGCTTTTAAATGTTGCTAAATCTAGCTATCATACTCATATAGACAATACGATGAATTGATAATAATATTTTCATTGACCTTCAGCCCCTTGGTATTGACGCTATCCTTGTGGGGTTTTAAAAAAGCTGTACCATCAAACACGAAGAAGGTATTTCAGCTTACTTATGCAGAGGACATAAAATCTCCAATTTATGGATTGCAAAGCACTTAATTGCTATCTGTATAATTTGACCTCTTTCTTATGTATTCGTATAATCTTTGAAATTTATGTGTAAGTCTGCTCTTTATCATTTGCTAGATTTACAAAGAGTGATTATTTCTGACAATAAGGTTCCTGTGCTCAGGCTGGCACAGTGGGGGTACAGTCTGTGCTATAAAACAAAGACATGGGCTTAATCAGAAAAGCCAGCAACCAATTTTTAAGGCTTTACTTACATTCCTCAGTACCGATCCCTTTCAATGTTGGATAACGCTGAATGTATTGTTTAGATTAAAAAATAGGTCAAAATAATAAAGAGTTGATATAGATAATTGATTTTTTTTCAGGAATTTTAATATTGAGAATGGTTATCAAAGAAAGTACATCTATATAAAAGGAGTATTCTGACAGTCTTGATTTGTAGAGTTTAAGAGATTTCCATTTTAACGAAAGCTTTCAGAGAAAACATTGTTTTTATGCACATAGATAAAAAATTTTGGGGTATAAGCATATTGATTCATGTATTTCATAATAAAGAAATTACAAAAGTTACATGATGATTATAGTATTTATTATCAATAATTACATTAATTATCAATGTTTTTAATATAACCTTTAACAGTACCTAGCCAAAAAGTAACTTTTTGTCAGTTTAATGGTAGAATTAAGAAGAGCCACAAAGGTGTCAGTCTGGCTCAAAAAGTTAATTATCATGTCTTGCATCATAAAAGCTAACTAGGAAAATTGCATAAAATGAACAAAAACAAGAATTCTGCCATGACATTTCAAAATCCATGTATTTGAACGTCTTATTTCATTGTGGAACCCAAATAGCCTCAAATAATATCAACAGGTAACAATGTTCGAATCACAAAATATTAAAAACACAACTGGTTTATCTCATTAAGCATCAAATACATAGGTAAGATGTCAGCTATATCAGATGTAGACAAACTAGAGCCCTATTCCAGAGAAGTCATTAGAGAGTACATTGATCATGCCTATCAGATGAGTTCTAAACAGTGGATAACTCCATGGTATACAAGACTGATAAGTGCAGTATACAACTCTGTGACGTCCCAGAACAATGGGCAGTCATCTAAATGGCTCCCTATCCCTCTATGACCCCAGGTCAACAGATATCCTCCTCCCAGGAATGAAGGAATGGCATTGTTTTATGGCACATCTACATTGAACTGTCATCATGGCAGCATGGAGTGTTCCTCTCATTGAAATGGTAAATAAAGGATATAGAGAAGTATAGAGAATACTAAACAACGTTCCGTTTAATAACATATTTATGAAACGAGTGAGTGGTTTGTATTTAACGAGCAAAAGCGAGTTAATTACAAATACCATCTCACGAGTTTCATAAATATGTTATTAAACTGAAACGAGTTTAGTATTTTATTTATTACTCACTGATTTAAATGCCTCTTAATTCCACAAACTCGTCGACAAATAGGACGCACTCCATTGCGACCGCGGCGTTGACATTGTGACGTCATATTTTTGTCATTATGACGTCACGTCAATCGGCAGCACGCGATGTTATTACACTAAGTGTAATAGCACGGTAAACTTCAACGGGTGAGTAATAACTGTCTTTTCTTGACTAATACCATGTTTATCTCACTGAGTGAGGTAGAAAAGTTAATATTTTTACGAGTGGCGCATTTATTATATGATTTTATCCTTGTAATTATGCCAGAACGGGTCGTTTTCAGTAACAATGTGACGTCACAAGAGAATTTGCTACGTCAGACCATTGTTTTATGACGTCAAATTATATCAGTCACTGGTTATAGTGAAAATATAAGTTTTCACTGTAGCTTGATAGACAGTTTATTTTCACTGATATATCCCAGTATTTCATTGCTCGTCATATAATAAATATATGTATCACAGACCTTGAAGTATGAAACATGAAACATTGACAAACTCTACCATGTCCAGATTCCAAGAACTCCTGAAGATATCTAATACCAATGTCACAGAAGTATATGAAAAGGCTTTTTATCACATACTACATACTAGGATATATAATATATAAGGTCTTCTATTCAATTTCCTATGAAATATCTAAGTTTTAATGAGTCTATCTATTTTTCAGGCTCAGCTGCAATTCAATCAAGCAAAACCGTTCTGTGAATGTGGGAGAGGTGTCGGCTGAAAGACGACTTTTTAACACATAGTATAATCTTGAATAGGCAACTACCTATCACTTTCAAGAATTTTGAGACAAAAACTACCTCACCTAAACATATTAAAGCTATAATGGAATATTACTGAGAGCAGAGGTTACTATAAACCATGGATCATGGAATTGATACCTGTCCAAAATTGACAACATAGTATTTGTCTTAAAAGATAACTCACACATGCGGTTATATTTTGATATGCATAAATTGATTGATAGTGCTTTTAATTCATCTGTTATATGAACCTTTGACACAAATGTAATATAATTTCAGTATACCTCGTTATTTTACAAAACTCTAGAAAGAGATTGATTTACAACACCAAATCAATTATGTTAATTAATCACAGTAACAATATCTTCTGCATCTAGCATGGTAATTCCTTGCTCTTGGCAAGCTTGTCACAGACATGAGTTATTTTTGACAATCATATTTTCACAGCCTGGAGGTCAGAAACCTCATATTGATAACCAAATAATGACTCAAACAAAATAAGAAGATGCCAGATGTACAGAATAAAATCTTTCTGACGGAACTCCCACACCTATATTTGTTGGATATGTGCTCAGAATGATGAAACGAATTTCCTTCGGGATATTATAGATTTATTATTCTATCAAAACATGAGAAATGGTAAACCAAATTTTACTTGTATCAGGTAATAGAGAATAAAGATGACAGTCAAGAACACTCTGGATCACCCACTGTCAATCTGACTTCCTTTCATAACAATTGTATCTGTTGATCTACATATATATATGCATACATACAGTCAGACCTCGTCTAACCGGACCCGTATATCCGGAAACCCAGCCATCCCCACCGCAGTATTTCAAATATTCTATTGGTATTTCTTTGCAAATAACGATTTATTTAACCGCACACCTCTCTATCCCAACAAATTTCAACTGTATCCAAATTGTGTGGATAAACGGGGTTTGACTACCATATATATATCTCAAATGTTATGACACACTGTTCAGTCCCTGTAACATCCAACAAAACATTAAAATTCTATCAAACCTGTTATACTAGCAAAGTAAGGTATTGACATGTTTAGAATATACATATCAAAGAAGTTGAAATTCATAATGTTGTCCACTTTTATACTTCATCCTCTCAAAAACCTCACTATCACCGAGGCTCCATCAAACAGAAGGAGATATTTTCAATACTTCTTACACTGAAATACACTCACCGTTCTGATGGTTGTTGCTGGTTTAATCATTTCTGGTTGTAGAAGAAGTGCATGAAAGATGATTTTTAAAGACTTTTTATACATGTATAATGATAAAAAGTTGTGTCTGACGGCAAAATTGGTGAGACAATATATCCAGATCATTTCTGGTTGTAGAAGAAGTGCATGAAAGATGATATTGCAGGCAACAGTTATTTTTGTTGGACATTTTTAAGATTTTGCCTTTGGATTGTTATAAAATGATTTAGAGTTGGGTCTGATGGCGAATATGGCGAAATTCAGATCATTTTTCTCCTGTAAAGGTTATGTATAGAATCAATATATCGTTACACCTCTATTGTAAATAAGACGACTTGGAACATTAAGCTAAAAGACCATTAGAGTTGTCATGTTTAACAGATATGTGTGACACTTGAATATGAAGAAACTTGTTGTAATGTTAAACAACAGCATGAATATTTCCAAATAGCACCAGCCAACAATTTAAACAATTAAATTGTCAGTCATCTTGTCCTCCTAGGGAGTTGATATTCTAACTATTTTTTTAAACAATGACATTTAAACATTGCAGTGGAGATATAATTCCATGAGGCTTATTAAAGCCGTAAAGTTAGTTGGAAGAAGTTGGGGGTGTTTAATGAGTTTACATTTCCACGGCTTACATCACACCACAAATAGTCTAAATAGTCTGTCGCTGGTCACACCCACACCAGATGTGGACATCATACATCTTCAACACATAATGGTGACTTTCTGTTACTACAATGATGGTGATTTGTCTGTTGCAATAACTAAGTTACTTTCTGTTGCTATAATAGTAGTGACTTGTCGGTTGCAACAATTATAGTGACTTGTCTTTTGCTACAATGATGGTGACTTGTCTGTTGCAACAATAATGGTGACATGTTAAGACTTTTTGCTACAATTATTTTGCATGTTTTTTCTAAAGAGCATTGTTTGGAAGTGTTCAATGAGCTGAGATTCTGCCAGGCTTACATCACATCATGAACCAATATCTAAGACATTGTCTCCGATAACAAATAAACCAAATAGTGAAATTGGTTGTTGCTACGAAAACTCAGAACCTGTGTCCAAACGAGACCCTGTTCTCCCATGGTAAGCTGTTGGTATGGTCAATGCTGGCAATAGTTGCCTGACTCTGAGGGTGTGGGTTCGAATCTTGCAAGGGACTAGGCCCGAATTAGTACAAGAATTTGTATTATTGAAGTTTGTGTTATCCCAAATGTGGACCAATGTTAGATTGTTAACGATCTAAATGGCATGTACTTCTAATCAAAACCTTTCGTTAATTTCGAGAATATGGTGAGGACTGGTTAATGAATTTGAACAAGTTCTCAAGATTAGAGATTAACCCCAGACAAGCTGGAGGCTGCCCGATCCTTCCAAGTCAGTGTTTATACTGTACATACATCATTTGACTGATCAGGGGATTATAGAGCAATAACCATTGACAACAGCAGAAGGATACATGAGAAGTATTTTAATCATTTATTCACTTAAAATCTTTGGAATGAGTTTTTATTTCCTGTAGCTTTAATTTCAGAGACAAGATGGATGCCTAAAAATACTTAAAATCATGATTTCGCCAGTATGTGTACATCTTAATAAAAAGATTCCCTGATGCTTCTACTCCATAGAGAGAAAAAGTGGTGATTTAAATTACACACACTTCACTTTATATCTAAATTTCTGATTTTTTTCTGGATTTTACTCAATTGTGAAAAGAGCAGTTAAGGAGTATTCAGTTTATAAGAAATAATTGTAAAGTGATGAAACTAGTGATGAGTCCAGATTATCCACAGCTTTATAGCACAGAAGTGATTTTAGGTGATACTGGGGTTCAATGCCACTTTCAACAGTATTGCCATTATTATATCACAGTAGCTTCTATTGTAGGAGTAAGAAAGTCTGCAACATATTTTTTGTTGAAAGTTGAGATGAAACCTGACAGTAAGAAGATAATTGCACCTAGCTAGCTTCATGCAGTTAGTTCTCCAGCAGACATAGTCAGCTAGAATATATTATGTACTCTCATCATTGACATATATTATGTCAGACAACTATCGCCAGCACTGACCGTACCAACAGCTTACAGCAGGACCACAGGGCCTTGTCGGACACAGGTTCTGATTTTGTTTGTAGTAACAGCCAATTTCACAATATTGATGGGTTTAAATATATTATTTTTAATATTATATTGAAAGCACATTTATCTAAACTAATTATGTCACTACATTTCAGTACTTTGTTAAAAGTAGTGATAGAAATGGCAGTTATATAGTACAAGGACTATAAATCTGTCTCCATTTACCAACATGTCCATGTTTGAACTAAAAGATATTACATGTCCACTTTTGGACTGGTACGCATGTAATATTTAGGAAATTAAATCAGAGGGTAATTATAGGCCCGGTCCGTGTCACAGAGTAGAAGGAGTGACATCCTGAGTGCATGTGATGGAAGCAGTTGTTAATTGGAGGAACGTTTAGACAGGCAATTTGTATGTGCACGCTTCTAGTTCTGGCAGTTCTGGGACATCATCGATATCATCGATGTTTGATAATACTGATTTCTCGTATGCTTGCTACAACATGTAACTATTCAGTGTTTCTACTGTTGGTATGATTTTTATGAAGAAATCAGTTGGGTAAATACCTTCTAAGTTGGTTCCTTGAATAAGTTTTCTTGATCCATTGTGCAATGAATACTTTAGTGCAATGTTCTAGTTACTACTACATGCAGCCAAAAGGATCTAAATGAAAACTCCAGTAACTTTTCGCATCGACAATTATAACCAAAAAATTATTCATTGTATTGTACCAAATTCTTGAAAGTTAGCTCTCAAAGGACCAACCCACCGTGAAGGACCTAGTTTGGACCATGTATAGATGGACCAGCTTTTCTGAGAAAGAAATCTTCAATGAGCTTGACTTTCAGAATCATTTGATCATGTTAAGATCAAGATAGAGCATAGTCATTGTAGCACAGACAGTGTTTGATGATCATGACTGACACAATGATTCAAGAAACTAAATGTAGATTGTCGAGCCACAGAAAGGCACAGAGTCACATAAAGGGTGTCCATTGATTCGAGAGCTTCTTATATAACATGACAGTTGTAAGTCCAATAATTTGCACTTCCTTATAACCATAGTGCTTAGAGGATTTTGAATATCTGGTGCCTTTTCCACTCTGACATATTGTGTTTTAACATTCACTGCCCTTGCTTTATGACCATCATAGCTCTAAATTATCTAAAAAAATCTGGCACCTGCTATGACATTGGTGTTATATCTAATATTGACTAACAACATAGTGTTATGAGAGACTAGATATCTGGGCCTGAAGTTTCTTTCTGAGCTTTGGAGATCTGGTGGTTTTGTGACATTGGTGTTCAAAGATTGACCAAAAACACAGCACTTTAATTAACAGACTGGGCCTGAATTTTCTTTCCTAGCTTTGGATAGGTGTAGGCTGGGCTTTTGTGACCTTATAGAGTTCTAAGATTGACTAACAACATAGCGCTTTAAGAGACTTTAAATCTTGGCCTGAATTTCATTTCTAGCACTGGAAATCTGGTGCCTGAGATTTTGTGACCGTACTGTTCTAAGATTGTCAGACGTGCATGACATCAACCAAACATGCCTTATGGCTATCACAGAAGTGAGAGAGATTTGAAAATCAGCCAATAGGTATATCTGCTCCTGCGACAGTAGTGTGCTGCACACACAGGGGGTGATGTCATTAGCGTGGCTGATGTACGTAATACAAGGCAGTCGTTAACTGCGCAGAGCAACCAGATCTCTCTAACCCTGGAAGTCTGCCATCTGACAAGTTACAACACTAGTGAAACCAAATCCCACTCACTCTCATTATTTAGCAACAACATACCCCTGACTCCACGAATTGTGATCATTGTTTGTTTTTAGGATTTTTAAAATAGTCCTAGTGGAAGAAAATATTTGGAGGCATGTATGACTCCTGCAGCTTACTGATTACAGTTTCTCTGTTATTCTCCCCAGAAACAAGTCATTCCTGGTGGTGAAACTACTGAAATTATTTCAAATAGCATGTTCATAGACAAATATAAGTCCTTCCTTTAATATGGTACTTCATGTCAAACAGAGCATTGACTCTGTAGCTTTTAATAATTAATAATCTACGGTTGAAGACTTTCGAATGAAATAGTAGGTTTATAACATGCAATAATAATTTGCTTGTCAATGTGAACTTTTAACAAAATATGATTTTGCATGGAGCAAAATGTTTTCTATAAAAATTTTAATTCATTGATTTCCCTACATTTCATTGAATGATCTATGGAGGCGAGGTGTCGAGTAAAATTAGTACATATTGGCTACATGAAATTAATGTCCATGGATAACTGAAAATCAATAACCCTAGAATTATTTACGTCATTTACAACTCATGAAGCAGTAAACATACGCTCAAAAACTCCCATTTCAATGGACATGAGCAAATAAATATAAATAAATTGAGGGGGAAAAAAGAAGAAAAGTAATTAATTCTGATAGCTTAAACATATAAAGTCAGGTGTAACAGTAAATTCTCCTTCACAACAAGACATTAACAGCATTTAAAACTGTTATTAGAAGTTAACTGACGCAATCATGGTAAAAACAGATAGAATCTGGTCTGGTAAACAGTGTAACTGTTTAGTCTACATGTACCCTGCTGCATAGCCTGTGTTCCCACTGTATATATGCCAGCAGGCAACTGCAACAGGAAACTGCAACATGCCTAAACAACAAAATTGTTGATGATAACGTTTCTCAATCTCACACTCCTCCACAGACAAACTGATGCTCAGACATCTTCAATACAAGAACTTGCTGAAGAACCTACTTCTTTAAAATGGCTCTTAAATTTGAACTCGTTTGACTCTGTGTTTTAATGATGTATGCAGCATCGTTGAATCAGGGACGGAAACTTGGCTCTATACAACCTAATCGTTACGTATACCTTAAAGGAGGATAAAATTAGTTTATTAATGTGTCCATCCATCTATACATCAGCGGGCACACAGTTTTAAACATGACCTACGTGGAACGTTTTGAAAAGTAAGATTTTTTAAACTTTTTTTTATTGAAAACATACACACAATATAAGTAATGAAGAAGTTGTTATGCAGAAATCCACTGCCCTTTGAAGATTTGATGATCTATCTGGACAAGAATGTCGGGAAAGAAATCACACGTTCATGTCCAAGTCATCTATGGATGGTCAATTAAGCTACTTCCTCACCAAGAGAATCATACATAAAAGTTTCTCTGAGGACTACAACTACCATTTGCCAGATTTTGAATCAGTGCAAATGCCAGCTACAGGGATTTTGGGATCTGTTGGAATGTCTGCATATCCTGCAAAGGTTCTTTTATAAAAAATATGTTGTTGGTAAATTATCCTGTATGAAATATATAAAGAATCTTTATATATTATTAATTATTTTGAATGATCCCAATACTTTTGGTGAAAATGTTACGGTGAATTCTAAAGGAATGTATAATTTCATACAGAAATCTTTCCCTGGAGTGTTAACTGCTGCAAGCAGTACACCTAAAACTGGGAATAAATTGATAAATTTGCCTAGCACTGACCAGACTTTGGAAATATATTGCCCAGTTGACGCAGTTCTTTCCTCTCAACATTAGTATGGCACTAAAGTTTCCAAAAGATTACTTTAACTTATGTTACAGAGCATAATTTTCTCAACTGGGTATATTCATGTATTTGCTGCAATTTAAGATTTATTTTCAGATAATTCAGACTTAAATTAGATATCATTTACTGGTTCTCCATAAAATGAGAAAAGGTTAAATTGAAAGATTTATGTTTGACTCTGCTAGACAAATATCCTAGCCCTTACTGATAAATTCTGTAATTGAACCTCATTTGAGAGTTATCAGATATGAAGTCAGTTATTTAATAAGGAAATGATTTACTTTCCAGATACAGACACATAGGGTGATACTGATACTATATAACGAGATGATTTAAGAAGGCGTACTCTTATACTGTATATTGCTAATAACATCCTTACAACTTATTCTATGATTAGAAATATATGCAAAATAAAGACAAATGGATAAGGAAATACTTCCATTTTATGTTCATCATCAGATAAATGCATTTACAATTTAAAAAGAGAGATGAAAAATGCCTTTAGCTTTTCTTTGTGTACATGGGTTAGTGCATTTGGCTTCAGATCAAGAGGTCTGTGGTTTGAATTCCACCAGAGGCTCGGCAACTTTGTCTCTGGTAGAGAACTGTTTACAAGCAGTTAGGTTTGAATGCAATACTACATTGAATTTCATTGCAGTACCATCCATGGTTTGGTAGTTCCAGCTGATACTAACAAATTTCACCACAATGCATAGCCACCATGGTGTTGCAGGCTTTCTCCCTGCAATAACACTAGCAGCAGTGACATAAGTGAAACACTCATGAACCTGATATCACCTCACCTCTTTTTGTTCCCCATTCTGAGAGTTCTTTAAATGTATTTGATTGTGATAAGTTAATCTGAGTTTATGCACTTACGCTATTGATGAAATCCTTAGTAACAGGTGGGGAATAGATTTTTTTATATCATCCAATGATTCAATAGCATAATTGTAACAATGGGCATGTCCCCTTTAATCTTTGTTTGACAAATGGTGAACAGTCCCTTTTAGGGATTCCTTTCTAACAAACACAGGAAGTATGTTAGCCGAGGAAGGAAGGAAGGAAGGAAATCCTGGAACTCTTCTGGAAGTGTTAATCAAGTGAATCCTGTCAAAAGGTGATATTTAAAAACATCATGACAGGAGGAAGGTAATAACAAAAACAGATTTCCTATTTTATGAAATATGTCATTATATACATAACCCTTTCCTCCATCTTCCAGATCCTAAAGAAATGCATTGTTTCAGAAGACCTTTTGCATTTTGCTGAAGTTTCAATAATCAGAAACTTGTACTCTAACATGAGATGTACAAGGGACTGAAGATTGTCATTGTTTTATGACCCAAGAATGGAGCTTTGTGCTTTAGTCACCCAGCTGACAAATGTCTACATAAGTCAGAAAATAGTTGACAATCAAATGGACCTTTAACCTTCAATTTTCCGGCGGCAATTATATCATAATTTATATTGTTATACTGATAATCATTAAACTAGCGACTGAATATTTTACCAGTATTTGTACTTTTTAAAACTTGTGCCTTGCCATTTATGCTTTTTTAAAGTCACCATGCCTAACTAGTGCGCTACATTTTGCACTAAAGGTGTGTTAAAGTTAAGCTTGCGTGTCACAAGGATTATACATCATGAAGTAGCCTTTGAGTTCTTGGAAGTTTTATTTCACAAACATTTCAAGACATCTTTGACACACATAAACGGTAGAAGACAAGTGTTATTGCCAGTGAAACACGATACTGGTACACACAAAAGCACCTAGTTCGCTTGTCTGTTAAGACTGCAAGGTACTGGTACAAGGTTTGTGTGGTTTTGCTCCATTTCAACTGGTGTAAACTTGTACAGACCAACCAGAGAAGAATGTGCAGAATCTGCTGGGGGGTTCAAGGGCAGCAGAAAGTGAAACTTGGGACATGGCACCAAGGTTTGGCATCGTGTCAGTACAGCATAGTCACTGAGAAATATTCTATTTCACAGACGTTTATTTTCTGCATTTGGTTCTTTTCATGCCAGAAGGTCTCTTCAAGCATAGTAACAATGTACTTTTATTCAATGTTTATGCTATTTCAAAATGGTTTCCCCATGGTTGGAAAGAAACATCCCTCAAAACACAGAGGAAATAATTCTTAAAATTTACCTCCCTCCCAAAACTTCGAAAGGTGTGCCTATTCAAAAGAAGCCTCTAAAGAAAAGGAAGTCTACCACACCAGAAGGAGTGAAGCAAAACCTATCTCCCTCCCCAAGTACAGTGGCAATGTTCCTAAGAATTTTCCCATGGTGTAACAAGATCTGGCTCTGCCTGGTGACAATATTCTGGCAGGCCAAGGTTCCCAAGGGGATGGATGCATCTCTCCACCACCCCTCCCTCCTTCCCTCCACCCCCTCCCTCCTTCCATCCCCCTATCTTTTATCAGTTTACTACCCTTCCAGATATATATACAGGGGATTGATGTAGTCCTTCAGCTTTTATTCTCTATTCCTACTCTTACTTGGAAATTAAATAGGAAAGATTTATCCCTTGTTCTTTTTTTTATTGGTTACTGCAGAACATTTTCTAAACACTTAATTACCCTATTTATACAATAGTGTAGGTTCTTTTCCCCAAGTAAACAAATCCTGTTCATAAACTATCAAAAAAAGCACAAATGCATTAAAAGCATAAGCAAAAGATCTCGAAGGGTCTCAGCAAATTTAATGTCCACCTCTTGACATTTGATAATTTGATTTTGAAAAATTATTTAGTCTATAAAAGGTGAAAATATGTTATTTCTAAAGATCTTATAAATGAATATTTGTTAAATTGTAGAATATGTGTTTTATGTTGTACATCATCCACTTCATAAGCCATGCAACACGACCCAATGTTAGTTTAAAAAACACCATCTCCCCTCTCTGGAATAAAGAAAAGCAAACAGAAATGTTTCTTTCACTAATAAGTAGATGTTCTCTCAGATGTTTGGCTTTCCCAGCCAGCAAGCTTATGAAAGCATTATTGTAGTTCTCAAGTAGTCACAGAATTGAATCACATTTCACAGAACTGGGGAAGCAGATCTTCACAAATATTGTTCATGTACCCACACTTAGTAACACACACATCAAAACATCCTGCTATCCAGCTCAACTGTTCAATCAGACACTTCTCTAGGTCAGATGTATATATTTGTACAGAATTAGGATCAAGCATTACTTCTTTCTTGTCTCTTGCATAAAAGTCCATGTTCATTCAGATACAAACTTTCTTATAGTATTAGACCTTAGAGAAATGTGATACCCTGAAAATAGAGCCATTGGCTCTGTAGCACATCAGGCTTGATAAAAATAAAAGCAGGTCAAGCTTTCAGTCAATATGATTCCGATTTCTCTGAAAATCTTTTCAAATATTGAATAACGTACAGCATTTTCCTCAATATGAATATGTACGAAGTGTCAGCTAATCTCAGTGAAAGGTTAATCCTTCACAAAGAAATAGTCATGAAAATGTTTTCTATATACAAACAAATATAATAGAGTGTTCAGTAACCAAATCAAAATCCCTTTTCAACAATTAATATTTTCAAAACAAACAAGAAACATATGTATGTTTCCAATTATCAGAAATGTAGTTAAGTGTTCAAATCAAACCTTTCACTTCTTTCCAATCTACTAGCAAGGTCTGCCTCATGCAGTCCAAAGAACAAGGAAAATGTATAAACAAGATCAAAGGAGAAGCAGTGGTCAAACAGGGACTAATTACTTGTAAATGAGACTGTCCATCAAGCTGGGGGGACTGCCATCAGAAGTACGGCTTCATTCCAGCCCTGATAGGATGTTCCTGATTACTTGAGAACACTTTCATTACCAGGAGGTCAGCACATACCAACATGCTTCTATTATCTCAACAATCTGGGGATTATGCAGCATTAGATCTCACAGATCAAGAGCGTCCATAGCTTATGCATGTAAAGGGAATGTCCTAATCTGGACTGTAATGGTCAAGGTGCCTAAATTGGATATCAAGTGTGTCCATACCTTATGCATGCAGAGATTATCTCTATATCTTGGGTGCAATGATCATGGTGTTTTAATTGGATATCAAGATCTCATAGATCAAGTGTGTCCATAGCTTCTGTATGTAAAGGGAATGTCCAGATCTGGACTGCTGTGATCATGGTGCTTAAATTGGATATCAAGATCTCAGAGATTACTGCATACATGACCCTTTAATTGAACAATTCCATAGTGTACACGGGTGTGAAGATCTTGGAAATTTGGGCAAATTTTCTTTTGTGGATAAAAGTTATCAAAAAATGATTAATTCAAAGCAGGAGTTAAAAACAGTGTCAATAAGTCATTGACTTACAGCAACTTTTTGTACTAAGTCACTGAGCTCTGTAGGAAAGTCAAGCCAATTTGGTTTTTTTTTTTTAATTTAATTTTGGGGTGAGACAAGGTAAGACTTACAGATACTTGACACTTGAAAATATGCTTCATTTGAAACATATATCTTTTGATTTTATTTTGGAGGCTGTATAATTTGTTTCCTGATATCATAAAAGGAAAACAAGAAACAGCTAGTGAAACTATTCCTCGATGCTACAAGTGTTATGAACGTTACTACTTTTGATAATTAAAACCCTGGATCATTTTGTTATCCTCAAGTAGATTTTTGAAATGTTTTATATTGCTTGGTGGAAGAGTTCGTAAAGATAGAATAATATCTGAGTTACCTCCCCTGACTGAATGGCAATACCCCTGTCAACGTGTACACTTCCTTTTGCAAACTCAACTGCCCATGTACCCCATCAAACATCAATCCACTTTGCCCTTTCAAGATCACAGCGGAGGACAATTACAAATGTTACTAAGGACATAATTAAAACTGGGTCCAACTCCACGGTGGATGTAGGAACACAGACAAACAGTTAGTACATGCTAGATTGAAGGTTGGAGCTGTTATACCATTGATGCCTCCACTAGCTTGAGTACACATCATTGCAAAAATCTTTCAGGGTGGCAGTTAAAATATTGACTCCATCACTTGGAGCACCTCTCCATCAAATGGAGAAGTTAGATATTGAAGCAAGATCCGTGATTGATCTCTGTAGAGTCTGATTGTGAGTTTCTGAGATGATGGTACCATTGAGAGTGTAGACTCTGGTGTTTAGAAAGCAGTCCTGATTGTCAATTCATTCATAATTAGATACTGTGAGTTTTGATAAAGAACACACCCTGGTGCTTTATAAAGTAGACCGACAGTCCATGACTGTATATTATCAAGGAGCCGTTAAACAGACTGGAATTTTCATTTCATTTCTATAGCCCAAGAAAAGAGACTATATGTCATAGACTCCATTTGAGTCTTGTACACTGATTGGGACATTTTTAGACAATAAAGATGCATCATGGATATCTCTTTTGTGGTAAATTGTGATTTGAGAGATGAATTGATTACCGTACCTCCAAATCCTTAATGAAACTAATTCTTTACAGCTAAAGCCAGACAGTATTAAACAGAAACAATGAGGTACTAAAACAAATATATAAGACGTAAAACTAAACTAAAGTGAAAAGTAATAACAAACTGAAGTGAATAAAAACACATATAAAAGCCAACTAAACTAAAATGAGAATTCATATTCAGGTCTTTAACAACCAAATCAGACCGAAGTTATTAACAGGAATGAGACTTCCCAGTTCTGAATCATGAAGCCAGAAGAGGTTTACAGGAGGAATTATTTCGATAAATTGAGTCTATAAAATCAATCCCATTCAAAATGAAAAGTTATCAGCGTTAAATTATGATTTCAGAGTACTAAATCAATCATGTTATAACAGACAAACATTCTGAAATGTAAAGCGATGAAACCAAACAAGCTCATGACCGCAGAAGCAGACCAAAGTGAGAATGGGTTTACAGGTGGATATCAGCTTCATGCCGTAGCATAATCACACCTTTAACAGTGTCCTAGTCAGTGCCTTGCAAGTATCAGGGACAAGATTAATCCATTGAATACATAGGACAGAGAAATCAGCTCCCATCTTTCCTGCACAGCCACAGAGAGTTCAATCAATGTCTCAACAGTTCCAAAACAAACCTCTTTTGAAGAAGAAGTGAATTAGAACTGGTAAGTTTCACATTCATTATGACTTAATCAAATTTACTCAAGGCTTTGCTCATTGATTTCTCCAACATGGTGGTTGGCCTTGTTGATCAGGAATCAGTTGACTTTGGTAGGCTGAATCAAGACAATGGGGGTTTAAGTGCAACAGTTATGGGGCAAATTACGCATTTCTAACATCAATCTCTTGATAGACAAAAGTACATTTTATTGAAAATGTCAGGTTGAAGGTATCAAGGATGTTTTCAGTGTTAAAGTTCGAAAGAAAAAGTTTTCTTTCACATCATGATCAATCTTTGAATAGACGTAAGTTTATTTTTCGGAAATTTCAGTGTGAATCTGACAATGGGGTTTTCAATGAAAAGTTATTAACTATGAATCATATTTCTTTTCACTTCAATCTTTTGAAAGACAGATATCTAACTTGAAATTTGTTACATGAATTTGAAAAACAACTAAAATTGTTAAGGTTGTTTGCTCTTCATGAAGTTTGAGTTGTTCAACAAAACAGCATCATATACCATGAAGAATAGAGACAATTTTATGGATATGCAACTTCTTTTCTTTGAAGGCGATGTTTCGACACAGGTTCTATTGTCTTTGTCAAGCAGTTTACAAGTAACTAATTGCTTGACAACCACCTATGTCGAATCGTTGCCTTCAAATAATAAAGAAGTTGTATATCCATAAAATTGTCCCTATTCTTAATCACAACTTCTAGAATGCCCATCAAAGAAAACATATACCGTATTTCCTTAAGTCAGTGTTCAGGCTCTTATCAATTTAGCCGTCCCTCAGACCCAGCGCTAAACAATAGATCTGGAGATCTGGATTACTGGAGACCCTCTTGCTCTTGTTTCCTTGGATAATTGCCTTACACCAAGTGTCTGGAGGCCCAGCCCTTGGATAACCAACACATATATATTAAACCTGTATATACATACATGTTACAAGCAATATTTGTAAATGCCATATAATGATGTACATGCTTACATGGAATCTATCCTTACTTATTTACAAATATACGCTCAAAGCACTGAACATGAAAAGACTTAAAGCATAAAGCGAGTGTTCCAACTTCCAGGGAGCTTTATAGTGACTGTTCATTAATAAACATGTTCCCTTTCAGTAAAACCATCTGTCAGGGGCATTATGGGATCAGGCGTTACTACCTTTTAAACCCGCACTCACAGCCACTGAGAAGCTGTCAGAGGCTAGTTTCTTTAACATAAACATATTTGGCTAAAACTTCTGTATTTCCTGTAGTTCCTGATAATGCATCTTGAATTGTCGCATATGTTTAGTGTATCACTCTCCGCACGGTTATTAGCTAAGACCACTGAGAGCATTGGGTCAGGAGCACACAGGGTCTGTCAACCAGTAATGACATTGAATCAACACACCGTGGAAACAGCTATGTGGTCAAAAAAGTACCAAAAATGACAAAATCGCAATCGGACATTAGTTTTAATATATTAATAAACTATTTTATTTTGCGAGAATGTTTCAAAACCGTTGTTCATGTACTGTCACACCTATGCTGCCTATACAGGACAAGAACTGTTTATAGTGAATGTCAACGTACAGACATAGTCTAATAAATAGCATATCTCCTTATCTCTGGTCTGTCGTCAATGTGTCAACTAATTAAGGTCTGTGCCTTCTCACAAGGGCTATAGAAAATTTTCATCCCGGATGAAGAAGTGCGGGTTTAATCCCTTCTTCTTCCCTATGGGATAAATGTTTATATTCCACACGGAGTGTAACCAAATGTTATCTTAATGTCTTATCTTGTACATCATCATATTCTGTAGGTCTTGTTTATATTTATTGAAAATTTATAGAATGATGTTTCATAATCATCAAGAAATATAAGATGGCTTAGATCTATCAACAGTGTTGTTATATGCAATATTTCACCACATCAACAACACACACTCTGCTTAAGATATTATACAAACTATTCTAAACACATCATTTAAAAGCAATTAAGTGTTATGAGAGGTTTACAGTTTCTATTTAGAAGCTTTGAGGTCTGTTCTCAAGAAACATATTTTCAGCAATAGGAAATATTTGTGAAAGGCAGCCCCACTTAAAGAAATCAATTAGTTGAACATAAACTTCAACAACCTATTTTCAACAAATTAGCACTTACAGGGACAACAACTTAGCTATTTGTTATGCAAAGTACATTTGAGTAGAGTATTTGTGCGTTTGAACATTCTTAATTGTTTTTATTCCTCATGAAAATAATATCTGTAGCAATATGGATCACAAAGTTTGTATTAATCATGCATTAAGTACAATCAAAGCAAAAACAGAAATATTCTCTCAAATATTGTTTCAACAACAAATACCTCCCTTCAACCACATCAGAGTGATTCTACACTGTTGTGAGACTACAAATTGATCAATTGACTAAAATTGTATTTATGATTACTTTACATACTAATTTGATCTTTCAAAAGATTTGTTCAACTCAAGAGAGATGAAAAACAGAACTTCTCTTCCAATAAAATCAAAAAGTAAAAATATCAAATTTCAGTCTAACCATCTTATAGATGCAATACAAAGATGAAAAGAATCAAGGGGACATGTTGTTTTCTGGACATTTTGGGTTTGAATAAGAGAGGCTATTATTTCAGTCCCTCTTGAAAACTGATTTTATTTCATAAATCAGCAACCCCCACTCCACAATTGACCAATGAAAAGACAAGAAGAAAGAGCTTCTGGAAGCTACAAGCATCAGAATCTGTGATCTCCAGTTTTAGTATAGTTTATCAAAGACTTGAACGTTCCTGGAGATGCCACTTGTCGCAGGAATCATATTTCATAACCTTCTCTATATCACTGTGCATGGTGGGAAAAGTGTTCCTTCTTCTGAAAAAATGATTGACCTTATAAATCTTGATTTTAAAACCACTTTCTCTTTATAATGATCAACTCGGCCTACTGTTAGCCTCGTTAGTATAGTAATAGGGTGGTTTAAAGCTTTTGGAGAACCTACTTCTTTGGAGGAAAATCATGCTTCACTGGTTCAAATTAATGAATCTTGAATTTTTTTCTTTTCTCTTTTATGTGGTATAAAGTATTTTGGGCAACAATAAAATAATACATTGTTAATCTTACCTAATATGAAGAATAGAGACAATTTTATTCTTTGAAGGGGACCTTTCGACATCCCTGTAGATTCTAAAGTGTTTTTGAAAATTCTAATATGACAAATCAGACTTGAAAATATATTCTTCATTGGAATAAATCTAATTGTGCTAAAACACTGTTTGAATAGTAGAACATTGACATAATAGAACTCCTCAGAAAGCAAGAGATCTCATCATTACATATGTAGTTGGTCATTTACCAAAATGTCACTAGAGGAAAGCAGTAAGACACCATAATTATTTTATATTTCATGTTTCTTTATTACATTCAAGTTTTACTTTATTGGGCTTCCCTCCTTTGTTTAAAATTAAAAATCACCACAAAAGGTTAAAACTCAAACCACCATTAAAATGGTTCAAGATATAACAAATGGTTTCAAATGGAGATCATATGTCATCTGTTCCAAGCCTGGAGTTCCCACATTCTTTATTTTCCAAAGTGTAGAATTGTTTAAAGTTATGCATTACAGCATACCACTACTTCAGGAAGAATGCCGAGCCACGGCCTAAATCTTGAGCGGATATTGCGAACCAAATGGGACCGGACTTCCGAATGTCACACAGCTCTTGAATTCAAACACAAATCACTTTTTTTAGTTTTTCCATTCACGTATGACACCTTACTGTTACAAAAATGCTGCTGACTTTATAAAATTTTGAATGTGGATACAATTGTTCTTTTAAAACAATGACTTCTGAGAGTAGACAGAGTTGCAATCAAATATATTCACGATTCAGGCAGTTAGACATTTGATAAATATGAACGGCCAAAACAAGATTCTTTAAGTTGATGTTTGTTAAATGTGAAATGAAATAAATCTTCTATTTTGTATAATGCTGAGAAAATTTATTCTTATACTGAATGACAACTTACAATAGAAGTTTTATTTTTTATTCCTTTACATGAATGACAACTTACAACAGAGCTCTTATTTTTGTTCAACATGTATCATCAGACTTTTATGAAACATCTTACATAACATAACTTTTAAATTAGTCTAATGTGGATGCAATTGATAGAAAGATCGAACCAAACAACATAACAATCACCAGGTGGTTGCATTGAAAGCCATGTTAAATATATTACATAGAAATCGACAATCAAATCCCAGAGGATATCAAATGACTTTTACAAAACATCAATGACATCATATCACAGTTACATTTCAATTCTGTCCAATGTGGAAGCAGGGTCGATCTTGTATCAAATACACAACACCTTGCGGCAGAGAGAGTTACGTTAAAACTTGTTCAATATGTGCTCAATCGGAAGCATTGATACAGTATAACTCCCCCAAGTTACATAAACATCCTCTAGAGGTCCCCACAGAACACAAGGAAACCAATGGCGGTAGGGGAACCGGTGGAACAGAGTGATGCCAGGTGGTCTCTGCTTGCTAAATGGGTCACTAGAAACGGTGGCTTCCAGTTGCTTTTTACATCAAAATGCTTGTCACTGGAAATGGATATCCTTTTCTTGGTCTTCTAGTGTTCCTGTAGCCTGTCTCACTGTCTCCGGAAACAATTCCTTGTCTTACATTAGTTGTATATATTTGATAAGTTTGTCTTCAGTTCCTTATCACTTTAGCTGTTGAATCGATTGAAATAAAACCATTCTGAGCAATCAGATTACAGGAATCACGACTTTAACAAATGGATTTGCTTGTGGCCTGATCAGAAGTATGTCAGGATCAGTAGGTGAACATTTTATAAATATGCATGATGTACATTATATCTTAATAGGGAGACATTTTAAGACAGTCAAACATGGAGGTCCTCTTTCCCTGACATTGACACTTTGTAGGTACCTTGTAAAATCATGCTACACAATTAAGAAATTAAAAATAAATTTATACAATGATGAGACAAAGTTCATGTGACTCCATTTTAATTGCCGCAAAGTTAACCTGTAAGTCCCCTGAGTAGAGTGGGATAGGTTTGCTTTGGTTTGAATTTAGTTAAAAGGTCTCCTTTCACAAAGCACAGAGTCGGTATTAAATCATTAAACATATTGTAGTGTTAAAGAATCTTCGCAAAGGCTGTTTTGTGAAAGGAGCCAAAGGAAGACAGCATACAGGTCCCTCAAAGATTATTATTCATACAAATTCTGTAAGAGCCTGAGACAGAGTCTAGACTGAGGTATTTCACCAGCGTTGACTATGTGTGAGAGAGACAGTGTTCCAGGGTATTGCCACGGATCATTGGGATTCATGTCTCACTGATGGAACTGTCTGATAACAAGCCATTAATTTGTCAACTTTTGAAGTCCCTTGAAGGAACTCCAGAGTTTGATGTCTTACTCTGTTGTTTTTTCTCTCTAAACCAATTGAATATTGTACCTATGTACTCTAGAATGGTGAGGGAAACAAGATGACTATAACTCATACATGTTCTGCAAAATGAACAATTGATAATAATCCTTCCTTGGGACAAGAGATCTTTAACTACAACCTGTTGATTACGGACATTTCCCAGAAAGCGTTGCTTGTGTATCCCAAATTGCCTTTTTACAAGGACTGTTTATTATTTGGCAAATTTGGCCCATAAAAGAAACACAGACAATGTATTTTAGAATGACAAATTTGAAATGTATAAGAGCAAATGACAAACTTTATGAGATGCTGATTAACCTTCAGATAACCATAGAGACTAACAAGTTATTATGGAATACTTATCCAGAATTTGTAGCATTAAATAGTTTAATCTTCTCATAAATATATCAAAGGTACTTGATTCATCATAAACAGATGTCTTTTTAAAGCATTTTGGATGTGTCTTAGTTTTTATGTCTGTATTTCTGTCTCCAACATATATTACAAATACTGACATTAATTTGCTAGAAATATCATATAACATCATAACTGTCCACAAACTCCTTACCTCACTTTAAAAACATTAACCTTCCTACCCATTAAGTCCGCTACAGGAGCAACCCTGCCAGGAGTAGAGACCAATATTCTAACACTTAACTCTTAATTCCTCTTTTATAATCTCTACCATTCTATCCACAGAGGACCAATACAGGCAGAACCCTGCGGAGAGTTGGAACCACTGCTCCATACTACTCTTTTACAATCTTTAGCATCTCCTCTCCACAGAAGACGAGTGCAGAGGAACCCTGTGGGGAGGCAGACCACTAATCCAGCATGGAGCATGGCAATAAGCAATTACACAGTAATGTTCTGGTACAAGTGATCTCGGCGGGACCCAATCCCTGCCCATCCAGACAGAAGAGAGGGCAAGGATTTTCCCAGGCTCTAGTCAGGAGAGGTAAATTGGAAGCAGGCGACAGAGCTGTTTACACTGTCCCTTCATTAAATCCTGTCCTCTATCTGTCATCTCCCTTAGATTCCAAACATCCTGCTCTGATCCTGTTCCATGCTCCAAGATGGTCACTTGAGAAAGAATAAATAACTCTGGAGGACACCAGCCAGCCACATGCCCTGGCCCTGAACCCAGCTGTCATACTCTTTTAGGTTATAAATATATCTTGTTTGTACACTTGATTAGCAAGTAGCCTACATGGCATGCAATATACATGTCTTTGCTATATGGAATCTATATGAAGATAAAGAGACACTGACATTTAGTTCTGAATATGAATTAGCCTTCACCTTAGAATTATATGGACCTATTTCCTTCTTTTCAATAATGCGTTTAAATAAAACATTTTTCAAACTCTTACTTTCTAGACTTTGATTTTTCAGATGGCTATAGACTTGCTAAAGATGAATTCTACACTGTATACAAGGTTCCTTATAATAGTCATACCAGTAGTTCAAGACCTGAACGGTACCTACTACTACTGCGATAATATTCTGTGAATAGCTGTCATTACTCCCTTACCAAACCCTATATTGACCATACTCTTAGAATCCTGCACTTCAGTATTCTAACAGCTATGAGTATTACGCAGTGATTTCATGTTACTTTTCTTACAAAATTGTATAACGAAATGAGACATGAACTAGAGACCCAAATATAAGCTATACATTATACAGTGATTTCATTATCCCAAGTTACTTAACCTTCAGAATTTTGTAACAATATGAGAACAAAATTATTCTATCATATTTGACATGAACTAGAGCCACAAATATACTACATATAGGTATTTAATGTATGGATTTGTGAGACTCATGATGAAAATTATATGATAAACAGACAAATGCATATGTCTTTGGATTTTTCTTCTTCAAATCGAAATATGTCTATGCATACTTCCACAAATAGAAATAATTCTCACATAGAGAATGACATTGTTGATAACAAAACCAGACACTGTATGAAAAACAGCTTTATAATGTGATTCTACAAACGTCAAAAACATATTTCCCTAGAACTAACAGGTCTCCAAAGAATTCATTTATGCAGTCTGTACCCTTCATCAGATTCAATCCCCACAGAACTTTCTCAATCATTCCTTTCTTTAAAGTCTTCATTGTTGGAGAGTTGGTAAATCGGTCAAAGGAGAGACATGTCTGGCACAAACCGAGCATGGACAGAAGATATTGGATCACGAGAGAATGCAGCAATATATGTCTGCTGTCTGTAACTGGCACCAGTGTACGTTAGACCATTTGGGAATAAGTATGTAGATCAGTGGGGTTGGACCACAAGAGAACTAACAAACCTATAATAACTCTTCATAAGGGAGTACCATCTGAAACGGATAATAGAGTGTTCTTCGGTTCAATGGAAGTCTAAGATATATGATATGGTATATTGTTGACCACTATAGAATGAATGTGAGTTTGACAATTACTCTAGTGTGTGACTACTTGGGAATAATAGATACATTATCGTGTATATTTTGTGGACTCTGGTCAGTTCCATACAGCACCATTTGAATAGTAGAACAGATTTATGAAGGTGCCCATATGACAATACCCCTATGAAAGATCTAAACCCCAAGAGATGTATGTATGTACCGGGTATGTATGTATGTTAAGTACATTGTGAACTTTTGACTATGATTACAGATACTAACCACTTAGAAAAAAATACATAGATCTAATGTACATTTTGTAGACTTTGGTCAGTGGTACATTTTTGCCTTAATGATATTTCTTCTTTGACAGGCATTTTAGAAGCTGGTGATAACATTGATAATGTAGCTAGTATCTGCATCGAGACACTGCACTCATAGCAATAAAGAAGTTGACTATCCATAGAACCTGTTCTCATTAATGATATTGACTCAAAAAAAAAAAGATATGTATATCAATATTGGTTGGACAGATACAGTAAACTGTAAAAGCATAAGTTCAGTATATTTTGCAGGACAATGGGCAAGATAATAAGCATGTGGTCCTTGTATATTTGGTAGAGTTTTAACAATGGTAATAGTTTCATGACATCAACAAAGGAATTTGACAAATTTGACGATTGGAAAATAAATATAATACATAGCTTATTGAATGCACAAGAATAACTGTTAGGCACCAGAGAATTTCAGTTAGCACACCTATTTGGTCCACCACTTGCAGGTAAATAAGAATTGTTGACCTTTACAGAATCAACTTATGTCAAATAGATGGTGTTGACACCAAATAATCCACACATAATTTACAAAATAAAACATTCCAACTGCTTAATTTTATCCGGCAGACAGAGACAGAAGCCCCTGACAGATGTCTTTAGTTGTTGTGTCTCAAAGGGGTCTAATCCAGACACCTGGTTTAGACATATTTGGAAAACAATGTCACAACCTTTGAACATGTTTGGAATTCAAGACAATTTTGGCTGGTGTGAAATTGGTGGGTGCGGGAAGGTTAAAAATGCTCTAAATGAAATATATCAAAACTTTTTTTCTGAAGATTCAATTAAAAGAATTATTTGTCAGAATATTAATGTTATAGTTAATTTTATTTTCATTTTAACGATGTTAAGCACTTCATGTTTTTATTCATACCTACATTAAATCTTACAATCTCTGATACAACATAGTCTGTCATTCAGATCCCTAAAGTTTTAAAGAGCCGAGGCAAGTCTACAGAGCTCAGTATGAACACATCTCAGAGGATCCTTTTTATTTTATTTTATTTTTTTTAAATTTTAAAATTTAACCAAAAATTCATTTCAGAGGCTAAATGTTAGGCTAACAACAACGCTGCTCTTCTCAAACCATATGGCACCAATACCATGTGAGGGTGGGATGGTCACCACTCCATGGAGAAAGTATCTCCAAACACTCTGGTCTTGTTTATGAAGGATTGTAAACTAATTCTGATCCTCAGTTTGTTATCACAGACACCTGTAAATAAGGAGAAGAAGCTACATAACGAGATTCAGGTGTGCTTAGAGTTCCAGCCTTGTAGGAACATCTGAGTGTCGTAAAGAACTGAAGGAGATACTAAACGGATGCATGTTGCACGTTACAGAGTAAACACTGGTTAATTGGTTCTCGTTCAATGTGGCGGTCCTGTGGTTTTGATCATTTATACTATCCAAAGAGTATCATTTGATCAAAATTGATATCACATTTTTTGAGTATCCTGAGGAAATGGAGATGCTAAATGGATGCATGTTGTAGTGTTATAGGATTAACACTGGTTAAATTGGTCCTTTATCACACATGGTATTGATGTCTTCAAACATTATCCTTCTTCTTTCATCATTGCACTATTCCAGAATATTTCAACATGTCATAATCTCTTCAAGCTTTATCACCAAATAAATTCAAATTTGTTTTTAATATCCGCAAATAAAATACCAATGGATGCATTAATTTCCAAGGACAATTCATTATGTTAACAAAGTTTTACTCTTTATAAATCAATTTATTACAAAACTAATTTATAATTATAACTGAAGACATAATCTGAACTTGGGGGAAAATATGTATTCAAATTAATGACTTGTCTTACACTCAGACTCTGAAAAAAGTATTTATTCTGAAAATATCACCATTTTATCAAATATCGAAAAGGAGACTGTAAAAAGAGGCTCCTTTTCAATATTTTTTGTCAATTGTCTAAGTGTTAGACTATGTAATGACTGCCTCAAAGAGTTAATGTTCACGTCACGTTTCTGTGGAAAGCAGGAAAACTATAATTCAGATATAGGTTAATCCATATAAGGAATGGACATGATGACTTCCATATACCCCTGACTACATGATTAACTTCTATGTTTGGATCTTGCTTTTTACCTTCTGTGTATGGACTTATCGTAAATCTTTCTTGTGATCATAGATGAAGAAATTTATTTATAGATAATAATCTACTTATTTAACTCCATTAGCTTTATTAACTTATCACTTAATTTTCATGTAAATGCTGAATACATAAATATAGTTATTAATATGCTCAATAAGTATATTTAACACACATGCATGAAATAGACAAGCAACTCTAAATATTTAAAAATTTTTATAGAAATTAAGAAGAATATGAATTAGCTCTGTTTCAAAGAACTATAAACGCTAGCAACATAAACAATCTTATCCATTTTCTTTGATGAGATGAAACTCCTTGACACATCCAACTCAATAATACAGATCTAATCCAGTTGAAGAGAACATCTATGGTATCACTGAGAGCCTCTCATGGTGGCCGTCCAGTGAAGGGCTCTCTCTGATTGGATATGTCATCATGCTAAGTGGGAGATAATTTGATGACTTGATCACAACAACTGGTCGTCACATCAGACCTTTCATCACAGTAACATTATCCCTGATCTGGTTTGTGGCTTTCTTCCCCACTTTTCCTCCCCATCTCTGACTTGACCCCCACAGAGCACTGATTGATGGCCCCCTCTGATTCTGTGTGAGCATCTTGATTCACTGTCATCTTCATTGTCATGGCTCTGTTTTTTCTATCCATTGATTTCAGCAGTTATCTTCAGAATTAGGATGATGATACATTACAATTCACCCGATAAAGCTGTAAGCATATACTACGAAACGTGTATGTTTTCCAAAGTATTCCACTTCTTACAGATTTCTCTACTTCATTGTTTCATATAACTCATTTATATTCATTTGATAGCCCAAATTTCTTGTTTACTGTTCTGTTCATTGTTCATCTAACCTTGACATTGACGGTGCTGGTACATATTGTTTCACCACCTCATAACGCCACAGAGTTGATTTAACTGTATCATACTTGTGACACTGTTGAACATATTCGCACAGTTATATCTAGAAATCTACATTGATTCTGTTTCATTTCGTGTATTTTCACATTAAAGAAGTTGTTATCCAGAAAGTCTTCCTGTTATTTTTTTTAAATTAGTTGGTAATAATATAAATAATCATTGAGTAACATTATTATAACTTTTTAGTAAGTTTGACAATTTAAGTGGCAATATATATTCCATAACATTTTATCTACTTTATTGCATATCATTCTGACTGTTCAATATCGCCTGGCCCCCTAAAAAAAAAACTTTCATGATGAATTTTTTCTCTTTTTTCAGTGACTTACACTCCAGCTAACACATCCTTTCTCTTTAATCAAGAATGTGAGATGTATAGTACCACTGGACTAAAAAATCCAAAAGTAGTATTAAATACAAAGACCATTTTCCTTTTAAGAAGAACTGCTCTCTTGTACCTCCAAATCATTTGTTATTTATCTTTAATTGAAGGATTCGAATTCCGATGTCCCTCATCTCTGGTGATGACTAGCGGAAACATGGAGTGACCCAAGGGACTCAAGAACATTCTGATGCTCATCAGTAAATGAGAGTTAATTCCAAATGCTAACACAAGGAGGAGATAAGGAGATGAGATGCTGTCATGGTTTGTTGCTTCTGAGCTGAAAAAACATGGCTCTTCTCCCTTGATATAAAGACCACGGCCCTGGGGTAGGTTTCACCTTGTGGCAAAACAGAGTTGGGGAACTTGAGCCCTTACTCTACTTACACACCGCAGGATCCAGTGGTCCCATTGGTCTTATCTAATGAAATCTGAATGAAAGTGGAAGGGTCACAGAGATTGCTGTCTCTGGCCTGTCAGGGGTAATTCTTCATCATCTTTGAAACATTTTTACTAATTTATCCACTTTAACATTCCAAGTGTCAAGAAAGATTTGTAGGTAAATCTGGAACTCATTTTGAATCTAGGAGACTGAAAATGAGAGAGGGGTGGGGGACTTGGGAGGGAGAGAGATATGTTAGTTAATGAAAGTAATCCATATAAGACAAGAAATGTGACGTACGGACGGATGGACATACGTACAGACACCACTGAATACATAGTCCCCCGTTCCGCGTTGCGGCGAGGGACAAAAATGCATATACTTATTCAAGAGAAGAGGGGACTACCCTCATGTAATGAAAGTAATCCATATAAGAAAACTGAATTTCTACAAAGTAATAATCTCTATATAGAGCACTATGTCAAGTCTAGGACCACCAGTATTAAGGTCACCCAGTAAAGCTGACAGACTGAGAGAGTGGCCTGTCCATCGCATGTTCTGTGATGAAAGTAAGCAATATGTGTGAATGCATGAGTGACCACACAAGGCATGGTCCCAGTCAACAAATTCCCTTCTCTTCCAGCTGATTACACACAGGGCTCACCAAGTCACAACCCACTTTCATCACTTCACCCTCCAAACTCATCAACCGTGTCCAAAGTCCAAGCCCAGAACATGCGATCATGAAGTACTTACCTCTTGTAATATATCTATATCATGGAGTGGCATTTTCCCAAAAACTTGAAGATGAGTTACACTGATGAAATTTAGCACAAGTGCAGACCAATTATCAGGTCTTCAGAGTAAAAAATAACAACTTTGTTAACACACCCTTTGTACAAAGATACTTGACAGTATTGTTCTGAAAAACTATGACAAAATGTTTTTCCCCCATACCCGCCCATGCAAAGATTTTTGAAAGGGGGGACCCCCTCAACTCCCACCCCACCCCACCCCACCCCACCCCACCCCACCCCTGGATCCGCCACTGACATGAGTAGTAGTTTAACCCTTAAATTCATCAGAAATTGCCAACCATTCTGAACATTCTAACAAGAAAATTTAAAATGATTATTTAGAAGGTACATATCATTTGGTCCATGATTTGAACTTTTGATGAACTATGTGCAATTAAATTATTTGAATTTTTTCGTCTGTCTTCGCTTGTAAACTGGCTTGTGTAAACTCGCTCAAACTAGCACTGTCGGTAAATTGTAGTTGGTAAACATTGATTTTAAATTATGAACCATTTTATGCAAGTCAATGATAATCATTAATTGCTTTCGTGTTATGTTTAATAGTATGCAATAAATGACGAACCAACAAATAGCAATACTTTCTCAGTCTTTCTTCATAAAAAAATATTTACTTCCGGGTTCGTCTTTTTGGGTCAAAGATGAAATGTCCGACTGGCAAAAATTTGAATCTGCATCATCCCTCGACCTCCACCCCAACCCCCCCTCCCCTGGATACGCCACTGACATGAGTAGTGCTATGACACTGTTGTTTTATAGATTTTGATGACTTTGAAGGGAAATCATGCAATAATTTTGTTTATCAAGTTACTGTAAGTGGTTAAGCTGTCTGAAATCTAAGACTTCTTTAACCCTTAAATTCATCTGTTATATCAGAAATTGCCAACCATTCTGAAGTTAAGACATCTTCACTAACCTGAGGTTGGCATACTATCTAAATTCAATACATACATTAACAAGAAAAGCTTCATTAATAAGAGAGAATCGAAATCTAGGCCCATCAACTGGGGAAGAATCATGCAGCCAAGTGTTCAATCCATACTCAGAAATTGGTCATGCTGGGAGTCTAAATCGTCAACTTCAAAGAGTCCCACAAAACAGTGAGAAATCTTTCTAAACCGCATGCTAATCCCAGAGAGAGAATTCATTTCAGAATGTCAAGGATCTTGGAAGAATCATTCCATCAATTCGGACACAAAAAGACTACAGTGGTCAGTGCATGCAGGCTAATAGATACAGTTGCTTCGCCACAATGAGCTCTTTGACACCTGACGATGATATGGGGGAAGAGGTTATATAGCTTCAGTTCTGCAGCTAGAATGTTGATTGATCAGCTTGTTCATATATGCACAGCCATTCCTCAAGAACATCTCACTTCAATTTGTAGGTGACACAACAGAGTACACCCTCCAATCTCCCACTTCCATTATCACATCATCCATCTCCAATCTCCCAATATGAAACCTCCCACCTACAAATACCCATCTCAATCTTCCAAACCTCCAAACATCAACCTCCCTCCTCCAATCTCCCACCTCCTCCATCCCCCATCGCAACCCCCCCACCTCCAATCTCCCACTTCCATCCTCACATTTCCCATCGCCAACCTCCCACTTCCAACCTTCAACTTCAACTCCAACTCCTAGGTCTCCTCTAGGATATAAGAGATCATGAAGCAAGCATCTCATCTCGGACACGAAGGAAGGAGAGTTTAGTGGTCAGGGCATGTCTGGTGATTGATTATGTTGTTGATGTGCACAGCTTTTTCTCAAGACCTATCTCATCCCTCTTGTATTGGCTAAAGGATTGGTGTAAACAGATTTGCAGTTTCGCACCTAATGAACAGAACCTGATCTTGACAAAATGTTGTCGTGGAAACTGATCCTTAATTATCAGAGCTTGTACTGGTTGCACCACACATATGCACATGCACCCATGTTCAAGAGTTTGAGTGCTAGCTATCTCTCATCATGTCTTTTTAAATTGTCCAATGGTATAAACAGTGTTATACCATTCTGAGGGGGCAATATATAGGAATCATAACTCACAAACAATCCATGATTGGCCATTGGCGAAAGGTTACCCTGAAAGTTTCTGGGACCTATAGGTGAAAGGACATAATATTGTTATTATTAGCAATGAGCTTCAGTTATCAAATATGTGTACAGAACGCTAAATCCAAACTTTGATTGAATTCAAATTATCTTTCTTTAAAAAATAACCGTGGCATAAACATTTGAACGGAATCCAACTTTTTAACAATGATCTGGATAATTCCTCCTTTCAAAACAATAAAGATTTCATAAAACACAATTGATCCAGTTTTATTTATTCATGAACTGTTTTCAATCCAAAGTTAACACATTTTTCTTTTCTTAAAATTCACACAAACACAAGTTTAGTTTTGGCTTACATGCAAACAGCATCTTGATGAATTGTTCTTTAACATGCTGATATATGCATGGTGCACAGACAAATATTGTTTATTCTCAAATTCCATGGTGTGTGGGAAGTACATAAAAAGAACACATTAGTTTCAGTGTTAGTATAGGCAATATTTCTACAATAATAGGAATAACCAATTCAAGCGCAGTCAAGTGTCGTGAAGAGACAGAGGAGAGCTATGATCGTGGGTTGAAGGAGCAGAAGTCAGCCATTGATTAAACCTTCCTTTATGATATGTGTCTTTGCAAGCCCTCAATTTCTCCCATATCTTCAGACTTGTGTCTAATTACGTTTTTTTCCCTCACTATAAGTGTCGCTTCTTGAGCAATTTGTCACAATCATCTCCCCACCAGATTCATTTGTGTCTCCTCCACAACATCCATCATCCCTGACTACCTCCCGCGCTGAAATATTGCAGTGGTCTCTGTCTTCCCTGTGTTGCCAAAACAAACATCACAAGAAGCCAGATTCAGGATTCTGTGCTCTGGAATCTTCAGTGTAAACCCAACACTGTACCCACTCAGGAGTAAATGAATGTCAGAACATTATAATTACATTTTCAAATTTTCATAACAAACATCACAAGTGATCAAAGATGTTTGTGTTAAAACAGTAATTTTTAATTTATATGATATCAATATTCTTTTTAGTGTGACTTTCTCATACAGATCGAGTCAAACAATTTTAAACATGGAAACTGAAATTCAAACTATGAACTAAAAAATTACATTTTTAAAAATTTGAATATATTTCAGAGGAATTTTGTGCACAAGATTAGAAAACTTGCGTCTAGACGTCATCTCCAGTTGCCAACAAAATTATTTGTTCATGAATATCAGAAGGAGATTCTTTAAATAAAACATCAAAACTAAATCTCCAAATGTACAAGAAATCCAACTTCACAAACATCGCAGACGAAGAAATATGCTCATTAAAAGGTATACACCTTTTGGTTTCAAATGACATAAAAATATGTCATTCCATCTATCAAAGTCCTTTTGACTTTCAACTAAATGTAGTTTGATGTCATGTAACATCATCGGTGAGCGCTAACAGATATACACGTTTTACGTGAGACGCCTGGTTTATAAAAGCTTGCAAAAGATTATATATATACACCATTTTTAATACGTCAAATTTTGCCAACACTGCACATTTGTGCAATGTCAGTTGTTTTGGCAAACATATGAAAACTGACAAACGATTTATCTAAAGGAATATTATGGAATTTCAAACATGTCAAATACTGCATGAAGTGAAATTCCTTCATCAATGCTATGGTTACATTTGTACTTCAATATTTCAAGAATCTACAAATAAAGCATCAAAATATTCGGCACGACATCAACATCTGTTCATTTAATACTTAATCTTTGTATTTGGTATAGTTGTAAATCAGTGAGTCAATATAGCTTTATATAAAGAAGAATACAGTCAAGGAGTATATTTTTGTGCAGCACAGTGGTATATAGGGGTGCGCAATATAACCGGTTTACCGGTATTAACCGGTTCAAACATGAGATCGGTACGTATTGCGATACGCTTGTTGAAAACCGGTTTTTTATAAGCATTCGGAAAAGTTTGTTTCAGTCGGAAATCTTCGTTTATTTCCGTTTTTCACAACGGAAGTCATGTGTTTGTTTCAACATGGCTTCAGCAGATGACACGAGAGAGTTTACTATCGTGCCTAATAGTAAGGCTAAGGCCGCATTTTGGTTTGAAGAAATTTGTATCAGATGGACATATTGACAAGAGCATTGCCGTCTGTAAAGGCGAAGTTAAATTCTCAGGCGGGACAACCAATTTAATCTCCCCAAGTCATTGCAAGTTTGAAATGTGCAGAACAGGTAAATAAATAATGATATAATCAATGAATTGATATATGATAAAATAACTATATTACTAATTTACTATCCCAGTTAGTTTGTTAAAAAAAAACCATTTCATTTGGGAAATAATTTAGTAAATTTACATTATTTAATTGTTAAAGCTCGTAGTTTTCCGAGGTACCAAAATCAAATGTACTCATTCCGAATGCTTTCTTAGAATGCATGAGAGCGGTACTAATTTCCTGGAAAGGTGTGTTTGTGTGACATGTTTAGCAATATGTTAAAAAACAGAAGATATATATTTTTTTTAACAGAAGCTTCAATGGATGGGTCAGAAACAAGACAAATCAGATATTAAGTTAGGTTTATAAATTAGCAGAATATGCCAGAATATTATTTCCAAAATAGTTTTATTTTGTCATTTGAAGGAGCTTAGTTTCACGACCATATGCATGAAAACTTTTGAGCGAACACCGCCATTTTATCGATCGTATCTGGGTTATGTGTTGATGTCAGATTTGTTACTGCAGCTAATAGCTAATGTATTAATGTAAGCAGTGACATACACACTATCTTGAATATCTTGATCAATCCTAAATTGAAATAAGTCTTGATTTTTTTCGTAATATCAACATCTTAAAGGCGCTGTAGCACGTTTTTTGCAAATTTTATTTTTTCAAATTTCTCATTTATAATGATAGTTTATGTCATTTATATTTACTTCAGAGGGTAAAACATCTTATTACACAAACCAATTATCCGTAGTGGTAATAATGGTGTTGCGTATAAAGCCAAAATTGCATGGCGGCCATTTTATTGTGAACACATTTTGTTATTTCGAATGACAAAAAAGAATTCCCATGGCTTTACGGAACCATATACACTCATTTGTAACTTGATTTTCCGAAGAGAGAAGGGTGTTTTATTATTGTTGACATTATTTTTCAAATACATTTCATCGACTTATTTGAGCAAAAAAAAGTGCTACAGCGCCTTTAATTCTTTCTTATTTGCTTGAAATCTACTTCATTTCCAGGTTTTATTTAATGACAAATCTTGAAATCTGTGAATGTTTTTCATTTTTCATGGTTTTATTAAAAAATTAACAAGAATTGAAATTTTTGATGTTATTTCATCATTTAAGAATCAAAACTTAACTCATAAGGTGAATTTTTGGCAGGTTTCTATGCGAAAAATCATCTTGCAATATATTGCAATGCGTATCGCAATACTAGTGTGCATATCGCAGTATATCGCAATATGAAAAATTCCTGCAATACCCACCCCTAATGGTATATAGTGCTTAGTGTGCTGGTCTCTAACGTAAAAGGCCTGGGTCCAAACCCTGGTCGGGACACCAAAAAATTGTGACCTGGGTCTCATACTGTGTTACGACCTTCGGCAAAGCACTTCATCCACACTGCACTCAGTCAATCCAGCTGTTTAAATGGGTACCTTAACATGGGAAGTGTGGAGCACTTGGTAGCAGCACCGAAAGTACAATTCCTTCAGGGTAATGTATCGCTTTGAGCAACTGTTTGGCAGCTGAATATATGCGCTTTAAAAGCGGATTATTAGTATTATCAATAAAATCAATTTGATAAGAAATAAACTAGGAAGTATCTAAATTTTGTCTCATTATATAAGTTTTAATTACTTATAGTAAGAGAGTATAAAAGTAACTAACAAACTTATTGTAGATCTAAACTGCTGTTCGATCTACAAGTTCAAGTAACTTGGTTTCTTTGTTTGTACTTTAATAACTCAAAGTAAAGGCATATTGGAGACCAGCAATAACAGATCAAATTTCCATTGTTTATTGTTTCTTTTTTTTAATAGATTTATTTCTATTATGATCATCAAACTGCAGTTCAAGTACAAATATATTAACCTATTTATTAGGAGGCACCATTAATTAGGGACCATGCTTATTCAAAAGAATATAATTATATGGTTTAAACATATTTTTATTTCTCAAATAGAAATATGGATTGGTGAACAAGTCATTAAGACTTATTTCAATGCTGCTCGAGAACTATAAATATAATATATACATTGCATAGTTTTGTGAAATGAAGAAAGAGGACTAGCATGACTCAGTCACATGGGTGTGAGAGAGTTGAAGAAGAACTATACCGAGTATAACACAACACTTGGGATATATGTCATCGTGGGACATACAGCATAAATCAACATGGGACAAAAGGGATTGGCCCCATCATTTAAATAATACATCTCTTTAGGGGACAATACCTACAAGGCCTGCTGAGTGATCCATCCTTCATTTTTGGTCCTAATATATTTATTTCTTTTTTGGAATTGTATGTTGTTTTAGGTGAGATTACTTTAGGATTTTTTGGGGGGTGATGATTATCACAAACAATGATTGAGGTCACTGGGCCATCCTTACTAAGACTTTGAACAATACTAAACCAGCAGCTATGGAGGATGGACGCAACCCCAGAAAGGATTCAATGTAATATTCTTTTGTCATCTTGATACACATATTATAGCTGCATAGCACCAATTGTTCAGTGTTGTATATACTACAATCATCTTACAACTGATGTACCGTTATCACATGATATCTAGTGTAATAGAATTATAACATTTTTGTACTTAGCGTATGTTTATAGTTGTCTATACATATAAAACCAACAAATCTGTTAGCTACATAAAAAGATACTCTGTGATTCTTCTAAGATCATATCAGATGCCTTTCATAAAATACTGCTGCATTTAAAAGTTTATCCCCCCAAAAATATCAGACAAACAGACAGACAGATTATATTCGTATAGGTGGCCCTGAGGCCAATAGTACAAGTATATAAAGTTTGTAAAATACTTTTGAGCAACCCGTATGACATCAACAATATCAACCACTTACAATTGATGATACAGAATAATAGCACATGTAAATGAAGGCATTTCTGAAGTAAATGTCCTTCCGTGATGTACATACAGACTATAGTAGGAGGATGCATGCATGAGTTACCTTAAATACTGTCAGTCTATCCAGGGTGTTATAGTTCTAAAGGTGCCGCGGTGTGTGTAAGTGAGTGTATACTTCATGGGCAATATGATATATCCGTATCGCCTCTTTCATTCATCTTCTTCCTCCCACATTTCTTAATGGAATGTCTATGAATTTACTTCATTCATATACCGTCCGGACGCTTTTTGATACATCATCACGTTAAAGAATCTATCTTCCTTTAGAATTATTAAATGTTCTTCTATTTTTACAACATTTGAGATTTGCCTTGGGCAGTATCTTCATCTTGGTCTCAACTTATCTGATGTCAAATCATATTTTCATCAAGGTTTGTTGTTAGAATATCTTTTTATGTCATACTTTTGGGGAGTTTATGGTGAATCTCACTTCCTGGGGAATGTCCTATCTATGCTATTGATGCATGGTGGTACCACAGTCCATTTGGGACAGATTTCTTGGAATTGTAACTTTAACAACAAATCAGTTACAAGATCACAACTTACACTGTAATGATTACCTACTGTTGCGAGCGTATATTTAGCATATGTCTAACTTTTTCTTAATTTACTAGAATTATATATATTATTTTCTAAAAGCAAATATGAAAATATTTGTACTGCTACTGTGGTCTGAATTTACCTTGATTACTGAGCAAAAACCTAATGAGAAACATGCATTTTTGCAACTTTTATTTTCATTTCTATGTTATTAGATAGTGCAACTATTATTGTACTTTGATCCAAAATTACTTGCACAACAAAAGCTAATTTTTTACAGAGATTTCTAGTTTGGATTTGTACCAATATATATTCTGAAAAATAAAGTATTGTAAATTTTACCCGACAAAAATTTTAATTTTGTGTAAAAAAAATTCTGTTTATTTAATAATCATTTCAAAGAAAGGTTAATGGAGGATGTGATTAAAACACAAAAGCTTGACAATATTTCAAACATTTTTATCTAGACCTCCATAGACTCAACATTTCCTTTGTAAAAACCAGTGATCTTCTCCAAGAGAAAAGGTAAGTTGTGATTACCTCCACCACTGATACGAACAGGTGAGTTATTACCTGACACAAAGCCCTGTTCAAACACACAGGTAAGAATAGAAGAGGGAAATGTGCAGGGACCAGTAATCAGTATGCACCTCATGCACCATTCATTTGATTGGACGTCACATCAATCCGAATTTCGCTGCCGCTAGATTTACTTCTGTCCGCGCTAATCCCTTGTTTTATAGTTGTCAGTCGGTGAGGCCCACATCAGAGAGTTGCCATCTTCTTACTAGTGTTTTATCACTTGTCTCAATGCTTATAAGAATACAGAGCTGATATGACATAGTTCAGACTTTATAGAGAGACATTTGGAATGTATATAGTTGACAACACTGAAATTTTAAATTTGCACGATCCTTAACCTTGACAATCCTAAAACATGAAGTAATGCTCTGATTTGTTTTAATATCTAAAGTATCTTAGTGGCTCAGTTATTATACATTCTTATTGGACAAAAAGAAAAATGCAAAATGTAGAGAGTTTAATGTAGTTTAAAACTTTTGAATTTGTCTAGTCATTGTGGATTTGTCTTGCTTTTATGTAAAGTGTTATAGCTTTCCTATTGTTTTGATATAATAAATGTTCATTTAAAATATATTATAAGATTTACTTTTTCAAAAAGAAATACCTACAAATAGGAAAAGTCTAACCACTAAATTTCTTTAAAACCATAGAGTTAGTGATATCATCTACAATATGCCCTACTGTTGAAAGACAACATTCTCTGAATTCCTTAAACCATAAATTTCACCAAACACTCAAATAAGGAAATTGGAAATGTTCAAAAACATCTTATTCACTTTATTCACACTGCACAAGGTCATGTTCATGACAAAAGCTCATATTGTGTCACACGAGGAGAGATGAAATAAGCGAGACTCATTCATGCTAAACTGACAACCCTGACAGCAGGAAACACCTTTCAACTTCTTTCATATCTCACACATCAAGAGCTCAAAGTGTGAAACACTGTAACACTGGCTGGCTCATATACATAATATACATGTAATGTTGTGTGATCAAAGTGTGTATCACGCCAACTAGTAAAACACTAACACTGGCTGGGTGATATATATATATGGTACATGTACCAATGTAATACTTACTGGGAGATATACATGTAATGTTGTGTGATCAAGCAGTGTTAATAAGAATTCCATACCAGTTGACCTGTATATGTATATATATATAATGTATATCATAACCTGATAATAGTTCATCATATATAACCTATCAATATTGATAATTTAAATAAATTTTAAATTGTTAGTAAGAAAGACTATTTTATAGAAATATTTCATGCAGTTAAATATGTAATTCAGATTATGTAACATCCTTTATATTAATTGTTTTTCCTGATACATTTAAGTATAAATATGAGTCAAATAAAATGAAAATGATACAAATTCAAAATCACTGAATTAGTTTTTATGGTATTTTGACCAATTTCAGTAGAATTTTTTTTTTTTTTTATATCTCAAGCAATCTAATTTTCCTGATGATTTTATCCACGCTTGGTTTTATACATACTAACCCATTCAAAATAATGAACTTTTGAAGCAAGAAAAGTATTTGTATCAAGTAGGAAATTTACATAATTACAATCACAACATATTTCTATGAAGAATAACAGCTTAAGGACTGACAATCAAATAACTTGACCCAAACCAAGCTTATCATTTAGGTACCAAATTGGGTGAGAGTCGCGGTGCAATCAGGGCGATGACTACTTGATATCATTAAGGTATTGTCATACTTCGACAAACACACTTAACTAATAGAAGGCGAGCGATCTGTAATTTGTGCCCATTATTCAGTGACATTCCAGGGGACCATCTTTATTGAAAGCTCTCGCATCTTCATCAATCTATGGACAGTTCTCAGGACCCGCCAAGTCCTACCATCAGTGTATATACCCAATTACTTTACGATCTGCGTTTTCCCCAAAGCTAAAAATCCAAACGGCATGAACGGTCATAGCTTAAAGTGATTATATTTTCCCCACGACTAATAATAGGAGACGTCGATGTACCAAAAGCCTGATCAATCGTCATCTCGAGACGGATCAATTCCCACCAAGTGCTTAATGTTTTCCCTCGCACATCCCCCATCTTGTGACGAGACCGTTCCATGCAGAACCTTTGACCACGAGCATACCCTCTTATTCACCTGGAGATGGAGCCACCAACTTTACTTTCGCAGGATATTAAAGAATACTTGCTCAACGTTGATGACACGCTTGACCCTTTTGGAGAGACACTTTTCAGCACTAAGTAAAACTAAATGAACTCAAGATCTATTCAAATATGCAGTATTTATTCAATTCGCCAAAAGCATCAGAAGTGGGAAATTTCGATATGCTGCATTTTTATGAAAGTAATATGTTTAAAACTTCAAGGAGAGTTAAGTGATAGACTGTGATAATTGGCTATATTCAACTGTGAAGTGTGATTATTTCTGGGAGATTTTATTCGATAGTAATACTCCCTTGTGACTTTATGATTATTATTTAAAAGATTATTTTACATCTTTAACCCTTTCTCTACTACATTTATTATATTGTATTCTGAAATGAAACCTATCTTTAGTCAGTGGCCTACCCCAAATTTATTCATTTGGGTAACAAATTGGTATTCTTGTACAAAAATACAAAAAGTTTGGATACTAAACATTAATTATAAATGATGACAATTAATCATAAAGGCTTATGTAATTTTGTCATGTTATGGTTGAAAATATTGCTTCAATATTTTGTCCTGTCTTTTACATAACTCCTACATATCCTATTTATTGTCGGTAACTCTTACAAGCCCTAATTTTTTTTGAGTAAATATTTTTCTTCAAATAAAGAAAAGCAAACTTTCTGCAAAAAGTTTCCTAACTGAAAAAATAGAAATCTAGTGATCTAAGTTCATGGCCCTGCAGTTGACTGATGACAGATTGAATCAGATAAGTAAAGAAACTTGAAAATAAAAATAAACACATTGAGTGCATGTTTCCTAGTTCATCTTTAAAGCATTGGATTCCCATGACAAATCTATTTGGATACAAAACATACTTGACTCTAAAAACAAGTTATCAACTGACAATTTGAGATAAATTGCCATTTACATGACATAAGTGTAATCCAATTTCTCAAGAACATTCATAGAGGAGTGGCTGTTCTTTTATAATCCAATAGGATAAAGAGGTGATTGTTTGTATATTTGTTTTGGAATACAGAATATATTCTTATTTTTATTATAAAACATTATACTTTGGGACAATTTCAACTGAAATTCAAAATATGAAACACTGATTAATTTTAATATTTTGCATATGTATGGACCGACTAGGAAAAACTTTTTAAATTTGAGGATTGTTACAGTAAAGATATGTTCTGATCTTTGTGCTGTTAGCACTGATGCTGATTGATTGCACTGATTGATTGCATTTTATTGTTTTGCATGAAGAATATATTTAGCTTTTCTATTAATCAAACTTTAAATACAGAATGGATGATGGTTTCATGTGGCATATTATATTTAAATCTCCATCACGTTTAATATCCAAACAAGTTTTGCTCTTATATTAAAGACAGTTAATCATGTGTTTGTTTAATCTATGAATGTTAACACTCCCATTTAACCATACATTTTACCATATATTTCCCTTTAAAATTGCATCTCAACCCCCTGTTGAGTATATACCACATTTCAGAAAACATCAATAAATGTTGTTGAGACATTACCTAATATTGCAGCAAAACAACATCAGGCAATTATCAAATTTCATCATGTACAATTTTATTTCAACTCTTAGAAGAGATTCAACTGAAAGTTGTGTCAAAGTTCTCACTTCAGAAGCTATGAACATGCCACGTTGAGACACAGGCCAAGAGTGCCATCAACAAGTTCTCGGCAGAATAGGCAGAGAAGTATTCCTCTTGTTTACGCCTGCTACCTCTAAATAACGGCTCCTCTTGATTGGCTGTCAGCCTTCTTGATGCATTGACCAACTAGCCAATGAGCTTGTTACCATCTAATAACACATGTGTAATTAAACTGCAGTGAAGACATGCCATCATGTCTCTTAAGATAAACAGATTCCAACAATGAGATATAACATATCTCACTCATAATATGAACTAGTGGTTGGACTTACGGCCAGAAACAGCATGTGAAGTATCGGCCTGTTTGTTATCACTTCCACGCCAGTTATTGTATAGAGAAAGTTACCTGCCAGTCCCACAACATTCATGTATAGGTTATCTTTAGCAAGTGGACAATACCAGATTATCCAATTTGTTAAATTTGTTTATTTTATTAGAATGGTTTGGCAGTAAATTATGCAACAAATGTATGAACAACGTACGTATAACAATTACCCGGAAACAGACCAGTATAGTATTTGCCTCTTTGATACAATAGTAGCAACAAGTAACCATGTAGAGTCGGGGTAAAAACTGATCCAAAATGTCGAAATACACCATCAACCAAGGTGAAAGTGGAACCAGCAAAAACATCTTTCTAGAAGATATTGGTAAAAACTTACTGACTCTGCCTAGGTGAATGTTTAGATTATAATCACATTGCATGAGGAAGTGACATATCACAGTGGACCTTGGAACAGTGTTCAGGGAAACAGCATGTCTTCAACTCAACATCTCAGCAATACGTCAAGGGAGGGAAATTGAAAAACATGGCCAGCATGAACATTAATCTTGCAGGATTGTTGATAGTTATTAGCAACCATTGGAGGTCCTGTCATGTTTTAGAAGAGCCGGTGACTTTTTTTTAACTTGAAGTGCTGGTTAAAAGTTATTACAAACAATGCTTCAAACAGAAGGGAGATTCCTCCATCTGTAGATAAAATATCACACAGTTGCACATTGTTGCTAATTGGACAGTAGTTATGTGTGAGAAATGAGTTACAAAGTTACACAAAGGAGTGATACAGTCGTCTTCAGGTGGTGTCATACCACTCATTTCATCACGGCTAGCCTCTAACTCCAGTATCACCTTCTTCACAATCATTGCTTGCATCAGTTGATGATCAGGGACCTTTCTCCAAGCCACCTTTTACTGAAATTACCTGTAACTTCATCATTACCCATTCTTCATCATGACACTAAGTTTACCGTAGTGACTTACAATCACCTCAGTGTTTAGAGAGAGACGGGTCTGCTTGGATCAGGTTTAACATTAAATGGGATATTTGCATCAGTACGCATATGATGTAACTTGACAGTGGTTATGTTTATCTTAATGGGTTATAGAGTTGAGAAGAGGATCTGATTTGACTTACCTGCTTCTTTCTACAATCTTCATCACAGAACAGCAGGCTGCCTTCATTCGACAAAATCTGCAAAAATAAATACAAATATTGAAATTGATCTGTTAGAGGAAAGATTAATAAATGTATATATGTATCCCTGCTATACTATACGTATTCTCATAAGTTTAATTTTAATTCAAATGTGCATTAAATGTAATATATAAAGTCTTATCTTCATTTATTGTCACAATAGCAGTATAACATTTAGGTTATTGAATCATTTTAATATTGGGAATACCAAAACTTAACATACTTCATACTCAGTTAAGATATTCAAAAAGCAAATTACCGGTACACAAAAATGTATATAAAATTGGGTTCAGAAAATCCTGGATGTAATTGCAAATGTGTTTGTGAAAATTCTCATCATTATTTTATGGAATGCATGATTTATTTTTGTTGTGTTACTATTGTGTAATCTATTATTGTATTAACGTTTCTCTCCATGTATATATATTTACATATATAGATATACATATACATTATTATATATCAGCATTGCAAATAGGATAGGGACTCACTAAGTTGGATAAATTGCACCTTATCCATTCTTTTGAATAAATAAGTTGAAATCCACAATACCATATTAAACCATATCATACCATATGATATGAGGACATCTTTCTTTTCTTGATGCTCAAATATAACGTGGTAGCATAGAAAGGAATGTTGTGATTTATTTATATTAAACGCGAAATCATAAAATGTCAATACAGAAATCAAAATGCCTCTATTACATAAATATATCCACATGATAAAGGCCAAAATTAGTGTGAAATAGTTCACAAGTCATACGAAAGAATTTCTTATACTCTGTCAAAATGACAGTGTCTCAAACGCCATATGATAAAGAAGATACAGCGGGAACATAATAACTGGAATCATGTATTAATGATGCTCTTCAAGTTCAACGGGACACCATCAATCAAGTTACAATTACTGTAAAGACTATAAAGAAAAAAAAACTTCTATCTCCCGACTCCCGTCCTATTCTCTTTCTGATTGGCTATTGATTTTGCCACCCACACGACACGTACAAATTTTGTGCCCTTTTTACGCAAGCTATTAGTTCAATACCCGCATTTCGAGGAACTGGTGTTTTTCTGTTGCAACTAGCTTGAATTAACATCATGCTTGTCAATCGAACCAAGCAATCCCTTAAAATATGATGAATCATCAGGTTTGTGCTGTTCAAAAAAGTTTGATTCAATAACAGTGTTCTGAACGTTTTAAACGGTCAGACACAGAGATAGTTAACCAACTACCTGCCATGGTGAGCTGTTCTGTCTGCATCAGAGGCATCTTTAGAAATTTCTTTAATCGTATATTTGTATTTAGGAAAACTTAAACTTGTTGTTTTAAACTAATTGTACAATCAGGGTATTTTTTTGTGTGAACCAAAACCTTTTAGTGGAAATTATCTTTATACTTCTATGTCATATAATGATCATCCTAACCAATACATTTCAAACAGACTGTGTTCAATCATACATTACAAAACGTGAATGCTCATAGGAGATTATTACATTGAATATTGTTTCATTAAAAAAACTACCTTCCTCTCCCACCTCCCTTCCTAACTATGAGAAATTTCTAATTATTTGCATTAATAAATCAATTTGCTTTGAACATAGAGCAAATAATTAAAGCCTATTGCTTGTTATGTGTACATCTTCAATATATGCTACTTATCTGGCTTATGGCACACAGGGGGTTAACTACATTTAATTCTTTCCATCAGAACCAGCAATCATTGAAAGCATGATAGGCAAAAACATGTTGAAATTATTTCTGTTACAAACATTGATCTCTCCATAATTGGTAACTGCCAACCATCTACAAATGAAAGAAAGGGTATGAAAAGTACAATTGTATGATAGATTCTGTAAGCATTTAAATACAGAATTCATATATGACATATCCAGAAACCTGTGATTAAAATGTTGAAACTTGTATAACAAGATGACAATGAATAAGGACAGAGAAGAAAACAGCACTTGTTAATCTTACATTTTTAAACATTGAAAAGCTTATTTGGAGTCTTTGAAAGCTGAAGTTGAAACTATCTCCTTAGCTGAATGTTGTAAATACTGATTTATTTACATTCATTTTATCAATCATTAACCAAATTTTTATCTACCAAATATTTGGCAAAATGCCTTTTAACAGAAAGTTAGAATTATTTAATCATAATTGAATATAAAAGAAACTAAACAGCAATGAATCATATCATTTTCAAAATCGATGAACAGACTTAACTCTTTTTCTTCTCAGTGAAGGGATGTCAAATACTAATGTTTTCAATGCCTGCAAGATTTTGTTCAAAATCTACATGTTTATTTAGCAAAATTTTGAAAAAGGATTATACAAGACTTTAGTCGGCTCCTACATCTTCATACGAAAGTGATTTCATAAAAACATGACAAATTACTCTGAACTATATGTTTGACCCTGAAAAATTGCAAGAGGATGAATATCGCATAAACATCCCTCCATGAAGAGATATTTGTCCACTGAAACTCCACCAATCAATGAAAGTGACACTATTATTTGCTTATCAAACAGCTCGCTTGCATTCCTCACCAAAATCAAGAGGGATTCTCAAGGCAAATCACCTGTGAGAGAAGATCATCACGTTTACTTGAAATGTTTTGAAGAAGCGACAGATTCATATTTAATGTTCCCTCACATTATCCTGTTCTCAAAGTCAGGTCAACACTCAGTTTGACCAACTTGTAATCAAGGACTTACAACTTCAGTCTAAACTATAACAAGATTATGGTTAACCTTAATTGAAAACAAGTATCTATCAAATCTACCAAATGTTTGGGAATGCCTTGGCAACATAGCCTGTCCTTGTGTATAATTAGAGGAATTCAAATTGAAGGAAACTTTGATGATCATGAAAATAATGTTATTAACAACAAAAAGTGAGCGTTTTAGTTATGTGTGTATTGATAATAATAAAATTATGAGACTATCCCTTCAAAATCCTTTTCCACAAAAATCCCAGGATCAATAAACTGGCACTTTAAAATTTAATTATTTAAATAATGTTTTTTATATTGACAATATCAACTGAGGTTTTTAATCATATGTTATGATTACAATACCATATAGGGGATTATCCCCTCGAAATCCATTTCTACAAGAAATCATCAAACTGTCACAATAAAAGTTAATTTATCAGAATAAACTAAATAAATCTCATTTGATAAACATGATACAAAGGAACACATCATATCAAACCATAAGGGCATTATAAAAAGTATGAATATGAAGTGTAACCTACAATCTATCCAATATGAACTGAATCATCAATCAAATCCGAGGACCATTCTAGCATAGTGAGAGTAACAAAAATGTCAACCTTATGAAATCATCAATCAAATCAGAAGGGTACAATTGAATATAGTTATGATTTAGACTGCCTTTAAAAGTTGAATCATCAGTCACAGGACAAAGGCAAAATAATGAGCTTTGAATATCTTGATAAACAGCCCAATTACACAGTATAATGCGTAGTAACAACTTGCATTGGTCAACCCATAGCAACAACATTGGTGAAGGAAGTTGCTACAACCCTCGTCTCTCATCCAGTCCCCTTAATTTTGTAAGAGCTGAGGCAAGTCTACACGACTACAACAAGACCACAAAGCACATCACCGAGGCTCCTTTTTAGTTTATTTTTATTTTATTCAAATTTAAAAATTCGTTTCAGAGTCTTAGTGTTAGACTTCTACAACCCCAGTTTTCTAAGTTGATTAAGAACTTAAAGTCACTAGGCCACACTAAATTAATTAATTACGTCATAGAATTTTGTCGGCAAAATGTCTAAAGGCAGGTGAGAGAAACAACATACACCTTGGCCTCGTATTAAAGAAATTTTTAAATAATACAAAGTTTTCATGTAAGTAAGTAAGTTTTCACAAAAGGCACACAATAGAATAATAAAATAAAATCTATCAAACTTTATTTTATTTCATTTGCAACAATTTCTTTAAATGTTTTCTCAAACTAAAGATCCTGAAACTGACAGAAATCAGTTTGTTCCATGATAAACAAGAGAACGATTGAATAACCTGTAAAAACAGTATTTTGTTTCAATCAGTGAAACTTGTATAAAATAACATGAATAACAGATAAGTTTTTGACTTACAATGAGAAATCAACATGAACTTAAACAACTTTAGAGTTTAATAAACTTTCCCAGATGAAAAGAGATATAGATTGCAACCTAGTGTGCAATAAATGGAGTTTTTTGATTGAGCAATAGATCAAACTGGTTGAATCTGCCACAAGTCAAACACGTCAATTTTCATGGCAAGGATATAAACATATCGATCCTTCGTAAATCTTAGCGAAAGTTGAAATTTCTCAAGTTGAAAATTAACCATGGTGTGAAAATCCTTAAGAACATCAAACCGTAAAATTCAATATGAGCAATATAAAGTGACAATCACATGATAAACACTATCCCTCCATCAACTTGCGGCAAACACAGACAGGAAAGATGCAATATTTTCAGAGCCATCAATATCCCATCACTCCTTTATCAATGGTTAAGTCCCTTCTCACTAGTACTTCTCTAGAGATAGCAACTGCCGAGACTCCTTTACCAGTTAATGAGGTGGAAAAACACTGCGGGATGAAACACGTCCCCTTTACAGTATCTAAAGAGGCCATTGGGTTAGCTGTAAACTTATCTACAATGTGATATTAAACGCTTTGTGCCTCTTCATCATCCGACTAACTTGTTCACTTTCAAAGACAGATTCACCCTCGTATCTTCCATATTTGTAGAATTCAAAGACAGATGTGACCATATCTTTCATACTTGAACAATCTCAAAGAAACACGGGAGTTCACCGAATATCCCGGTCTACATGTAACATACACAGTCACAGAAAGACAAGCTTATACTTACACTCACAGAGAGATACATGTGCTCATAAATATGATGATTTTTATCCTAATATGCACTAATTTAATTAAATATTTATATATTACGGTATATATATAAACTTACAAATGAAAAGACAGATGTATCTATATCTATTGTATTACCATATATTAAAATATATTTGAGATACCTGAATATATGAGTGTACATGAAAAAATATATAACTTATAACTTATATCATATATTGTACAAATAAAACGTTTCTGATAAACTTTTATAACAGAATTGGTCATTTTGCAAGGTAAAAGTGATACTAAACTTCAAATCATGAATGAATATGTCAATAAACAGTTCAGTTGCTGAATTAACTCATGCCATAACATTAAACAGCATATGAATAAGTTTGAAAAATAACAAGACTGTAAATCAAACCCGCAAAATAGTACAAAAAGTTGACAACCCAGAGCAGAAGTAAGACACTGCAATAAACGTGAACCAGTGAAGTTTGAATTGGTATACGTATCCTACCTTGTTGCCATGGCTTAATCTTACTGAGCAATAACTCTCCACTTCTAAACAAAGAAATATAAATATTTTGATAGTTGATGAGCATCTCTGGTCTCCATAGTCACTGTTCTTGATGTAAACAAGAGGACAAATCACATAGGAAATAGATTTATGAAGATGATATTTCATGGATGGAGACTAAGATTTGTAAATTTCATTACCCTGCTCCCAAAATTATACTTTAACTGTGGAATGAATTAGTTTCAAATCATTCTGAGAGTTCAATGCTGAGGAATCAGGACTTGTCAACTGAGATTGGCACCTAGCTAAAGAGCAGAAGAACAAGAGAAGAAAATTTATCGAAGTGTCACACTATGCAATTATACCTAATGGTAATACAATTCTCGCAGAAAAGTAAAAAGCTCCAGCCTATATAAGCTTCTGAGACACAATATACCATAAAATATAAACCATATAAACATAATAATAACTTAGACTCTGGAAAAGTATTTTATTGAATATTCGAAAGGAGCTAGCTAGCATCGGAGAAATGGGATTTTCTTAAAATTCCATATCTCATGAGCTCCTTTTCAATAAAATGGTGATATTTTACAAATAAATACTTTTTTCAGACTTGGTTTAAGACTGTTAACTCATTAACAAAGGGAATAATCTAGATTAGTCACTGGCTAACGATAGGCTAGCTATCTCAAATTATCCCACAGGCATTGAAAGGGTTAAAAAGCACTTGAAAGAAGCACAGTCCAATTCTGTTATCTTGTGGTCTGCCATCATGTAATGATTTCTGTTAACAGTTGTCAGACAAGTTGACAGAACTTTATTTGAGGATGGTATATTTTCAATCTCTTTCTAAACACTTATCTGAAGCCAGAGAATTAATAATATTCATTTGATTTCAGTGCAAATATTGTCAAGATTACTTATCGATGTATCAACATTTGTCAATCTTACAGGAGTAACAACCATAACAAATTAATCAATCTCATTTGTGAAGATTTAATATCCAGTCTAGAATGACAAGTCAATATATTAATATCGGTTTGTACCTGACGAAGGGGGTCGGACATGTCAATCTCAATAACTGTGACGTTTGAGTGCTCCTATTTGCCTGATGGTGGTTTTCTCTCTAAATTTTGTTGCTGCATACATATACAGAATACATTTGATAATTAGGATACTTATATCACGCTTAATTCAAAGCCACAAAGGCTATGCTCAAAGCACACACACTATGTGAAAGGACCAAAAGCATTCATCATTCATACTCAACTCACTGGGAGTATGCATACGGCATATTCAGTTATCTATCACATTGCCTTCCCTTCTGTACCAGGTACCCAATTGTACTGCTGGGTGAACAGAGACACACTTTGAATAAAGTCACTTGGCCCCAAGTTTCCGAACTCATGTCTCTGTAAAGGGAAGGGAATCAACCCCTCAAACTCTCAGTTTATCCAAGAATGAAGAGGGTCACCCACCCAGTGATCAATTGAGTTCAGCACAGGACCACGTGCCACTATCAGTATGCAGGAGTCCAACAAAAGCACCTCCATTGAGGCTGGATGCAAAGCGCCCCCTCCATCCTTGAAATTTGATTAGTGGAACTTACTTTATTTAGTTTACATTTAACTAAAGAAATTGCATGGAACAAAATATTTCAATTTCTAATTTCCCTTTTTCAATGTCACTGAAAACATATCAAATTAGATTCAAAAGCAAGTTTTCTATCCAGTCACATACAATGGAATGGATAAACAAGTTTTAGTTATTGATCTATTTCTATATTCATATTTCAGTTAAAATTTAGTTTTCAAGTTAGAAATCAGCTGAATTAGTACTACACATTAACTTCAATTTATGAATCAGGAATTATTTATCTATTTAATTTTCAAGTTTCTAATAGTTACTGAATACTTACTACTTGAAAAAAAACTGTCACTTAAAAAATATTAAATTAAATATTAAAAATAATGAAGATGATGGTCAGAATTATTCAGTCACATAAAATCCATAATGGAAAACTCTTTTACCTATACCATTAAGTGATAGGGAAGATTGTTTCATTTGAGAACATTTTCCATCAAGATCAAACAGCAAAGGCTTACTTGATACTTCAAACAGATAAGCAAAACCAAAATAAGAACAATCATTGTTATAATTGATGTTGTAATAAATCACTGGTTTCTTGACTCCATTCACAGGGGATTCAAGGGGAGATAACAATGGAATCATAATCAAAGACAAGCCACTGGTGAAAATCTTCAATTGGTTCCAACTAGCTTTACAAAAGATTATGGTAAGCCTTCTGAGAAAAAAACTCAAATCTTGAAGAAGGACAAGGATCTACACATTCATTGCATTGAATACCAATCTTGACCACAAAGCATTTTCCTTCCGTTGTAGCAAAAGGAGACTGGATCAGGATCTGGAAAGCAAGATTTGAGATTTTCTAAAAGGGAAGACTAAGTGTGTGTTGTGTCCCTGTCTGGCGACCATTATACCTCGCAGTATCTCTCTCACAGTGCAGTATCAAGGACTCACCATGGATGGAGGCTATTCAACAAGGGTTCCATCAGCACAGGACTCCAATCAATTGCAAATCTGCAATCCATGTGGATTATTGTCTCATTTTGGTCATTTCCTTTAGAAATTATTGCTGATTCGTGGGACGACCATTTGTAATTGCTATCTCAGGTTTTGTTTTCTCAATTTGATTTGGATGTTCCAGCATGATTTTAAGAAGTTAAGTAATCATATTTCTTAACCAAAGTACAATGATAAATATGTCATTCAAAAAAATAATACTTTAAATTATTACCGGGTGAAACATTTGCAATTGTTTTTTTACTTTAATTAATGGTAATGTTTAGATTTTCACTTTTTCATTTTTAAAAGATATCCCTAATTACTATTGCCTTGTTTTATCATTAATGAAATCTGAAGTCCATAACAACTTTGAATCTATAATTTCAATATGTCTATGCAATATCAACATTTGATTGTTAAAATGCTCTTACTCATTTCAGCAACTTCCTAGTAAATTAGACAAGAATGAAAGTCTGTAAAGAGGTCACAGCTATATCATCTGGACAACCAACTATCGACAAGATCAGCACTGGTCACCTATAAGCACTGGTCACCTATAAGCACTGGTCACACTGGTCACCTATAAGCACTGGTCACCTATAAGCACTGGTCACCTATAAGCACTGGTCACCTATAAGCACTGCTATAAGTAATAATCGCAACATGGAGACCACTCAGACCAGACAATCAGACAATCTGAATTGATTTCATACAAGGTTTTGTGTTGACTGCCTGACATTTGTCATAGTCCCAACTAAAAAGATCCTATAGATATTTAATCTGTTGCCAAGGGTCCCTACACAGCATAACCTTAGCACCAAGTTTAATCTTTCAAACTTGCCCTAAGGTTACTCTAGTGAGAATAGCTTACCGCAGGATTGTGTGCAACAGGAAATATTTTGGCAAGTATTATTTGCCTGTAAAAAAGATTTCAAAGTCTCATTTTATTTCATTTTCAGTTTATATTTTTAAGCACAAAGACAAAATGTGTGTTAATTGGAAAACAACTTAGGAGAATTGTGCAACAAGAGATATTTTAGAAAGTCTTGCTTGTGAGAGATTTAAGAGTCTCTTTTTAATTCATGAACATGAATTAAAAAGAGACTCTAAGTTTTCAATCTAAGTTTGAAATGATGACATTTAGTAAAAAAAATTCCGTTCAAAGACAAAAGGTTTGTTGGATAACAACTTAGGAGAATTCTACAAGATCAGTTGAAACCATGATGAAGAAAAAGACAATGACTAAGATCCATCTTAACCAATCAAAGACGCCAGTGCATGTAGGACAAACCAATCAGGAGATAATCCCAAAAGCAGATGCTGGTCTCAGACAGGGATATGTGCTGACTCCCTGACATTTGTCAGTGTAATCTGACCCATGTGACTCCTGTCTGTCAGGACACACCCACCAGGCTTACCCACACATCAGGGTCTCTTGTATTTAACTTCACTGTTTGAGTCATGAATTAGTATCTATTAAATTTGTTTTTATTAAAGTTTTGGTGTATTTTTCACAAACTATGAAACAGATCCACTTTCTACACAATAATGATTTTTGTGTAACTGGTCTGAAATCTCTTCACCGACTCATGTTTCTTCGCCTCTGTAGATCTGCTAGGTGAATCACAAGATGATCACACATTTCCTCTGTGACAGATACCATCCCTCTAGGCCCAGATCTATTTGCTTTATCTTTTACTCGCCTGATTAATTCCAGATGTTTAATAATAACACAGCCAGTCATGCCATAAATTTCTTATGGCGTATATCAAAGTATTCAAAGAAACAATTACAGAATAATTTGTTGGATAAATATGAGCCCTGCATTTATATATGTGTTTTCATTTGTTCTCAGCTATCAGAGATAAATATTGTCATTGCTTGAAGTGAATGATAAAACTGTTATCAGGATAATTTACTTTGGTGACTGATCTTGTTATGAATGAGACAAAATAATCTTGTACCAATATTTCTTGAGTTGAGTTGGAAAAAGCTTATATCTTGTAACAAAAATAGTTACATATTTTGACAAACAATTGAAGCAGAATTATCCTGTCTCTGATATATTTGTACTTATATTATTTCATTTGAATAATGATTTAGTTTGAAATAAATTTTAAACTGTGGTAACATAGCACCACTGAACTATTTTATACCTAAAAACCTTAAAAGAAAAAAAGAGAATTTGCTCGATTGGTCTAAGTTTAAGTTTGATATCTTTTGAAATAATTGGAAACCAATAAATATTTACATTACATTTAGCAATTTAAAATCAATTGAAGTGGTATGTGCTAAATGTGACAATGATAAACAAATATTTCAGTTTAACTTTATCTATTGGGACAAATAGGTGAGAGAAATGTTTACCATATTGACATCTATTTTGACAAACTAAAAATTTGGATTAAAGAGCAAAATATCAAATCTGCCAAATTTTAAGCCAAATAGAATTACTGAGCACAAGAAGACACTGACGTTATCTGACATGTAAATTGATACATGTAATTGTACCAGGTTGAACTGTCTTGATTAACCCACAAGCTTCCGTGACGTTATTAGTGGCCCTTTTCAGCTTGATTCCAGCAGCGTCTAGCTTTTGGGTTAACTTTCAGAATTACGCTAACCTTACTAATTACTATCTGACTATTACTGAAGTAATTAGAGGTCTCTTGGGTACAATGTAAACAAATACAGATAACAAACCTTACTGCCTCATTACTGGCAAGTGGAAGCGATTTTGATGGAGGTAGGCTCGAGGGGGTAGTGAGATATTGGTGTTGAATATCATGATGGATGTTCGTTATTCCCTTACTGTGTGCTAAGGCCCATGTCATATTGATCATAACATAATCTTTGGGATCATTTAATATTACATACGTATGGCAAGAATTTATTACTGTGATATTGGACCAAGAGTAATTCAATGAAACGTTTATAATTGTAATGTAGTGATGCTGAAAGTATGTGATAAAATGATTTTTCAAGCACTTTATTTTAGGTAACAGTTTCATCACTAAGAATAATATTTGAAACTAATTACAATTCTTCAAAATTATATATAACAATTGTGCAAATCATACTTTAACATTACAACAATTTTCAATTTAACATCTACTGAATAACTGAAGAATTCTGCCTTTTTCAATGGTTTTACTTTATTTGTACATTATATGATACAAAACATGAGAAATACGCAACAACAGAATTGCATGTTCTATGCAATAATGCAAGAAATCACATCGTGAAAGGTATACATTTCAGGGTGAACATAGCATTGCACATAGCCTCATAACAACACAAGGGGCTCATTTTGAAAACAGTTGATGATTCACACGATGGCATAAAAACAAGTAATGACGACAAAAGTGCAAATATTTCTAGACAAATAAACTGATTTATAGTCAATGTGTCTCCAAATAGCAATTATTCACATGTTTATCTTCCTGCTTGATTATTATAGGAATAACTAGAGAATCTTTCATTTACTTCTTTAGGTTTCATAAGCAATCATGGGAGAACATATCGACAGGGATGAAGAACACCTCTCATTATTCCTGGAGCAAGAAACCATTGAAAGGCTATAACTACGATGGTTTTATCATAGACAATAACATATTTCATCTACAAAATCCAAACAAAAATATATTTTCTGTTGCTACATCCTGACGACTGACACATGGGCCATCTAAAGCTTGGCTTTGATTATTACAAGTCTGACACAGGATAATTAATTACTAGCTTTCCCTTCATTTTGTTGCTTCCAAATGTATCAGCATCCTCATTAACTATTTTCAGATGAAATATTTCTTCCACTTTGAAATACAATTTACTTTTTGATTGTTCAGCAAGTTTTTGTAACTGTACTTGTTTTTATTACATGATGAACAATTTATCAAGCTACATTGAAAATAACTTGTATTTTCACTGTGACCAGTGACTGACATAATTTGACGTCATAAAACAATTGTCTGAGGTAACAAATTATATTATGACATCACATTGTTACTGTGGTGACAAAAGGTTCCTAGCGGCCGCTCAACATGAAAACGACGCTGTTGTGGCGCATTTACAAGGATAACATCATATAATAAATAGAATATCTGTCAATTTTTGACAAATACCATTTTTATCTCATCTTGTGAAAATATAAACTTTCTTCCTCACTCGATCAGATAAATATGGTATAAGTCAAGAAAAGACAGATATCCTCTATTTACCGGTATTGAAAACTGTTAAATGTAGACTTGAGTGGGCGCTCTACGTCAGATCTGAGTCCCCAATACTATAAACTATGTTGGCTTTACAATCGGACAATCACAGGGGTACAATCCATAGTACAATCACAGGGGTACAATCCATGGTACAGTCGTGGGACAGTCTATGTTTGATCACCACCATCAAAACCAAATCATGTCAACTCTGGAAATACAATTGGAAAATAGCACATTGCAATAAGAGGTATGATTGTGTTGACAATTTATTTTGATTTAGTGTGTAAGATCATCATTCAGACAGCAACAATATCTAAATTGCATACCTATAAAACTGGACACATACAATGAAACAATTACAGGGGTACTGACAGAGCAGTGTTTGATATTGCCCCAGTTGACAATGCTACCGGTTATATTCACCGGTTATATTCACCAGGCTAGAATTATCTCTTTTCTTCAGGATGTTGCTGGATTGTAATAACATCATTAGCCTCTTATGCCCTTTCAAAGAGGACAGCGAAGCGGAAATTGAACACTCGGAAATGGAGAGCAATTCTCCTCTGAGTTAATATCTGACTGAATAACCTGTGAGAGCTGTCCAAAAGCAACAAGAACCTGTTGATACGCAATGTAAACAGACCTCTGTAGTGGTAAACCTACAGCCCTGTGTACCATGTTTATAGTGTATATATATATATATATATATATATAATGAAGCCGGGTATATTGAGAACCACTGCATTGTTATCTTTCGTGTCACTGGTGTATTCAGAATTGATTTTTTCATCATACCAAATATTGCTACCTTTCACAGGTGTACCATGTGTGTGAAATTAGCTTGGAAAGCAGTTAGCATGATGCAATGAGAGATTGTCAGGGACTAACTTTTTTTCCAATTTTCAGGTTTTGTTAAAGCCTACTCATTAGACCATAGTAATCTAGAAGTTGAGGATACGAAACCCCCTTAAAAACTAAGATTAATAACACACCGGTGTCTGTGTGGGTTGAAAGAAATCTCTTAATCTAATTCTGAAGCTACAGGTTGAGTCTTAAAAGTTAGTGAACATAACTCAGTAAATACTGTTTATTTCAAATTCAAAATATAAATCCAAGTCAAATCTTGATTCACATCACATTCCAGTTTCTCACAGCACCAAGGGGGTTAATCCATTGAAATCACATTTCGAAACATCAAAGGGATTATACTGATACTATTCATTCTGATCGCGGCACTTCCTCGTCTAGCAGTAACTGTTTTCGTTTCCTTTCATTCCAACCTGATGAAGGAGTGAGTATGAACTCCAAAACGTCGTGTATTTTCACATTAAAGAAGTTGTTATCCAGAAAATCTTCCTGTTCTCATGTATGCTGCTTCTAAATGTCCTTCAAGGACTTGTTTTCGTTTCATTTAAAACTTTTTATGCCTTTTAAATAGATACTGACTTATTTTGAGATAAATACTCTCAAAATCAATGGAAACCTAACCAAAAATACAATTTAACAAAATGTTCAACCATTTAATAAGAACTAACAATCCACAATTTAAACAAATAATAAAGATATTCATATATGCATACCACTTTGTCGTAAGGATTATCAAGAAAATATAACTAAGCTGTGTGCTACATGTATTTCAAACAGGATACAAAACGCTCGTAAAAACTAAGATTAATGACACACCAGTGTCTTTGTGGGTTGAATGAAATCTCTGAATGAAATTCTGAGGCTACAGGTTTGTTTAGCGTTTGCAGATATCAGCAGGAGTATTTATTCACACCGAAGAAAAAAAGAGGAGGAATTTTCTTAGCAGTGTGATCAGGTCATAGCAACAAGGAGAACGGAGCCTGAGAAAATAGTCCACTGTCTAAGCAAAGATCTGCCATTGAGGAAGAAATGGTTGGAATTTAGTCAGAGAGCTCTGATCAAAGAAACTGGCATGAAACAATTGATTGAATCCTTGGAAACTTGTCACACAATAAATAACAATTTAGATTTGAAAATGTTTATTTAGTTGTATTAAAAAATGGTGATATTATGCTAGGTATTCAAATTTTAAAAAAATATTACTTAATAATTTGTTTGACTTTAATTCTTTGTTTGAATATAAACTTGGTATATAATTTCAAACCTTTATAAATGTTTATAAGTTGTGAGTGATCGAGGCAGAAATAAAATTTTCTTTTTGACATACATTTCGTCAAAATTTGAAAACAAACAGTCAAGAAACGTGTAATTTATTTGTGGACAAACAAATTATACTGTACTCTTTCCCATAATCATATGGTTGTAAAGCTTTTAATCCTTTGCAGATACATCTTCTAACAAGGTGTTTTCACCGACTGCAGCAAGCTAGTGTTACAAACATGACCACCAAAGCGGAAATTCACAAAAAGGTCACTTTTCAGTATTTAACCAGACTAACAATGTTAATGCTCACAAATTCCCTACCGATAAAAGAGTTAATTTTATGTGTGTAAGATGATGCTGATAATTCCCGAGTTTACCGCCCCAGGAAAGTATCCATCTCCCCGAGGCTACAAATTAAGCAGTTAGTTACTCTCCCATCAGCGATCTGGTGTCAAGCCAGTTTATTAAACATCTTGTAGGTAAAAATGTAAGGAATTTATAGGTACGCTGCGACAGGAAATGAGCCCAAGTACTCGACAGAAGAACATCAAAATGGTAACCAGAGCTGGAGCTACCTGACTCTTGTGACAGAAAACATCGTTACTCACAATCCCTCTCTGTTCCCGTCCTTACCCACAAACCCTATTTACATACACATGAACATACAATCACTAGACCCAGGACTCCCCTGGAGGTGAGATGATGTGGGGTTTAATGATGATTCTAAGAAAGTTTCACTCTTATCGCAGTTGTTTGTATTAATACATGAAGAAAGCACACAACACCATTGTGGCTATGCATTGTGGTGAAACCTGCTGGAACAAGCGAACCATGGGGAGCAGTGAAATCTAGTGCAGCATAGCACCCAAATCTTATTTAATGTAGAGCACTGCGCTATTCCATCTCTAAATTGCCACCCAATACTCCAAATCTCTTAAACTTACGTGATTAAGTTATTCTCATATACAGTGGGACCTCACTCAATTAACATATCACTAGTTGCACATGAAGATGACACCTAGAGTATATGTTATACCTTGTTACAACCATTGTCTTCTTTAAACCTCTCTGGACTCACAAGGAAATGTTTTTAATTATGACCAGAGTTAAAATAAGAAAATACAGCTTTACAACGATGCAGCATTACATTTATTGCATTTTGAAATATTTTCCAAATAAACATGAAGATGGTTACCATGACATTTAACTATTTACGTCTTCCTCCATTTTCTCAGTGACCATTAACCACAGATCTATATGAAGATGGTAAACACTTTTTACTTCGTCCCCATCAGTGACCCCCAAGATGGACATGAAGATGGTAACCTTAATATTTACCCAAAATCCTTTTTACTTCATCCCCTCCCCGTGACCCCCAGGTTGGACATGAAGATGGTAACTAGAGCAGCCCTTGAATCTTGATCCTGTTCATTTCCTGTCCATACAAATCAAGTGACCCAATCATCCAACCTGACAAAACTGCTGTATACCAGCCAGCTAGATTACATCCTGGATATGGGATGTTACACTTTGTCTTCTTATTGTGTTCTGTCTGCATTGTGTGAACAAGATGTTTATCTTGTGAAAATGTTACCTATACTTCATAAATCATGGGAGAAAAATGAACATAATAACATAATAAGTATGTTGAACACTACGCTGTTCACAGAGATTTGAGACATCATTATCTTTCTTCACAGGCTAAAAGACTTACACTATATCATTGCTTATATAATGTAATAGACTCATGATTCCTGGGAATAAATATTTTTTTAAAAATGAAAGGTAACTTTGAGAAAATCACATAACAAATACAGAAAATCTCTAGGCTTGAAAGCAAACTCTTGGTTTTAACTTGTCAAAATAAAACCTTTTTTTTTTATTAAAGCCTCAAAGCTGTTGAATAAGATACATTAATGAGACAATATATTTTCAGAAGTCCTACAAACAAACAAAAACTTCATTTAAACATACATAGCCAGTTCCAGAGAGGGCTAGATTAATTTAGTCTATGGAAATTTAATAATTTCTGTATCTTTATACCTATGATTTTATTCCTTTAAAGGAAGGCTGAAATGAATTATTTTCTATTGAATTCTTAACTGCAATTGGTTCATCAGACTATTTTGTGCAAAAAGAAACCAAAAATAAATCCATATGTTGTTCCTATATTAAACTAGAGCGGCTTAAAAACACCCCAAAACATCGTCTGCTTTTCACCCGTGACCAACAAACCAAAAATGGGGCGGGGCTTAGAGAGTTGGAAGATACCGGAAGTGACGTACGTGAAGGGACGGGGTGTAAACATTCGCTTACTATTTACAATGGCAAACACTGGGGAATCGGTCAGTTAATCTGTTATATCTACGCTTTGCAATGATGCCACATCGCTGTTCTGCTGTGTAATCTGTTCGAGTAATGTTAGTTATCAAGTTTCACTTTACAAATGCACCAAAATATCGTTATATATATCAAATCAAATATAATTGGTATAACTAGTGAGAGACGGTGGATTCATAGACGTTCGTAGACATAGGATAAATCAATGCTAATGATATATAAGATGACAAAATGAAACCAAGATATGATAATATGAACGAAGTACAGTTTAGACAACGAAATCAGATAGTCGGTGTTGTTGTTATTTTTTGTTAGAGATTGTTTATGTTTAAAATAAAAAAACAAACGTGAGATAAGCACGCCGGCGAAGTAGACCCTATTGTGAGCCATCGACAATAAAAGCACTTCACAACATCCTGTTTTTAAACATCGTTAATCAACCGACAACCTAATTTACTAACTGTACATTACAAAAATCAAAATAACTCACCACATATTTTAAAACATCAAAAGAATAATACGTCTACGAATCCACCTACGAAAACATCGCATCCCAATGTTACCTTTTACGATTTAGTTATCACTTATTACACATTAAAACATTCAGAATTTCATAGTTTATAAGATAATGGTTTCAATAAAATGTGTGGTTAATCAAATAAACATCGTATTAAATTGACAATTCATCAAGAGTGTCAATTAATGTAAGAAACTTACCTTATAACCGTATCCAAAAGGACAATATGAATATCCAAATGCACATTAGACACAAAATGTTAACCTATAATTCCATCAATGACAGTACTTGGAAACAGAAGATGGTCAAATAATAACCCTCTTTCAGCAAAAGTCTTTTCGCAAATGGCAAGATAGAAAACCAAATAGTTATGATGATTTTACACTAAAAATCATTTCATTGGTACATTAGATTTAAACAAGAGTTTTTATTGGATAACTTGATAGAGATATGTTCATTGGCTGAAATTTCTAGACTGAATGTCGCGTTAAGTGTATTGTGTGTCACCAAGACAGGACGTTGGCAATAAACATGACATGCTGGTCACCGACTTGTGTTATATAATTAAGTCGGTCCAGTAAACTTGTTATCTGTACAAACATAATTACACTCCTTCCTTCTCACATACTCAGCTTCTTAATTGCGTAAACTAATGTGCTGTAACAACACTTCTCCCCTTTGATCTGGAAGAAACATCTATATGGTCCGCTAAACTGAGAATTGTGTGTTGATGTGCAGAAGTGACACATAAAAGCTATCAGACTATTAATTAAACCATTTCGTTTTCATTAACGATATGTTCATTAAAATGCTTCTGGTAACATAATCCTTTTATTCGATAATGTTCGTTGTCTATATCAATCTGTGTATATGTTTAGCGTGCACAATAGAGCAATCTTCATGTAAATTTCATTGAGCTTGTTGACCAAAACAGTTCATTTATTTATTCATGAAAGTGAAGTGAAAATGGTTTGCATTCCGTTACATCATATATAGAATATTTTAATTGACAAACTTAAAATACAGTAATCTTTTATATTAAATACAAAATGTTATTTATAAATCTGCAACGTTGTCTCGCTTGTTTGAACAGTCAATCGTTCAGTGTATATGAAGTTATACCTACCATATATATTTATTTATTAATACATACAAAACAAAATTAACATGCCGATTATTCAACATACTTTGATCAATTGATGCTACTTAATCTCTGTTCACCCGATTCCCGCGATAATCTTCTTCCCTTGTTTCAGTGTCACTTGAACTGTCATACCTTCCCTTCTAGTTCCGCGATTAATTGGTACAAACATACTATACAAAAGCGCAGAATGCACTCTAATAAAGCACGCCCCGGTTGTTGTAACCATATAAAATCGCTAGTTGAATAGTTAAGTAATCCGTTTATCGAAAATTTGGGTTGTTTTGATGAAGTTTTCTGTCTTATATGAGCAGTTTAAAAGTGGGGAAAACGCGTTAAATGATGATTAGCGGCCATGTAGAGGCTCCTTCACGTACGTCACAGCCCGATACGCTTCAGTGACCACCCCCGCCCATTTTCATTCTGGTCGCCGGGGCTTAATTGGGCACTTTTAAAAAAAAGCCGTATATAAGTTATTTATGGGTCGATTTCAAAAATTTAAAATCTAGCAATTGTCAAATTGAAACCCCTTTTCAACGAATCCGAAAGTGACCATATGTCATTTCATCTAACCTTTAAGCTTTTAGTTAGGTTCAGGTAGGTAGGTAGGTACCGTAGGTAGGTAGGTAGGTAGGTAGGTAGGTAGGTAGGTAGGTAGGTAGGTAGGTAGGTAGGTAGGTAGGTGGGTGGGTAGGTGGGTAGGTAGGTAGGTAGGTAGGTAGGTAGGTAGGTAGGTATGAATGTATGTAAATCCTGAATCCTCCTCCTCTGATGTCCTATTCAAGTCAACTGGAGCTGATACCATACACAGTGCACAAACATGTAAGCACTAAGGGATTTGAATTAGACAAGCCCAGTGATGAATGATCCTTTCTATTGCCGTATCAAAGCAAAGTGTTTCGGAAGTCCTAGTGTGAACACAGCAAGAATAGAGCACTAGAGATAGATTCTTTCAGACAAAAACCTTGTTAAAAGAACTCGTTTGTAAGATTATCAAAGCTAAGTGGCTTTTAATCAAAGTTACAGGTTTCTTGAAGAATTTTTAATCAAGAAATGGCCAGACAGTTCTGATAATTCTGTTAAATGTCAGACTGACTTCTTATTCAAAGACAAAGCCCTTTTTAAAAGCATTATCTCCACATAATGTCACAAAAGCTCCCCAACAGAAAGCCTGGTTTCCATGTCACCCAGAACAGCTGCAACTAGATCTGCTATTGCCTGCGATATATATGTTTACTGTGCAGCGCTGTATGCATCATCCCATGTCTAGGCTTGCTCAGTCCCTCGAAGACGTGATCCATGGTATTTCAAATTAAATACCTTTAGAATTGTGGTTCATGGATAGCTTGTGTTTATAGTACTGACAGACATCCTCAGTGGACAGGTGTATATTTGACATCATCCTTACCCTTGAAGTTAAACCAATGATTTCTTGGAGCTGTTGAGGTGAGTTGGGGTTTAATGCCACTTTCAAGAGTATTTCACTTATATCACAACAGTTAGTATTACTGAAGGGAGAAAGCCTGCAAAAACAATGTGGCTATGCATTGCGATGAAACCTGCAAGCATTGGCTGGAACTTGCGAACCATGAGTGCTACTGCACTGAAATTCAGTGTAGCATTGCATCCAAACCTTACTACACATGTACAGCAGAAAAAGGTGCGGAGCCCCTGGCAGGATTCAAATCCTGCACCTCTTTATGAAGCCGAATGCACTAACCACTGCGCTATCCCATCCCAATTTCTTGAAACTATGGGAGGTATTGACCAGTAACAAAAGTATTGTACGTGGAACTAAACACTGAATAGCTGCCAAAATAAAATAGATAACTGTCAATAAGAAATCGCAACTCATTTAAGGGAAAATCTTGGACATGCAACTTGCTCAAGAAATTCTATCAGAGGATACCCATGGACTCGTAGGACAAGTGACTACAAGATTCAGTGACTTACTGTTAAAAGCTGCACATCACAACTATTGCAGCCTTTTGAAAATTATAAGTACAAGAGGACTGAGACAATAGCTCTTCCAGTGCTCTGAATTCAAAAGTAATTCTAAACAAATCAAACAAATGTCAAGAAAAATCCCAAATGAGGCTAAGACAAAGTCAACTGGGCATTAAAAAGCACCCAACTAGAAGGCAGAGCCCAAGTAAAAAGCACCCAACTAGAAGGCAGAGCCCAAGTAAAAAGCACCCAACTAGAAGGCAGAGCCCAAGTAAAAAGCACCCAACTAGAAGGCAGAGCCCAAGTAAAAAGCACCCAACTAGAAGGCAGAGCCCAAGTAAAAAGGACACAATAAAGTCAAAAGGGGACAAAGACTAAGTCAACATGAGACTTTTTTTGGACATAAGTAAGAAAACTTTCCCAGCCTCTCTCTGGCTCCCATGCTGCCTCTGTTCCATATGGCTCCTGTCACATGAACCAATCACGTTCAACATCTGTTAAGAACGCAGTAACCCTCACTGCACGTCTCACATTGATAGGGGACACTTTTTCCTACCAGCCAGTGTCAGTCTCAGCCAATCAAGCTAGGGTATAAAGAAGCAGTGGGAATCAGCCGGGCGGCATGTTGTAATGTAGTGTTGTTGAGGCATATGGACAGACAGGAATGGGAGGGGTGGGAACGGAGGTGGAGGGGTGGGAACGGAGGGGCTGGGGCGGAGTGGTTTGTAGCTGAAGTAAATGGGAAGACATAGGGAGAAGGAGCGGGAAGAAGAAGGGGGAATGACCCAGAGAGGGAGGGGATGCAGGCAGTGTGGTTCGTAAAGTGTAGCAGAACGGCAGTGAATTTCTGAAGTTTGTAAAAAAATAGTCATGGACTTTGTAACTCATCAGGCTTTATGGTGTGATTAATTATCAATGGTTAAAGACTCAGGAGTAGGTCCTAAAGACATCCTGAAGAAATCAGAGGGTCACATAATGTACAACATCTCATCCTCATTGGCTATGAAGCTCATATATAAGATTTCACTTCTTAGCCAGCGGTTCTTAACAAGAAGTCTTCAATGTAAAATATTAATGGATGGAGGGACAGGAAGATGAATTGCACCAGATGCCTTGACAATCGAACCTTTAACGCTTCATGAGCTAGAGAAGCTTCATGAGCTAGAGAACCGAGAAGCCTTCAAGAAACAATGAGATTTGTTTTATTGTTTCAGTCAAATTGGGAGACATTAAGGGAGAAGAAGAGAGGGAAGACAGGGGAGGGGGTAGAGGGGGGAAGGAGGAGATGGGAGCGGGCGGTGAGAACCAGAATAATCATTTGTACTTTGTAAAGTTGAAAAATGGATGAGAAATGAAAGGGGCAGTGAAAACCTGAATGAAAGTAGTCCAGGGAGGCAGGGACACAGAGAGAGAGAGAGGCAGTGGGAATGAGGTCATGCTCGGTGATGTAAGCTTTCTCATCTATCTGATCTCTCACTTCACAGATGGTGGGAACCTGAAGAGACTGGCCTTACATGTGCTACAACATACACTTTCACAAGATGCCTTTTTTGTTTTAAACTTTTAAGCGAACGAAAATAATTTGAAATTTTGTCATTGGTTAATGCAATTGAATGACATACATAAAGTGTCTGACATAAAACTTTTTTAGAATAACTTTTTATTAACATTATTCAATTTAATCAATTAAGTCATATTTTTCATAATTTTAAATTTGTCTTTGAGATAAAAAGTTTTGACTGTAAAAACATCTCATTAAATGCTATCTCTGAATTAAACAAATGATGCAGCATTGTTGTATGAAGTATGACATTTCTTATACCTGAATCCCTTACCACCTCTGGCATAAACATTTAAAACTAATCTTTCCTTCAGAACCAGAAAACACAGAAAGTAATAATGGTTTTGATAAACTATAACTTATCAACAAATCGCTTCTATTAAAGCAATATGTTTTCGATGTAAGAACTGGGATATTGACTTTAACTTAATTAAAAGACAACTTAACATGCTATCAGATGAATCATGGAGTCCCTCACACGCAAAAGCACTCTAAGCTGTATGCCATAAGCAAGCAAAAAAACATGCTGATTGGGTTTCACTGAGGAATGCAGGCTATGTTTTGGTGACAAGTCGACACATTTCCTTAAAGACTTGCCCAGGAAACAAAGTAACACGCTTACTGGAAAAGACAGTTGTAAATGTGCAAACTTTGCAAGTACATCTCCAGTCTGTTACCGAGACTCTTCAGCTGAACTAAATACAGTGGAAGCCTCTAAACCTGCAGACCTCCAATCTGTCATGCCCTCAATATCGTAAAAAAAACATGGTTCTGACAGTAACTAGTTCTCTAAACATAAAACTCTCTAAACCGACACACTCGCAATAACAGCATTTGTGTTCCAGTCCCAAGGGGTACCACTTTAGGGAGCTGCCACTGTAGTTCCATACCGGACCAGGAAAATATTTTACTATATGCATAGGATATGATATGACATCTTAGCAACATCTTTGGGTAGAGTATTTTTAAGTTTATATCTTTTTTTCAAATTAAGAAACCCAGTAAAGATTATGTGTTCTATTATGCTTGTTATTACAAACTTTATGACCACTGTACTGTTGGTCTCATTGTATACCGTATATTTATGCTTTTTTCTCTAATAAAAAAAAACGAACTTGGCATTGCAAAAAATCAGTTTTCTTTTTAAGGGAATCAAACACTCTAATAATCCAATATATAATGCTCTTAGAGAACGGGAAACTCTCATTTCATATAAGAAGTACAAGTGTCACACAAGCCTCCAAATGATTATAATAATTCACAATGGCATAAATATCCATCAAATCATCCACCCCCTTGACTGAAACCCAAATGGAACGTGTTTCAGTAAAGACCATCAGACATGTAAAAGCTAACATTCAATACTAATGTTCTACATCATACATTTATGGGTTAAAGCTTATGCAAGAAACTTGAAACTTCAACCAAATGGCATATCTTCTGAAATGATCGAAGAGATTTTTGGGACCCCCTGGTACATTTATTTCCATTCATATAAAAGCTGACATTTTTCCAGATATTTTCATTGAGAGATGAACTTTAAGTTCACCAACCATGTTTGGCCTGCATTCACAAAGAGGCATTAGCATGACCCACTCACAGCCGACAGGAAACAAGCAATTTTATTCAATTTCGTGATCATTTTGACTCTGCTACTATTTGCTTGATAATTTCTACTACAATTTACGCAGCACATGATAAAAATCAAGTCTGAATGATGTTCATATGCTTTTATCTAATTATACCACCCTCATTCAGCCTCTCCTAAAGTTGAAATGAGCAGAATTTGCATTTTAAAAACATTTTCATTAAGGACCCATCCTGTCATCTTGTCTAATGGCACAAATTGACTCTTACCATACTATTGTCCTTGTAAAGTTTTGTTGCAAAGTATCGTTTCTATCAAAATACAGATGTCACAGAGGTCTCTCACTGTGGGAATTTTCTTTTATTCAAGTCCTCAAACAACTTTCCTACGCAAGGCATAGCTCACGCCAGTCTCCATCACTAGCCACATTAAGCCTTGCAGAATTTCCTTCACTTTTCTGTGCTAAGATAGCGGAGCGCTGCACTCGCTCTGATTCACTCGCACAGAAAAGTGTAGGAAGTGTTGCAAGGCTTAACTAAGGTAGTGATGGAGACTGGCGTGAGTTATGCCTTGCGTAGGAAAGTTGGTCCTTGATGAGCATTTGAGAAGTGCAATAAATAGTATCACGTTCCCCCTCTATCTTCTTTGTTAATTTAATGTATATAAACCCACAGACTATGTCTCCCCTGGTATTTTCCTACTATCCAACTGATGAAGCATATACTCTGAAACACTGTGTCTCTTCAGAATAAAGGAGTTGTTATACAAAACACCTGCTTTTCTCATTTATGTTAAAGTTTCATTTGAGACTTAAAGTCAAAAAGACTCTCGGCGAGTTCTACAGAACATTTGAAGAAAGGCCTGAACAATTGTGGAGCAAAGGAATTAAAATAATGTTAAACAAAGGAGGTAAAGGGGGTGATAAGGGGGAGAGATCCATCACTCGTAGTATCTAATATATCTATTGAACTTTAACAGCAGACATATGTATCAGGAAAGCAGGAAAAGACTTTTAAGACAGATTTTTTTCAGTTTTCAGTAGCTATATCTATTCTTTGGACTATAAATAACTGCTCAAATAATCACAAGATATATTCAAAGACTATCTATCCATACCAGGCGAGTCAAACGAAGACAATTACCAGCTAGTGAAGACAGTCTGGCTACAATGAACAATGTCCTGCTGTACAGGGAAGATGAATCTCTCTATGCATGCGTAGTGCCACTCCGGTATAATACCCTTGTATATGTTGTGGCCAATTTGCAGCCAATCTTCATTCATTTGTTCTCTCTCTCAGACACTTCTTCTCTAGGTACTTCTAATTAACTGTCTACACGTTATGTACCACGCCATACCATAACAGAAAGCCCTGTGTCCATCCTAGTGTAATTTTGTCAACATAAATTGGAAAATAACATTAAAAACAGAAAAAACTTTTTCTACAAGTATTTCTTTTTATTTTTAATCCATTCTGTGTTTTAATCTATTTCATCAAATCAAATCCACTTAATGAAATTCAAATGCCAGACCTCTTAGGTTTACCACTGTAACCATTGTGACCAGATTTAAGCAGTACACTGGATATCTAACCTTGTTTATAGAGGTAAAACAAGATTGGAATTTACAGCTTGTTGTTCTTACAAACCTGTCATTCCAAAAGCATATTTTGGAAAACGAGGCAACGGAGCACACAATTTAGCAACCTGTTTCCAAGTTTCTCTGACGCACGTGAACTTCAGCAGGAAAGAAGTAAAACCACTTAGTTACATAAGCTCAATACTAGCTGTACAGCACATGTCTGGAGTGAAAGTATTCAACTCAACATGAACAGAATGATTTATTGTACTGTGAAAAGTTAAAAGAAAAGTAAAACTTCAATCAAAATACTAACTCTATAACAAATGTGCGAAGTGAAAGTACTTAACTTTACATGAACAGAATGATTAACTACAAGGCGAACAATTTTAACAAACAAAAAAAAACTTCAATCAGAATACTAACCGTATAGCAAATGTTTCAGAGTGAAAGTACATTAAATGACAAAATGATATGTAACATAAAGAAAACCTCACTGGTTACCGATTCTAGCCCATCTCCTTCCATGAAGGCTTCCATATTCTTCACTTACAAGATGAAAAGTTTAAAAGAAAAAACTTCAATCAGAATACTAACTCTATGGAAAATATTTGGACTGAAAGTACATTAAATGCCCAAAATGATATATTACGTTTCGTGAACTGACGAACGAGAAATGAAACATGACATCATTCATGATGAAAAGAGCCACTTTAAACGAGGCATCGTTTACGCACGGCAGAATCAAACCAGACCAGTTCCAAGGAGACAAAACAATATGTTTTTCAGCACTCACGTCATACACTTCAAACCGTCTGAGCACGCTGACTTTTCACAGCATCCTCTGACAGGCATGAAGTCTGCAGCCCCAAAGACAACTTAACACCATGTTCAAATTTTCCCAGGACATTTTTTTCAGTGCCACAGGCATCGTGTTTCTGACATGTGTTCGCTACTGAATAATCACCTTCAAAGAACCTGAATCTAGGAGTCTGAGAAACCATTTCCAACAATTACTTCTGGAGCCATTCCCAAATAGTTCTAATAATGAAATGTTAAATTATTTGTATATCATAGTAGGTATACAAAACTTAATGAATGAATTTGGAGGATTTAGTCCCCGAATCTAGGAGTCTGAGAAACCATTTCTTACAATAACTTCTGGAGCCATTCCCAAATAGTTCTAAATATCATGAAATGTAAAACTGTTTGTGTATCATAGTAGATACTCAAAACTAAATGAATTAATTTTGTAGATTAGCTCTATTAGTGTCACTTAAAAATCATCTCCAATGAAACAAATTTCTATGAGAAACTCTCAAGCTTGTCCTTAATACCATAATTACTCTAATAGATGCTCATATTCAATATTATGCGACAAGGAGATTGAATTGCAGATACAAATACCCTGATGGTCAGAATGTATTTTTCTGTGCACATTTTCTTTAGCATGAAAATATTACTTTTTTTACCTCTTCCTTAAGAAAAATAATGACATTGATAGCACTATCCTCTTTTTTTTATGTAAAAACATTCATTCTCAGTGAGTTCTCATTCAAATATTGTTTGTCATCTCCTCTTTCAAAATAGACCTCTTCCAAACATGTTAATCCTTCATTTTCATCCTTCATATCAAAGGTCATACTGAATCCAGTTTGAAGATGGTAACAAATATGGCAAATTATTGCAAATCAGAAACTCACTTATTTAATAGATGGTATAATTCTGTAATAATGTACCTCAAAAAGAGGGAAAAGTGAGCTGCTTATCTAATATACCAATATATCGCAGGCAAGATTTCCCATTAATTAGGTAAACAGTTCTAGAAAGTAAGAACGGAATAGTGACGGAGAGATAATCAAATGAATCTCAGTCTCACAAGTATGCAGTTAATTGTTATGTTAATTGTCTAGACACCCCATTTCACAAATGAAATCAAGTAGCCATTGCAAGTTTGGTTCGGTAGAAATTGAAATTATATCCTTTCTTCACGTTCATTTAGAATTCAAGCAAGATTTACTTCATGCATACTTCAATAAGCTTAATCGAGGAAGGATAGCCTTGCAAGATAGAAATATATAATATATATCAATTAGGACCATGATTTTCCAGTTTTCCAGATAGTAAGTTTTTAAAAATTTCCGTTGTTGTTGGTTGTAAAGGATGGCCATCATTATGAGTGAACTAAACGGAAGTTGTGAGGATACAAAAAGACGAAATGAAGAATTGATTCAGAAATTAACCACTATGTAATGATATGAAAGGAGAGGATTTCAAATTCTATATATCTATTCTATCATATAAACGATTCATTGTAAAATATCTTAATTTTGAAGTTGATTTACTAATCCTGTTAATCGCTTGGCTAGGGTGTGAAATTGGAAAGTGTAAGACAGGTTATAAAAGATACAACTAAAAGTCAAAAACCACATACTCATTCATAGTACCAGTTTTGGAGGATAAGACAGCATCCTGGCTACCGCTCTACCGCTCCACTAACAGAGCTCAGTCAACCGAAGCCACTGTTAAAACTTGTGTTGCCAATCAATATTTTTCAAGGTATCCTTCCATGGATCTTAAAGTCCAATTCTAATCCCTGAATATGCCTTTAGTTAAAGAATTATGATTCAATTCTTTGATTAACTTGTTAATTTGCCAGCTAATAAAAGTGCTAAATGATGGGCTTTCAATTGAACCCAAAGCAGTTTATCGATCATCCCCCATCCCCCTGTATCATTTACCGTAGAAGTACGCAGTCATGGGACTAGGTCGCCAAGCGCAGGAAACGAAAACTTTTTCCCCCAAAGATTTTCACACGGATTACAGATTTCTTTTAAGTCAAGTTAGTGAACTGCTAATCTTGCAGGAGAGATTGAGAAAGTGATATACTATTAAGGACTGAATTTTTAAATCAAGTGCAGTGTATTTCTTAACCTGCAACCAGAGAATAGTCACAGATATAGGAGCAAGTTGTGACATATGCATATTGAATTCAACTCAGTTTTTCTACAAGCTCCTAGCTGTATTAACGGAGAGCGGGAAGAAGGTGAATGCATCATTAAAACCAGAGAAGTATATCAAGTCCAGCGAGGCTTGCTGCTTCTAAAGCCAGTACAGGAGAGCGGGAAAGGAGTAGCATTTCATTAATATTAGAGAAAATTTCTCAACTCCAGTGAGCTTTTCTATGGGGCCCAGTAACAAATGGAAAGGTGAATAAAATACTTTTTAAAATATATAATGGAGAGAGGGAAGAGAGTGAAAATGCCATTAAAACCAGAGACGGTATAAACTTCAAGTCCAGTAAGGCTCTGCTCGGCCAGTATGAGAGAGCGGGAAAAGAGTAACATCATTCTAGTCAGAGACAGAATAAATTTCAACTCGAGAGGTTTTTTCCTAGCCCAGTGTTATTGAAGTGAGAGGAGAGGAGTGAATGCATCATTAAAACGGTTAAACCAGACACAGAGTATAAAACTCAAGTTGAGAGAGGCTCACTGCTAGCCAGTAGAGAGGAGTGGGAAGAGTAACAGAGAGTTGAAGCTATAAACTGGGAGTTCGCTCTGTCTCTCCTGGGCTGTGATGTGACAGTCACTCCCTCTCTCCCCTGTACCACTGACCTTACTCAGAAAAAGGGCAGGGAGGGGACTAGACTTACTTTATGTCATGAAAAAATGTATTTTAATAAGAATAAAACTCAGCTCCATTATATTTGTATATTTTCTAAGATTCTGCACGATGATTAGATGAAATGTAAGTTCACTTTCTTTTTTTCAAAAAGCAACAAATATAGGAGTAAGAATGTTTTTTCATAATATTATATCTAAAGTAAGATGTTTTTATCCAAAAATCTTGCTTTTTTCAAACATCTCTGTCATGAAGACAAACTTTGAAAAGAACCACTTTCAATTATGGTTGCTATTTCTTTACTTACCTAATTTGCATTTTCATTACAAAAGGTAAAACCTGTAAAGTCTGTCACAATTAACTAACAATCCAGTAACACACATTTAATTTCTACATGCATAATCTTAAAGAAAGATTTATTCTATTGATTTATCTGGATACCAACAACATATATATTTGGATTTATCAATGAGTCAACAAGAACACCACATGTTAACTCCTCCACACTACATGCATCATTCAGTGCAAGGAGTCCCGGAGAGAAATGTCTATCAAAATGTATCAGGTGCAATCACAGATAACAAACTTGTTCCTTGAGCCATATTTATGACCTCATGATATATTTTTTCAACATAAATATACTTATACATTTGAAATGTATAAACATACTTTTTATTAGTCCTGCTCCATGACTGTGTAAGAAATAAGAGCCTTTGAATCTGTCTAGATCCTTTTTCAGCAAGTCTAGATATGCTGAATAGAAGGGAATAAAAAGTATAAAAAAATATGATCACAAGTATGAAGTCAAAGTATAATTAAAAACATTCCATTGACTAAACTTAAGCCTAACTATTTACTTAGTCGCTTATAAGCATAGTCATTCTTGTCATAATAATTAAATTTAAAAATCACTTACACAAGGAGAAAGTGAAAAAGAATCTGATAATATTTTGTAGTTTTTGATAGCCTGTGTGTCAAGAGCTTCATGGTACATTAAATTAAGGCAAAGCAAGTCTATTGCAATGAAGGAAGTATAGAAAGTTCACTATATGGACATATATCCAAAACTGCTCTTTTCGCAATTTATTTTTTCTTGAATGTGATTGACTTGATTCTGGCAATATCTTGATAGAAAAAGAATTAAATTGTAAGAGTATTTAAAGTTTTGAAGGAGCCTGTGAAAGTCTACATGAGGGTTTGAAGTGGGGGTGGGGGGTGGGGGCAAGGGCAAGGGCAAGGCGATGGAGACAGATGACGTATGACTCAGAACAGCAGCTTACCCCTATCTACAGCTGTATCAGTTCCGATGTCACAAATGCGGAATTTACGCCTCAGGCACAGTTTTGAATTTTGAGGCTAGGTTTTGATTTGTAGACTTCATTAAAATGTCTCTGAAATTAAATTTTGCATTTAAACTGAAATGCCAAATTGAAGAGGCCAAATACTGTTTAAAATACTGTTGTGTAAAAAACTTAAGTTTCTTCAAGTTGGTATTGCAAGCCAAATAGACTAAACGATCTTGTCTAACAAAAATGAAAGTACGGGGTAAATAACTTTAGAAAGTAGACAATTCTTCAGCTTTTAAAAGAATGGATAAAAAAAATATAATCCCTTGATTTAAATATTCATTTCAATCATGCCCTATCAATTCAAAAATACAAACTTGAATTCAAGTTATTTCAAGCTAAAACAAAAGCTCCACATTTGAATGAGTCCTAACTGAAAATCAATCCTAAAGTTCCATTGCTAATCCCTCTGTAACTTGAAAGTTTTTCTCAAACATGAAGTTCAACAAGTGTCCACTACCGCCGACAGACAAGAAGCTTAAAACAATGCACAAAGGCCGATCTATGATGGACAAGGATATCAACGGAATCCTCCTACACCAACGCTAAAAGTTTCGGCGTTTACAAACAAGAGAAAACAAATCCCACCTCCCGGGCCCGTGGAGCGACGGCATTCCGTTTGGGCAGGGTGTACACTATGGGATAACTGACATTTCACAAGTGAATATCCCCTGCCCAACGATCACGCTCATAATCGCATTACCCTCCAAGTCTGTCCACAAAGTTTTATTTGCTGGACAAGTGCTCTTCAACGGGGACAGTCAATCGCTTGTTACACGCTAACCTCGGGCCAAAAGGCAGGCGTTTAATTTCTAACCAAAACACCCCTTTCACTCCATCGCAACGTGACAATAGCTTTCGTGTCTGTTGCATATTCCAAGTTCGACTGACGTTTGTCATTTGCGCTGCTACGCGCTATCATTCATGCATGTTACCATAGGTATTTCATTGCGACACTTTGCTATAAAAATGCGTTTTACTGACGGATAGTGACATTTTTTTGATAGAAAAGAAATATAATTTACTGACGTCATGGTTCAACACTTTCGTTTCGTCAATTTGCTATAAATGCAAAGTGCCAACACGTAAAGCTATAAATTAATACATTACATTCTTTCAGCGTTACGTTCAAAGGAGTTTGATTTAAAAAAAAAAGAGAAACTGCATACTAAATGAAAACAATCACGAAGATTATTATGCAAAGATAAATTCACGAAGTTGGTGAACTAACTTTGACAGTTCAATTTGTTTTAAATGTAAATGTTTGTGCATATACTTCTTAATTTTATAAATAAGTAAATACTTTTTTACTACTTTTTGCATGCAAAGTTATTTATTAATTTCACGGCTGCGTGAAAGGTTATGCTGACCGCAATATTTTCCCGCCTTGTACGTGATATCACATAACGGTGCGATATGAGTGTACCGCGGATGGCACCGCAACGGGACAGCGGTGCCATATGAGAAAAATGGTTTTGTCCTAAGAAATAAAATGTCCACTTACCACGTTCGAGTTACATTTTCTCTTGCATTTGTTCTGTATATTTTCCACATTAGAAATTGCACTTGACAACGATATCCAAAGAAAAATGAGGATAAAAACGTATAACGGGCTCATCGTGCGTACTATCTTCTCGCCATGGTGTGTTAGACTGTGGGAAAGTTGGACGAATCCCGTGACGTTATCGCTAACCCCGTCGCTGATTGGCTAATACAAAACCTGTCGTCTGCAATGATGCTGAGCACGTGTTTAGAGTTACTACGATCGAATATTTGGGGCTTTTATTACATATCAATGCGTCCAAAACACGTGTTCTTTTTCAATTTTAATATGTTGAATCCCCAAAGTGGTATATTTTATGTTGACTGGCCTTTGGCGGTGTATGATTTAAGTTTATGTCTTGAAATTCACTTGAATCGAGTTTAAGAGAAATACTGAGCTGACCTACTTTTTATAACAGTGATTTCGTATAAATTTGAGTCAAAAGAAGATAAAGTATCACTGAAACCTATTTTAATATTCGAAACAGCTGATATAGTTCGATGTATTTCACCATAAGATACGCCTTTCTACACTGAATATGGAATAGCTTTGTATACAACCCGGCTACGTAACAAAAATGGCTGCCACACTGTCATTTCGCTGGCTGGAAATTCTTGAAAAAGAATTTGACAAAGCCTTTGTAGATTTAGATTTACTTCTCGGGGAGATTGACCCAGATCAATGTGAACTTACATTCGAGGGCAGACAAAAAATGACAGCGCTTAGCGCTGCATTCGCACAGCTCTGCCACAAAGCACAAACCGTCTTCCAATGTAATGCAAAACTCGAGGTAAGATTTCCATGTAGATTATCATAATACGTTCCACTTGCGTGGTACATCGTTTTATTTACAGTTAGCTATGTCAATATACAACGTGACCACCCAGATGTATTAAATGGGGAATGATAAATAACTGCAATCTACTATTTTAATTGGTTCCATCAGCCTGTTGAATAAAACACTAATAAGAGGGTGTGGCATTTGTTTTGAATTAGGAAATCAGCTGATTTTTCGACAATCATAACAGACAGGCATGAGTTTGATTTATTAGCTATAGTATTGTCAACACAGATCCATGATGAGTATTGCACTTTTCCTCTTGCTAAATATTATCAACTGCACTGCATACTTTAAACCCTATGCTAGACAAGACCCTAAAGATCATTGACAGGGATCCAAGGTTAAAATGGTAAGTCAAAAGATATTCTAGGTCTAAAGAAGACATTCTAACGTGAATCAAAAGGCTAAAAAGACAAAATGCAGTCTATCCAACCCTTGTGTGTTAAATAACCTTACTCTTTACACATGTTGACAAGGCTGTTTTGATTTTATTTGATGATAAATTTTTAATCCACTCAAAGAAAACACTCCTGAACTTAATTTTTTGGTCAAACAGTCTTATATTCTGTAACACACAATGTTTTAATGGAATGAGTGTGAATCCTTGTTACTACAAGTGTCAAGTCTTGTCGGCAACTCTACTGGCCTGCAGCAAGTAGATAGTTAAAGGCAAAGTTCAAGGTGGTGTTTGTTGAGGGGATGAAATTCAAAAGGATATTCCTGTTTGTGTTTGTGTGTGTATGTATATATATATATATACAACTCTGACTGTTTTAATCAATTATTAAAAAAACATTCTGAGTGACAAATTTCCAAGAATCACAACTCGTTAATAAATGGAATTCGCTACCTAATAAAGAGAGGTTATTAATATAATTATATATTATAGATTATATAATCTCTAATTTGTTAGATATTTAAAAAATAAGAAACAATTACAATTATTATTTCAACTGTAGCTGTTTGATTAATTATTGAAAAAACAATGTGGGTGACAAATTTTCAAGAATCACAACTCGTTAATAAATGGAATTGGCTACTTATTAAAGAGAGTTAATCCCATAATATTCTGTTAGTTATCGGTAAATGGCTAATATATGATTAAAACATATATAACATTTTAAATATATTGCCTGAGATGTTGTTTTGATAGATTTGACAATTTGATAACAATTTTGCAGATTCTGTTAAAATGGAAAACAAGGAGCAGTGAAAGCATTTGTGAACACTATGGATATGAATATACTCTGCTTCACTTCCAACAGTCATGTGCTGTTGATCAGTCTTTAATATACTTATGTATTACTCACCCATTGAAGATATCGCAGTTTAATAAATCTACGGTGTTATTACACTTAGTGTAATAACATTGTGTGCTGCCGATTGACGTGACGTCATAATGGCAAAACTATGACGTCATAATGTCAGCGCCGGGGTCGCAATGGAGTGTGTCCCATTTATCGACGAGTTTGTGGAATTAAGTGGCATTTAAATCAATGAGTAATAAATAAAATACTAAACTCGTTTCCTTTTAATAACATAATTATGAAACTCGTGAGATGGTATTTGTATTTAACTCGCTTTTGCTCGTTAAATACAAGCCACTCACTCGTTGCATAAATATGTTAATAAATGGAATATCGTTTAGTATTCTCTATGTATTTGTTACCTAGGTGGATGTACTGACATTATTATATTTGTATGTTTGATTATTAGTGAGTTAAATTTAAACAAAAGAAGAAATGTACCATATTTTCTCCAATAGACGGGGGGGGGGGGGGGGGGGGGGGGGGGTCTATATTTTCAATCTCCCTATAGCCGCGGCTTCTATTATATATTTGGAAATATAAACCAACAAACTTACACATGTGTAGCAGTGCAATCATGACAAATTTCTTGAATATGAACTTGTTTTAATGAATATTTATTTATTATTGAACAGGAACAATATATTGTTTGAGAGGCATAGGTGAATATAGAAACTTTGCTCATCTCATCACTCGTATCTACTTGAGACCCAGCGTCTATTTCTTTCAAACAGTCATACCCCAGGCGTTTATTTTAGACACAGCGTCAATTTGAGACCCAACATTTATTGGAGGATATACAGTATTTTTGTCACATTTCTGGTCATCCACAAGTTGCCTCCTTTTTATGGAATAACATTAATCCCTTGAAACCCTAACTATACAAACTGGATAAAAAGTAATCATTTATTTTAATTGTGTCCTGTGAATGATTATTAGTTCATGTAATCCAATTTTATTATTCAGAAATGATTAGGATCATACCAAATGCCATATGTTACATTGTATATATATTTATTTATTTATTTGATAAGTTCTATCAGTTAGTAAATGTATTATATACTCTCTAAATAGTTCACCTGGGTAAAACAGATATTAAAAAAATAAAAAACAATTCCCAAATAAGGGCCAGGTGAGGAGCATTATTACAAATGAAGTTTTAATGAAAATGCCAATGGAAAAAATATAAATATTTGTTTCTGTTTATAAATGTGGCCCAATAAATGCCTGGTCCCAAGAAGGAAGATAGTTGAGAAAAAGCATTTGCACATGCATCTACATAGTGACAGTGCATCTGGCCAGCTTGCATCCTCGAAAAGTCTTGTCACATCATAAGTTACTTAGAATGCAATAAAAGAAAATCTGTCTAATGACATCACATGCATTGGTTTGCAGGTTCTGGTGTCTAGTGATGGATATAATTTCTATGTGTTGAAACAAGTAACTCTGTCGTAGAAAGGGGTATCATATTCAATTCAAAAGTATTGTTGGGACCATTACACACTCATGTATTCGCCACTGCTTTCCTGTCTCTTAAAGGGGCAGAAGCACGTTTTTCTGGAGAAATAAGTCGATGAAATGTAATTGAAAAATAATGTCACCAACAGTAAAACACCCTTCCCTCTTCAGAAAATCAAGCTAAAATATGAGTGTACATGGTTCCGCAAAAGCCATGGGAAATGTATTTTGTCATTAGAAATAATAAATTGTGTTCACAATAAAATGGCCGCCATGCTATTTTTGCTTTATACACAACATCATTATTACCACTACGGATAATTGGTTTGTGTAATAAGATGTTTTACCCTCTAAAGTAAATATGAATGATATAAACTATCATTATAAATGGGAAATTTGAAAAAATAAAATCTGCAAAAAATGTGCTACTGCCCCTTTACTTTTTGGTTTGGGTTTTTGAACTTTTTCTTTATTTGCGCCATTAAAATTGACAAATGGGTCCTCTCTAGCTGGCTACTTTTCAAGCTTATTTCGAACACTACATGTACATACTCTATCATGGTTAAAATGTTTGTCTAGCAGTACACACACTATAGTCTGCAGTATGTTTGATGTCTGATAGATATGAAGATATATCTTCATCCGCCTCATTTGAGTGAAACAGCTCTGGGCAAACTCTTAATTTGTGTCAAAGATAAGCACTTCAGTAGGGGCGGAGATAATGTTATGTATTATGATATATATAATATTTGTCAAATGTTTGGCTTTGGATCAAGAAGTCTGGGGTTTGAATCCTGCAAGAGGCTAAGCAACATTGTCTCTCTGTGAGAACTGTTCTACATGAAACGTGTAAGATTTGAGTGAAATGCTACACTGATTTTCACTGCAGAACCACCAATGGTTTGCTAGTGCTGCAGGTGCTGGCAGGTTTCACCGCAACGCATAACCACATGGCATTGCAGGCATTCTCCCTGCAATAATACTAACAGCAATGATAAAAGTGAAATAATCTTGAAAACAGCGTTAAACCCCAAATCACCTTAGCTAACCTCAAGTATCATGTTAACCCTGTACCAGCCACTACAGTGGAATACTTACAACAGTAAAAATGCCTGAGCAAGAGTGAGGAAAATATAATTTTACCGGTACGAGTGTTGTTAAACATCTCTGTGAGCGTGTTAGCTTCTTTATTACCCACATTACCTGTGTAGAGTCTGCAGGTAATGCATGCTTTTCTCATTATTATCCCCCGCCGCGCGTTTAGCGCGAAGCGGGGGATATAGTATTCGGCTGCGTCCGTACGTCCGTACGAAATGGAATAACTCAAATACTATTCACTGGATTCTTTTCATATTTTGCATATGGGTTCATCATGGGAAGAGTAATGTTCTTACATAGGTTTGTGACCTTGACCTTCATTTCAAGGTCACAACAAGACTTTGTTATTTTACCCTTGTCAGCGGGATATCTCATTAACCATTCTCTGGATTCTCTTCATATTTTACACATAGCTTCTCCAAGGGAAGACGACGGGCTGATTAGATTTTGGTGATCTTGACATTATTTTCAAGGTCACAGCGGAACTTTGAATTTTTCGACATGTTAATGTACATGTAAAGCTTGTCAGCGGGATATCTCAAGAACCATTCACTGGAATTCCATCATTTCTTACACAAAGCACCTTCTAGGGAAAACGACGGGCTGATTAGATTTTGGTGACCTTGACATTATCTTCAAGGTCACAGCGGAACTTTGAATTTTTCGACATGTTAATGTACATGTAAAGCTTGTCAGCGGGATATCTCAAGAACCATTCACCGGAATTCCATCATTTCTTACACATAGCTTCTCCAAGGGAAGACGACGGGCTGATTAGATTTTGGTGACCTTGACATTATTTTCAAGGTCACAGTGGGACTTTGAATTTTTCGACATATTAATGTACATGTAAAGGTTGTCAGAAGAATATCTCAAGAACCATTCACCGGAATTTCATCATATCTTACACAAAGCAAAAGGACTGATTAGATTATGGTGACCTTGACATTATTCTCAAGGTCACAGTGGAATTTTAACTTTTTCGACATGTTAATGTACATGTAAAGGTTGTCAGCGGGATATCTCAAGAACCAACAGTAATTCCATCATATCTTACATAATGCACCTCCTAGGAAAGACAAAGGGCTGATTAGATTTGATGACCTTGACATTTTTGTTAAGGTCACAGTGGAGCTTTGACTTTTTCAACATGTTTGACAGTCGATTTTGCTGATCTTGACATTATTTTTAAATTTTGAAGTATTAATTTTCGGCGGGGGATCATGTCACCTTAGTGACAACTACTTGTATTCAAGAAAAAATAAAACTCCTGGCAAAATTTAATTGTCTAAAAAGGTTCGTCATATTCCTTTATGGTTGACATGAGATGAATTAAAAACCTTATTATTAGTTAATTGCTGGTCTAATACAGTCATGGTCAAGGAACATAAACTTTGTTATCGTAGTCACAAGTGAAAATAATGATTAAAGTTTTATCACTCTTTTTATGTTATCTAGCATCGTTTATAATAACTATATGAATCATAAGTTTTATCAATCACATAACATTGTTATATTTTTTATCATACTATCTGCAATAGAACCAATTATTGTAATTTTTTTCGGGACGAGTCCCTAATAGTCCAACAATCCAAGAGTCAGGCACCAACTGCCAGCACTCACTGTGACTAGTGTCAGAACAGATTATCCACTTGGCCATCATGAAATGACATGTATTTCTAAAAGTTACCAATCGTTACTGAAATCATCAAATAATAATAGTCCTCTTACACATGTAATGTCAATTTCTTGCTGCACCAAAAAGTCCTTAACCCTTACGTTGCGTATATATATTTTACCATTTTTAGCCCCTGTGGCGGAATTTACAGGCTCGCAGCTCACAGCAGTAGTTTGAGCTTAGGCACTAACGAGCTCTGCTGGCGGAATTTCCAGGCGGCGATTCCGGTATCGTTTTTACGAAATATACCACATCTACATGGCGAATAAGGAATTTATACGGGCGTTTAATACAAATTCAAGTAGCGGCACCCGTACACAAATGGCTAATTCACACCCGAAACTTTGAATGAATTTTCTATGAGTTTTCGTTTTTATTCTATTACTTTCGAAAGATTGTCTTTAATTCGGGCCTCGTAACATCATAAATACCAAACGAAAAAAATCCATTTATATACGGAATTGAAGACAAGATGTCTAGCTTCACAATGATATAAAAATTATTAGAATGCGACCTTTGGTTATAATTCTATAGCTATGTAAAGTTTGTCTTTATTTCCACCTATAAAATCGTCAATACTTACAACATGTATGCGGCATTGCAAACGGTCGTTCATCGCACTTTTCCAAGAAATCATAATCTCGTACCAGTTGACAAATAAGCACATGTCAACCCAAATATGGTTATGTTGTTTGACATTTCAAATAAACGCTAACCTCGAACCATAACTGATGAAAATATGTTGATAGTTTGTGTGCCGTTTGGTTTCACATGCCTCTCAGAAAGGTAAAATTGTATCTTTATTTCTGTGAATAAATCTGCGCATTTTGTATAGAATAAAAGATTATTCTTTTCATTTTATTGTGATATAAAAATTATGAAAATGCATTCAGTATTTTAGCCGTGATAAATGTGTAAGAAGTTGTGAAAATTGCTGATTGTTTCAAAATTTATGAAGTGTAAACATGACCTTTTTCACGGCGCTTGCTGTGTCTTTATTATTTTTTTGAGATTTTCTAATTTTATATGGGAATGTAGTCCATTGTTTCCCCTTTATTTTGCCGTATTGTTTTTTTGAAAACAAACAATTCGCTCACATGATATGAAGTGCGGGAGTAAGGCGATTTGCAATGCAAACACGCGAAATAAGGCTTCGGAGCGAAGCACGACAAAATTGGCCTTTTGTAAAGCTAATTCTCGATGTGTTACGGGTCAACAATGCACACGCAATTTGGTGTGAATTTTACTTGATATTTCGACCGGACATTCACAAAGACTCGTTATCGTGGCTAACTGCGAGATGTATGTAAACAAGTTTTCATGTGGCGATATACGGACACACTTCGTCTCGCATTTCGCCTGGGGGGCAAATATAATTATTACTGACCCGGTAAATGCACTAAGTCCAACGTACGCATCTCGCCAAGGGGTCTAACATTTTTCTCTATGAGCCTCCCGGATAATTACGGGACCCGCAAGTTAAGGGTTAACGTACATAACCAACCAATTTCTTTGAAGATAAAGTGATCTTCTTTTGACAAATAGAGGATTTTTCTATCAAATGAAATAGAAGAGTTAGATACTATCATTCAATCCTGTGCCACTAATGTAAAATAATAATACCGGTAAACTATCTTCCTCACTCAATGAGATAACATGGATATCCTCAAGGTCATTGTTTTATAGTTAATAATTTTAGTGAATAATTCCTTGTTTGATCCAGTAAGTAGTAGTTTAGATCCAGAAAATACCGTATTTCCTCGAATACAAACCCAGGGTTCTATTTTGTTCAGCACCCTATTTCCAATTGGGTTCTATTTGAGGCCGGCTTCGGATCAAGAGGTCCGGTGTTCGAATCCCACCAAGGGCACAGCGACTTTGTCTGCAGTAGAGAACTGTTCTACACGCAGTCAGGTTTGGGTGCAATGCTTCACTGAATTTCAGTGCAGTACCACCCATGGTTCGCTAGTTCCAGCCGTTGCTCGCAGGTTTCACTGCAATGCATAGCCACATGGCGTTGCGGGCTTTCTCCCTGCCATAATACTAGCAGCCGTATTATAAGTGACATACTCTTGAAAGCGGCGTTAAACTCACTCACTATTTGAGGCCTCCATTGTATTCAAGAAAATAGGGTATGACTGAAAAAATTAAATTCGACAACCCGGGTTGTATTTACCTCAACACCCTCTTAGCTCCAGTTCTATTTGAGGCCCAAGCTATATTCACGACCAGGGTTGTATTCGAGTTAATACGGTAGTGCAAAATGAAGACATTCTGCATCTCTTCAAAGAATTTCTCAAAAAGTTAATAGAATGCTTTGAAATCCGTTTCAAACAATTATGTTGAATTTCTTATGAAATTATTGATTTCTGTCAAGTCATGAAGATTTAAGTGGTTCTTAATTCTTATTAAAACACAAAAATCGTTGAATTTGGAATTACCGTTAATAATTAGGGTATTACTTGTGATAAATCAAGAGCAATTTTTTTTTTCAAAATAGGTTAAGTGCTAAACATTTATTTTATAGTTATTAATCTGTTCATTCTCCAATCTATCCATTTTGTCAACAAACCTTCTCTTGACTCTATCACTCATTGTATTTGTACAAAAGATTACGTTCAACTACTGAGCATGCAACAATATATCATTGTTAAGAAGGTTAAGTATGGGTCAGGATAATTAGCCATCCCATGAAGTAATGCCACACCCTCCACTAATCCAAGAAACAAACACGGGCCAGGAAGCGGGACCAAGCTAACATGCTGGTGCTTTGAAGCCATACATTCAAGCTTAATCGTGAATTTTAGAGAAATTAGGATCTTTCAAGACCGAAGAGCTGATTTGTTTAATGGCTAAATAAGTCTGTGATGTGATGTGGTTGTTTCCGATTCTGTTCTTGTATTTGCTTGCTAACAAATCCATCAAGTCGTCGTTTGTTTTGACCGCTCGCAACTGGACGTCAAAAGTTTGGCCATTGTCGTCTCATGTAGCAGCTCCTAGCTAGGGGATTCCTTTGTTAACCATGTTAACATATTGGCCACAAAAACAAAGACCAGGTTAGACACCTTTGGGTCTCTAAAATAAAGTTTTTCGAAAATAAGTTCAAATTTTAATGAAAAAATGAATATTAGAGCCTTTAAGAACTATCAATGTTCAGATTCTGAAACTGAGCAATATAAACTTTATCAGCTTTTATATCATTAAGTTACTTTAACCTTAATCCATAAGCATTAAGGCCTGGAATATTCTGGGATACCCTTTCTAATGCAGAAGTCAGTGCCTGAATATTCCCTCTTGTAACAAAGTTATTCTTTCTATAAAGTAAACGCTTAGAATGGCGCTTACTTATTCAGCAGCAAAAGTGTTATTTTATTTGGTGTGGATGACAGACAGTAATTTTCTTATTTTAAAAATTATTTTCTGCTTCATTTATCTTCAAATTCTTGTATGATTGTGTATAGCTGTTTTACTATATATTCATAGTAGCTAGTACCCAATTCATTGCATTAGGAAAATTATTTTAATTCTTTGATTGGACAATTTTTAAAGTAGTTACATATCCATAAAATTGTCTCTTCTTCATGAATGCAATTAGTTGTAATACATCAAGTATGAACAACATTTCATAGCACATATCCTCAATATTCATGTGCTGTTTTGAATGATAGTTTCTTCAAAATCAAGTTGTTTTAAAAGGAAAGCACCAGTTGGCACTTTTCCAATAAAAGCAAATTTCTATAATTTGACTAAGCTCCCGCACTTCATTTTACATTCCACATCAATTATTTTCAAAGAGGCAAGCTGAGACCCCAAGTTTTAAAATGGTAGGAGCCAAAGGAATCCAGTTCTAGCTTGGTTTGAAATTTCAAGGAAAGGCTTTTCATGGGGCACCTTTAAATACTTAGGTGCTTGTTTACAGTCAGTGAACAAATAAGATCCTTCCTCCTTGGGAGGTGTGTTCATCTATATGACAGATTTGTCAAAATATCGCAGCCCAATTTTCATGAAGTTGTATCCTGTTTCTGATGAATCCTCCAAAGCTAACTTGTCGGAATGACTTCCCTTTAGTGCTCGTAACTTTACCATGAAGGATTTCCTTATTGTAGATTCTGGTAAACCATTTTGAGTTTGTTTTCTACAACATCCAGATTTGCTCATTTGTGACTTGATTTGTATGTTTGTCTTGTTACTTTTGAGGATTTCCTTGTTGTAACAATCTTGAATGAAACAATCTGGGTTCATTTTCTTGAACATTTAGGGTTTCTACCTTGATAGAATAACTTAACTTACCAATTATAACTTTTAATTCTATGGAATTGAAGCTGCTGAATGGGTTCCTCCCAAACTATTCTGAGTGGCCGACTGTCCAGACTTTTATATAAGAAAATCCAACAGGCCAATCTTTCATAAGAAAATCCAACAGGCCTGACTTTCATAATAAAATTCAACAGGCCAGACTTTCATGAGGAAATCCAATAAGCCAGACTTTTATATGGCCAGACTTATCAGAAAATCCAACAGGCCATACTTTTATATAAGAAAATCCAACAGGTCAGACTTGCATGAGAAAAACCAATAAGCCAGACTTTTATAAGAAAGTCCAACAAGCAAGACTTTTATGAGAAAGTCCAATAAGCCAGACTTTTATTAGAAAATACAACAGGCCAAACTTTTATAAGAAAATCCAACACCCCAGAATTTTACAAGAAAATCCTACAAGCCAGACTTTTATAAGAAACTCCAACAAGCCAGACAGACTTGCTGACCATGGCTGCTTCTGTCCTATTCTGAAAGAAACCAGCAGTCAGCTGACAAGCAGACAGATATCTGGAGCACTGACTGAGAGACAGACCAAATGTACTTCATCTGTGCATATCCAGACAATATCAGAGATCTATCCTGGTACTCTGCACACCTGCAATGCATTGATGATTGAATGAAAGACAACTCTGTGTGACCATTGTGATTGTATGCTTGTAATTCATTTGTTTCTCTAAAATAATCAATATGTATTGTATAGCAATGGATTTGAAGTTGGAATGTTGTAAAGAAAAAAAAGATATGCATCATTTTGATTTTGTAATAAGATTTGATGTCATTTATTATGATGAAATTACAGAAACATCCTTGTGACCGCTGATGGTAATCGTGTAATTCTTCTGTCTGAGGTTAAACTCCCGTTCTTTAACATTACACTCAGGTGTACACCCTTTGTGACTTACGTTCAACTTAATGTTTTGTGAAAGGAGACCTTGAGTTTCTTTACGCAAGCTTCTTTAATTGCTATACTTAGGCCCAAGACAAAACAGTGCTATTTGGAGCACTCAATAAAATTCTCAATTAAAATTGCTATGGATTCATTGGTGTCGACACCTCTGTTAATTGAGTTCTAATGTTGCTAGCATGTAATTGTGACACTCACCTACAGCCTGGTCAAGAGAACTATAAATCTAAGAACATGTATATCACATTGATGGAGTTAGTAAAATGCAGATCTGTGTAGAGGCCGTTTTACCATTGGCGCCTTGATTGCTGAGTTTGTGTTAGTTCTGCAAGGCTGGCAAATTTCTCCAGACTTTCAGAGACGTGTTCTGGTGGTCAAACTCAGTGCCTCCGACTACTTAGCTGCAGTGAAAAGGCATCGAATGAGATTTGATTCACATATTACACCTTCTTCCTGCAGTGTAACCGTGTTAAGCGTTATAAAATGAGATTGAATCTGGTCAAATTAAGAGGCGGAAATGTAAGTTGGATAACGACAGCACTTTGATGGAAAGAATAGTGCTCTGTGATTGACTATTATTGATTGAATGGATTTCTGCGTCTTCACATTTGCATGGATCTCGTTGGTTGTTGGGGCCGAGGCAGTCATCATGTCTGTACCATGAACGGCTAATTCTTGGTTATATATACTCTCACAGACAACTTTATCCCTCGACAAATATTTCATAAAGAAAACTTTTAACACATTTTGTGCAAAAACAATTTTAAAGGACACCTATTGCATTTGAAAAGTTCTGTTTTGTTGTCAATGGTTAAACTGGTAATTCTTGATTATCTATAGTCATTAAGTCATTTTTTTTCTCGGCAAATATTTCATTAAAAAAAACTAGTAACTCACTTTCTATAAATATTCTTGTTCAAAAAAATGATTTTGAAAAATCATGAAAATTTGGAAAATGTCAATTGGTTATGATTGACTTGATGGTTTAACAAAGACAAATTTCTTTATGAGCTTATAGTTCTATGTTGTAAGTCTGAAATTGTGGAATATTGAGGAATAATAGAATTTATGTACAATCATTAATGGACAACATAAGTTCAGAGGTGAGAAAAATAGGTCATCAGTATGTGAAGGAACATTGAAAAAAATCTTTTTGTGCTTGGACCAACAAAATACCCTAAAAAATATAATCAATGGGATTGAATCTTCAAATTCAGATGTACAATTACACTTCTAAAATTTTGCAATATTGATTTCTATATTTGACAAATTACTGTGTATAATGCTAATGTTTATAAAATTCTGTGTTATTTGTATTTGTGTAATAGTTTAGACATTGTTTGACAATGGCTGCTGCATGATATCTTCAAAGATAATTGATCTAAATTGCTAGACAAAATTATTACTTTGATACTCTTGTTTCTTGCATTTGTGGAATCTTTTACAAGAATTTTTACAAAATATTTGTCATCTAGGATTATGTTTTATCTATTTGTCGAGACATTTACACCGATGTCACCTCAGCAGACAAAAAGGATTTTATTATGCTCAAGTCCAAACATCATCGTCGCATTTATTCCGATTTTACTTCCATCGCTTGTTTCAAGTCTTTGCCAATAACCAAACACAATTGTACACAGAACCAAAGGGGACAAATAAAAAGAATTATCCTTGCATGTTAAGCTGTACTCATCATTTGGGTAATAGTTTATGAATTCATCGACGTCGCTGGTCTAGTGTTTATGTCACTCTCAACACTATTGTGCCTCATTTATCCCAACAAATGAAATTTTCGTGTAGCACCTTAGCTCGGTACACAAAGAAAGAACTTGTTTGAGACGGTAAGGAAAAGGTTTATATGAGTCCACTGGGGCCAGGAGACTAATAACGAGTGAAATGACAAGATTGGCACCACAAAGGACAGGCCATTCCACAGGAAGGAAAGTGGCGGCTGGCAGGAAGAGTACGTGTTCACTGACTTGATGTGACGGCCATTTTTTTCGCTTCTCGTCAAGGTGTTGCAATCTTCAATTTGAACTTGTTACTGTGTTTGCTAACTTGAACAATTTGCTCCAGTGGTTATGGGCATGCCAAATGTACAGTCATTGCTTGCAATTGCATTTCCTTTGAAGATGGATCAAAAGCTCTTTATTCTTCCCACTTTAATGCTGAGAGATGTCATGGGTTTATTTGTGACAATGCCTCCAGTGGAGATCATTCTAGAGAAGCAATCTCATGCTTACAGTTATTGTCTTCTGGTTTTAGGACCTGTTACAATGAAAGCTTAGCAGTAATATCCATCTGAGGCTTTTATTAGTTAGTTAAATTGAAAAATCAATGTCAGTGGTTGAAATAATTCAGAAGTTTGGTCAGTCTAATTTTGTCATTTGTATTGACAACATTAAGAAAGAAAATAAAAATGTTTAAACTTTGCCGTCTGGGATCAAATGATGCCAACTCTTGGTAATCCTTGAGTAGTTGAAAAAATAAAATTGAAAATTGATAGGACTTTTATTGCAGCAAGTTCTTCCTTCTCATAATTATGTCTACCCCCGAAGGGTTGGGAGACATATTGGTTTAAGCTGAGTTCCCGTTGGCGTTGGCGTTGGCGTTGGCGTTGGCGTTGGCGTTGGCGTCGGCATCAGCGTTCTCATTTCGTTTCCAGAGCAGATCTCTAAAACTATGTGACCAAACTTGGTATACTGTCTCTCCATATTGTGTAGATGTGCCTTTTGGGGATTAGAGATTTTTTTAATTTTAATTTTTTTTTATTTCCATGGCAACGATTTGGACTTAGTCTATTTCAAGGGCAGTGTTTGTTTCCGGAGCAGATCTCTAAAACTATGTGACCAATCATCACCAAACTTGGTATTCTGTCTCTCCACATCATGTAGATTTGCCTTTTGGGGGTTAGAGATTTAAAAAAAAATTACTTCTTTTATTTCCACCTCATCGATTTGGACTTGGTCTTTTTCAAGGGTGTATTCGTCCATGCTACTACAGCTTCCATGACATCACCTATACTGTTATTGCTTAAATCCAGTGCTCAAGGTACATCCTTAATTCAATCTGATGCAAAACTGGCTTTTATTTCAGCATCAAATCATTTAGAATTTTGAATATTTTGTTTGCTACAATTGTGATGTTGATTTATTTATTCAAGTTGAATTATACAGAGAACATTAATGGTGCTTTATGATAGTATTGTTTAGAGGTTTGGAGCATTTGAGGACATCTGTTTTTACGGGTAAAAATACTTTCTAGTTGTTCATGGTTTACTTATGGTCACTACACTTTTTGTTTGTAACAAAATTATTCATAATGCTCCCTTTAGAATAAAATTGACATCACAAGCTAAAATACATGATCATTTTTTAAGATCATCTTTTTCAATTACTGTTCACTACGGAGGAGTGCATTCTCGAGACAGGATTAACTGTTTCAATTGCATCATTACAACTAAAATGGAACCAAAATTGTGAAATAATACTGCACAATTTCCACTAGAATTGGACCCTAAATAACTAAGTTCCCCCCGCCATATTCTGGAGCCAGTATACATAGTGAGGAATGGTATAGCTCAATTACAAGCATAAACATATTATCTTGTTGTCACTTTCCATTTCCTATATATTACAAAGGAACGTTTGGTTTTATATTCTGGAATTGACTAGAATTGAACCTAAAATAACTAAATTATTTTTTTATATCGCCACCATATTGGAAACCCAAAATACATAGCGAAGAATGGTATAATTGAATTACAAACATAAACACATATCTTGTTGTCCATTTCTTCTTCTTGCACATTACATTGGAAGGTACGGTTGTATACCCTGGAGTTGATTAACTGTGAAGGGTTGGTTAACTCGATGGAAGAAGTTGTTACATTAGATTAGTCTTTCTTTGTTGCAGCATTCCTAATCCTTGACAAGTCACTCCTCGGTGCTTACCCGACACAATAGGGCACTACTTACACACTTGACTTGTAATGTGCTTGCAAATTTACAAGAAATATTTATATGAGACTCGGAGAGGGATGGTGGATTGGGTAATTTCTGTTCAATCAGTGAAGGTGGGCCCTGCTGCCAGAAATCCTCCAATGGCTGATTCAGAGGGGTTTGGAAGTCTTCCCCACATCTTCTAGAGAGTTCCAAATATCCAATATAATTTTGGGAGATGGTCAGGGGATAGGGGATGCGTTCATTGTAAATGATGTTACCCATCCAAACTAATGTCCAGGATCAGCCCCTGTATTCATTCCATAAGAAGGGCATTTTGAAGTTGAAACCAAGCTAGATATTTTAATGTTCCCTACTTTTTTATCCCCCGCCGCGCGTTTAGCGCGAAGCGGGGGATATAGTATTCGGCTGCGTCCGTCCGTCCGTACGTACGTCCGTACGAAATGGAATAACTCAAATACTATTCTCTGGATTCTTTTCATATTTTGCATATGGGTTCATCATGGGAAGAGTAATGTTCCTACAGAGGTTTGTGACCTTGACCTTCATTTCAAGGTCACGACGAGACTTTGTCATTTTACCCTTGTCAGCGGGATATCACAAGAACCATTCACTGGATTCTCTTCATATTTTACACATAGCTTCTCCAAGGAAAGACAAAGGGCTGACTAGATTTTGGTGACCTTGACATTATTGTCAAGGTCACTACGGAACTTTGAATTTTTCAACATGTTAATGTACATATAAAGCTTGTCAGCGGGATATCTCCAGAACCATTCACAGGAATTCCATCATATCTTACACAAAGCACCTCCAAGAGAAGATGACGGGCTGATTAGATTTTGGTGACTTTGACATTATTCTCAAGGTCACAGTGGAACTTTGAATTTTTCGACATGCTAATGTACATGTAATTCTTGTCAGCGGGATATCTCAAGAACCATTCACAGGAATTCCATCATATCTTACACAAAGCACCTCCTAGGGAAGACGATGGGCTGATTAGATTTTGGTGACCTTGACATTATTCTCAAGGTCACAGTGGAACTTTGAATTTGTTTACATGCTAATGTACTTGTAATTCTTGTCAGCGGGATATCTCAAGAACCATTCACAGGAATTCCATCATATCTTACACAAAGCACCTCCTAGGGAAGACGACGGGTTGATTAGAGTTTGGTGACCTTGACATCATTCTCAAGGTCACAGTGGAACTGATTTTTTCAACATGCATGTAAATCTTGTCAGCGGGATATCTCCAGAACCATTCACAGGAATTCCATCATATCTTACACAAAGCACCTCCTTGGGAAGACAAAGCGCTGATTAGATTTTGGTGACCTTGACATTATTCTCAAGGTCACAGTGGAGCTTTGACTTTTCCGACATGTTTGACAGTCGATTTTGCTGATTTTGAAATTATTTTTTTTCAATTTTGAAGTATTAATTTGCGGCGGGGGATTATGTCACCTTAGTGACAACCACTTGTTTGTAGAGTTTGAAAACTGCTTAGCCTTTCATCATTAGTTGAGGGCTAAACATTATTTTTGGAAAATTAAAGATAAAAAATCATTCTCTTTTTAGGAATTATTAATAATACATGATGTAATTTAGTTCATCCTCGCTACTGAAAGTACAAAATTGCTACTACAGTTATCACAGTAAACAGAATATGTGGTGAAATGTTACTAATTGTTTAATTTTTAGCTCATCAGGCCTGAAAGGCCCGATGGGCTTATGGCATGGCATGGCGTCCGTCCGTCCATCCGTCCGTCCGTCCGTCCGTCCGTCCATCCGTCCGTAAACTTTGCACATTTTCGACTTCTTCTCCAGAACTAATGACTCCACAGAGCTAAAATTTTATGTGCAGACTCCTTGGCCAATGGGGATTCTAAATTGTAGATTCCGTGACCCCGTGACCCCAAATGGGGTCACAGGGGTCACATCCTTAAAAACCTATTTTCATCTTCTTCTCCAGTTCCAAAAGGTCAAGAGAGCTGAAAAGTTGTGTACAAACTCCTTGGCCAATGGGGATTCTAAATTGTAGATTTCGTGACCCCATGACCCCAAATGGGGTCACCGGGGTCACATCCTTAAAAACCTTTTTTCATCTTCTTCTCCAGTTCAAAAAGGTCTAGAGAGCTGAAAAGTTGTGTACAGACTCCTTGGCCAATGGGGATTCTAAATTGTACATTTCGTGACCCCATGACCCCAAATGGGGTCACAGGGGTCACATCCTTAAAAACCTATTTTCATCTTCTTCTGCAGTTCCAAAAGGTCTAGAGAGCTGAAAAGTTGTGTACAGACTCCTTGGCCAATGGGGATACTAAATTGTACATTTCGTGACCCCATGACCCCAAATGGGGTCACAGGGGTCACATCCTTAAAAACCTATTTTCATCTTCTTCTCCAGTTCCAAAAGGTCAAGAGAGCTGAAAAGTTGTGTACAGACTCCTTGGCCAATGGGATTCTAAATTGTAGATTTCGTGACCCCATGACCCCAAATGGGGTTACCGGGGTCACAGCCTTAAAAACCTATTTACATCTTCTTCTCCAGTTCCAAAAGGTCTAGAGAGCTGAAAAGTTGTGTACAGACTCCTTGGCCAATGGGGATACTAAATTGTACATTTTGTGACCCCATGACCCCAAATGGGGTCACAGGGGTCACATCCTTAAAAACCTATTTTCATCTTCTTCTCCGGTTCCAAAAGGTCAATAGAGCTGAAAAGTTGTGTGCAGACTCCTTGGCCAATGGGGATACTAAATTGTACATTTCGTGACCCCATGACCCCAAATGGGGTCACTGGGGTCACATCCTTAAAAACCTATTTTCATCTTCTTCTCCAGTTCCAAAAGGTCTAGAGAGCTGAAAAGTTGTGTACAGACTCCTTGGCCAATGGGGATACTAACTTGTAGATTCCGTGACCCCATGACCCCAAATGGGGTCACAGGGGTCACATCCTTAAAAACCTATTTTTATCTTCTTCTCCAGTTCCAAAAAGTCTAGAGAGCTGAAAAGTTGTGTGCAGACTCCTTGTCCAATGGGGATTCAAAATTGTAGATTTTGTGACCCTGTGACCCCAATCTAGGTCACGGGTCATGACCCAAATATTTTCATCTTTATCTTAAGTACGTAAAGCTGTAGAAAGGTGAAATTGTAATTGTAGGATTGGTGATCCTGTGACTCCAAAGTTGGGTCACAGGAGTCATGGTCTAAAAAACCTATTTTTTTCTTGATAACAATGTATTACTTGATATAACTTAGATAGTCAACCTTAGATAATAATCAATGAAATCTTGATGAGCTACAGAGCCCATGGCTCTATTTTCTCTTCTTCTCTTTAGAAAGAACTATAGTCTCAAATAGTGGTACAACCTCGTTCAGAATCACATATTATTCCCTGACATACATTGTAACTCATAACCAGTGAGGGTCGTGGAATATGAACTTTAACTAGTGGCCAATTTCAGAATTTCCCTTCATTAACTAGTTGTGACTCCTGCAAATTACCCACAATTTAATTGAACAACAGTGTTAATATTTCAGTATTCAAATTTCCTCTTGAAAATGTCTTGATGGCCATCTGCAGAAAATACTACAACATATCTAAATATCTACAACAGCACAGGGAGAACTAATAGCTGAGCTTTTTCTATGTTTCTCAACACAGGTTTAACAAGATCATACTCACAGTCGGCTGGTTGGCCATTCTCTCATTTAGCAGAGACTGTTTATTTGCTTTACATCATTTTAAGCTTCCCTGTGTCAAACCAAATTTTATGAATGTTTCCCTGAAAAATGGTGTTATTCATTGGAAAAAAAACCCAGAAACTGTATCACTCGTAGAAGTCATCAGTCTTGTTCAGAAGCTAAAAAAGATTTTTTTTTTGGTTACTAGTTGTTTTACATTCTGTACTGCTTAGCAATTTGAAATATTCTGGCAACTATAATATAATCATAGCTGACGTATGTGCAGCAGGGATTCCCTTGGAGAAAACCCTCCCTCCCTCCCTCTCTTTTCCACGCACACTCACAAAGAGTTTTGGGGTTTGGTAAAAAGATATCTCGTCTGCTTTGTATATTATAACAATGAGGTTTTTCCCTTCAGGTGTTTTGTATATTTAAAAAATGTGACTTTTCTTCTCGGAAGTGTTTTAAATGTGATGTGTCGATCTTTGAGTGATCCCTGTACAGTATTTTCATGCTGGTGCCATGTTGTGAAAAAGAATGTGGGTATTTGGAGATTCTACAATAACACACCCTTACGATGTAAACTAGAGATATGTGATTTTTTCATTTTGGTGAAATTTTTGTTCAAAAGTAGGTAAACAAACATCAGTAATGATAGTTTAATACGTAAAAAAAAAATACCGTGGTATCTTTCTGCAGGATTCAAAATGGAAGACATCTTTTTTTACATGCATATTTTGGTAAGTGTTTAGTCTAATACGAGTAACTCTTTTGAGTGGAATTTAGACGTTGGAATGACAAGAATGACAAGAAATATATGGATAACAACTTCTTTATTCATGATGTTCAACGCTTCAACACAGGTTCTTATGTCACTTTCAAGTTGACACATCTGCTCCCTTCGAATACAGATGTTGTAATCCATATATTTCTCTTCATTCTATTGAAAATAAAATTGCATAAAACAAGCCACAGACTCACTAAAAACTTTTCCAAAACGGCAGAAAGGTATGATATTCATGTCGACCGGATATGTCCGATAAAGCAAGATGTAAGTAACTTGTAGGTTTGGTGCCAAGCTGAAACACTTTGATGGTGTTGTGAGACACCCATGTAGTAAAACCTGCGAATAACAAGCTCTTTTCTCCATGTTGGGTTTCCACCATATGTTGGTAACTTGCAGCCATGAATAGGCAGCAGGACAACCTTGAGTTACTGTGAATGTAAACCATGCTTTAGGTGCCAAGTTTTTTGTTATAAAGTTAAGACGTAAAGGCGCTGTAGCACTCTGTTCTTACTGGAATAAAGTGCTCTCAAAAAAAGTGTAAATAAGTGTTACAAAGGGCTAAATAATACTCCTGAATCAATAAAAAGATATGTAAAATATATTTGGTTCTGTTAAGCCATGCGAGTTCATTTCCCTTCGAGCAGCCATTTTAAGGTGTTCACATTTCCTTTCATTTCACCTGATGAAGGAGTGACTATATACTCCGAAACGTCGTGTATTTTCACTTTAGAGAAGTTGATATCTTCCGGTTCTTATTAAAATGGATGCTTGAAGGTAGTTAAAGAAATCTGACTGATGTAGCGATACTTTAACACTATGAGAAGAGTTTAAATATGGCAGAATGATGGAATGGTCAAGCATCATGCTATCTGAAATCTCCAAATCCCGGAGACCTACAAATCTACCTTTCACACTGAAGAGTTCCACAAAATTGTCAGTTGATACATTGCACCATTTTCATTGAATACAGATAACCGTTTTCTATGGCTTATTGGGTCATGTAATGAAATGTTCTACCCTCCAATGTAACAATATATTGTATAAACTTTAATAATAAATAGCATATTTGAGAAAAAATGGCATGCAAAATATAAGCTACACTGCCTTTAACCTTCAATATGTGTATATGTAGAGGTCTTGAAAAGAGAAAAGTTTTATTTTTGTTATTGATTTGAAAGTAGAGATTTTAAACGGTGAAAATTTTCAGTTTTCTTTTATCAATGAATCTGAATTTATTTATTTTGCTACTGTCCAGGGACTTAGCACTTAGCCAATGACCAAAGATCGGCTGATTAATGATCTTAGGGCTAAGATTGGTTTGCGGAACAGCCTTCAGAATATTGCTTGAATCAGAAGAGAAAGGGTTAACATATTTTTCTCTTTGTTTTCATTACATTTTACTGCTTATACATTTGAGTTATCCAATTCCTTTGAAACAGACTTGACTTTCATTTGATTTTCGTTTTTCCATTTCATCATTTATTTCATAGTTTTTGGAAAGCAATAAACTTAAATGATCTTACATAACCATGGCAAATGCAATTGCTTTTAATGTTCTTGTAAGAAATAGAACCTATAAAATATCATTCTAAACATGACAAAAACAAACAAAGATGAACAAAAACGTCCTTCGTTTACTGGAGGACATATCCTACATGAGCAAGGGTAAATATTTTGCATTGTATGCTATTTTTTAATTGAAGGCTTGTTAACATGTATAACCCTTTCTGTCTATTTCATTTACATTTTATTACAACAAATATTAGCTGAAGCATGTACCGGATTTGCTCCAAAAAAATATCTAGAATCTGATAAATTACCATGTCTTATGCAACTTGAGTTATGGTAATATTGAATGCCACATTATTCTTATATTCAGAGATATGGGACACGCTGTCATAATTCATTAAGAGACTATCAGCCCTATTACTAATTTACTATCAATTGTACGGCACTCGTTCTGTACATACTATTTAGACCACACAATGCTGCAGCTGGCCGGCAATACAGAAGAACCTGACCCAATCAAGACAAGCTGTGGAGGAGTTATCTAATTTCACCAATCACAATAATCTCAATCTCATAATTTGATGTCCATGAAAGAGAACTCCATACGGTGTTATAAATAAAATATAAAGTGCTTAATTAATAAATTTGAAATAAATAGTTTGCATTGGCCAAATCAAAGGTCCTGGGTTAATTGTCTAGTGGGAATACAACAGATCGAGGACCTCTTTTTTTTTTACTAAGAACTATAACATATTACTGATATCATGTTCGAATTGAATCAATATAATTATGCCAGCCGAACAATACAACCAAATAAAAAAGGAGTAGAAATTTATTTATTCCATTGTCTTATTAGAGCAAGTGAGGTAGGAACTGTTGTAGAGAAATCCACTTTTACTGGAATAGGAGTGTCTCAGTCGTGGAGTAACGCCATGTTAATGTTTACAAATAGGCTTCATCTACATCAGAGTATCGCTTCCTATTAGCCAAACCAACTAGAGAGAGTTTATAGAAAACACATGGCTCCACTAATATACTTCTACCCAGCATGCAGAGGTTTGCGGGTGGCGGAGGCCCTCTTGAAGTACAAAGTTAATTTGTTTTTGCTCATTAGATTATGCTGAATTGCATGTTTTAATTAAAGTTATTGTCTTTTAAGGAAGGGATTCTTGCAAGGTGACATATGTTATGTGCAATGAAAGACTTAGCCTTTGAGAGGTTTAATTTGTAACATATTTTGACATATTTACAAATGTTCTAAGTAATGATTAGAAAGGTTCTAAGCCAAAACATTATGCTAAATAACTGGTATAAATGAAACTTAGCTGTTATTTAACTTTAAATGGGGACTACTTCTAGACACTAGTTTGTGGAAGGTGTTGACCAGCCTTTAGGAAAACGTTATAAATATTTTTGGGTTTAATGAGTTGAAAGAGTTGAAAAAAACATGCCAAATAAATTTCAGATAAATCATTTAGTGCATTTCAATTTCTTGACCACCGACATGCAAGTTTGTTTCCTTTCTAGTCTAGCTCTTTTAAATGTTTGAGAGGCATTTTAGAAGTTGGTGTTACAGCAAAACCTACAAGAGCTTCCATGGTGTTAACACCGGTAAGTACTTACTGACTGACTGACTGACTGACTGACTGACTGACTCAGTGACTCAGTATTGTGACATCACCTGAAACAAGACATGGCTCAGAGGAGATTGATAGAAACATGAATATCAATTTCAACTTTCATTGCAAACTTCATTGATCAGTGAGAAAAAAAAATTGCAACAGATGGATAACCAATTAAATGTCAGAAAATTCATGGTATCAAGAAACGAGAAACGCTGTTTAGTCTATGGGGGTTGTTCATCATAGGACAGGAGCTGTTACGATGATTTGGTAGAGGTCTCTGGTTGGTTCATGTAACACAGTCCTCCTCCAACTGATGGATCCATTCTCCTGACATTAGCGCTATACATACCAATTTCTTTATAACAATTTAAGACCTCTCCATGGTGTTCTGGGTTCTGCAACTAGGCCAGTACAAGAACCACTAGGCAATGCCCTGAAAACTGTATAGACATTAGAGAGTATTTTACATGACCCATTTTAAACAATTTGTCGATGACCTTTGGAACAGTGAATCTGAAATCTGATCATTAATGAAAAATATTATGTCAGATAATATAAAGCTGTAAGTTTGTTTGGATGGTCTGAAAACAAAAGGGGGGACAAAATAATATGGTGGAAAAAAACATTAAAGAATGAATTTGAGTCGAGAACATCAGAAAATAACCAAAATGTTTGAAAACGCCACAAAATTAAAATTTTAAGTATTGAAATGCTATTTTGAATCTTGAGCAAGTCTTTCCACGGCACCTTTATCATTTTACTGTGATTGAAAAGATAGAATATTTGTATTTCCTATGCTCTTTAATGCAGAAATTCAGGGATTAAAACAAGGTCTTTGCTTGACAGAATGAGATATTATTGGACTACATATATTGTATACGTTTATTGAAGGTCACTAATTTCATCATCCTATTCATCCATGCCATTATATACATTTTCACAATGATAGAGGTTAGTTTAGTCTCAATAATAAGCGTGACAAATCAGAAATTTCACGATATGATATGTGTCAAAGTATCTTAGAATGATGCGATATGTATCACAATATCTTAGAATGATATAATATATATCACAATATCTTAGAATGATGCAATATTTATCACCATATCTTAGTATGATATATGTATCACAATATCTTAAAATGATATAACATGTATCACAATATCTTATAATAATGATAAGATATGTATCACTATATCTTAGAATGATACAATGTGTATCACAATGACTTAGTTTGATACAATATGTATCACAGTTTCTTATAATGGTATGATATGTCTTACAATATGCTATTTTTGTTATTTTATTAGAAATGTTACATTTTGGTAGCAAAAAACATCGTAATTTACAAAAGACTTTTAAAATCTTACAATGTATAGTACTTGAAGCCATGTTGTATTCCCATCCAGTTTGTGTGATGGAGCAGAACCACATAAGCAAGGAGAAGTGTTTATACAAATATGAACACATGTGTTATGTTTTCACTTTGCATTTTGGAACAGTTTTCCCAGGGGGTCCAACACTGGCCTACATGTCCTCTTTTCTCATCAGTACCCATTGGTTTGAGGGGGGGGGAGGGATTTACTCATCTGACTTCACCAGTTATAACATGTGCTTGACAAACATCTGTCCAGCTGGTTCGGATGGAGAAATTTTATGTGAAAAGTGGTTTTCAGGGGGATTTTATTATGGGGCAATAACCGTTTTTAAAAACATTATTCTGAGTTTTAATTGCACTTTCTGTTTGAATGATCTCTGTGTTACAACTATAAGAATTTATCTGAGGAAATGTCATGTGCCAGGCCTCCCTGATCATAGATACTTTACTCCATAAAGCTGAAAGACCTAACTCCTGAGAGACTTAAATAACCACTGACAAATCATGGATGAACTGTTCCCCATTACAGGTTATCTCCTCTAACTCTGTTACAAATGTTTCCTGAAATGTTGGCTTGAATTGAATTAGTAGACTTGGATGACATCATTTACAAAATTTTCTTACATTAGTGCCTTGGTGGCCAAGTGCCAGTAGATAAGATATTGGTACAGTCAGTGCTGTCCATTGTATGTCTAACACTGAGAATGTGAGTTTGAATCCTGTAAGGGATTTGTCATGAAAGAAAAGTAAAAGAATTTGTACTATATCAGAAAGTATGATCCCAAATGATTACTTAAAGGTGTGTATCTAGTAACAGTCTGAAAAAACTAACAATTAGACATGAATGTTCATTTCCTTGAAAAGTAAAGCATTGACCCAATTTTCTTTCATGTAACTGTTTGTCAGCAAGTGGCACCTACAAGAAGCACAAGACATCAACAACTAAGTCATTATGTTCCCCAAACACTGTGCGAGACAAGCTCTTGTAATATACGGCCTCCCACCAAGTGTTAAACCACACTGGAACCACTCTGGAACTAACAAAACTCCAACATGTGGCCCTGACAGCTTTTGTGCAATAATAAACATGGGAAATATGAGTTTGTATTGCACGTCTGGTAAATATGACTTGGTATAGCGTGTCGAGGAGTACATGAAATGTAAGCTGATCAGAACAGTATCAAGTTTGCTTTGACCAATTCTGTTGCTCAGACTTTTAAACAGGACCTTTCATGTTTGTACAACTATTTGTTTGTAGTAGATAATAAACTTTTGGTATGTTAGTTTCTTGTTTGTTTAATCGAATAAATCCTGTTTAACTTGACCGTAGTTCTTCTCCATGACATTGTATAAGGTAAGAGCCTTTAATACAGTCTAGGTTCTCATTCAGCAAGTCTAGACAAACTGAAAACGTATGAATGGAATTGCAAGATGAACAAAATTAACAGTAGGAAAGTGTAACTGTTGCATAATATTAGTGTTAAATATAATATTTCAAAGACTAAAATTTCGTCTAGCTTGACCTCTGCACTTCTTAACATTTATTCTCTGAGTATTGTCTTTTTGTGTAACTTCCACATAGACACCCAGTAGCTGTATATGCTACATTCACTAGTTCCAGCAGACCATCCTAGCTAGGTTTCACCACAAATCAGCCACAATGGTTTTGTAGGCTTTCTTTTTGCGGTAATAGTAACTGCAATGATTTAAGCAAAATACTCTTCCAAGCAGTGTAAGAAATACCTTTTATCCTTTGCTGGCACTTAGACTTGTGGTTTGAAAAACCAACCAGTTCTTCTCGAACTGAAAGGACCTGCAATTTCTCAACATTTAACATTAAGAAGTCAAATGGGGTTGCTGGCCAGGTTGGCGAGCAGGCAGCTATTTAGAACACTGCAAAAGTGCAATTTACAATGACAAAGATTTAACTTCAAAGAGGACAGAAAGACATTCCATATAAGACAAAAGTTTGACAAAGATTTTCTTTTGTGGACAAGTGTTTCTTCATATGGTAGTTAAAATTGTAATTTAAGCAGAAATAAAATGGTTCCAAATTTGTTTTTCATTTATGAAGTTGTTTATGAGTGATAAAAAAAAGTCCTTTTGCTGTTAATAATCATTCCCCTTTTTTTCAAACAAGAAGATAAAATTCATGAAGAAGTGTGTATGGTACGACAGTTAAAAAAATAAATTGACAAACATATTTGTACTTCATGCATCTGTCATAACTTTTGATGTGAAAAACTATCCCTTTGATCATGTAATTAATGTTTGATGTCACAAAGAATATAGAGTGAGATCATGCGCAATTAGCATTGTAATAAGAAATGCTTTAAGCATTTGTGTCGAACATGTCGAAAGCTCAATCACAAACTTTCATATGGACAGAAACGTGACATATTAGAGATCAGGCTTCCACTGTATTGTTGGATAAATCTCTGAAGTTATTAAAAAAATACAAAAACCAGAAAATAATTAGTTTTAAAATATCTGCACTGGGCATATAGTCCTGTGCACAGCTTATTTGACCACTATCAGTGAATCAACAATTTGTGCGGTTTATCAGAATAAGAAGGTGATCACACAGTTTGTAATAATCTGAGAGTTTAAAGGGTGTGTTCCCTGTCCCACATTGAAACATGCTTTGTGGAACTTGCTGTCCCCTTGAACAAGATACTTTACTCAACACTGATTTTTTCCATGCACCCAGCAGTATAAATGGGTACCTGGTAATCTTAATGGGGAGGAGATTTTCAGTCAGTGTTTAGTGGCTTGTGAGGTTATTTCGGTGTAGTAATGAGTCAATGCACTTCGTATAATAAATGTTGTGAACTATTGCCGTTTGATGATGATTTATATTAGAAAATCTATCATGTTGATGATGCAATATTGACGTTATCTTTTTACAGAGTTTATACAGGTATACAGATAGAGTATGTCATGCTTTTAATGTTACTTGACTTTCATCGTGCCGAGAATGATGTAGATTATTTTTGTTTTGTAGCAGCCCAACTGTTTTACTAATAGATCTTCTTAGTAATTTGAATAAATTAGAATGTCATTGAGTATAATAATATGCTAATGAAAATCTCACAGATTTTGCCATTAAAATTTTTTTATTATCATGAAAAAGGCAACAAAGTGCAGTATTGTTTCATTAACAGTTTTTGACAATCGTAAAAATGAAAATGCACTTAATCTGCAGCCTGGGGAAAGATACGTTGATATCAGTTATCATTGACGTAGAGTAGCTGTCTGTCTCAGAACAGAAGCCTTTCAGGGACAAGATATGTGACCTGGGGACATTAAGTGGATCCGATACAATTAAGCTTAATTTTAATGATAGTCTTGAATGTGTGTATCTGTTGAGTACATGAGCCATAAATACTTTATCATATTATTTTAAAATGAATTAAATTTTTCTGTAAAATGATAAAAAAAAAAGTCAACCCACAAATCCCCCCCCCCAAAAAAGAATTTGTTTTCTGGTTTACGCCCGCATCAGTTTCAAACCCACACCCCAGGTCTTTTTTTTTTAGGTTTTAACAAAAGTAAGGGGCAGATAACTATAATTTTTTATCCTCAGAAACAATTGACATACAAAATGTCACTCGTTTCTGTTTAGATGGAGTGTAGGGGTGAAATTATTGCCTATTTGGAATAGTACCACATACTTAAGAGGGTTTGTGCTTTATTTATATAAATAATTGTAAACATTTTGTTTGTTTATCTCTTCATTCCCCCCCCCAAAAAAATGACTTAAATAAAATAAAAAATCGTGTCATCGCATCATTTTTGTCAGCCTGTAAAGACCAGAAACATTTTAAAAATGTTTTAGGCCATATATAAAAGCTACATGAATTTCAATAGGGGTTTGTTATTTAATACAAAACAGGTTTATATCAAGATCACATTCCTTTGGAAAAGTTGAAAGATCTTCCAAAAAAACTTAATTTAGAAAATTATTTAAATACTTTTGCATTCACACACTTCCCATACATTTGTATGGTTTGAGCAATTTTCTTACAAATATTGGTCTCCAGACAGGATAGCCCAGTCGTTGTTGTTGGTTGTTGGAGTTGAAATCAAGAGGTAGCAGATCAGCAGGTAGGGGGCGAGGGGGGGAGGGGGGGGGGTCACCTTGGGGGTCCATCAAGACCCTGACCCCCCCTCTGGATCCCGCACTGATTCTGTCCTTGGACTCGTCTAACTCTAGTTAGCCAAAATACCAATGTATCTATGCCTTTTGTTCTCTATTAAAAATTTCAAAGTATTAACCTGTAATTGTAGTTTTGGATATTTCTCGTATTTGATAAAGGACCCACCATCAATTATTTTCACTGTGTATTTTGTGTCTGAAAATATGTTGAAAGTGTTTGATGATTATACACATGTTAGGTATTGTCAGATGTTTAATCAAAATAACACCAGGATTTGGGTTGAAGAACTTTACTTCTTAGAGACTGAATAAAAGATTTGCTGATGCTGAAATATTCATTAATGTCTTTTAAAGAGTATGTTTTATAATATCTATGTTTTTTAATTCTGTCTTTTCATGGTTATTTAGTCATGTATGAATTTCATCATTCATTACTTTGAAAAACTTGTTTTTATAACAGAATGATTTTACATCATAAATGATTATGTTTTGAACATGACAAATAAAAGGATCTGAAGGAAGTTAGTAAGAACAGTAGTACAATCTCCAGGAGGATTCAAACTAAACTAATGTTCGGGAGTCTGGTGCACTACCCATTTACCCCAAGCCAAAAATAATGCTTTATATCAGTCTCATACAATTTCTTCAGTTTACAAATTATAATTTCATGCTGCCCATGTAATTTCACGGATATTTATCTCATCTGGGCTTATGACATGGCATGGCATCCGTCCATTCTTCCATCCGTCCGTCCATCCATAAACCTTTTGCTTTTTCGACTTCGAACCAGTGGATCAGAGAGCTGGCATTTTTATGTGTAGACTCCTTGGCCAATGGGAATTCTAGATTGTAGATTTGGTGACCCTGTGACCCCAAAAATTGGTCACAGGGGCCATGACCTAAAAACCTATGTTCATCTTCTTCTCCAGTATTAAAAGCTGAAATATTGTATACAAACTCTTTGGACAATGGGAATTCTAAATTATAGATTTGGTGACCCTTAAACCTAAAAACCTATGTTTTGCTTAATTGTTAACAATGTATTACTCGAGATTACTTAGAACTTCAACCTTAGATTGTAAATGACTGACTATCTGTTGCAAGTCGTTACACTTTCAATTGGTTGATGTATATGGTTTCATATTATTGAGAGTCAAAAGTGAAATAAACCGAACTGATGTCATCATCGAAATCTAAGATACAATCAGTTAAAATTGTTTTTTGGACTCAATATTGTCATCTGTTCCAGGCTCAACTGGTTGACTTACGGTCGGACATCATAGAGATCCAGGCTGCGAAGGCTGTGATAGAGAAGGAGCTCCACACACTGTTACTCCAGCTCCACTCCTCACAGCTCCAGATGCACGCACTGCGTGGAATAGAGGTGGACTCGGAGGATATCAAGAAAAAACTGGTGAGAATTATACTTATGTAATGAAACAGAGAGGAAGTATGTAATGCAGAATTTGTAGGAGAAGAAATGATAGTTCTCCATTAAAGCAATTCTGTGTGCCGTCTTGGCTCTGTGTAGAGATCTGTATAGGTACCTGTGCTGATGGTTAGACTTAGCTGTACAAGAATATTTCCCTCATGACAACAGTTCTTCATTATCCCCCGCCGCGCAACGAACGAAACTTTGTCATGTTAAGCTTGTCAGTGCGATATCTCAAGAACCATTCACCCGAATTTCATCATATCTTACACATAGCACCTCCTAGGGAAGATGACAAGCTGATTAGATTTTGGTGACCTTGACATTATTCTCAAGGTCAGAGGAGGAACTTTGAATTTTTCAACATGATAATGTACATGTTAAGCTTGTCAGCGGGATATCTCAAGAACCATTCACCAGAATTTCATCATATCTTACACAAAGCACCTCCTAGGGAAGACGACGAGCTGATTAGATTTTGGTGACCTCGACATTATTCTCAAGGCCACAGTCGAACTTTGAATTTTCGACATGTTCGACGGACGATTTTGGTGATCTTTACATTATTTTTCAATTTTCAAGTATTAATTTGCGGCGGGGGATCATGTCACCTTAGTGACAACTACTTGTTTTCTTAGCTGTACAAGAATATTTCCCTTATGACAACAGTTCTTCATTTACATTGAGATATATATATACGGTAGAGATATTGATTAAAATATGAAGGTTACTTTATATCTTCTTGTCATGTAAAAGGTGCATGCATCCTTTCCTCAAGCTATATATTCTTTCTTTACTTCATTTTCAATTTCTTAAAAGAAGCTCATAGTTGTAACTGTACTTCAGATTGTTTATTTCATCTCATCAAATACATTTACAAAATCAGAATACAGTGCCAAGACAACATGTATTTATAAGCCATAATACTAGTTAGGAGGATCGTTTAAGACAAGTAAGTCAAGAAAGCACACGTATGAAATAGATGACTACGATTAACAGTGAAAGATGTCACCACTGTTCATTGGTGTTGTCATGTCTGATATCAATGAAACGAATAAAATTGATATCAGTGAGTGAACAACTTTAAACTGACAATCTCCAGACCAAAGTTGCAAATCCCTGATTCAAACTAAACTAAGTGCCAAGAAACGTGACACTTCAATTAGTCTATTTCAAATGTTTTGAATTTGAAACAAGCCCAACAGCTAAACATAATTTGTTTCATTTCGAGTGCAGTTCATCGTCTTATTTTGGACTTTAATTTCGCCAACATTTACGATTTGCTGACTTTGAAACTCATTGTGCAAACAGGTTAAATGGCTTTGTGTTAATTTTGTTTGAAATGAATTCAGCAGTCATTACTGCACCTGCGCTAGCCTGACACATGGCAGAGATGGTTAAACAAGAAGAACTGACTTTGTAAATATACTTCATCGCGCACCTTTCTCTCTAACCAGAAAACTGTTATCTGTATGCCTTGTAATATAACACTGAGGACAACTTTAGTGAGATATCCTAACATTTAGTTACAGGTAGATGGATTAACCCTTCAAGAGAATTAATTATCTTGTTTCCTTATCGTTTGTCTTTGGGCAAACGTGAGTTAGTCTCAAGATTCCTAAAAATCTTAAAATATGTTAAGTTTCAGTGAGATTTTCGACCATTTAGATGTATCATTTAACCCTCTACATGATAAATTTAGTCAAAACATGGAATAATCCCATTTGTTTATGAAAAAACTTCAAAGGAATTGTTTGGCACAAATTGCTGACACTGTTAAACATAAAAGTTTGTCATGAAGTTTTCTTGAATTTTACTTTTTTCCCTACATTAGACGTTTTGTTTATGCCTACATTGAATAAACAGTCTTTACAAGCTGGTCAAGAAATCATTCAGAATAACCTTATCATGTCCTTGTTAAATTTTACAAACACCCAGATGAAAATTACACAGTTCCAATATTTCATGTATTAGGGATGGTTTTGAACTTATGAACTGGTTAGATGTTTAATGTAGAATATCACTTCCTCATTTGTATGTCTTCTTGTAGTTTCAACCTTTAATGTACTACCGGTAATGCAGAATATGCCCTTTTTCAATGAGTTATGATTCCTTAGGAAAGTCAGTAACACAGGAATGGTCCCACACTGATTTATTCAGCTGGTAAAAAAGTTTAAAACTTTAATGTCAAACTGATCTTAACGGCCAGTTTACAAGAATGACAAATTGTTATCAAAGAATATAATCCAAAACTGGCCACTGGCCAAAGCAGGAGTTTAAAAAGTCTAGGTAAGAGGTCACTGACATAGCAAAATTTACCATTGACTTGCCCAAAAAATCTTCAAAATGTCAATTAACTTTCTTCTTCTTCATAACAATATTCTGCCTAAGTTGTTGTACTACCAGACCTGACTCTGTGACTTAGTTGATAAAATGGCTGCAAGTCTATGACTTTGGCATGAAAGTTGCACTGTTCAGGAGTCGGAGCTAAATTAACCAGCAGGCAAAAAGGGTTAAAATTTTGTATTAATTATTTAATGCCAAACTAATTCCAAAGGCCAGTTTACAAGAATAACAAGTCGTTAACAAAGGAAATAATCTTAAACTTTGGTACAAGGAATGATGGTCACTCTACCTCTCCCCCTACCCCAATTTTATTGAAATTTCATGAGAGTTTCACTGTACAGGAGACGGAGCTGAATGGCAGAAAGGCTGACCTAATGGGTATGGCTCGTCTTGAAATAGAGCTCAAGGAACTAAGGAAAGAGAACTCTGAACTGCGTCAGTACATACTCGCTCTACAGAGTGAGGTGTACGGAGCTCGGCTGGCCGCCAAATACCTTGATAAGGAGCTTGCAGGAAGGTAGGTAACTCTTAACAGTGTTCAATCTGTTTAGTCGAAACAATCACGATCCGTCATAAATAAGAAGACTAAACAGAAACAGAGCATCATTTAATGGTCTGCTTCGACTCGGACAAATTTGTTAATACTAACCTGTCCTTGAGAGTCTTTTCTGGGAGAAGAATGTTCATCATTAAATTGGGAAATTGCTGTTGGCCGTTGAATGTCTTGGAATAAACAGACACTTTGTTGGGTCTGTCAAGATGTGTGATTTAATGTAGTCTGGTACCGATTATATAGGGATCTCTGAAATGAAACCAGTTATTGAGACGAGACTAAGTGGTCTATCTGTGTGCAGTTGCGCCATCTGGTGAGCATAAAAATACAGGTGTGTATGTTTCAAGGCTACAATGTTCCTGGTTTAGGTAATGTCTTTACACTCTGCATGTGAGGACTATATAAATACCTTTAACTACGAGGACATAGCAACATGATTTCGGTATAATCTTGATTCTGATTTGTTGGTTTGAAAACTAACCTTTTGTTGATTGACATTTGAAGTCATGCAAATAAGCAATGGTTAACCGTTTTGATGTCACAATGTTGTCATCGCTGTCAAAATGGTCTTCAAAATAATTTTTGTATTTTGAATAACGGTGAATAAATTATAAATTGAATTCAAATTATTCTCCTGTTATGTAATGAAAAGGAAGAGATATTTTGCAATGAACGATTTTATTTGTATTTGTAAAATCATGTATGCAAATGTAGGCTGCCTGTACAGGTACATGAATATGTATTCAAATCCTTCATGCAGAATAATTGTCTATATATTTATATGTCTTGTTTCTCAATTTTCTGGACTTGTGGTCATTCTTTGCAACTGAACAGTCCCATCCTTTCAAGAACTCCCAATATAGACATCAATTTCACCCAAAACCGAATAGGAAAGGTTTAAATTACTGCTGAATCAATAAGAACATTTCTTGATGTTTCTCCCTCCCCTTCTTTAACCCAACTTGTCTCCACAGTTTCATCCTTCCTACAGTATATCCTGCTGTTATTCTGCACCACTCACACGTACTGTCAGCTTCCTCAACCGTCTTTTTCATCGTTTAATTTGTTAAGTGATTCTGGACATGAACCAATATTGGTTTCATTTTAGCACAAATGAACTCTGGTTTCAGCCTTTTCCAGGACTATACCAGATGACCATTGTCATTTCATGTGACCATCTTCCAATATCTGTTGAAGCAGTGTAGTAATTCAGCTGGCATCAACCACCATTGTATTTTTCTTGTTCATCCAAGCTTGATATATCTTCATAAGCATAGAAGAAAACTACTCACGTATATTCTCAACTAATCGGGGGCGGGATAGCGCAGTGGTTGGCCTGCTCACTCAGTAAGGTTTGAGTGCAATGCTACACTGAATTTCAGTGTAGTACCACCCATTGTTCGCTAGTTCCAGCCAATGCTCGCAGGTTTCACCGCAATGCATAGCCACATGCATTGTGGGCTTTCTCCCTGCCATAATACTAGCATCCGCGATATAAGTGAAATACTCTTGAAAGCAGCTTTAAACCCCAACTCACCTAACCTCATCTCAACTATTCATGGCCCTATTATTCTTGTTGTTGATTTGAACAAATCAACAGTTTGATATATTTTGAACTAGTATTGGTATTCATAACATCTCCATCCCTCAGATGAAATAAATATTGGTAAACAAGGCATCCTTCACTCACACTTTATTGCAGACACTTGTTGCTCTATGAAGGTTTACACGTATTAAGTTGAAACAAGGCATCACTCATTCACACTTTATAGAGTACAGAAACCTGTTGCATATATGAAGGTTTACTTTACACCTGATATGTTGAAACAAGGATGATATGCATGATCATCAGCGGCAGTTTTCAGGGTCATGGAGTCATCACACCAGTTTCAGGTAACCTCCTCCATCCGTGGCTCTGACATGTGATTAGCAAGTTTAATTAGATGGGGAAGCTTCCCCTCACCTGAGAGTTGATGAGGAGGAAGGGGAGTGTCATACCTCCCCGAGCCATGCTGGTGCACCCTGGGTTCATAGGTGCACCCTGGGTTCATAGGTGCAGTTGGAAAACGTGGCAGCATTTTGGGGTAATTTTTTCAAAGAAAGCTATTCATTTTTTTTCTTGTTGGCACAGTGTCACTCATTCACACTTTATAGAGTACAGACGGGCGCGTTCGGCTTCGGATCAAGAGGTTTGGGGTTCTAATCCCACCAGGGGCTTGGCAACTTTGTCTGCTGTAGAGAACTGTTCTACATGCAGTAAGGTTTGGGAGCAAAGCTACACAAAATTTCAGCGTAGTACCACCCATGGTTTGCTGGTTCCAGCAGATGCTCGCAAGTTTCACCGCAATACATAGTCACCATGGTATTGTGGGCTTTTTCCCTGTCATATTAGCATTGATAGCAGCCGTGATATAAGTGAAATACTCGTGAACCCCAACTCACCTCACCTTACCTCCATAAGTGGTAAGCTGATGAAACTAGGTCTTGCTTCACTGTACTTGAGGGGAGGAGTGTCATAAAACTGTCGTACCTCACCTCCTTCAGGTGCTGGACAGGTGCATTTGGAATTCTTGTAACAGATTCCTGGTTTTTGAATGTAGGACCTTCCTCGGGAAAACTTCTTTGTCGATCATTGCTTTTTCTTCATGATCCTGCAGGTTTTTATTTGTTGAGGTTTCTGTACGGTACGTGTTGTAAACTGTTGTTCTGCACCTCGCCTTCCTACAACATGGATGCATGACAGATGCTTTGATTTTGGCATACTTTAACATAGGTTCATTAGGATTTGAAAAAAAAAGTTTTGAAAGAAATACCTTACTTAAAACCCCTGTCTTTCATTTCTTTATGAACTTGATAGTGTCTGACATTTGTTTGGTGTTTGTAGTTCCTTTCCACACCTTATAAAAATATGATGGATGGATGGATGGAATTCTTTGGCAAATATTTTATTAGCAGATGCTCCAAAGAAATACAAATCACAATTCATTAGCAGAGGGAATAATCCAAAATGGCAAATGGCTAAAGATATTGGGACCCACAGCAAAAAGGCTCATTTGTAATGTTGGAGGTCAATTAAGACTTTAATGTTGAAATTACCACTTTCAGTGAAGTTCAGGATAATGCAATTCCGTTTACACCCACTCCTCTGGTACTCTTGATCCTGGCAGTGAAGATTTTCATTCACGGAGATGTCAAAAGGATTAGAGAAAAACAATTCCTTTTAAATTACCAAAAATTGGATTCTTTTTCAAACAAAAATACAGGGGAAATCTCTGATTACCTGAAGCAAAATAAGGGTGGTCTGAAAATTAAAATATAAATGAAAACAAGAAATGAGAGAGTTTAAGAACTTTTAGAAAGATCATGAAGTGTAATGAAGCCGAAAATCTGTGATAAATCTATAGATTGTTTTGGTTTCACAAGGTTTAAGTAAGTTTTACGTTTTGCACTTAAATCAATTTGACTTTGACCTTTCCCTTCAAAGAAGATGATCCTCTAGCATTCAGTTTAATGATTGAGTGAGGCTAATTCAGTATTTCTGATATCTTTATGGTTCACATGCACGTTGAAGCTTGAACTAGAGCTCATTTATAAACATGTCTACCAGACTGGATAGATTGACCAGACAAGCGGAGAACATCTTCCATCCAGAACATATGGTGTACCAACCAACTTCATAGCCATTAAGGAAAGATAGGATGAAGATATAAGTTATTTCAGAATTAATTTATTTTATCAAAATAGCAATTTTATTATGTCTTTTGTATAAAAATGTAAGAAAATTTACTGATCAACAAACAATTAAAACTGTTATTGCCATTAATCAAATTACTGCCATAAGTTATTTACACTTTTTCTTACAAACTCTGTGTACTTAATTTAAATGTCCACTTTCAAAAAGTTAAATTTGAGTCTTATCTGATATGTTCTCATCAAATACCAAGATTTTTATAGCATACCGGTAACATGATTTTCACTGACATAAACATTTTAGATATTGTTACAAATGTAATATAATGTGCTCAGTAAAATTAACAAATGAATTCAGGAATGATAATTGGGGTCAATTTTTATGGCCTATTATGTAATTATTAATGAAGGCGCTTTTAAGTAAATGAAAAAAAACTATCAGTTGATTATAGAAAGCAGTGTCTGTATGTGATTGGAGTAACAAACATAACGTCATATGTATATTGCGAATAGAGGTGACAATAACGTCTTAGGACATAAAATGATTGTTAAAAAGTTGTCACAGTAGATTTAAGTGCGTACCCCTGCATCCCCCCTGTTGAATAATATAAATGTACAGTTTGATTTAAATAAAGTTAAAAATAGATAGTTGAAATATGTATGGAAATAAATTTATCAAAGATATTCTATAGAATTAGAGACCCATAATGCTCTTGAAACAAAGAAAAATGTATTAATGAAAATATTTTATATCTGATGATTTATTCAATGTGCATTCTGAGTACTTTGGCAGAGAATCTAAGAGCTTTTGATTGGCAAAAAGTTAATACTTTGACAAGAATTATCCAAATGAAGACTTATGAACCCTTGTCTTTTGTTTATGAACATACAAGTCTTTATTTGCGAGTTTTTTCTCTTTATTGCTTGTCACAGATGAGGAATGTTATTCTGCAGCTGTTCCTACAGAGGTATATTTGAGGTTTGGTCAGGTACACCTACTCTCCTTACATTATACACTGGTAACAACCATGCACCAAGTCTCACACAGAGCGGACCTCCTAATGAATCAAAGATACACATATTAACCATTATTGAGATTTATGACCAAGGCCAACACGATTTGTCCATTTTGAGCTGACATTATGAAAATGGAAACAGTGTTGTAGTGACATCAGTCAATAATCTTCTTGTCAACTTGGTCTGAATGACATTCTATATTAGGATCATGAATGAAAGCGTCCAGTTTTTGCGAAAAATACATCCTTCCGATGTCACCAATTCTATACACTGATTCTATTTATATCTTGTGAGAGGAAGGGAGACTATTACCATGATAAACTTGTTGTCATCAAAAGACGCTATTTCCATCTTGACATCTTACTATGTCGCAAGATGATATGACCCCAAGATACACCTAAGGTGTTTAGTCCATCTGATTTAAAGAATATCATGTTGAATGTAGAAATGGAGAACAAAGAATTTTACTAACTAATGAAGCAATTAATTTTATGTCATAAAAACTATAATTGAATTTGCTTTTTCCTTTCTGCATTAAATTTTTTTAAATCTTCTAAGAATATTGGCACGTTTACGACGATAATCACACAACCAAATCTTGACTTATTTTATCCCATTGTAATTAGCTATAGCTAATAGCTTCTCATCAAACAACATTGTAACCAATATGCAGTATCAGATCACTGCACTCATAATATGCTATAAACACTGAAGACATCATGATTAGGATGTACCTTATTGTACCATGCACAACTGTGACAAGTGCATGCATGCTATGATGAAAGTTTTGACTGTTCATAGCACATTGGGCGGGATAGCGCAGTGATTAGCGCTACAGATCAAGAGATCTGGGGTTCAAATCTCGCCAGGGGCACGGCAACTTGTCTGCAGTAGAGAACTGTTCGACACCCAGTAAGGTTTGGGTGCAATGCTACACTGAATTTCAGAGTAGTACCACCCATGGTTCGCTAGTTCAAGCCGATGCTCGCAGGTTTCACCGCAATGCATAGCCACATGGCAGGCTTTCTCCCTGCCGTAATACTAGCAGCCTCGATATTAGTGAAATACTCTTGAAAGCGGCGTTAAACCCCAACTCACCTCACCCGTTTTAGTACAAGGATCAACCAAACTATGTAACCAGAACTAATGTCGCCTGCACATGCACCCAAATGCACACATGTATATTGATAACCCAGTGACCCCTATTTCTCCCGTTGAAGCACACAAAGGAAAACAAGTAGTCATGTTTCATCTAAAGAGGTTGGAAACCCTGTAAAGTCACTCTGAAAAAGGATACATTCGGGAGCTACAGTTGTGTGGTGTGAAAATTGAAACATAAAAAGTGTCATGTTTTTCTTAACCCGTGCATGCTACAGCAACTTGATCTGGTACAGTTCAGTGTCAACTCCTTACGCTTCAATACACATAGACTGGGCACCAGTCTCCAAGAACCAGAGTAAAAATAGGGAGAACAATATTTGTTTAAAGGGAAGGCAATCTGGTAAATACCACATTATTTCAATATCTCCAAATATAACAAGGTTACATTTGGGATAGCTCATTATTTGCTTGATAACAGCGTTTATATCTACAAGAAACGTCACATTCACTGCAGTAAGGAAGTTGTAAATCCATACATTGTAATTTTTTCATCTTACTTACTTCTAAATGCCGCTTAAAGAATGCTGAATTGTTGGATTTATTCCTAAGTGTCCGAGTGAAAATGAACCTATGGAATTTTTACAAAGATTTACAAATTTATTACATTTTATGAACAGCACTTTTATTTCGCTTTCGTCCCTTTACTGGGAGACAGACGAGGATGGCGTGTTTATGAACATATGAGCAGCTCCTGAATTCCGACAGGTTTGATGACATTTTCACATGTTTTTCTTTATCCAAGATATTTGAAAATATATCTAGGTCATATATACACGAGACATCCAACTGGAAGTGTTTTGTTGACATGAACATGAAACATATGGTCTTATATGAGTTATACAACTTGAAATTCACTTTACTTTTGTCGTGGCAAGGAACTGGTTGCACTAAATTTTCTGAACTTATGAAGAATATAATATAACTTTATAAGCACTGAAAGTCGGACTTGTGTAAAAAGCATTTTACAATTTCTGAGTGTCTCTTTAAGTAAAATGGTTGTAGCATGTAAAGGATTTATCATAGTCTCTTGGATTTGTTCTGGAAAGTTTTTATTAGAACACTTTTATTAAAAATTATCTATGAAAGCTACATGAATATTCTAAAGAATTGGCTTAAAATGTACTTAAATTTCCTCCCTTCAGGGATGTCTGATATCCCAGATTTCTTGTATGGCTGTATATTTGATACCCTTTTTTTTATCCATCATTACCGGATTAAAAATAAGAACAGGAAGATTTTTGACACTTTCCACCTGATGAAGGAATAAGTAAATACTCTGTATCATGTTTTTTCAGATTAAAAAATGTGTTACCCAGAAAGTCTTCCTGTTTAAATGTATGCCACTTCTAAATGCACTTCTAAATGCCCTTCTATAAATGCCCTTCTTTAAATGCCCTTCAAATACAAGGGAGGATTCAAAATGTTTAAACTTCTGATATTTTTAATGTAAATCCCCCCATTCAATATCAATACAATAATTGACGTATTATGTTGGATTGTCTGATAACTTCAAATTCTATATCAAATAGACCAATTTGATCTCTCTAATTTCAGTCGATACTGAAATTACCTTATTAAAATCTAAGAAATTAAAAGTGCATGAAACATTTACTGTTAGGCTCCAAATGATAAACACGCCATAAACTAGGATTAAGGTCAATGCTTTTATATGCTGGTAGGCACTGTGTTTGAAATGTTCCAATTCACCAAGTAAGATTTACTGCCCATCCCATTAGTAGGGTAAGAATTAGAATTAGATTCAATTAATCGTGGTATATATAGGGGCTAACCCATTCAAACCAACTGTCCACCGCCAGCTGACATAAACACTGTCCAAAGTCTAATCACCTCTCTTTGTCATTGCCTTCTAAGCCGATCAATTAACGGCACGATCAACAGCGAGGGTTCCACTCTGTTGTTGACCATCAGAGATCAGCTCGTCAAAGAGCCTCTGTTTGAAGTTCAGGAAGTGGATCTGGGGGTGGGGTATCGGCTTTCGGTGGATGCGACTACGCAGTTTGCTGTCCTGACTTCTGACCTTTGGTGACATTTGACTATCTGTTCCCCGAGTCTGGTCAGCTGTGCTGGTGAAATTGTGGCAATTTGGAACTATTTCCACTGTCATTTGATTTGTGAAGTGATGGGTGTTGAGATGAGCGGATGTATGTTCTATGGGAGTGAGAGGGGGGAGGAGGAGGGGGAGGGGAGTGAGAGGGGGGAGGAGGAGGAGGAGGCGAGGGATTGTTTGGGGTGTTGATGGAGGCTTTAACTGATGCAATTTGGACAAATATAATGTAAATTGAAAATTATGTTTCAATTAACATTTTAAATTTGTAAAAAGAAAATTAGTAATTCTGTTTATAAAAAAACCTTATCCAAGTTTGAAGAAAACATTTTACTGTGGTTAAAAGAGTTTTGATACAGAAATCTTGAACAGACTATTTACTGTGACGTGAGGAGCTGGGTCATTGTTGTATGTTCCGATTGTCCCTCCATCCAAATTAAAATATCTGCCCTTGTGAGATAACTTGAAAAATCAGTTGACGATTTTGTTCAAATTTGATGTGAAGGTGTATAGTAATTTACAGTATACATCTTGACACAAGAACAATTTGGTAACCTTTATTTAAATTTCAAGGTCAAAGTAAAAATTTAATGGTTTTGTTTATGTCTGGCTTGTTATGTCCCCCCAAAATTTTTTTGGGAGACATAATGTTTTCGCCTCCGTCCGTTATTCCGTCATTCCGTTATTCCGTCATTCCGTCATTCCGTTATTCTGAAATGCTTTCTTTTCCGGGCCATATCTCAAAAACCGTTCAATATTTTTTCACGAAACTTGGTATGTGGTTAGACCTATATAGTGGTGGAGTGGTGCCTTTTGTTATTTTGGTTATTCTGAATTTTGTATTTTTTCTGGTTTCCATGGAAACAATTTGAACTTAGTGAATATTGAGGGTAGGGACCTTTTCCGGCCTCTATCTCCAAAACCATTCAATATTTTTTCACCAAACTTGGTATTTGCTTAGACCTAGTGATAGAGTGGTGCCTTTTGCTACTTTGGCTATTCTGATTTTATTTTTTTACTGGTTTCCATGGCAACAATTTCAACTTGGTGCATAATTGGGGTAGGGACGTTTTCCGGCCTCTATTTCAAAATCTATCAAGTATTTAATTACAAAACTTGGTATGTGGTTTGACCTAGTGGTGGAGTGGTGCCTTTTGCTACTTAGGTTATTCTGATTTTTTTTTGTTCTGGTTTCCATGGAAACATTTTGAACTTAGTGCATATAGGGATAAGGAACCTTTTCAGACCTCTATCTCAAAATCATAAGGGAAAAATAATGTCAAGAGGACTGAATTGGAAACTGGATTGAAAGTTGGAGCGGGGGACATCACAGTGCATCACATGCACATATTTCTAGTTTGTAAGATAAATCAATAAAGATCAGATGGATTTTGGTCAGGTTTAGTATTAGATATTTTGATAGAATCCCCATGCAAGCAGTAGATCAATGTCACAACTCTACAGAACCAATGGGTGTATCTGGTCCAAATTTGGTATCATTTGAGGAAGTTTTATCTTAAGTTTTAGAAAACTACTTGTGAGAGATTTTGATGCAACATGTCAAATATGTAGTGTAAAGTGAGCGTGAAATTCATTTGCAGTAGGCCTATATGTTGCAAATAAGTACAGCCAGACTGGTAAACTTTCACCCTAAACAAAACTTGCCCTTTTTAGACAGAAGTGACCTTTAAGTGACTAATGTGGTAATGCCATTATATAATCAAGACGTCAAACATGGGTGTTTTGCGTTGTCTGAGCCCTGACAGATGTGTGTGTGGTGCTTGTGTTCATGTGAAACATTCCAAATACCAACTTGCAGGCAACTGAGGTACTCCATCTAACATAATCAATCACCTTTATGTCTTAAATGCATGTTTTTTGGTAAAAATGCTACCAGGTGATCTGTCCACACTAAAACAATTAACTTTCCACCTATTAATCTCCTGTGAAAGATACTGCAGTGTAATATTTATATGTGTCAATATTACACTAGTGTACTGCCACAAGGTAAATGGTAAATATATGTCATCATAATGATTCTTGGTTCGCCTTCAAAGTACTTCCGTCACATTCATATTGACAGTCTTTGATTCACACATGTTATTACATCGAAGGCAAGTTCTCTCAATTTATGTTAGAAGGATAACAAACAGAACACTAAGCTGGTTGAAAGATCTTTCTATAACCTGTTTGTACTCGTTTGATACCATATCATGACTAATATGACTTGGTTGATATGGAAGGTATGTTACAATGGATGGTACAGTGGTATTATGCTCTATGTACGGCATGGACAGCTGATGTTGATTAACACCCTAAATAGGAAATTATACATCATATTCTATCCATGATCAACACTTTCTTCAACTGATGGACTCCTAGTGAATGGTTGTTTTAACTTAGCACCTCTAGTGGTGGCATGAGTTGTGTACTTACAACAGTCATGCCCACAACGTTCAAACGTTACGAGGCTTGGATAGCGCAGTGGTTAGTGCGTTCAGCTTTGGATCAAGAGGTCCTTGATCCAATCCTGCCAGAGGCTCGGCAACTTTGTCTGGTTTAGAGAACTGTTGGGTGCAATGCTACACTGAATTTCAGCGTAGTACCACCCATGGTTCACTAGTTCCAGCCAATGCTTGCAGGTTGCACCGCAAAGCTGCTATAAATTTGTGCGCAGTTTCCGCCGCCCGCGCGTTTTGTATTGGCTATAACTTTTTTTCTAGAAGGTTGTGAGAACTCATATACATAACTACTTACTTATACCCCTGGGGAATTTTTTTGACATGTTCACATTCAAGGTCAAAGTTCAAGGTCACAAGTTCTGAAATCACTAAAAAAAATTCTTGTAAACATGATAACTTCAAACTTTTTATACCCCCGAATCGGAAATTCCGGGGTTTATTGTTTTTCACCTGTCCGTCCGTCTGTCCGTCCATCCGTCCGTCTGTGTGTTTGTCCACAAAAACTTTAACCTTGGCCATAACTTTGGATTGCTCAGAGCTAGGACTTTCATACTTGGCATGTGCATACCTTGTGATGAGACCTTCAGATGAGGTCATCATATTTGACCCTCTGACCTTGACCTTGCCGCAGTGGACAATATTTAGAAAATGTTAACCTTGGCCATAACTTTGGATTGCTCAGAGCTACGGCTTTCATACTTGGCATGTGCATACCTAATGATCAGACCTTCAGATGACCTTGTGACCATGATCTTGCCGCAGTGGACAATATTCAGAAAACTTTAACCTTGGCCATAACTTTGGTATATCCGGGGGCATCCATGTTTAACAAACACATCTTGTTTTGTGCTATTAGGCTCTTATTTGGTATATGTGAAATATGGAGAAAGACCAAGATTTGAAAATGTTTTCGCTAAAATCTGTCAAAGGTCAAGGTCACAGTGAGGTCAAAACTTAAGCATGCTTTTCTGAATATGCCGTATTTTAACTATGGAGACTTTGAGTCATTGCATGATTGTTATACACGATGAAAAGTGATCATTGATGGTGTGACCTTGAAGGTCAAAGGTCAAGGTCATGAGATATTGGTTAAAGATAATAGAACCTCACAGTTTTGTTCGATGTTAATTCGTTTATTCATATAGACAATACTTTCAAGTAAACAAAACACTAACTAGTATTTCGAAGCGTCACCTACTTAGCCAGATATCGCGGTTCAAAGTGAGTAAATTTGGCCTGCTAATTATCTCATTCTTCAAACAGTTTTCCGCGGCCCCTCAGTGTAGCATAACCTTCGAAAGCGATGTGACGTCATACACAGGAGTTGCTACAATGAAATCCTTAGGCGATTTGTCTATTTTCTTCGATGATTCGTTTAAAACACAATAACAACTTTTGACATTGTAAGTTTCCGATAGAATGGGTATTTGTGCGTCTATAGGAAGTAAGTTCGGAGCTTTTGAAGGATTTTTCGATATTCAGTTGCAGGTTTTAGTTTGGTTCTTTTACCAATCGACCGGAGCGTTGGGTTATTTTATATAGGCTACAATATGCTTTGAAATGAATAATTTCAATTGTAAACGTCACTATTATTTATTTTTTTGTTGTGCTTGATTTTAAGTTAGAGAGGTCAGTATAGTTTGAGGTCTACTGGGTCAATATTTCTCATGGTGATTTTTATTCATAATAGAATAATTGCATTATAACTTAGACATTTTCAACATTGTTACTGGTGTAATGTAGAATGCTGAAAATCTAGTTTTTGATTTCTATATTAATTCTATATTGTTCAGAAGTTAGTCGTGAAATCAATACTCACTATAATTGCGCTTAATGCATTAACACCTTTGCTTTGATGTCAGATATCGGTCACTGGACCGGTTCAATTATATAAGAGGTGTCGCGTCAAGATATTACCAACGTCCTGTCAAATGACGTAACTGGTGATACTTAACTGGTCGTTACACATACAAGATACACATATAGGCGACATTCAGTCTGGACAGGGTGAGCCAATCAAAATTAGGAATGTTATATTCAGCCAACGAAATTTAAGAATATTATATTCTGTTATTTCGTCGGTGATAGCAGCCGGTCATTCACTATTATGTATGATGCACACCGATGTACATGGATTAGCAATCATATGGTCACAACAGGTTAGTTATTTAAATCAATAAGGACATTGTAAAGTATTGTTAACATGCGAACTAGTTAGAAAATCATCACAATGTAGTGACACAATTGTTGATATGTATTTCTTTTAATTTGTAAAATGATATAGATATATACGTCGCAAAAGTCTCGTTTTTCGTTGAGTAGGATTAGCATGGATTCTGGTTTGTTTGCCGATCCAATTTTGTATACTTGTGGAAACACATTGTTGAATGAATTGTTTTATTGAATCAAAATACTTTGAGATAGTATCCTACATATGTGCTGTTATTTCATTTCAACTGTTAAATAATGGAATAGATACGCGTGAGACATAGAAACGAGATATGTATCTCGATCATTTGGTACATTCGCTTGTTCTTCAGTCAAATCTTTGTTATCGCTTGACTTACGTTGTTCAAAGCGAGATCTCATTGCTAGAATAAGAGTCTGATATAACGGAAATGGTCAGTGGCTCCGGGGCGTCTCGCTCCAAAACCAGTTCCTCACAGGTCGGTTCGCTCCAAAAAATGAATGAGAAGTGATAGATTTGTTGTTGTTGTTTTATGTAATAAGAGCGAACCAACCTGTGAGGAACTGGTTTTGGAGCGAAACGCCCCGGAGCCATGGTCAGTGATGGACATTCACGCAGTAACTGTATAGAATTGACACAAAGAAAAGACAATGGCAGTAGATTTACGCTGAAATATCCACTCGGCATTATCGGAGACTAAACAATCTAAACACATGTGTACAACAACCAAAGTTTATAAACGACTGAACAGAATATGCCGACATTATTTCTAATAGCTTTGATCACTTTTAGGCTGTTTTGACAAGTGAAATCAGTGAAAAAAACGTGACGGCTATACGTGTGTAAAAAGGAAACAATAACATAAGCCAGCTACCCGTTGAGCAGGACTCCTGAGTAACACGTCACACTTCTGCTAGCAGCTGATTGGCTAATGAAACGTTTGGCGGCTGTAAAAATGAAGTATTTTTTAAAAACGTTTTTTCCACTATTTTGGGGTTGATTTGTAATCCAATACTTTTGTGTCGTTATTCTTTACTGTTGTCAGAATCATTTCCGCGAAGCCTACCCCCTGAGGTTAGCATATCTTTAAGGCCACGTTAAATTAATCCTTTGATCAAATTTTGAAAGAAGAAATAGGTTTTAAGAACAAACTTGTGAAAAGTGACCCCAGTGATGATTACCCCGGGTAGTAATAACTCGAATAATGAAAAAAAAATTGTTAAAAAGAATTCCCATTTCATTGATGCTGAAGAGAAGGCGGAACAGGGAAAGGCGAGACCCTAAGTTTCGGAGCTGCTCTGCTTTTGCGGTGTCCTGCAAATGCTAATCTAGTATTTTTATGTCTTTATGTTTTAAATCTAGATAAAGCCTAGCACATATCCATTCAAATATAAACAATAAGAAGTGAAGCCATTCATCAGTGATAATTAAAGTTTCAAAAGCTTTTCTACGGCACAACAGGACATTGTTGATTAGCTTAATATATGTTAAGTATTAGGTATTTATTACTTTGTGAATATTCTATCAATATATATTTTTTATTTAAAAAAAAATAAGAATAATGGAAATACAGTGTTTTTTTATTTCACATATTGCAAAAAAGCAAGATGACGTCTAGTCAGCAAAAGAAGTCTATCTTTAAGGTTACTTTGTGAATCAATCAGTTATGAATAATGTAAATACATTGATCAGGGGTTAGGCTCCAGTGAGCAGCATACTAATAAGATTAACAGTGAAGCTGTGGATCGAATTAATTACTGCCAAATCATGATGTTATACAAGATAACACAGAGAAAACCTGCTAGTAGGCAACGGCTATGTTGCATGTTCTGGGATACATAAGGGTTACGGTCAAGCAAGAGTTGATGAACTCATGTCTATTTGTTTGTTGCAGGATCCAACAGATCCAGCTGTTAGGTCGAGACATGCGGGGCTCGGAACACGACAAACTGTGGAACCAGTTAGAGGCAGAGATACATCTTCATCGACACAAAACCGTCATCCGAGCATGTCGAGGACGCAGCAACAGAAAGAAGAGGCTACCGGTACCTCCCGGCCATGTATGTTCATGTGGTTCATTACGTACTGTTTATCAAAGCTGGTTCTTACTTCCATTAATTTCATCTTCAAACTCTTTACTTGCCTGTTTTGACAGATGTGTACCTCATTAAAATGGCTTTTTGATTATATGAATTTTAAGTAAAAAACAACTGGTGCACTTGCACAAAACCCCTTAGACTAAGGATACTATAGTCATAACATCAAGTTACATTCACCTTAATTTACCGAAGTTCTTTTTTGACAAATGTGCCTTTGGTTTTAAGACATAGTTATTGTGTAAATGTTCCCTTTTGATTGAGTTGCTCTTTACTCGATGGTTGAAGAGTCATAAAAATATTCAAAAGTATATATAGTTATGTATGTATAGTTACCTTCCTTTGATTTGTGTGTACATTAAATAGATTTTAATCCAAGCACAATAGAAATCATATCCTTACTTTGGAAAGGAATTGTCAGTTGCAATCTGTAGTATGCAAGAATGATTACATAATCTGTCTATCCATATTCTAGAACTTCCTATCTCTGAAAAGAAAAAAATATTTTGGTGATGATCCAACTATAAATTTACGATCCGTTGTGGGGGGCGGGATAGCGCAGTGGTTAGCGCGTTCGGCTTCGGATCAAGAGGTCCGGGGTTCGAATCCCGCCAGAGGCAAAGCAACTTTGTCTGCAGTAAAGAACTGGTCTACACACAGGAAGGTTTGGGTGCAATGCTACACTGAATTTCAGCGTAGTGCCACCCATGGCCTAGGTACATGGCGTTGCGGGTTTTCTCCCTGCAATAATACTAGCAGTCGTGATATAAGTGAAATACTCTTGAAAGCGGCGTTAAACCCCAACTCACCTCACCTCACCTCACGATCTGTTGTGTATTTTCAATGGCAAGCTTGATTATATGTGAATGAATACATACTGTGTACTTATATATTATGTATATTGTAGGACTTTCAGACCCTTAAGAGGAAGCATGGTTTGGGCGAGGCTCGGACAATCACCCTGGAGAAGAATTCAGACGAGGGCTTAGGGATGTCAATAACTGTAAGTCTTACTGCATTGGTGTCAGGTTCAGAAACATGTTAACATAATTTGTTGTGAATATTATATATCAGCAAACTGTGGTCCCTTTTATATCAAAATATTTATTCAGGGAATTGACTCAGCATACACAGATCCATAGATGTATAAATTCAGGTAGATCCATTAGAGCAAGACAAGCTCTACCAAAAGGTCTCAAGTATTACAGATCTATTTCGTTTGGTGATCTAAGGGAGAAAACGCTTGAAAACTTTCGTGAATGTCATCCAAGAGCATCATTACCAATGCTCACATATATCACCACAATGTCTAATCACCATGTCTATGTCTAATCACCATGTCTATGTCTAATCACCATGTCTATTTCTGTCAGCATTGACATTGTTACAACTGGTTCAGGTAGATGTATTAGAGCAAGACCAGCCTTTTATGACTGCTTTACCACAAGGTCTGCTGAAATACAGATCTCTTGCATTTGGTAATCTAAGGGAAATAACTCTTGAAAACTTTGTGAATGTCATCCAAAAGGCTCATCACCAAAGCTAACATGTTTCACCACAATGTATAACTGCAAATTGTCACAATGGTGTCTATAACTCTCTGTATTGATACTATTGACATAAGTTACATGGTTAATCTTATTTCTTTGTTTAAAAGATAAACCAAGGATCTGGAATATGACTAATGTTAATGAGTTATGAATCCTGTAGATCACTTTGAATTCAGCAGCTTGTGTTTAAACTACCTCAAGCATTATCAATCCTAACATTTTAAACATCGTTTCACAATTGTCAACATCACACAGTCAAATGTTGTATTGAATTCATTTCCCCAAACCCAGGGCGGGAAGGAGCACGGAGTCCCAATCCTGATATCAGAGATCCATGAGGGGCAGCCTGCTGACCGATGTGACGGACTCTTCGTGGGAGATGCGATTCTCTCCGTTAACGGTATCGACCTGAAGCAATCTAAACATTCGGAGGCAGTGCAGGTGCTTTCTCAACAGGTACGCTGCAGGTGTTCAAGTCATCCCTTGAAATTCACATCTAATTCACATTTCAAACCTATGGAACTATCTTTTCGTTCCCAAGCCCTTCTAACTGAGATATTGAATAAGAATTTAATTGTGATGATACACATCCAATCCTCATTGAATACGATACTTTGTTTTCAGATGAAAATCTTTGAGTTATCTAAAATCAAATAATTTAGTCTCCATGATTTCTGTTGCTCTCAAATATTGGAAATGAATTGTTAGTTATGTGTACTTTGATAATGATTGTGGAAACACCATGTATCATTAGTATCAATGTGTATTTCAGCAAGGGGAGATAACTATGGAAGTGATGTTTGTTGCCCCGGATGAAGACAGTGATGACGAGAACAAAGAATATGAAGATGAGCACGGCTTCAGGTGAACACTAAAATTATCTCTAGTAATTAATATTGATACAGTCGTCTTTAATCATTGATCATCATAAATGCCTTTGTACAGCAAGTACAAATATCCAAGACTTCGAATTCTGCACACCAAATTAATAGAAATGATACACTTAAGAAATGAAATGAATATACATCGAACTTAAAGAGACAGTAATGCCAGGAAGTTTTGAGGTTTCGGGGGTATATGAACTTCTTTATGTGTTATATTGTTAAACCATGATTGTATAAGATACATCATATTGTGAACCATATTGTTCAGAAAGTCAATTATATGAAGATTAACAAAATATATTTTTACTGAACTGGAGTATTTGAATTTTAAGTCTACAAACACTCCAGATGTACTGTTTCTCTAAAAGTTTTCAGTCCGTTTTCATGTTGTATCTCTTCCTGTATGCGTCCAGGTATAGGATATACGACGATGAAGTGATCAGTGACACAAGCGACTTCAGTCGGCCTGAACCACCTCCTCAAGGGAGACTACTCACTAACGGACCCTCGTCACCAGGGGGAGCCAAACCAGTCGTTAAACACGAGAACACAGTAAGGTAACTTACGCACAGAAATTCTTTTCATTTGTGAAATAATCATTATGCAAGATGAAGGCTTATGTTTCATAATGACAAAATTGGGATCAAATGGGTCCTGATGATGTAAGCATACTTCAAAACGTTAGATATGTTCACAATAAAGTAGTTGATATCAACAAAATCTTGCTGTTCTTATGCTGATATTATTACATTGTAGATTTGACTCCCAATTTCTCTTATCCTACAGTCAACATAAGAGCGCCAGTAACGCCATGGCAGCAGCCTCAGCATCAGGGGGCAGTGAACAGAGGGTCGCAGTCGGACATATCCAGCCCAACGCGATCCAACACCAGCAGCTTGGAGACAAGGATGCGGTGTTCAGCGGGGACCACTGATAGAGCTAGTGTTGTTTAGATTGACTGTCAGTCAGTGGGGAAATCATCGGGTTCTGTGTTTCAATATTATCCATGTCAAATGCTGTTCAAAACCTGATTGGTTTGTGGTTGGACCTTATCATTATATTATTTCTCATCATGTCATTGTTTGTTTCACTGGTGTTATCATTGATGATGTCATTGATGTTATCTTTGATGGTGTCATTGGTGTTATCATTGGTGATATCATTGATGGTGTCATTGGTGATATCATTGATGGTGTCACTGGTGTTATCATTGAAGGTATCTTTGATGGTATCTTTGATGGTGTCATTGATGGTATCTTTGATGGTATAATTATATCATTGATGATGTCATTGATGGTGTCATTGATATCATTGATGGTGTCATTGGTGGTATCTTTGATGGTGTCATTGATGATATCATTGATTGTGTCATTGTTTGTATCACTGGTGTAATCATTGATGATATCATCGATGGTGTCATTGTTTCACTGGTGTAATCATTGATGATATCATTGATGGTGTCATTGATGGTATCATTGTATCATTGATGATATCATTAATGGTGTCATTGGTGGTATCTTTTATGGTGTCATTTGTGATGTCATTTATGGCATCATTTTTTATGTCATCGAGGGTATCATTGGTGATATCATCAAGGGTATCATTTGTGATGTCATTGATGATTTGGTGATATAATGAATTTTGTGTTAAATATCCATGTCAAATGACCAATGTCATTTTCATTACTTAATGTCTGTGCTTTGTGACATCAATGTTGAAAATAATGTTATTGAAGGTATAAGTTTTAATGGGATGTGAAATATATTTTGAAATATCAGCATGGTTTTTCATTCATGTTTCATTTTAGGTACCATTATATTCTTAAGGAGAACAAAGAAGTCATTTTATTCTTGATTGGAATGTCCAAACTAACCCTATCTGTATCACGTAACATCATTCACGTGATGTTGAAAGTTGACATCATTCTGTGGAGTTCACTCATTGTGATATTAGTGATAGAGCACGGGAAACTTGTTGATCATTGACTGATAGTCAGTTGGTGATATCACTGTGGTTTTGTATCGTACCATATAACTCTGAGGTTCCTGTCAGATGGTGATGTTGTCTCTTGCACTGTGAAGATACAAAGATGCTGAATGTAGGGCTGATTAATATATTGTAAGAAATGTTAAGAATGATATATATACAGCTTCATTTCTGTTTATAATCAATGCTTTGTGGGCACTAAGCTTGAAATTATTTCATATTTTTCTTTTAGATTTTCTAAATCCTATCTTGATTGGATCAATATTGCTTGCGTTTGGTTCTCTTTTTGATCTGTTTCTGTTAATGCAATATTTTTGGGATGTATACATATTTTAGCATGCTTTTTGAATTTGAGTTTTTGCTTCTATAACTAACAATAAGACATGAGTATTTTCATTTCATGTATAGATTTATGTAAGATAATGTTATTGATAAGTTTCTTGTACCATTGAAGTATTGAACTAACTAGATGTATATTGACATTATGTATCATTTTATATATATGTATATAAATATATAGAAACCTGGTTAGTAACATGTTATGCTGGCATCACTTACATTGAAGAGATGATATCACGTAATGACCACATATATATATATATTCATGGTATATATTCTTTACATGTTGGGAATCTTGGGATTATTGCATTAGGCATTTGATAACTCAAATTTCATTTTCCCTCATTTAAGTGAAAATGTATTCATGGCCCGTATCTACAATTGCTTTTATAAAATGTTGGTAGCTTTATGGTCATGCTTTGTTATCATTCCAGTGGTTAGTGTTTGTTTGTCTGCTTCAGATATCTTATGAAGGTTCTGGTATACTTCCTGGGACACAATTAGAAGATAAACTTTCTGTGTTTGAAAATCAGCGGCATACAGCAGAATTATTATAGCTCTAAATTACATTTAAAGTCAAACATGTTGCATGAGGCTTTAAATGGATAATTTACAGCTATAATAGAAAATAAAAGTAAACAGAGCACTGTATAACCAAATTATACTGTCTCTGATTTTTCACAGTAGCCAATCAGATATGAATCTTTCACAGAGTTATGATAGAATTCATATTTGCACTGGTACATATATACATATACATAGTTCTGACATTGTTTATGTTTTATCTTATGAGTAATGTAGGCCAGTCTTTGTTATTATCCTTTCAAGAACACAACAAATAACAAATCTGAAGTCAACATGGCAGTTCTAAATTTGATATGATTTATACATATTGTTTCATTGGACTAATTTGATTTGTGAATCCATCTTTTCCATATTTACATTAATCACACGTTGGCAATTCCAAACAATCACTCTATTTTCAATAAAGTATTAAGCAATACCAAAAAATAGAAGTTTGAAAACTTTTGACAGAGTATGTTGATAAAGTGACTTAAAGAACAAACATTGTTAAAGGGTAGTTCAGACAAGTGACACGTATCTTTGAAAAGAAGTATTATTTACTATATGTACTTCATTTATCAAATTATTTCTTTGAATTTATGTTTGATTACTTATAATTTTATGTTCAATGTCATTTTCATGTACATGATGTTAAACAAGTTGTTTCTATGTTCATTGTTATGTCTTGTCATTAAAATATTGAATTCCATTTTGTATATATTAAATGTGTTTCATGTTGACTCCCAAAAGAGGATACTCAAGCCACATCTTCCTACAAAACCTCTGTTACAAGTAGGTTACGGTCACATCGTGTTGCTCTTACAGAGATGTTACTTTATTCTAGGATTTAGTATTATCACTATGCTTCAGATAAACTAGAGCACATTCACAGGGGAGAATCAAGTCACTACGAAGATTTGAGGCCATATATTGAAAAGATAGAAATATTGTAGAATATCTGTTGAGGACACAGTTGCAGTTGGAGGTCATGAGGTCATGTGGGAAGATACGACTTGGGTTACTTCTCTTGGTAGAGAATGTGATTGTTTACTGTTGAAAACATTGTTTTGATTATGTAGTGTTATTTGTCACCAAAGTCTGTCAGGTCTGAGGTCTAAATGTTGTTTGTATAATCTGAATGATTTCTATGGATTTGTTTATGGTATACACAGTACATTTGAGATTATATACTAAATAGTGTACCAACTGCAGTTCTAATGGATGTGAGAATGATAGAACAATCTTGTTTATGACATGATTAAACCATCTCTAGTAATGGGTATTCATAAATAGTCATATAGGCTTTTTTTCCATTCATGTCAATTGAATAAATATTATGAAGAAAAAATGTTCACGACCTAGTTTTTGTACTTTAAGAAGTTTAAATTTATTAATTCATTCTTTAGATTAATTCTATTTACAACAATGATCAGGTAACATGGTGTCATTGGCGTTTCAAATAGTTTTGTCAAATAATGATAACTGAGGTTTTCTTTCCTTGAAACTACCGTAGTTCTTTTACGAGTGCTTCAAACAATTCCTCAATTTGAAAGATTTTACATTAACTGTGCATAAACTGTATAAATCTTTATCATAAACACATTGTGTCATATGATTATGAGGTCAAATTAAAATGTTATTGTACATTTGTTGATGTATATTGATTTCAAGATGTTTGTTTGCTTAATGTGGGAGATTTTCAAAACTAACAATCATTAACTGCTGCGAAGTAAAAAGTAATTTTTTATGCAAAAAGATCACTTTTTTATATCTTATTTTTTTTTGGTAAAAAAAAGATGGATCTAGTTTTAGTTATAATGTTTGGGTTAAGGTACAGCTTCTTGTTGACTGTGTACATTAAAGCACCTTCTATCTCTATTAGCATCAATGTGTCCAATTCAAGTGTACATAAAGTTAAAATATGCAAATATTAATAATTGTTTCCCAAGCACTAATGTTTCTATTTTAGAGGCTATTTTTATTTGTAATGATGGAAAAGGGCTTTCTTCACTGATACTAATCTGATTGTTAATAATTGTACATACCAACATCCTATTTATTAAATAGACAAAGCCGTGAATGAACACTGCATAATGTTTCTTTAGTGTGTATCCATAACGGTCGTTCTACCTCTGTACCTTATAACAACTTTGTTTTAGTTCATAGATATTTGAAAATTGTAAATTAAGTTACTGTAATGACTGTACAATTTAATATGACTGTTAAATAATGTTATTTCTAGCATATAATCAATGTCCAAGTGGGTTTCACAAACCAAGACAAGCTTCTCTAAACTAATTACTGTAACTTTTAAAGTATTGGTTATTTCATTAAATTCTGGTATACTACTGGTAATGCTACTACTATATTTTGAATATATTTTCTAATGTGTGTGTGTTATAAGTCATGGAAAGTGTGATTTTTTTTCAAATACACATTTACTAATTATACATCACATATGTAAAAAAAAAAGTATGTCAGTGTATGAAATAAAGCCTCTCAGACACCCAATAACCTGGTAACCTTTGGTCCAATTTTTAGCTTTGTTTTCTTCTACCACTAAACTTGACAAGGAACCACATAGGGTTGACTACTTTAGCATCCACTGGTTTTGGAATTTTAAGCCTTGGTACATTAACTGTTTGGTGATGGGTTAAACTTTTTTACTACAGGGAGAACCGTGGAATTAATGCCTGTCTTAAATGAAAGTAATGTCAAATATGTGGGATTGAAAAGTGGGCTTGACATACCTTTGCTGGTATCATATAAAGATCTGAAGACTATTTATGTTCTTGGCAATTTCCTATTCAACAACCTGGTTTAATTATTACTATTTTTATGAGAGGTGAAATATGGGCTGATGTACAGTGCTATGTTTTATAATTAACAAACTTTATCTTTCTATGTATGGCAATATGATAATTATTTCTGTAATTTTTAAATTAATTTAATTAATTTCTAATTCTATTTAACATTTAGTTTATTTTCTATTCCTTCTGTGAACAGCTGAGTTAATGAAGTTTGTTTATTTTGTAAATTTTTCAATTATTTTCTTTTATGCTTTTTGAAAACCATTAATCAGTTGTAAATCCATTCATTTGTTCTATGTCGTGTTACTGTTTATGTCCCGAGGTGAATCAATCAACAGTATTCTAAGTTTTAATGTATATCATGAATTTGTTGATTGCTATGTTTTGTTTAAAAACAACTTTGTTTTTTTTTGTAAAAACTGAAAATATAATACTTATTCAGTTGAATAATTGTCGGTAAATTGTCAAAAACTTTTTAAAATGTTTTGACATTTTCTTATAAGAATTTCTTCATCACAACTAGCAAGTAATTTTGTGATAAGTATTGTATAAGTATTTATGATATCAAAAACTTGATTACAATCTATTATCATAATAATGTTGCATGTTCATTTGTACTGTAAAGAATCAGATTTCAGGTAAAATCAAAATTAGAATTTTTGTAAAAAAAATATTTGTAAAACTGTATTCATGACAACCCTGATGTAAGCTTTATCTATGGTACTAAAGTAAGTAATGTCCCAGAAAATAATATGACATGCATAATGACAAATAATTTTAGAGGGATTTTCAGTCATATTCATATTCTCAGATGAAATATTTTTAAATCAACAAAAATAACAAATATAAACTTTATTAGAAATCAATTTGAAGTAAAATTAATAGTGATGCATTCCTGGCCGTGAGTCCCATAGTCTTTATGTGTTCTGTATGTGAGGAAGGAGGGTGTGTTTATGTGAGGGTGAACAATTGAATAAAATGGTTTTCAAATACACCTCTTGGTATTATGTTCTTGTTTCAATTTGGATGTGAGGTCAGAAGGTTATTATACATCGTGATATAAGCGATTATAAGCGCTCGCTGTTATGGATGTTATGGAACAGAGCCCTGTTCTGTGAAAAGGGCCCAAAAGTGTCACTCCAGTCCCAATGTTTAAGAAGTTAATGCTTGACAAAAAAAAACGTGAAATTTTCGGAACCTGGGATATTGGCCGATTGCATGCTGAACAGTTTGCAAGGACTGTAAATGTGCTCGTGGAACACCCTGATACTGAAAAACAATGCAAAAGCTTGAAGTTTTACCAAAATGAGACCTATAAAACCATTCTGAATGAAATTCAAAATGACATCATAACATCAAATCAACAATCAGCAAAGACAGGGGTTTAGCAGTAACAACTTCATGGGAGTGTTTGCACAAGTTCCAATTGCATAAAGCACATTGGGCCCTTCATCTGAACAGGAATGTATGTAGCTGTTTTCCCAGAGAATGACTATATAAAGGTAATGCTCTGCAGAAGTTCTAGATCTATACCAGAATTAACTTTTCATTCTGTATGCATGTTGTTCAACAAAATTTGAATGCTCTGATATCATAAATTTGTGCTGAATACAGCGTAATAAGTAATTACGAAATCGTGGACTTGAGTTTCTTTTGCTGTTAACTATACATTTACAGCTTATGAGTAATAACATGGTAACACCAAATAACTGTTCTAACGGATGCTTATATAGTCCTACTTAAAAGAATTCTTGGCACAAGTCAAATATAAAGGCTCATATAATTCCTATTATTGAGCCGTTCCCGGATATGCCAGTAACGCAAACATTTTCAGCGTAGACTGGATTAATGATAACATGGTAACGCCAACGAACCATCCTAATGAATGCCTATATATGCACTAGCCATGTACATTTGCAAATTAAAGAGCGTCTCGCAACACCTGTCAAATTCTCATTGATGCAATCAAGTATTGACGGTTAGTTTTCTCCGAAATCATGGCTTCGGATCAAGAGGTCCGAGGTTCGAATCCCGCCAGGGGTACGGCAACTTTGTCTGTGGTAGAGAACAGTTCTACACGCAGTAAGGTTAGTTAAGATAAGATAATATAATTATTTATTATCAAGAGGGATATTTTCATTTACATTACATCTAATACAGTTCTCCAGTATAAAAAACATACATCAGCCATATAAACACTATTTTAAACATTATATACACTTGTGTAAATTGATCATAAAAAGTCCATTAAAGTTCCATTAAAGGCGTAAATACTATTCAGAACAAATGATTGACGAAACCTGTTTGTTCTACTCGTCGGCATACGCAGTCTGCGTGAAGTGAAGTGAAGAATATTCCGAAAAAAGGATGTGAGTTGAGTCACTTGAAATTTTATTTGCTTTTTTGGAAAGTTGCTGCTCATAAAAACTGCCGATACTTTCAATAGGAAGTCCAATAAATTTTGAAGCGGTGTTACAATTTAAGAGAGTTTATTTTGATTTTGAACATACAGGTTTCCGTACCAACTAAAATAAATAAATGTTACCACACTTTGAATAAACGTTTGGTATAATAACCTCAAAATTGATGATCTATTTTAAAATGTTTCAACTTCCAAAAAAATCCAATCGTTGCTGTCCTTTTCTATAAATTTGTCAGTGTTTTCATTCCAAGAAAGTTTCGAATGTAAGACAGTACCCACATATTTATATTCCGTTACTCTTTCAATTTCATTATCACCAATAGTCACATGGTTTATTACATCACATCGTCTGTACTGTTGATATATTTAACATTTCACCAGATGGAATGAGGTTTGGGTGCAATGCTACACTGCATTTCAGCGTAGTGCCACCCATGGTCCGCTAGTTCCAGCCGATGCTGACAGGTTTCACCACATTGCATAGCCACATAGCGTTGCGGGCTTTCTACCTCCCATAATACTAGCAGCAGAGATATATAAGTGAAATACTCTTGAAAGCGGCGTTAAACCCCAAATAACCTCACATAGGCGTAGGAACAGGGGGGGCCCGGGCCCCCCCCCCCCCCCCCCCCCCCCCCCCACTTCTGAAACTGGGGGGGTTTTTCACACACGAAAAAAACTTCAATAGCGCTTTCTAGGAGCAAATAGTACGTGTCAATTTTGAAGAAAATTTCTTTTCTCATACTATTTTTTCAGAAACAGATAATATGACGAGTTCTCACCCTATTTTTAACACTAATAGGCCTATGGATGAAAATTTTGATCCTACAGCATCTTCTAGTGAAAATACGACATGGCAACCCCAATTTTCAGACGAAATTGAAAATAATGTTGTTCCTATAGCTGTGTTTGGTGGGAGGGGGTGCTTTGATACGTTTTTAATACCCGTAAAATCTCTTTTCATCTTCTCAAGAACGAAAAGGCCAATAAAGCTGAAATCTTGTGTACATACTCCTTGGCAAATGGGGATCTTAACTTAAAGAGTTTGTGGCCCTGCTAGTCCTCAGATGCCATGGCCCAAAAAACCTATTTTAGGATTTTTCTCCAGAAGTAAGAGCTAGAAAGTTCAAATATCGACTCCTAAGACATTTGGGATTGAAATTGTACATTTGGTGACCATGTGACCCAGTCTGATTAAAACCGACGGTATTCCGTGGACAAAATTTGCAAAATAGTGCATCTATCGGGATACGAACTCATATCGTTCGGAGATTTCCGAGGAATCTACAGAACCTGTTCGTATCCCGGTGATATATTATTTTGCAAATTTTATTCCTCGGAACAAGGTCGATTTTAATCAGACTGTCATGTGACCCCTAGTAAGGGCAACATTGGCCACTCCTGAAAACGGTTTTAGCTCATCAGACCTGACCTCAAAAACCTATTTCGTCTTTCTTCTCTAGAACCAGCTCTGTAGTGACTACAGACAGTTGGCATCTCGTGTACATACTCCTACTGTCACTCCTTAGATCATGGATATCTTGATTAATAAGGGCCCAAGGAACCACAGCATTAAAACCTATTTTCGTCTTATTCTCCAGAACCACTGATTCCAGAGAACTGGAATCATTAGTACAGTTAACTTGACAAGCGGAGATTCTGATTCATATATTTGGTGACCATTTGATCCCTAATAAGGTCCTCAGGGGCCACAAACTCAAGGACTATATTTGTCTTTTTCTCCAGAACCAGTAACTCTAGAGAGTTGAAGTTCTGTGTACAGGCACCTTGGCAAGTGGGGATTATAATTTATAGATTTGGTAACTTTTCGGTGTCATGGTTTTATGATCTTCTACAGAATGAAAAGTCTTTGTATTGGTCTCTTGGATTATGAATTGTAATTTTTCAAACAATATGTCTAGTGTTTATTTAAAACCTGATTTTCGACATCATTTTCGATGCTATTTCAGGATTAATTCTGATCGAACTGAGATATGAATGTTCTTTCTCAGGCTCTGGAACAAGTCAAACTTGTCGACTTTATTTCAATCCTATTTTATTTCCATTTTATCGTGACTTCCGTTGTCTTGTCTGCAAATATTGAAGCTCATACAGGTCCTGAGTACCCTAACACACGCACTCAAAAATTCCAAATTGTTGCCATTATGGACTAATCGTGGCCTAGTGTAAACGCAGCATATGCAGATTAAACATTTGTAATGATTATTATCCGAAATATTAAGAACAAAAGCACTAGGAATATGATACATGCTAACTTTCAACTTTCTCGCGAGTATAGGTCTCTGTCCCTTTCACAGCTAGGACATATACTGTCCTTTCCCTCAAAATGAATGATTTCTATTATAATTTTTTTAAATTTCCGCCTTTAAAAATATGTTAACGGTGCTTATTCTATTCAGGTGCATGTTTCAGTTCAAACACATTTTCAAATGTTCATTTCTGATTTGATCTAGGTACTATTTGGTGTATTTTCTTGACATAAAATCGATTTTTTTTACAGCCACACCTGTGTCAAGTGACTTTTTTTGGCCTCAAAAGCAAGGTCACATGACATTTTTGGCTTCCAAAGCAAGGTCACGTGACTTTTTTTTGCCCCAAAGTAAGGTCACGTGACTTTCTTTTTGCCCCAAAAGTAAGGTCACGTGACTTTTTTTTGGTCCCAAAGTAAGTTCACGTGACTTTTTTGGGACTGAAAGCAAGGTCACGTGATTTTAAATTTAAATAATCAGTGAAACACACTGTAAACCCCATCCAAATTGACTAAGATTCCCCCCCCCCCCCCCCCCCGTCATCCTGAGAAGCTAATTGGCCCCCCCCCCCCCCCCCCACTCAACACAGACGGGGTATTCTGATCCAAGCTCGATCCACCCCCCGCTCTCAAGAAAAAAAATTGGGCCCCCCCACCCCAAAAACCGTTCCTACGCCTATGCCTCACCTCACTAAAGTCATGTCGTGTGATTGAAATCTATCAAGAGAACCATTTAAATCATCCACTTCAAACCATGCAAACCCTGATGACTCTGTTTTGTATGATTTGTATAAGTTTGTTGTGTAATTCGAACCATGACACAGCACCATCAATGAATACCTCCCTCAACCTCATTTACCATTTGCTCAGATAGTTTAATATTGATGCCTTTAATCATTCATGTACAACCTTGACAGACTGACTTTGAAGCAATCCTAGCGATCTTTAGCGAATCTGGTATTCTCATTTTCATTCAATGAACAATTTAGAAATATCCATTAAAAGAAAGAGAATCAATTGATCTATCAATACGAGTTCATAAATGTTACAAATATCCTAGGCTTGAAATAATATGCAGTAGATGATCATCCCCTTACACTTAATATGAAAAGTAAATACCTTGTTCGTAGGGGCTCGATCGTTTACTGCACTTGCTTTTTAGTCGCTTGTTTTCCACAATACATTCCCCTTTGGATCTCATTGAAAAAGACAATGAAACAACTTCAATTTATTTAGAAACACATGTTGCTGTTTTAACATAATACCTGTCCCAACCTGGTAATATATATGCGCCCAACCTGGTAATATATATGCGTCCAACCTGGTAATATATATGCGTCCAACCTGGTAATATATATCTGAGTTGTATCTGCGTAATCAAGACGACAATATTCCTGATCCACGACTTTGATAGGACAACTCCACTCTGCGGACCAACTAGATCAAGACAGTAGACGCGTGCAATGGAGCGACTTGGCTTCACCACTGTGTGCATAGGTAAGCGTCGACTCTACTGGAATATATTTGTGACGATATAATAAGATATTTTATCATTACAAGTTTTACACTACTAGTAGTTTTGTTTACTTACTGCATGTATGAGATCAAATATGCGTGTTCTTAGACCCAGTAGTTTGTCATCCTGACCCTGCTATTGAATAAGAGACAAAGTAAATCTAGTGGATCCTAGCAAGTCTAGAAAGCTTAACGAACAGCTATCATGCGTTTCCATGTGTCCATTTTTAATGTGGACATTTCTGTATTGTTCATGTCAGACAGATTTCAGATTCAATCACTACCGTCGGTTTCTGATCATGACTGCAGAGTATAGATCAGGAATATATATAATATTGATAGTATACAGTAATGATATAAGAATTTGTATATGGACCTTTATATACTCGTGTATATATCCCGTTGTTTACATTGGATATCTCCATTATTAGATTTCCTGCTTGTTGAGTAAATCCGAAGTAATGCAATGATGTAAGATTTTAATAGTGAAACGCTATCTACTTGTATTCAGTTGTGTTTTTTGTATTGAGTTAGTACTTGTTCTGATATTGTGACATCAATTTATAGACGTAATCGTAAACTAAAACTTTTTAAAAATAAATATGAATATTATATACATGGATTATTAAATGTCTGCGTTTTCAGTGTTTAACTTTAGGAATAACATATGTCATTACTTATTTCTTATTACTTTTAATTATCGACAATATTATTGCATTATAAATGCTCTCTCTCCGTCTGGTGATAGACAACAACCTTGCATAACACGATATCACGCTTATGCAAGGCTCAAAAACAAAATACTCAAGATACACAGTGAATCTCATATGTTTACATTGGTCCTTTGCTTCATGTAAGAAGTGTTTGTAGTTACCATGGAGTTAATTCCTCCCTTTGAGACCGCCATGGTTTAACTTCTCTTTTTCATGTTCTCAAATTCTTTCTCGCAAGAAGAGTATATACTTTCTTTGTGAAGATTTGTATCTCCCCTACTTATCTACTGCGCTTGCTCTACCTACTTACATACTCGCCTACAGCCACACTGTGTGTTGTGTTGGGACGGACAGTAATGCTTCCTAAAATGTTATATACTTCAACGACATTTTGACTACAATATACCCCTCTATGTGTTATCGTAACTTGTTGTTTGCATTATAATGTCAACCAACAACCCCCTACCATGCATGTTCCTGTGGTAATATTGAATATGTTTCAGTTTCGTCATAGTATGTAATTGTATATATCGTCAAAGTATATCATCAATGTATATATCGTCATAGTATATCATCATTGTATATATCGTCATAGTATATCATTGTATATACCATCATAGTATACCGTCATAGTATATCATCATAGTATACCATCATAGTATACCATCATAGATTATCATAGTATACCATCATAGTATACCATCACATTATATAATCATAGTATATCATCATAATATACCATCATAGTATACCATCATAGTATACCATCATATTATACCATCATAGATTATCATAGTATACCATCATAGTATACCATCATAGTGTACCATCATATTATACCATCATAGATTATCATAGTATACCATCATAGTATACCATCATATTATACCATCATAGATTATCATAGTATATCATCATATTATACCATCATAGTATACCATCATAATATACCACCATAGTATATTACCATAGTATATCATCATAGTATACCATCATAGTATATCATCATAATATACCATCATAGTATACCATCATATTATTCCATCATATTATACCATCATAGTATACCATCACATTATATAATCATAGTATATCATCATAATATACCATCATAGTATACCATCATATTATACCATCATAGATTATCATAGTATACCATCATAGTATACCATCATATTATACCATCATAGATTATCATAGTATACCATCATAGTATACCATCATAGTATACCATCATATTATACCATCATAGATTATCATAGTATATCATCATATTATACCATCATAGTATACCATCACATTATATAATCATAGTATATCATCATAATATACCACCATAGTATATCATCATACCATCATGTTATTGCTATAGTTTAGAGTTAAACTGAGAACAATATTCGTGTAGTAATTTCATATATACACTAACGGATTGAGAAGTCAAGTCAATAAATACTTATTTAAAACGTCATTCAATATTATGCAATACAACACCTACCAAAGCGAGTTCCGACTTAATCAGTATATTTCGCTCACTTATTTCTTGATGTAGGTATCACATATTCATGCAGCGCAGGCCTATATTTACACACTAAACATGACTTAGAAATGCAGTACATGCCATCTGGATAGTAAATCCCAAATTTAAACATGACGCATCAAATAAAAAGATGACATCTCACTGTACTTAGAAGTTTCAATTTGAAGAACATACTTTGACTCGACGATCATAATTGAATTGATTGAAAACATATTTTATTCATTTAAGAAATGGATTGGGCACAAGTTATAAAACTTATAGAAGCCCTCTCAACATAATCGACAAATATTTACAAGGCTAAAATACATAAGACAATGTCATGCAGAAGAGATTAAAAAAATCTACAATTGAAGTAGACATAGTTTGAGTGGGTTATATACATGATTAAAGCAACACACAAGTAGAAATATTATTCTCATGACAATAACATTATGAATATGGTTAAAAAAAACATTTGTATTTACGTATTAATTGAACCGTTGACTCTTTCCAATGAATTTATGCACATAGTGAAACATGTTTTCATTGACTGGTTGTGGAAGATTTGTATTGCCATACAGGATTGTATTTAGATCAAATTCTGCCGTAAGAAGAAATGATAAACATCTTCAACCAAAGCACCACAAATGCAAGGTTTACTTTCAGATAAATTGACAAGATACAGATCACCGTTTAGGGAACTACACTATGTTTTTAACTTACTGTGTATAATGTTCGTCTTCCTATTAGTAAATCGTACACAATTCTTTCCAAGCGACTTCTTCTTTCAGTACTACTGTGTGCAGGAAGAGGCGAGTGCACGTGTAAGACAGAACTGTGCACACAGACCAGTGGCTTAGTGACGTCCGTGCTGTTCGGCAACTTTTCCTCGGACACGTGTGAGTAAGTATAAACTCTAACATTATGTCAATTTCAAAATTTCAGTTTGAAAGTTTGAGAACATTGAAAATAAAATTAAAAGGAGCCTCTGAAATGTGTTCATTTTCACCTTAAACTGGGCTCCGTAGTTTAATTGTATACTTATTTAGGCTCTTTAAGAATTAAAGTGTTTGGATGACAGACAAGTAATCATACAATGCTCTTTGATAGATTGTTTCATAGTGTCATGTATTTGCATGTATTTTCCTCCACTTCAACTGTGAAGGCCCACTTGCAGTTATAACTCAGTATTGTCCTAATACGTATCCTTATATTTCTTATGTATGTATTTTGAATATTCCGTATACAGCGAACGGGTATTACAGTATATAGCTGTTTCAGGTATAACCCATCTCTTCTGATTACCCTAGAACCACCCTTGCCAAGCACGGACAGACTTGCATGATGTATACCATGAACGCACTTTGTTTCAAACAAAGGTTATTTATGGAGAAACTCTACCATAATGCTTATTTTCAATTAGAACTGCTTCGAATCTATGTCTCCACATTTCCAAGATGTGACGGTCTATGACTATTTTCGACTATACGACCTATTCAAGGGCATGGTATACGAAATCGTCCTGGCACAATATTGATCATTTGACAACTATGTAGTTCTTCAAATACAATTACATGCGGTCTTAAATACGAACTAAACTTGATTGATTGATATTTACTAAAACAATTCTCCTCATGGTCCCTTTTCAAAAGATCGTATATACCCGATGTTACAGGGACCTGAAGAGCTATGTGCACTGTTTGACCACTGAGCTGGACGGGTGTGTGGGCGAGAGTGGACAGAGGACAGCCCTCCAGATACTCGCTGAGATGCACTACAACCTGGTGCACAGGCAGTGTGGTGAGGAGAATTGGACAAGTTATACTTTATATACCTAAATGCCCATTTAATAGTCTTAGAATTCAGTTGTTTCTCCGGGAGAACTTCCCTACGAAAGGAACTATAGGGCCTTACAATTCCTACTGAGACGGCTGACGCGCCCTCGGGTCTTCCCTAGGGCCAATGCCTCTCTTTGCTAGAACGGCCTCGCATTCAGGTGATATCCATTACATATATAATGAACATATATATACATCCCCAACTTCCGTAAACCAAGCAAATCTTCTGTGTGTTATTTCATACCACTCTCTGCTCCTATCCTAAGCGTTCATTTTATGCAAACTTGAGAAATATAGGATAAGAAAAAAATACGGTCGGAACAATGTTGATGGAAACTTCTTTCTTGTGGACGGGAACTGTTTTCTTACTGATAAAAATGTATTATGCATGACAATCTCTTTCTATGATATATATGGCACCTGTGTTATAGTTCTCTACAGTTTGGCAAAGCACCTTTAGTTAAGTTACTTTAGAAGAAGAGAAACATTATCACCCATTTTTTATATTATCATTTTGTGTCATGATGTAGGGATTTTGTCTACACCATTTGGATTTGAAGGGTCACCTTCTCTTATAGGTACATCCATTGTGTTGTTGGGGGTCACACATTCCAAACGTTGTAAATGGTGTTACTTTATAGAGAGGTACCGACTGTTACCGAAAACTACCATTTTGATGATAGTATATTGACGATATGAAGGTAAAAATAGGACAATGCATCGCGATTGACGCGCGCCAATGGTCAAACGTAATTTTGGAATCGTATTTACAGCAGACAGAGACAAATTTGTGTTGATAATGTTTAATAGGTCATATAACTACTGTGCATGTAAATTGGACGTGTAGTTTCGGTTTCTACACATGCATAATGATGTTACTCAAATTTAATTGGAAACTAGTAATTATGATATATTTGGCGATAGGTGATGAATATGCAAGCTGAGTGAATTTATTTGTACTGTAAACAGCACATATGGTGTGTTGGAATGTATTAAAGCCAAATACAATTTTATGAAACACAATGGATGTTCCTTTAAAGATCCGTGCAGAAATTGTGTAGAAGTTATGCACTAACACTTGAATATGTTGGTGACCATTGACATTATAAGGTCATGTCGAGTGATTGTGCTTTATCTGGAGAAAATGTCAGTCTTCAACTTCAAACAATACAACACTGATGAGCTACAGAGCCCATGACAACTTAGATATTAAGGCTGACAACTTATTATAATGGCAGACATCTTATATATTACTCATACTTGATGCCAACTTACAAAATACTGCTCGAAGAAAGATAAATAATAACACGAGCATAGCGTATATTGACAAACATGCATTTTCATTTGTTGATATATACTAATATTAATGTTTATAAAATATGATAAAATTGATAGATGTGCATGGTCTCCCCGACTCTTAAATGAAGATAAAGTTGAGTCTATAACAAGAATAGAAAGAACAATATATCTCAAAATGCAGATAATTCGTAGGCCCAGTTTTAGGTTATTTTCAAATTGTTTTCTTGAATTGCTGACGTTTCTATTACAGAGCCTAAACATTAGTCTCGCGGGCTCTCTCAGATCAAATAACCTTTCATGTTGTTCTATCACCAAATAACCACACATGCTGAAAATACCTGCTATAGTCTCACATGAAACAAAGTTGTACCCTACTGTTCGTTAACTGTCTCAGACAGTGCACTTCAAGCGTTGAGGGTCCATTATCTTTATTAGATAATAGCTGGTGCTCGAAAATAAACAGGAAACACATTTTTCTTTAGCTTTTCATTTTATTTTTGTATTAAATAAATATAACAAAGCAATGACAAGAAGTACATACTATATCTAAACACTATATAAAAATAAATATCAACAAAATAAAACATTTGAAAGAAGAAAGAAGACTGGATGCGTTCACTGCCCGAGGATTAAGAGTGAACATACTTCCAACTAGAAGAGAATAAAGAGAAGGCACAAAGAGAATCATAAGCCACATTAGACTATAAATGTATTCGCTTTAAATAACGGTTTCCCGGTGAAGAAATATGCATATTGAAAAATAAAGTTATAATTTTTAGATTTGATATGAGTCTTCAGTGTACTTTTTAAATTCTCTTATATACTTCTCCATGCCTTATTCAATATATTACTTTTGACGTGGAAACACACTGAAGATGATTAATACAACGCTCATAATCAGCTCCATAAGACAACTAGAAAGCAAGCGGAAAAACATATTTGGAAGAACTAAAACTTGAAATCGGAACAGTTGACAATATACGAATGAACAATCCCTGTTTTATTACTACAAATCTAGCAGAGTAAGAACCGTTCATTCCACCATAGTTTATGATGGACCAAGACCCCATCAATACCAGCAGTGAGGAAAGTGTAGCGGGTGACATACACAACTTACTTTGTAAAAACGCCGTAAGAAAACATATCAATAAAATGAACTGTATTGAGTAACATCACCTGGTTACGGAGGTCAATCTTCGCCATGATCGCATAACCTGTCCAGTCAATGATGCACAGTGTAGCTAATTATAATCTCCTACTGTGTCCATTTATTAACTGTTGTAAACTATGTATCTACTTCAATGGACCGACCCCAACGTAACATTTTGAGAAAATTAAGATGTGGTACTTTACCCCTAGAAATTGAAGTTGGAAGATTTTCAAAACCTTAAGTGCCACTTAATCAAAGAATTTGTAAATTTTGTGATTGTAATGATATTGAGGACAAGGTCCATTTTTTGACTAGTTGCAGTTTATATTCCGATATAAGGTACGATTTTTGGAATTATTTGTCGAGTAGGGACCCTCTTTTTATCAAGCTTTTTCCGGTTGATCAATTTGTATAGTTAATGTTAAACGAGGATGTTGGTGTATCTCTTGCTGCTATATTATATAAAATGTTTAAAAAGTAAAATGTAGTTAACATCTGCGCCTGTACCACATCTGCGACCACGACGATAGCAATGTACCTGTTTTTTATCCTACCATATTTTAAGTTTGATGAATCTGTGTCTAATAAGCCTTCAAGGCTGGATGTTGTTTTTTTTTAAACTGATTTTGTAAATATATAATCTGTTTTAATAACAACATGTGACATAAGTAACTTAGATTAGGCTTTAGAAACCATTGTATACTTGAACCCTTAATTATGCAATTCGGCCCTTATATACGGGATACACCAATCCCTTATACGGGCAGTAGGCAACAATCATCTACAGTCGGCAACACAGACAGTGGAGTCTGCATCAAGCCAGACACATCACCCACGTCTCCAGCTTGAACACCACATGTACCTGGTGAAGTTCCAACTAACATACAAGTCCTGTTCTCAAATACAAGCTCAAACTCATCCTGACTTTTGTTCATCTACCATCTGTAAAACAGAGGTACACCAAAAAGCCGTGTTTTTAAAGGAAGAACATTGCAGTGTGACAGATGGAGGATCGTGATAACCTTCTACACTAAATGCTAAACTAATAACAAGTATCAGCAAGGATTCGACCAAAGAAAAAGTCCAGGAACTTAGGACAAAGGATGTAAGCTGTGAGGAATCCAAATCGAAGACAATCTGGCAGAAAGAAGACTGGATGTGTTCCCTGCCCGAGAGTGAAAAGTCTTCCAACCAGCAACACAAGAAATCAGAAGCTATATAAGACGACTACATTGCTTCAGATAGCAATTCCCTGGCGAAACCTCAAAACAATAGGCAGAAGTATGCATATTTGAAGATAAAGTCATGATTGTGAGAGTTGGGAGTCTTCAGTGTACCATTTTAAACTTCCTTATACATAATTCTCCACATTTTGACACTTCATACTTTTTCAATATACCATATGTATTATATACGAGTTGTTTCTCTCTTGAAGTAAGGTCAAAGATAGAAAATGTACGGTTATATGTAGAATGCACATAGGGTGCTTTCTTCAAAGAACAAGCAGACAAGAAGCACTTAGACTGGCATATGCAACAAGAAAATCCATTTCAAAGATGTAGAATAGGAAACTTCAGAAAAGGCTTTCTACCATTCTTGAAGACCAAACATACCACATATCTACCACGAATATGTCAGCTTGGATATGTAACGGGGCAAAAACCTGTGTATTTCCTACCCTGGTGATAAAGGAGTGTGACACAGTCTTGTGTGACTTTGTTAAAACCTAGTGACCTATCCTTGGGATAATCCCTAGGCTGATTGGTTACTAGTGGTTCCTATGTTGCGAATCGTGATGATTGTGTGGCAACTGCTTCATGGTTGGCTATATAGAGGCCAGACCCAGACTGGAAGGGAAGATTGACTCGGCCTGGAGAGACATGTGAGCCCACAGGAGCAGAGGGGCCTGGTTAGGTCCCACCGGAGGTCTGCTAGACCCCAGTTGGACATATGACCATGTGAGACGTCACCATGGATGTCCAGGATGATGTGAATCTAGCGGACTTGATTGTAAATCTATATTGTATATATTGTATCATGAAGTTAGAAGTGAATGTTGACCACCAGACGTCACCTTCTTTGTTGGATTGAAGTGTACGCGATAGTGGTACAGGGTATTCAAAACTTCAGAGTTTATTTGGCAGGGAACACATTCAAAATTTACACTGACCACAGAGCTCTCCAGTGGCTGAAAAATATAAAAGCTGAAACAGGACGCCTTGGAAGATGGTCAATTCTGCTCCAAGAGTATGATTATGAAATTGTTCACAGGCCAGGTAAATCAAATACCAATGCAGGCGCTCTATCACGTACTCGATACCCTGAGCCACCCTGAGCCACGGTCGCCACCACCCATTACAGATGACATACCATCTCCTCCTAGTCCACCTCGCAAAACATATGCAGAAGTGGTAACATGAAAACCAAATCTCTCAAGGGTAACACTTCATTCGTCTCAGACACAAGTACACAATCACGTGCTCTCGAAACACCCACTCCATCACCTCCCACAATCTCCTCTGTCAGTATTTCTTCACAACATTCACGTTCACATTCAACAACTGAGCAAAGCACAGATTCTGATATCCCTTGTCCACTAGCTGTTGATTTGTTTTATGCACAGGACACGGTACCCTCTGGTCCATCAGTCATGCTTGTTGAAGCTGACCACAAGGATGATGAGATGGCTGCTCAACAATATAACTCGCCCGACCTCAGACCTCTAATTGACTACATTGTTAAAGGTGAAATCCCTACAAATTACAATGAGTCCCAAATAAAAGGTCTTGTGGGTCGTTCTCAAGAGTTTGTTGTTCGAGATGACATCCTCTATCATCTTTACCAGGCAAAACACCGAGGTGCCAAGGCTACCAGGCCTCCATAAATCACACAATTAGTGGTGCCACTCACAAAGAAAAGTTTTGCTTTTATCTTATCACGACTCCAAAGTCGGCGGTTGCCATCTTGGAAGGGATTAAACTTTTCAGGCCCTCCTTTCAAAATATAACTGGCCAGGCATGTACCAAGACATTGACAATTACATCAGGTCATGTGATACTTGTCAAAAGATCAAGTCAACCACTCATGGTAAGCATGCTCCTATGGTACCAATGCCAATCGAAGATACCTTCTCACGTAACCACATAGACATACTTAGTGCTCTTCCAGAAACACCAGATGGACATAAGTTTATGTTCTGCTTGTTGTGGATTCGTTTTCACGATGGTGTGAAGGTTTTGCAATGAAAACACAAGATGCAACCGAAGGGGCGCGAACTCTCTTCAATGAAGTCATCACACGCTTTGGTGCGCCCAAAACACTTCTATCAGACAGAGGTAGACAATTCACTTTCAAGCTAGTTAATGCTCTGTGTGAACTACTTGACATCAAACATCATCTCACATCCTCCTATCATCCTCAAACCAATGGTATGTGCGAAAGGTGAAACAGAACTATCGAGCAAGCCCTCCGTGCATACATTGACTCAGATCATTCAAATTGGGCAGACCCATGTGTGATGATGGCAATGAGAAGTACACCATGTGCTTCCGCTGGGTACACTCCCTATTACCTTCTCTTTGGTCGAGAAATGCATCTCCCTATTGATACTGCTTTGCTCCCAAAGCCATCGATTGGCAAAACTGCAGAGCAGCATCTTAAGGTTCTCCGGGACAACCTTAAAATAGCAAAATCAATAGCCAAAGACAATACAACAATATCACAGGATGTCAACAAGAAAGAGCTGATCTCAAAGCTCGAATACCAAAATTTTCATTTGAAGACCTTGTCTTACTGAAAAACGAACAAGTCCTAACGGGACACTCACCTAAACTCACAGTCAAGTGGGTAGGTCCTCGCACTATTCTTGAAGTAGGTCCAAATCACACATACAAGCTGCAATATGTGAACACAGGGAAAACACACAAAGCATTCACCATGCTAATCGCCTCAAACCCCACATTGCACGTCCACAGCACAATGATCGCCTCCCAGATCCCGTGCAAAATCTTGGACATCAACGTCCAGATCAAAACACTTCTGCTGACGAAGCAAATGTTGACAACCAGGTGGCTCCCTCTCAGACACAGTCATCTGATGAACACAATACGCCACATCAGTCAACACAACAAGACAAATCATCACAGGATGACATCATATATCCTGTTGAGCACATCCTCAGGTGCAAAATTCAAAAGGGCATTAAATGGTACCAAATCAAATGGAAAGACAATTCTCAAAGAACTTGGGAACCAGCTTCCAATATCGATCCATCCTTGCTGAAACACTTTCACAAGACAAAAACAATGAATGGTCAATCACGCCGTAAAGGACATAAGTACTTCAGTTAAACTGAAATAGGACACATAAACTTCAGACATCCTCTTGAGAGATTGTAAAAGATACCTTGAAGTAATTGACCACCCTCTCTACAGTTATCCTGCTGTGTCCTATAGTGCTAGATTGTTAAGATGTTGGTGGCCACAGCATTCTTATCAATCAGGTCATGTCTTCTAATGGTTCTCTTATTTTCTCTCTCTTGGAGTCTAATGGTCCTGGTGCTAGTCCTCTTGTCGTGCGCAAATCTTGTCAAGTGTAGTGGACCAATACAATGCATTAACTACAGCATCATCTTCAAACCTGCCTCAGAAGTGCACTCGCAAAGGATAACTAGGTGCACACGTATGAGGTGATGATGCCGCATGTTCCAAACATCCCCACAATGGCTGGATGCCACCAAGGCAATGGAACCTGTGCCTTGCTACACCAAATTTAAATGTACCTAAATGTTATCAAAACACAATGCATCCCACATCTCAACGAAACAAGACAACACATAGTACAATTAATTCCAGAATCCAAAATCCCTTCATCTCGTACAAAACTTGCTGTTCTTAGTTTTGCAGGTTCTCTTTTTGGCACAGCAACCACCAATGAAGTTAACATTTTAGCAAAACATATTAACGCCCTCACAAGACAACATTAGCGTAGCAAACATTACGGAACAACACTCAGCTCATCTGTCATCTTTCATAAAGTTAGTAGACAACCGCTTTAAAAATGCACTAAAAGGTGTTAAGGCTAACCATGATGCCATCACTTTTACGGCTTCTGCCATCGAAAACCATGCCAAAAACGTACGCGCTACCCTAGTCTCTCTCACTTCTCTGCTTATTGACCAGATACACAAAGCGAGCACAGTTGAACATCAACTTGAAGAGCTTAAATTGGGGATTCTCAACTTAGCTAAAAATAAATTATCTCCCCTTCTCATTGCTCCTGAAATTATTAAGCAAACAATTCATCATATATCTAGGATTATGGCGGATAAATATCAAAATTTTCATCTCCTCCAAACAAAACCCACTTATTACTATTCTCATGCAAAATTCATCTTTGCTCGCACGAAGTCACATGTGTATATTTCTGTCAAATTTCCTTTATCATCTTTAAGTAAACCCTTCCATCTGTACGAAATTATATCCCTTCCTGTCCCTGTTAACTCTACATCAACCCACTCAACACAACTGTTTTTACCATCTTCATTTGCTATTTCTTCGGAATCTAAGTATCGCATCAACCTTGATCCTGACCTCTTGAAAAAGTGCACTGGCGACGATACCACGATATTTTGTCCATTCCGTGTACCACTTCACTCTACGCCTAAACCTTCATGCAGTCTTGCTCTCTTTCAAAATAGCAAAAGTCTAATAAAATCATTGTGCGACTTTCGCTACATCACAGAGCAGCAGCCTCCAAATCTTTTTCCTATCGACAGTTCAAACTTCCTTGTTTATCAGGTTCCCTTCCTCACACTTACGTGTCCTGGATCACACCGTGTAATTCCTGGGTCTAACCTGTCTTGTATCTACTCCTTGCTACTGTTCTGTCCACAGAAGATCTTTTCTATCCTGATCCATTCGGTTCATGTCGCCACTCTCAAACTCAGATCTCTATCTCCATCCTGTCAATCTTGCTTTACTACAACATTTCTTTGACGACTATAACAAAGTCATAGATAATCCTTTGTCGTGTACATCTAGATTCGATTATACCTACTAATCCCATTTACCACAAGAGATTTAGTGATTAGCTATAAGCTAATAAGTTGCCAGAGGGAACCATGATATTGTTGTTAGATACTAAGCATATCGTCTGTATAAGTATCAAGGGTTAGAGAAGAGACAGCAGGACAGCTTGGTCAAGCCAGAGACAGCGCCTCGAAGTATACCAACACGGCCCAGAGAAGTTTGAGGTAGCGAAACCAAACTTGTATAGATATCATCATTAAAAGCCGGTCATCTTGACCAGAAAATCCAGATCTGTGTTTTGTCGAATCAACGAAGTGTGCTGCAGTGCTACACGACACTGTTCTCTCAACTATCTCTGGAGATACCACCTTTCGGAACCCATTAATTTCACCATTCCAAAATTCAATTTATATTCTCACGAAATCTCAGATGTTTTGGCCTCTGATCACAAAGCTCATCTAAGCCTTAAATGGGTAGCAGAAGCTGCACGAAAATCCAGAACAATTTTTCAATCCATTTCGGAACCTCTTCTTGATGGTGAAATTACTTTGCCAAATTCTTGGCCAGACACAAATTCAAATAGAAATATGTGCATGTGATGAAACTGTGATGTCCCCCGCTCCAACTTTCAATCCAACCTAGTCATATTACCCTTATTTTCCCCTTATGCTAAGCACTAAGTTCAATACTGCATAAATAACGAGAAATAAAAAATTCAGAATAGCCAAAGTAGCGAAAGGCACCACTCTATCACTAGGTCTAAGCAAATACAAAGTTTGGTGAACAAATATTTAACGGTTTTTGAGATATGGCCGGAAAAGATCCCTACCCCCAATATGCACTAAGTTCAAATTGTTTCCATGGAAACCAGAAAAAAATAATTCAGAATAACCAAAATAGCAAAAGGCACCACTCCACCACTAGGTCTAACCACATACCAAGTTTCGTAAAGAAAAACTTGATAGATTTTGAAATAGAGGCCGGAAAACGTCTCTACTCCCAATATGCACTAAGTTGAAATTGTTACCATGGAAACCAGTAAAAATTAAAAAAATCAGAATAGCCAAAGTAGCCAAAGTCACCAACACTAGGTCTAAGTAAATACCAAGTTTGGTGAAAAAATATTGAACGGTTTTTGAGATATGGCCCGGAAAAGAAAGCATTTCAGAATGACGGAATGACGGCATAACGGAATAACAGACGGAGGCGATAATAAAAGCCATGTCAGCCTCAGCTATATCTATTCTATCACTCATATTGTTCGTTTGGATGTTCTTCAAAGTTCGGACTTCTTCTAGTCACCAGAGTGACCCCCAGTGAAGGCTATTGCACCACCTTCCTTCCACTATCAAACACCAACAACCTCTTCACCCGACTTTGTCATCTCTGATCTGGCTGACTATCATGTCTCTATCTTACTTGGCATCATTACTCTCGCTGTGACTTCCATCCTTTTCCTCATCCTCTATCAATGCCAGTCTAATCAACACAGTGGTCTTGCAATAGAACTCACAAATGGTCCTGAATGTGTCGTGGATTCTCTCTGACGCTCTGACCTACCTACTGGCACATTCTGCCTCCAGATTCTGTGGACAATTTCCGGATCACGGGGTACTTCTTTCCTACCCTAAGTGTTGATTGGCCGGCATTCACTGTCGCCAACCTACTCACTAAGAAATCTTTGGCTGTACCTAATCAGGTCCAAATTTCAATTTTTACCGCTAGGAAAATTAAGAAAATCTTTAAACAACCGTTTGCAGCATATGTGATACAAATCCACAAAGGATTGTATCACATGCCAAAACTGTCTGCATCTTTATATAATAATATCATTGATACTTAAATGGGCAATGTCTACTCCCAACACAACTTATCCTTATCTCTTATTTATCTATGTGTGTGAATGTTTATTGGTGTGCTATTCTGCTTGTAATTACGTCATTATGTTTTGGTGATTGAATTTATTGTTGTGTATTATTCTAAGGCTTTTGCGGTCAAAAGCTTCACGAAGCGTAGGGGTGCAGTAACGGGGCAATACATGTTATATCAAATGATAACTATTAAAATGTGGGCAACATTAACAATGCACATTAGAAGCCGACATCAGAAGACCAATACTTCAAAATTACTAAGAATACACATCTTACAGGCTTGACTTCATACCTATTTCAAGATATTACTTTCGACGTGGAAAGACACTGAAGATGATTAATACAACGGTCATAATCAGCTCCATTAGACAACTAGAAGCAAGCGGACAAACATCTTGGAAGAAGTAAACTCAAGAACATCCAAGACAGGAAGCGGGCGTATCACAACCTCATTCGATGTAAAGGTACTGCAGAAGTACTACAAGACCAGATGAATGGGGAAAAAACAGGAGAATATACACAAACAGTGAAACAATATGTTGAGAATACATATATGGAAAATATTTCAAGCAAATCGAAGAAAAGGATGTGAAAAAAATGCCTTCAGCAAACTAAGATCGATGTCTAAAATGTGGTTTAGACGACTGAATGACAGGAAACAGGCTCTTTACAACGCCAATTGTTGTAAGCATTGCAGAATGAAATATGAGCCTTTTGCATGGCCAATATGTCAGACTACAACCCAACACCCATGCAACAGACTCATCAAAGCACAGTGCACGTCCATAGACCAGAGAGATCAACACCGAATGGCCGGTATCTTCTCAAACCACAACGGTACGAAACATGTCATGTCGTTTCTTAGATTTGCTGCGTTGTATTCTGTATCATTTATAAGTTGTATTGTTTCCTGATTATCAATGTACAATATTAATACTCACATACAAGACAAACTTTGTAATACTTGTGCATATGTGAATTTATATAAAATGGGTTGTCACTATAATCAATGTTTAAAAATATACTTTACAAACCATTTACCTCATATCATGTTAATATCAAAATATGTAAATATGGAACTTGTTCACTATTACCTTATATATGCTTTGTAATTTATAATGTATTTCTGAACGATATCATGTAAACTGCGACATCTACATTAAAAAGCCTGAACCCAGATCCTCTGTTTTTAAGGTGTATGTCACATTGAGTTGCTCTACTAGAGTAATTCCCCATACTTAAAGGACCTCACCATCATAACCCTATACGAGTTGTTTATCGTGAACGTCATACAACAGGCGGAAACCACCGACAACAAAACTACTGCATTGCTTCAAATACCAGTGTCCCGACAAAGCCTCGAAACAAAAAGCAGAAATATGCATATTGGAAGATAAAGTTATGATTTTGAGAGTAGATATGTCTTCAGTGTGTTATTTAAATTCTCTTACATACTTCTCCAGGTTTATCACTTCATGCCTTTTTCAATATATTACTTTCGACGTAGAAAGACACTGGAGATGGTGAATACAACGCTCATCAGCTCATTAGACAACTAGAAGCAAGCGAAGAACTAAAACTAATGTCGAGAAGGTCCAAGAACAGTTGACACATATTTCCAATTATATCGTCATGGAAGAGAACACATTTTAAAGACACTGTGGGCAATCTTAGAGGATCTACACCAAATGAAACATTGAAACAATATGTTGAAAATACGTATGAAAATTACTACTAAGACTAGAAGAATTACGAACCGTTCATTCCACCATATAATTTATGATAGACCAAGACACCATCAATGCCAGCAATGAAGACAGGAAGAACATTGCAGTGAGACAGATTGAGGAGGAGTGTGATTACCTTCTCCATCAAAACACCAAATATGTGAAGGACTACTCACGCATCGATGATCAAATGCTAAATCTAAAAAATGATACCAGCAAGGATTCGATCAAAGAAAAACTCCAGGAACTTTGGTTAAGATGTAGACTGTGGGGAATCCAAATCGAAGACAATCAGGCTGGCAGAAGAATGAAAACTGGATGCGCTCTCTGCCCAAGATAACTAAGCATGAACAGATAGAATAAAGATGAGAAACAATAGTTTTTCATTGCTTCAAACAATAATTATCTGATGAAGTTTTGAAACAAGCAGCAGAAATATGCATATTGGAAGATAAATATATGATTGTGTGAGTTTGTATAATTTTTTAAAATTTAAATGTTCTATTATACTCTCCACGTTTGATACTTCACTTCATATCATTTCAATATATATATATATCTATGAATATATATGTCTTAATGAGTTGCTTCCCAAGTAAAGTAAGTTATATATAGAAAATGTAAAAGTATTTGTAGAACGATCGTGTGACTCTTTCCTCAGACAATAAGCTTAGCACGAAGCACTATGACTGGTACCTGCAAAAAGAAAATCCATTTCAAAGATGTGGAATAGGAAACTGTCCACCACTCTTTGAGGACTAAGCATACATCAGATATATACCATGAATATCTGAGCTTAGAAACACCACATATCCCCCGAAAATTCACAGAGAAGAATTGGAATGAAGAAGATATGACCCAATTCTCAGTCACACAGATGGAACAGGAGAGTGAGAAACTTCTATATAAACACATAAAATGTTAAGATAGTTTACTTGAAAAGGCCAATGTACTGGTGGAAATGAGCTCATCGTATTAAAGAAGATTGATCCAATCATAACCATATGATGTTTACTCTTTTCTATATATGTACATGTATATGTAATATGATATATAATCTATGTATATAATATGTAACTTGATAAGCTATTTAATTGTGGGTAACATTAATGACATGATCTGCACAGATCTGATTACATCAGTCGGTATATAAGTAACACCAGGAGATCAATACTTAAACATTGCTCCGAATACACATCTCGACCCATTGTTTTCTTTATACTGTATACTTTATGTCTACGGTTTACCTACATTGTTAATTATAAATACTGTTAGTAAAATTGTGTTTATAACTCTTCCTCGCTTGTAATACTATGTTCTATTTATCATCTTGCTTTATATTTGTCGTGCATTTAGTCGTTTTAGTGTATACAACTTAGATGTGTCAGATTATTATATTTTGTGCGCTTTGAAAGAAACCGTACACATGTCAGGGCCTGTTTGATCCTACACATTACAGGAAGGCCCAGCCAGGAAGTGACAGAAACATCTGCCTGAAGCAACAAGGAACACATGGGCCAACTTCATGGTTGCCTTCCAGGAACAATTTAGGCAGGACCTGCAGACGGACCCGTCAGTGTTAAACATCAAGCAGCAGCCCGGTGGGACCGTGACGACCTACCTCAACAGGGTACAAGAAGGTTCAACAAGGACATCTCAGAGAAACATCTTGTGGCAATCACCATATACGGACAGTTGCCTGAACTTAATCAATGGATTCAATTGCAACAACCAAAGACTCTAAGAGGCAGCAACATGTAATGTTTTATGTTATGTTATTGTTTTTCTGTTACAATACGTGTGTAAAATCTTGACTTACTAATGTTAATTGTAATACAGTATTCCATTTTGTTGTATAGCAATGCCTCAACATTCGCTGCAAATACATTCACATCTCGACCCTCATCTGTGTTCAGGCATTCCTTGGGAATATTCTCGAGCAAATATGTGTGCGCAACCGTGTGACTGCTAATATACCCGATTAACTGTCTACATAAAACTCCCTCAATCCACGTGACTTCAACGTGATAAAATCATCGACGTTGTCGACTGTAAACAGATGACAATGAAAGATGGCTTGAGAACGTCGACCCAGACGCACTGATGTCGACTGGAAGAGCAACCCAAATCAACTACCCGGACAAACTACTGTATTCAGTCAAACCCTCACAATAAGAAGATACTGGGATCTTCACACTTCACTCCAACTCCTAACACCAGTCTATCATCACAAACATCAACTGCTTCATCTCCTGAGCAACGCCAACATCTTGACGTCGTAGAGTAGCCCTCTACATCAGGACACCAGCAACAGATACATAAACTTCCCCAACCCCGATTGTTCAGCCAGTCATGTCGTCTCTTCACCTCCTCAAGTTCAGTGGATCACAAGACGGACCAGCTTGGTGGACATATTTTGAAGCATGGATAAAACTGTCAAATCATAAAAACGACCATTCTACTTGGAAGGCCAAGCCAAGCAATCACACAGACATCTGCCTGAGGCAACAAGGACCACATGGGCCAACATCAAGGTTGCTTTCCAGGAACAAATTGGACAGGACATGCAAACATATCTTGTCAGTATCAAACATCAAGCAGTAGTCCAGAGAGACAGTGACGACCTATCCCAAAAGAGTACAAGAAGGTTCCTACAACAAGACCATCCTTGAGAACCTTCTTGTGGCCATCACCATCAACGGACAGCTGCCTGAATTTAAACAATTGGTTCAATTACAACGACCAAGGACTCAGAGAAGTTCAGCAACAGGCTAAGTTAGCTGAATCTTCTCAGCCATCAGCAAACAGTGTAGATGTTGATGTAACATAGGACGTTATGAATGTAACACTCTTAATGAAACAAATATATAAGTACAAATGCCGTGGTCGCATCCCTTAATTTCAACTTTCATTTAGACTGGTGGCCTTAGTATAACACACTTTTCTCAGAAAAATCAACTCAAAAACTCGCCCAGCCCAGACTGTGCTCATTATTTCTACCGCCTCATACCCGTAGTCCCCCCCCCCCCCCCCCCCATTTATACTAAACTCTACCTGACACTTTGTTTCAACAAAATATCTTACACTACTCCACTCACTACCAACGGCATATATCCCGTTTACCGCCTCATATGCACCACCTGCTTCCTCTTATATTATTCTCCTCAAGTCTCATCCTCGTACAGGTACAGGGTGTGGTGGGTACTGCTCAAATCCAAAAGAACTGTCCTCGTAACACTCTCTGCACGCACAACAACCTTTTATAAGACTGGATATCCTCACTCCTTATGTGACAGTCTTTCTGGCGCGAGATCTATCACAGTAGAGACTGTCTGTCTCCAAGATTCCAGAGGCAATTCTCTTATATTGCTTCTACTCATTAACCCAGTGCTGTCTTCAATGTCCCTTCTTCCAAGTAGGAGCCAGTCTACATCCCATCAGCTTCAACCTTGCTCACTTAAAATACAATATCACTTAAGGTGAATCAGATAACAGAAATCACTGTCAGCATCCCTTATATCCATTCCAATTGAGCATTCCATACTTATGTATATCACTTCTAAATGTCCTTCAAAAACATTCCAATTGGTTTTAAAAAGTGGGCATTTCTGATAAAGAATGTCACAACAAAACCTCCATTAAATGAAATCCTAGGTGTGGGTGATGGTCGTCACCCTGTTTCTTGGCACTGTCACAACTGTTGTTCTTCATGTAGGTTTGCACTGTCATTCGTGGAGACTAATGTTGGTTTCGCCAGACAAACTCTGAATCAGACGTCCAAGTCAAGCTTTCCATATGTTCAGCACACGAGACTTATTCCTGAGCCCTTTCTGACATGTCCATGCTGCTACAAGGTGCCAAGTGTGTCATACAGAACACAAAAGGTAAAGCATGCATGAGATTTCTAAATCCTTCATAATCCCCTGTCACTCAGTTGTCAACAAATCGTTGCTTTTCCTTATAAAGTTGCTCTTGATTCTATCATATCTCCAGTTGCGTTTTGAGCTTCAGTTGAATTTCATTCCTAGATGTTGCTGTACCTACTTCCGATTGGCCGGACTCTTTATCCTTCACTCTTAGTCATTCTGACCTTGAGCGCTGGTCTTAATTTCAAGTTGAGTGCTGCACACATACACAAAAGTCAAAGTTTGCACAAGACTGGCCATAGTTCTTTCATTTGAATCCTTTTCATGAACATCATATTGAAGCTGAAGATGTTTCTCCCATCAGACGAACCTTCTATCTTCAATCAGAGGTTAAGCAAGAACGTGCTTCACAAGTTCAGAACATGTTATAGATGCAGACATGACTGAGTCTAGTTCATCAGAAAGGCTATCCCAAGGTTTTGAAGATGGCTGATGGTACTTATCGTTTTGGAGTAGAAGACAGGAGGTTAAATACTTTTACAAAGCCGCTATGTTTTCCTCCTCCTCAATGTCCACCTTTCATCCAGTTGGTTGTCGTTTTTCCGCCGACGTTGACGTGGTTTATGGAGTTTTATGATGACAGCCATTTGGGGAAATCGGTAGTCACACGGTCGAGGGGTTGTCTAAGGGATATACCCAATGGAACTCTGAAACAGATGGAGAACGATATTTATATGTATATGTATATGTATATGTATTCGTTGCAATGTTAATCTGAAGTTATACAACATTAGCTCAAATAATATTACAATTAACAATAGTAAGGCTCGCTTATACAGGAGTATTGTAACAAAAATAATATGAAGATAATTTCATAATCTTACATTACTAAACTGTTGAATAAAATTAACTCAGATTTACTCGGTAATATACAGTAATGCATGGATTTAATATATGTAATTGGTATGCAGTAATGTATATAAGTTATACAGAGCAGAATGTTCATATCTTAGAAAGAGTAAATCTATGCAACTAAAACGAAACACACATATTTTAACGGTAATTAATAAAAAGCCTACAACCACATGAATGTGAATAACTGAATAAATTCCGAGATTATTTGAGTTCAATATGTTTATTAAACACTTCTTATATAAGCCAATGCCGTAAGTAGTGACCGTATATTTGCTCAGGATCACCTTTATTTCTTTATTTCAGTACTGAAAAGGTCACAGGCCTATAGTACATTTACAGTTCATATGAGTAATAAGTCATAAGTTCTTATCTATTACAATCTGTTTTCTCGAATCCATTGCGAAATATATGTACATTGCAAGATTCTGTAGTGATAATGTGTATCTGTTAACAGTGATATTAATTTTCTTTCGCTTGGGTATTTATAAAAGTATGGTTTTAGGTACTTAGTTCGTAAAGTGTTATACACAGGGTAGACGAGAAGAAAATGTAATTCATTCTCTATAGAATTATGGTCACATAATTTACATATTCTCTGTTCTCTTTGTATACCTAGTTATTTGCCAGTTTCAATAAATAATGCATGGGAAGAGCAACGAGATCGAATGAGATATACGAAACTTTTTCACGTCAACGTCAACTTTTGCTAGATACTCTTCGAAACATATACCCGATTTCCATTCCTTGTAAAATGACTTTAGTTGATAGGAGTAGAGATTCCGACCATGATTAAGACAAGTTTATTGAAATTGAGTTTGAAAGTTCATACTGCTTTAACGAGTCGCTTTTGTTAAAAAGTCCGCCAGTAAAATGTTATCACTTCACTTGAAAGAATGACACTAATCACATTACAGCCAGAAATATTGACTTTCATTTTCCACTATAATGGAACTTGGATTTTGTCACCAAAATATCAAATTATCGTAAGAGCCCTATATGCAAAAGAGTGACCTTTCGTTTCAACGCTGCTACACGATTTTTCTACCTAGAATCACTGTTTTCCTGACAATTGTCTTCAGTCAAAATGGAAACGATTTCACTGTTAAAAAAATCGGATGTTAGTTAATTTCCAAGTGTATAGATAAAAATGAGGATAAATAGAAAAAAATGTTTTGCAAATCAAGCGAGGTAGAGTTGTTATACACATTTCTAACAAACCCTCGCCGCTAATGGGTGCGATACTGCCGAAGCGGCGTTAAACAATAACTCACTCACAAACTGTATTTACAATCAATAATGTAGGTAAGTATTATATAGTATATAAAGTTGCTTGGCTTACCTCAGCTCAGATGAAGGTCGAGATGTATATATGGTTCCGTATGTATTGGTAGTAAATGTTGAAAGCACCGAGTTCGCGATGTGGGTTACTTATATAGGCCTACTACATAATGGTAATCGGAGCTGTATCCATGCAATTAATGTTTCTGAATTATGTAATACAGTAGCATTTGACAGTGGCCGTAAGCGCATTAATTGCTGAGTTTACCGAATGTTACCTAATGATATCAAATCCTTATGCTTGGAGTGCCCATTGCCTGGGGCAGTTAACAAACAGTGGGGTACTTTGTTTCATCATGCGTGAGTACTTGGAAAATAAAATTACAATATGGCAAGTTATTTTGATCTATCACTGCTGTACTGAATGTTCGCTGCTGTTTATACTCCGAATACTGCTTATACAACATGGAAGTTTTTGTTTATAAAGTTATTTAATCAAGATTGACCTCTATAATTTATAAAGAGTTTCGTTTTTCTCAACAACCGCTTTTGTTATTTTACCCTGTAAGAATATAACCATAGTTTAACCTTATTATAACCATACGATATTTTCAGACCCGTATAATTGCTAGTGTCCTCCTTCCTCCAAGGATTTTGTGAGATACGAATACATTTTATGGATTGAAATCTTTGTTTCAGACTACTACGGTTCTAACGGTATCTGTGATATGGCCGACTGCACGTTTGTCGCAGACATCTCCGAGGGGTACACCTCCAGCATATGCGAGTACGTGGTCGGGTTCGAATCCCCTTTATACGTTTAATTGTAATATCATTATCTAGTTCAATTATTATCAGAAAAAAAACCCATTAATAATAAGCCTTAATATTTTGGAACATTTGTGATACGATGACTATGATTGTTCCTCTGTATTTTATTCACTTTGACTCTGGACTATTACTTACGATATAGAAGTCTTCCATAACTCACACGGTTGTCTTATACTTGAACAGCTTCTTAAAGGGACACTGCGTCGAGGATAAAAATGAGATCACTTTTATCTGCTTATGCTGGTTAACTTGTCTGCTAACGAGTTACGCTTCGCTTCACTGTCTACATGCAGTATAGTTTTATTACCAATTTCTTCAATTGTCTGAAATTGGGGGTCTGTGACTCGTTATCAGACACGTTAATCAGCATAGGTAGATACATCTTATTTCATAGTTATCCTCGACGCGGTGTCCCTTTAAAGGCACTGTAGCACGTTTTTTCGCTCAAATAAGTTGATGAAATGTATTTGAAAAATATTTTCACCAATGGTAAAACATCCTTCTCTCTTCGGAAAATAAAGTTTAAAATGAGTGTACATGTTTCGGTAAAGCCATGGGAAACGTTTTTGTAATATAAAATAATAAATTGTGTTCACAATAAAATGGCCGCCATGCAATTTTTGCTTTATACGCTTTTTACCGCTACAAATAATTGGTTTGTGTAATAAGATGTTTTACCCTCTTAAGTTAGTTTAAATGACATAAACTATCATTATAAATGGGAAAAAATAAATTTTGCAAAAAACGTGCTACTGCCCCTTTAATGTCTCTCTGGTATATTAGTACATACATTTCTAATACATTTAATCACCATTACTAATATAGGTTGTGCTGAGTACATCAAAATTATTAATAATTAACCACATGGACATATCATGGTCACTGGTCAACGTGTTCAAATTGTGCCAAGTGAAAGCTTTGTATGTTTAGACAATCGTTACGCTAAGATTCTACAACAACAACCCAATAATACATGTATACTCCGAGTGTATATAGATACACATCTATAGGCGACGTTGTGACGTTCAGAACATGAAAACAGTATTACTCAAAGATCTTCTTAATGTTATTGATCAATTTAACCTATATTTTAGTACACATATATTACATACATAGGTATAGCCATTCAAATATGCATCATTTTCAGTAATTAGTCCATGCATTTAATCGTATATTTACCTCATAAGAGGTACATGGCCGTGCATGAATCACTAGCACTTAGGTTGGTTTGAGAAGTTAGCAACCCAATAATACATGTATACTCCGAGTGTATATAGATACACATCTATAGGCGACGTTGTGACGTTCAGAACATGAAAACAGTATTACTCAAAGATCTTCTTAATGTTATTGATCAATTTAACCTATATTTTAGTACACATATATTACATACATAGGTATAGCCATTCAAATATGCATCATTTTCAGTAATTAGTCCATGCATTTAATCGTATATTTACCTCATAAGAGGTACATGGCCGTGCATGAATCACTAGCACTTAGGTTGGTTTGAGAAGTTAGCAAAATAGTCCCTGTTACAGTTCTTTATTGAAACTTAAACCGTTTAGGTTATTTATTGACAAATCATGTTATGCCAATCTAATAAATGTATAACATAATATAGAGATATCGATCTAAATTTATTTATATTCAATGCTATTCCAATATTATATAATAATATGGTATATTTTGAAGAATGTGTCAGTGACTACATTAATCAAGATATATACGAGACATTTCTACTTTTCATCTGTGTACTACCAGCCGACTGAGGATTTTCATCGCCTGTTTGAAGATAGAGCTGAGTGAGTGTGGTACTGGCTCCATATTTGGAAGTATTGTACAGTCGGAAGTCGACGGCAAGGAACTTATTGAAGAACAGTTCTGTTGTGAGTTGTTATGTTATTCCAAACTCAAAATTACCATAGGTATCCGAGTCATTAATTTAAAAAAATACAATTTATTAATTTAAAAAAATACAATTTATTGAAATTAAATGTTATTAAAGTTTACTTTGCTTCTTAATAAGTTGATAACACAATGAAGAACAGTTCTGTGGTCAGTTGTCACATTATTCCAAGCTTATAATTACCATACCACATGCGTTGGTGTCGTTAATAAACAAAAAACATTGTTTATTAAAATTATTTTTAATGTTTATACTTTGCTTCTCACTGATAAGTTGATAATACAGTTTTGTATATGAGCTCTCACTCACTGAACATGCTTTTCTGATCCATTATCATAAAAAGTATTTCAGTAAGGAATTCAAAACATTTCTAGCACACGATAACGCGAAGGCTTGTGGGCGAGACAATTAAATTGATGAAAACAATTACATGTAAGTAGTAAGTAATGCAATGGTCATGGGTAGGCCCGCAGGATGCAGAATAAATTATCAATATACATAGATATGCTATTTCTCTGTAACAATCTGTCTTTAATTTTTGACATGCGAACACAAGAATGTTAGTCCTTCCGTCCATCCGTACGTCCGTAATCATTTCTCGAAAACGGTTCATGATATCTTGTTGAAACTTTCCATGTGTATTACCCACCAACTGAAGTGGTACCTTTCGATATTTAGAATTTTTATTTGTTTTCCTTTTCATAAAAACGTGTTTTATTTGAACTTTGTTCAGAGATAAACTCCAAAACCCTTTATCATACTTGAAACTGAAATATGTATTACCCCCTAACTGAAGTAGTAGATATACAGTTATCTGTCAAAGATGTGTTTTACAAGTTATGTGGGACCGGTGGGATATGTCATCTTCTGATGACTCTTGTTTTCATCTGTGTGTATCGAGTGTAATTGTCTTTGTTAATCTATTCTGGGGGTAAATTACTAGTATTCATTTCACCTGGGACGCTCACTTCCGTTTTTGCTTGTTCCTTCGGGGTCTCATTTCAGAATACTTTTATTACCCATATAATTGAAAATAACCTAGTTAATATTATTGATATGAGCACATGTGCACATATCACGTTTACCTAGCAACCATTGTTTCACCGCGACTTTCCGTATTTCGTCGTTTGTGACGTCATAAAACGATTGTTCGTAACGTCACTGTAGGTTGCCGCCGCAAGAGAAGTGGGCCGTTTCCTGGCTAGTTTTACGCGAAGCAAATGGACTAGGATGGGTAATAAATAAATTACACTCGAAAGTGTGCCATATGACTTTTACGAAACTCTTGCAATTTATGTATAACCCTCGCTCTCGCTCGGGCAATACAAAAATTCACACTCGTTTCGTAAAAGTCATATGACACACTTCCTCGGGTAATAATCTCTATATATACAATATTTACAAGTGACACGCTGTTTTTCACGATAATGATCAATTACTAATGATCTTAACCTGTATCATGTTTTGTTTCAGCGTCCGCAAGACCTGGAGCGTTGTTACCTGTGCTGATTGCCTGTGTGATAGTGTACAGTTTCTCATCTTGATGTGAACAGCAGGTACCAGAGATATACAGGACACTGTAACTGGTTTCCTTCGCAACAGTTCAGATAAATCTACCTATATTGTCTATGGGACAAGCCGTTCATTCCATTCGGCCAACAGACATTTTTAATTGAATTTGATTGATATTACTCTGATACCACCATATCTGATATTGTCTTGCACAAGGAGATTTGAACTTCTTTCACTGAGTTTATACGGCGATATATTGATGTTCAACAAAGAAAAAAAAATTCATAATGAACATCTGCATGAAAAATAGTTTATCTATTCTATAATGCAAATACGAATTAAGCTTCTTTCTCCGATTGAAGGCACGTTAATGCCATATATTGTAGAGACCGACGTGACGATCATCGCAATTTTATGCATAAATTACATGACTATAACGATATATTCGTTGGCGAAAGTGCTATATATGCTTTTAAAGCCTATATTGAAGGTACATAGCTTTTCATTCTTTCTAATGCAAACTTGCAAATCACCTCAAACCTTTGGAAATTACTTGCATTTGCACCACAAATCTATCTTGCTATCACTGTACTTGTCTGTCTTTTCTTTTGTAAAATCCTTGTACGTATATGCGTCATGAGCATACTTCTAAAGTGGATATGTGAACTATATAAATATGCACTATTATTATTATTATTATTATATGATGTCACACGTGTCTTAAATCATGATCATATGTAAACACTGTTTCACTAAGCAGGATAACGTGTGCCCGATCCATTCTTTTGAATTAGTATGTTTAAATTAAACAAATCACAAAGTTTATGTTCACAATAAAGCCTTAAATTATTTGAGTTAAGTATGTTACAGAACACGGTCTTCTTACACAAAAATATATCTAACTACATCAACCATACTATAGACTAAGGTTAATCTTTGTGACATTTTCGGAATAAACTCCCGAAATCTTTTTAAAAAAAGGTAACCTTGAGATCCTTTCATTTTGAGATTTGATTACCTATGATAGGTCTTTCAAATGGATATCGGGCACAGGAACTCGAAATCGTAATTAAACGTAGAGTACTCTATTTGATACAGGCTGAAGATTTTTTTTATCTACGTGTTATCCCCGTTTTAATTACGATATCGAGTTCCTGTGATATTGAGTGAGTGAGTGAGTTATTGTTTAACGCCGCTTCGGCAGTATCGCAGCCATTAGCGGCGAGTGTGATATTGACTCAATTCGATACAAACGACCGACTAAACATAACATGGCAACCACGTTGAACCGTTAAACAGTCTACTGTCTCTGTGCCAAGGCACTATGTACCTATAGCCTATATTACGTGTGTTACTCAAGCCATGGAACAATCTGTATTGTAACAAGGTTAAAACGTGCCTGTGATACCAACCTTCTCTCGTGCTACCATCACCATACAAATAATGGATGTCGGGCGTCAATGAAAGGGCTTGCGTCGCACGTGCATGTCAAAGGTCACATGTCGTTGGTTAATACGTTTTGTGAAAACACTCTTGATTTCGATGAACGTGCACTGTATTCGTTCAAGTAATTTTCTTCTCTTTTCTACCAAGTGGATAACAAACATACTGTCATTTATATATTTAAATTTGAATGTTTTTCATATTTATTGTAATATGATATGCAATGACGATGCATATCGAACGATTGTAAATACTATATTCCTTCCACATGTTACGCTTTATCTTATCATTAAACTTTTACAACTTTTACAGGTGATTATATATCTTTATATCATTACCTCTTCGTGGCGCCTAGAACACCGTATAATGTTATGTTAAAACAGGCGTGGTTTTCATCTTTATTCATGTTTTTGAAACAGTGGTTGCTGTTTGTTTTAAGAATACTATTTTCAGTGAAATGTGAAAAACAATTTTTGTTCATTGTTAAAGATGTAAGTTTAGATACAATTCAAGGTAAACAAGTTCCATGTCAATGAAAAACATATTTCACCATGTTCATAAATTCATTGGAAAGAGTCAACGGTTCAAATAATACATTAATACTAATGTACGTATTTACCATATTCAAAGTGCATTTTGTCATAAGAATAACATTTCCAATTGTGTGTTGCCTTAATAATGTATATTACATGTTTACCCACTTCGTCACTTGTAGATTTCTTACTTTCTTGTTATGTATTCTAGCCTTGTAAAATAGTTGTTGATTACCTGGAGAGGGCTTCTATAAGTTTCACAACTTGTGCCCAATTCATTTCTTAAATGAATAAAATATGTTTTCAATAAAAAAAAACAACAAAAAACAAGTTCCAGCCCTAAGTTTGCATATAAAGAAACATTAGATCTACAGGAACCCACTGACGCCTGGTACCAAACGAAGAACCTAAATGTGATTAATGCTTTGCTAAACAGTCCAATTGGCACAGATAGGTTTCTAAACAGTGGTCGGCCCTAATCCAAACAAAACCCTGTTAGTCCACAGTACATGTATAAACGTTTACTTTCCTTAAGGGGCAGTATACGACTAGGTGAGCTTGTGGAAATGAAACATCCAATTTGTGTTTGCAACTTTACATTTTGTATCTTTGAATAGTAATCATTCATCATGAACTCGAAATTGTTCCAATGAGTTGTCTGACTTTTAAAAGTATGTTCAATTATTAGTATTGACATCTACACCTCAGGCAGCCATTGTTTTAGCTAGACTAATTAACGTGCCATCTCTCTTTTAATCTTAAATGCTGCAGTTCTTTAATTACATCATCATTGTTATTTATAAGAAGTTACTAAGCTCTCCAATTTATGTTTAATTACTTAATTACACCCATTGTATTTATTCCCTATAAAACTGTAACGTATAAAACTGTAGAGTGCACTTACTCACACAATCAAGACAACCAGTTTCAGTAATATACCTCAAGACAATTCTCTTTAAAATGCTATATAAGTTGAAGCGTGATTGCAATTTTTTTTTTTTTACAGATATACAACTTCTTAATTCGTCGTTTGCATGTAATCGACTTTTCGACACATATTCTCAGTTTCGTTGTCATCGTTTACTTGACAACGACATTAGAATATATGTCAAAACGTACTCTATACGATATATACAGAAGTTGTATACGAAAAATATTCTCATTATATCTTCATCATCTCAACATCTAAAAATGGCATTCGAAAAAATCTTAAATATTTGAGCGTTGACGGACGACAATAAGATTCAAACATACACGCCGGACGAAAAGATTGTATCGTAGTACAATATATCTTTATCCCAAACCCAGAAATATCACTAGGACGGGTGAACTATGCCTCGTCAATACACTTGGAACAATACCCCCTGTGTAACAGTCCCCAGGAAAACAGTACATTAGTGTCAGGTACGTAAGACCGGCCTGTTGAACTGTGGACACTTCAAGTGTTTTCTCCCTGTTTTACATACTTTTCTCTTCCGGCCAACAGGTTAATGAAAAATGCGTAACTCTAATCAACCAATCGCAGGTTTTACGAACATTTTTTGGTTTAATAGATTTAATAGTCCGTAACCCAGACCCCTGTAGTTTTAAAGGACTAGAGAAGTCTACAATAAGACTACAGGGCTCAGTAAAATTTCACAAAGAATCATTTCAAATCTACATGTTACACTTTAACTAAAAGTTCTGTTAGTAGTAACTTCCCCATAACGATAATTTGAACTAGACAAATGCTTCGGTTATCGAATTAGAGAAAGTTACTCATGCAATAAATAAACATATGTGGACCAAAACATGTCGGTTTACAGGTAGTGTATGTTTAACAGGATACAGGTTTGATGGAGTGCTCGCTTTAAAACGAGAATTCTTTAATTTGTTAAGGGATTTATTTCCCCTTACAGTTTCTCGATGGTGGAGCATGTCTGTCATAAACAATATTCTTTAAACCCTACAGTGAAATACGAGTTCAGTGTATTACTCGACGTAGACTTTAGAGACACAATAAAAGAAAGGAGTAAAATTTATCAATAACACCTGTCGATTGTTAGATCTAAATGTAGTTAAATTGGTATTTCAAAAGTTAAACGCCCAAGTATATATGTGTTGTTAATGTCTTTATTCTATCTCCACTCAAAGTGTCCATGATTCAACATGTCTACACAAACCGTGTACCTTAAAATACTGCAAATCATTGAATAATCCCCCGCCTTAAATCGGTTAATTGCTTGTCTAAATTGAATAATCGCAAGGTTGAATCAATGTGATTAAACTTGTTATCGTAATTTTTATTTATATCACGTTAATGCCACATTTAACCTCGTGGTAAGAACTTCTGTCAAAATATTCACAATATATTATAATATATACGGAAACAATTGCCTGCTCTGAATAATCGTATGTGAAATCGATGTTGAAATTAATAACCACAAGGCTATTTTTCTAGGATTAACGGGACGTACATTCATTCAAATGTTAATGTATCATTCTTAAATGAACGATTTCCGTAACAGTGACATAGTTTGCATCTATATAAAACATGTATTTGAAAATGACATTTTCAAAAATAATAACAACGCATTTATGATATATTTATTGAAGACGTACATTTATTTAAGTATAAACAAATTGAAAGTTTCAAAAATGAAACTAAAATGTATTAGTTATTCAGTATATCTGACTTTGAAGGTGGCCCTGGATACGAGCTGGCAGATTTGTGCGACAGCCAAACACTTAAATTTAATTTAGTCATTAACTTTGTACAGTTTAGATAAAGATAGATACAGCAAATATCTAAATCAGGTCAGAATCTTAAATCTTGAAGAAAAGATGAACAAAAGACATTTTTACCTAAAATGTTTAGAACAAATATAAAAATAGCCTAATTATAAGGTTATATCCTTATTTATTTAACATCAATGAACATGCATACTGAAGATTATGTTATACTAGCAAAGATTATATATCCAGAACTATAAAGTACATTAGAATTTCACCCTATTGAAGGCATTATTTGGCTATATTGAATTCAGTCTCATTAAAATCAAACTAATAGTTACACTACGTTACACAATAAGTTACACTGCGTTACACAATATTGTGTAACGTATTGTAACTAATTACGGTCTGATTTTAATGAAACTGTCATGCATTTTGTTTTCCTGTAATCAGTCCATATCATGCTGGGACACCGACATGCGAGCTTCGCAACAATACCTGACATATTAAAATAATATTTTTCACAGAATCAGCTTTGTTGAACAATGCTTGCCACTTTCCCCACAAATCTGACACCTTTAAACTGGCGGATAAAATACATTCACAATAGAACGCCACGCTTCAACACGTAATTAAACACACACAAGAAAAGAAATCTTCACAGAAGGAATATATGGTAAACGATAACAAATACATGTATATAAAAATAACTAAATATCTATAAATCAAAATCTGGTGACAAGTGATATGAAATGATAAATGTTGAGGTGGGGGACTGATTATGACGTCATTTTGTCTTTAATGATTTGCATCATCAAGTTTTAAAAGTTCTTAAATCAACACAAATCTAAAATTCCAATTCCTTCCAAGTGTATGCTCAGTGACTTTAACTTCCTTCTTTGACATTTTTATACAAAATATGTATTTAAACACTACTATACATTCAACTTGTTATCATGCATTGAGGTTATTAGTCTTAATCGATATATATTTCCATAGAAATGTATTTGAACATTTTTCTTGACAAATGTGCATCTCCAAAGCTATTTTCAGCATCTTCATGATCTTCTTTGTCACTGATATTGCGAGAGTACACTAAACAAATGAAGTAAGCTAAGAAATGCACACTTGCATGGTTACATTCAAGAAAAACGTCTATAGTTACTAAGGTGTAATACTGTTGCTCATGTTAACTAAGGACACTGTTGCTCAAACTGATGAAGGTGAGTATTTCTGGAGTAATTGAAGTTATGTCCTGTGGGGCACGTAAGCACGAATACTTGACAGGGAACTGTGAGTATGTTGTAACTTGTTCTTCAACAGGACATGTTTACTTCCCCGGGACATTCAGTACATAATGTACTGACACGTGACCACTCGGTAATTGGGAGGGGGGTTGGTGTACTCGCTGTCCTCGATACGTTATTGGTATCATCGGAAACGTCACGTGACCCGTTGCCATATTTCCCCGGTGTCTAAGTTGCGTACTTTGTCGGCTTGACGTATTGTCAATACGAGTGTTCACGTTTATGTTAGCATTGGAAATGAGGTTACTGGACCTTGGCCTTGACCTTGAACCGCTAGTTAGGTTAGGCTTATCCTGCATGACATTCGAAGACGTCACGTGACCATTTGATCCGTTTCCTTGAGATTGAAGTTTCCTGGAGGGCAAGTTTGAATTTGATGAACTTCGTATAGGGTTCACATTTGTTCTTGCATTTGAAACCATTTGTGTAATTCTCGTTGCTAACCGAAGAGGATTGATAAAGTTACTGAATGTACTTGTAGGATACGACAAACGTCTCGGAGGATACGTAACACGAGACATTGTGGAATTCGTCACGTGATCTGTTCTACGTGTCACATGATCTCTTGATCTGGCCACATGTCCACGAGCATACAACCAAGGTGTTGAGGGATCATAACCTTGCAGAAAGGTCACCTTGTCCCCCGGATCATCAATGGGGGCGCTTCCTCTCGGATACGCTATATCATTCCCTGGAACATCAAATATTCTCTTTTATCCAGGAACAGTGTCTTGTTTGTGTCAAGAGTGAAATAAAGCGACCTGTAGCAACTGCAGCACTTGTTATTAGGTGATATACAAACTGTTATAGTATTTCATATATAGAAATTTTAACAACGTCAAATCAAATCACCTTAATCACCTTGTAACGGGCATCTGCTAGCTTTCTTAAATCGCCTATTGAAAGAGTTATTTGATTTGCATTGTGATACTCTGTTTTTTTGTTTTTCCGGAATTATGTTCTGATCTAAGATAAAACTGTGATGTAATAGTGCTCGAAAAGAAATCTAAAATGATAGTGTCATATATCGTGATTCAGAGCCTCCTCATAAATATAGAGACCCTGTAACCAAAATATTTATCATTTTAGGTTTTTCTTAAGTTGGTCGTGCAGTAGTTTTAAACACCACCTTGATCTTCCATCAGAACACACACACATCCTTTCAACCTTGACATCGGTCATTATCTGTCCCACCGCCTCGTGTATATGGTATGGCATACATATGATAAATGGATATGAAGCTATGCGATACATGATATGTATACATGGTTTACGAATTATGGAAATAAGTTATAATTTTTTACAATTCCGACTTTGAGGTATGAAAATAGGATTTCTCTATATAAGCCTATCATCTGAGAGGCTTTGACTGTTATGTAGTCCAACAAGCATTAATTAAAAATAAAACTTGTATAAAACTGACTTTGATGATCATACCTGATGAATAATAACGTGGGCAGCATGCACTAATATACAGTCCTGAGCGATAAGCCGACGGGTAAAATAAGACTCAGAAGTGTACCCAAATAATGCGTGTAACCGGAAGTAGCTTGACCGACATTCTCGCGATCTCCATTGGGGTCCCGGCCACCTGGACCTCTCGACGGCCTTGTACTCTGACCTTGACCTTGACCTGTGATTGTTCCTTTTGTTGAGGGCGTGGTCCACGGTGCTTCTGTGATTCTCGGGAAACGGTCGAGAATCTGCGGAACGTGTGACGTGAAGAACTGCATCCTCTCCGGCCAGAGATCTCGTTTCGGTTGTATTGTAGGCCCAAGATCAATGTAGTTCTTCTGGGATCCTTCAAACTGCTGCCATTGGAGCTGGGGAGATTCCGGGGATCCGTTTGGGTTCCTTCAAATAAATGGTTACATGTCAGTATACACAGCGTATGTATGAAGAATATTCCTACAAACAGACTACAAATTCTGATTGGAATATACAGTTATCTCGTCTATAGCATACATGAGAAGAATGCGTTTATCTCTTGAATGGCTCTTTTCTTGATACATCCCTAAATGAAACTTTAAAGGTTTTACTGAATTTCTATACTAACAATGGTAACAATCTGTAATCCCATGCAGATTCTAGTCGATGAAATATGAGTTATATGTTCGATGTATATAACTGAATCTCTATCTAACACCTTAAAGAATGCCCTTCAATAACAACGTTGATTCGGCCGAAACTCTAAAAGCGGATGCACAGGAAGATAGACCAATTGTTTTGCCCTTGCACTACTCACCCGAACTTGGCATAGTTGGACCAGTACTTCATCATCTGAAGCGAGAGGGAGGGGTTGATGACCCTGTTCCCGAACACGTAGGCTACCTCAGCCCCGTGTCCTGCCCCGACAAACCACCGTGGGGACGACTGGGGGCGGGGCTGCTGTGAGAACAGGTACACATAGGTCCGGCGCCCGTTGTTGTTGCGCGAGTGGATCATGGCAGAGAGAACTGTGGGCGCCACAAACATCATGTCCCCGTACAGGTTCACCACCTGGCGTCCCTGGGCAGCCTCGGTTTCGTTCGTGGAATAGAGCTGACACATGCCTTGTGAGATTTCTTGGGATCCGTTGTAGTAGTCCGTGGTCAGACTTGGAGCTATGTTATTGCACAGAACTCGTGTAGGGATACCTCGGTTCACAGAAAAGTTAAGATCGTCTTCAAAATTCCTCAAGGGCCAAAATATCAAACTTCCTTCTGCGTTGTTAATACCGGCCATGAAGTCGATGTCAGGCATAGGGTTGTAGTGTTGAGTGTTGGATCGACTGATGAGGAACTCGGGTCTCTCTGGGAGGATCTCTCCATCCACTGTTGGGGCAATCTCAAGTCTCCACACCAAACCCTCTGGGTTTCTTGCTCGAGCTGACGCTTGAAGAATATCGCGTGTTCTTTTACGTCGAATGCAATTCATAAAGCGGACAGTATCCATTGTACCATTAGCATTCAGTGTGGTACACCCGAGGTTGTCACTTACCCTTCTGGTAAAGTTGACCGGGTCGAAGGCAATAGCTCTTGGACTAAGACCAACTCCGCTCTCACAAATGACTCTTTGAAAGAGACCTTGACTCAGTGGTGAAAGAGCCAGTAGACCAACAGCATAGCCCCCACCAGACTCGCCGAATAACGTAATGCTGTTACTGTTGCCGCCAAACGCTTCAACATTGTCCTTCACGAATCTGGCTGCCATCAACATGTCCCACATACCATAGTTGCCGAGGGAGCCGCCATCACCAGTGCTCAAGAACCCGAAGACATCTAGTCTGTAGTTGATGGTCACCACGATGACGTCACCGGTCAGAGCCAGATTGGATCCATCGGTACTCATACCCTGTCCAGCCACGAACCCTCCCCCATGGATCCACAGCATCACAGACTTGGTTGTGTTGGGAGTCAGAGTCCGCGGCACGTAGATGTTCAGTAAGAGGCAATCTTCGTTGGCCTGTCGGTTGGGCAACCATCTTGTATTGGCAGTCTGGGCGCAAGAGGGTCCGTATCTGGAAGCATCCAAAACTCCTGACCAGGGTTGCCTTGGTACTGGCTTCTTAAACCGAAGTCGACCAACCGGTGCCACGGCGTATCTCACTCCAAGGAACTGGTACACAAACTCGTTGCCGAACCTTCGAGTTCTTCCAGACATTTGTCCCAAGTTCGTTGTCACTGTTGGAGAGTTATTGTTGGGTCGTTGAGCCTCTACAAGGGCCGCAGCGGTGAATAGGAGCACCAGAAGCATGGAGAACGTCATGGTGTAGTATTATGCAGTTAATGATCTGAAAAAAAATAGAATTGTTTAACATAGTTTTGTTTTTCATGTTTAATTGATATCTAGATAACGATATACACAAGATAAACTACTATCCTGGCCTTGAAGGTTGCAATGTAAAAAGTTTGAAATAACGATTTTCATTTATACTAAAGCAAACTAATGGAATGATTCACAAAAGCAGCTTAGGCCCGTCAACATTAACTAAAATGCAACTTTGGCCTTGTGTACACTGTCAATCAAAATTTATAAATGGGCATACCATATTAGGTTACTTGTGTTTAGTTTGTTGACAAATTTGGGATCATTTTTAAGGGAAGGGGGTGGTATTTATCTCTTCAAATGTTTTCAAAATTATGGCAGGAAAGTTCATAAAACAACGCAAAACATTGTTTCAGACATTCAGTCATTGTTTATTTACGTTCTGTTTCAGATTAAATTGTAAACATTACTTTTCTCATGATCTAGAATTGTGTTTCATTATTAGCATATATTGATATAATATTCTTCATCTTTTTCAACATTAAATTTTGCATTTCATTATTTCATAATAGTTCAAATAAGACTCTTTATTTTTAAATTAGGTATGGACTAAGAATAGCAACATTTTCCGAATTCGACGAAAAGTCGTGTATACATGTTCGAAATAAAGAAGTTGTTTACCAGAACATGTTAATTTCCAACGTAGTCTACTTCTTAATGTCATTCAAAGACTTGACACGTCTTAATTTTAAATTTCCTTGTGGGTGGTAATTTCTATCGTTATTTCAATGTTCTATATATGCTTTTTGTTTCGTACGTGTTAGGTAAAACAAGTCGGTTTAACACTAATTACTTTCTCAAATTACTTGAAATCCTTTTAAACTGTTTCTCGCAGGTTTGTTAAGACTGGAAGCAGAAGAGCTCGGACTATACCAGGGCCAGAAACACGGTAAAAGCCTGTCACAGTCCCAAAAGGGGACACTTTGTGGCGGGGTGTTGGTTTAGGGATCACCGGGATAAAGGGTGATTCTAGATTTGGTTGTTCCGAACATCTGGCAAGGGACTGCCATAAACCATAGGGACTATCCCTTAGGAAAATATAGTATTAACTGGACAGAAATAAACATGCTAAAACGACAAACCATGCATCTTGAAAGAAAAACTTGAATGAGGTTTTGAAAGATTTTGTTCATGCAAAATGGTTCCTTGGAAGGAAAATGTTTCACTGCAAGTTTTAACATGATATTTCATATACAGTCAGTGGACATAAGTATTCGTGACTTGACGTTATTCCCATAGCATGCATAGACTTGCATGCTATTTTAGTTTAGCTTAAATAATTGTCATGGATTTTATTTCTATCGTATAACTATTGAATTTGTCTACACTTGTGACATCTTGGCTACAATCTCATAATTTAAACTTAATTTTCCATTGGTTATCGAAGGAATGACAGCAATTTGATTAACATATATACATAATAGTTGTATCGTTTAACATGGCCGTCTATGGGAAACGTTTTTATTTAATGTACATACTTAGCTATATCTAATGCCAATTATTAAATATTAGTCCGGAAATTTAACGGACATTATGTACTTCAAGCTGAGATGATTTCAATTCAACCTGAAAAGTTTTACAACGATCCATTCAGAACTCATCTTAAGAAAATGATTTAGGCTACACTAAATTAACATGCAAGTCTATGGAAATAACGTCAAGTCACGAATACTTAAGTCCACTGACTGTACTTTAAATAATAAGCAAGTGTTCTCCTAACCTTGTTCGTATAGGTCTTTGTTTTATTCCTGAAGTTTTGAACTATACAGTATAATGAATAGTCATTGATTATTAAACATTTATCCTAAAGTCATGACTTGAGTTCTAAATCATTAAGAGTCTATTTTGTCAGTAAAATACGACCTTCTGATTGGCTGAGAAAGAAGGTTACGTTCTAAGAGCATTTGGAATATGAAAGTCTACATGGTCAAATTGTAACGCATAAAACAGCTGCATCAAACAGCAGGCGGAATGCGATGATTATAGTGATCATTCGATTCTCGCAAGAGAACATACATAGCTTTAAACATTCGTACAGACAAGGACATAATGTCAGGTTGTTAAACTGTAATATGAAATCAATTGAAACAAAATATATATCCTTTTGAACATTCCCTTTCATGTTCCTTTGGTTACTTATTTGTAGATTAAAGTGTAAATCATACGTCAATGAAATGGTATAAAAGAAGAGATTTATTCAAATGAATTTTGTTTTCTTATATGATAAAACGTGTAACACGTGATCTCAAGTTTTTATACATGTAAAACTCTGCTTTGTCAATGAATTGTTCATTTGTCCTTACTAGTTACCACGGTTATTTTTTTCTTCTCTAAAACAATATCAGTTCTGTTTCTTAAAGCAATCATATGTTATTTCCATTATGCGTTTGGATGAAATGTGTCATTATGACCTACAATATGATATAAAATATCTCCATCATCTTTAAACTAAATATTAAAACTCAATATACGTTTAGGTATATGAGAGTGCATGACCTACAATATGAACATGAATAAAAAAAATCTCTGAAAAATTCTCTCTTTCCCCACAGAGGTTACTCCTCTCAGTTCTTCCATCTTAACCCCAAGTTTAGGATCGAAGAACTGAATGGAGAAACCTCTGTGGAGAGAGAATGATAAAAACTCAATATCAAAATATTCATATAATTGTCCTCCTCACAGTTTTCTCTTCAATTAAGAAATCCATTTAATATTTCTAGTTGCCAACTCATCAAAAATTAAAATATTATAGTAAGAACATAAACGCCTCTTGAGAAATACAATTTTAATTTTTAGATATGATTTAATGATAGTATGGTTATCATTAAAAGCCTAAATTCTTTTTAAGTTTAATTTTTCAAGTATGTCAAACATGAAATTCAATATAATGGGAATGATTGTGTGGTGCAAATACTAATTAATAAAAGTTGAAATTATTCCAAAACCAAAGAGAATAGCCAGTAACTAATAACAGAAATTTCCAGTAATTATTTGATATTAACTATATAAACCGTTAACTCGTACACAACAAAGTTGAATTTGTATATGAAATATAAAGTCGTATACTATCTTGCCATTTTCGGACACCGACTTTATAGTTCGACATATGATACATATAATTTGATCAAATATTACAACAAATGATTACAAAATGTGCTATATTTTTTCAAAAGTATACATGTTTGATATTTCTATAACTCTAAATGCCAAAATGATTTACGTAAAAGACGAAAGCCTCATTTTTTTTATAAATCAGCTAGAGATTGTTTATGCATCTACTATATAATTTTTTATATTCTTTTTAATAGCTTTTCACACAATTTCGAATAATAGAATTATTAAACTACCAGTATGCAGGAAAATTAGCATTCAAAGAACAAATGGCAAGTAAGTTAAAAGTTTATTAAAACATCTTTGAACATTATTTAGAAAACTTCATACTATGCCATAGTAAAATATGATGGAGTCAATACATATTACAGTGTAAATATTTTCCTTATAAGTTTGTGGAAGATGACTTTTAGCAATTTCAAACAAATATTATGAAATATATATACATAATAAAGCTCTTAAGGTAATAAGCAGGCTTTCTTACCTTTACGTGGATATCCACTTTAAAACAATTCTGTAATTCCAAAATCTAGTGTCAAGTCAATGTCGGACGGTCATCTCTCAAATAAGTGACCCATACCTTTAAGTGTTTCAGATTCAACTTAGCTCAACTGCGTTCTCGCGCTTATAAGCCACTGTCTCAAGCGTCCCTGGAATTTCTACATCACAGGCCGGCAGGGGAGGTAACAATGCGACATTTTCCAACTAATATGTCAACAGAGTGGACCTCAAATAGGTTCTTTTTGCGACGTGTTGCTCCGCCTCAAAACCAGTTACTTCCCTTTCTTTTCAATACGCAATTACATTGTTTCACTATTGTAGTAAGCTACTACAGTTTTTCAACCAAGAAGCAACCAATAAAATGAATCAATTGTATTTTTATTTTAACCAAAAATATTAGATGCTGTAGCATTTTAGATGTACTTTATAAGACGTGTTTAAATGTCATCATCATTTCAATATTTGAAATATCTACAATATATGCAATTTATTTAATTATTTCCGTTTCACGCAGTGATAAGCTTATCTAGATCGGTGCGATGTGGCTAACACAAGAAATTTGAATATCTTTAGCAATTTTTCAAAATTAATTTTAATTATACACATATGTATAAATGCGTCCATGTACTAACTGAACTGACAGAAGCTGCTTCAAAGGTCAACTAAGGAGGTAGCCACCTTGACATTTCCCCGGAAGTGGTAATGTTTCTATACGTGATTGGCCCTCTAACATTTAATTGTTGTTTTCAAACACAAGGCAACTACAATACATGTACGTGTTTCATCTTGTTATTTTTTCTACACCATATTTCACAACGTTAGATGGGTTTTTTTTTTAAAAAAATGTAGGTACTTTTTCTGAAACCATGTATTCTGCATGATATGGAGATTATAACATTTATATTATTGCCCTTTTCTCATATATCAAAATTCTAAATCATGCAGATTTAGCTTAACACATTTGGATAAAAGAAAATGTAGTTTAACGTAACTTTAAATTGAGCTGTAAATATTGTTCGCAAGAACAGCCTTGGATATGTCGAGTTTTACGCAATAATATCGTAAACGTATGCACGATGCAGTAAAAAATGATATCTTATATATTAAGTAAAAAGAAATTGCTCCCAAACATAGGTTGACTATCCATTAACTCTTATATCGTTGCCCTCATAGGTAATACAAGACAGAAGTAAACATGGCACACATACCCCGACCATCGGTTATACATTCATTTCAGCAGTATATAGTAGTTACTGGAAATGGTTAAAAGTGTTAATACTCAACTGAAGCCTCATATGTTTTAAAAAGCGTCAAAAATAATAGTTTGATCATTGGTCAAATAAGAAATTATTTATGGATATAACGTCACCGTCTGGATACGTTTTGTTTGATTTTGTAAATATGACATATTTCACGAGATAATTCTCCACTTTGACCAATATAGAATGAAGTCCAAAAAGTAACTCTTCCCCGGAAACGACACAAATTTGAAAGCAAGGAGCTGCACATGACGAGACGAACACGGCTAACAAATGTACAAAGTCGGGTTGGTGTACAAGTGAGAAAACTGCATGAACTAACGTCCGACTTTGTTGGGGTTTAACTTGACAAACACATTATCCTTCATGAACAGTAACATCATTGTAGTGAGAGGTGAACAAAGATCATACCCGAACTGTACGATTTTCAATATTTCAAATGAATAACTTACATTAACAAATTTATAGATCAAGAAAATGCGAACCAAACACAAAAGGGCTACCTTATTAACAGTTTCATAATAACTACTCATTTTCATTAAGTAAGTCAAAAAGGCGCAACAGCAGGCGATTAATTAAGAACTGATCGTTTACCAATTGAAATAATAGATATTATAATTTAGAGAAAATTACTGTATGTTAAATATATGATTACATGTCCAATAATAAGCAGGGCATAGGTGATAGGATGACTATATAATAAGATAGGATGACTATATAATAAGATAGGATGACTATATTAAAAGATAGGATGACTATATAATAAGATAGGATGACTATATTAAAAGATAGGATGACTATATAATAAGATAGGATGACTATATAATAAGATAGGATGACTATATAATAAGATATGATGACTATATTAAAAGATAGGATGACTATATAATAAGATAGGATGACTATATAATAAGATAGGATGACTATATAATAAGATAGGATGACTATATTAAAAGATAGGATGACTATATAATAAGATAGGATGACTATATAATAAGATAGGATGACTATATAATAAGATAGGATGACTATATAATAAGATAGGATGACTATATTAAAAGATAGGATGACTATATAATAAGATAGGATGACTATATAATAAGATAGGATGACTATATAATAAGATAGGATGACTATATTAAAAGATAGGATGACTATATAATAAGATAGGATGACTATATTAAAAGATAGGATGACTATATAATAAGATAGGATGACTATATAATAAGATAGGATGACTATATAATAAGATAGGATGACTATATAATAAGATAGGATGACTATATAATAAGATAGGATGACTATATTAAAAGATAGGATGACTATATAATAAGATAGGATGACTATATAATAAGATAGGATGACTATATAATAAGATAGGATGAATATATTAAAAGATAGGATGACTATATAATAAGATAGGATGACTATATAATAAGATAGGATGACTATATGATAAGATAGGATGACTATATAATAAGATAGGATGACTATATTAAAAGATAGGATGACTATATAATAAGATAGGATGACTATATAATAAGATAGGATGACTATATAATAAGATAGGATGACTATATTAAAAGATAGGATGACTATATAATAAGATAGGATGACTATATTAAAAGATAGGATGACTATATAATAAGATAGGATGACTATATAATAAGATAGGATGACTATATAATAAGATAGGATGACTATATAATAAGATAGGATGACTATATAATAAGATAGGATGACTATATTAAAAGATAGGATGACTATATAATAAGATAGGATGACTATATAATAAGATAGGATGACTATATAATAAGATAGAGGACGTTTGACATTTCTCGTCGAATACCATCTATAGATATCTCATCGAATGAAGTAAAAAATAATATTTTCACGAGTGGCGCAGAAAGAGACTGAACTTCTTGCTGGAAAATAAGCCTTTCTTACTCTTTATTTGTCTAGATTGTACATATATGTTCATCAAAATATAATAATAAATTAGTACAGCATGTAAATGTGCAAAATGAATGTTCAGTAGCCTGAATGCTGAAAACGGAAAGGTTCCACAAGTTATCCCTTCTCGTACTATAGGTTACTACAGAAGGAAACTGAAAGAGAGGATCGCGACAACACAACCCATTCATCTTCTGCTAGCAGGGGTTTAGGTCTTAAACAATACTAAGGCCAAAGATACACTATTAAAGTTCAGAAGAAAAGAAAAGAATATATCTTCAAACAAAGGTTCCCATGGTGAAAGGGTTCAAAACTCACTGATCTTCCCCCGTACATTTCAGCTATGTATACGCCGTGTGTTATTCAGGTTTGAGACTGACCACTAACTTCCTTGACCAGTGTGTGATGGGCGAGGCTTTGTAAAAATATGCTGTACTGGTCAAAGGAAGTTTCTCTTGTGAAGATAATGTATTACGTGAGAGAATTAAAATTAAAGGTTTTACTACAAAACAAACTAACATGTACCTCGAAAGGAAATTATTATATAATTTCACCTTGTTATAATTATGTTGTTTTAAAAAAAAGGCCTATATCGAAATTAAAGAAATGGAGTATTTAAGAGATCCGCTGTCGACATTTTTTGGAAGGGTCAACATTTAAGTCGACATTTCTTTTCCTAATCTTTATTTTGAAATGCATTAACGTCTAAGCTGGATGACTATAACGTTCGGCGACGAGACATGCCAGGGCGATTGTTTGTATTGACGAGTAGTGGGTTAATGATTAACGTCAATATTTTGATGTCCGACCTTGGGGAAAAAATAATCACAAACATTTTGGGACAATAATTTTGTGTCTTGTTGGGAAAAGGATTATTTTCTGATAAAAACATCTTGGAATTTTCTTGGAATTTTACACAAAATGCTTGTATCGTGGACGCCACGATGGCTCGTAGGCTGCATGAGGACTCGTGTATCAGCAGGTCCACATGACTGAATACACGTTGACTTGAAAGCTTGAAGGAATATTTAGCACCTTGTCGAAGGTACAGAATAATGATAATCGACAATCATTATCATAGACTTAAATGTCATGTAGTTCAATGTTATGAGATAATACTCTTACGAGAGAAAAATAAATATGTAATCATTTTAGTGGGTGGAATTAATTTTAACGTTTTTAAAATAATAATTTCTTTAGAATTACTTAAGTTCTCTATCAGTTTTAAAAGTTCACGTATTTATAGTTCAAATGAATGTTGAAATACAGAAAAAAGGTGTCACTGTATTCTGACGTATACATTATTGTCTACAGTTTACACACGACCGAAGTTAATGATCTAATGATTTTGTAATTGTTATCGTACTCTTCATTGAAAAAACCCCCCACATAATCACATATTTTTGTTTCATCTTAATTCTAATTGCATGTGTTGATTAATCTCAATCTCAATTTACAATCACGGATCAAAAGGAACGATACAAACAAAATGCAACATATTTTACTTAACGAGTGATGAGCACGATAGTCTAACGCTTAGACTCTGAAAAACTAATGTTTATATCTGAAAAAAAATTGAAAAAAAATATTGAAAAGTAGCCTTCTTTTTACAGTTCCATTTCTTACAGTCTCAATAAAATGGTGATATTTTCAGAATAAATACTTTTTCAGAGTCTGAGTGTAAGACTATATATGAGCACGACTGAAACATTCTATATAGTTACACCATCGTTACTGTTACTCTAGAACAGATATCAGATATGACTGTATTATCGATGACAGTGCTGATTATCTACCTGGTGGTGATTGGTATGAAAGTAATGATTTATACATCAAGAGGAATAACAGAGACTTAGAAGACAAACATGTTGGTCGACGTTTGTTGAAAATATGTATGGCACCCTCTTTGCATATTGCCAATGGAAGTTTTCAGGGTGATCACTTCGGCGATTTTACATGTGTTTCAAACAATGGACAAATCGTTATAGATTATTTAATTGTCAGTTCAGCATTATTTTCTGTGATAGATCATGATTCAAAGTTGGTGAATTGGATGGTTCGTGTCATTTCCAAATGGACTGTATAGATCAAACACCTTCTTAAATGCACCTATAACTTTAACTGAGGTTAAAATAAAACAATTGGAGAACTAAAACAGAACAAGTTGCCTTGATGTGATGGTATACCTTCAGGAAAACGGGCGTCATTTTGTCGATGTGATATCGCCGGTACTTTAGAACTCTTCAACAATTTGATTCTTGCATCAGAAAACATTCCTGCCGAGTAGTGTAAAGTCATTATATATCCTCTCCATAAGATTGGATCACGGAATGACGAAAACAATTACAGGAGGATTTTACTACTATCAACTATAGGCAATTGTAAGTCTTCACAAAGATAGTAAATGAACAATGGACGTTAGACAATACTATCATATACGAAAACCAAGCTGGCTTTAGAAAGGGCTACGCAATTGTAGATAACATATTTACTTCGTATGGAATGATCAGGAAGTATCTGTCAAAGTCGGGTGGACGATTCTATTGGGTTTTTTAATTGACTTTTGACAATGTTAACCATTCCCATCCTTTGTATCGACTCATCCACTATAACATACATTGTAACATAATGACAATTTACGTACAGCTAACATTTTTGACAGAATGGTGTGTTGAAGACATCGAAGCAGATCAAGTTAAATATACTTTAAGAAGATATTGTGTCCCTCACTACAATATTTCTTTTTGGCGATTGTGGGAGAAAAGCCGTTTCTGTCACATGTATAATGAAATTACTGACCTATTGGACTAAACTAATCTTAAACCGTACATCGTGGGTGTCACAGTTTAAGGAGATGCTTTTTTAAATATGGATTCGTATATACATAGTTCATGCAAGATTTCGGAAACAAATCAATCTTTTTATCAGAAATAAAGCAACATATCATCGACGTAGATATTCAACAATGGCAAGCTGATGTAACAAGCAACTCTAAATTATATTCCTCATTCTATACAAATATATATGTTTTAAATGTCGAATAATATTTTACCAGTGTCAACTTAAGAATACACAGACAAGCTCTATCACGATTTAGATGCGGCTGCCACAACCTAATGATTGAATATGGACGAAGAAATGGAATAGATGAAGAAATGAGATTATGTTCATACTGCTACACATATAGAATAGATGAAGTTGAAAACAAATATCACTTCCTGCTTCTTTAAAATTGTAAAGTCTTTTTCCAACTACGAGAATCAGATATACAACATATTTACTATAAACAGCCTATACTGTTACATTTATTAAAGGTACATCCATTGAGTTGTTGGGGGTCAAATATGCCAAACGTTATAAATGGTCTTACTTTATCGAGAAGTACCAACTGTTACCGAAAACTACCATTTTGATGATACTCGACTTAGTATATTGACGATATGAAGGTAAAAGTGTCGATTTCTGATCAAAAACCGGACAATGCACCGCGTGTGGCGCACGCCAATGAGTCAAACGTAATTTTGGAATCTTAGTTAAACCAGATAAAATAAAACATTTGGGTTGATAATGTTTAATAGGTCATTTAACTACCGTGCGTGTAAATAGGTTTCTGCACAAGCATAATGATGTTACTCGGTTTTAATTGGAAACTAGTAATTATGATATATTTGGCGATTGAGGATGAATATGCAAGCTTAGTGAATTTGTTTTTATTGTAAACAGTACATATGGTGTATTAAAGCCAAATCAAATTTTATGAAACACAATGGATGCACCTTTAATTTTATCAATTCTACATGTCCTCAAACATTGATAAATTTAAGCAAATACATATTTTTCACTTTTAAACTCTACCCGTCGTTTCATCAATAATTGCATTATTTCACCTTTAGTGAATATGGTCATTTTCTTTTTTGACTTGTATGTGTTCATATAAAAACAGTATGTGTTGATATTGCAAAGTTATGTCCTTTGGGGTCTGTGGCATTTGACTTGAATAAACTTTCTCTCACATCATCGTGACCATGTTTTAAAAAGACAACTAAACTTAATTTGTAATTTTTGAAACATTATCAGCTCATTGTTCTGAAAACCCCGGCTTCTAAAAATCGTCGTTTTGCAATTGTATCTTTAACGAAACGATAAAGGAGAGTGAACTATGGCTCTCTGCCATTGCTTGTTTTAAGTTATCCTACAGCAACGATTTAAAGTCCAAAAAGCTACATTATTCTGACTATATTTTTGTAACATAATTTCCATAATCAATTAAATTTTACCTTAAATGTCAAACATAATGTCCAAAAGCCCCTTTGAAGAAGCAATTTCAGCACACCATGTGTATTTGAACAGATATAAAATATCAAATATCATACCATCATGAATGAACAGTAGATTTCTTAACGAGATATATATCCTCATCGGAGACATTCAAAATCTATTTTCGTGAATAAGTTTATGAATTTTGCTTTTGTTTACTGTAGTCCTACCTTCTTCCATGTGAGTTTTTGTCTTTTTCATCTTTAAAATTCAAGTTGCAGATTTAGGACCAAGAATGCGTGCTCTATTTGCAGGATTAGGCAATGTATCGAAGTTTTATGTAGAAATACACCAGTTTATAGAATTGTTTGTTTTACATATACACGTCACTGGACTTGCTAAATGTTTGAAGATCTGTTTACGTAGCCCACTAAAGTAGGCATATAGAAAGAGTAGGACATATATTAGATATATATATTATTCGTATAGAAAGTAAGCAAATACGTAAATATGTAAAATGTCGGTAGCCATAAAGACCTATTTGAAAAGTTTCTATCGAAAGTTTTGTTGAATTGGATCTCACTCATAAGGATTCAGGCACCCCTAGTCTTAGGCCCACACCCCTGAAAAGGAGTCTATGAGAAATGGGATTGTCATACTCTGAAAACAGAGGCTCGTTTACAATATGTAATAAAATAGCAATATATCCACAATAAATATTTTTCAGTCGATCATTAGACTATGCCATCCAATTGACTTTTACAATTATAGGCCTATTAGATCTATAATATAGGCCAACGTCCTTGCATGGGCACCCAACACATTTTTCTGAATTATTCACTCCGTTCATTTGAGGTCTCTTTGTATTATCTTATCTCGATCTATTCTCTCTGTTAAAAGTGTTCCATAAACAGAACTAGAAACATAACAAAGTTTGCGTGGTCAGCATACGTGTCTAACAGAACATGAACAAGATTCCAAGAATAGCCCCATCCATCACATGGCAATCACGTGACATCAGTGTTTGTAGATGGCGCTGGGCAATCTACTGAGAAGACCTCACATGTTGGTTCTCTGCGATTATTTGTGTAAGATCTCTGTTGTGTTGTCGTCATCGTGTGTTGTTTTGATTCCCAAGTTGCTTAAACAACATAATTCGTTTATTTCCTTGTATCGATTGTATATTTGATGTAAAGAAAATTAAATCTGGCGCCATTTTGCCGTGCCTAAAAATTACCTAATCCAATCTACTCTCAAGATTTTACTGCTTTAGAAAACACGTGGTTTGAGATAATCTGTGGATAACCGTGAATATTTCTGGACAGTTTCCTAATATTCATCAACTGTTTATTAGGTCAATATATTCATCAGCTATAGTGAATGTGTAGTTTGTTATTATAATTTGCTTTGTGTGTTCAGCTGAGAATGAGGCGTAGAAAGTAAAATGAGAGATCAGCTGTTTGTTGAACCCGTTTCTAATAGGCTATGTCAAGGCGTGATATTATGAATGAAATGAATGTCACATGGATAAGATTATAAGTCACTGAGTACCCAACATTATCGTTTATCAATGACCGGACAATTTATAGTTCAAGTAAGGTATGACGTAGGTTGAGGGTTGTCAACCTTTGTTCGAGGGATGTCAACCTCAGTTTGAGGGTTGTCAACCTTTGTATTAAGAAGAAGTTTGTAACTTCAAGCGTCACATTTGATATGAGTACCATCACAACTAATAAGGATAATGCATCTGTCTTTAACTGCTAAATCCTAAAATTTAACCTATCCAAAGATTTATCTTAAAAAATACCACATGAGTACAGTAAAGTATGCAGCTGTAAATGACTCTTGAGTAACATTATTGACACTTCTACCGTATATTATAACCAAGAAAAAGTTAGAAAAAATTATTCAGAATATGTGTGGCTAGGATAGATATGTTTAAAATGGAATTTATTTTAATCATTTATCATCAATGAACAAATCGCAGCTAATGGCTACAATATTGCAGAAGTGGTGTTGAGCAATAACTTACTCGGTGAACAAACAGATGTTTTCACTTGAACTTTGTTTCCCCTAAACAATACCCCAGTTATACCTGAAATGGACACAGCATATGTACCGGTATGTGTTAAAGGGGTTCATGAACGATGAAATAAAATTCTCAACGACCCTCAGTCTTGAAATGCTATTCCTAAAGATAAAGTAATTATGCCCAATGCCCCTTGATAATCTAACACCGTTTGTACACAGATTGTGGGTAGTGACCCCGCTAGTAATCTGATCAAGGTTCAACACTGTTTATAAGAGTGTGGAGGTTTACCTCTATTATTAGTCGATCGGTCAATACTGTAATGTCATCCCATACTTGTACCAAGTCCATTCATGGTGTATGTTATAATTACATCTCGACTGTAGGACGACCGCACAGTCAACTGGTGTTTGTTGGTGAGGTTGCTATGATGAATTGGGATATTCTTGATATTGTTTTCTAGATTCTATTCAATCCTTTTCATTTTGTGTTAGTATTCATAATATCCGTAACTATTTTGCAATGAAGTATAGCTTGTCCTACTAATAAGCTTTGTTTTAACATTTGACATCGAGGTAAAATTAATGTTATTTTGGATCAAATCTGGCTGTAAGTGTATGTTTATTGTTGTTGATGAAGTTAAACATCAAATGTTTCTGAACACAAAACTGCCATCCATCTTCCGGAGCAGAATACCCAATGAGGTCATAGCAGTGTGATGTCATCAGCATTATGACACTATAGAACAGTCATGCATCATCTACCTTGACAGCTAGTTTGGGATGATAAATGTCAAATAATTATATTCCAGATCCAATCTGGCTGTACGTTTGAGTCGCAATATGAAGTACATTCTGGTGACGGGTGGTGTCATCAGTGGTGTCGGCAAGGGTGTCCTGGCCAGCAGTATCGGAACTATACTCAAGTCTTCTGGTGTCCGAGTGACATCAATCAAGATCGACCCCTATATCAACATAGACGCAGGAACCTTCTCTCCTTACGAACATGGTCAGTATTGGTCTCAAAATGATTGATAACTTTTTATTATCCCCCGCCACGAAGTGGAAGGGGGATATAGGTTTGAGCTCCGTCTGTGCGTCCGTCCGTCCGTCCGTCCGCTATAAAGGGGACAGCTTTTCTCAGAAACTATTTAAGATAGGATAACCAAATGTGGTGTGTGGTTTAAGGGTATCGATACCTTGATGGAGTTCGAAAAAAAGAAGCATGTGATTATTTTTTCCGGAGTTATTCCCCTTGTTCCATTTCTTCGACTCTGTTCCAAGTATCCAAGGATATAACTTTTCTCAGACATTGTTTAACATCAAATCAGTTGTGTGGCTTGAGGATATTGTTACCTTAATGGAAAGAAAATAAGAAGCGCACAATTATTTCTTCTTGAATTATTGCCCTTGTTCTCATTTCTTGTGTCTGGCGGGGTATGTTGATGACTATGTCTTCTTGTTTGGAATAATCTCAGAGAAGAAGAAAAGGATATTTATGGATGATCAATGTGTTTATTTAACAGTTGCCTAAATAAAGCAATTGTTAAATAAAGAAGTTGATCACCCATAAAGAAATTGTTAAATAAAGAAGTTGATCACCCATTAAGAAATTGTTAAATAAAGAAGTTGATGATCTATAAATGTCCTTCTCTTCACATAACACTTCTAGAATGCCTATCAAACAGTTTATACTCTTTGAGAGATTTTGCAAATAAAATAACGGATAATACAGAAGTACAATATGCCGGTAAATGAATATCTGAAGCAAGTGTGGTAATTACAGAAGTAGAATCTAAATGAATATTTGAAGCAAGTGAACCAAGGCTAGTCTTTACAGTTGTCTCCAAGGCTCAATTTTATTTTATTGGTTCATGTTCTCCTGTTCTTATAAATCTTGATGTTTGTTGTCGGTGTACAGGTGAAGTATTTGTTTTGAACGATGGAGGGGAAGTGGATCTAGACCTGGGCAACTATGAGAGGTTCTTGGACGTGACATTACACAGAGACAACAATATCACCACCGGGAAGATCTACCAGCATGTTATCAACAAAGAGAGGAGGGGAGACTACCTCGGCAAAACAGTCCAGGGTGAGTCGGAGAGAATCTCGTAAAATCTTTCACTTGAAGTTTGTTTTAAACCTTGGAGATAAACCACTAGGCCTCAAAGATATTTTTCTAAAGAGCTGACATGCTTCAAAAGTTTTTATCAGAAGCAAAATAAAATTTCAGTCACAAAAGAGATAGTATTTTAATTGTTAACTTAAATATGTTTATGATTACATGCAAACCTTGAGCATGTGAATTCCTAATAATACGAGTAAACTAAACAAGAATGGATCAAATGTTTCAAATTTGTTGATGTTTAGGCAGCTGACTGGGAGTCGAATGTTTCCAAAACTTATAATTGGTCTACATATATTTCTTTAAATTACTTTAGATTTCTCATAGGCAAGTGAATATAAAAGGGACTATCTAAATTACATGTGTTTCTATTAAAAGACAGTTTATCCCAAATCTCTATGATCATATTCCTCCTATTGCTCTAATTATTTCAACTGCTGTAACACATAAGTTAAGAAACCTGGCTGTTTGATATTGTAGTGGTGCCGCACATCACGGACGCTATACAGGAGTGGGTGGAGCGAGTAGCCAAGGTGCCGGTGGACGGCAATAAGACGGCTCCTGATGTCTGTATAGTAGAGGTGAGAGGAGAGTGTCTTGTCTGTCCACTCATATGTGGAGATGGAGTGAGTGAGTTGGGGTTTAACGCCGCTTTCAAGAGTATTTCACGTATATCACGGCTGCTAGTATTAAGGCAGGGAGAAAGCCCGCAACACCATGTGGTTATGCATTGCGGTGAAACCGGCTGGAACCAGCGAACCATGGGTGTTACTACGCTGAATTTCAGTGTAGCATTGCACCCAAACCTTACTGCGTGTAGAACAGTTCTCTACTGCAGGCAAAGTTTCCGTGCCCCTGGCGGGATTCGAACCCCAGATCTCTTGATCCGAAGCTGAACGCTCTAACCACTGCGCTATCCCGCCCCTATGGTGATGGAACAGGAGTACATGCTGTGAGCTATGGATGCAAATCTATATTGAAGTTTGAGGCAGTATATGGGGATGATTAAACTGTTCTGTTTAAACAGGGCTTCCTTTCAAGTCTCTGCAATATATAGCCACATGATGAAGCAGGCTTTCTCCCTGCAATAATACTAGCAGCCGTGATATAAGTGAAATAATCTTGAAAGCTTCACCTCACAAGCTACTAAGGTAACCTTGGTGTAATGTTAAACATGAGAGTTAAGGTTTAACTAAGTAAAAGTTGCTATATGAAAGGAAGCCCAGTACAATACACAGCTTTTATGGAAAAACATATTTTTGTTATTATTTTGTAATGAAAATAGACATAATTTTGCATTCAGGCTGGCAACTTCTCAAGCTTATTTAATAGCCTGACATTACTCATTTCAGCTGGGAGGAACCATAGGAGATATCGAAGGTATGCCTTTTGTGGAAGCATTCCGTCAGTACCAGTTCCGAGTTGGGAGAGAAAATTTCTGCTGCGTACATGTTAGTCTTGTACCTCAGGTACGTGAGAAGAAATAAAAAGATTAATACCAAAATGTGATGCTGATCGGGAATTTATGGTTATAAATTATTGATATTTAAAAAATGCAATTAAAGAGACAGTTTGATACATCAAAATGTCATATTAAATATCATTTAATGCATTTATATGAATATATATTTCCCAGAATACACCTTATCTCTCAGTGAACGTTTCTGTTTCTAGCCTCGTACAACGGGAGAACAGAAGACCAAGCCCACCCAGGCCAGTGTGAGAGAGTTGCGAGGGTTGGGTCTCTCCCCAGATCTGGTATGTACATTTTCTCTCTAAAGTTGTGGTTCAGATTCCTTTCACTATTTAAATTCAGAGTCTCTTTTCAAAATTTTCAAATTTAATTTCTTGCTTTTGAGATAGAAATTATGTTGATGACAATGTAGGATGTACATTTTAATTTGACTTCTAGCCATACAAGTGTGGTTTTTGATGATGCAGGTAGCACATAGAGACATGTAACCCATTTCTTCATAACAGTAACCCATTAATCCCTATCCCTTCTTGGTAATTGAAGTTCATCTTAAGTCATGTTATCCAAGTTTTTAACAATATTGATATGCTTTGAACATTTTAATGTGTTGATGAATAAACGAGAAATAATTAGAAATGTGAACTAATCTAAGACAATGTTGCAGATCGTGTGTCGAAGTTCCAACCCACTGAATGAAGGATCACGGGAGAAAGTGTCTCTCTTCTGTCAAGTACCTCCAGAACAGGTGGGTGGTGATATAAATATGTATGTGTCTATATATGGTGATGTACCATTTCCATGTTACAAATTGAAATGATTGTGGTTTGGGGCACAGTAGTTAGTTTAATCGGCTTTGGTTGAAGATGTCGCAGGTTTAAATCTCCCCATGTCTACAGTTGAAATCTGCATGCAGTAACTTGTAAGATTTCGATGTAATGTTACATAGCTACTCAGTGCAGTTTCACGCATGGATCGCTAGTTGCAGCCAGTACTCGGGTTTCACTACATGGCGTAGCTATGGTGACAGTACAGGCTTTCTCTCTGCAATAACACTAGAAACTGTGATAAAAGTGAAACACTGAATCACTCAATATCCCCTCAAAGTGATTTCAGTTCATTATTCAACAACATTTTATGTTGAGAACTGCGGTTGTGGTTACAAGTGACTGCTATAAATAACAGCACATTTGTCCACAATACCTAAAGTAAAACTCACTCACAGGAAAAGAAAAATGAACAAAACAACAGACACATTCTGTTCTAGCTTTATGAACAGTGTAGTGTCAGCTTTAGTGTAGTGTCGGTAAGCAAATTAGTCTATTAGCAATCAACCCTGCCTCTATCCGCCAGGTTATCTGTATCCACGACGTGTCGTCCATATACCGCGTCCCTCTACTGCTGGAGGACCAGGGAGTTCCCCAGTTCTTCATCCATCGCCTCCACCTCCCGGTCCCTCCAGCTAAACCTCAGCGTATGATGGTTCGATGGAAGGAGCTAGCGGACCGCTATGACAGGCTGCTGAAGGAGGTGTGCATCGTGCTGGTAGGCAAATACACCAAGCTGGAGGACTCGTACGCGTCCGTCGTCAAGGCTCTCAAACATGCAGCGCTTGCCGCTAGTCACAGGCTGGATCTCAAGGTGAGGAGGATTACTGGAAAGAGTTTTGTTGGAACTAAGTGCTATCTCTAGTTTCTTTGTGAGCCATTTACAAGTTGTAGAGATGAAGGAAAACCAAAATGTATGGTCAGTCAACATGTTCATTGCAATGAATGCAACGTTTTGGTGTAGATACTGTCTGTTATCAAGCAGTGGTCTCTAGTTGTGTTGGTACTATTATCAGTTCTAGGCACTGAAAGGTGCTACCCAAAATCTGTATGGACCCAATTGATATAAACTTTTGAGGTGAATTTGTACCATATAGATAAAATCTATCTTTATCGTGGTGTAAATGAGTAAGCAGGATGAAGTGTGACAATATTCTGAGTTTGTCAAGGGAGGTAATTCAACCTGTGCTTGTCTCCACAAGAGTCTTCTAATGTACAAGTTATCCAGTATTGTGGCTGTATTTCAGTACATAGAAGCCGCCCACCTGGAGCCGTCCATGCAACATGAAGACGCACAGTGTTACCACCAGGCCTGGAGGGAGCTTGTCGGGGCAAAGTATGTACCGAGTTTCTCTCAAAATATTCTTAAATATCAATACTACAATATTATTGTTGCCTTGACACTGTGGGATGGAACTTGTCAGCGCCAAATATGTAAATAAATCCTCTTAAAATAATCGTATTTTGAGACGCTGATCAAAGCAGTTTTGTTGTTGACCTGGGTTTCCAACTTGTCGACAGAGGGATGTTCCAGGTTTGGTCATGGGTTAAATAAAGACAGAATTGGCAGTGTCACTCTTTATCTCCAGGAGCAGTAATATTTCAGGAGATAGTCTATCCTTTGCCAATAGGCAATTCTGGATTGTTCCAGAGTTAATGAGTTGTGGTTCTTGTAAATTGACAACACAGAATGGTAAATGATAAATGTGGCAGGTACAACAGTATTATATTTTGAGAGACATACAATGACTTCTTTGTTACACAATATCAGTGAAATCATACTCGCACTAGCTCCCATATACCAAATTATTTATGAAAGATGTCAAGGGAGAATATTTGACTTACCATGTACTCTGTCCGTACAGCGGTATTCTGGTACCAGGAGGGTTTGGTCAACGTGGCACGGAAGGGAAGATTCTAGCTGCTAACTGGGCCAGGAAGAAGAATATACCATATCTAGGTAACATTAACCCTTAACTTGCGGGTCCTGGAATTAGGCTCATAGAGAAAAATGTTAGACCCCTTGGCGAGATGCATACGTTGGACTTTACCGGGTCAGTAATAATTATCCCCCGCCGCGCGTTTAGCGCGAAGCGGGGGATATAGTATTCGGCTGCGTCCGTCCGTACGTACGTACGTACGTCCGTATGAAATGGAATAACTCAAATACTATTCACTGGATTCTTTTCCTATTTTGCATATGGGTTCATCATGGGAAGAGTAATGTTCCTACAGAGGTTTGTGACCTTGACCTTAATTTCAAGGTCACAACGAAACTTTGTCATGTTATCCTTGTCAGCACGATATCTCAAGAACCATTTGCTGGATTCTCTTCATATCTTGCACATAGCTTCTCCAAGGAAAGACGACGAGCTGGTAAGATTTTGGTGACCTTGACATTATTCTCAAGGTCATAGTGGAACTTTGAATTTTTCGACATGATAATGTACATGTAAAGCTTGTCAGCACGATATCTCAAGAACCATTCACCGGAATTTCATCATATCTTACACAAAGCACCTCCTAGGGAAGACGACGAGCTGATTAGATTTTGGTGACCTTAACATTATTCTCAAGGTCATAGTGGAACTTTGAATTTTTCGAAATAATGTACATGTAAAGCTTGTCAGCGGGATATCTCAAGAACTATTCACCAGAATTTCATCATATCTTACACAAAGCACCTCCTAGGGAAGACGACGAGCTGATTAGATTTTGGTGACCTTGACATTATTCTGAAGGTCACAGTTGAACTTTGAATTTTTGACATGTTTGACAGACGATTTTGGTGTTCTTTACATTATTTTTCAATTTTGAAGTATTAATTCGAGGCGGGGGATTATGTCACCTTAGCGACAACTACTTGTTATATTTGCCCCCGTAGGCGAAATGCGAGACGAAGTGTGTCCGTGGATCGCCACATGAAAACTTGTTTACATACATCTCTCAGTTAGCCACGATAACGAGTCTTTGTCAATGTCCAGTCGAAATATCAAGTAAAATTCACACCAAATTGCGTGTGCATTGTTGACCCGTAACGCATCGATAATTAGCTTTACAAAAGGCCAATTTTGTCGTGCTTCGCTCCGAAGCCTTATTTCGCTTGGGGCTATTTTCACCCACGTGTTTGCATTGCCTCGGGTTTGTCTCGCCCGTACCTGCTATCTGCCTCGCATCTAGCGAGACGGGGAAAAAAATCGGCAAATCGCCTTACTCCCGCACTTCATATCATGTGAGCGAATTGTTTGTTTTCAAAAAAAAATACGGCAAAATAAAGGAGAAACAATTGACTACATTCCAAAATAAAATTAGCAAATGTCAAAAAAATAATAAAGACACAGCAAGCGCCGTGAAAAAGGTCATGTTTACAATAAACCGAAAAGAATAATCTTTTATTCTATATAAAATGCGCATATTTATTCACAGATACAATTTTACCTTTTACCATATTTTCATCAGTTATGGTTCGAGGTTAGCGTTTATTTGAAAAGTCAAACAACATAACCATATTTGGGTTGACATGTGCTCATTTGTCAACTGGTTCGAGATTATGATTTCTTGGAAAAGTGCAATGAACGACCGTTTGCAATGCCGCATACATGTTGTATGTATTGACGATTTTATAGGTGGAAATAAAGACAAACTTTACATAGCTATAGAATTATAACCAAAGGTCGCATTCTAATAATTTTTTATATCATTGTGAAGCTAGACATCTTGTCTTCAATTACGTATATAAATGGATTTTTTTTCGTTTGGTATTTATGATGTTACGAGGCCCAAATTAAAGACAATCTTTCGAAAGTAATAGAATAAAAACGAATAATCATAGAAAATTCATTCAAAGTTTCGGGTGTGAATTAGCCATTTGTGTACGGGTGTCGCTACTTGAATTTGTATTGAACGCCCGTATATAGTCCTTATTCGCCATGTAGATGTGGTATATTTCGTAAAAACGGTACCGGAATCGCCGCCTGGAAATTCCGCCAGCAGAGCTCGTTAGTGTCTAAGCTCAAACTACTGCTGCAAGCTGCGAGCCTGTAAATTCCGCCACAGGGGCTAAAAATTGTAAAATATATATACGCAACGTAAGGGTTAGGGATATTGGAATTATATATTTCTTATTTTTTTAATTGCATGAACGATAATTTCTTCTTCAAAAGAATGAAATAGTTAAAGCTCGGAAATAGTTTGGTATAAATGTTGTAAATACCTATGAATCTTCCATGTAGGTGTGTGTCTGGGACTGCAGTGTGCTGTGATAGAGTTTGCCAGGAATGTAATGGGATGGACGGAGGCCCACTCGTCAGAGTTTGAACCCAAGACTCCCAAACCTGTGGTAAGTAGTTATTTTAACTCATGTAGAAAGTTTCTGTTTTTAGACTCAATCAGTTTAGTCTCGGGTTTAGGAGTCAACTTCCTTCAGAAATTTTAATTCATACTAATTTGCAACGTTGGCTTATTTAACCATTGCTGCATTTAGTTAACTTTTCTGTGCTAGCATAGCAACATGCTACACCTGAACTTTGTAGTGTGAACACAGAAAAGTTAACAAAATGCAGCAAGGTTTAAATTAGCCAGTTGTGGATTCTAGCATGATGTATGACTTGCAGGGAAAGTTACACAAGGTCCTGTGAGAACAGTGTTCTTGAACTGTGTGATGGAATAAGTGTATTTGGTTGTTGTATGCGCACCTTGTGATGGAGAGGACAAGATGTTGTTCTGATTGGTTACAGTGAGATCTGATGTTCTTGTGGACGTGTCAAAATACTATCCAGTCACCGATACTGCAAAGTTTCAGGAATCAGTGAGTTGTTTTGTGTGTACATGCAACTGCTGTATCAATGTCTGTCTCTAAGAAAGAGTTGTCTCCCCTTCAGGTGATCGAGATGCCAGAACACAACCCTGGACAGATGGGCGGAACAATGAGACTCGGACAGAGGAAAACTCTTTTCACCTCCAAACATTCACTTCTCAGTGAGTATAGCAGCAATATGCAATGTCAATAAACATAGATCCCTTCATTTCCTAGCAGAGCTTCAGTGTTTCAAGCAAAATTAACTTATCCCAGAGAAGTATGAATTATAAATAGTTCCAGTGGGGTTATTTTTAGAAATTTGTAATATAAGTATATATGTGACCATAATAATGTCTTCGAGGACTTGTGGCAATGCAGAATCACCAATGTTTAGTTCCAAGGACACAGTTTATTCCTTCAACAGAGACTACAGAGCAATCATGCATGTACTTCCATAAGTATACATATGTTTTTATTACGGTACATAAACGTAATCCTAATAAAATCTTTGGTTATAGTTTCATGGTTTGAAAGCATTTTTGTCTTATCTTTTTCAGAGAAGTTGTATCACAACAAAGACAGTGTGGATGAGCGACATCGCCATAGATACGAAGTGAGCATTTACATGATGCATACGAATTACACCGCGATAAAATAGATGTACACTGTGGTTGTGAAGTCATAACTTTGAAATCGTATGGTATAATAAACTTTAAAGTATTTTCTATTTCATAATGATTTATTAGTTGATTATGTCCCTTATGAAGTGTCTTTATTGTATTCAACCCTATATTCATGAAAATTACAAAACTAAATGGCCCCAGTCTCATTTATTGTATTCAAATGATCTGGGGTGTGCTCTATTCATCTGAAAATTTCAGAAGTACTTCATACAAAACATGTGCAATCAGAGTTTGCTTGAAGACTGATTCCCGGCCATCAGGGGAACCATCCATGTTGGCAGCCGACAAAAAAACTATTACAAAAAACATAACATTTTGACATCTCTTAAAAAAAACAAAAACAAAACTGTTCAAGTTCATTGTTTTTAATGATGGTAATATATATTTTAGTGATTAATTTCACAAAAGGGAATATTCAGGAAAGGACCCTTGAACTTGCTCTCAAATATGACTCCTTTCGAGGAGAGCAGAGAATGGTTCAGAGTGTACTTTGAAAATGCTAAAGAAGCACACCCGTGTATGACGAGAATCAAGTTGACATCTCCTGCTTCAGGTGAACCCGACCGTGGTGGAGGAGCTGGAGAGTAAAGGTATGAAGTTTGTCGGACGCAGTGAAGATGGAGAGAGGATGGAAATCATGGAACTCGAGGGTGAGAAACACGTTTAATTCAACTCTCATGATTTCTCGTTGATTTCTTTGTTTCTCATCATAAAAATGCTATTCTAAGTTCAAGTGTATTACAATGGTAAACCAAAAGCAATAAGTTGATAAATTATTAAGTAACTGGTTTAACATTTTGCCGGTCATCATGACCAGCAGTGTTTTTAAATACCGGATATTGGCTTATATTACAGGCCAAAAGCCGGCAGATATCAGATAATGAAATCACTGGTATAAATCTGGTCTAATGAGTAATGTTTGAAATTTGGTATGCTCATTTGTCATGCACTGTCCACAGGTCACCCGTACTATGTTGGAGTTCAGTACCATCCTGAGTACATCTCCCGACCCATGAAGCCGTCGCCGCCGTATCTCGGCTTGCTACTTGCCAGCTGCGGGAGGCTGCAGACGTTCGCCAGTAAAGGCTTCCGTCTCTCTCCCAAAATGTCCTACTGTGAGGAAGATGATGAACTTTCAGAAGATGAAGAACTGGCAGACATTACGTTCAAGATGGCGCTAAACAGTTCAAATGCAGAATCATCATGAAATGAATATATTTAGCTTTATAGATATCTTAAGGCACTTGCGCAAAGATCCCAGAGATGAAAGCTTAGATTATATCGCTTAAATTTGTGGGATTCTGCGCAAATGAGCCCTGTTACAAATCAAATGTATGTACCCGACAAGTGATTTCAGGTTACAGAGCTTGTACAGACCATATCACATACATGCATGTGCGTGTTATAAAGAGTCAACAAGGAAATGTTATTTTTCTTTAAAGTATAATAATTATGGTTTTGAATATGTTGAAAGTAAAAGGATAAAATACACTTTTACATTTTGTGTTTACATTTATGTTACCAGGTCCCCCATAAGACACTCAATATATGTTGACATCTTGACACAACATTGCTCCTATTTACAGTTCATAACTTTCACAATGGAGTACTTTGTATCAAAGCTTGATAACTCTGGTTGTATTTGTAAAAGATCAAATTTTGATCGATCACTTTGAAAATTGATAACAGATTACAGGTCAACAATTTTTGCTGTGTCCTCTTTGTGCCCTAGTTAACTGTATAGTGCGGAACCTCTGTACTATTCTACTTATTAGTATGCGTTGCTTTTTGGATGGAGATCAGCAAATTGTTAACATAAACTTGTACAAATGTCGTAGGCCTATATGACCCATCAAATTGCTTCAGGCGCTTGTAAACTTGAGGTATATAGATTGATCCGTGACCTGCAGGTCTTGTCATATGCTTGAATTATCTTTTCTTTAACCAGTGTCTGGGGAATCAGGGTAGTGTAGCAGGGGAAGTGGATACAAATGGATGGAGCAGGTTGTTCAGACCTTTTTTCCTTTATTAAGGAGTAGTGTTTCCCACAAATTGGCCACTCAGATTGGGTTGGCATTCATTGCTTCAACGGTTATAATGTTAAAGGAATACACAATTGTTAGATCTGATGTTCAAGTAAAACAGTCCTTGTTACAAATATTTTCTTATGAGGCATTTTGTGTATTTCGAGCCCAGCGTTTAAGATATGTGTTGTTATTTCTATGTGCCATATCATATTTGTTGAAATATTGAAATGAGAAATGTATTGACATGTGAAAAGTATATTTACTAAACAATGTGTTCAGATCAGTTGTGTATGGTTCATCTTGCATAGTTTTGTCATTGTCATGTGCATCAACTGTAAATAAAAACTGTATGTAAACTTGGATTGCTGAAGATTGATGTGAATGTGAAAAAGAATGAAAATTATTAAATCATTGCATTTGTAAACAATATAGATTTGTTGTTTATTTTAGTACCTTATTTATGTCCTATATGTTGTTTTAAACTTGATCCATTTCTTGATTCATATGTATGCCCATGGAATTATCGCTTCACTCAAAAAAAAATTGTTCAAACTTGGCACCAAGGTATATTGGAACACCATTTGATTTTAAGTGGCCTTTATGCATTCTCTTCCCACACAGGTTACTCCCTTCAGATTTCCGATCCTAACCTCTTGTTATTTTTCGCTTGAAATCGAGAGCAGAAGCATACTTCCCTAGCAGTGGAAAGCGGAATCACATACTCTATCCCTGCTTCTAAACCAATGAAAACTTATCTTTCAGTGTTCATGTCGACCGAGAGTGACTTCAAAGATAAAGGCATTTTACTATGAAGGGTCTTGCTCATTAGCATATGTCCATCGAATATGTCTGATGTAAATAACACAAATGAACTATTTTTGGTATTTGTCTCTGATTTGGTCATCTTTATTTATAAGCATGTTTATGATTAATAGTTTTCAGAAAATCAAATAGCATATTTCCAGGAAAACACATTAGACGAGAAAACGTTGGTCTGTGTTTATTTTATCATTATGACGTGTCATTGGCAAATGTCACTTTTACAATGGCGTCACTGATTGCACAACTAGATTTAATTGCAACCAAGCAGGACACTCCCATTCTGCCCCCGATTTCAAGCGTAAAACTGAGGTAAGGATCGGAACTCTGAAGGGAGTAACCACTGTGGGAAGAGAATGGCCTTTATGATGTTAAAATCACAATGAAGATTTAAAGCAAGGGTTCTATTGGGTATTGTTTTGTTGAAATAATCCTGTTTATGCATACAGTGTATATATCTTGTGTATACAGGATTATAACACAATTCAGTGGGGTCATATATTATACTGAAATACCCACAGGATGAGCTGAGCTGTGAGTCGGATTGCAAGTTACATTCTTCACTTCAAGACCACGGCCCTCTTTCACAAAGCTCTAAGGTGATCAAAATCACTAGGATAGCTTTAGTGCAATGTTACAGAATGGGAGTTGAGGTTGCTTTGTGAAAGCAGTCCGAAGACCTTGAGTACAATTTTCTTGATGAACTATCGTAAAGGTTGTATCATGAGTAGAGGATCGATGGACTGTTCCACTAACTGATCTTAGCCCTTTTGTTAATATTGATTAGTTGAATGGTACCCTGAAGATTAAGCCCTTGGTGATATTTAATTTTACCGTAACAATTTAAATCTTAGTTTTTGATTGGTTTATTTTATCGTTGAGGTTCGAACATGATTTTTGTGAAAGGTGATTTACTGCGTTTGATTTTGATTTGATGTTAACATTCGGTTTTGAAAAGTGGTATCGAATCTACGTTAGACTCACAAAAAATTAAAAACACAGTAGGTTTGAAGTGTGTCACAAACATGTTCAACTACAGTGGAAAAAATAGTTCACCATAAAATATTGAATCATGTCCATAAACAAACCATCCAGTATTCATAATCAGCTTTAATACCCAAATAGACCCGAGGGTGTTTGTACTTAATACTTTTAAGAGTATGTTTTTGTCTCAATAAATGTTTATATTCCAACTTACATAATTTCCATCTTAACAGTTCTAGTTTGAAGTGTCTATGGTAGTTTTCCTTTCATATTTGATCTGTATTGTATAAAGTTCAATTTAGTCTGTAGAAATTGTTGTACATTCCATATACCGGTACTTCTTTCCCTTTCAAATGCTGATGTGTCTTAGTGTCTTCTGTCTCAATAAAGAAATAACCTCCAGCTGTCTGCTGTTGTACTTCAGTGTCTGTGCTCTCCCTACATCGAAATAGTGTTCTAGATAGTGAATATTTCAAGAATGGCAATCATATACCTACTAATAATATGGATCCATTTTGAATCCGCATATACAAGATGCCTATTTTCACATTTCTGAGGAAAACTAAGATGGTTACAACTCAATAAACATGCTACTTTAAAAACATCAAACATTGCTCCGAATGGCCGGTACATAAACAAAGTGAAAGGATTGACTGCGCACACTGTTTTGGGTGTGAGGAAAATGTTCTATTGCTGTGTGGCTTGCAGCTGCTTTTTTTTTTTTTAACATGTTCCCCAGGCCCAGAACAGTGTTTGGAGCTACTGTTTTGACCTCGCCCATGTACAAGACAGTCGGAACAAGAACCAAACAGTGAAAGGAGCAGTCCTAGAGTTAAAACTATCAGACCCCCAAGAAGGCAAATCAATATCAACCTCATTGGCTGGTTACAGAATGAAGCCTAGTACATAATAGTTAAGACAATTAAGCTCTCGGAAATAATAAGCAAAATCTTTGCATCAACCCTTGACTACCGCTTCAGCTCACATACATTTTAGGTTTGGTATGACAAGCGTGAGGAAAAAACTCTGTAATAACCTCGACCTCTCTCGTGATTGTTCGGTGATAGACAACAAATCCATGTTACAAGACCAAGTTCTAAATGAACTGATCAAGCAAAGAATCTTCACAACCTACAAAACAAAATAAATCCGACAGGTATAAGCATTTTAATACATAGCAGATTATGTACAACATCAATCAAAGTCAATTGTCAGTGTTCCAGAAGAAGGATGTCCAGCAACTTGTTACTTCTGGTGAAGGTTGATACACTGTAGAGGGGCACGAACCTTCTTCACCACCGCCTCCCCTTCGTGCTTCACTCGGGTGTGGGCTCGATGTTCCGGGACAGAAGAGCAGCTCTCCTCTGTATGTGCAACCTGAAATAAGTTCAATCATTCAGAGTCTATGATGACATTGATGAGATCTAGTGATTAGAAAATATTGTCATTTTAATCCTTTGTTTTACCTTTTGTTGCCTTTCAAAGTATTTCCACAAGGCATAGGCAAAATACTTCAATCAAGAGAGTCAATAATGTTTTTAAAATTGTCCATTTGATGTTTAATATAAGAACGATAGTATCATGCATTTCCTGCATCTGACCTGATTTTGTTACATTTATATCTCATTCAAGTTAACAGTTACAGATTGGAAGTATGTATAAACGTTTTACTTAATAACGTAATTAGTGCTCAAATTTCAGTAGAGACGTGAGCCAGCTCAAATTGGCAAAACTAACTTCACTTGAAGATTAATCATCCAGGCCATGTAACCAGAAATTCAGAAATATAACAATCATTCCTAACCATTATTCACATACAGTATTATGTCAGAAAATATTTTGGGTGAACAAATTATGAAGTGCTAATTGCATGAGATGTGAAAATCATATCTACCGGCACACAAATATGCAAATTCATAAGTAAATAAATGAATTTAGTCAAAGATTTGTAAATATCAGGAGGTTCTAACATATAGTGTGGTGATTGCAATTTAAAAGAAATGGGACGCAAGGACAGGCTGACGAGACAGGAAGGGATATCCAGAAAATTCCTCATCTACATGTAAAATCCATAGTCAAATCACCTTGTGCCTTCAGTTGAGAAATAAATATGTGTTTCCACGTATCTCACAAGCACATGCAATAATCAGCTTTACAAAAGAAGCCAGCCCTAAAGCTTTTTTGTCAATTGGTCAGTCTGATTAAAATCGACCTTGTTCCGAGGAATTAAATTTGCAAAATAGTATATCTACCGGGATACGAACATGTTCTGTAGATTCCTCGCCACAAGGTCTGAGAACATCCCGTATAGGCGTGTGTTCCGAACCAGTTTAGCGCAGCCAAAGCCCAGTCAAATAGCTGACCAATCACAACATAGTTTTTAAACGGTCGCTGTTTAGAAAGCATTCGGAACAGACCAAAGGATAGCATTTTGGAGTTATCTGCCCTTCTCGCACTGAAAGCATTTGTTGGGCGTCTTTTGATTGGCTACTTGAACGCGCGAGTCTACGGGCTGTAATCAGACGGTTAAGCGTGGAACCTACAACCGATATGAGTTCGTATCCCGGTAGATGCACTATTTTGCAATTTTTATTCCACGGAAAACTGTCGATTTTAATCAGACTGGTCAATTGGTAAAATTAAAGAAAAAGCTCAAAAAGTTGCTGGCTGTCGGAAGGGCCCTGTTTTATAAGCTGGTCTTACTGGAAATGAGGAAAGGTACCAAAATGAAAAACACATATATACTACATGCCATACCTCTGATTTCTTGGTGGTAGGGAAAGAGCTGAGATCGATCTTCTTGCCCTTCTGTAGTTGAAGTATTAGCTCCTATAACAATTCAAACAAATATTAGAATGGCATATTTGTTAATGAAAATCTCACCTTTGCATTACAATTAATAAAATTAACAATCATTATAAAATAGAGCCATGGGCTCTGTAGCTCATCAGGACTTCATTGATTTATTATCTAAGGTTGAATATCTGAGTTATCTCAAGTAATACATTTACCAAATCTACAATTTCGAATCTCCTTTTGCCAAAGAGTCTGCACACAACATTTCAGCTTGCTTGAGCTTTTCATGCTTGAGAAAAAGATGAAAAAAGGTTTTCAGGTCATGACCCCTGTGACCCATATTTGGGGTCACACGGTCAGCAAAATCTACAATTTAGAATCCCCATTTGGCCAAGGAGTCTGCACACAACATTTCATTCTCTAGAGCTTTTCATATTTGAGAACATCATGCCATGCCATAAGCCTAACGGGCCTTTCAGGCCTGATGAGCTTAAAATTGCCACCAAAAGATGCTCTAACTTTGATATATGTTAACTATTTTCTCCTGTGATCCCCCTCAACTGTTTAACTATTACAAGATTTGGAGAGATGACAATATGCATGGGGATCAAATATTGACTAAAGATAGGTGTTTACAACATTTAATTCACTCACTATTCACTTTATTGCTACGGGTCATTTAATATTTCACAGTATTTGTTGTGGAAGTTGTATGTAAATAGGAAAGAATGTCACTGTCGCTCAGTCTGTATCCAACACTGCTCTTATGGCTATGATTTGTCTTAGCCAACAAGTATGGAAGTACCTGTGAGATGCTCTGAACACTACGAGGAGACGCCTTGGATATCTCCTGCAGCACGTTCACCATCATTGCTTCACTCATGTTGCTTGGGGCTGTAGTATGTCCAGAAAGGATATATTATGATAGGAACTACATAAGAATACCGAACAGGACACATTCATGAAGGATATGTACAAACATCAAGATAGCAGTCAGATGGTTGTTACACACAAAGCTAAGGTATGCACATTGTTTTGCCTGAGACTATAATTTTTAAGGGGTTGCATAATAATATCAATGACCATTCCATGGGCAATTCTCATTTCTACTGGGCTACAGTGCTCAGTTCTTTTCGTTGCTATGTCTGGTCCAACAGAATATAAGTGTAACCTAAAATGTAAGAATCATAAAAACTTATTACACGAGGGACATTTTTCAGTAAAATGAGGTGTGTTAAATAACAGTTTACTTTAAAAATATATTTTAAAACAAAAGTAACATCATAGGTGTAATTTACAAAATATGTTGTATTTCGATACAATAATAAACAAAAAAATTAAATTTACAAAATCGGACGCTCTATACGAAGGATATGCGGACCCACCTGGACTATCCACTTTCTTGTCCATCAGATATGGATGAGCCAGCAACTGTTCTGTTGTCGGTCTCGACTTGGGGTCGCGCGTCAAGCATTTCTGATCAAATGAAAGAAAACAGTTTCAACTCTAATAATGAGCAGTTGTGTTGGGTAGAATGGAGACACTTCCATATTCTCTGCAAAATGTTTAAAAAGACCTATTGAATTTGGTACCAAATTTGCATAAAAGTTACAAAGTAATTCTTTGAGATATCCCAATACATCTTGCAGTTATCTGAAGGTCATTCAAATCGACTAGCATAGGAAGATATCTGAACATACCTTAGTACAAATATTCAATTAAAATCATAGCTAAAATGGGTGGAATAATGATAAAACCGCCCTCTTGTCATCAGAAATGAGTAGGCTGCTGCAAATGATAAAACCCCTCTCAACGCTGACGACAAGCCACTATCACTTTATTTTTAGATGACATCACCTTAGAATGTGCTATTTAAATTTGAACAAATATGGCCACTGAGCACACCGACTCAAACATTTTAAAAGTATTCTTTAAAATGAGGACAATTACGTTGACATTATCATAATAATTTTGCCTATTAATATCATAAACATGATGTGACAATACAACCGAAAAGTGACTATTAAGTTTTAAACAAAAATAATAATAAAATAAAACAAGTGTTTGCCACTAACATGGCCATGTCCCCCGCCGTTAACATTGAGTTTAGTAAGACACATCATTTGGTCAAGTGTCTTAGTCACCTTGAAAATAAGGTCAAGGTCACCAAAATCGACTGGTGTCTGCGTCATCCCCCAATGTAGACTGACACAAACTTTGACAACTTTGGGTGCTTGGGTTCATGGGATATTGCGTTAACAAGAGTTTGAAAAGTGGTCGAAGCAATGTGGTGACCTTGAAAATAAGGTAAAGGTCATCTAAATCAACTGGTGTCTGCCTAAACCGCCAATATAGGCTGTCAGCAAATATTAAGACATTATGTCTAACCGGTCATGAGATATCACGTTAACAAGAGACAATAAAGTGGTCGAAGTGTCATGGTGACCTTGAAAATATGGTCAAGGTCACCAAAATCCACTGGTGTCTGCGTCATCCCCCAATGTAGCCTGGCACCAAATTTGAAGACTTTGGGTCCATCCAGTCATGATATATCGCGTTAACAAGAGTTCGAAAAGTGGTAAAAGTGTCGCGGTGACCTTAGAAAATAAGGTCAAGGTCACCAAAATCAACTGGTGTCTGCATCTTCCCCCAATGTAGGCCAACACCAAATTTGAAACCTCTTGATGCAACGCTTCATGAGATATCGCGTTAACAAGAAATGTGACGTACGTACGTACGGACGGACGCCGCTGAATACATAGTCCCCCATTCCGCGTTGCGGCGGGGGACAATAAATATTGGTCTCAATAACCTCCTTCAAGGTTCAATTTACATAGCCGTAGAATGCTAACATCTTCAACTTAATAAATATGTATTGATGCATTGATTTTCATTATCATATTGATTGGTTATGTAAGTGATCAGCTGACATTCCATTCATGTATGCAACTACAAATGATGTCATTCTTCACTAGTGACGTCATATTGGTTCTCAGCGGTACAGTTACTATTATATTGTCATATTTCTCATAACCAAAAGTCAACATCATAATTCATACCTTGAGAACATCTATCAAGTTCTTGTTGCCGATGTCGGGAAAGTCAATGTTGTGGGTAGGACTGGTAATGGCGTGCAGTTTTCCCAACTGGTTGCGGATGTGTTGGAAAGGTGTCTTCCCATATGCCATGTTGTACAGTATACAGCCCAGAGACCAGATGTCACTCCGTATACTTATCTGGGAACAGAGAAAATCATTTCTTAGGAGCAAAATAAAACTTCAAGGAGGATAAAGAGAAAATGAGATTCAAAAGTTTGACCCTGAATTGTTTCAGCAGTTTAAAATCAAGTGTCAAATTCTACCAAATTTCAAATAGAAACTAAGACAACCTATAGGGAAAAATAGGGAGAAAAGTCTTTCAATCTAATTGCAACCCTGCAATGCAAGGCATAACTCTTGCCAGTCTCCATCACTGGCTGATTTAAGCTTTGCACTAATATATTCTCTTCCTTTTCCGTGCAAGATAGTGGAGCGCTGGAATTGAAATCGGTGGGCTCCGATTTCCTAGCACGGAAACAATAAGGAAATACTGCAAGGCCTAAATCAGCCGGTAATGGAGACTCGCAAGAGTTATGCCTTGCATTCAGGAGATGATCTAATTGCTACATAGAAGCATTAGATGATTGAAATGATACATACAGTGAGCTTCACTTTTTGATACACAATTAACTTTCAATTAACTTCTCACAAGAAGAGAAGGTCACCTTGTAGGTAGGTTTGACTCTGTCCCCAGTGTCGGCGCCCCCCTCGAAGCACTCCATGATAGCCTCAGGACTCATGTAGTTGAGGGTGCCCATTGGAGTGTTCAGGAAGATGCTCGTCTTGTCCTGCTGAACAGCATTGGCGATTCCGAAGTCAATTAGTCTCAGATTGCCAGCAGTCAGCATGAAGTTAGCCGGCTTCAGGTCCGAGTGAATTACACCTGCAATGAGTTACGTAGGGTAATCAGTTTTAAGGTTTCAACAATTTTACTAGAGCACTATGGTGAAGCACAATCTACAACCAAATCAAATAGATTAAAACAATGATGAACCGATATGCAAAATATGACAAGAATCCAGTGAATAGTATTTGAGTAATTCCATTTCGTACGGACAGACGCAGCTGAATACTATATCCACCGCTTCACGCTTAACGCGCAGCGGGGGATAATTAGAGCCATAGTCATTTCACTAATAATGTCTGCCATGCCCATATTTGAGGGGGGACAAACTGAACAAACTTTGATCACTTAGGGTACCTCCCCACAAAATTTTAGCTTTGGAGGTGTAGCGGTTCTGGAGGAGAAGTCATAAGCCCATTTGGCCTTTTAGGCCTATGTGCTATAAAGAAAAGCTGGCTGCCATGGAAAGACCTTTAATTTTTTTTAAATACTGAAACATTACTTCATTACCAGCTAACAAATGCAAAGTTTCAGAAAAATCATGTGAACAATTTTTATGCTTTTCTTACAGATAGAAGAAAGTAAAAGACACTGCAAAGATGGATAGAATTACTGTTTTCTATCATGATGAAAAAGTATTAATACCTTCTTTGTGAAGAGCATGAACGGCTGTGAGCATTTCATCCCAGTAGAAGCGGATCATCTGCGGCTTGATGCCCTCCCCGCTGGCCGTGCGGCTCTTGAACAGTGTGGCCAGGTCTGTCTCTCCAAACTCCATCACCACAAACAACTTGTTCAGCTGCTCATTGTGCTCACTGCAAACACATACAATAATATTTCAAAGTAAAGATATCAATATTTGTTAATATCAATAGTGACTAGAGTGAGATTCTATATATAACGGGTCTGTCTGACAAACAGGTATTGACCTCATCACCAGTCTACAATAGTATTTATGATGAATGTTCTACTTACAAGTCATACATCTTGATGACACTCTTGCAGTACTGTAGCTTCCTGAGGAGATGAATCTCATTCTTGAATCCGTTGACGACGACGCTGTTAGCATCCTCGAGGTCGACACACTTAAGAGCCCTCGTGTTCTTCTGTGTGTCAAACACCTGGTACACCTGCAGACAACAGCAATATATTCCCTTAGCTACTCAAGATTTAGTACACAAAGACAACATGATCATATCCATATTTTTACATTTAAGCTGTTGAATCAATTAGTTGCAAACTACTTTGAGTGGCCATTTTACAGGAATTAACAAAGAAAACAAAGGGAGATAATCCAGGGTTAGCCAATGGCTGAAGACAGGATATCTGGGAAAATTACAGGTAAAGGGTTTGTTATCCCCAAGTTGTCTCAAAGTCAAAGTGAACAGTGAAACAGAAATGAGCCAGACTTTTTCCAGAACAATTGTAATGGAAAATATATCCAGGTCATATAACGGAATATTTACGAAATACAAAAAGGTTGGATGATTTTGGGTTTCAAAGCGTTTTTCAGTCATATTGCAAGAAGAAATTGGACAACACCCTTGTGGCTATGCATTATGATGAAACCTGCAAGTCTGCTGGAATTAGCAGGAAATACCCAAACGTCTAGACTAATCAGACTTGGTTCCTGTTATTATGATTTTGTATCAAGTAATGTGAAGTCATAATAAGAAACCTTGGCTGATCCTCCTCTACCGCACAGCTTCCAGATGAAATACTGATTGCCGTTGACGGTCACAGTCTCCATGGGGCCCTGTAGAAACATAAAACAGTCAACAAAGTTGTCAAAATACCTTTTCTTTAGTTACTTTTATTCTTATGGAAATGGGAAATATTCTGCTTTAATGAATCACTCAGCTTTATTCAGTAAGCCTCAAAGAAATACAAGATTATACCATGTAAACAAGAAAAAAGTGAGCATGGCTCACATACCCCCGCCATCCGCCATCCGTCCATTGAGAATTATAGACGTGAAGGGTACTATGTATAAAAAACAATTTAATTTTTAGAAATAATTTTAGGAACCGACTGTTATTACAAAATTTCATTCACCCAGATGTAATATTTTTCAGGTAACTTAATTTTTCCCATTAGAGCATCACACCGGTAATTTGTACCAAGTTCAATTACAGATTCAAGGGCTTCATAACTCCGTAAAAAATAATATTTCGGAACTGGACTGTGAACTCTATGAAGAGTATCATCTGGACTACCTACATGTTAAATTTCATTCACCTAGATGTAATAGTTGCCGGGAAACCTGTCCCAATTGGAGCATCACAGCTCTTTTGGTACCGAGTTCAATTTCGGATTCAAGGGCCATAACTCCGTACAAAATAATATTTCAGAAAAGGATTTTAAACTCGATGAAGAGTATCATCTGGACTACCTCCATATTAAATTTCATTCACCTAGATGTAATAGTTTCCGAGAAAACTTGTCCCCATTGGAGCATCACAGTTCTTTTGGTACTAAGTTCAATTTCGGATTCAAGGGCCATAACTCCGTACAAAATAATATTTCGGTACTGGTTTTCAAACTCGATGAAGAGTATCATCTGGACTACCTCCATATTAAATTTTATTCACCTAGATGTAATAGTTTCCGAGAAAACTTGTCCCCATTTGAGCATCACAGTTCTTTCGGTACTAAGTTCAATTTCGGATTCAAGGGCCATAACTCCGTAAAAAATAATATTTCGGAACTTGTTTTCGAACTCGATATAGAGTATGGTCATGAGTACTCACAACCAAAATTTCATTCACCTAGGTTAAACAGTATCTGAGAAAACGTGTCCCCATTGAACAACAATAAAACTAAGTCCAAAATGTGACGTTTCCATGGAAACGACAAAACATTTAAATCTCAGAAAATTGAAAATTGTCTTTGGGCGATCGAAAGAACATGGTTAACAACTGTACAAAGTTTGGTTGATGTACCTTTGACGGTTTTTGAGAAAATTGACCGGACGGAAGGACGGACAGACGGACGGACGGAATGACCGCTATATACCCCCGCTTACTTCGTAGCGGGGGTATAACTAGTTTTGGGTATATGACATAGGATTTCAGGGGTATCGTAGTGTACTTACCATGCTAGGGGTCATTGGAAAGGGTTGAGATTGGAAATTCTTCATTGAAGGTGTGGACATGATAGGAGCTGGTGATGCACTGCAAAATATACAAGTATCAAACACATTGTATCAGAACAATAGCATTAATTACCACTAATTGCTTCAAGGAGGTAAACCTTTCAAAAATATATTTAGAGATGGAAACGGACATGAACATTCCTAACATTGCTTAACAGAGCATTTCATATATACTACAGCGGTTACTTTTACTGTAAGAAGCATTTGGCTACACATTTCAGTGAAAAGACTAGTGGGCGATGCACAGCAGTGCACTGTATAGCAGCTCAAGTTTATTGGCCCTGTTACCTGGGTGGTGCTAGTTGGGAAGCTGCCTCTATGTTCGGTGCTGGAAGGACCGAGGGCTGACTGGGAAGAACTTCTTCTGATTGAGCTGGAGCACTTGTCTTCACTATTTCTACGTCTCTATGAGAATCTACAGACATTTTTTCCTTATCACAGGTACTGTCACGTTTTTCTGCCTCCATCACTGGTGTCAGATTCTTCTTGCATTCTACAGGCACTTCAAGCTTCTCCTTCTCAGCTAAACTCATTTCCATGAAACTTGGCATCTCGGTCTGACTGCCTTGTCTAAGTCGGATGTTATGATGAGTCGAGGAGGCCAGGGGCGTAATGTATTTCATTGGTTCCTTGAAATCACATGATGAAGATGCAGACTTTCCACTTGCTGTCTCCATAGGAACAGTGACGTCCGACATTGACAGGTATCCCGACGTGTGTGCATGTGAGCCAAAAGTTTCTGAAATGTCAATGAAAAACTATCATTCTTTAGTTTCAAGACATAATTTATTAAAACATTGCTGAAAATTTAACAAAGTGGAAACAATCTACAGGTTGAGTTTAAACTAGTCAGTATACACCATCATGGACCATGTCTTATCAAGCAACAACAACTAGGGATTAGCAGAACTCATTACTCAGTAAGTAGATTTTCTTATGAGATTTCACTTCAATTTATCTGTCAACCTCATCTGCTAAGTCATAAAGGGATTCACAAACCACTTGTGTCAAGGGATTAGTGTAGATTTTCAGAACAAGTATAAAAGGAGGATAAACAAAGAGCACCAATGATGATGTTTCTGTACCAAGATCTCTAATTCAATGAAAAGGATTCCCACCATTGCCATGTGCAGGTAGAGGTTTGATCCCGTCCTCCTCTTCAAGCTCCAGGTCCTCCTTCCGACTGAACGGCAGCGTCATCTTCTTCACCCGCATCGGCAGTCCAATCTGCTTACCCATTGTCCTGTGGTCAGATGATGTAACAATAGATATTGAAGCACTTGACCAACTGTTGTCAGCTGTAATCTAATCTATTTTTCTATTGAATGCCTTTTAAAATTCATTTTTTGCTAATAAACAGCAAGATACAAGATACAATCCATTTGGTCAACAGCGTTGTCCATGAGAAGAAAATTTAAGTGGAACAACTTGAGCAATACCTTTTCCAGATAGGTTCAGATGTTTGTTTGTGCATCTGGCGACACTCTGGGGTGCTCTGATAGTGTCGGAGTGGCTGTTTCTTGGCACTCTCCAGGACTGACCTCAGATGGGCAAGACCTGTCGTCTCCGATGTGGTGTTACCATCGCTTGTGTCTTCATTTGTGATTGGACATGATGGATTCTGTGATCTGAAAACCAGTTTATATTTTTCAAATGATCAATTACAATATCCTTAATCTACATGATTAACGTTATGTTAATCAAGTAAAGCATCTAAGTCATCTTGTCATGATTACAAATTGGCGAAGTGCTACACAAATGCTCCCTTGGAAACATCAGGATACATGGCCAAACATCAAAGTGAAATTTATGAATTTCCATGGCAGTCTAATTTACAAGCTGGAACAGGTGACTAAATCTAATGATATTGATGCTTATTGACATAACCCAGTGCCAAGAAAATAAGTCCCAAATCCCAATATTTTTGTAGATGGCAGTTGACCGCTTCCTCAATTGTTGATCATCACAAAATGCGTTTCAACTAGGATATACTTGACTATACAGTGACAAATGTACTCAATACACTAGGTATATAGACATTAAAAACATATCTTCATTACTTGTTAAATAGGTTTTCAGCAGTGTTGGTGGTACAAGCTCGAGCTACGAGCACTTCATCTGTTGAATCCTGGCTGCTCGTGCTGCTTCGTTCATTTCGATCAGTTTGTGTTGTACCAGGATGGAGATCCGTCTTCCCATTGTCCAGGTTCCTCACCGCATCTCGAACAAGTGACTTAGGTTCAGCCTCGATCAGTTTGGCTTTCTCTAGTATTTTCTTAGCCTTGGATATATTTCCTGAAATCATCAGTAAATCATGTATGAGGACCAACCTTCAAGACAATCACATTCAAAGCCTATAATTGTGACTTTGTGACTGGGGATAAATACCACGAAATGTGTTGAACCTATAATGTAAAATGTAATGTGAAACGTATCCAGTCAATAGTTCTTCAGATATTCCAATTTGTATGTACATACACTGTCAAATACTATATCCCACGCTTTTGGTTGACGAGTGGCAAGGGATAAGAACAATGCGTAAACACCAGGGGTGCATTCAAGATCACACAGCAAATTTCACCCAATTCATACTTCCATCAGATTTCAGCTGACATCTTACCAAAGAGTAGAGTAGCAGCTAATTTTATTCTAATTTTTGTCAGTACTTCACTTATTCTGATTTCAAGTTAAATTGCTTAGCAGTGTTATTTTCTACTTTTATATCATTAATTGAATATGTTTCCTGGTTTTTTTTTTATGTACTACAGATAACAAAATCCAACTGATGCTCTTAATTATGCTGCCACCACTGTCCATTTGATTTGTAAATTGTGCTGTGGCAGCGATTCATTCAAGATTGAATTGTGACTTCAACTAAATCAGCAATCCCATCTTGAACACACCCAAAGTTCTCTCACCTTGCTTTGCCTCAAACTCTGCTGCAGCTACGTGGACAATGGCAAACCTTCGAACTATAGACCTCGCATAGGTCAACAATGCTTCGGCTTCGTCTGGGCTGTACTGACTGCAAACACACACATCATTGAATACTTTGATTAGTGATCTGAGTTGAATATTCATAATGGGGGCCACAGACAAATCACGGAGCAAAAATTGAGCATGGTTTGCTAATACCCCTGACTCTGTCTGCCAGACCAATTGAATTCTAACTATTAGCAGATGACCGTTTAAGTTTCAACGAATAGAAGCTTTAAACGTTTGCTTCGCATGACATTCAAAAGCATGTTAAATGATGACATGTTTGGGCTTCATACAACAAATAGAGAATACTAAACGACGTCTTGTTTAATAACATATTTATGAAACGAGTGAGTGGTTTGTATTTAACGAGCAAAAGCGATACATATACCATCTCATGAGTTTCATAAATATGTTATTAAACAGAACCGAGTTTAGTATTTTATTTATTACTCACTGATTTAAACGTCACTTAATTCCACAAACTCATTGATAAATGGGACAAAGTCCATTGCGACCGCAACGCTAATATTGTGACGTCATAATTATGCCATTATGACGTCACGTCAATCGGCAGCACACAATGTTATTACACAATGTGTAATGACATGGTGGATTTATTAAACTGCGATATCTTCAACAGACAAGTAATAAATGATATTTTGTAATAAAACATACAGGGCGTCTTCACACCTCGTTAAGATAAATCCATAGAACCAGTTTTATTTGTATCCTGGTAGATGACAATTTCACAGATTGTATTCCTTGGAAAAGGGTCGATTTTAATCAGACTAAATGAGTACAATCTACTCAGGTAGCTTTTCAAGGTCATTCTAGGTCACTATTCAATAGAAAATAATAAACGCAATAGTTACAACAGTTGAGCAGTAGTGTTCCTAGATGATCAGCTGATTGGGTCATTTTGGTCAATTCTGAACAAAAAGTAAAAGATAAAAGTATCCTACTTCTCCATTTTAAGAGACACCAAGCCAAAAGGGTGGGCAAATTTCCCAAGGACCCCCTCTAGAAACAACACTGGTTGAGTCTTATTACACTTCTCTGACATACATTGTTCCTGAAGAAGAACAAACTTTTCACTCACCTTTTTACTTCGGCATATTCTAGAAATAACTTGGCATAAGCTTCGTTTCTTTTGTTCTCAGCTGAAGGTATTACCTGAAATAAAGCCCCAAAATAAATCATTTTGTGCATAAAAGCTAGAGAAAAAATGTAATAAGCACACAAGTAAATATTCTACAAGTTATTATAAGTTCCAAAATACTTAAGCTCGTGCCAAAATACTGGAAAAGTTTCTGAACTGTGACTGTTTCATAAACGTCGCTATTAGTATTACCGTATATATAAATGATTCCCCACATGTCAACAGATCACTTCCTGTCTGAGATTAAAACAACTTGTCTTTATCAAAAGAAGAAATGTTCCTTGTGCAAGGATATGTCGGTAGTTGACAATTAGGTAAGTCATCTAAGATTTGCAGGTATCACAAATCAAAGTCATTATGGGACATTTCTGGTTTATCATTTTCAAGATCAATGAACGGCTGACTGATTTGTCAAATTGTCATCATATCACAAGTAGACACACCTTGAATGCCCTGTCAAAGACACAGGAGAGTACATTATGCCTTTCAACGGAACTCTTGTTTGCACCCTGAGACTTCACCAGGTGAATGTATTCCAGCCAATCTTCAGGTCTGTTTCCGGCCTCGCCCAGGCGATTTATCAAACTTGTGTGATCTAAAATGTTCAAGTTGGAGCAATAAAACCATATTTGTCACGAGTTGAAATAGTTTTCCAGATTTATCATCTTGTATTTCATTTATCAGTAATGGTTTGATACTTTGATGATTAGCAGTGGTTGTTTGACAACATGAACAGTTTACTTATATAAAACAGAGCAGGTAAATGATGACTTGAGAGAACACAAACAGATAAATGTGTAAAATATATAACAATGGCGATTTATAGTTGTACATAATTTTTTCATAAATCTATCAATACTCGTTCCTCTATCATATCACATGTTAACCCATAACTGAAAATTTTGCACTTAAAATTAAGGTTTATGTCAAAGGTTATTGTCTCTTAAAACAAATACCAATTTTAAAAGAATGTAACTGAAAATAACCTTGTGATGTATCATATCGTTTTGAGATATTGATAATTTATTACCCATATGGTTGAAAATAACCAAGTTAATATTATTGATATGAGCACATGTGCACATATCACGTTTGCCTAGCAACCATTGTTTCACCGCGACCTCCCGTATTTTGTCATCTGTGACATCATAAAACAAGTGTTCGTGACTCACTGTAGCTTGCCGTCGCAAGTGAAGTGGGCCATTTCCTGGCTATTTTTATGCGAATCAAATGGAATAAATGGGTAATAAAGTCTTAAGAAATTATTACACTCTAAAGTGTGTCATATGACTTTTACGAAACTCATGCAAATTTGTGTATAACCCTCGCTCTCGCTCGGGCAATACCAAATTTCACACTCGTTTCGTAAAAATATGACACACTTCCTTTGGTAATAATAATCTCTATGTATCATATAAATCATGAATGTACATCTGAATGGTCACACAGACTAGCTGTATTTCTAAAGTGCAACACAGCTCACCTGTTATTGTAGTGTTGTCTGAATCGTTTTTCTCAGCATTAGTTAGACAAGCAGAGGTGTTACTTTTCTGCTTGTCAATCCTGGACTTAAATGCTGTCCAGTTACTCATGACGCCTTCTGAAAAGGTAAATTAATTTTTCAAAAAGTGTCAACAGAGACAATATTTCAGGAAGAAATTAAGATTGTTTGATGATGATATGAAATTATTGCAAGTTTTCTTCACATGCTATGTGACCACAGTGTCACAAAATCTAGAATTCCAATTGGCTAAAGAGTCTGCACATAATATTTCAACCTTCTAGGTCTTTTCGTTGTGGAGAAGAAGATGAAATAGGTATTTAGGTCATGGCCTGTGAGGCCCTTATTTGGAGAAGCTGCACCACCAAATCTACAATTTAGAATTCCCATTGACTAAAGAGTCTGCACACAATATTACAGCCTCCTGGGTCTTTTCGTTCTGGAGAAGAAGATGAAATAGGTTTTTAGGTTATGGCCAGGGCCTGTGAGGCCCTTATTTGGGGCCACTGCATCACCAAATCTACAATTCAGACAAAAATCAAAAAGTTTACAGAGGGACAGACGGATGGACGCTGGACACCATGCCATAATCCCAATGGGCTAAATTGTTGTGCTGTAAATATGTGTCCATATATAATATGCTATAAATTCGAACCAACCTGCAGAGGTTGCAGATTCTTTGAAGAGGATCCTCTTTGGGGTACATATAGCATAAAAATAGGATTTTTATGCTATATGTACCCCATGGAGGATCCCTTCTGAAAAAGAATATATCATGTCATGTTGAATTGTTCTGTTTGATGTTCCCTTTTGGGTAACAAGAAACAAGAGTCATCAGAAGATGACATATCCCTAGGGTTCCACAAAACTTGTAAAACACATCTTGTGTATCTACTACCGTACTTCAGTTAGTGGGTATTACAGATGCTGAGTTTCAGGTATGTTAAGGGATTTAGACTTCTGCTCCAGAAGCAGTCAAAATCAACAACAACCAACATCCAGTGTTGTTCCTAGGTGATCTCCTGAGGGGTCATTTTGGCCATTTCTGAACAAGTGGGACCCTTTGCAATGGTAAAAGTATCCTACTTCTCCAAATTTTAAGGGACACCTAGCCAAAAAGGTGGGCAAATGTCCCCAGGACCCCCTCTAGGAACAACACTGAACATCCCTCTCATGTTTCTATGGAAACAGAACAAAAATTATTTTTCAGAAAAAATCTGAAAATATCAAAAGGCACCACTTCAGTTAGTGGGTAATACACATGCAAAGTTTCATGAAGATATGATAAACGGTTTTGGAGCTGTGCTCCGGAAACAAACTTGTCTCTGAACAAAGTCCAAATTCAACAAGTTTCTATGGAAACGAAAAAAATATAATTTTCAGAAATCTGAAAATATCAAAAGGCACCACTTCAGTTGGTGGGTAATACACATATAAAGTTTCAGAAAGATATCATGAACGGTTTTCGAGTTCTGCTCCGGAAACGAAATTATTACGGACGGACAGACGGACGGGACGATGACTATATCCCACGGTATTACATACCGGTGGGATAAAAAGTGAGCATGGCTCACATACCCCAGCCATCCACTATCCGTCCATTGAGCACTATAGATGTAAAGGGTACAATGTTTAAAAAAAAGATTCAAGATCATAATATTGTCTAAAATATTTTGGGTAACTGACTTATTACAAAATTTTATTCACCCAAATGTAATATTTTTCAGGTAACTTAATTGTTCCCATTAGAGCATCACTGCGGTAATTTGAACCAATTTCAATTACAGTATAACTCCGTAAAAAATAATATTTCGGAACTGGACTTTGCACACGATGAAGAGTATCATGCTGGACTACCTACATCTTGAATTTCACTCAACTAGATGCAACATTGGAGCATCACAGCTCTTTTGGTATTAAGTTCAATTTCGGATTCAAGGGCCATAACTCTGTAAAAATAATATTTCGGAACTGGACTTTGCACTCGATGAAGAGTATCATGCTGGACTACCTCCATGTTAAATTTCATTCAGCTAGATGTAATAGTTGCCGAGATAACATGTCCCAATTGAAGCATCACAACTCTTTTGGTACTACGGTCAGTTCAATTTCGGATTCAAGGGCCATAACTTTGTAAAAATAATATTTCGGAACTGGACTATGAACTCGATGAAAAATATCATCTGGACTACCTACATGTTAAATTTCATTCAGCTAGATGTAATAGTTTCGAGAAAACTTGTCCATATTGGAGCATCACAGCGATTTTGGTACTAAGTTCAATTTCGGATTCAAGGGCCATAACTCCGTAAAAAATAATATTTCAGAACTGGTTTTCAAACTCGATAAAGAGTATGGTCATGAGTACTCACAACCAAAATTTAATTCACCTAGGTTTAACAGTTTCTGAGAAAACTTGTCCGTATTGAACAGAATGAAACTAAGTCCAAAAAGTGACGTTTCCTAGAAACAACAACAAATTTAAATTTCAGAAAACTGTCTGTGCGCGATGTGAAGAACATTGTTAACAACTGTACAAAGTTTGTACCTTTGACGGTTTTGAGAAAATTGACCAGACGGAATGACCGCTGTATACCCATGCTTACTTCGTAGCGGGGGTATAATAACGTGTTACTTATACAGTATGGTGTACTTTGTGCTCCATTATCCATGTGAACAAGTATGAGTAATCATGAAGTTGTAGAAGTCATATCACATTATTTGTTGCTTATTGCTCATTGAACAGTCTGATTAAAATCGACCTTGTTCCGAGGAATAAAATTTGCAAAATAATATATCTACCGGGATACGAACAGGTTCTGTAGATTCCTCGCCTCAAGGTCTGAGAACATCCCGTATAGGCGTGTGTTCCGAACCAGTTTAGCGCAGCCAAAGCTCAGTCAAATAACTGACCAATAACATCATAGTTTTTAAATGGTCGCTGTTTTGAAAGCATCCGGAACAAACAAAAGGATAGTTGTTTGAAGTTATCTGCCCCTAGCTTCTCGCACCGAAAGCTTTTGTTGGACGTCTTGTGATTGGTTTACTGAATTGCGTCAGAACATTGGAGTCTACGGGCTGTTATTGACGGTTTGGCGTGGAAACCTCCGAATGATATGAGTCTGTATCTCGGTAGATGCACTATTTTGCACATTTTTTCCGCGGAATACCGTCGGTTTTAATCACACTGCTCATTGAATAGAGAGATGCCCTCCATCCAGCACTAATAATAATCAACTGCACTAACAATCCTTACGTCAGACAAACTAACCCATGGTCAAAAGGGATCCAAGGGTTATATATGTTATAAAACAAAGGTGTCAACAGATACTCTAGGGCTAAAGAAAATAGTCTAACAGGAATCCAAGCGGTAAAGAAATAGTCAAAATGAACATGATTGATACACGCCCAGTAAAATGCACTCTATCCTTTGAATCCATATATATACAAACCTCATTATCTTACTCCATTCATGCATTCATTCAAGAACAAGGACAACTAATTATAAACCTTGACAATCTGTTCAGGTTTAGGATCCAGCTCGTAGGAGGATATTTAATTGATTTTATAGGAGGAGTTTTCGGTGATTTCATAGAGGATTTTCTTTGGAGTATGCTGATGATTGGCAGTGTTTATTTTGAATTATAGTTAGTTGTTTTAATAAATAAAGTAATCTGGTAAGTATGACCTTTTTTCATTTTAACAAAATATATTAGCAGCGATCGCGATTGGATGATTAGGCCTATCAAATGCCTATGCCTCTTAAGATGAAAATATTTTGTAGGAGAGTTCTGATTAGATTATGATTGGCAGACAGTACTTGCGTTGTTTGTGTTAGTGAAGAGTCTACTGTGTATTTATAGGTCTTAAGGGAGCATTTGATTCAGTTTTGAAGGGATGGTTTGAAGTTTAAATTGTGGCAGTCGAAGATTCAGGGTAGAGTATCGAAAAATAGATCTATAAAACACACTCTACAAGAGCGACACTTTGAGAGACTGACAATGACATTGTTATTTTCCTCGATTCAGATTGAAAATTCAACTAATATTTATATTTTCGAAAGAACTTGACAATACACATAACAGATTATTCATGTATAAGAAGGAAAAAAACGAAGACCTACTTACAGAAATCATTCGGTGACGACATCGGACAACGAAAAGTGAAATCGAGAATCTGACATGTCTTTTCGGATGATAAATTCTTCTCATTTACAAAGATTTAGCAACTTCCTCATTGCCATTATAATAGTCTTTCATACAGCAGGTATTCGAATTTCACTATCAGTTAAACTTTCTTTGACACCCAGATTGTCAAAATGCTTACATTTGCATATAAATATGGCAGCTACGTCATGTTTGTTTTGCCCAGTTAAGGTCACTTCTGGTTACACCACCGGAACAATACGATCACAGCAACTCAACTCAAATAATTAAGTTATCTATTGGTGTAAATTATAATGAGCTAACAGAAAATCATTTTGAACAGGATACTTTGCATAAATAAGCACATTAGGGTATAACTATAGAATTGGTTCGCGAACTATTAGGGTTTAGGGTTAGGGTAAGTAGGCCTATTAGGGTTTAGGGTTAGGGTTAGTATTAGGGTTTAGGGTTAGGGTTAGTATTAGGGTTTAGGGTTAGTATTAGGGTTAGGGGTAGTGTTAGGTTTAGGGTTAGGGTTAATCTTTAGAATGTATTCAAGGTGGCGAACCAATTCTATAGTTGCTCCCTTTAAGTAACTTCATTGTAATAATTCTCCTACGAAATCACTGAATTGGATCCTCCGAATTCACAACTTCGAACCGGTTCCTCCAACAATATCACTTGTTCCCATCTGTTCGACCTTTAGACTCAAATAGCCGCGAGCAAGGCCAGTTTATTAGTAGAGTTATTGTTTACCAAAGGCTGACCAAGTAATCAATGATACGATGAAGATCGTCACCACATTTGGGTAAGACAAGGAGATTGTTCATGATGATGATTATATTTATAAATTATCTTATTAACAACCTAACAGATAAATCCCGATTTTTTCACATCCGAGTTCCTTATGAATATAATATTAATATTTTTACGAATATTTTCTGATCTTTTATGAAATGACAATGCAAATGATTCAATATTACCTTTCTAATGTTGCCAGAAATGCACAACGGTTCATATTCTTTTGATAAAATTAGTAATTAAAACGTAAACAATCGACATTGAAGTTTTAAAATGGCCGCTTTTCGTCAAAATTGTAACCTTGATTGTGATTGGTCCACAATGATCTCATTTACATCATTTGATTGGCTAAAGATAAATTATTCTTTACAGCGACGTGGAGTCGCTTCTGGTTATCTTTATCGTAAACGCAATGCGTAGAGCTCTAAGTTCTCGAGGCCCTAACATTTCCTGGAATTCCCAGTTTTTACCTGGAAGGATTAAACAACTTATCACGATTTATTTACCATCTGCAATCGAGAGGAAATGGTTTGCTATTTCATTTGTCTCTAATTCATTTGTTCAATAGTACTGTGTTGTCATAGTTTATTTCAAGTTATAGATTAGTATCCTGGTGACAACTATTTCCTTGTGTGTCACTGTCATGTCGCGTGCTCTTGCATTTTAGTATCAACACATATACTGTTTACATCGCGTACATCCATAGATTTAGTTCAACACAAATTGAACTCGTCAACTTGTAGATCTTTGATGGTCGAACCTTTTAATTTCATATACGTTCAACTGTGGTTAGATGTTATATTGTCAATGTGAAGATATTGGCTTACAAGTCATGACTCACGACTAACATTGTTTTATTTTGATAAATTGATATTGAAGATTATCATCAAATATACAATGCTTCATACAGGCCAGCTAGTTCCTCATCACTTTGTGATTTTCTTCATACATCAAAGTACATACATACAAAATCTGAAGTCATAGTACTGTAGTATAGTACTTCATAAGGGAAGAAAACAGTTTGCACATTATCTACAGCATCATTTGTCACTAATTTGACATTATACTGTTATAGTTCACTCATTCAGTAGTATTTGTTTGACAACATAAAAGTAAATATATTTAATACCATTACAAAAAGATTCTAATAAATACAGCTTGTGAAGTACATTGATAAACATAATGTAAATAGAACAACTTGATAACCCTGCACTATTTGTAACCATATCAACGCTGTGAGGCAGAACACAGATGTAAACAAGTAACTAGTATAAAACTTTATTTGATTTACTTTGTTAATAAGTCCTTTTCAAATAAAAGCAATAGTGAGAGTGATGGGTGAAGTACGTACGCTTATGTAACATTTTCCATAAATGCATAAATTTGTGCCTTACCAAAATGACACACCAACACTTGATCTGTGGACGGAATGGAATTCAATCAAATAAGGTACACAGAATGGACTGAATAAGGTAAAGCAATACAATAATTTAAAACTACTTAAACCTAAAGTTATGATTTTGTTACCAATTCTCCTCTAATTCTTTTCAGGTTAAGGCAGTTTTTATTGGAATGCAAGGATGGCTGACAATTGACTTGCAGGCTCGCGCACTGTGTTTCGTCTGGTCACCGTTGATTTAAGATATCCCTAACAGGCTCCAGCCAACAATGTAACGGAAGCTATGTCTGACAGCCCTGTGAGTGACTGTCTGTCTATTGATGAAACTGACAGGTGTACACAGATCGATGATACAAGGATACAGAGAAATCTGACCCAAATATCTCAGCAATTGACTCAAAATCTTCTGGCTTCTCGCCCAACCTTTGGGAATACATATCTTTCAAGTTGTTCTGGTTCAAACAGCCCTAAACTCATGGCAACGCCAGGGGAAAATCAGTTGTCAAGATTACCCATTTTCCAAGATTTAGGAGTGAATGATTGTTTGTCAGTAGCACTCAGCCTACCAAACAAAGGATTACAATCTGAAGGTAGAATTGAGACAAATACATCAGAGTATTTCAGTGAGGAAACTCGTAACTCAACTGATCATAATAGCAACTCATTAAAATCTTCGAAAACAGCACAAGATGAGGATATAGTTGATGGAGAGGTGACAAGACATCACCATGGATCCACATCAAATGAAGATCTTCAGACCAAGCGAGCCTCCTTGGCTAAATCCAAGGTTCTCTATTCCTCCATCGAGCTTGATCCATCACGGAGAGGATCTATTTTTGTGGGTTACCGTGGCGACAGTGTGTTTTCAGAGGATGTGCCTCCATCTGCACAGTGCCGGAGATCGAGAGAAAGACTCATCAAGCAGAGAAGTCAAAGTACATCCGACTTGCCAGATTTAATTCAGTTGTCGACAAGTCCAACTGTCCAGTCGCCTGATGTAGTACCCAGGGTATCCTCGGAGAAATGTCTGGTTCACCCAGACAACCAAGTGTACATGAAGAGCATCAATGAACGAGTCAGTTTAGAGAGAAAGGAGCAGATAGAAGGAAGAGTTCATGACGGAATCAGCAGCAATCCTTGTTTCAAAAGATCTGTCAGTTTCAAGGAGAGTACAACAGTTTATGACATTCCAGGTCAAGATAGCAGTCGCATTTCTGAACATACAGACATTCCTCCATGCTCACCGAAAGGTGAAGAAGGGCGCCAGTATTATCGGGATTTAAAATCCAGTGGCTATGGAACAGGTAGTTCGTCCAAAAATTCATTGCAATCTCAGCTGAGCGATCAAACAAACCTGAGTGACTCTGTTCTAACAGATCACAGTGTGGACCAAGATGAGGTGGAAGCAATGGACACACTAACAAATCTTCCAAGTGACCAACATGCAGTTGACCTCCCTCTTCTGAGCATGTTTGGATCCCCGTCCTTGTCCTCTCAGTCTCAACTTCACTCAATAAAAGGCAGGTCTCTGAAGACTGATGGCCCAGGAGATTCGTTGCAAAGTGCATCTGCCCAGAAATCTGCTGTACCTAATCCAGATGGTGACTATTTGCCGATTCTCAGCATCTTTCAGTCGACAGGAACAAGCAATGGTAGTCTGGTGCTCAAGTCGGATGAGCTCCAGGGGATGGGAGAAGGGGAGAAGGTAGCTGGAGGTCAGGAGGACTTGAACCTTGCTAGAAAAGAACCTGAAGAGAGTCCATCCCTCCATGAAAACTATGCGAAGACGATTTTGGAAACCGAGATAAATAGAAGAGCATGTGCCTGCGCCGCGCCCTGCCCAGTGAGGATTGAATGTCTTAAAAAGTCTCTGCCAAAAGAAGCTGGGTTTCATAACTATGCCTCAAATGAACTTTTTGAACAATATTGTCTTCAAAATCATGATCCAGAATCGATGTTGATAGAATTCCAGAAGATCCTTGTGCCATCTGATAGTTCAACCCCCTCTCCAAGTCCAGTGGAAATCTCACCGAAATCTCTTCAAAGTAAGTGGATATTATTTTCATATAAAACTCATGTCAAATAAATACTTAGATTAAGACTTAAAGGGATGGTTCTGTCACCATATTGGATTTTTTGCATTGTGTGAAATGAAAACACACTATATTGTACCTAATTTTTAAGGGTGCAACCACACATCGATACACCAGTGCATCGCGATTTGATGGCCTACGATACGATTCACGATAAAAAATGTTGAAAATCGATTCGCTACGATACATTGTATCATAAATGACATAAATGAGTTCTTACCGAATTTCAGTGGGTTTGCCTAATGTCAGGCATTTAATTTCTTCATTCAAAGAAAGATACATTCGGCCGAGCACGTTTTCTATTGTGCCGGTGACGAATAAATTAGTTACTGTTCGTTTTTGGTTCCGTCTTCCTATGTAAAGGCCGATACATTCAAAGGATATATGTGCCGTAACAAATCAATAATTCAAACAGAATAGATCGTGGATGTTAAGGTAATATTCGTATGGATTTTCTAAGAAAAATCATTTTGACAAACACAAAGTAATTGAAAAGAGATTGCCCTTAATCTTACAATACGCTATGAAATGCGAACACCGTTTGGGAAAATAAAAATTAAATATCGCCATTGGGAAATTGACTGGAATGGAGCTGATTTAAATAAGTCAATTTAATTATCATCATTACAAATACTTATTATTATTTTTTATATCAAATTTCAAATGTTTATTGCATAAAATTTATAAAATCCAAGTTGAGCTGAATGTTTTCGTGATAGAACGTGACCAGCCATTGTTGTTTCCTGACGACAATTAACATTAAGAATATGTTGAAGTATACAAAGTTACCTAATTTTTACAATAACATTTTAGAAAAGCGTTGTTCAATGTTTATACACATAAATGTGTAAAATAAGTAACTATTTCCCTGCAAAGTTCACATGAAATCAGGAACTAAATTACGTATTTAATGTTATACAGTTAACTTGTTGTAATGAAAGTATTTGGAGCACATGCGATCGGCATTTACGATAAAAGTGCTATCTTTCCTTCACAAACGTGTTAATGTTTAGGAATATCACAGGAGTTAAAATTATTATCTACAAGGCCTTATTGATTCTTTCGATTTATTATGCTTGGATTCCAAATAAGGAGCATTTATTTATTTTGTCAATACTATTTATTTGGACTTGGCAGTTGGCAAGTATAACTTATCATATATGTTTTCAATAACTATTTCTTGACATTGGTGTGGCAATAATCATTGTTAATTGTACTTGTGAGGTACACTATTCCATAATTCAAAAATGTCAATTGAAACTATTAGTTTAGTTTGTTATACTAAAGTTGAATAATATTTTGACTTTCTTGCATTTGAAAAAGAATTATATCATAATATATAGTGTAAACTGTACCTGTGTGCTTCAGTTTTGATAAGAGCCTGACAAAGTGACCACTGACAGTTATATATTCTTATTTGAGGTTAATGAGTTACTGATGGTTGAATATTTTTTTTAAATAAAGACACACAGACTTTTAAAATACTTTAATTATTTTATTGAAATCTTCAAGGCATGGATATCACAGTTTTCCTAGATCCTTTTATTATTTTTGTTTCCAGTGTTGTATGTATCGAGATATGTATCGTATCGTGGCCAAACGCCATATATTTGTAATGAATATAAAAGGTTTAAAACCCGATTTTACTGGGTATAAATCAACTTTAAAAGATGTCTATTACATTGAAAAATTTATTTGTTCAAAAACCATAAATTCGAACTCATTTAATAGAAAATGGAATGTTATTTCATCGGAACTGGAATAGTTTTTATCTTATCTACATATGTCATGTCCATGTTCTTTTATTATATTATTCCCAATTGTCAATGTGATTGTTGTGATCCCTATCCACGTAAGCTGTTCTAGATATCGAGTACCCTGTTTCACCTAGAACATGCTATCACTTGACTGTATCCAAATGAAGTGAATAAAAATATATTTAAAAAAAAAAAGATTACCTCCATTAGTACCTTTAAATTTGAATGTGTTATAATCATGTATTAATATGGCACCATTTTGATTATACCATCAATGTTGTATTTTCCAGAATTCTTGGCATCCCAAGAGCTGTCACCAAAAGAAATGGTATGCTATTCTCAAACTCTTGCTCTTCGCTGAGTACTAATAATCTTATATTGGTCAGATTCATGTGATTTTGATATGGAAATGTATTTGTCATTTGTTTCATCTATACTAAAATAAGGTATTTCTTATTGATAAATTTCATTAGATGTTTGTTATAAATATTAATTACATCAGGATTTGTTTGACAATGATGTACCTGTGTAGTAAGATTGGTTATTCCTCATCTGATGTTGATATCACTGTTTGATAAATTTACAATGTTTTACATTATAATGGTTCAATTATGACATCACAATGTCAGCACCACGGCTACAATGGCGTCTGTCTTGTTTATCGTGCAATTTAGTGTGGCCTAAATCAGTGAGTAATAAATAAAATACTAAACTTGGTCCTTTTCAATAACATATTTATGAAAATTTTGTATGGTATCGCTCATTAAATACCAAACCACTCACTCGTTTCATAAATATGTTAATGAACAGGACATTGTTTCGTATTCTCTGTATAAGAACTCTTATTAGCTGTCAAGGCACCACTCTTTCAGATTGTATGCTATCGTATGATTTAGGGCTGGGACGGGTAATCCGGATACCTGGGGAGGGTGGGTATTGAGTAGGACCCGGGTACCCATCACACTACCCGGACCCGTTTTTATCATGTAACTAATCATAAAACAGTTTTATTTGCTATTCTTTCATTTCAAGATTACAATGTATTTGAAGATTCTAACATAATATTAAAATGATCTATTGTCATACATAATAAATTTGATTGAAATAGCCATGGGTCTCTATGCTAGGCTTCTAGCCCCATGTTCCAGCCAACCAGTTGAATAAAGTAGTACAAAATCTTGCAATTAGATGTTGGAGATCGACCGAACGGGTATCCGGGTAGGGTAGGGTAACAGATGGTCGGGTACCCGGGTAGGAAATATCTACCCGTCCCAGCCCTAGTATGATTGCATGAAAAATAAATCCTTGTTGGTCTCTGGAAGAGTAGTTTAAGGATACAACTATCATTTTCCGTATAGCGATCTTCTGTGGGATACCTATTTCATTTCTTTTCAAATGAAACTAGGACTACCGTGGCAGTACTTAGGTCTTCACGACTTCTGCTTGACCTTGACCTCCATGCTGGACTCTGACTTATTCATCAATTTATCTGCTTTTAAACGAGCTATCAAACGTGTCTCTATCTCCAATAGTTTTTTTATAAAAATTCTTCAAAGGAAGTACCCCTCCGAAAATGGAAAACTCGCATATTAATGGACCCCTATATGATGTTTCTCACGATTAAGAGAATTTGGTTAATATTTTCATACTAAGGTATAACATAGCAAATTTACTTTGATTTCCACATAAGTAGATGTCATCATTATTTAGATTACATACATAGTTAATGCGTTACGTTCCTATGAATATTCCAGAAAATACTCAAAAATGCTTAAATTTGGACCCCTAGACAACATTTGTGATGTTCGGTGCTTAAATATCAACTTTTTGATGAAAGTGTTCAACAGAAAAGTTGTTGAACTTGAAATTGTACATCCGCGTCGGCATAGGTGTCGCTACAATTTCAATACCGTAATTAGTTAAGCACTTATAATCCTTTGAACTTTGCTGAAAATTGCGATTTTTTAAAATGACAATCTTCTATGACATGTCACACGTAAACAATGACAGATACATGCTTGAAAAATATTGTCCTTAATAAATGATGTTTCCACTTAAAAATGAGCTATTAAACGTGTTGCTATCTTCAGTGGTTTACGATTGAAAATACTCCAAAGATTATACCCCTCAAAAATGCTCAAAATCACAAAATTTCACATTATTTTCGCAAATGCCCAAATTGTGCCCGAACTATCAACTTTTGTATGACAATGATATGTTATAGAATTATAAATCTAGTTATTAAAAAGAGATGACAATACGTACATTTTACCTAAGTTCATTCGGAAGAAAGTTATGTCCCTTTCAAATCAAAGGCCGAAAATCACTTTTTGAAAATGGTGTCATTCGGAAACAGTTTGATATTGAGCTGCGGTTGATAGATTCATATAAACAGCAGTATTTCAGCTTCCAAATGAGCTACAATATGTGTCTGTATGTGTTGCCGTTATTTAGAAGAAGATTTTTGAAGATGCATACCCTCAAAACCGCGAAAGTTCACAAAATTTTAAGTTTTCTCGAAATAGCAAAAAATCTGTTATTACAGCCGACAACCGCTATAGGCCTTATCGATGGGGAATGTCAGTGCGCATATATTGGTGATATTTTTATGAAAATATCTTGATAAGTTTTCGAGGTATTGAGGTTTGAAGTTTTGACTTCAAGGGGAGATAACTCAGGAATGAGGTCGAAAATCGGGCTTCGAGGTGCACAACTTCAGGTCACACGCTATCATCCCTGAAAATTTCATGAAAATCGTCCAAGCCATTTTTTGGACACGATCCACAAAATCAGTACAAATAATAATAATAAGGAAAACTCGGATAAATACAATAGGTCTTCATGACCTTCGTCTTGAAGACCTAATTAATACAATAGTTGTAACATATATTCCATGTAATATCTATTTAGAAACTGAAATTACTTACCATAAACGAGCCAACCCGCCTAGCTTCAGTCATGGGTGGGGACATAACCTCCCTTTCTTAACTTATTATACCCCCTCTATGAAGTAAGCCGGGGTATATAGCGGTCATTCCGTCCGGTCAATTTCCTCAAAAATCCTCAAAGGTACATCAACCAAACTTTGTACAGTTGTTAACCATGGTCTTCCCATCGCGCACAGACAATTTTAAGTTTTCTGAGATTTAAAATTTTTGTCTTTTTTGGAATTCGAGTTCAAAGTCCAGTTCCGAAATATTATTTTTTACAGAGTTATTGCCCTTGAATCTGTAATTGACATTGGTACAAATTACCATTGTGATGCTCTAATGGGAACAATTAATTTACCTGAAAAATATTACATCTGGGTGAATGAAATTTTGTAATAACAAAGCAAGTTCCAAAAAATGTTTTAGACAATATTATGATGCTTGAATCTGTTTTTTAAACATTGTACCCTTGACATCTATGATGCTCAATTGGCGGATAGCGGATGGCTGGGGTATGTGAGCAATGCTCACTTTTCAGCTCATCAGGCCTGAAAGTCCTGATTGGCTTATGTCATGGCATGGCATCCGGCATCCGTCCGTAAACTTTTCATATTTTCGACTTCTTCGACTTCTTCTCCAGAATCAATGACTCTAGAGAGCTGAAATTTTATGTGCAGACTCCTTGGCTAATGGGGATTCTAAATTGTAGATTTCGTGACCCAAAATTTGGCCCTTAAGAAATCTGTGCTCAGAAATCCAGGCCCACTATGCATTTCTCGTGCAGCGACAAAGCAAGGGAAATACTGCAAGGCTTAAATCAGCCAGTATAATACGGACTGGGAAGAGTTATGCCTTGCATTTGGATTTTGCTTTTTCTCCAGTTCCAAAAGGTCTAGAGAGCTGAAATGTGTGCAGACTCCTTGGCTAATGGGGATTCTATATTGTAGATTTCGTGACCCCGTGACTCCAAATGGGGTCACAGGGGTCACATCCTTAAAAACCTATTTTCATCTTCTTCTCCAGTTCCAAAAGGTCTAGAGAGCTGAAATGTTTTGTGCAGACTCCTTGGCTAATGGGGATTCTAAATTGTAGATTTGGTGACCCTGGGCCCCAAATAAAGGCCTCACATGCCATGACCTAAACATCTATTTTGATCTTCTTTCCCAGAACAAGAAGACCTAGAAGGCTGTAATATGGTGTGCATACTCTTTAGTAAATGGAGATTTTAAATTGTGGATTTGGTGACCTGTGGTGCCCCAAATAAGGGCCTCAAGGGCCATGACCAAAAATTTTGTTTCAGTCTTCATCGTTAAACAATATAAATCCTGATGAGCTACAGAGCCCATGGCTCTCTGTTTTTTCTTGTTAGGTTTGTTCAGATTTCGGTGTAAGGGATAAGCTTAAACTTATGATGTAAATTGTGTCCTACTCCTAGCCTGGTATGCTGAATGAAGCTGTTGGTGATAGACCGGACATCAGTGTGAATGAGAGGCTGAAGGAACTACTGGAAAGGTCATCCCGATGTCAGTACAACAAGTGTGATGACCCAAACTGCCGCAAGGTATGTACATTAATGAACTAAACATAGTCGGCTTGAGTAATTTCAAGGGGGGCTTTCAAATTTTAGCTCATTTATGCCCCGTCTATGTTCTTTGAATAAATAACTCTATTCTATGAAATTTGCTGAATCTATATATTTTGAGATAGAACTCCTCTCTCAAAACTCCCCTGATTGGCTGATGTTATCATCATTTAGCATGAGATAACACCCTCATCAGATGAGGGTAAAAGTAGTCTCTAATATGAAAATAAATGATCTAATCATGCCGTCATTTCCAGGCGAAGGGTCTACTGCATGGGTTCGAGGAGAGCGTGAGATCCAACTCCAGTCTGGACCGAGAACAGAACTGCGTACTGTTCGCTCTGCGGTGTCACAGCGAGAGGTGTGAGAACATGAAGTGTTCAGTTCCATACTGTGATCTGCTCTTCAAGATGTGAGTACCGATTGATGTTGAATAATTAGCTCTTCACACAACTTACAAAACCTGTGATATTTTCTGGTGCAAAACCAAATAGTATGGCAGGGTGGTTGTATCACATCTTCTTTCGACTTCTATTCAGAAGTAACTATAGTAATGCCAGGAAGTAAGTTTTGACAATACCAAATGTATGTGTGTGAGAGAGATGTGGGGTATTGTGTGTGTAGTTATGGTATGTATGTGTGAGTAGTGGAGGGGTATTGTGCGTGTGTGTGTGTATTTATGATATGTGTGAGAGAAGTGGAGGGGTATTGTGTGTGTGTGTATTTATGATATGTGTGAGAGAAGTGAAGAGGTATTGTGTGTGTGTGTATTTATGATATGTGTGAGAGAAGTGAAGAGGTATTGTGTGCGTGTGTATTTATGATATGTGTGAGAGAAGTGAAGAGGTATTGTGTGTGTGTATTTATGATATGTGTGAGAGAAGTGAAGAGGTATTGTGTGTGTGTGTATTTATGATATGTGTGAGAGAAGTGGAGGGGTACTGTGTGTGTGTATTTATGATGTGTGTGAGAGAAGTGAAGAGGTATTGTGTGTGTGTGTATTTATGATATGTGTGAGAGAAGTGAAGAGGTATTGTGTGTGTGTGTATTTATGATATGTGTGAGAGAAGTGAAGAGGTATTGTGTGTGTGTATTTATGATATGTGTGAGAGAAGTGAAGAGGTATTGTGTGTGTGTGTATTTATGATATGTGTGAGAGAAGTGAAGAGGTATTGTGTGTGTGTGTATTTATGATATGTGTGAGAGAAGTGAAGAGGTATTGTGTGTGTGTATTTATGATATGTGTGAGAGAAGTGAAGAGGTATTGTGTGTGTGTGTATTTATGATATGTGTGAGAGAAGTGGAGGGGTACTGTGTGTGTGTATTTATGATGTGTGTGAGAGAAGTGAAGAGGTATTGTGTGTGTGTGTATTTATGATATGTGTGAGAGAAGTGAAGAGGTATTGTGTGTGTGTGTATTTATGATATGTGTGAGAGAAGTGAAGAGGTATTGTGTGTGTGTGTATTTATGATATGTGTGAGAGAAGTGGAGGGGTACTGTGTGTGTGTATTTATGATGTGTGTGAGAGAAGTGAAGAGGTATTGTGTGTGTGTGTATTTATGATATGTGTGAGAGAAGTGAAGAGGTATTGTGTGTGTGTGTATTTATGATATGTGTGAGAGAAGTGAAGAGGTATTGTGTGTGTGTATTTATGATATGTGTGAGAGAAGTGAAGAGGTATTGTGTGTGTGTATTTATGATATGTGTGAGAGAAGTGAAGAGGTATTGTGTGTGTGTGTATTTATGATATGTGTGAGAGAAGTGAAGAGGTATTGTGTGTGTGTATTTATGATATGTGTGAGAGAAGTGGAGGGGTATTGTGTGTGTGTGTATTTATGATATGTGTGAGAGAAGTGAAGAGGTATTGTGTGTGTGTATTTATGATATGTGTGAGAGAAGTGGAGGGGTATTGTGTGTGTGTGTATTTATGATATGTGTGAGAGAAGTGAAGAGGTATTGTGTGTGTGTATTTATGATATGTGTGACAGAAGTGGAGGGGTATTGTGTGTGTGTGTATTTATGATATGTGTGAGAGAAGTGAAGAGGTATTGTGTGTGTGTATTTATGATATGTGTGAGAGAAATGGAGGGTTATTGTGTGTGTAGTTATGGTATGTGTATGAGAGTAGTGGATGGGTATTGTGTGTGTATTTATGATATGTGTGAGAGAAGTGGAGGGGTCTTGTTTGTGTTTAGTTATGGTATGTGTGTGAGAGTAGTGGATGGATATTGAGTGTGTGTATTTTTAGTATGTTTGAGAGAAGTGAAGGGGTATTGTGTGTGTGTAGTTATGGTATGTGTGTGAGAGTAGTGGATGGGTGTTGTGTGCTGAAGAGTTGTGTGCAAACTCTCTAGCCAATGGGGATTCTAAATTGTAGATTTTGTGACCCCGTGACCCCAGATAGGGTCACAGAGGTCATGACCTGAAAAGCTATTTTCATCTTGAGATTTTATGTGCTCTTCAAAGGGAGGTAATTTAAAGGAAACAACTGATGAATTAAATGTTCAAGTGTGTCTTTATTTGAAGGACCTTAAGACCTATTTCATCTTCTCCATTTAAAGTGCTTCCCATTTGTTGTACCTCTCACCTTGAAGTTTACATTTTGAATTAGTTAATGTATATAAAGCCTGATGAGCTACAGAACCAGTAGCTCTATTTTTCGTGTTGTATCCCTGTGTGAGAGTAGTGGAGAGGTATTGTGTGTGTGCGTGTATTTAGGGCCCAGTGTGGAGGGGAGAAAGGTTTTTAATCATGCTCTGTACAATGTGAACAGTGACCCCTGGGATGAGATAGAAGCCATCTTGCGGATCCACCAGCACCTGGACACATTCCTCAACCTCGTCGACTCCAACACGACTCCCGGCAGGTTTCTGGCTGTAAGTTTTAATTCATGTCATATCAGTTGAGACAAATATATCTAGAAAACTATCAACAAATTTACATAGTTGGCAAATTTAGCATCTGAGATAGTACCTATCTTGTAAGAATTGGCTGCTAGGAATATTGATCCTTGATGCCCAAAGAATACCACATTGTGGCCAATAGCTCTAATTCCAATCTTCGCCTGCGGGTTTCAGTGCAATGTGCACAGTGGTGATAAAGTCTTTCTTCTTTACATAATACTAACTGCCCTCCATTACCTCTCCTTCGTCAACTCCTCTCACTTCCCAATAACTGCCATTTAAATATCCTCAAATTCCAATGCCAATGTTGTTCCGATGTTATATTGTAGCTGAGCGAGGACTGCCCCCACACCGGTCAGGTGAGGGAGGGGGAGGAATGGATTGCTCTGGCCCCCCTTGGCAACACCCGCAGTGCCGCCCTCATCAGTGACTTCAACAGCTCCAGCCCTGGTCTTTCCGTCTCCAGCCCTAGTCTTTCCGTCCTCAAGAAGGTTAGTAGTCTAAGAAATTTAACATAAAGCTGTAAGACATTAGGTTTCTTCAGGGTATGATATAAGTCATAGCTGACATCATTTTCATTACCAAAATAGTACTTTTATTAGCTCATCAGGCCTGTCCAGCGTCTGTCCATCAATCCGTAAACCTTTCGCTTTTTCGACTTCTTCTCCAGAACCAATGACTCCACAGAGCTTAAATTTTATGTGCAGACTCCTTGGCCAATGGGGATTCTAAATTGTAGATTTCGTGACCCCACGACTCCAAATGGGGTCACATCCTTAAAAACCTGTTTTCATCTTCTTCTCTAGTTCCAAAGAGCTGAAGAGTTGTGTGCAGACACCTTGGCCAATGGGGATTCTTAATTGTAGATTGTGTGACCCCGTGACCCCAAATGAGGTCACAGTAGTTACATCCTTAAAACCTATTTTCATCTTCTTCTCCAGTTCAAAAAGTCTAGAGAGCTGAAAAGTTGTGTGCAGACTCCTTGGCCAATGGGGATTCAAAATTGTAGATTTTGTGACCCTGTGACCCGAATCTAGGTCAAGGGTCATGACCAAAAAACGTTTTTTCATCTTTATCTGAAGTATGTAAAGCTCTAGAAAGGGGAAATGTTGTGTAGAGACTCTTTGGTCAAAGGTGATTCTTAACTGTAGGATTGGTGACCCTGGGACTCCAAATGTCCGTCCGAGGGGTCATTATCTAAAAACCTATTTTTTGCTTGTTAACCCTTAACATACGGGCGACGGAATTATGCGGGCGGGCTATAAGCGATTCCTAGGTGTCTGAATACGGGTCCCGGATACAAGACTTAGAATAATTCACGGCTGTCTAAGTACTTTTCTATCCCCCATACCGGGTCACGAGTCGGTTGTGTCCGCGACCCGACCCATGAGAATGGCTGTATTTACGCATCGCGACCCGACATGAGAATAAAGCTTTGTTCAGTGTGTGGTCGGAATATCAAGCAAAATTCACACCAATTTGCGTGTGCATTGTTGACCCGTAACGCATCGATAATAGCTTTACAAAAGGCCAATTATGTCGGGCTTAGCCCCCGAAGCATTAATTCGCTTGAGGCTATTTTCACCCACGTGTTTGTATTGCCTCGGGTTTGCCTCGCCCGAGACTGCTATCTGCCTCGCATCTCGCGAGACGGGGAAAAAAATCGCTAACTCGCCTTACTCCCGCACTTCATATCATGTGAGCGAATTGTTTGTTTTCAAAAAAAAAATACGGCAAAATAAAGGGGAAACAATGGACTACATTCCCATATAAAATTAGAAAATCTCAAAAAAATAATAAAGACACAGCAAGCGCCGTGAAAAAGGTCATGTTTACACTTCATAAATTTTTAAACAATCAGCGATTTTCACAACTTCTAAAACATTTATCAAGGCTAAAATACTGAATGCATTTTCATAATTTTTATATCACAATAAACCGAAAAGAATAATCTTTTATTCTATATAAAATGCGCAGATTTATTCACAGAAATAAAGATACAATTTTACCTTTCTGAGAGGCATGTGAAACCAAACGGCACACAAACTAATCAACATATTTTCATCAGTTATGGTTCGAGGTTAGCGTTTATTTGAAAAGTCAAACAACATAACCATATTTGGGTTGACATGTGCTTATTTGTCAACTGGTTAGAGATTATGATTTCTTGGAAAAGTGCGATGAACGACCGTTTGCAATGCCGCATACATGTTGTAAGTATTGACGATTTTATAGGTGGAAATAAAGACAAACTTTACATAGCTATAGAATTATAACCAAAGGTCGCATTCTAATAATTTTTATATCATTGTGAAGCTAGACATCTTGTCTTCAATTCTGAATATAAATACATTTTTTTCGTTTCGTATTTATGATGTTACGAGGCCCGAATTAAAGACAATCTTTCGAAAGTAATAGAATAAAAACGAAAAAACATAGAAAATTCATTCAAAGTTTCGGGTGTGAATTAGCCATTTGTGTACGGGTGTCGCTACTTGAATTTGTATTGAACGCCCGTATACAGTCCTTATTCGCCATGTAGATGCGGTATATTTTGTAAAAACGATACCGGAATCGCCGCCTGGAAATTCCGCCAGCAGAGCTAGTTAGTGCCAAAGCCCAAACTACTGCTGCGAGCTGCGAGCCTGTAAATTCCGCCACAGGGGCTAAAAATGGTAAAATATATATACGCAACGTAAGGGTTAACAATGTATTACTTGAGATAACTTAGATATTCAACCTTAGATAATAAATCAATGAAATCCTGATGAGCTACAGAGCCCATGGCTCTATTTTTCCCCCCAATAATTTGTGTTGTTAAAATTTTGATAGTATTATTTTCCCAATGATTTGAATTGTGAAATAGCACTTGTATTATTTACCCAATGATTTGTGTTGGTGAAGTAGGGTTTGTATTCCTTGTCATAGCTCTCTCATGATGAAATAAATTGTTTCTCAAGCATAATACTTTTAATTTATGATGATAATAATCACTTGTCCTGTCAGACACCGCTTCTTGAAGAAAACCACCAGTGGCATGTGTATAAACAGATGCGGCGACTCTCCCACCCGCACATCGTCAAACATCTCTGGGTCATGGAGCACGGCACGGACTTCCTCATCTGTACACAGTTCATGGAAGGTAACACACTCACCATTGTCATACATAGAGCAAGTCTCACATCACCACAGGCTTTGTCTGTAATGATATGAGAAGATTAAGGATTAGGACACCACGCTGAGAAACTGTTAAGAACATTTGTTGTCCTCCGCCGCAACGCGGAACGGGGGACTATGTATTCAGCGGCGTCCGTACGTACGTCCATCCGTACGTCACATTTCTTGTTAACGCGATATCTCATGAAGTGATTTGTCCAAAGTCTTCAAATTTGGTGTCAGCCTACATTGTGGGAAGACGCAGACACCAGTCGATTTTGGTGACCGTGACCTTATTTTCAAGGTCACTGCAACACTTTGACCACTGTTCGAACTCTTGTTAACGCGATATATCATGACTGGATGAACCCAAAGTCTTCAAATTTGGTGCTAGGCTACATTGGGGGATGACTCAGACGCCAGTCAATTTTGGTGACCTTGACCATATTTTCAAGGTCACCACGACACTTTCACCACTTTTCAAACTCTTGTTAACGCGATATATCATGACTGGATGAACCCAAAGTCTTCAAATTTGGTGCCAAGCTACATTGGGGGATGACGCAGACACCATTCAATTTTGGTGACCTTGACCATATTTCCAAGGTCACCACGACACTTTCATCAATTTTCAAACTCCTGTTAACATGATATATCATGACTGGATGAACCCAAAGTCTTCAAATTTGGTGCCAGGCTACATTGGGGGATGACGCAGACACCAGTCAATTTTGGTGACCTTGACCATATTTTCAAGGTCACCACGACACTTCGACCACTTTATTGTCTCTTGTTAACGTGATATCTCATGACCGGTTAGACATAACGTCTTAATATTTGCTGACAGCCTACATTGGCGGTTTACGCAGACACCAGTCGATTTTGATGACCGTTACCTTATTTTCAAGGTCACCACAATGCTTTGACCACTTTTCGAACTCTTGTTAACGCAGTATCTCATATAACCCAATAACCCAAGCATCCAAAGTTGTCAGATTTGGTGTCAGTCTACATTGGGGGATGACGCAGACACCAGTCGATTTTGGAGACCTTGACCTTATTCAAGGTGACTATGACACTTGACCAAATGATGTGTCCTACTAAACTCAATGTTAACGGCGGGGGACATTACCATGTTAGTGGCAAACACTTGTTATCTGTTGTAATACTATCAGGAATTGAGATTTTATATTATGTTATAATACTAATTAGCTCTTTGGCTTTCCAAATTATTAAAAAAAGGATTGTTATGCATATATATGTGCAGCTAAGTCCTCCTGGTGTCTTATTTATTAAGTAACAAATTATAGACTTCTACTCTGCTTTTATAATGTTCACCCCTGGCAAGGAAGCGATGACTGCAAATAATCATCATGTAGATATTGGTTATTCTCTCACCACAGAAATAACTCAATTCAATCTTTTCTCTTCCCATAAGTTATCATTGCTTCTCGCAAATCCTATAACAGATGGATTGAAACCAAGAAAAATGCCATATTAGAATAGAGGAAGATACTAGTTTGGCAACCTCTATAGTTAGAGAGTGGATATTGGCATGGTTCTAATTCCAATGGACAAACATTGCAGACAGTAATAAATCATGTAGAAGATTTTCTTCAGATACAAACAAATCTGTACATTGCTGTTCCAGCGGGCAACCTGCGCCAGATGCTGCAGGAGGGTAAGAGTAAGCTCCCCTGGAAGCAGATCGTGGGTCTGATGCAGCAGGTGATCACGGGGGTGCAGGCGCTACATGATCGCGACATCGTCTACATCAACTGGACATGTAAGTTATATAGCTTACAGACAGGTGTGTCTCCGTCTTACATTAACTTCTTTATCATGAACAAACACAACCTTTCCATACTCCTTCATCAGGTGGATCGGCGGTAGAGAAGTTTTCTGGATACGGAGATGATTTTATCTCAAATACTGTTTTGTTAAACACATAACTGTGATCAGAGGAAAGATGAATTTTCAAATCACAGAGAGAAATAGATCATATCAGTCCTATCCTCATATATAAAGATATACTCAAAGTCCTATATATGTTTTTAAATGATTTGTTACTGAAAGGAATTTCTTGTGTTCTATACTACTTTTATTAGCTCATCGGGCCTGAAAGGCCCAATGGGCTTATGGCATGGCATGGTGTCCGGCGTCCGTCCATCCGTCCGTCCGTCCGTCCATCCGTCCATCCGTCCATCCGTAAACTTTTCGCTTTTTCGACTTCTTCTCCAGAACCAATGATTCCACAGAGCTGAAATTTTATGTGCAGACTCCTTGGCCAATGGGGATTCTAAATTGTAGATTTCGTGACCCCATGACCCCAAATGGGGTCAACGGGGTCACATCGTTAAAAACCTATTTTCATCTTCTTCTCCAGTTCCAAAAGGTCTAGAGAGCTGAAAAGTTGTGTGCAGACTCCTTGGCCAATGGGGATTTTAAATTGTAGATTTCGTGACCCCATGACCCCAAATGGGGTCACCGGGGTTACATCGTTAAAAACTTATTTTCATCTTCTTCTCTAGTTCCAAAAGGTCTAGAGAGCTGAAAGGTTGTGTGCAGACTCCTTGGCCAATGGGGATTCTAAATTGTAGATTTCGTGACCCTGTGACCCCAAATGGGGTCACAGGGGTCACATCCTTAAAAACCTATTTTCATCTTCTTCTCCAGTTCCAAAAGGTCTAGAGAGCTGAAAAGTTGTGTGCAGACTCCTTGGCCAATGGGTATTCTAAATTGTAGATTATGTGACCCCGTGACCCCAAATGGGGTCACAGGGGTCACATCCTTAAAAACCTATTTTCATCTTCTTCTCCAGTTCCAAAAGGTCTAGAGAGCTGAAAAGTTGTGGGCAGACTCCTTGGCCAATGGGGATTCTAAATTGTAGATTTCGTGACCCCATGAACCCAAATGGGGTCACCCGGGTCACATCCTTAAAAACTTATTTTCATCTTCTTCTCCAGTTCCAAAAGGTCTAGAGAGCTGAAAAGTTGTGTGCAGACTCCTTGGCCAATGGGGATTCTAAATTGTAGATTTCCTGACCCCATGACCCCAAATGGGGTCACCGGGGTCACATCGTTAAAAACCTATTTTCATCTTCTTCTCCAGTTCCAAAAGGTCTAGAGAGCTGAAAAGTTGTGTGCATACTCCTTGGCCATTGGGGATTCTAAATTGTAGATTTCGTGACCCTGTGACCCCAAATGGGATCACCGGGATCACATCCTTAAAAAACCTATTTTCATCTTCTTTTCCAGTTCCAAAAGGTCTAGAGAGCTGAAAAGTTGTGTGCAGACTCCTTGGCCAATGGGGATTCTAAATTGTAGATTATATGACCCCGTGACTCCAAATGGGGTCACAGGGGTCACATCCTTAAAAACCTATTTTCATCTTCTTCTCCAGTTCCAAAAGGTCTAGAGAGCTGGAAAGTTGTGTGCAGACTCCTTGGCCAATGGGGATTCTAAATTGTAGATTTCGTGACCCCATGACCCCAAATGGGGTCACAGGGGTTAAATCCTTAAAAACCTATTTTCATCTTCTTCTCCAGTTCCAAAAGGTCTAGAGAGCTGAAAGGTTGTGTGCAGACTCCTTGGCCAATGGGGATTCTAAATTGTAGATTTCGTGACCCCATGACCCCAAATGGGGTCACCCGGGTCACATCCTTAAAAACTTATTTTCATCTTCTTCTCCAGTTCCAAAAGGTCTAGAGAGCTGAAAAGTTGTGTGCAGACTCCTTGGCCAATGGGTATTCTAAATTGTAGATTATGTGACCCCGTGACCCCGAATGGGGTCACAGGGGTCACATCCTTAAAAATCTATTTTCATCTTCTTCACTAGTTCCAAAAGGTCTAGAGAGCTGAAAAGTTGTGTGCAGACTCCTTGGCCAATGGGGATTCTAAATTGTAGATTTCGTGACCCCATGACCCCAAATGGGGTCACTGGGGTCACATCCTTAAAAACCTATTTTCATCTTCTTCTCCAGTTCCAAAAGGTCTAGAGAGCTGAAAAGTTGTGTGCAGACTCCTTGGCCAATGGGGATTCTAAATTGTAGATTATGTGACCTCGTGACCCCAAATTGGGTCACAGTGGTCATGATCTAAGAACCTATCTTTTGCTTGTAAACAATAACTTAAATAACTTAAATATTCAACTTTAGATAGTAAATCAATGAAATCCTGATGAGCTACAGAGCCCATGGCTCTATTTTTCATATTCTACAATAAACATTATTTTACTGTTTAGCTACCAACATCCTCCTACAAGACTCTGGAAGAGTGAAAGTCTCCAACCTGTCCATGTCCGTCAATGTCAAATCTTCGGGGAACATCGACTTTGGGGGCATCAAGAACACCTTACCCCCTGCTATCCTTCCCCCTGAGGTAGCTTAGAGGTGTAGATTATATATCAATGGTGCTTCACAAATATCTCGGCAGTTTCGTATACCAGTCATTGTATGTCAATTTGTTTGTTTCAACCAAGACTATTTTAAATCTAACTACCAAATTGTGCAAGTTGAATTATGTCCTCGCTTTATTTCATCCAATGCCATCACGAATTTCCCCTTGAATGATCTCCCCATAATATTCTCACTTCAACTGCTGGCGAGTGTAGATTAAATATTAATGATGCTATACAAATATCTCAGCAGCCTTTTAGTATGTCAGTCATTGTGTTCCATTTGTTGTTTCAATCAAGAATATTTTAAATCTAACTACCAAATTATGCAAGCTGAATTATGTCCTTGCTATATTTCATCCATCACAAGTTTCCCCTTGTATGATCTCTCTATGATATCCTCACTTCAGCTGCTGGCGAGTAAACCGACGGTGTTCCCGGTGTCGGACAGCTGGGGGTGCGGGTGTTTGCTGTACGAGCTGCTGCTGGGACACAAGGTGTGGTACCAGTACCGCCACGAGACCAAGGACTACATCTGGAAGAAGGTAAACTGGGGCGTGATGGTTAAGAGAGTTGTTTCAAACCATGTTATCAGTTTTTCATCTTTAATCAACAACTGCCGTGATCCAAATTTAAGTTTTCCCAGATGTGCATATTTGGCTTCTAATTATTTTATCCGGTTTTTACTCAACATTGCATTTCAGAATTTATTTTTTTTAAAAACCTTGAGTTAACCTCCAGACTCCTGACCCAGCAGAATGAAATCATGATTTATGTTAACAGTTACAAGGAAAGGTTCCTCCGGCCCCGAGGCAGCTCGGCAAATGGCCCGATGTGTTCCAAGCCGTCTGGCAGGTCAGTCTTCATTGTCTTTCTCTCAATTTGTTTACTTATAACATTCAAATCTAAGATTATTGAAAAGTATTTTTACATAGCTCAAAATAGGAATGACATTGATATTTCGCATTCATAATCAAATTTGAAGTCCATTGATGAATGATAAGAATATCGACACTGACATCTAGAGTATAAGTGGGTTTTGTATCTTAACACTGATAATCATTGACACTGACATCACTGGGTTTTGTATCTCAACACCAAGTGCATAACAGAATACGATTGTAACTTTAGTTCTTCAACATAATTGATTCTTCTGTATTCCAGCATGATTACCGGACGCGAAGACCACTGAATTTTTTGAGCCCCTTGTTGGATCTCACTCTAACAGGCCAGAAATCCTAACACCTGGGTTTGTCTCAAGTACAAGGAGTACAAGGAGTACAAGCTGATGTAGATTAATTATTGTTAAATTCAACAGGTCATGTAATTCAATTTGACTTCGGTGTGGGATGATTTCCTGTATGCTGGACTACGAGTGACTGTGTGATCAGGTGATGTTTGTTAATGTCATGGACAGTCATTTAGACGAGAGAATTTTAATCCCAGATGTACATCTTGTAAAAGCAAGAGTAGAGTGAAGCCAGGACATCGACCTGCGTTACTTCAAACTTCTCATCTACGAGCAACTGAAGTTACTAATTTGTCATTGACCACCGATAGTATTGCTTCAGTACAGGGTTTACACCTCAACTATATAAAGTCACATTCGTCTCACCATCAGTGTTTGGAGTACTTTCCTTACTGGAAGCATATTGCTCGTTAACTTCAGATGGAGTATGCTGGGAAAAAAGGCTAACAAGCTCAATTGTTTGTCGATTTTGTCTTTATTTTTGCCAAATGACATGTTTTCATATTGGTATACAGTCATGCCTCGATAATCCGAACGCTTCCATTTTTCATCAAAAACGTTCAGATAGTGAAATGTTCGGACTACTGAGTACTGAGGACTACTATAGAGATTAGTTTGGTTACAGCTTGCTACCGTTCGGACACTGCGAGATTCGGATTATCGGAGGCCGGACTAGCGCGACTTGACTGTTATCTGAAATGTTTGACTCTGAACAAAGTGACCAATCCCTGAGGTAAATTACATCGAGTATAAATGCTAAAACTCAAAGTGTGCAACTGCTGTTGAAATCAAACTTGAACTCCGAGGGACAGTGACAAGATTGCCAAATATGTCAGTATTGAGCAACTGGCAACTGCTGTGAGAATTACTTCAAATTCTATAGGAACGATGTAATTTATTGTAAAAACCATCTTAGTACTGGGTCCCTCAGTTCTTGAACCAGAATGAGAATGGTTGGTTTGTCAGTCATCTTGGTACCAATGACCCTGAAATCTTTTATTTGCATTTAGAAGTGAAATAAGTATAAAAGCTTTGGTTCTTTAAGGGTCAGTTCTGTAGCACATACCATTGTGGAGTTTGAACATTCTGTGTGAAATCTGCACTATCCTTCGTTTGAGACCGCTTGCTTAAGCAAACACCATGTTCTCTATGCTTTAGCTTATGAGCGCTAATTTGTTTTTTGTGGCCTGAGTGTTGAGACGGTCTGCAATATCTGCTATATTCTAGCCTTCTGCTGGTCTCTCTTAGTTAACTGTTGATTAAATGTACTTAATATCAACCAGACCAAGCACATCCGAGTCTATTGCAGCAATATAAATATATGAGTACGATAACAATGAGTTGGTTACACAGTTGTGATAGCACTGCGTGCTGCCGTAATTTCATAATCGGCGGGTGACGTCATAGTCATTTTAGTTGACGTCACAATGTTAGCCGCGCGACTGCAATAGTAAGTAAGTGTCACAAAAAAAAGATTTTCTTGCAATTCAGCGCTATTTACATCATTGAATGATAAATAAAATACTAAACTCAATCCAGTTTGATAACATGTTTATGAAACTCTAAATGGCACCTGTATTTAAATCGCTTTCACTCGTTAAAATACCAAACCATCCACTCGTTTCATAAACATGTTACCAAACGGGACGTCGTTTAGTATTCAATATATCCCACCCCATCACAGTCCTACACCCAATGTTTTCAAGCCTTGTCCAGCACATAATAAGTTTCCATTGCATCGATATAGATATAAAGCTATTTCAATGGTCCACCTCATCACAATCCTACACCAAGTTTTGTATAACCTTGCCCAGCAATTCACAAGTTTCCATTCCATCATGATAGTTATATAGAGGATATTCATCTTTTCTTGACTAATACCATGTTTATCTCATCTCGTGAGGTAGAAATGTTATATTTTCACTTTTCTACCTCACGAGATGAGATAAACATGGTATTTGTCAAGAATTGACGGATATTCTATTTATTATATGAGCTTATCCTTGTAATTACGTCCGAAAAAGGTCGTTTTCTCGCCGAACGGCCGCTGGGAACAGCCCGTCACCACAGCAACACTGTGACGTCATAAGCCAATTCGCCGAGTGAGACCATTGTTTTATTAAGTCAAATTATATCAGTCACCGTTCGCAGTGAAAATATAAGTTATTTTCACTGTAGCTGGATAGACAGTTTATTTCACTGATAAATCCCAGTATTTCATATAATATAATATATAGTTTTATCATTGGTCCACCCAGACATCTGTTAGTGAATCCCAAGCCTCTTCCTACGCTGGACGTTGAGAAGAGTTTTACTGTATTTTTTGTTATCAAAGATTATGTGATGACAAAAGTAATTCATATTTCAAAACTTTGGCTTTGAATTTTTTGTATCAGACATTAGTTTTAGGTAATTACAGTGATATGAAGAGATAACAGAATGATGTAATCTATTATTTGTGAATGATATTCAGTGTTTGACAATAGGTTCATCTGTCGTCAGTAAACTGCCTTTAGGGACACTTGCATTTATGGTATTAAATGATGAATATGAATGATGTTTATATTACATTCCTCTGTATGTAAGGTTAAGATGCCAAACCGTAGCTAAAATCTGAACATTCGCTCAGTTAAGCAGCTTATGCATTTTGATAGTTAATTATGTTTTAACAATCAAACACTCATTCATATCATTATTCACAAAACTCATGAATCATCACAAATGTACAGCTTGGAATATGATGAATTGTTCTATGTACATTCTCTTGATGTATAAATTTGGTTTTGTATATATCAAAGTTGACAGATGGCTGTGCCTTGACCAATGCACTTAGACATATAACCTGTGTTGAACACAAAGCATTAGGTCTCATGAACAGGTATGTTCACTTGCACTGAAATATAATGAACAAAAAGCGTCTATCGGGGTATTCTTTTGTCAACCAAATTTGACGGGACATTCCTGTTTATACATATATTTTATGAAGACATGATTAAAACAAAGTCCATTTGAAGATTTTACAATTTGACAAAAAATAGTGACCACTCATTCAAAAATAAAAGTCTCTTCAAGTGACATGATTAAAACAAAGTCCATTTGAAGATTTTACAATTTGACAAAAAATAGTGACCACTCATTCAAAAATAAAAGTCCCTTCAAGTGTGGAACACTTTGCTATGGCATAAAAGGACATTGTTGATTAGTTTAATGACAAGTTCTTTTTTAATTTGTGGATATTCTATCAATGTATGTTTTATTATTAAACAATTGTAAAATTGGTAAATATTCAGCATGTTTCTCAATTCATGTCATAAAGAAACAACAAAATGACTGATAATGTCAGTTCATAATGGGAATATAAGGATGGTTCTTAAATTGGATTGTTAAATAATATAATCATGTTATTTGCAATAAACAATGTATTGTATTGTTGGCCATTCATATGTTATTCTGTTTTTCACATCTTTCCTTCAAAACATATATTTGTTTGAACCACACAAAATGAAAAATGTGGTAATTTTCAAAAGCATATGCTCTTATAGATAGATGTCTGTCTCAGATAAACACTTGGTTGTGTGTTCATGGAAAAGTTGTATTGTTTAATTAACAGTAAAATATGTATTGTTTAATTAACAGTAAAATTTGTATTGTTTAAACAGTAAAATTTGTATTGTTTAATTAACAGTAAAATTTGTATTGTTTAATTAACAGTAAGTTTGTAATTCCCCGGGGATGTAGCTAAGTTGTTTGAGGTGAGAAACTCATATAAATATGGATGGCCATATTTGTTACTTGAAAATGTTGTGACTATTTTTTATTACTCAAGTGCCATAATAGCAAGTGCCATTTTAGTCCGCCAAAGCATACATAACCGTCAAAACTAGCCCTGAGTACCTTCATATCTCATATCATTAATCATTGTGAATGTATGTCACTTCAACCATGTAAGTTCTCAAAGTTTCTCAAGTTTTCTCTTAGCCTGCCTGTTGTCCTTCTGATGGATGCAGAACTTGAATACTTGTGCATGGCCAATAAATCCAGTGCTTGAGATATTGCAGTATGGATGGAAATTATTATATAAGCAAGCGAGGGATACTACTTCTTTGAAACAACATAATCATGTAAAAAGTTGTTTGATACATTTGTAAATGTAAAAGTTTTTTTCATCCTTTTGAATCATGAGAATTTGCACCAGAATAAAAACGATAACCCTGTTTTGCAATGGTAATGTAATGAATCGGAGTGAAGAGTAAAGTGCACAATAGTACGCATCAATAGTGTGCCAATGTATAATGCTATCATATTATCCCATGCAACTTTTTAAAATGAAAGCTTTGATATTGCAGCTTGGTTTAATCACACAGTGAAGGACAACATTTAGTGTATTTTTGAGTTTTTCAAAATTTAAGGATATATTTTATGAATACCTGAATACTATTCATGGATTTGATTGTTATTTCATAGATGCTTTTGTCATCAATACCTGTTTTCTATAATCCATGGTTTTAAGGTTTTTGCTACTACACAAATTCCTTTGTTGCTCTACCTCCTCTTCTCTAAGAAGCTAAGAATTTACTTTTAATTAGCTTTGAAATTTATTAAAACTGCATCAATTTGAACTATATCAGTTAGTTTCTAATGTATTGGATCAGTATAAAATAATGCACTTTCCCTACCCAAGGCAATAACCTGCGCCAGTCTCCATCATTGTCTAAATTGTGCCTTGCAGCATTTCCTTCACTTTTCTGTATTTGTGAATCAGAGCCCACTGTGCAGCTCATGTGAAGCTCTCTGCTATGTTAGCACAGAAAAGTGAAGGAAAGGCTGCAAAGCTTCATTTAGCTAGTTATGGAGACTGGCAAGAGAGATGCTTTGGGAAGAGAAGTTGAATATAATGTCAACAATTCAGGAACTTAAATCCATGGATTAGTGGATGGTTAGGTACCTTGTTACGTTTTTCTTGTGTTTTGAAATTTTATCTAGAATTGGTTACTTTTACATTACTGACATGTTGATTTATTCATATTTTATTCACCAATCACCAAATCTGCCATTTAAGCATTTATTAGCATCATATCATTGATCATCTCGTGTTGTTATCATGCTTTTGTAATAAGGGTAAGTGTTAAGGGTTTATTCTGAATTGATGATTATTTTACTGAATGGATATTTCTCAATTATAAGAGGCAATGATACCTGGCTTATTTTCTATCTCAATGAGTAATGCCTGCCATAGCTTAGGATTTCTTTAATTATTGATGATACTGTAAGTGATCAGGAATTATTCCTACATATGTTTACCTTATCTGAAGGAATAGCTCTTAATGACCTACTGTAAGTGATCAGGAATCATTCCTACATTTGTTTACCTTATCTGAAGGAATAGCTCTTAATGACCTACTGTAATCTATCAGAAATTATACCTACATTTGCTTAAGTTATCTGAAGGAATTCAATAGCTCTTAATGACCTAATGTAATCTATCAGGAATTATTCCTACATTTGCTTAAGTTATCTGAAGGAATAGCTCTTAATGGCCTACTGTAATCTATCAGAAATTATTCCTACATTTGCTTAAGTTATCTGAAGGAATAGCTCTTAATGGCCTACTGTAATCTATCAGAAATTATTCCTACATTTGCTTAAGTTATCTGAAGGAATAGCTCTTAATGACCTACTGTAATCTATCAGAAATTATTCCTACATTTGCTTAAGTTATCTGAAGGAATAACCCTTAATGGCCTACTGTAATCTATCAGGAATTATTCCTACATTTGCTTAAGTTATCTGAAGGAATAGCTCTTAATGACCTAATGTAATATATCGGGAATTATTCCTATGCAGTTATAATTTCAGATTTGCCAAACTTCTAGTGTGAATGCTTGGTAATACCCTATGCCTTGTATCATATTATGTAAACCATGCTGACGACCTCATGTAAAAATGCACCATATATCATTTCATCAAACACGCTTTTGTAGAATATTTTTCAATAAAAGTATTTCCCAATGACTCGATTTGTTATGATTTAACTTCATTGAGAGTATTATATGGGTGTTTCGATATCAAATATACATGTATATATTTATTACTCACCCTGCATGTAATACGCTGCAAGTATGAGGTCATGATATTATGCAGTTGTGATGTCCCAATGGTACATGCATGACATGCAAGAATCTTAGTTTCAACACACTTCAACAATTTTGCTTATGGTATTGGCCGATGTACATCCTCTGTAAAGCTGAAATTCTGTGGGGAGGCACCTTCCACTGAGGGGATCAATATGGACTGGCAGGTATTATTAGTGAAACCTTTAAATGACTTTGACATTGACATGAACTGAAATGTTTAATAGTGTAATTACGTGAAGACTCAAGTTTGTTCATTAGGCCTTGACAAGTGACGCTAGAAAGTTAAGTTTGGTAATATTATCTTTAAAGGATGAAGATTAAGATTTGAAAATGTCATTACCCTACTCCAAAACGTTTTATCAAGAGAACGTGTCCCGTGTATTGTATTTTCCTCAGAGACTTGATTGATGGTGAGACAGGTCTCCGCTGAAATTATTACATTAAAATCAACGACCTCATGTCAGCACTAAAATTTGCCAACATAGTTATCGTCTGTTGGTGACTGTGGAACTATTACCAATAAGTAGTCGTTTAAAAGTAAATTTCAAGGAAACACACCTGGATGACATCTTCGTTATTGTGTACGCAATGTTTCCACACTGCTAAGAAACAGTACTCATTCATAAACCATTCCTTGTATCAGCAACACTTCTTCTCCAAATTATGTTGCTTGTCCTTTATTTGTTTTGTCACTATTTCTGTAAATTTGTAACCTTGGGAACTAATAAAGAAAAACAAAAAAGCCAAACTTTTAACAAACTTTAAAAAAAAAAAAATCTCCCATGCTTGTTATTGAAAACTTCGGGCATATACAGCTATATACCGATAGTCTGTTCATCTACTTGAGCATTTCAGTGCAGATATCATGTTATTTGACATGCGTTTGAAGCATCGTATCACCGTGAAACTGGGTCAAACATACATGGTATATTTCCTCCTTTGTTCATTCATTGTATTTATGATGAAACTGTTATTATTTAGACGATATGAAAACTTTTATTCGAGAATAGATGAAATTTAAATTTGGCCCATTCTGTCTATTTTATTATGCTACATTTTATAAACATGTACCACTGCATGCGGTGACGACCACAGGATACGTTTGAGAATGATCAATTCACTCAAGGATATATGATGCAATTGTATTGACGTTATAGCGAACGTCAATTTTCATGATATTTGCACTATTAAAAATACATATATGTTGCTAGGTGGACAAACTTTCGGTACGCAGCTGTACGCATATTGTGAAAAGAAACACAAAACTGATGGACACACATACGTATAAGTAAATTACAGTAATGTTTGTATTTGTTTGCAAACATTGCGATACATCTTTAATTAATGTCCAATTGGACAACGATTTGGTGTACAACTCCCTATTTCGACCAACAGACAACATTGCCTGCTCATACATGCCAGTATAGAATTCATTGTGACGATAAATTTCTATATTACACTGATATGGGATCATGGAACTTCTACAGAAGACGGTTTTCCTGAGCACTACACTGTCGGCCAAAAGAAACGCCTACCTGATATCTTATCAGATTTCGTAAAAACTATGATGAACAGTTTAGCAGTATTATAGCATTATGAAGTTGCACCATTTCTGCATAATATATTAAAATTTCAGAAGTTCTCATGTCACAAAAGAATGACGAATGTTGAAATTAGACATCAATTGTTCAGTTTTCGATCAGTGCTCCTCAGAAAAACATTTGAAACAGATGTTCTTACAACCATGAGCACGCATTTGCATTAAAGGGGCAGTAGCATGTTTTATTCGCTCAAATAAGTCCATGAAATGTATTTTAAAAATAAATTCACCAATAGTAAAACCCCCTTCTCTCTTCGGAAAATCAAATTAAAAATGAGTGTTCATCGCTCAGTAAAGCCATGGAAATTGCTTTTGTAATTCGAAATAATAAAATGCGTGCACAATAAAATGGCCGCCATGCAATTTTTGCTTTATACGCAACACCGTTATTACCACTATGGATAATTGGTTTGTGTAATAAGATGTTTTACGTTCTAAAGTAAATATTAATGACATATACTATTATTTAAATGGGAAATTTGAAAAAATAAAATTTGAAAAAAAACGCGCTACTGCCCCTTTAAAGTGGTGATGACGCTTCAGATGGGCGTGGTTTTAATGAATGATACTGACTCAAATCACAGTTTTTCCACGATTTCAATGGACTTTCATGTTGATTATTGTTTCAGCATAATGTGGAGACCACCATTAATCATATTCCGAAATTATGTCATCTCTCATTTCAAGGAAAATCAAGTAGGCGTTTCTTTTGGCCGACAGTGCACTATTGTTTACAGTGTGTGTTGCTAGCTCCGTGTACTGAGCATCAAGAACGCTGCTAATGAGGTTCACATAAATGTACATATGCACACGAATAAATGCATTTATTACTCGCCCGTGTAAGATACTGCAGTGTAATATTTATACGGCAATATTAAACTAGTTTATTATTCAACCGTGGTGAGATCACTCATTAGATAACAATGAGTTGGTTACACACATGTGTGATACCACCGCGTGCTGCCGTAACGTCATAATCGGCGCGTGACGTCATAGTCGTTTTTAGTTGACGTCACAATGTAAGCCGCGCGACTGCAATAGCGGGTTACCTTTTTGCAAGTAAGAGTCACTAAAAGCGATTTTCTTGCAATTCAGCGCTATTTACATCATTGAGTAATAAATAAAATACTAAACTCGGTCCCGGTTGATAACATGTTTATGAAACTCGTGAATGGCATTGGTATTTAACTCGCTTTCGCTCGTTAAAATACCAAACCATCCACTCGTTTCATAAACATGTTATCAAACGGGACGTCGTTTAGTATTCTATATGTAATACCGCCGCGTGTATGACGTCACAATAGTTTGCGGTTATGACGTCACAATTGGAGTAACGTTGTCACAATGGTATCGGACTTGCGGGAATAAAAGTTTCAGAGCCATGTCGGCTATTTCGCTGGATTATATGTTGGCGAGTAATAAACAGAATACTAAACTCCCTTCTATTGAATACCATTTTTATTAAACTCGTGAATGATTTGGTATCAAACTCGCTTTCGCTCGTTTTATACAAAATCATTTACTCGTTTAATAAAAATGGTATTAAATAGAAGGTCGTTTAGTATCCTCTATGTATATTCCATCCTGACAATTAGCAGGATGGCGTCCATAACAGAAGTATGTTAAGCCTAGAAAGTTTAAAGGGGCAGTAGCACGTTTTTTCGCTGAAATAAGTCGATGAAACGTATTTTTAAAAAAATGTCACCAAAAGTAAAACACCCTTGGCTCTTCGGAAAATTAAGTTAAAAATGAGTGTACATGGCTCAGTAATGCCATGGACATCGTTTTTGTAATTTAAAATAATAAATTGTGTTCACAATAAAATGGCCGCCATGCAATTTTTACGCAACACCATTATTACTACTACGGACTATTGGTTTGTGTAATAGGATGTTTTACCATCTAAAGTAAATATAAATGACATAAACTATCATTAAAAATGAGAAATTTGAAAAAATAAAATTTGCAAAAAAACGTGCTACAGCGCCTTTAATAATCCTGGGTACGAATTCGAATTCTTTGTCTATCAAGCTTATCGCTTGATATTTGGTACACACTATACTTTAGTAGTATCTAGTATTAACTGCTTTATCGTCTATACGCTGATGTAATATCGTCTGTAGGGAAATGTCCTCCAGTATCCGATGAATTAACGCTGATGGCGTTTTCAAGAAATTTCCAAAAATAAAATCAGTTAGAACATTTGCTTCTAAATGACCAATTGAGTGTCATATAGACTAATTAGTAAATACCACTCAGGTATTGACATTCGTCTTTTAACAGCAACCTCAGACAGCAATTAACATTTTCATTTCATATATATGCTACTGACGTATAAAACGGGAATACGACTATCTAAAAAGAATCTACGTTTCCATAAAGGTACGGGAAAACAACACTGTAGTGCAATGACGTCACACAGAGTACATTGTGCTCACAGAAGAGTGACGTCACAGAAGAGACAATCGCCAAGACCGTTCCAGCAGAAAGAATTATCTACAGAACGTGCGCGCCACCATGTCCGGCGAACAGAAACTGATCCCGGTTGAGTTCCGACTCTGGCATCTTCAGCCCTCGGACCAGTATGAACCTGTACTGGTGGGGAACCATGCGAAACTTGGAGAATGGAACGTATACGAAGGGAGGAGAACACATTATATTGGTAGGACAACTTCATACTCATAACATGTCGATACATCACAGAAGCTTTATAACGTGAGACATAATCTATTACCCTATCCCCTCACCAACAATCATCGTCTACAAAGAATTCAAACATTCATAGCCTATTGTGTAAGTGAAGTGTAGTTTTTGGAATCGATTACATCAAGTTTCACAAATTATTGAAGTTATGCTGACTTTCTAATATTCATCTTTAAAACGATGGTATGACGACGAAAATGACTGATTTGGTATAAGGGAAATATATAGATGTTAGTCAACCTTACACTTTACGTACTTTATTCAAGTGATTGATACATGTATAAGCAACGAGAACATTTTAATTTACATTACCGTTAGTAATATATCTCATACAATACCATTATACCACTGGTCAGCCATGGTCAAGTTGTTCATCGTCAGGACTTTAGAATAATTCCACCTTAATATTTTTTTCTTATAAATCATTATATCATAGCAAAACCTCCAGCACGACTTTACTACAAATAAGCCATGGTCAATCTACCCATCAAGACGACTTCGGACTACCACCATATCTTTTCATGTAATTCATTTAATCATGAAATTCTTCAAAGGCATTCAGAAGATGGTGCGATAATACAAGACAAATTTTATAGATGACAACTTCTTCTCTCTTTGTTTCTGACGACGTTTCTATTCTACTGCTCGTCCCTTCTTCAGGTGCAAGAAGTAGCCTAGCTGCAGAACTGTAGCTATATAGCCTCTTCCCCCAGTATCATCGTGTTTAAAGGTACATCCATTGTGTTGTATTAGGGGTCAAATATGCCAAATGTTATAAATGGTGTTATTTTATCGAGAAGTACCAACTGTTACCGAAAACTACAATTTTGATGATACTCGATTTACTATATTGACGATATGAAGGTAAAAGTATCTATTTCTGATCGAAAACCGGACAATGCACCCCGTGTGGCGCGCGCCAATTAGTCAAACGTAATTTTGGAATCGTATTTAAACCAGACAACATAACAAATTTGGGTTGATATTGTTCAATAGGTCATATAACTACTGTGGATGTAAATAGGACGTGCACTTTCGGTTTCTGCACATGCATAATGATGATGTTAATCGATTTTAATTGGAAACTAGTAATTATGATATGTTTAACGATTGGGAATGAATATGCAAGCTGAGTGAATTTGTTTGTATTGTAAACAGCGCATATGGTGTGTTAAGCCAAGTAAAATGTTATGAAACACAATGGATGCACCTTCAAAAGGCGACGCCAGGGTGTCAAAGAGCCTATTTTGGCGAAGCAACTGCATCTAGAAGTTACCCAGAAGCGTTGTCAGAAACCCAAAAAAAGATTTGCCATGTATTTTCATTATATAGAAGTATTACCTCCGTGACCATAATGACTGGATAACCTATAAGATCAATATGACAATCAATACGAATTAAAGGTCATCCAACCTCATTGAACAGTACATCATCATATATTCCCCACGCAGAACGACTCGACTACTGGTCAGCCATGGCCACGCTACCCACGAACTCGAGTATAGAATACAAGTGGGCACTGGTGGACAGCAGAGGCGAGCCCATCCAGTGGGAGACTTGTCCCAACAGGGGGGTGGAGCTGGGGACTGTGGGGGGTCGGGTGGACTGTGACTGGAACAAGCGTCATCACTTCTACCAGGACGAATGCGTTATGTTCGCCATCACCAACTACAAGACCACGGATAGATCGGACGCCCTGGCAATCGTGGGATCGACAACGGCCCTGGGCCAGTGGAACCCGAGGTATAGGATACACTGTACTGGTAGTCGTTGCACTTAGCAACCACTAAGGTCAAACTAAGTTCCACCGTTTAACATTGGACTAAGGCTGCCTTAGTCACCTTAGAGTTTCGTGCAACGGGACCCAGGGCTCTTGTTCTCGAAACGTTCTTAGCCTCAAGAATTCTTACTATGATCTTAGCCCATGTGTTAAGAATGGATTTAAAAAATTAGTAGAGCTACGAACGTTTCGAGAAAAAAGGCCTCGATTTACAATGTAAATTTCAGCTTCATATGGTTTCTGTAAAAGGAAAGATGACATAAAGTGAATCTCTCATAATTTCGGTGTATTGGTGATGCTACGTATGTATGGGACTTTTAAAGTTAAAATCAACCAGTATCGCCGTATTGCTACATGTATCAGTATTACCCCATGCAGGTGCAGCGTGGTGGCCGTGGAGTACCCTGTAGGGAGCGGGTGGTGGGTGGCGAGGGCCCCTCTAGCTAAAGGGGTACCTGCGGAGTGGAAGTGGGCGGTTCTTAACGAGAACATGGACGTGAAGGTCTGGGAGGACCGACAGAACAGGACATTCGAGTCCACAGCGGACCTGGTGGAGATCACTGCACTGTGGAATGGGGAGTCTGTGGAGAAGAATGGTGAGATTGTTAAGTAAAAAAAACTTAATTATAACTTCTTTTTGGTGAACAAACACGTTTAGAAATTTGCGCTTACATCTTGGTGATGTCTTATCTTTTCTCGTGTATTCTAAATTTAGTGTTGAAAAATTTTAGTTTAGAGAATGTATTTCAAAGACCTCAGAAAGGTCATGTATACCATAATAAGGAGACAATGAGAACTCATTTATTCTGCATTTCATTCAGGTATTTTTGATAATTTGATAAAGTAACGTTCTACTAATTTATCAAGATTATTGAAGCTGTCTATTGAGCCACTGCAGTGGATACCATATTCACTGTTTGCATGTTTGACGTGCGCAGTTTAGATGAACTGTGGATACACATGACGTCTTTGATTGACGTTCTTGAATATAGCTTGTTGGGGAATTGAGATAATGTTATGAATATACTACTTCTTCGTTCTGTGCATGCTACGTTTCGAAAAAAGGTTGTAATGTTGTTGTCACAGGCTTGACAACATCCAAATTGTCTTCAGTTTTAACGTCACAACTGAAAATTCACTTCATTTTATAATTGACATTCCAAAGTTGATCATTGGTTGTATGATTTACTCGAGGTTAAACTGGTCCGAGGTTCCCAATTTGAAGCAGCGTTACTCGAACGCGTTAGCGAGGGACACGCTGTTTTAAAGATGGCTATATCAGTTCCTTTGTCTACCTCCCAGGAACGTTGGACAATGAAATCACAGTTCTCTACGTGAAGGTGATATAAAGATCTATTTTAATGGAAATTACTGAACAATTAAACCTAAAAGTGTATGTTATTACAGAGCCCAACACAGAGCACCTATACAGCATCTACACTGACGGTCTAGAAGTGGCCAGCACCTTCACCCCCATGCATCGCTGGGGATACTAGAGTTACCTCCCCTGGCTGGACGATTCTTGGAATAATGGTCTTCCGCGTTGGATCCTTTGACCTTCAAGACATCGATCGCTTTTATTTGTTCTGTTTAAAGTTATTTGTTTTAGCTGCTTTCCGTTTTCCAATTATGTTGCAAATGGCTGTTATCAAACTTGATATATGTTCTAATGAAGAATTATCTAGAATAATGAGTAGGATATAATTCATACTGTCCATTATTGTGTGCTTTTTTATACTTTTAAATGTTAAGTAAACCAACATGCTTACTCTGTAAATTAAACGCGATTACATCATAGATGTGTTGAGCACACTTGTTAAAATATATATTCATATCAGATATAACTCGTATGTACGTTTCGTATGGACATGGTTTTTCATCAGTGTTTTAAGCTTACACAAGTTACTTATCATTATTATTTATGTTGAATTTCATATTTCACTTCAAGAATATAATAACACATTACTATGTATCGAAGTGATATATATTATAATGTTTCCAACACTGTTACAACTCTTTATCGTTCTGTTTGCTGAAACTGTACATTTTGTTTCATCATGTTAGTCCCTGTTCTGTTTGTTTCTATTTATGTTGCAAACTTACATGCTGAAATACCAGATATTAAATACATACAGTAGCTCTATAAGATCTATAATGAAAACGTATATCTGTATTTGTCACATTCCTTCTCGTTTGTATCACACATCTTAAACTCCTTCTGTGCGAACTAGTACAGATCATATCCAAATATTATTTCAAATACTTTCTTTTGTTTGCATATGTAAAATAAATAAATATCATCAAATATGAATAAATCAAAATGTCAATTTGTTTGGTTTCTTTTACGGTGGTAATCCCTCGACGAAACCTCCAAGGTGTCTCTCTAGCAATAAGTCTCACAACCAGACTCTGAAAAAGGAGACTATGAGAAATGCGAGGCTCAGAAACAGAGACTCCTTATCAATATTTTCTGTTTTCAGTAAGTGTTGGACTATCTAGCAATCAACTTAGCCAGAACTTCTAATCACGATTACACAATGACAGCCAGGCATTTACAAAATGAATTCAACAAGGTATCCTTGAATATGCGCTGGAGCATTCCCACCAACACCAATCGATGCAAGTCCAGTCGAACGTTGTTATTGCCGAAAAACAAATCAGCCCCCAACACGTATCGTTCTTCGGCATTGCAATTACCATTCGGCAAAACATGTTTTGAATGATTACACTGAATATGCGATTTGTGACTGGAGTCGTGATAAATTACCATTTGGTTCAGCAGTTCAACAATACCCCACCACCAGTCTTAGCCAATGATAAAAGATGGGCTTACGATCGGTTTTAGGGCCAAGATCGTTTAGTGGAACGGCCCCAGAACTCTAAAATCGTTCATGATATATATCTCAAACTTCCCATGTGTATTACCCACCAACTGAAGTGGTGCCTTTTGATATTTTCAGATTTCTGAAATGGGTTTTTCTGTTTCCATAGAAACTTGTTTAATTTGTACTTTGTTCAGAGATGGATTTGCTTCCTGAGCAGAACTTCAAAACCCTTTAATATCTGAAACTCAGTATGTGTATTACCCACTAACTAAAGTAGTAGATATACAATTATCTCTCAAGGATGTGTTTTACAAATTATGTGGGACTGGTGAGATATGTCATCTTCTGATGATTCTTGTTTGAATTAAACAAACCATGATCATTTTGCAGCTGTTCAGACAGTACATGATTACAACAGACGTATATGCAGGATATACAATATACAAAAAGAAAGCCCTAGAAAGCTGAAATCCTGTATATAGGATCCTTCAATACGTAACATATTTGATGTACTGACCGTAACATATTTGATGTACTGACCGTGTGACCCAAAATACCGACTATAGAGGTCAGACCCTAATAAAACAAAATTGACCTCTTCTTCAGAACTGAAAGTTTCAGCTAGACAGATGAGTACATAGGTCTTGTCCAATATGGATAATAATTTACCAATATTTCTTGAAATTCTTCAACATTGCTATATTGGCTTATAATTTTAGAAATGTTATAAAATGATAAAACAGAAGAAGGAAGCAAAACAATAGTTGAAACATTTATTTGGTGTTTTCTGTAAAATATACAGCTGTTAAAATCTCTGTTTTGGTTAAAACATGCAATAGCACTGGTTCTTTGACTAGTAGATTATCAGTGTTTTAATTATTTTAATTACAAAGTACATACCGGTAGTTAGCATTTGTTCAGACTTAATTAATATAAATTAAAACAATGTTCAGGAAGAAAATAATAAACAAAAACAAACCTTAATGAACCCACCATTAAACAAAAGGTGATAAAAATAATATAAATACATTTGTGCTGTATAGATATAACACAGAAAAATATTTCTCAAAACACAATTTGTTTTGGAGAAACAGATTAAACAAAGTGATTTAAAATTCTGTTTAGAAGACATCTTTATTTTGTAAAGTATTCACTGTTTATGAAGTCTATTAGTTCAAAAAACTGTTATTAAACTGGATATCAAATATACTTTATATATATATATATATATAGACATTTGAAAAGTTTTACTTGTATACAGTTACATATATTGCCAATCAATTTTATGCTGTTTAAATTGAAAACATAAATCTTCAGACTATGAACAAAATACATAGATAAAATAGAATTTATATATATATATATATATATTAAAGAGCCATTTCCTTGGAATTTATCTTGATTTTCTTCCTGGATTCATTCAGATATTTAAATGAAGCAATTAAATATCTCATATATATGTAAATAGAAATTTGATTGATAACATATAATTGAATTGAATACAATTATTTGGCACCATATCCTTTAGAAAACAATATGACTTATCATCAATATAATTCTGAAACATATTTAGAAATTGTTTAGGTTTAATTTGAAAAGAACCACCTCCAAGAACAATTTACAATAGATGAAAAAAATATCAAAAACATTTCCTGACTGAAACAGTCATCTTACAGACAAATAATTGTCAATGAGGGTAAACAGACCATCAGCATGGTATAGAATAATATGTAAAACAAGCGAGAATAATCCTCCAAAATAAACCAATATAATAACTTAAAACCCCAATAAATAGAAACGTATCAATCATAAAGAAAATATAAAATATGATAAAAATAAGATCATGCAGATAACATATTGCATTGGAAGAAAACATCTAATCATCTTCGATCAAATTGACAAAATCAAGTTTCTGAATCAAACGAAAAAAGAAATTTCAACTTTGTCCACAGGAAAGTGAATTCAGATGAGCCATTAAGGATGTTCGCTCCTCAAATTTATAGAATTAAACTTTCTTTCTAACTTATATTTTTTAAGAGATCAAAGTATATGATTGAAAAATCAGCATTAAAAAATAGGGGGTAGTGTGGGTTTTTTCGAGATAAGACGCCTGTAAGATAGTGGGGAGAAGTACAATTTTAACATGGGGAGTCTTTGGGAAAATGAGAAAAAAACTGCTAAAAACTTTAAAATACTACATTTCTAGTATCAAACTTTTTTTCCTTTTTTGATATGTTACAAAGTTCATGTTCCCCTACCGAAATTGATGAAGAAATATATATGGTAGTGTGGGTTTTTTTAAGCTTTGACACAAAATGTACCTGAAAACCTCCCTTTTTAGTCAAATTTAGGTCATTTATGCTGTTAAGCACTTTTTAGAGGTTCTAAAGTCATATTTTCTTTATTTCATTTGCTTTTTAAAAGTATGTAGGTGATGTGGAATATCATGAAGTAAATAAAGATGACTAAATCATATTTCATTTTTGAAGTTCAACAGAAGGAGCGAACATCCTCAAGATCACAATTCGAAACTGAGGGGGAATAGCATAATGGTGTGTTTGATTTGGATCATGAAGGTCCAGGTTTGAATCCTGTCAAGGAAATAGATACATTATGATATAGAGAAAAACATTGAAACACACTAAAAACCAAAGGCGGATCAATGGGCAGATTTTCAAAGGGGAGTCCTTTGGATCCGTCGTTGAATGCCAAAAGGGAGAGTATGACACATTTTACCAGGGGAGATAACTGGTATAAAATTTTTAAAATTTTGTAATAAAAATATTAAAAAAAAAGGAATATCAACCAATGTAAAAATAAGTTAAAAGTTTTTCAGTTGTCAATGACTTTACAGTTTTCGTTGTTACAGTGGCACCCTGTTTAGCCACACGATTCATTACAGTTGAGAATCGTCCGCTAAGTGAGGTGTGCAGTTAAGCATAGAAATGCATAGGGAAAATTGAAATACTACCCTGAGGATGGCAGGGTTTCCAGATATACAAGGACTGGGTAAACAAGGTGTGACTATTCATATATAACCAGGGGAGATAACTGGTATTGGTATACATTTTTAAACATTTGTAATACAATGTAATAAATCTGTTGGAATATCCACCAATGTAAGAAAAAGTTATAATCTTTTAATCGTCAATGACTTTAGTGTTTGTTGTTTTCACCAATATAACATTATAGAAACATTATCCTGATCCAAAAGGGGCTACTTCAGTCAGCTGATCTCAGTGGCACCATCTTCCTTGTATCACTGAAAGCTCTTGACATGAGTGACATGCTATGTGTAACATGTACTTTTTCAGCTATGAAATCTCGATTTGAAATTTGATGGTTGCTCATCGGTCTTCTCATCTGGGATTTAAAGTTACTTATTGGCTGGTTATTTATAGCGTGATACGAGAAAGGTGTTGCTTATGTGATCAGGAGATTGAGTAAGTCTTGCAGATACAAATACACTGACAAAGCATGAGAAAGGAATATTTTCATGAAAGACATCATGAATTAGTATCACATAAAAACAAACATGAATATTGATTCTAAATATCTGAGCGAAAATCTGGTTGAATTGACATTGACATAATGTTTTTCATTGTCGTCAAAATGACATTATGATAATGTTTTAAAGTACATTTTTCAATATGTATACTTCGAATCCAAATGTTGAATAATAAATAAAGTAAGCACATTAACAAAATCCCTACAATCAAGCAGAGATCAGTTCATTGTACAGTCAGAATTAACATTGTATTGGGACTCACGATCAAAGACCTCAGTGTAACACCATTAACCAGTCAGACTTTAACTGACTACATTTCACCGACTAAATTTCCTGTAATACTGATAAGAACATAAACAATCAAAGAAGTCATTAAAGTTAAATTCAGTGTGTTGTTTTGAGTTAGATCAGCACATTTAGTACTCTTGCATGTATCAACCCCAAATAAAATATTATGTCTAAGATAGTTGCACACATATAGAATAATTTCATATTTTGAAAAATCATATCACATTCTTTGATTCGTCTTCTATAATTGTACTGTGATCAGAATGACTAAAAATAAGATACATAATAGTTTTATTTTTTAACAGATGTGTAAATAATAAATATTTATATTTATTTATAATCAAATAAAACCAAATCTACATAACTGCACTTCATACTAATGTAAGAATAAGCAAAATTCTGTCAGCGTGAAAAATTTTGTTTGACTTAAGTAATCATATACCTTGAAAATTAACATACCCGGTAATTTGTATATACTCTAACAGATGCACAAACACTTTGCTTTTTCATCTTATTTCAAAGCCATTTCTATAAATTATGAAGGCATTTGGAGATCAGATCCTGGAACCATGAGACAACATAACAATATTCTTTGTTTGGTTTACACCAAACCTATTTAAGTTTAAATTCACCATTGAACTAAGAATAAGCATACCGGTAACTGATGTTGAGGTTTAAATAACAAAATCAAATGTACTTATTTCAAAGAATTAGCAATAGGGGGTGAAACGGTTCACAAGTGCAGTGGTTGAACCACAGTATATTGCTTTCATTCCAGTGCACAGGGCACCAAAATGTATTTCGGTTTGTATATATACTATAATTTTCAACGTTAAAATTATTGATTTAATAAAATTCTACTTGTTTTTCAACTTTTCAAGTTTTACGTTCATTAGACTTATTTCAAGAACAAATATGTTTTGTTATGACTATAGTTAGTTGCATTCATGGTTCTAAACCAAACAGAAAATACGCAGAACCGAGGGTCCTGTACCACAATACGTAATGAACTGAAGCATGTGTACCTTTTCACCCCTAATTAGCAATTAATGTGACAATGATATCCCTCAATCACTGCAAAAGGGTAATACAAAGAAATCCCCCTACTCAGTGATTGGGGGATTCCAGTGTTTACTCGAGAACAGACTCAACAGAGTAGCATCTATGAGACTCTAGACCTATACAGAAACATCCTGTCCCACTTTCATACCCTAGGTTACAACCTCACACAAATGACGTGTAATCCAGCCAATCAAACAGTTTTCTCACGACGGTTATTAATAAAATTGCAGCCAGCCACAGATAGCCTTTCAAACTGCAGTTGGCTTTCAACATTCCAACATTCTGAGATTACTGAGCGGAAATGAAAAGTTGTTTTCCTGTCAAATTATCTTAGATGCAAACTGAGGTACTTGACCACCTGTATGCTGGTGAAAATAGATGTTTTCATATCCATGAAAAAGGGGGAAAGTAAGCCTGTGAATTTCAATAGTGCAGACTTGCTTCATTGGTTGTCTATTTTTAGATAGTTTCTAGGTCATAGGTCAAATCGTGCAGATTTGTGTGGGGTTGTAACCCAGGTATGAAAGTTGAGTGAAGTGTATACGTTTTACCGTGGGACAGGATGATACAGGAAGTGAAGATAAGGTTAACACCCTGGTGGCTTAACTTCCTTCCACCAATCGTCTGGATACAAATATTTGAGTAATTCGATGTTTTCATGAGGGACGGGAACATCCTTCCCATAAAGTTTAGCTGTCTGGAAGGGTGCCTCGAGAATATGTGACGGAAAACTTATACTTTTCTTGTCGAACCACCATCGTATGTTCTGCACCCAACCTGTTCTGTACATGTCTCCATAGAGGAACTCCAGAAATGCCGTAATGTAGCCCTTGGCGTGACCATACCGCACCTTGTATATTCCTTCCTTGGAATTATATGCAATTTTCATTCCATTTTTAGCAAATACATCGATTAAGTTCTGGCGATCAACTTTCCCGATTTCAAGAGCATTAACACAGATATCGATGTTATTGTCCCATGGTAAAATCGCTCCATTTCTCAGCGTTCCCCAAAGTGTTCCATAACAAATAACATGGGGAATGTTGAGAGTATCAAGGGTTTCGTGCATTTTAAACACCAACTCTTTCATATCGTTCATAACATTTGCATTAGTTTTGCATGGAGCAGGATGTCTGTACCAAACTTTGCTGCGGAATTTCAGCTGGGCAAATGCAGAAAAAGATAGCAAGAGCATTAGAATAATGCCGATAAAGATGGCTGCTACTTTCCCCCATGACATGTTCATGATACGATACACAAAAGTCAACAGACTGTCCACACAACCTCTTGTCTCCATCTTGTGAGCTTTGTGTAAGTTTCTTGTCAGTTTGGTCCAAACTTCCTCTTATTTTTCATCTCATCAGTTTTGCACTAGCTTCGTTGCAATATATTTTGATCTGGAAAAATAAAGTGATATTTATAAACAAAAGGATCTTTGAAAATTTGACAATGTCACAATGGACACTTCAAGTGGAGATTACATTCAGGCAACAAGATCCAGATAAATGCATTTCACACAAATCATAAAACAATAAATCATCTTATCTTATCCAGCAAATTAAATACCGAATAAAAGTGTTGACTCTTTACAAAAAAAAATACTTAGAGACTGATTGTGATTATATATAAACAAAACCATGGACTCGTAATAACATAAGCATTAACTGCTTTAAATGTATGTTTACAATTTTAACTTACTTAATTTATTTATTTTCTTATCCCACCATCATGTTTTACACCCATGTACTTGTACATTTCCTGTCAGTGCTTCCAGTCCCACTCCAGACCAGTGCCAGTGCCAGTGGAAGTAAGAAGTGGCAGTGCAAAAGAATGTCGTGATATACTATTTTGGATCAAAAAGCATTTTCTCTATATAGGGAACTGAATTGTGCTCGTTTTTGACATAAACAGATTGTAACTTTAACTTTTATTCAACAGATGCAATATTTTACATGTCGTAAAAATCCACCAAAAGGATTTGTGGCATGCCGTAATCAAGTTTTGAACTTAAAATCCGGAGAAAATAAAACTTTGTTTTTCCTATTAAATACTATTGCCAAAGAGGCTGTAAACTACAGCTGATTCATTCTGTTACAAGGATATTTGTTAATATAGATTTACGCTTTATTTCAATTAAGACTTTAACAAAAATGCCGAAAAAAATGATTTTAAAAACATGAACACTGCAACAGGACTCACACATTTTAAACAAAAGTTGTAGGTACTGTGGAAAATGCAAAAATGGCTTTTCAAATTCTAAATTTCTAAGTGATGGATTTCGATGAAAAATCACCAATATATATTAAGTGTGTGTCTTCATTGCATAGATGGCTATCAAGTAACATAAATCACAAATGTTCACCCCACCCCACCACACAGTCTCTTTTGTTATTTAATTCTCGTATACCAGATGGTACAAATGAATGACTAGTCCTGTTTGTTTTTAATGCTGGCATGCGTCATCTCGGCCTTAAGGAAGAATAAAATATTCCGAAAACAAAACATGAGATGAGTTACCTAAAATTGTGTTTGTCTTTTTAATATTTTGCGGTTCATAGAAATAACCAATACTTTTTAAAGGTAATCCGATAATTTTGGAATAAGTATTTAGAATTCTGAAAATTTTATTTTTGTTTTGTGCCTATATATGTGACAGCTGTGAAAGAACGTTCAAAGGATTATCTATACCGTTGTTTTATGGACTATTCCAAATAAATCAAGGCTGGCAGGATGTGGCTAATCTACATTTGTTTTTATTATTCTAAAATCTTTAAACAAAATAAAAAAACAGTTTGAAAAGACAACAGTGGATCTAATAAAATAATAGGAATCTGTGGTTCATTATATATGCGTATCGGTGAAATATTGCATTCAGTGGAATACTAGTAATTAAACCCGTTATCTCTACTCAAAGGTAAGACTTTGTCGTCATCAAACAGTGGTCTGACGTAACGAACTCTCATATGACGTCATATTGTTATTACATAGCGGTTGAACCTTCTGAGACTTCATAACGAGGATTTATTATAAATTCTGTGGTGAAATATGGCATTTACCAGTTTCAAAGATAAATGTCATTCTACTCAATAAAATAACACTTTCATTCACATAACAATATCATTGCGTCATAAGATGACCGTGGAACAGCTAGGTGATCTTGGATCCTCGAATCCATAAAATGAACGTTATATACGAGCTATGCATACGTTGCTAGTCTTACATTCAGACTCTGAAAAACGTATTTATTCTGAGATATCACCATTTTATAAAAATTGAAAAGGAGACTGTATAAGAAATGAGGGTTTCAGTAAAAAGAGGCTCCCTTTCAATATGGTTTTCAATATTAGTCTAAATGTCAGACTAATACTTGTCTCCATCTAATAAGTAAAACATTGGACATTTCTCGTCGAATATAATCTGTATCTTATCTCATGAAGTAGAAATAATATATCATATATATTTTTTGTTTACCTTTTATTACAGAGAACCCTGTTACATGAAAGGAATCCTGTCCAGGGAAGCAGGAGTCCTATTGAATAAAAGAAATAAATGAGATAGTTTTCTGTGAATTTTACACAAAACAAAGCACATCACTTTCACTCACACATTCACCCATTATATAGACAAGAGATTAATTGTTTATTAGTCTAACCATAGACACTAAGAGATTATAAAATATAGCCATGGTGAGATTTATGTATGATGAAGCAATACAAATAATACAATTCTACGAGAGAAGATACAAGTGATCGAAAAGCCACTGTGTAATATAAAATGTATTTTGTTGACGTCTATCAGTAAAAAAACACTTTTCTGTGTTAGATCTATTTTGTAATTTCATATATTTACACCTGTGGCTACGACACTCGAGAAAATAAAATTTCTACTTTATTCGATTATGTACATGATATTCAAGGTCAAATATCCTTTATATATTTGTCAGAATCTGCCTGTCATCTGTGCTAAACTCTGTGGTGTGCAATTCTCAGAAAAAAACGCATCGAAGTACGAGTGTTACGTTCAATGTGATTGATACTTTGATAGGTTCAATATGATTGATACTTTGATAGGTTCAATATGATTGATACTTTGATAGGTTCAATATGATTGATACTTTGATAGGTTCAATATGATTGACACTTTGATAGGTTCAATTTTTTAAACGTGAAATAACACAGTGAAGGTGACCTGCCATGACCTATACTCAGATTGACAAATCAGGTATGAGTGTTTTACGAGTGTTCGACCATTTATTGAATATTGAAAATGAGCCTATGAGAAAGGGGAATTTCAGGGTCTAAGAGTGGGGAAAATTTCGCTACAACATAAGAGCAAATTGTTTATTAGTTTTATGACATGTTATGTGTTAGAATCTACTATGTGAATACTTTATCAGTGTGTGTCTTTCATTATTAAAAAGTTGTAAAATTAGGTACAATATAATATGAGTTCATTTCACGTAATCCAAAAAAACCAAGATGCCGACAGAACCCTTTTGAACGATTAGTGTATGTGTGAACGGAAGAGAAACATGACGAACGCACGGACGAACGGACACGCTGACCGCCCCGACTACTTTTTTACTGGTGTATATAATAATTTTCATCAAACTATGTTAATGAAACAAACAGTGCCGTTAACAATGTTAAATTATAACCATATTGTTGAAAGAAAATTATGAAAGAAAATATATTGTAATGTAAATGAATTCTCTCGGCTATGTTAATCCGAATATTACGACATTGATATTTACGACAACCACAAAACAGCAAGACGCACGATTTGAGTTGAACATTTGATCGAAATAATTTCTTTTCGGGAGGAAAGGTATACCATACGATGACAAGATGTCAAATTTGAATTGTAAATCAATTGAAAATACATTTTAAGAGAAAAATAACGTTCAAGCAGATGTCAAAAATAATCAATTGAACTAAAAAACATAATAAAGACGATTTGAAACTTGCAGGCTGCTAAATCTAGCCAACTCAATTATCAATGTTTTGAAAAGCAAGACAAAATCATATTATTACTAACTTGATGTTTATTACAAGATTTGAAGCTTGTATATGTCAAATGATGACTGTCAACTTCTGGTTTAGCATGAACAGGGCAAGTCCAGCATGCTAGACGTCTTCCTACGTTGACAACGTTGAGTGCACATTTATCGCACATAAACCGACGTTTAGATTATCTGAACTAGGACAGGATTTAGCTTTAATATAATCAGACAGGTGTTGCATCCCCTTTCCTGCAGCATCGCTACTTCATTAACCTTTGCCTTTGGCAACTTGAAAATTTAAGTTTTTAATCTTGTAATTAATATGATAAAAATATTTAAAGATGTTTGATGAGATACATAGCCAATTGCTCTTAACACTAAACTGAATAGTGGAGACAGAAATTCGATATGGATTTCGCCACTCAAATAACTGATCTGTTGCCATAACAATATTAAACATAGTTTATAATTCTGTAACTCTGTGTTCAGATGGCGGATGAGGATTTTGACGAACAAATTCGCTTAGAACAGATTGAGAAGGCAAAAGCCGAAGGAGAGTATGGAAACTACACTGATGAGGACGGAACAGTCTTTGAGTGGGATCCTCAGAAGAAGGCATATTTCCCAAAGGTTTGTAGTCCTTCCTTTGTTAATTGTAACCAAATTGTTGACAAAGATATTTTGAGAATTTCTACAGGTCTCAAAATGTACAAAGGTACAATTTCATTGTTTTGTGTGGAGATTTCGAAGAACGACTTACCGGTACTATTAATGTCGTTGAAAATAAGTTGGAACAATCACTCCATCTTCCGCACGCATCGCACGAGATATGCATTTAAAAAAAAATTCATATTCACCATTCACCGACAACTTGACAGATAAATTGAGACAGGAAGTAGCCTGAATAATGAGCTATGAGTGTAAACCAATCAAGTGCACGGATACAAAACCCACTTCTGTCGTGATGTTTGACCAACAATTAAGCGGAGGCAAATATTTTCCAAGTCATTTCTGGTTATAAATCAACTATATTTTGGTAACCTATATTTATGCTTCATTTTTATGACTATTGTTGCAACGTAATGAAGGGATTAAATTGAAATTATTTCTGACTTTGAACACTCCTTATTTAAATAGGAATAGACTGGGTTCGTATGGAGCGATTTGATTGGTCAATGGAATGGACGTGACTCTGTTTGGCCACAGGGAGTGCTGAACCCAGTCATAAGTCTTCCTGTCGAGTTGTCGCAAGGGTTTTTCATGTATGTGAATCTTATAGTCAGGATTCAAAATTGAATAATTCTGATTTCTCTTTTGACCCAAATGAGCAATTATTTAATTGCAAACACATTTACTTCTTGGTGTCTCAATATTCAGATCGATGATGACTTTATAGCCAAGTACCAGATGAGCTATGGACAATCTTCAGATCAGCCAACGGAGCAAGACGAAACAGCAGCAGAGGAAGCAAAATTAGAGGAAGAGAGGAGGAAAGAATACGAGCAGAGCTGCAGGGAATACTACAACTACTACTATGCAAACCAAGGCAATGGTGAAACGGGGGAAGGGGCAGATAACTCTGGCAAAGGAGAGAACTCTGAAGGCCAGGCCTACTCATTTGAAGATTACATGGCCTACTGCAACTATTATTATGGAGCAGATCATGGCACTGAAGAGGAAGTGGAGGATGAGGAGAAGGGCGATGGGGAAAATAAATCGGAAGCTGATAAGAAGGACGATGAAAAGCAGAAAGAGAAACCAGCAGGTAATAATTTGTGAGATTTTCCGAATAACTTTCTTATTATGACATGGTTACATTGGGGATAACACTGCCTTCACTAGTCACAGTAGCACCACCCATGGTTTGCTACTTCCAGCCGTTGCTCGCAGGTTTCACCGCAATGCATAGCCACATGGCGTTGCGGGCTTTCTCCCTGCTGTAATACTAGAAGCCGCGATATATGTGAAATACTCTTGAAAGCGGCGTTAAACCCCAACTCACCTCACCTCACGCCTTCAATAGTACAAATTCTTGTACTTTTTTGGGCCGAGTCCCTTCCGGGATTCGAATATGGGTTCCAAGCCTGACTTAGACTCGCCCTAAAAAAGTACAAGAATTTGTACTTTTGAAGGTAGTGTTATACCAAATGTAACCATGATATATTTGTTCACTATCTAAATGGCATGTATTTCTAATTTGTTAGTGTGTATTTGATCACTAAACAAAATTACAGTTTGTTACTGAATCAAAAAACTGAAATTCATGGATTGTATCTTAAGGCAAAAATAACTCCTTAAAAACATTGAAAACATGAAAAAAACATACAAATCTCTTTACTTAAAAAACAATATGTTTCTGATTGAAAGCTTTGTAATCTTTTGACATTCTGAAATAGCTTCAATTATTGTGAAACATATTGATTATGTTCAGAGAAGTTAGTGATTATTGCCTAGTTGACTAGAGCTTAGTTTAGGAAGAACATGGATTTCATTAAGTAATTTTCAGCTGTTTAAATGGAGCACATTGGTTGTAGCAACACAAAAAGTACAATTCCTTCAAGGTAATAATATGAATTTTGCACTTTGAGTATGCCTTTTAGCATTGAAATACAAATGGACTATCATTATTTAACAAAACTCAATTGCAGGTTGGTTTGAGCACGACAGCGAGAAGAGCACGCACATCTACATATCGGGGTTACCTCTGGACATCACGGAGGAGGAGTACAAGGAACTGATGACCAAGTACGGTCTCGTCATGTTCGACCCCTTCACACGCAAACCCAAACTCAAACTCTACAAGGACGAGAACGGTCAGCCCAAGGGGGACGGGCTCTGCTGCTTTATCAAGGTAATGTAACATTTTTGTCCTGAGAACATCATGCAGGGGAATTGGGATTGTGCTTTAAGTGTACCCACGCAGCTCTACAGATGTGTGTCTTGTTATGGCTGAGTTTACAAGGATCTTTTAATGTCTGCTAATTTAACACCATGCAGTATTCAAAGTTTTCAATCGCTGACCTGGACCTAAAGCAGCCCTTCACCTTCCAAGCATAGGATCCAGTAGCCAAGTAAAACATGGCGAGGGGAAGAAATCTGGTACCTAAATATTGTAGTTATGTATACATAGTTAACCCTGCTGTCGTCATGTTTTGAGTCCATAATTAGCCTAGAACCAAACTTAGCTAGTTCCCTTTATTGTCCCCCGCCGCCGCGAAGCGGGGGACATAGTATTCAGCTCCGTACGTCTGTCCTGCTTCTTGTTAGAGCGATATCTAATGAACCGCTCAACCTAGAATCTTCAAACCAGTCTTCATCTGGGGAATACGCAGACCTTAAAAGTTTTCGGTGACCTTGACCTCATTTTCAAGGTCACGGCGAGACTTTGACCAGTTTTGAAAATGTTGTTAGCGCCATATCTCATGAACCCTTCGACCTAGAGTCTTCAAACTTGGTACCAGTCTTCATCTGGGGAATATGTAGACCTGAAAAGTTTTCGGTGACCTTGACCTCATTTTCAAGGTCAGGGCGAGACTTTGACCAGTTTTGAAAATGTTGTTAGCGCCATATCTAATGAACCGATCAACCTAGATTCTTCAAACTTCGTACTGGTATTCATCTGGGGAATACACAGACCTGAACAGTTTTCGGTGACCTTGACCTCGTTTTCAAGGTCACGGCGAGACTTTGACCAGTTTTGAAAATGTTGTTAGCGCCATATCTCATGAACCCTTCAACCTTGAGTCTTCAAACTTGGTACCAGTTTTCATCTGGATAATACGCAAACACCAATCGATTTGGGTGACCATGACGTCATTTTGACCGTTTTTGAAAATGTTGTTGGCGCGATATCTCGTGAACCATTGCATTAAGTATCTTCAAATTGGTACCAATCATTTGGAGAATACTCATGCACCAATCTGTACTAATCTTTATTTCGGAATATGCAAACGCCAATCAATTTGGGTGACCTATCATGTCAAAGATGCTGAAAACCAATGACATACTGAGTTTACACTGTGGGCCATCTCAGTATTGAGTACATTCTCATAAGAATAATAACAATTGAATGAAATATTCTTGATTGCGGCGGGGGACATGGTCACATTTGCGACAATTACTTGTTTGTGTGTTATGATTGCTAGCCACTTAGTCCTTCCTCAGAATGCTTACAATTGATGGTAGCATTACAATCAGTTGTAACCTATGTTAAAAGAATGGGCTACAGTTCACTTAAACTCTACGATTGCATTTCTTCCACAGCAAGAGTCGGTTGAGTTGGCCTTGAAACTGCTGGATGGGTCCGAGTTGAGAGGTCACAAGATCAGCGTGGACAGGGCACAGTTCCAGATGAAGGGAGAGTACAAGGCACCCAAGAGGCGGAAAAAACTCTCCAACAAGGAGAAACGTAAAATCAAAGAGAAACAACAAAAGTGAGTATTTTAAATGTATAAAATTGATAATAACAATAGCAGTGAATAGTTTGGAATGAATTGGTTAAGTCTATAAATGCTTGTAGTACTATCCTCGAGTGCCCAAAGTTCGTGGCCCTAAGCATCTTTCACTAATTTCTCTTCAATAAATGCATGTCAGCCCAGTTTGAAAGTTTACAGCAAATTTATAACATTTTATGAATTACCTGACAGGATCAGGTGGATATTTTATATTATAGCAGAAGCTTTGACCAAGGAGAAACATTTGCTGTCAAAAAACAAGTGTAGTGGCCTTGGGACACAAGTTCGTGACCTTTGATTTAATGCTGTTTTCTTCAAGACTAATTATATGTGGTTAGTCAAGTATGGTCATCTGTTGACCTGACATATTTTTCTTTCAGAATTGAAGGCATTCTTTAAACAATTTAATATATTTTGTTATTGTAGAGGTAAAAAAACTCTTAATGTATTTATTTTCCAGAAAAATTATGATAAACTTACTTAATATTTATTTTGAGAATATTTAATCACAAACAACTTTATACATTGATTGACTGACAACACCATGGGAAGAAATAACCAATGCCTCAACAAATGAATATGAAATTAAAAAGTGATAAATATTTCTCTCAAGTAACTTATTTTGAAATTATTATTTTTTGACATCTCTATGAATATTTTGACAATCCAACAGAAGACTTCTCTGGCTTAATAAAATAAGTTGTGTGACGACCAGTCTTTGATTGTTGGCACACTGCCACATGACCTACTTTTGGAAAGCAGACGACATGAAATGAAATTCATACATAATTCTGAGAAAAATTATCGACTTTTGAAAATTAAGACATTTTGGAGGTAGAATAAACAGTGATTTTGAGGACATATGTTGAGAAAATTGGCATTGGAAATGTTTAATTGGTTAAATGCTACTGCAAGTTGTATCAATAAATTTTGTTTGAGTTTTGAAACAATCGTCCGGGCGTTTCAGATATTTTGTGCGAGTCATAATGGAGTGCGCCCATGTGTAAATGACGTCACGAACTTAGGATACTAACGAACTTAGGGCACCCTACCATATACATTATAACCAAGTGACAGTCATATTCACTAAAAGCTAGGTTAACTGTGACATCGCATTCACTTCAATATCATTACATTACTTACTGTTAATTTATTAAAGTATTAAAGGAAAGTGATTTGTTGTACGTTTAGTGTTATTCTAATGGTCAGTCTTAGACTTTCTTAGCTCTCTTGCCACTAAAATCATTGTAAACCAATGTATGATGCTTACAACAGAACTTTGAAAATGTAGGTCCAGGGTTTATTGTGATTTATTATTTATCAGGATCATGAAATATTAACTTACAAGAAAAGAAATCTTAAAGCGCTATCAATTTCAATTTTATGTAAATATTTTCAGATTGTTTGACTGGCGCCCCGAGAAGGAGGAAGGGAGACCAAAATGTGAGCAGACCGTGATCCTGAAGAACATGTTTGATCCTAAAGAGTTCGAGGTAGGAGCTAGGGAATACTACTTGGGTTGAATATTGACATACAGTAGGACCTTGTTGACCTGGACCTCTTATATCTGGAAACCTGGCCATCCGCATTGAAATATTTCAAATCCTCTCTATGCATACCTTTACAAATAATGATTCACATAACCGCACAACTCCCTTTCCAGACGATTTTCAACTGTAACCAAATGTTCAGATAAACAGGGACTGTTCAGATAAACAGGGTCTGTTCAGATAAACAGGGTCTGACTGTTTGAGTATCCTGGAAACCACCATTCTCTCCCAAAAGAGGTTTCTCAAGTCATTTCTTTCCACATAGCATCTCTTACAAGTAGAACATATTTGTTGTCCCTAGCAGTGACATTTTGCATCACAGAAACTATTCTTATTCTATCAATAGTCGGACTGACTTCTGTCTTTTATGTATGATGTATGTACACATGACACAGGTGAAGGAACTCCAGTCTTCTCCACAGGGAACAGACCAGATTCTCAGTTTTAAATCTCACTCATTGCACAGCTCCCCTTGAATGTCATCGATCGGTATTCTCTATTTCTAGCCAGGAAAGAGCTCCACGTGTAATAGGTTACATGGGAAGACATGACTTGAGTAAGCTATGTTGGGAAAGAATGGGAAACGAGTAGAAAATCTGTTTCAACTGCAGTGGAGCACATAAGTGAACTGCATGTCCTTTAACTCTGTGATAACAAAAATGAGATGAAGATTTTGCTCCAATTTATTATACCCCCGCCTTACAGTGTAAGCAGGGGTATATAGCGTTCATTCTGTCCGCCTGTCTCTACGTCCGTCACAAAACTTTGTGCAGATCATATTTCTCAAACTATACAAACTAGCTTCACCAAACTTACCACACATATCAGCAATGTTAGCAGAGGTTATGGGTGGGGTGAGTTGGGGTTTTAACACCGCTTTCAAAAGTATTTCACTTATATTGCGGCTGCTAGTATTATGGCAGGGAGAAAGCCCACAACGCCATATGGCTATGCATTGCGGTGAAACCTGCGAGCATTGGCTGGAACTAGCAAACCATGGGTGGTACTACGCTAAAATTCAGTGTAGCATTGCACCCAAACCTTACTGCATGTAGAACAGTTCTTAACTGCAGAAAAAGTTGCTGTGCCCCTGGTGGGATTTGAATCCCGGACTGAACACACTAACCACTGCGCTATCCCAAGCCCTTTTGTGCGAAGCATTCTCCCAAATTAAACATGTTAGCTTCACCAAACTTGCTTCACATGTTAGCCAGGATTTCTAGTTGTGCCTTTTCAGGTTTAGACCTATTTCTGAATTTTATTTTTGCCGTTTTATGACTTAACAATTATCTCTGGAACTGTACATTCCATATTCATTAAACTTTACACACAGGTTAGTCATTTCCATTAGGCCAGAATCTCCCCCCTTGTAAATAAAAACAAGGGTGGGGAAGAAGTAGCCTAGCTAGGCCATAATCTCCCCCCTTGTAAATACAAAACAAGGGTGGGGAAGAAGTAGCCTAGCTAGGCCAGAATCTCCCCCCTTGTAAATAAAAACAAGGGTGGGGAAGAAGTAGCCTAGCTAGGCCAGAATCTCCCCCCTTGTAAATAAAAACAAAGGTGGGGAAGAAGAAGCCTAGCTAGGCCAGAATCTCCCCCCTTGTAAATAAAACCAAAGGTGGGGAAGAAGTAGCCTAGCTAGACCAGAATCTCCCCCCTTGTAAATAAAACCAAGGGTGGGGAAGAAGTAGCCTAGCTAGGCCAGAATCTTCCCCCTTGTAAATAAAATCAGGTCATTTAGACAGAGGGGAAGCTTTGGCCTAAGAGCAGTCTGATTAAAATCGACGGTTTTCCGAGGAATAAAAATTGCAAAATAGTGACACTACCGGGATACGAACTCATATCGTTCGGAGGTTTCCTCGCCAAACCGTCTGAAAACAGTCCGTAGACTCCCATGTTCAAACGCAATTCAGTTAACCAATCAGAAGACATTCGGTGCGAGAAGCTAGGGTCAGATAACTCCAAACAGCTATCCTTTCGTCTGTTACGAATGCTTTCAAAACGGCAACTGTTTAGAAACTATGATGTGATTGGTCAGCTATTTGACTGGGCTTCGACTGCACAAAACTGGTTCGGAACATGACCTATACGGGGTGTTCTCAGACCTTATGGCGAGGAATCTACAGAACCTGTTCGTATCCCGGTAGATGCATTATTTTGCAAATCTTATTCCTCGGAACAAGGTCGATTTTAATCAGACTGGCCTAAGTGGGAAAACTTTGGCCTGGGCCAAACCTTCCCCGGGGTAAAAGTATCCTAGGACAAACCTTCCCCAAAACTTCGGCCCAGGCCATTTACTCCCCGGGGAAAGTTTAGACCGGGGAAGAAATTGCCTGCTACACCGGGTTCGCCGCCTGGAATATTCCGCCAGCAGTGCCAATTAGTGCTTTAGCCAAAATACGGCTGCGAGCTAAACGAGTTAGAAAATTCAGCCACAGGGGCTAAAATGGGTAAAATAGAAATATGCAACTAAGGGTTAAGTCTTGTACAAAATTATCTGTAAATTTAGTGATGTCTTTTGATAATGTTCATTTTGGCCAAAATTAATTTTTTCATGGACGGGAAAACACCCCACTCTTTGGCTTTTGTGTAAATGGAACCTTTAAATCTAGTTGTTACTATTCCTGATCTGAAAAATCAAATGTTATCTTGACATACCTAAACCAATGTGGATTATCTATACATATTATAAATTTTGTGACTGTCTTAAGTTAATAACCATATTGGCAATGCCTTAATTTATTATTATTTTTTGTGTAAGTCTTAAAATTAAAGTTTGCTCTATTTTGTTAAAACTGTTATAGAAGAAGTAACATAATTTTATTGCAGCTTCATGCAATCCTATTAAACAATGCAAAGTAGTAATATCCTTCATTTATTACAAATTCTTCGAATGTGTTAAGTTAGGTTAAGCAATTCAAATCAGTTGGTGCAGTTATCTCCCTTAGAGCATAAAATCCATTGAAAAATAATTTAATTAGTTTCTTACAAATTCTTTCAATATGTCAAGTTATAGCAGTTTGTACAGTTGTCTCCCTTAGAGTATAAATCCTTTTGAAAGTTACCAACTTAAAATGACATATTCTTTGGATTTGGTAAATAATTATTTCCTAGGTAGCAAGAAGCAGGTGAGTCTTGTCACTTACCTTTATCATGTATGTTATTGTGGCTGCACATTACTGAGTATGTTGTTGAACTGTGGAAACTGTGGAAAGAACTTTAATTTGGCAAGGGAGAATTGATAGCTTGATGACGATTTTTTGTGTGAAAAAATTCCTCAGGCAGGAGGCCCAAAAAAGCAACTTTGCTCCAGTGTAAATGTAAAGTGTTCAGGTTAGCAAAACAGGCACAAAATTGAATAAGAAAGTAATAAATTCTCATTTGTTTTTAGTTTTGTCGGGAAAATCTGGCAACATTTTAATTGTGATGGAAAAGTGGGCATTTTTTTTCTGTGATTCGGAATAGTATATTTTCTTTCAAGTTGGTTAAGGAGGATCTGAAAACCAACTAAATAGTTTTGTAATATTTTTTGGAGTAAAATCTTGGTGTCTGCTGTCATCTCTTTACAGAATTATCAATCTGGGATCTTTTATTGCAGTGGTTAGTGCATTCAGCTTCAGGGTTTGCATTTTGCCAGGTGCTCTGAGAGCAGCTTGAACTACTTGGAGTACTTATAGCATCACTATAATTCAGAGTTGCTACACCAATAGTTTGCTTGATCCACTCAACTCAGATACTCCACTTCAGTGTATACCCGCCAGGGGCTCGGCAACTTTGTCTGCTGTAGAGAACTGTTAGCAGTAAGGTTTGGGAGCAAAGCTGCACCATGTTTCGATAGTTTCAGCCAGTGCTTGCAGGTTTCACCGCAATGCATAGCTACACTGGTGTTACAGGCTTTCTCCTTGCAATAATACTAGCAGCCGTGATATACATAAGTATTTATATATAAGTGAAATACTCTTGAAACTCACCCTACCTCACTGTATAGAGACAATGTCTATTCAGGCTTTCAGCTGAAATATTACCTACAACTGTGATATGAGTGATATATATATATATACTGTTGAGTTGCCTGCATTGCTGAAAGGCCTTTCTGTAGTGCGCTTTATTGAACCGGGGAGCAAACATCCATTCATTTATGAATGAGTTTAAGTATGGGTCTAACCCTTCACTTGATTATATAATAGATAAGTAATATTACACTGAAAACCCACATATCTATATCTATTCAGATTCTTTCATAAAATTATGATGAAATTCAGATTCACTGGATAGGAGCTCTCAAACATCACACCCTATGAAAGGAAACAACTCAGTGGTTACGGTAGGAAGATATGAATACTACTAAGTATATCTCTAGCTCTGAGTGTATATCAAAACCTTTGTGACCCAAGAATGACATTCTCTTCCTACAGAGGTTAATCCCTTCAGATTTCCGAATCTAACCTCTGTTCAAGATGGCCTGAAACCGAGGGCATAAATGGAGTGTCCTGATTGGTTGCAATTGAATCTTTCTTCTACAAATTTGGACAAATCTGAATTGACTTAATGAGAGCCTACCTTTAGTTAGTGGTTAATAAAGAATTATTATTAGCAGCCCCCACTAATTCTGGGCTGCTATCAGATTTTGCGCAGTTTCCATCACGTTTTGTATTGGCTTTAACTTTTTACCAAGAAGGTTTTGAGAACTCATTATCGTATACTGAAAAGTTCTGAAATCGCTAAGAAAAAGTCCACCCAGCTTTGTAAATGGGTACCTGAACACAGAAAGTACAGACCTATATGGTCGCGCAGTGCTAAGTAGCAGCACAAAAGGTGCAATTTCTTCATGGTTATAATATAAATTGTGCGCTTTGAGCATGCTCATACATGGTAATATCGATATACAAATTGACTATTGCTATTAGGAAATGATTTTAGTGGTATTAAGTCATGGGTTATGTACAGCAGTCACCGATCTCAGTGTTGAAGTAAAAACTTTGTGGTTGTTCATTCTTTCAAATGAGAAAAAAGGTAATACCTTGAATGAGTTACTGGTAAAATTTGATTATTTGGATTTAAATATTTATTAACCCCTGGTGAGTGGTTCTATGATAACTGGTTAAACAGTGTATAAATTTACTGCTGTTTTATATAGGTTTTTAGAGAATCTTCATGATCCATAAAACTTGAATAAGAATTGTCTAAATCTACTGCTGTAGGAGTCATGGTAGACAAGGCCTTCTCCATGTCAGCTGACAGATTGAAGATGGAAGCAGGCAGGGGGTCATAGCAGGAGTAGCTTTATTCAGCTTTGGACATTTTCTTAATAGACAGAGACAAAAATGCCAAGAAGTTATTTCGAAAGTGCTCGTACGTGGATGAAAAACATATTTCATCCTCTTATGTAATGAAGCAGGCACTGGAAACAGCAAATTTGGACATTGTTTCAATTCCTCGGTGTTTCCAGGCCCTGTATTTGTACCCTCTAATCTTGCCTTGAGGTAGGTGGTCTGCCGAAGAAGAGGCGATCAAACATTAAATGGAGTATGCTGCATTCCTGGGACGTGTATTCCACGTGCCGCACATGCATGACACTACAGGTGGAAGGAAACATGCATCTTGCTCTCTCTTTACTTCTAATGGTCGCCCATTTGCTGAACGTCGTGCAGTCCCTGTCCTGTGTCGGCCATGATTGTTTTGGGGTTTCCATGCTGTGTCCTAGTTTAAATTGATGCAATTTAAGTTTTTATTTGTCTTTCAGATATGTTATTCCAGTTTTGGCATCTAAATTGTTTTTCTCCCTTGTGGAATAGCCATGTGTGATGAATTCAATTTAATTTAAAATTTCAGGATGCCTAATCGTTCATAAGGAGAAACATAAGCACTGTTATATTTTCGATGTGTACATGTCAAGCTGTCAACATATCACGTTTGCTTAGCAGTCATTGCTTTAGTATGAGTTCAGCATTTCCTCATCTGTGACGTCATGATACAACTGTTCGTGATGTCACTTTAGTAGACAGTTGCAAGAGAGGATTGACCAATAATACAGGATTATAACACAGGATTGACCAATAATACAGGATTATAACACAGGATTGACCAATAATACGGGATTATAACACAGGATTGACTAATAGGATTGACCAATAACACAGGATTATAACACAGGATTGACCAATAATACAGGATTATAACACAGGATTGACCAATAATACAGGATTATAACACAGGATTGACCAATAGGATTGACCAATAACACAGGATTATAACACAGGATTGACCAATGATACAGGATTATAACACAGGATTGACCAATAATACAGGATTATAACACAGGATTGACCAATAATACAGGATTATAACACAGGATTGACCAATAATACAGGATTATAACACAGGATTGACCAATAATACAGGATTATAACACAGGATTGACCAATAGGATTGACCAATAACACAGGATTATAACACAGGATTAGCCAATGATACAGGATTATAACACAGGATTGATCAATAGGATTTGACCAATAACACAGGATTATAACACAGGATTGACCAATAGGATTGACCAATAATACAGGATTATAACAGGATTGACCAATAACACAGGATTATAACACAGGATTGACCAATAATACAGCATTGACCAATAATACAGGATTATATTACAGAATTGACCAATAATACAGGATTATGATACAGGATTGACAAAAAAATACATGATGACCATTACTCCAGGAATAAATTAGTCCAATAATAACGTATTGGCCAACAATACAGGACTGACCAGTGGCTAAATATAGGCTATCCCAGAATATGCTGGAACCCTAAGACCTGTTACGGGTTGATTATAATCCTTATTAAACTTCATCATTATTAGGAGAAATATACATTCGTTCACACACTAGCAAGATTTTAGTTTTAAGCAGATGGAACCCAGTAAAGAAAATCTCATATAGCTCAAATATAAATGAGTGTCACAGTACAGTTCACCATTAATTGTGGTGATTTTCTTGCTTAACAGAGATTGAGTTAACTTGAACTATTAGGGAAAAAGTGCAGTTTATTACTTAGCCCTAATAACCTCAGTGGAGTAATGTGTTTGATATATATTCATGTCAATGTTGATGTGCTCTGTATAATCTAAGTCTCCAACCTGCTGAGATTGACGGAACTTTACAATGAGCTTCGTCTACGTTAACGTTACTCCATAATCTTAACCCATCTCGACCGCAGCACTCTATGCCTACCACGTCCCCTCCGACGGAGTTATCAAGGCCTGGGGTTGGTTGGAGATGAACGTGGTTCGACCTGTAGGGGGCTTCATTACACACGTCTTGTTTATAGCCGACTTCCCTCCTTGTGATTGAGTCTACTATGTTTTCTAATTTCACTGATGTGATAATAATTTCCTTTCTCTTCAAAGGAGATGAATCACTTTTCTGTGATGGTTTAGAAATAAATCTTTGTACCAGTGTAATTTATCATTAGGTGTAAATTGGGAAATGTTCACGAGCTGACAGTTTCATTTATCTCAAGAAAAGTAGAATGAAATATTTTCCCATTTGAAAAAGCTTCATATTCTTGCTTGACTTGAAATGTGTTAAAAAAAAATTAGTATTTGTTTGAATGATGAGCTCATGAAGATATATATTGTTTAAATTTCTTTTTGTTGGATGGCGTTTATGGATAGCTCAGCCTGCTTGTTGATCATGGCATAGGAAATCACTCATGGACTCTGGGTTTTTCAATATAGACAACTTGTATAATATCGGGGGCGGGATAGCGCAGTGGTTAGCGCGTTCGGCTTCGGATCAAGAGGTCTGGGGTTCGAATCCCGCCAGGAGCACGGCAACTTTGTCTGCAGTAGAGAACTGTTCTACATGCAGTAAGGTTAGGGTGCAATGCTACACTGAATTTCAGCGTAGTACCACCCATGGTTTACTAGTTCCAGCCGATGCTCGCAGGTTTCACCGCAAAGCATAGCCACATGGCTTTGCGGGCTTTCTCCCTGCCATTATACTAGCAGCCACGATATAATTGAAATACTCTTAAAAGCGTCATTAAACCCTAACTCACCTCACCTCACCTTGTATAATTTCAGAAATCTCTCATTCATCAAGAATGGTTTGAATCTTGACTCAATTTTTCTGAGCTATTGTACATCTCAGACACTTATATATATATCACTTCTAATGATATGGAGAATAAATAATCACCAAATAATATGACATACAGCTAATAGATTTGATATTGTTAAATGTAGTAATGAGATATTGTATTACATTTCCCGGGTATATATTATCAATGTTAAGATCAATCCCTCTTTCTTAAAATTAACAATAAATTCCATGCTGCCTATGGTGTAAATACTTCCTAAGCAGTGCTAAGCAATAAATTACTCCTTATGATGAAAAAATAGATTTTTGTTTAAATGTGCTATGGAGAGAAAAGGTTACATCAAAAGGAAATGACATTGAGCTCATTGATTTGATATTGCTGAATGTAGTAATGATATATTGTACCACAATGACACCTGACCCGGGACAGAGCGCAGCTGTTGATGTAGACAGGTGTATATATAGAGAGAGAGAGAAACACAAGTGGGATAACAGTATCCATGGGGGGAAACTTGCTCTGACAGAAAACACTCCTCATCACACTAACACAAAACAATCAAAAACTCACAATTTATTTAGGGGAGTGGGGAGATAGTAATTAAAATAAATGTATGTTAGTAGTGGGCTGGACCCCCTGTTGCACAGCAGCTGTGTCAATTTGTGAGTGTGGTCCCAGCCCTAGCAAGTGTAAAGTTAGCCCGCCTCCCTTGAGCCATATCCCCTCTCGTCTAGACTATTTCAGTCACGTTAGGATTATTCGTATAGAACTGTTCTATATGCAGTAAGGTTTGGGTGCAACGCTACACTAAATTTCAGTGCAATACCACCAATGGTCAGCTAGTTCCAGTTCATGCTTTAAGGTTTCACTGCAGTGCACTACTACTATAGTGTTGCAGATTTTCTCCATATAATGATACAAGCTGCTGTGATATAAGTGATATACCGGTACTCTTAAAAAAGGGTTAAGGGGGGTAACCATCTATCGGATAACAACTCAGTGTATACAATTAAAATCTTAATTGTCAACACTGAGTTGTTATCCGTTTGATGGTTACCCCCCTTAAGCTTCAAACTATCGGTTCACCTTTACTCTACCATCCAGCATCCTTTAGTGGATCCGGACCACCTCTCAGTACCGTCAGCCGCCAACCAACACCGTGGAACACACCTACAGACTAGTAATAATAATAATTTCCATTTGATAGATGTGAAAGGTAGATATTATCTCTGTCGGTCACTATCACCTTCTTAATGTTTTAGCTGGATACCTGAAGCAGTGAAGCAACAGTTGCAATATATTAAAGCTGATACAACAGCTACGGCCCTGCAGTTAGGAGTGTAACAGTGTTGTTGTCTCTTGTCACTGAACCTCTTTGACACTGGTACAACCCATGCCTGCCGGGATTTTGAACCCCGAACCCCTTGATCCGAAGCCGAACACGCTAACCACTGCGCTATCCCGGCCCTTGATTATAGACCTAGTTTGCATTACAAATAACAAATCTGTTTGATGACCACAGTGGACTTTTTATCATGAATTCCCTACTCTTATTTCATAAATCTAGGTCAAATAAAAACATCAATAAAGAAGATAAGACTAAAATTGATAAATATCAGGAAGGGTACCGGACAGAAGTCCAGGAAGTGCTCTGTGAGGGGTCAAGAGATTATTTACAGTAGTTGGTCACTTTCCTCATGTAACCAGAAACCCTGTTCTCATGGATCACCGCCTATGGTGTAAGGCTTTTCTCTGTAAATGTAAAACCAGGCATATGTTAGAGATAAGTTTATTCAGGTGGATTTGACCGTTTTTCTCAATCCTGTAGTTTGTACATGCTAAGAGGCTCCGAGATTATGTTTAAGTATGCTGGGTTTGTTAGATTTATCCAGTGAAATATATCCTCATCAAACACTTCTTCTATTGCGGTGTTTTCGTTGACTTGTTGATGTCATTCCAGAGTTTGGATTATATGTCAAATATGTCTCAGCTTCAGTCTTTATGCTGTATTTTATTAGATTTATTTAGTGAAATATATCTTCATCAATTACTGTGTTTTATTAGGGTGTTGTCATTAACTTGGAGTTATTATTCCTGAAGTTTGAATGACATGCCAACAATTTCTCAGCTCGGGAGATTTGATTTTGTTTCCTAGAATGCAACTGAGATATGTTCCTGCATGTGTGAGTTTAGTAATGATCTAACAGACAAAGTATTGTGTTTGTATTTTCAAGGTGTTCTTTGTGAAATGGATATAGTTTATCCTTTATACTGGCTTGCTGTGGGAGCCTTCAAATATAACTGTCACCCATTGGCTGAGGTGGGATATCGCAGTGGCTAAGTGTGTTCAGATCTTTAGGTCAGGGGATTGAAATCCCACCAGGGGGTAGGCAACTTTATTGTTCTATAATTACCTATATGCAGTAAGGTTTCGGTGCAATTAGACTAAAATTTAGTCTATGGAATTTTTTTAGTGACTGTACTTTTATCATTATGGTTTTATATTTTTCAATACTACCAGTTCCATATTCAGTTTATCTAGACTTGCTGAATAAAAATCTAGACTGTATTAAAGGCTCTTAATAATACACAGTCATGGAGCAGGACTAGGGTCATACTGAATTTCAGCACAGCACCACCCATGGTGTTCTAGATCCAGCCGATGCTCGCAGGTTTCACCACAATGCATAGCCACAGTTGTGTTCTGGGTTTCTCCCTGCAATAATACTAGCAGCCGTAACATATTCTTGAAAGCGGTATTAAACCTCAAATGACCTCACTGCATCTCAAATACCTTCGGACGTTTAGACTTCTTTTTATTGTTTTGGTCACAGATCACTTTATGACTATATCATGGCTCTTGTTGTGTGGGAAGTGCAGATAAGAATAGGACCCCAAACAAGACCATAACAAGAAAATTTGAAAAACACTATAATGTTCTTAATGTTCACAGTATGTTTCAGGCAGTTTCAGCCACTTAAAAAATGGTTTCATGGTAGAATTTTTGATCATTCACATTGCTATGATAAAGTCTGATAGAACCATGCAAGAGAAATGTTTGTGAAATTCCCTTGATAGATTTTGAGATACAAAGAAATATAATAATTTAATAATGTTTTGAAAATCAGCCTCCTGCACTATAAATAAGTTTCTATGCGTGTTTCTAAAATCTTTTGATGTTACTTACGGTACTGTATATTTGTAAAGCTGAACTTCTATTATGACACTCATTTCTAAAGCCAATTACCTCAGAAATACTTTGTACATACAGGTTTTAATGAAATTCTAATCAAATGCATTTTGACAAGCAGTAACTGTTATTCTTTTTCAGAAGGGATCCTCCTTGGGGTACTTATTGCATAAAATCCTTGATTTTTGATATATGACAGGTCGTAACTATATTTTCCACTTAAAATTAGTTAAAAAACTAAAAAACCGTACTTTGGGTCACCCCTTTCGAGCCCCACCCCTTACGGTTGTCATGCAACCAGGGGCGGATAACTCTAATCTCACCACTTTTCTTCCTGTCATTGAACTGACAAGTCGCACGAAGTTTCAAGAAGTTTTTCTGAGTTTACGTACAATCGCAAAGAAAATGGCCCAAAACAAAGCTGTATGTGTGGTAACTTCTACCTTTTCTACAGTAGGGTCGAATGGCTTTTCGGTTTTTGTACTAGATTTCGTGTATTTGTAACTTGCTTTCTCGCGTAGGGCGGGAAAGTCGACCCAAGATGGCGGCCATTTTTTCTCGATCGATTTGTTTTGATCGTGGAATTTGGTTAGATCTGGGCTTTCCACATGTTTATTTTATCATATTTGGGTTCTAGATTCGTTTTCGGTGAGTATTTCGAATCGCCCACTGGCCTGCAAGCAAATTAGTCATATTTCATGTTCTATTTGTTTCAGTGATGTTAGGGGTGTGGCCATGCTTGTTTACTTTTTTACTTCGCATTTTGCCATTCGCCTCTGCTCATGTTTTTACATGCATGTTTACAACAACATTTACATTCCAATTCCCCCATGTATTTAGTATATATATATTTTAAAAATATTTATATATATACACATGTTGCATGTGCACGTCTTGATTTGGCTATTTTGATTCTAGCCTTTCAAGCCTTGTGCCCAATGTAAGGGGCCGGTGTCGATCACCGACGCTCATGACGAGTGCCTCAAGTGTTTGGCCTCTGATTTCCACCACCCACTAGACTGTGGGATATGTCAGGCCTTCACCCCCAAGGCCAGATCTAGGAGGGATGTCGATCTAAAGTTCTTCTCCGAGGCCTTGGAGAGCGGGAGGGACATCACCAAGCTTGACCCCCCGTCTAAGGCAAAGAAGGTGAAAAAGTCACCAATTAAGAATTTAAGTGGTAAGAAGGTTAAGGCTTCGGCCTCCGCGACGGTGTCCTCGGCCAGGTCGGGTCTCGATGATTCGTCATCCGAGCCCGACTCGGTCGAGGACCAGCGGGGGTCCTCAGCCGGGGATTTCACCCACCCTCCCTCCCCTCAACAACTTAACCCACAAACCACTCATTTTAACCCTGTTGATATGACGCAATTCACTCACATCATCACACAGCAAATGAAGGTCATGATTGACTCGGCGGTCTCGGGGCTCCGTACGGAGTTCCGGACCTCGAGTCATGAACCTGATGCAGCTCATGGTACCAGGGGAGATCTCGGTGTCGGACTCGTCCGAGGCACGGGGTCTCCTCGGGGCGCTCAGCTTCCGGCTCGCGAGCTGCGGAGTATGGAGCCCCAGGTTACCATTACACAAATACACCAGCCCCCTCAGACACCTGGCTTCGGGCAGGTCTCGTCTGAGGGATCGCTGGCCCCGCCGAACCTGGTGCCGCTCGTTGGAGTAGGTTCCCAGGGTAAGGCTTCAAACCCAGGTTACGAGGCGCCGCCTGTGCTCCAGGTGCAGCGTCCTCGGACACCTGCCCCGTGCTCCGAGACCGTCGTCCCAGTGACGATGCAGTCCGGGCCGCACGCGGGACCCTCGAGCTCCCTCGAGACCCAGGTCTCGGGGGGCCCACTCGAGGTCGATCCTCGGGCTGGGGGCTCGGGACAGCCAGTGGTAGCTGACGTCTTCTCTCGCTCTCTTGTCCACGCCCGTGACTCTTTCCTAGACGACTCCGAGTTGGCTTCACGCCTCTCGGGGAGATCCGGGATCGAGTCCATGGACGTGGATGAGGTTCGGGAGAATTCGGGCCCTTTATCGGCTGCCACTGCCATCAGGGATCTTCGCGGCTTAATTGCCGAGGCTATTCCTGGTGTTGCTGCCCCGGTCCCCGAGCCAGAGGAATCGGACTACCGCTTGTCGGGGGAGGCCTTCGCTCGAAGCAAGGCTCCCGTAGTGGGGCTCCGCATTCTCCCATCACTGGTCGATGATTTGATCGCTCCGCTCCTAGCTGATACTCATTCACTTGCCGATCTAGGCTTCTTATCCAGGAGATATCAGCTGGGGGAGGAAGGTCTTTTCGACATTCCGGTGGTGGGAGACTGTGTATATACCGCGGTTTCCTTGCAGCGACCGAAGGTTTCACCTTCGGTCGGGCGACAAGGTCGGCGGCTGCCTCCCTTCACTGCTGGTGCAGCTGATCTGAAGTCCTCGTATCGGTCCTTCGAGGACCAGTACCGAAATGCGGGACAACAGCTTCAGCTTGCAATCCACCAGGCGTATCTGGCCTCCATGCAGGTCCAGTTAACGCAGAAGGTGGAGATCCCTGGAGATTCCTCCTCGGAGCTCCTCGGGCAGCTAACCGCGGTTGGTGGTCATTTGGCGCGGGACTCTATCAGGAGTGCCGCTAACCAAATGATGAGCGCAGTTGTGGGAATGCGCCGGCTGTGGTTGTCGGTGTCCACTTGGATGCCTTCAACACAGCAGTCCCTGCTGAACCTACCCTTTCGGATTGGCCCAGTGCTTTTCCCAGGGGCTCAGCAGGTACTAAAGGACACTGCGGATGTCGTCACGACCTGCCGGGAGACCTCTAGGGTTCTTACCGTGCAGGATCCAGACATCAAGCGCGCACGCATGTCCAACCCTCCTCCTGCTCGTTCCTCCGCGCCGACGGGGAAGGCAGCCTGGATGTCAGCTAGTCTGCATCAGGCTGGGAGCAGGGGCAAGGGTCCCAAAAAGCGAGGCGGGAAATTCCAGCAGCCTTCGGGCAAGCAGGGGTTTCGGGGGCGCGGGAAACCAAACCAGGGTTCCTAGCTCCTCCCGTACCGCTAGGGGTGTCCAAAAATCCGGGGGCCGGAGTGCCGCCGGAGACGGACATCTTTTGCTTGTTGGGGCAGATCCCTGTAGGCGGCCGATTGACAAGGTTCATAGACGCTTGGGCGAAAGCCACGTCGAACACCTGGGTCCTGTCCACACTCAGGGACGGCCATATGCCTCAGTGGAAGCGCGGTCCGCCTTCATTTACCGGGGTGCGGCACACGAACGTGCCCTCCGCGCCGGAGAAGGCGGACATCCTCCGCTCAGAAATCAAAGCGTTGCTGAGCAAGGCTGCGATAGAGCTAGTGCCTGTGGGCCAGGAAGAGAGCGGATACTATTCCACATACTTCCTGGTGACCAAGAAGGGCGGAGGGTTCAGACCCATCTTGAATTTAAAGATCATGAACAAACTGATAGAGGTCCCATCGTTCAAGATGGAGACTCTAAGGTCTGTGATCTCGTCAGTGCAGGTCGGAGAATGGCTATCCTCCATCGACCTCAAAGACGCTTACCTTCATGTTCCGATGCACCCAGAATTCAGACAATTTCTGAGGTTTGCATTCGACGGGAAGTGTTACCAATTCAGGGTGTTACCCTTCGGAATCTCAACGGCTCCGAGGGTATTCACCAAGCTTATGCTGGTAGCGGCTCAGGTCGCCAGGTCTCAGGGCAGGTGTTGTCATCCCTACCTGGACGACTGGCTCATCAGAGCGCTGTCCCAGCTTCAGAACCACGAATCCACCCAGGCCATACTACACACGTTAGTTTCGCTGGGTTGGATCGTGAACCTCAAAAAGTCGGAGCTGGCCCCGTCACGGGACCTAGTCTTCCTGGGTTCCAGGTTTCGGACGGAGCCGGGGATCGTATCCCTGGCCCCGGACCGGGTCCCGAAGATACTGGGGGCTGTGAACTCGTTTCTCAGTGCTCCATGCCACACGGCTCGAGTCTGGCTCCAGCTCTTAGGAGTCATGGCAGCGACCGTAGACGTGGTTTGGAGGTCTCGGCTCCGCATGAGGCCCGTCCAACAAGCCTTGGCGGGTCTTTGGTCCCACTCGGAGTCTTACGAGAAGCAGCTCGTCACTCCGGAGTGGGTCTTGACACCTGTTATGGTGGACCAATGTCGATCACCTGACTCGGGGTTACCCCCTGCAGCCTCCGGTGCCGACCCTGACGATCCAGACCGACGCCTCCCTTACGGGATGGGGCGGGGTTCTGGGATCTCTTACGGTCTCAGGCCTGTGGTCACAAGCCGAGTCTCAATTGCACATCAATGTGTTGGAACTCAGGGCGGCCAGGTTGGTTCTGCAACATCTGAGGGATCAGGTGAAGGGTCAGGTGGTCCGGCTCCAAATGGACAACAGGACCGCCATGACTTACATTCTCAAACAGGGTGGGACAGTTTCCCCGTCCCTCCTGGAGGAGACATGGCAGTTCTTCCTCTGGTGCGACGAAGTCGACACCCAGGTCCTGCCAGTGTACTTGCCAGGGGTGGACAATGTCCGAGCAGACGCGCTGTCTCGCCGGATCCTTGCCCCCCACGAGTGGCTACTGGATCGAGAGATATTCGAGATTATCTCCCAGTTATACGGGTCATTCCAGGTGGATCTGTTTGCGTCAGGGACGAACTTTCAGATACCCCAGTTTTGCTCCAGGATACCCGACACTCGGGCTCTATCCCAGGATGCATTCGAACTGGACTGGACAGACAGAGTTCTGTGGGCCTTCCCACCAGTGCCTCTGATCTCCAAGGTCCTAGCCCGTCTAGCCACTCATCCTCCGCGTCTGCTGGTGCTAATCACACCTCTGTGGGCAGCGCAAACTTGGTTTCCACAGGTACTCAGGTCTCTGGCTATGCCACCTGCTCTGTTACCGTGTCGGCCGGGACTTCTGTCCCAGGACGGAGCCCCCCACCCCAACCCCAGGGTGCAGTGGGTGGCCTGGCCTCTGTCCGGAATCGCCTCCAAAACAGCGGTATTCCTGCACGAGTTGCAGACACAATACTGGCTTCGAGGAGGGATTCAACGAACATTCAATATGAGGATAGATGGGCCTGCTATTCGCGCTGGTGTGCAGATAGGGACGTTCTCGATCCCTTTTCTGCAGATCTAGTGTTTGTCTTGGAGTTCCTGCAGTCTAGATTAGATGCTGGCTTGGCCGCATCTACTGTCAGGGGTTACTCCACGGCTATTTCAGCCTTTCATGTGCCAGTGGACGGCGCCCTTTTGGGGGTACATCCTCTGGTTCAGCGCTTTTTAGCAGGCGTGGACAGGATCCGACCTCCTGTGAGGCGGTCCAGCCCGGTTTGGGACCTTTCGATAGTCCTGGATTGGCTCTCGGGTCCGCAATTTAGGGATTTATCATCAGTATCACTGCAACTGCTTACTTGGAAGGCAGTTTTTCTAGTGGCGGTGGCGTCTGGCAGACGGGTAGGAGACATACATGCTATGTCCTCCAATCCCGAGCTTACAGTCTTCCACAGGGACAGAGTCAGCATTAGACTGCCAGACTCCTACCGGCCAAAAGTGGCCCACTCATTCCATGTCTCGGCCCCAATAGAGTTACCGGCTCTGAGACAACCGGCTGCATCAGGGTCTCAGGCCTCGCACGCACACATTCTGGACGTGCGCAGGACGCTGAGAGCCTATCTCAAAAGAACGGCCTCCATCCGTAGAGATGAGCAACTCTTTTGTTGTTATGGGGGAGGTAAGCAGGGCTTGCCCGCTTCTACGCAGACCATATCAAGATGGATTGTCTCGACAATCTGTCTTGCATATGTTCATAAGGGCCGTGAGCCCCCGGGTAACCTCAAGGCTCATTCGGTTAGGGCAGTTGCGACGTCTAAGGCGTACGCAGCGGCCCTGCCCATCGAAGAGATCTGCTCCGCTGCTATCTGGAGCCAGCCTAGCACGTTCATTCGTCACTACCAACTCGACAGGCTCTCGGCGGAGCGTGCTCGGTTTGGTCAGACAGTTCTCTCCGGTGGGCAGAGTCGTCAACCCCCTAGCTGAATGAGCAGAGGAGGGTTGTGCGTTCTGTTTTTAAATGTTACTAATGCCACTAATATCACGTTGATACTAAGGGCCCAAGTCCTTTTTTCCCAAGGTGACCTCCCTGGCTGAGGTCCCCCGCGGGGAGTTTATATGGTACCTTTTTTGCCCTCGTTCTCTCTTTTCAAAAAAAAGGGGGGGGGGCGGGGTATTTTGACCAGTAAGGCGACTGCGAGTGCGCCAGGTAATCCCCAGGTCAATGTTGGTCTCCTCCATGGTGGATTCGCAAGGTACTTTGGGTGAGTTAACTTTGTATATTCGTATATTCTGTGCGCCTTTGGGTGCAGTCTGAATGCCACTGCCTTAGATTCAATCTTTGGGAGTCTGTCTTATGCAATAAGTACCCCAAGGAGGATCCCTTCTGAAAAAGAATCGAACTAACCTGTATAGGTTTCAGATTCTTTGAAGAGGATCCTCCTTGGGGTAGGGCCACCCACCTCCCCTTCATTCAGCCTGCATGACTGGATGGAAAAGTGGTGAGATTAGAGTTATCCGCCCCTGGTTGCATGACAACCGTAAGGGGTGGGGCTCGAAAGGGGTGACCCAAAGTACGGTTTTTTAGTTTTTTAACTAATTTTAAGTGGAAAATATAGTTACGACCTGTCATATATCAAAAATCAAGGATTTTATGCAATAAGTACCCCAAGGAGGATCCTCTTCAAAGAATCTGAAACCTATACAGGTTAGTTCGAATTTGTATGTGTGGACTCCTGACCAAAAATACAGAAGTATATATTTATATATATTCAGTGTTTCTGGACACCGAAGTAAAACAAGCCCAAGCTCAGAAACCAACTCGTATTCTCCCGAGTACCTTATAAATATATCAGATCTTCTGTAACAAGCCATGATAGAGCACAGCAGAACTTGCTGTTGAATGACATCCAGCATCAGGGCTTTTATTGCAAAACACCAGGGTGTCTTATAACTAGCTTTAAATTGCTGCTGAATTTTATGGCCGCTTGATTCTGTAGGAGATAAGAAACAGACCCGCCTGTAGACAAATGATACAAGCCCAGTGATGCCCAAACACTGATTCTGCCCCAGATAACACTAAAAAGGTCTGCTCAACAAGAGGGATAAAACCAGCGAGGCAATGAAAACATCACCTGTCCAGCCTCTTTCTATGTGTATTGCCCTGAAACTAACAGGCTAAAGATTTGTGTATATGCTGATACTGATTAAGATAAAATTTAAAAAGCTTTCTTGCCAATTTGTTTTTATTTACCACTGCACTGGCAAAAGCTCTATTTGTATGAAGTAGTGCAGGCCTTCGATGTTACCAGCAGGATTTATGGATATGCTGAGCTTTTGTAATTGTATGTGTTACTGATAAGAGCTTGCTGATGATTTGTAATAATGATGAATGGGTTTAATAGAAAGACAAGGATATATTTACGGATGTTTAACTTCTTTATTTCATAAATCCATAAATATCCATAAATATATCCTATTCTTTCTATTACACGAACTATTAGAATGCCTCTCAAACACATAATGGGTTTAATGTAAGACTATCAACCTAAATATATATACTATTAACATATACTTATAGATTTTGGTAATAACTTCTGTTGAACAACATGCAACTGAATTTGATAAAATATTGATTTGATATTTCAATTTTGACATTTTGAAAAAGAACAAGAACCTTTCTTGAAGCATGTAGTCTTGAGCACTACTTTAGTTCACTTCTGTCAGTGAAGGTCAACGGTAATGGTCAAGGTAACTTGATGATCTCTAGGATTGATTCCCTGTCAAACACGGAAACTCGAGTTGAGAGACCTTGTTAAAATGTGCCTCTGTTCACCCAGTTGTAAACTGGGTACCTGGTATGATACAATGTAGTCTCATATGAACCTTGAACACCCCAGGAAGCGTTCTGCGATTTTCAAAATGGTATGAGATTTGAGGGCAAATGTATGTGAATGTGTGTCATACAGTCACAATATTTGAGTAATAAAAATCACTCCTCATAAGCTATTTTAAAATTAACAAAAGCATGAGTATGGTGAAATATTGTATCTTATAATAAATATTTTATAATTGTATGAATAGTCATGATTCATTGCATCCCAAAAATTAATTATAATTAAGTCTTCAACCTTGGATTATAAATCATGCAAATCCTGATGAGCTATGCGAGCAAATGACTTTTCTTATTCTTTTTTTTTACCTATGTATTGGATTTCTATTTTCTTCATATCATTTTGTGGACTTAAAATTTGTTACAACTTTGCAAATATTACATTGTATGTCCAACACAAAATAACTTAAAACAAAACCAAGTTATGACTGAGCAAATTATCTTGTTTGGTTTCATCTGCGTAGTTGTCATCTCGACATTTTGTTCCCAAGAGAACCACTGTCGGGGTTATAGGTCAATGAAAATTTCATATCAAATTTAAGAAAATGAACCTTAGTTTTACTTATACCAGGCTTGCATGGCAGGCTTCTTTGTCTTGGAATTCTGTCAGTGCGGTATCCATGATTCCCAGCCCCCTCCTGTATAGACGTCAGTGCATGCGGCATGGGAAAATTGGCCTTCTCATGCTTTCTCAGTCCATATGCACAATGATATATACTTTTGAGCTTTTGTCTGTTTTAGGAAAATCCCATGGAAATTAACGAACTGCGGGTTGATGTCAGGACGGAGGCTGCCAAGTTTGGTGAGGTCAAGAGAGTTACAGTTTATGATGTAAGTAGTGGAACGTTGTTTGGTGCAGGGTGGTCCGCTTACCCGTCGTCTTTTGATGTTAATTTGGGAAAAGTTATTTTGATGACATTTTGTATTTCGTTGCAACTTATGTACAATGAAAAGCTGTGAAAAAGCATCAAAAGCTGTAGTTATGATGATGATAATGATAATACCTAAAAACTTGTGCGAAGCAGAGGGGTTTAAAAAAAATTCTTATGATACCTTTGTTTCATAGATGCTCTGTTTTTAGAGTTTTTGAGATGCTTATGTGTGATACATGTATTAGACAAGGTGACAATATCCACTGTTATTTAAATCTATTTCATCTATCCACTTCGAACAAATTCTCAAAAGGGACAGTACTTTTATAAATTCATCAAATTACGTAATAAGGAATATCTTCTTCAGCTATCTTTCTCGAGAAATGTTGTAAAACATGACGTTTCTACCTTGTTATTTCAATAAAAAAATACATTCATGATGAGTTGTTTAAAAAATGACTTTGTGAAACAAGTAATGTATTTTAAATTGCTTCCCATCAATCCATAATTCATAAAAATTATTCAGTTGTATTGTCTTTCACATCCATTGCAAATTTGCCTGGGAAGAAAGTCAGAACTCTTGCTGGTTTCATCCCCTCTGTAATGTAGCTGTCAGGCCTGATTTCCATGTCATTATACACTGCTAAAGAGCTGGCCAAGTCATCATGGGCATGCTGGCATTCAGTCGAGTATCATAAAGCCCAGATACACATCTGGCAAATAAGATATCAGACTGTGTAAAGTTAATATCCTAATTACGTGTGTACTCGAATAACCAGAAGATTTCTTCATCTGTAGTTTCTTTGTTCACAATGCTAATGGAATTTTGAATTATTTTTCAATATTTTTATTTACCATGATTGTATGTGAAGAATTTAGAATGAAAATATTTTATTAATCAAATTATATTTATAGGAATGTTTTCATTAGCAGGGATGAGTCAATACAAACTTTTGCTTTTGATGTTGTTGGATTCAATTATTCAAAATGACCTTTTGTTTTGAATAAGAAGTTATGCAATAGGTTTAATTAAATTTGGGAAATGTAGCCATTCGAGAAGCCAATAACTGCAATGTGACTCATTTCTTTTACATTATCTATAACTTATAACATTTAAAAGAGCATTTTGGACATAAATCTTATCACCTTTATAACAATACTTCTGTGTATAATATATAGTTGAATGGATCGGAATATTACTGCCATACAAGAAGACTTTTATATAAAGTTCATCAATAAGCAAATAACATTCTAAGATGCCTAACGGCTAGAACAATCGAAATAACAGTACTTTATCAGACGATAAAGGTATAGTTTTTTTGATGACGTAACAATTGAATGACGTTTCCGCTCCCCTCGTAGTCACGTGTGCCCATGGTAACCCAACGAAAGAGGGCAGTTGAAAAGACTGTGTTTTTCTGCAAATGATAATGTCCTAAAACAACGGTAGCGTTGTTATAACAATTATTGAAGGAATGTGTTCTTTTGTATCCGAATTAGTCTTAAATTTTAAGCTACAGTTGTACTTGAACCAAAACGACGAAATCCGCATTAGGCAACCCCAGGAACCACTATGACGTCACAACAGAACAATGACGTCATAGTCGCTGTTGTCGCACGGCTCGTCAGTTGGCCCTGATCATGGATTATTAATATTAAGAAAGTAAACTCTATTTTTCTTGCAAAATTACTCAAAGCAGAATATTGTGTTATGGGTTATCTTAGAAAAGTAATAAAGTTCGCTGTACCCCAATGTGTTTTGTAATAAAGTATAGTTTTGCCCTGAACTATTATAACGTCAAAGTACTCGGACTACCGTCCTCGTACTTTAACTATAATAGTTCATCTTTGGACATCAATCTCATCACAACAGTGGTGGCACAACAAAACTGCTGTATATTTACAGATATGTTAACTGTTTTATATGGACTAAAGCTCAGTCTTCATTAAAGTGAAGTGTATTTATTATCATTGCTCATTTGACAAGTGTCCATGACACTTTAACGGTTACAAAATATTTAAAATCTAATGGGTGCCAAGAATTTAGAGTTTTTAAAGGTAACCATGTGGCATGTTTAATTGATGCTCAGCATGTGTTTGCCAGTATCAAGGGTGTGCTGCAGCTCAACCCTGATCACAGTTGATGCAGAGCTAGGCAGTGGTAGGAGTCAGGAGACTTTTAGAGGTTGGAAGGATAAAATGTTACGAAATGAGACACATCATCTTGGCAATTTTATTGTTATGTCATTCTGGTTCCTAGTGGGGTGACAAACATTAAACCAGAAATCTGTTTAGTGTAACATTTCTCCTCAAAGTATTGACCGAATCATTGAGAAAAGTGGTTGAGAACTAAACTGAAATTGCTTAAACATGCTAAACAGAAATAAATGTAGGAAACCCTTAGCTTAACTAATAGCTAATAACTGAATTAGATACATTAAATGTCAAAATGTCCTCTATGCAAAAATATTTAGAAAAGTAGTTGTAAAGTAAAAATTTAAATATCTTTAAAAGACTTATACAAGTATCCCAATGAAATTAGCAAACAAAGTAAGTTAGAGATAATGAAGACTCAGATAATGTCATCTAAGCAATTACCATACCTTAAATAATGGAAACTTGGTTGTAAAATTAAAACAAAATTTTCTAAAATATAACTGTACTGCAGTGAATATATTATTTAGCTTTGTGAATAAGGAATTAAAGACAGCCTCCCAATTGTCATTAAAGTAAATAAAAATAAATAAATAAAAGGTGATAGTAGAATCTTGAAATTGTAAAATAGAGTCTTAGCAATATTTACTATCTCTTGATTTCATAATTTACTTCACTGAAACATCTCGTCCCTTTATCAATAAACTATATTTCAGCGTCATCAAGACGGTGTGATCTCTGTCAAGTTCAAGGAGGCCGAAGAAGCTGACATGTGCATCTCCCAGCTGAATGGTCGCTGGTTTGCCAAGCGCAGAATCATTGCACAGGTGTGGGACGGCAAGACCAAATATGAAGTGGAGGAAACGGAAGAACAGAGAGAGGCTCGCCTTAAGAAATGGGAGAACTTTCTGGAGACTGGAGCTCCTGTTGGTCCATCCTCACTTCCTGATCCTGCTGTGACATCATCAGAAAGTGTGATGACATCATCAGAAAGTGCGATGACCTCATCGGAAAATCCGGTGACATCATCAGAAAGTGTGGTGACATCATCAGAAAATGTGGTCATGTCATCATCAATTGCCACAAGTGAGAGTGTTACTCCATCTGAAATTATGACACCGGAAAATGATAGTTCCTCAAAATCTGTAGAAAAGTCAGGAGCTGGTGAAACTTGTCCATCTCAATCCACAGACTCTACTGTTAGATCAGACCCTGGGGTCTCAATTGAAAACAAGGAAGACCTTGAAGCAGAGCTTGATAAATAATAAATACTGTCATACTGTCCTTTCATCATAGTAATCTTCTTCAGTACTTGATACTTTGTGACATTTGAAAATACAGTAGCAATATCAGTTACGATGTCAACAAGAACTGATGAAATCTTAAGAAAATGCCTCAACATCAGAGAGTGGTTAGATACCAGAAAATGCTTGGACATCATAAACTGATGACATTATCAGAAAATGCTTGGACATCATAAACTGATGACATCATCAGAGACTGATTACATGATCAAGGTGCTATGGTAATTGTGTGACATTAAACAAAACTGAAAAATCGTGAACACTGAATCATCATCATTTGAATCCAACAACTCCAGGAAATCCTAAATGCAGGATCTCAGATACAGACAAGCAAGATAAAATTACTGCTCACTAAAACACCTTCCATGCATAAAAGTAGATTATACTATACAAGACAGATCTGTAACAGATTTTTCAGGTCCTACTTTCCCAAAGGTGATTGTGAGTCACTGAGCTATCTGAGTATATATGGGAGAATGGGAGTCCCAGGACCTCCGTCAGTTCATGTAACATAATCAAAGTTTCAGTATAGCTCAGAATGTGTGGCAGAGAAAATATGCATTCACTTTCCACAGACTTTACTCAATTCATATTTTCTCATGTAACCTCTGTTACAATTGGTCCATATTTCTTCATTTTCTCACTGTAGGCACCGTCCTTAACATCTATCCAGTCTAAAAATGATGAATAGCTATGATTGCAATCAATCAGCTTGCTCAACCTTGGACACAAGAATACTTATTAGAACAGAGGTTACTTGAGAAGGTATGAGTTGGGGAAAGCTCTGTGGGGAGAGAATTAAGATGAGGTTATGACACCTGTGAGAGCTGTTACAGGAAATTCCTTTCTAACCATTGCATGAAAGTAGCTGGCCCAGAGTCAACGAGATGACAAATTACACAGAAAAAGACACACTGAGGGATCTGTGTTATATCACTGCAGACACTGCAGACATAAGATTCAAATATCTATTCTACACAGTACTAGGTTTTCTACATTTTGCATTTGTCATCTCAGAATTTCTGGTTTGAAGTCGCCTCCATAGTTGCCTTGTCATATTCAGTACAGCTAGTCTACTCAAGTCTTCATTCTTAATCTTGTTTGCAGGTCATGTTTTCTTATCTCTTGTTTTGACTAAATAAATAACATTATTGTGTTGGAATAGGCACTGTTTTCTAAAATTCTTAAGATTTAAAGATATTTGATTTAATTCATTTTAGCTAATACTTGAAGAATTCAAAGTTGTCAAGCTGAAACTGATGTGCATATTTTTATGATAATTTAAGATAATTATTAAATTTTGTCAGCACATTTCAATGATATTGTTAGCAATCATGTACATTTAATGTATATACAGGAGTGGGGTGCGGTTTTCCACGGTCTGGTAGTGGCAGAGCGGTTGTAGAGTCTTCTATACAGATCCACTAAAGGATGCAGGATGTTTGACTAATGTTGGAGACATCAGTATTTAAAAGATAGAGTAGGGGGGTGACCATCCAACGAATGGGGAGACTGTGGCATTGTATATAGAGGATACTAAACGACCTTCTATTTAATACCATTTTTATTAAACGAGTTAATGATTTTGTATCAAACGAGCGAAAGCGAGTTTGATACCAAATCATTCACAAGTTTAATAAAAATGATATGTGATAGAAGGAAGTTTAGTATTCTGTTTATTACTCGGCCACCTGTAATCCAGCGAAATAGCCGATACGGCTTTGAAACTGTAATTCCCGCAAGTCCGGTGCCATTGTGATGACGTTACTCCCATCGTGACGTCATAACCAAAAACTATTGTGACGTCATATGCGCGGCGGTATTACACTAGTTTAATATTGCCGTATAAATATTACACTGCAGTATCTTACACGGGCGAGTTATAACATGGTTTTATTACATTACGTTTTGGGAGGCCTTCGCCCCCCTTCATCAGACCAAAGTCAGTCTCCTTTTTCGTTGGATGGTTACCCCCCTACTCTATTAATGTATGATTTATTAAAAATTTTGATATCTTATAAAACATTTGATAAAATCTATTATTAAACAAATATGTATGTTTAACATTGAAATATTTTAAAATTTTGAACCAGCATTGTTATTATAATGTTGATATCCATCATGTATTTGTATAGTATTCACAATTGTACCTACCGTACAAAGATTAATATTTAAAAAATTTGCATTTCTGATTAGCAATCTGGCATCGTTTGTTACAAAATGGCATCGTTTGTTAACTTTTCACATTTACAATTTCTCTAGAGGAACTGCTGTAATCTCAAAGCTGAAATTTTGTCGGGAGGTACATTGCACCAATGGCAAGTTTGTGTTTTTGTTTCGTGCTGACCCACCCTCCGAATATTGACTTTGCAGACATTATCTCTTAAACCTCAACAACTTCTTCATCAAAACAAACTGCGGCGAGAAGCAAAGTCATTGTTACATGGATACTAAAATTTCTTTTGTAACTTGGTTCTTCTCAAATAGGGACGTGGCAAGGTCTCCCACTAAAATTTTCGTATTACTGCTCTCCAGAAACAAGTAATACAAGGAAGAAGAATGCTCAAATTCAGAATATCATCTTTATGGGATATAGAAGAAGACATACTCTCAAAAACTATGAGCATGACAACTGTAACATAAAAATGATGCACATAATCCTATTGTTCTGGTAATTATCGTTAAAACAAAACCAATATCATGTTTGTATCTCTGATACATGTACTAGTTTAAGATTATGATAGCTATTAAATTAATTATTGATACCAACCCAGTACCCACCAAGTCCCCTCAAAGGATACAGTTGAACATGACATGCTTATTGGCTTATCAGCTTATCAGCCGGCTTGCCGGGGTCATCTGTTTGCCTGTGCCCCGTTCCATAACAGCGAGTGCTTATCGCTCATTGATTGCTCAATGTACCGCTCAAGTAGCGCTCATTCTCTCCTGAACGATACGGTGCAAAACCTCAAAGTTCGCTCGCTTTGCTACGTAGCGCTACATTGAGCAATAGCGTTCAAGAGAGGTTTAAAAGTAATCGCTAATTGAGAAACCTCTCTTGAACACGGCCCTGGAGTTTCACTGAGACACTTGTTTTGGAATGACTGAACAACTCTGAGGGACCCGCCCTGAGACTCCAGCTGTCAGCTGAAGGAGCCAGTTGAGTGGGTGAGGTAGACTTGTATGTTTCCACAGATACATTTCATTCCGCCATTAACATACATGCATACATATATTCATTTATATAGCGCCAATATCCAGCTAAGCTAAGCTGCTCAAAGGTTGGTTGCCCACGACACTCTTTGTCAATCTCAGCTCCATTTGGAGTATACGCCAAGTTAAAGCAGCCACTCATCCTTATGAGGTACCCATTCATTGTATGGTGGACTAGGACACATAGCCACAGTATTTTGTCCAAGGATACTGCACGTTGCTGTACCTTCAAATAGGTGTCTGCACATGTGGCCACCAGTTGCCAGTTGCGTGTTATTAGAGGGCATTTTCAATATCATTAGTTTTAAAGTTAATTTGTGTGTGGTGCCGAGTCTTATGTGAGAGATTACTCCCAAAAAGCTATTGTTTTACTTTTTCTTATGAACTGAAAACACTAAAATGCTGAAATCTTGTGTAGACATACCTTGACCAGTTTGGTGAAGAATCATCCCATCTCAAATATATGTGTTAAGCTACTCCTTGGTCACTAGCTCTATTTTTCTTCTTTGAAGAATATTGATTTCAGTTATTACGTTTTTGTTCACATATAAGTTATGTGTAGAGAGGTTTTTAGAAGTTATTTTGGTAACTTTGAGGAGAAAGTTTTCTACGACAGTTCTGTATGAATGGATTATATATTTTGTCATAAAGAATAAAATATTTACAAGAATCTATGTTGTTATATTTTCTTTCAACACACCTTTTTCTCTCTTTGGAATAATTGTCTTTTAATTAAATGCAAAATATGTAGTTATCAAAACTATCAAATGCCAAAATGCCAAAGTTGACAAGTGAATTGTATTGAATGTAAAATTAGCTTAATTATTGATTGTTGGACCTCGATTTTTGTCGAGGCGAAATGGTCGTGTGGTAAGCTGTTGGTACAGTCAATGCTGGCGATAGTTGCCGTACTCTGAGGGTGTGAGTTCGAATCCTGCATGGGACTCGACCCAAAAAAGTACAAGAATTTGTAGTATTGAAAGTAGTGTCTGTCTGTGACCATAGATCACTTACGAAATGCTACGTATCAGTCTCTGAATGGCTTGTTGAGGAATCTGCTGCCACTCCTTGTGCAATGCTGCATCCAACTCTACAAGTTTGAACAGGAGGGCGTCTCCGAGATATGCAACATCATAGAGCGTCCCACAGATATTCCCGGAACTGAAAGGGGGCCATGGTAGCAGGTTTGGCTTCTCACTGTAAAATTTGAGTTACCACTCTCACTCTATTGGGTCTGGTGTCATCAATGTATACTAGCTTGAAGGTGATTGTCAAAATATGGAATTGCCACAGGGAAAAGGATTTTATCCCAGTATTTCTCAGAATTTAGTGAACCCAGAACAGTGACATGATCCAGTTTACAACTATGACACTATGAAGGTAAACCACCTTTGGTTTCAATCAGGAGTTAAAAACTAATCTTCCTTTATTCATCAGTATAACTATATTGGTTCGCCATAAATTTTCATAATATATTGTCTTTTACCTTCAATATTTTCTTCACTATAAGATCTTTAAAATGTTTCCCCTTTCACTTAATTTCTTAGGGTTACAGGTTATTTTCAGAATGTATTCTAGGTGGCGAACCAATTCTATAGTTGCTCCAATTCTTTAGCTTCAAGGGACATTGCAAGCAAACTTAGTAAGTTAATGTTATAGAATTTCAGTTCAACAGTTGTGGACCGTAACGCTTCAGTAACAATGTTCAAATAAAGTCAAATGTAACACTAGATGATATGTTCAAATTGAGGGGGGCGGGATAGCGCAGTGGTTAGCGCGTTCGGCTTCGGATCAAGAGGTCCGGGGTTTGATTCCCGCCAGGGGCACGGCAACTTTGTCTGCAGTAGAGAACTGTTCTACACGCAGTAAGGTTTGGGTGCAATGCTACACTGAATTTCAGCGTAGTACCACCCATGATTCGCTAGTTCAAGGCGTTGCTCGCAGGTTTCACCGCAAAGCATAGCCACATGGCGTTGCGGGCTTTCTTCCTGCCATAAAACTAGCAGCCGTGATATAACTGAAATACTCCTGAAAGCAGCGTTAAAACCAAACCCACCACCTCAAATTGAGCATAAATTGATCTTGACTTTATTTCAATATCATTTTTAACTCCCACTTCCTAAAAAGTGTATGGACATCCCCAAACAAACAAATTTACATGTGAAACTTAAATTATACGTATAAAATATATACACAAAAATTATCTTATCTGAAACTCTGAAAGAATAACCAAAAAGCCATCCAACAATATTCTATTTGATTTCATGGTTTGGCCCGGATTCTTAATCCGGATGATAAATTCCGGAATTTATTGCTTCTTGTCACATGAATATTTTCAACGTTTTGACACAATTTGCAGATTTTGTTTGTTTACAGCTGTTATTTTATCAATAACTGTTATCTTAACTTTAAAATGTTCCTCGTTTGTGTGCATTTAAACGCTAATTTCACCTTGGTTTGAAGGGAAATGTTCCGTTATAAAACTGGGTCAAGTATCAACATGTAGTCAGAGTTGCCTCCCTTGGTAATTTCATTTCATTCCCAAATGCAGTAGATCTTATATTGCCGAAAATGTAGCTGTGTGGTGAAATATATATAAAGGTGGATATATCTTCAATGTACATAAGTCTGCATAAGGTAATTTACTGAAACAGGTAAAGCGGATGAATCCAATAGACACGTTTCTGGAGAAATGGATCGAAATGTTGGTTATTTTATGAGATTTTTTAGAAACTTTATTTTCAGAGTTTTTTTCCTAAATTATTATTATGTGTTATCAAAAAGAACCATTAAACGACTAATATCCTGTTAGAAATGTGTTGTTTGTTTGATATGGTGACACATAAACCTCTATCCATTGTGCAATATTTACTCTGAAAAAGAAACCATAAAATTATTTTGTTAGAAAAAAATGCAGGTGTAAATTTTTAATTTCTTGATTCATTGGCTAGTTTCACAATATTTACGACTCTCTATCCCATGCATAGAGTTGCAGACTGCAGGGCATCCCGTCTGATCAAATGCAGTCGTTGTTTGTGTGACAGACTGGATTCTCTGTGGACCATGCTCTGCAGCCCACTGCAAGAGAGTTGAAAATCATTGTGAAACCAGTCACAGAAGTGTGAGAACAAAGGTCCAACCAACACACTGTTGATTAACTCGCATACCCAAAGTAGGCTATACAGGGTTCTAACTTGTCATGGAATCCTGGAAAAGTCATGGAATTTTAAAGGGAAAGTTGTATCACCGATTTATCGGTAACATCCCCCATCTTGGTTTCCCGGCATTTCATGAAATGAAAACATGCTATATTTAGCCCAATTTTAAATTGTTGAAATAGTAAGACATATACACTGATAGAATATTCACATAGTAACACAATACGTGTCATAAAACTAATAAACAATGTGCTATTATTGCTTCAATTCTCATTATTTATATTTTTCAACAAATGTGCGCTTATCTTTATCAAGTTGTGAAATGTCATCAAAGTACTAATTTCATTAACATCTATCAAGTTGACTGTGTTGATTATGTATTAATAGCATATATTAACAGGGATATCCTCTCGAATTTCGTTTCCACAAAAACTACCCATATAGAACCCTCCTTTTAAGTATGTTTCGAGAATCAATGGAAAATTGGATTAAATATAAAAAGTCATGTAAAAGTCATTGATTTTATATATTTCTTCTGAAATTTCTACTCATTTACTTACTTTCCCCTTTTGTTTTAACTAAAAAATATATAAATCCTGCAACAAAATTATCAACCAGCAGGGGTCAAAATTAACCTTTTCAATCGTGGTAGCCATTCGGACTAGTGCATTTCTAAAAGTACTAGTCAAGACTTATTCTCGCTAGACAAATACATCTCCATGATCATTTCACCTCAAATATTAACTAGTCCTTCGGACTACCAGTTTTTACACTCTACTAGCCCAGCTTCTTTTTCACTAGCCATAGGCTACCGGACTAGTGCTAATTTCGAACCCTGACCAGGATTCTGCATTGCTTGAACCTTGCTTGGCTTCTCATGGAAATTTTGGAAGCTTGCTTGAAAACACATGGAAAAGTTATAGAATTTATGTTGCTTTTAAAGGTACATCCATTGTGTTGTTTGGGTCATGTATTCCAAACGTTATAAATGGTGTTATTTTATTGTACCTACTGTTACTGAAAACCACCATTTTGACGATTGTTGACGCAGTATATTGACGATATGAAGGTAAAAGTAGTGATTTCTGATCGAAAACCGGACAATGCATCGCGATTGACACGCGCCAATGAGTCAAACGTAATTTTGGATTTTTATTTATGACAGACAAACTGATAAATTTGGGTTGATCATGTTTAATAGGTCGTATACGGTATTCTCTCGTGTATAAGAGCCATCCCCACTTTTCTGAAGGTTGTCCTGGTTGGGGTTATTCTCAGGTTATAGCCCAACCCCAATTTTGCCTGATGTTCCATGGTCATACATTACATAAATGTGTAATGTTATTTTAAGTTAAGTATCAAAAACCTACATAAAACCTATTCTGACTGTCTGACGGTCTCCGGTAAAATTTTCATCTGAGTTGAGGTCTCTCCTGTCTAAAAGCCCACCCCCATGTTTTCAAGATGTTTGTTTGTCTGGCCTGGTCTTATACCTGAGAGAATACGGTAACTACTGTGCATGTAAATGGGACGTGAAGTTTCGGTTTCTGCATGTGCATAATGATGTTTTTAAATTTTACTTTGAAACTCGTAATTATGATATATTTGGCGATTGGGGATGGATATGCAAGCCAAGTCAATTATTTGCACTGTAAACAGCACATATATGGTGAATCGGAACGTATTGAAGCCTAATAAAATTTTATGAAATACAATGGATGCACCTTTAAGTGTTTGAACCGTGAGTGTAAAGATGTCTAGTTATATCAGCTAGCTAGTTCATAGTTTTGAACGTACAAGTATGATTTAGTTTATGAAAAGGAACATTAGTACCTTCTTCCATGTTATTAGCTCATCTGACCTGAAAGGTCCGAAGGCATGGCATGGGCTGTGTTCGGTGTCTGACCATCGTCCGGCATCCAGCATCTGTTGTCCGTCGTTCATCCGTCTGTAAACTTTTCACATTTTCGCCTTCTTCTCCAGAACCAACGCAGTCTTTTATCTGAATTTTGTGGGAATGGACCTTGCATCTAGGGGATCAACGTTTGTTCATATGGACCTGACCCTCCCTCCAATAAGGGCGTGTCAGGCATTAATCATTATCATTAATTATCATAATAAATTAAAACAACTTCTGCTCCAAAACAAATTGTCACAGTTTCAGAATAACATCTTAATAACATGTAGACTTTGTTTGTTCATTTGGTCGTACATCCCCTCAAATATTGTTATTCTCTGACATGATTTAAACATCATTTAAAATTAATCAATGCTATATGAAAGCAGTCAAACTACAGGTGGGGGTATGTGAGCTGTGCTCAGTTATGCCTTTTTTCATACACAGTAATGGAGCAGAGCAGGACTCATGATCCGTAACCTGATGGGACGGGTCGCTGTAATAGAATTTTTCACTGGAAAATCATGCTCTATGCTGGCACCATTTTGCGTTTTCGATATCCTCTGTCATTCAAAGTATCAATAGGACTAATTGATTTAAATTTTACAATTTTACATCAACTCATTTGGCTCCGGATCAAGAGGTCCAGAATTTGAAATTGGTAGTTTCTGTGCTGTAAAGTTTGGGTGCTGCTTTAATACATCATGATATTCCTTTGAATTTGTATATATTGAGAATACTAAACAACTTTCTATTTAATACCACTTTAATCAACCGAGTTAATAATTGGGTATAAAACGAACAAAAGCAAAGTTATTCACAAGTTCAATAAAAATGGTATTATATGGAAGGAAGTTTAGTACTCCAGGGATCACCCTGGAGCAGAGTGTCAAAGGGAGAATAATCTCCCCTTTGCCTTCACAATGGGATTTTCAGATAAAGCAATGGGATATTTCAAAATAATAATACTGATTTTAAGAATTTTAAATTTTTGCAATGGGATTTTCTCCCCTTGTCAGTATTTATTTAGAGGTTATAACATGTCATTTTTCATACCATACCCCATATCAGCCCGAGACCCCCATATCAGCCCGAGGGCCGCAGGCCAGAGGGTTGATATGGGTCGAGGGCTGATATGGGGTATGGTATGAAAAATGACATGTTGTAACCTTTTTATCATATATCATACTTTTTGTCTATAGCATGACAAACTATTTACATAAATATTAAAATTTGATACTTTCATGCGAAAATACATTATATATAATAATAAAATATAGGCTACCCTCCATTATAAATAAGTCTTTAAATTTTGTTTATGTGAGCGGTATCCCTTACTCAACTTTCGAATTAAAAGCATATTTAATCAAATAAGTTAAAGGCGTCAACAACATCCTTGTTTGGAGGCTACTCTGTCGTGACGTTACTCGGTGTTAGTGTGCCTGTAGGCAAAGGGAGATCACTCTGACCTAACCTCACCCGGGCTGATATTGATATGGATTTGCGGACCGGGCTGATATGGATTTTCGGACCGGGCAGCAATATGGATGCGGTTTCCTAACCTCTATCACACATGCAAAACTTCCCATATCTTTGATAGATATATGATAATATGGGATATCTTGGTACATCAACGGGTAAATATCCCCAAATCCCTGCCTAAAGTGATCCCTGGTACTCTGTTTATTACATGCCCAAATTATTCAAGTGATATTGTCGACAGTGTGCTGAAACTAAGACTTCAAGTACCACTGTGATGCCGATACGACCATTGTGGCATCAAAACTGAACACAATTTTGACGTCACACTTGCAGCGGTATTACACGAGTTTAATACAGTCGTATAAATAGTAAATTGTAGTATCTTACATGTGCAAGTAGTAAATCATCGTATGAAATAAGGTCTGCCAGATAGCAGCTGTTTTGTGCTTTGTCATTTTTTTAGGTGTTTCCTGAATTTTAACATTTCAACTGACAAAATTACAATTTTGAACTGACTAGTCTTCCAGCTTATTTCATACATTGTATGTATCAAGACGACATTTCACTGCAGTACACATCTACAACTGTTGGATTATAAAGTTTGATATATTTATGAGTTTTTCACTTATTCATAACATTTCTTCTTTCTCTTTCAGATACTGGTACTCTCTGCAACTCCTTACAGAACAGAGAGAAAGGTCTACACTAATCAATATAGGAATTCAGCTTTCTCAAATGGCAAATCTTGAGTCATTAAGTTGAACTCTTATGTCCATTTACTTTGTGAACCTATAACACACAAAACTCCCCACATGACTTCCTTACAGCAGTGAACTTAGCCTGATCACCTTAGTAGTATGAATGTTAAGTTAGTGGAGCAGCGTTATATAACTTACCAAGAGCCAAATCCAGATAAGCAGGATATATCAAGCACAAGTGTCTCGTGTTTGATGGTCAGAGAAGCAGCATTATAAGTTCAGACACTGATCTAGTCTTTGAATTTTGTGATTTTGAAATGGAGTCGAAGCAATATTCAGTGGACTTCTTCAACTCGTTCATCGAGAACCTTCAGAACCTGTGCCAGATGTACCTGTCCTACGAGCAGCTGGTAGAGGTTACCGGCTACATCAGCGTGGAGATGGACAACAGTCGCAAGGAGAGGTTTGTCCTCGGTGAGATACTCCAGAGCACTGGCGATGTCTTCAGTGAAAGCTACTGCTCAAAGGTCTTCAAAGATTTCTCCTCTGAGACTCTCAATCTGAGCTCGACCAGACGAGTGTTTCGACAGTTAGACCCAAATCAGTGTCAGAGTGAAAGTGTTGAAATGAGTAAACTGCCAGGTGAAGAAATCAAGGGCAGCGATGAACCTGTGTATGATGAAGATGAACCAGAAGTCCTTGCTGTGGAAATGCCTACCAAAAAGAGAAAGGTCGGCCATGTTGTGAACCAATCTTCAGAATACAAAGAAAACGAATCACTCCCAAAGAGGTCTATGTTAGCTTTATCTGACAGTTCCTACTTGCAACACAATGATGCAGCAGAAATACCATCTGTTTCAAATGAACAGCAATTGTACACAGGTGATACAGAAAGGTTTAATTCTGCAGAGCCACTAATTCAAACTGAAATGTCCGAAGGCATTGAATATCCATCTTCCATCAACACAGCACATCAAGAACCAACAAGAAGAAGCTGGCATGTAACAAAACTGGAATTTCCTTCAGAACCAGAAACAGTTGAATTCTCACCCTCTGATAACGTAGCTGAATCACAACCTCAAAGTGTACCCAAAGGACATCGGCAGGTACCCAAACCATCAGTGTCACAGACTGCCGTGGGTATCGAGAACCCATCATTGGAGACCAATCAGCTGACAATCTCTGGGAGTTCCCCTCTCTCAGACACTCAAGTGATGTGTAAGATGGAACCCGACGCAGAGGTTTCTCAGGACATTCTCGTGTACACAGGTTTGTGATTGTATATTCGAACTCAAGATGTACAGAGTGAATCTTGTTTAAATCAGATTGAATGTAACACTTGTAACTCGCTGTGTTCCTGATCTGGGTACTGCTTGCCAGGGGTCATGCTTTTGACCTTGTGTAGGACCTGTCAACTTCTTTAAATTCAAGCCATCACAGTTCTGCTCAGATATTGATTCGGTTCAATGATTTCCTATCATCATTGTTTATTGACTGGAAGGACAGGTCACAAACCAAGACCCGTGGCCAGCAGTATTCAAATCAAGATAGGTACAGCTTGGTACCAGTATGACGTTCGATGTGAGTTTTAAGAAATTGGATACAAAGCATTCCTCCTGTGAAGTTTCTTAGTTGTCCAGTAATGTTCAGTTAACAGTTATTATATTTTGCAGCTAAACACTTTATTTGAACCTTTGGTAAATCTTAAAATTACTTAATGTGAAACTTTATGTATTGCATCTCAATCTGATTCTTTTCTTCAGATATTGATAATGATGATGATGCAAATCCAAGTGAAGATTCTGGTGAATCCAAACAAAGCACATATGGAAATGAATGCTCTGAAAAAGACTTCATCATGATAGAGCTGGACTCTGATGATGGTGAGGACTCCTTCTGCATAGAACCTGCCCCTCATAGTTCCTCCACAGTCCAATCACCGTCGGTTTCTTCACCAAGGACCGAGAAGAGGGACCCTTCCTCCTACAGCAAACCACAGCAATTTGCGATCAACCGATTACAACAGTTTCTCAAGCTGAAGAAGATACGAGGTCCAATTTATTCCTTGCCGCCTAAAAAACTGGATCCCATTCTTGCAGAATTTTATCAACGTGTTCGTAAATGTGGTGGAGAAGAATTTGGGTCCCGTAGCTTGAAGACCATTCAGCAGTACCTCGAGATCTATTTCAGAAGCAATAACTATCCTGCATCCATCACCAGAAGTCCTGAATTTGAGCACTCAAGAGGCGTGATGGCCGCCAAGATCAGGCAACTGAAGTCCCATGAAGATGACACCCTGACAATGAAGCGGGAAGATGTCCAGAAGCTGTATGAGTTCAAACTGCTTGGAGATTCCACTCCAGAGACGATAATCAACACGTTGTGGCTTATGAACACTGTCAGATTTAATGTGAAGGGCTGCAAACGACACACAGATTTGAAGTGGGGTGACATATATTTGAAAAATAATAACGGTGTTGAGTCGCTTGTTCTTAGGAATTCACACTTGTACATTTTGGGGAGCCCTTCCAACCCCTCCCGATGTTTTGTGGAACTATACAAGAAATATTGGTCCATGAGACCCCCTGATATGCTCGACGCAGACTCCCCCTTCTATCTGGCACCTAATGACGCAGACAGCTTCAGAAACTTCAAGTATGGCAGTAGGATCGGCACTCTCCTGAAACGTATGCTTGTGAGTGCGGGTCTGCCTCAAGGCATGAAGATATTGAACTATGATATTTTGTAACAAAATCTTCTCAAAGATAAGGGTCAAAGAGCTGTAAAGAGTGAGTGAGTGTGTGTGGAGGGGTGAAATGGTACACTTGAACTTTGCGTATTTTTCTGTACATTTTTACATCGTTTCAGTTTAGAACCAAGAATGCCACAAACTGAAGTCAAAACAAAGCATATCTTTTCTTGAAAATAAAGCCTAATGAATGTAAAAATGAAAATGTAAAATTTTGAATAAATTTTTTTAGCTGAGCAGGCCTGAAAGGCCAGGTGGGCTTATGGCATGGGCCATCGTCCAGCGCCCGTCGTCTGTCGTCCGGCGTCTGATGTCCATCGCTTGTAAACTTTTCACATAGTTACTTCTCCTCCAGAACCTCTGCACCCCTAAAGCTGTGGAAAGTTACCTTGCACCTAGGGGATCAGGGGACCTCATCCGAGTCATCCCAGTCAAATATGGGCGTGGCAGCCAGTTTCCCAAAAACCTTTAAACGACTTCTTCTCTGAAACAAGTTGGCATAGACAGCTCAAATTTTCAGAATATCTTTCTTAAATGGAGACTCAAGTTTGTTCATTTGGACCTAACTCCACCTCAAATATGGGTGTGGCAGTGGGTCCACCCTAAAATCTTTAAACAACTTCTTATCCAAAACCATTTGATACAGACATCTTAAAGTTTCAGAATAACATCTTTTAATATGACAAGTAACTTCATTTGGTCAAAATCCCCCCTTAAAAATAGGGTGACAGGGTCAAACCTTAAATTTCACTCCAAGAACTAAAAGTGCTAGGAAGCTCAAATTTTGGGAATATCATCTCTGAATGAATTGTAAGTTTCATTCTTCTACTCTACAAAATACAGATTTTAGGGTTGTTATAAATTCAGGGCTTTTTCCCTTACCCTAGCTGAAAGGCCATAGGGGAAGTCAATGAATTGCATAGGATTGCATAATCATAGGGTTTTAACTTAAATTGAGCTCTCCTCTTGTTGTTTTTAACACTTTGGCATAATGAAGTCGGGCTTGTTGGTAATTTAGTGTCGTTCTTATCAACAAAATCTTGACCTTTTAATTTTACCTATTTTTTGCAATACAAGATGAAGACACTGTTATCACACCTACTTTGTTTTATTATTGAAATTCCTATTTCAGTTCACTAATAACATCTGCTTCTGATATATTCAGTTATTGTCAAGAGGTCAACAATCAAGCAATAACCGATTCTAACTGTCTCAAGGCATGAAGAATTTAAACTATAATTGTTTTCACATTTATATTTAACACGCATATTTACAATGATTATGACTCAAAATTGTGAGGACTTCAGAGTTTAAATTGTGATATTTTGCAGTGATTTACAGCCAAAGGTTTAGTTTTGTATTCTAAAATACAATCTTGTTATCAACTTCCAAACGCAAGGCATAACTCTTGCAAGTCTCCATTACTGGCTGATTTAAGCCTTGCAGTATTTCCCTCGCTTTGTTGTGCCTAGATAGTGAATCGCTGCACCAGAAATGCATAGTGGGCCTGGATTTCTAAGCACAGATTTCTTAAGGAAATACTGCAAGGCCTGAATCTGCCAGTAATGGAGACTGGCAAGAGTAATGCCTTGCATTGGGAAGTTGTCTTGTCATGAGTTCAACCAATGTGTCATGTGCTCTGATGTGTAGTGGTAACTGCAGTGTCCTCTAAGCACATTAAGGACATATGATATGTGTGCAGGTTTATGCAGGGATATCTGAAGTGAATGATTTTGAACTATATTTTTTGTAAGGAAAGCACACTGTTCAGTTCAGTGTTTAATACTGAGTAGTTTTCTCAAACTAAATATATGAAACTATATTTTTAAACTGAACTCTTGGCAAACAAGAACATTCTATCGCCAATATTGGAGACAAATTCAGTCAACGTCAAAGATTGTGAACTGATATTTTGTTTGAAGAATGTTTCCAATTAAAAAGAAATGATAGACTGTGTTATTACTGTCTTCCTCAAACCACCAACCTTATATGTGTTGATATTTTATAAGAATATATTGATATTTTGTAACACCATATTGTACCATGTCTTGTACATTTTCTCATTTTGCAATGTGTTAACTACTTGCATATGTGAGGTTATCATCATGTTGTATTGTTAATGTTGTATTGTTAATGTTTATGTATGGAAAGCATTTTTGTAGTCATTCACACTAGTCATATTGCTGTACAGGTCAGGAATGTTTTATCAACAACTATAAAGGGACGGTTTTGTCCGATTATCCGCCATTTTGCTTCCACAAATAACCCTCCCTTAAGAGACACTTAATTTGTGATTTTGAAAATAAATATATAATTTTAAGATATGTTTTGTTGTATATATCCTCAATTGAGATTAATGACATATATGTTTTACCAAAGATATCTTCATTGTGTTGACTCAAATGATAACTTGATATTTTCTACATATCTATCTTTTCTAACTAACATACTAGTACCAGCTCTGATAGCTCTGATAGAAACTAATCTCTACTGCTGCCCCAAATGGTGACATTGTTAAAGTTGTATTTTCTTCTTCTTTCACAAAGCACTAAGGGGATCGTAAGTCATTAACAGTACATACATTGTGTTGTTTGTGGTCACATTTGCCAAACGTTATAAATTGTGATATTTTATCGAGATGGACTGACTTAAAGCAAAAATTGCCATTTCGATGATAGTCGACTCAGTATACCGGCGATATAAAGGTGAAAGTATTGATTTCTGATCGAAATTCGGACACTGCACCACGTGTGGTGCGCATCAATTATTCAAACGTAATTTTCCAAACTTATTTACAACAGGCAAAAAGACAACTTTAAGTTGATAATGTTAAATAGGTCTTATAACTACTATGCATGTAAATGGGGCGTGTAGTTTCGGAAGGAACCGGCAATTATCTGCTATGATTTCTGAGAAACTGGTTGCCTATCAGCAAAGACGATGACAAGACCACCTCTCTACAGCAGTTTCAACCATGAAGTTTGTATAATATATGAGACTCCTTTATGTATTAATAAATGACAATGACAAGACCACCTCTCTACAGCAGTTTCAACCATGAAGTTTGTATAATATATGAGACTCCTTTATGTATTAATAAATGACAATGACAAGACCACCTCTCTACAGCAGTTTCAACCATGAAGTTTGTATAATATATGAAACTCCTTTATGTATTAATAAATGACAATGACAAGACCACCTCTCTACAGCAGTTTCAACCATGAAGTTTGTATAATATATGAAACTCCTTTATGTATTAATAAATGACAATGACAAGACCACCTCTCTACAGCAGTTTCAACCATGCATTTTGTATAATATATGAGACTCCTTTATGTATTAATAAATGACAATGACAAGACCACCTCTCTACAGCAGTTTCAATCATAAAGTTTGTATAATATATGAGACTCCTTTATGTATTAATAAATGACAATGACAAGACCACCTCTCTACAGCAGTTTCAACAATGAAGTTTGTATAATATATGAGACTCCTTTATGTATTAATAAACGACAATGACAAGACCACCTCTCTACAGCAGTTTCAACCATGAAGTTTATATAATATATGAGACTCCTTTATGTATTAATAAATGACAATGACAAGACCACCTCTCTACAGTAGTTTCAACCATGCAGTTTGTATAATATATGAGACTCCTTTATGTATTAATAAATGACAATGACAAGACCACCTCTCTACAGCAGTTTCAACCATGAAGTTTGTATAATATATAAGACTCCTTTATGTATTGATAAAAACAATACACTGTTGATTATCCATCAAAATCCAATCGAAGCTCTCCTAGAAAACCAGTGTTCGATACTCCAATGAAAACTCCGACATATTCACCTGCAGCAGCAATGATGGCCTCTGGTTACAGGCAATTACTGCTACGACTCTTTTGGACTTGTGCTCAGATTGCCTCATGTGACATCGTTACCCCGTCTTTAAACATTAGGTAAGGGCCTCATCCACGATGGTTCCTTAGGGTAAGAGAGCTCGCCATAGACCCACTTTAAGTGTGGTAAACTCAACTAGTTTGGAGGGCAATAGAAGCTAAGATGAACACGCCCAAACACCCCGAACATTATCACTGTCTATCCTTGACTTCATCTAGAGCATCAGAACCAGTTCCAGACTGTCCGCTGTGGTTTCTTCATAGTCGTCTGAGGAGAGGAACTCTTCTTCAAAGCAAACACGGGAATTCTCTTTGTGTTTGACTAAGATTAATAAATTGAAATAATACAGGGCCGTGTTCAAGATAGGTTTCAAAGTAATCGCTCAATGAGCAATGAGCGATTACTTTTAAACCTCTCTTGAACGCGATTGCTCAATGTAGCGCTACGTAGCAAGAAGAGCAAACTTCGAGGAATTTGCACTGTGTCGTTCAAGAGAGAAGAAGCGCTCATTGAGCTACATCAATTTTGTTGAACCGCCGGCAGTTTAACCATTCCTCCTGTACGTAGGGGTGAAACGGTACCCATGGGTTACGGTTCCGGTATACGTGTTGCGGTACAGGACCCTCAGTACAAACAAGAATGTCTCTCAATATATTAACTAAAACCATAACAAATCACAAGATTGTAGGGTATGAACATCATTTGGTTTTAAGAGTGTACAACTGAAAATATAAATACATCTGAGTTAATAACATAATTGTTTAATTTAGTCATATATTCAATATTTACCGAAAAACCACATTGATGTACAGTGTACCGAACCGAAAGCAAAACACCGCGGTTCAACTACTGTAGTTGTGAATCGTTTCACCCCAATATACCTGTACGTTACTGTCCATATTCGCCAGCTGATAAAACAGGTGAACCATGCTGTGTGAAATGGCAATGGTACTATCTGCCTGTCTTTCATGGAATGAGCAAGTCACGATTTTATGTTAGCATTTTTTCACTGATAAATACAGTTCAATTTGGATGCAAAATCCTGCACACATTTATGATTTTATACCACAAAAAAAGTTTGAATTGAAAACTTAAACAAATAATTTATTTTGTAAATAACTTTATATTAGCCACATCGTGTAATGAAAAAATTACTACATGTATCTGACTGCGAAGAAGAACTTTACGCATGACCCATTTCTGTTTGAAAGACACCCTTAGGTGGTTTATTAATGATACTCGATCTTTGAAAATGTACTTAGCCAGTAGGTATCAACACTACAAGCTAACCTGTCCAATTGAGGACGCAAAAGATACTTTAGAGACTTTAATTGAGCTTGTTTTGATACTGTGATGTTAATCTTCGTAAAAAAACTAAGAGAGTCACAATACTTCAATAATACAACACATATAAGTACTGACGGTTTTACGTAAATATCATATGTTACTCTTACACAGTATCTAATGTCTAATATTACATTATTATAGTACATTAACTTGACTGAGAGCTGCACAGAGAATCACGCCTTTGAAGGACATTCAGAACAGGAATACATAAGGGAAAAAAGCATACCAAACCACGCAGGCGATAGTAGGCTATCACCAATTGAGTTCATGGAGTTGACACCTTCTTGAACGATTGAAGCCCCCTTGAAATGTGACGTTTAGTACACAGAGAAAACAATCACGGTAAATTTATCTTATACCATATATGCGACCAATAAGGACAGTTTGTGCGTACTACTGTAAAAATGTAAACACCATGTCCATTCGCTGTTTATAACTTTCCCAGTGACAGAACAGCGTTTAAACTCTGAAATGAAATGGTCGGTGTTTACTTATCAGATTAAGTGCGTATATACAGAATCTTGCTTCAAGAGCAGTAGAAAGGAACGTCGATATATGACATCAACTATATATGCATATGTTAAAGTAGGAACTTTGCGTCGTTGCTTCTTGCAAATAAATATCATCCGCTATTTGTCTCGATGCAAACGATAAGGATATTTTATGGATGATCAACTTCTCTATCTTACAATGGCGACCTTTCGGTTTTATAACTTCCCTTAAGCTTGATAAAGGTATAAGGATCTACACCGAAACGTCGTTATTGTAAGATAAAGAAGATTGTAATCCATTAAATGTCCATGTCTTTTCCCAAATACCAACTTATAGAATGACTCTCAAACATGTGTTCTCGATGTTTTGAAAAAGAACTACGAAAGCCATGATTCGGTCTTTAAAAAAAGATATGAAAGGGTTATGTCGGGAACACAGTTTCACGGTATAGCCTATACTCAGAGATTGTAGTTCATAACATTTAAACGTAACCTATCTCGAAACATGACTCACCCTTGAAATATAAGTCTAGATTATAAACTAATGAAATTACCATTTCTCAGAGGATCCTTTACACTATGGTCTATCTAATAAAATGAAATGTTTATAATCTAATTGTCAGAGTAAACATTATACAGCTTAGAAACTAGTTTTCTGATTCTGACTCCCGAAAAACTACTTCATTTCAAAGTGTAGAATGTATCTGTAACCAAGCATCCATGTTGATTTGATCAAGTATAATATACGTTGCACAGTTTGGAATTGATGTCACGATCAACCTAGGAGACAGTATCATCGTTTACGGTTTTATTTCAACAAACTCTCGAAGCACGAATCTAAAAATGATTGATACTGTATTCAAGAGTACCCAGAGAAAGACGAGCCTCCTCAACACCGAATAATATTACACAAGTTATGTACATTAAACATCATAATTAACCATTAGAATGACTGTAACCCCAGTACTAAGCTGTAGTGTGTACAGCAACCTCAGTCAAACGGTGCATCACCCATATAAATCAGATCAAATGCTCTACGCCTACTTTCGACGAAAGAGAAAAGTTGCTGGGTATATTTCCTATTTCATATATTCTAACTCCATGAACACTATTGGTAATAGCCTGGGAAGTGATTGTACAACCGGGAATATTTGTTCTATTAGCAACGTCAATAATATGGTGACTCTGACATAGGAAATTTGGAATCTTATACAAACATGACAAATGACAATGGAATGTTAGGGCCCTTAATTAGTCCAGCTTATGTAATGTATGAGATACGGAAGGACGAACACACAACTTAGTGTTGAGATTGTTTTGAAACAAAGAACGTTCTAGTTTGAGGGAACACTTCAATACTTTTTTCTATTATTATTTGGTTTTGATTTTATCTAATTTAAAATTAACGGTCTGAAAATAGTTTAGATTTGTTGGAAGTCTGTTAAACCAAATTTTAAAGATTTGACAAACTCGAATAGATTTTTAAAAGAAAATATGTTTCAACTTTCAACGTAAGAGTAAAGACTCGAAGAAAGTTTTTTTTGACATAGCCTAGAGTTGTGTTTGTTTTGATAGGAGTTATTTTAATTTTATCAACCTTGTTTTACTGTATAAGAGAGATAAAAGGTATTGTTTATCGTCTACTTTTGTTTATGATAATGCAACGAATATCGATATATACATTCTCACTAATGAATACAACTTAACAAGCGAAGTGGTTTGACATTTCACCATCGGCAAGATTCTATGCAGTGATCCGGATTCTCCGGATTTTAACTAGAAAGAGGAAGTAACAAACCGGAAGTCTGAGTTATCGTAAACAACCTCACGCTGAAGCAAAATGATGCTCCAAAAATGGGTCATAATGCTTTGAATATAGTATCAACTGGTCTATCACAGGTATAAATGGTTTCTAAAAACATCATATTAATTATCTGCTTGATGCTAATGATCTTATGACTTTGCAACATGACACGAAACCCGACAAACTTTGACGTGGCTGCATTGTTTCTACACAAACTTCTCATTGGTCCCAAATTAATGAAATTCGTTCTAATTATCTACCATTTCTACATATTTCAGAATATTTCCCCTTCTTGATATTATAATTGTTAAATATTATTTAAAATAACAATGTCAATAGTTACGGTAACAAGTCTGAAATTTATCTCTTACTTATTTAAAAATTTGCAAATTGTAGATAACAATTCTGACCTCAGTGACACAGTTCTCTGTCATTAGCCCTCTGGTTTCATGGTGAATTTTAACATATACTGACTAAGAAAGTTAAAAACTATTGCACCATTTGAGAAAAAGGAAACATTTTGCTGATTTTATGAAGAGCTGATCTTACATCCAAGGGAGGTAATTTATCAATATAATTTGTCTTTACTAGGAAGATTCTTACTATACAACAAATACAATTGATGGGTAAAACTAAAATATATATCTGTTTATTGTGGAAAATGTGATGAATCATATATTTTTGAAATTTTGTTTTCACTTTCAATAGAGATAAAAGTATGATATTGGATACCTTGCATTAAAACTAATTTTGTGAAATAGCAAAATATGTGAAGTGAAATATGTGAAATCTGTTGAATGATATTATGTACATATATATTGATATAAATGTTGTAATTTGAATGTGACGTAGGTTATTCTTAATTCATTCATATACACCGCTCATGGAAGAGGTTTAACTTAAATCAAGTGTATCAGCGTAAAGGAAGAAGTTGACATCTCTCAAACTATTTTTAATAAACATGTCATCTACATATAACAAAAGTATTGCAAACAAATTATTCGAGAAATGGATGTTATTAATTTACCGTAGAAATAAGAAATGTTATTATCCGCCTTTATCATGTAAAGCAGTGTATATTATTTTCAAATAAATCAGTCAGCAGTCGTAATTATCAAAAACAATCCCATAAAAAATGTTATTGAATGTTACAAGGACATATTTGTTTGTCATATTGTACAGCCTTTGCCGGTCAGGGGGCGGGATAGCGCAGTGGTTAGCGCGTTCGGCTTCGGATCAAGAGGTCCGGGGTTCGAATCCCGCCAGGGTCACGACAACTTTGTCTGCAGTAAAGAACTGTTCTACACGCAGTAAGGTTTGGGTGCAATGCTACACTGAATTTCAGAGTAGTACCACCCATGGTTCGCTAGTTCCAGGCGTTGCTCGCAGGTTTCACCGCAATGCATAGCCACATGGCGTTGCGGGCTTTCTCCCTGCCGTAATACTAGCAGCCGCGATATAAGTGAAATACTCTTGAAAGCGGCGTTAAACCCCAACTCACCTCACCTCACCTTTGCCGGTTATTTAAAAACTACACATTTGGAGTATGCCTGTTATGTAAGCCAGGTTCAAATAAAGTGGTCTGACGGTTACTCCGCTTAGCCATGGTAGATATGATAGAGGTTATTTAACCACTTATGAAGGGAGTTTACTTATGAAAAAAAATAAAAAATTTGAATTCATCTACACTAAATGTCATTTTAAAAAATGATTTCGTTGCAATAAAATTACAATATTGTGTTCAAAATCAATCCTTGTTTTCATTAACTTTCAAGGTCATTGCCGGGCTTGTGCTACATGTAATCATTTACGTAAATACTTATCAGCTTACCAATTCAAATTTACCATCGTGAAATACTGAAATAGGGATACATGTACAACAGGAGTTCATTATACAAGCATGTGTTCTAGATGCATCCTTGCATATTTTCTGTAAAATCTATAGGTATCTAATTTAATATGATTAGATTTAGATATATGATATAAGGTGTCAAGGGAAAAAAAAAGATGAATAACAGAACAAATTTTCCATATCAAAATAATTTTATTAGAGAGAGAACAAAGTTTTTGGCACAAGTTAACTTTGAAACAAATTCTCCACATACTTTTTGTGTTACAAATTGGAACATATATTAAATATGTAGCTCAGTTGCAGCGTGTCTGCTCATCACCCGGAAGACCGGAGTTCGATTCCCGGTCACGTCATACCAAAAGACGTTAAAAGATGGGAGTTGTTGCTTCCTTGCTTGACACTCAGCATTATAAGGACAGAACAACGCTTGAACTGGCGCTGCACAGTGGCTTTCGGGTGCGAAATGCACAAAACAAATTTCCAATTTACAATGTATTGAGGACAATAAAGTGTTCTTCTTATTATTATTATATTGTGAAAATACACAGGTAGATGAAGATGTGAGTATATACTCTGGAACAGTTGGTTTTTTTGTTTTCTTACCGGTAATATTTATTTGATGCAATGTGTAAAATACTTTTTAGCCCGCAAAAAACATAGCATGGTGTCTATCTATCTGTCTGTAAACTTTTCATCACATTTTTGAGAGCCAATAGCCCTAGAGAAATGTAACATTGTGTACAGTTCCTTTGGCCAATTTGAATTATTTATGTGTATTTGTTGACTCAAAGGTTGACACCAAAAGAACCTACTCGTCTCTTGGTCAGTGTAGATTTTGGCGCTAATGAGTATGACTAAAAGCCCTAGAAAGCTGAACTAATATATGCTCGACTCCTGAGTATTTATATTATCATTATAAATTATAAATGATAGATTTATTAAGTCTTCCTGGATTAAAAAAAAAATCTGTTCAACCCTCTTTATTGTATTATTTAAAAGTTAATGAGATACAGAGCCAGTGGCTGTCTTTTAAGTCTTTACTGGCACCAATACCAACAACCTTTTCCCTTACTTTAACATGATGTGCCTTTTTGGAACTATTAACTAAGATTAACGTAATTGGCTAGCAGGCAGGCAACTGAACACAAATTTGATGGTTAAAACTTCATACCAAGGCTTGTTACATCATTTTCCTTTACTTTACAGTTTAACAAATCCAATTCCAAAATTAAAGCTTAATGTACACATTTTTTTTTTCTTTTCCAGAAAACAAGTTAATATGGAGAAGCAATACTCCGTCCAGTTTTTCACCTCCTTTGTTGAAAACCTTCAGAGGTTATGCCAGAACTACATCAACTATGACCAGATGGTGGAGGTCAGTGGCTACATCAGCGTTGAGATTGACAATGCTAAGAAAGAGAGATATGTTCTCAGTGAATTGGTACAAAGTACTGGCAATGTCATCAGTGAGAGCTACTGCACTAAAGTGTTCAAGAACTGTCCCCTGCCAGTACAGAGGAGTCCAGGGGGGCCGAGGAGGGAGCCACCGGTCATGTCACAGGTCAGTACGCCTGGCAAGAGACCCCCTCTCACTCAGACTAGCCCCAACTTAAACAGGATGGGTCGAAGTCCACAGATGAGTCGGCAGATGAGCCCGAGTGGAAACATGAGACCTAATAATGACAATCAGTCGTTCAGTCAGAGACCTGTGTCCTTTAACCAAAGATTGAACCAATCCTCCAACTTCAGTCCGGGTCGAGGTGCCCCACCGAGGATGAGCTCCAACTTCTCCAGCAGTGGGCCTGGGAGGGGAGGCATGCCTCCAGCTCAGAGGTTCAGTTCATCTGGTAGCAATCCTGTTGGTCGCCCACCTCTCGCAGGGAACCCAAGAATGATGAATTCACAGAGAATGAACCAACAAGGACGTGGTGGTATGCAGAGGAGTGATGTACAGAGAATGGGTCCCAACTCTATTCAGGCACGGAGGTCCTTCGGGCCAGGAAAGGGTAATGCACCACAGTCCAAGTCTCCTGTTGATGACCCGGATGAACTTGAGGTCATTTCTTTTGTTCCTCCTCCTCGGAGATCTGTTGGAGAAGCATCAACTTCTTCAATGTCCAGTGGAACTAGAAGCCCTTTAACTCCAGAGACATCCTCCACAACTGGGAACAGGCCCCAGTTTCCGTCTTCAAGTAACAGATCCAACACAAGTTCATCATCAATGCAACCAAATTCACAAGGACACAGCTCTTCACAGTCTGCTATGCCTGTTTCATTGGTGCAAAATGTTGCGCAACCATCAGCGCCACAAATGTCACGAAATATGTCACATCAAATGGGTTCTTCACAGTCACATCAGATGGGTTCACAGTCTCAACAAATGAGCTCTCAGTCTCACCAGACATCATCCATGCAGCAAAATCAGTCACAAAATATGAGCCATTCTCAAATGCCACAAGTTTCTCAAGCCTCTGACTCCCGGCAACAGATGAGTCATCCTGGGTATCAAAATCCAAACATGCCCCAGACATCACAACCATCTGATTCAGGCTCTCAGCATAACCAACCAACTCGACAGCAGATAGTGCAGCAAATGATAGCAGCAAGAGCTAACCGCAACCTGCAGATCCCGCCATCTCTGCAGCAGCTAGCTCCAACCACTCAGTCTCATCAGGGATCTCAGCCAATGCAGCAGCAGCAACAGCAAGGTTCTCAGTCAATGTCCTCTCAACCAGTGACATCTAAACCATCTTCTACAGCTCCTCAACAGGGGTACCCCAACATGTCACAAGGTCAGATTGGTTTCCAGTCTCCTGAGACACCTCCTGGTCAAGCACTTGCAAATCCATTACAAGATCCAACTCGAAATATCTGGGATGAAATGACAGATGCCGGAAATTTTCCTAAAAGTGCCGATAAAAAATCAACAGGGATATTGGGAAGTTTAGATCTTCCAAGTTTAGAGGGCAGTGTTGATTCTAGTGGCCCTATGGAGATAACTGCACGGAATTCATCATACATGAATACTGTCGGTGACAGAACCTCAATTGCATCATCCTCTAGTGCTCCATCATCATCTGTGCCGGCATCTGGTCATATTTCATTCCCAGACGACCCTCTAGGAAGCTTACAGATATCTAACGTGGTGTCCCTCCCAACAGATCAGCTCCCAGATCTTAATCCTGTTGTTCCAGGGAATATTGCTACAAGCCAAGCTTCTTTTGCAGATCTGAGTTCAACAAATACCACAAATATCATAGCTGAAGCTTTCGCTTCGCTGGATTCAGTTACACTTCAAGATGCAGCAGAAGCCATGGATCCTGTGACATCAGAATCAAATTCAATGACAGCAGATAATCCAATGGAAGCTGTCCCAGCAAAAAGGCAAAAAATGGACTCAGAGGCTGGTGAAGGGGGAGGTCCAACATCAACAAATCCTAAACTAATGGTGCCGATTGGAAGAAAAATAAAAGAAATGGCTAAAAAGAGAGCCAAGCGAGGTCGACCTCCTAAGACAGAAAAACCTGAAAAGGAAGGAAGTGAAGAAGAAGATGAAGAGGCAGGTCAAGAATTTGAAGCCGATGTGTCCGTTGATCCTTCCAATCGTACTCTGAGAACCCGCAGGAACCCTCTGCCCAGGATTTACAATGAGAGTTCGGACAGTGAAAACAGCCTGCAGGAATCTTTTGGATTGAACTTTGAATCAACAGTGACAACCTCTGCTGGACTGGTTCTGGCAGAACAAGGGGAAGCCACTGAGGATGATGGGAAGGATTCAGGAGGAGGAGCGGGGAGTGACACAGCACCCTGTCATCTTGATCTGAACACAGGTGAATTTACAATTCTTTCTTTGGAAAAGATAATGCATATAGATAATGGAATTCAAATGTCATGAGACCTTAAGAGGGTTCAATTAATAAAACTTTAATCACATAATTTTTCCCTTAAAGTATAATTTTGTGCTTTTCTTGGAAAAGTTTTGATTAAAATTTGATTATGATTTGAAACTCTAGACTAAAACTTTGATAATTGTTAATCTTCATGACATTGCATGGATAGTTTTGAAGCATGATGAGTCAGTATTCAGTAGTTCCTTCAGCCCTAATATTCCAAATGTCAGTAGGAACCCTGTTGTTTTTAAGAGCAAGACAACCATTCATCTTACATGACTCGATACACTTGATGAACGTCTTTGCAGGAACCAGTCTACCAAAATAATCATTCCTTTAATTTGAACAATTCATTTACATTTGATTGACATTATCAGTGTACTATAATGATATACCAGTGTTAAATAATTCATAGTTATAATTGAAAATCTATCTTTCTATGAAATAAAAGTCTTTGATTGAAGTAATGATATATGGCTTAAATGGAAAAAGGCTGTTGATGAATATTAAAACCAATTTGAAAGGTGTTTGATGATGATGGGTGAATGGTTCTCTTGGTTTGTACTTCTGGTGTGGTTGGTGTTGTGAATCACACTCAGAATTGATGGTCATTGCCTCTATTACTCCTTTAGTCAATTCCAGGATCTGAACAGATGGCTCATCATGTTGGAACTCCAGATTCCAGAAAGAGCCCGGACATCCTGACAGAAGCTGACAACGAGAGCTATGTCATCATCGAACTGGAGTCAGATGATGACGATGACTCACCTTTGGGGGCCGCTGATTCATCGACACCCGTCGTCAAGCAAGAGTTATCTACCTTTACTAAGCCTGTTCAGTTTGCAATTAATCGTCTCACGCAATTCATGATTCTGAAGAAGGTGAAAGAACCGGCCTACAGTATTGTTCCTGAGACTTTGGATCCTCTGTTAGCCGAGTTCTATCTTCGTCTGAGGAAAAGTGATGGAGAAGAGTTTATTGCTTCAAGTCTCAAGCAGATTCAGAACTGTATAGCAACCTACCTTAGCACAAATGGGTATCCTTTCTGTATCAAGAGTGATCCCAAGTTTGAAAAATCTCAAACGACAATGGAAAATAAGCTGACCCATCTGCGGTCGAGAGAAGATGCCATCTTCACTGTTCGGCCAGAAGATGTGGACAAACTGTTTGCGGTTGGTCAGTTAGGCTCAAACACTGCCTCAGCCCTTATCAATACCTTGTGGCTTATGAACACAATACACTTTTCAATTCGTAGACCGAGAGAGCATATTACATTGAAGTGGGGAGATGTTAAACTGGGGCGTGAGAACCATCAGGAACATATAGAGCACCTCCCTTCGGGGAAGATTGTGTGGAGGAATCAGGATCGGCCTGAACGATGTTTTGTGACTTTGTATAAGAAGTACAGCAAGCTGAGACCAGGGTCGGCACAGAATCCGACCGCTCCCTTCTATCTGGCCGGCACCGATAAGAACGACCGCTTTCGGCTTCAGAAGTATGGAGACAAGATGATGGCGAGTATCTTCAAGAGGATGTTATCAGCTGCAGGTCTACCGCCAGCCATGAAGATCTCCAATCTGGATATTTTATGATAAGAGATGAGCAGCATGCTAACCTAGATTGCAGCAGAGAGGTAGTGTGTTGGACTTGGTGAGTTCCTTGAGGTTTGCTCATGCTTTGGTTGATGTCAGTGGCAACTTTGTTGTACTAGAATCGTTAAACACTGATATCTTGTTTTTAAATGTCTATAGATTTATATCATTCTTAAAATCAACGCTGACAGTTGTTTGTACATAATTTGTATATTGTTTTAGACATATAGTTGTTGTTTGTATCATGTTTTTTTGTGATTATTTAACGTGAATAATATAGTTAACAGAGGTAGGGATCGTCAAGGAATTGGAAGGGAGATCTTGACATTTTATTTGCAGGTATTTATTTTTCATATGAAGGATTATTCATTAAGGACATTCAAATTTGAGAAGAGAAGAAGAAAATTTTTCTGGAAAGAGATTCAATAATTTGACATTCAATAAAAAGTTAATTATTTGGATCCCTGTAGGTGAAATGAAACATGATGTGTTCTTAATTGGAGTTTGGATTTTGAGTTGGTGTCTGAGAAGAGAAAAACTTGAATTAGAATTTAGCTTAAATTTTAAGCATTTTTATATCTAATAAATAAATATCTGCTTTTACTGAAAAATGAAAAAAATTAACAATTATCACAATTATTATTTAAGTGCAATATTGAAAGAAACAAAATCAGTAAATCAATTCTGAAATTGAAAATCTGAATGTTACAGTTATGCATGATTTGGATTTACATACAGAATATTTGTGATATCATAATGCCAACTGACAAGGATGATTTTAGCTATTCCTACTGGAAACATTGTATATTCTTTTCAGTATTTTAATTTTACTAAAGTCTTTAGTAAAGTTATAGAAATGAAAGCTAAAGTCAGTACATCTTCTTATGATGATAAATATACAATATTCAGAAGAATATATGATTTTATTTCTTGTACCACCAAAATGGAGGTATTTATATATATCTATTATTCTGTTAATTGTTGGTTTAACACTGAACATTTGATTCAGATTTAAGTCTTTGAATGCATATATTTTCGCAGGAAGAAAAGTATGTTCAAAGTATTTCTATCTATATACATGTATTACTGATGGGAGAAAAAAAACCTTATTTTGAGTGTTTTTGGCAATTTTAAGGGCACTAGTTGTAAAATATATATATCATATTCCTTATGTGATACATTGAAATTATTAAGAGTTACATCAAATCATAAATCAAAAATGTGCTTTCATCCTGCTTTTCAATATTTTAAGTGCTATGTATAAAAGCTTTTTGGCATTTTGCATTTTGAAAATGTGATTTTTTATTTCCATTTCAATCATCAATCATTTGAAAGACTGATACCGTTATAGATATTTGCATTTGGTCTTTATTGCCTCAGAGAATCATTGGCCTTTGATATTTTTGTAGAAATATCATATTTGCTTTTAATACCTCGTTCTTATGTTTTGACGATTGTACGTTTCTAATTACATGTAAAGAGGAGACAGAAAAACTTTCAGTCAAATCAGGAGGAAACTTGACTATATTCATTTATACTAATGTAGAATGATTTAATCATTTTGGAGAGAAAATACCCCAAAAATTTCCTATCTTGTGATTTCATTGAGTCATCTTTTTTTCAAGATTCCCACCTTTTTATGCATTTAATGTTTCTGATATAGATATATTCAACATATTTGTGTTTATTATTGGTATTGCAAAATGACTTTTTAGCCTGTTATTTATTCTGCAACCATTTTCATTTCATTACAGAAAGGGGAAAAATCTTTGAACTTTTTAATTTCAGTGTCAACATAAACCACCAAAATTTGTAGTATATATGTAATTTTTCAATGCCACTCTTGCAAACTAAAAGGACTAAAAGTTGCATAATGACATCTACTATATCAATCTGAGGACTTAAAAATACAAAAGAGAGACATTTGTTTATTCGATTGTCATGTTTAAAAGTCTTTTTTTAGTAAAAGATTAAAGACATAAAAGATTTTTTAAAGCAGAAATTATTGATAATATGGGCTTTTTGTCGACAAAATGCTTTCATCGAAACAAGGAAAATAATATAATTAAGTGTGTCAAATTTAAGATTCAGATGTTAACATATATTGAAAATACTTGTTAGAAATATACCTACAGGAATAAGTTGTTTACCCCTGTAGTTTTCATCTCACAAGAGATAGCTATAATTGTGTATACAATTCCTTCCTTTAACTATCATTTAAGTATCTCTTAAGTATCACCCAATATTTCTATTTGTGCTTCATTTACATTCACTTTAACAAGCTACGATGTTGCCATTGAAATTGTATGTAAATCCTACTTGTGTTTTCAGAACTCTGTAGTGGGAATGTTGATTGTTCTGTACAGTTATAGAAAAGTGTATACAGATATAGTATATTTGTTACTCATGTGTTGTTGTATATCACGAATCATTTGACCTGGTCCATATGCAAACGTTTTCTAAGTTCATTCTCTGCCCTGTCCTGAGCATATTGCATGTAAATGTAGTGTTGTAGCATGTACAAAAGCAAATGTTCTTCAGGATGGTCTTATCCTGTATCTGATGCACAGAGGTCTATCTGAAATATTATCCTTATTATATGATCTGTTCATCAGTATGATTCTTAGGACATAGTCAATTCATCAGTATGATTCTTGGGACATAGCTATTCATCAGGATGATTCTTGGGACATAGCTATTCATCAGGATGATTCTTGGGACATAGCTATTCATCAGGATGATTCTTAGAACATGGTCTATTCATCAGTATGATCCTTATGACATAATCTCTTGATCAATATGATCCTTAGGACATGGTCTATTTATCAATATGATCCTTAGAACGGGGTTTATTCATCAGTATGATCCTTATGACATAATCTATTGATCAATATGATCCTCAGGACATGGTCTATTCATCAGTATGATCCATAGGACATGGTCTATTGATCAATATGATCATTAGGACAAATTTTTCCATTGATATGATCCTAAATATGTTCCTTTAGAAATAGTCTATTCTATGATCTATTCATGGGTATAATTTTTTCTTGAAACGAGTCTAAATTTGAGAATATTAATGAATGATCCTTTGTAATACCTCTTTCCAAAGGAATAGTGTAAAAGTTCACAAGTTCACCTTCAAGCAGTGGTTCCAGTAGCTTGACCTATTCAGTTGGTTTTCCAGAAAGAATGGTCTATTCAAGTACCTCTCCTAAAAAAATGGTCTATCGCTATTCAAGCTATAGGGACAGTCTATTCTAGTTTCTACAGTTTCAACTCTTTTGAACTGCTAACGCAAGTTTCAGGATCTGTTCTTAAAGAATAATCTATGAACTCTTTCTGTAGGAGATAGATTTATATCAGGAAATTGTCTTTGCCGCATCATAAAGTCCATCATGTATAATATTCCTTTATTATTTCCGTTTGTTTTTTCATGATCTTAAAATTGTTAAAACAGTTCATATGCTTATTTATAGATTGATTTCACCTGTAAACAGCTCATGACACCTGTTTAATACGTTAGGTATGTAATGATGTAGATCTGAATTAAGAACATTCATAAATTATTGCAAATCACATTGAATGTTTCATAGCAGAGAAGTTGGTGTGTTTATAATGAATTCATTTCTTAGTAGCACTTTGACCAATGCAGGTATACAGGTAGTAATCAGGGTCCTTTCCTGACTCCTCTCGGACTCCTATCAATTCAACTTTGTGCAATCTTCACCTTCACTTTTATTAAAACTTACAGACATAACTGCCAGTAGTAGGTTCTGGTTACACTGTTTGCTTGTCTGTCAGTCTTTCCAACTTTATCCATCTGATTATCTGTCCCGTCTGTCTATCCATTTGATTATCTGTCCATCTTTCTACCCATCTATTTATCTGGCCATCCAACTATCCATCTACGTATTATCTGTCCATCCCTCTATCCCTCATTTTGTTCTCCTTTATTATTTGTTGAAAACCTTTGGAAAGGACCTGTTAAAATCTGAAATCGATTTATATATTTCATGAAAACACTCACTTCATAAAGTCATAACATATGAGCATGTTTTTAAAGAATTATTTTCTCAATTAATCTTAGCCCAAGATCAATTTGAACTTTTTAGGGGTAATCGCTATGTTGACTAGCATCCAGAATTTTTAGACCATAGACCATAGATTCAGGTTCATTACTAAATACATTTTTGTGACAAGCAAAGTCAAGTTTATCTCAGAATTTAAACCCAGAAGTATGTATTTATCCTCTTATTCACTTGCCATGATGAGCTGCATAGCTCCAGTTTCAGATATGTCACTGTCATCATCTTACTTCATCATCTTTATCATGGACTTGTTTATCGCTTACCAAATTAATATATTGTCATCGTCATTGTGTCCATTACTTGTGTATGGTGATAGGACTGCTAGTTAGCTGCTTCTGTATTGCCAGGGTCTGTTTGAAGCTCCTCCATGCATTCCCCGGTATACAGAGGATGTCTTGTAACATTTCTGCTGTAATGTGTTCTGTGAGGGCATGTTACATTATATCATATGGCGTTCATTAGTTACTGCATAATTGATTCCATAATATGTCAATGTTGTTCATGTTATTACTTTTCTAAATCATCAGTTTCATAGGTAGGAACATTTCGATGTCACATTATTCATGTACCTGTGTTTGCTTCTCAAGAGTTACTTTGTGTACAGCTTCTTTTAAGCAGATGTCAAGAAGACAATTAATTACAAATTTTAAGTTCCCATTTTCTTATCATGTATCTTTTAAAACCATACAAATCTGTAACTCTTTGATTTAGTTCATTACAATAAATGGTTCAAAAATCTGTTTGTTGCTGCTTGATTTTATGCATGTCAATTCTCTTATTTACCATTGGACGAGAAAGAGCTCATCACATCACACCACTCCACACCCGTACCCATGACATCACACCACACCATACCACTCCACACCCCGTACCCATCACAACAAACCACATCTCAATTTCTGTCTCAGTCTCAATCAGAATCATGCTACACTGAATTGCAGTGCGGTATCACCAATGCTTCGCAAGTTCCAGCTGCTGCTGCTGCTTGCATGATTCAAGGCAATCCATAGCAACAATGGTGAGACAAGATTTCTCCCTGCAATAATACTAGCAGCCATGATATAAGTGAAATACTCCTGAAAGCAGGGTTAAACTCCAACTCACCTAAATCTTAATCACAATCACACCACATCACATCAAAATCTGTGTATACAAGGTCCAACTCTTTTATGAGTCTAAATATGTTTAGTTGATTCAAAAATATATTCTGTATGTCCAGGAGTTTCACCCAAATGAAAATCGGTGGAGTCCAAAATGGGGATGGCAGTGTTGGGCTCCAATTCCCTGCCAAAGTAGACATTAGTTGATCGTAAATATATGGGATGTCTTGCAGCTGAGAAAATAATTTTTTTTTAGGCCAAGGCGCTTTATCCAAGTCTGGAAACCCAGGGAAGATCCAGAAAGGTTCGAACCATGGTTTTATAACTAGACTTGCTATCGAATTGGCAATTTGGTTTCAAGGGAAGGTAAAAATAAATATAACTGGCATGAGTTCTGAAAACATTTACTAACTTTGTAATGTTCTTTGTCTCATCTTTAATCAACCAGAATCTGCAGTTACGATCCTCTTTACATGGGTTTAAAGTAATAATCAAAAGATAGGGGATTCAAATCTATTTTGACTTATTGATAGGATAGTCCAATTGACTAGACAGGCGGACATTGATTTCAGCAATGTAATTCAACATTTGCTACATCAATTGACCTAGTTGAAATACTTGTTGGGTTCTTCTGTTGACTAAAGCCGGAACTGTCCGAATGTTTCTCTTTGTCTCCGCATATCGAGAAGCTTATTGTCTAGAAACGTGCAACAAGGGAAATGGCCAACTTACAGTTATTCCGGGAGCCTTTTGAAACATTGTCTGAATCTGGAACAAAACTATGTTGACTGTTTAATATAGTAAGTGTTAATAGAAGTATAAGTTCATAATGTTCATCATGGGCTAGGGTGGGGATGGGGGTCGATATCAGCTTTCTTTTCATTTTATCAGATATCTGTCCGAAATGAAGCAGAACACAACTATAAAGAAATTTACAACTTATTTTGCATAGATTACATCAATACGCAATATATAACTGTATCATATTGGTTTTTATCTACGAGGCCAATCATATATGGGTTCATATTTTTCATACGATGCACTAGTGCAAAATATCACTTTGTCGTGGTGACGTCATAAACAATGTTATGGCGTCATGTTTCGTTCTAAATGCTGCGATGACAGGTCGCAAGCATATGGTTGAAAGATGATTTTCATTATGGTATGACTTGATATTATATTCCGAATATTATATTCATGTTTAGATATCATGCTATATTTACTTCACTCGTGCCAGAATATCGGTATTACCCTCGCTCTCACTCGGTAAATATTAATATTCAGGCACTAGTATGACATAGACGCTCATACAATATCGTCTATATATATACGCATAAAGAGCACAACTTCACATCAACATTGAACAGCGCAAGTATACATAACGTCTCACTTTATGTTCCTTCATGCACAAGAAAAGTAGTTTAATCACAAGACTACTATCAAATCCACTTTGGAGATCCATCGCTTGGATTATCTTCATGCTCAATTGTTCACGAAAAGTAGCATGTATTAACAACTGAGTTGTTCAAGTTCGGCAGTGGTCACGTAGATATGCAAGAATAATTCTTCTCAGCCTTTACTTAATTTCCATTAATTGCTGTTGATGGACGTTCCGGGGTAATTGCTCTTCCTCTTTGATTTGAAAGAACAACCAATCGCTACAGTGAAATATTGAGGACAACATCTTCTCTACACATTTATCATACGTAAAACAGTCTCCCTGAGTAAAAAGCTTTTCATGCATCTAATACTGACCATTTATACTTTTGGGCCTATTGCCTTTACATCAGTTCGTCAAGTAATACAATAACGTGAAATATTCAAGTTTAAAAGTTTTTAAAAAATAAGGTCTCTAGAAGTTTATGTAGGCATCTATCTTTCTGACAAACCCTCGTTTGAAATTCTCTATCAGTGAACATGAGTGTGTATATCTATCGATCACGATCCAATTATATTTGCTATTGTTACAGCTTCAATCCCATTTGTAAGATTAAATCTATTATTTTACATTGTCTGATTGTTTTCTTCAACACATTAACACAAACGACTACAGACATCACCCTCCTACTTACAACCTTGCCCAATTCCACTTCCATTTAACAATAGAAATACACTTTGCCTCAATGACGCCCCAATACCGTTTAGTAGGTCATTAACGTGATGTACATGACACATGATATAAACAGCTTATGAATAAGCATCTTTCCAATTATCTACAAGCCGTAACATGTTAATTTGTTTCTTCCACGCCAACATCCTCGCCCTTGCAACCGTTGGGGCGCCAATTACCTTTTACTAATTTACAAAGCTAAAACTCATTAGAGTTTTCCGGAAACTAAAACAATTTCTGCGGAGCAATTAAGACGGGCAGCAGACGCTTACAGAAATAAATCTTTTAGTTACATAAACTTCCTGGAAGCTTCGTGAACACAACGAGTGTTTTATTTTGCTCTCAAATGCTTGTTACCGTTTAGCAACTCCCGAGAAAACACATGTTAACGTCTGAGGCCATTTTTTAAATGAACCAGAACTGCCGTCAGACAAGGTTGGTGCCTATGCCCTCTCTTTTCTTTATTTCTCTCCAGCGTTTGCTTGTCAGTTATCCCGACTCGCAAGTCGCCAGTACCCCGCCGAACATAAAACATTCAAATAACCACTTGGCAACAATTAGTCAATGAACAAATGTTGATGCTGAATTGGAGATAGTATGATTAATACAGTTCAAGACAATTACATAAATTTAGTCTTTGAAATACTAATTTTACCTTGTTAGTAAATTTATTCCTCAAGAAAAGGTAATTGCGAAACAAGATATTTGACATTTGTTTGATTTTAATCGCCTCTACTGAAATTAAGAATCGTCCAATCTAATTGAACACTGAAGTTTCAGGCCATTCGTTTGACAGTGATAGTTTATCTAAATTCTAGGCCAACAAATAATTACGCAGAGCTGTCCAACTCAGTTCTCATTGAACTGCTGATATACCGTAAACAGTACGTTAAAAGTTACACAAGAAATACATGTCACTCATAACCAGAAACAGATGTAAATTGTTATAACTTGAAATATCAAACAAGGATTGGAAGAAATATAAATATAGAAACTAAAGTGCATTGAAAAGAGCATAAAGAAAAACCATAAAACCATAATTGGACGATGGTGCCAGCTGACAGACAGAGGGATCCATGTAGTTTCAACGTAATGTTCTCCCACTACGCTCTTTATATCTAACGAAATTGTCACTAGCCAATGCCGGGAGTGCGGGATCACGAAGCGAACATTTCCTCAGTCTTTACCATTTTTTAATATTTAAATTTCATTCTCGAACGAAGAAATAAGAAAGAATACATGAAGCGAGGTTAACATAAAGGAATACGTTTAAATCAACAATTGTTATGATGCTGAAAATAAAATAAATGTGCTGACGTTTTCATAATTATGTTGTTAGCCGATTAATGACAGCATTCCATTTCTAAGATACAGAATGACTTTAGGTATAAATACGATCAACGTTTACTGTAAGAACTACGGAGAAACCGAACGATATCTTATATCTGGCACTATGAAAGAGATGTGTTGATATGATCGTCACTCAAACTGTTTGCTCTAAATAAAATTGCACGGCTTCTATCTCTATACATCAACATTGTGAGTTCGCCGTAATTTTAACTCTCCTCCAACTTTGGTTGGTTGTATAAACTTCAAATGTAATGAAAAGAATCAAAAACGAAAATCATTTAGTCTATACATTTGGTTTCACATGATTACTGTTTAAAGGTTGAACTGGAGATCTTAATTTGGCTATATGAATTTGATCTTATATAACCTAATCATGCATGTTACTAAATCTGAATCCAAAGCTGCATTTTTGCAAAATATATAATTAAATCCTTTACCGTGATAGAATTGAAAATCCCCTACACAAATACTTCCGAAAATATACAAGGAACATATTTTTACGATCCTGAAATAACTTTTTCTTTCATTCATTCAAAGCCAAGGATTCAATTAGAATCGTAATGCCCGAGGCGTAAGCCGTATTAACCAACATCTTTTTTGCCAGGTTGTATCGTTATCCAGTGAATGAACTTTACGCTCATCCCTCCAGATAGGCGCACACTTATAGAGGTAACGCATGCATTTGATGAATGGAACAGTCTTCAATGACCATTGACTCTTAAGATTTCCTTGATAAGGTCACAAGTCGTGCAACCAGGTCAAGAGTCATGATGCGAGTTCACACAAAGCACAAAGACTGCTTAGCTTACACGTTCTTTTATTTAACTCACTTTTTAAATCACCTTTGAAATAAAAATTAGGAATGATGACAGAGAGATTTACATAAAAATTGACGAATTGTAGCGCAAATGGACAGAGATAAATTATCCTTCGCGGATTTCTTTCGCAGAGGGAAAACTATTTATTTACATCGTGCTACATTTCGCCGATGATTGAAACAAGGTAAGATGTTGGCAATGATGTTGACATGATAATACATATTATGCTTAGCTAAGACTGTTCATGATTTCGTGGCCAGGATCTCGAACCGGAGAGCTTCTGAAACATACATCTGAAAGTTTAGGATACTAACCATCTGAAAACGGTCCATGCTCAGATTGCCATTTAGACACCATGGAACTGAATATGAAAATACATTATTATAACGTCATACTTGCAGCGGTATTACACTAGTTTAATATTGCCCTATAAATGTTACACTGCAGTTTCTTCCACGGGCAAGTATAGTACATGTATAGTGTAGTATAGTATACTATATGTCCTAATAAAGAACAAAACGGTTGTGGAAAGGCGATCCATCTGTTATAATAATAACGTTCGATGAGTTAGAATTTGAAGGAATTTATTAGGTTGAGACAATCTACATCCTTCCAATGTTGTTTTCGTTGAGGGTTCTACTGGCTTTACCAATATATTAGCACGAGGTGATGTAGCCTAAAAAGAATATTTTAGAGGAATGTAACATGGACTTTCATTCACAAGTCTGTTTCATTCACTTGGATCCCGGGGTGGGGAATGTATATAGTAGGGGACACGGGGGATGTTGTTGGTGTCAACACTTATTCCCGGGGGGAGCGTTCTGGACAGGAAGACCCCCCTCACATCCCTCCATGGTAGCACACACGTGCATATTAGACTGTCTTCAGTCTGCAGTTATGGGTAAAGAAGGCTCTCCATTGTCTTCAGTCTTCTTGTCTCTTTATTTACGATGTAATGTATTCACTAACGTTTACTCTGAAAACAAAATTTCGAAAAGGTTTAATAAAGGAAACTTTGAGATATCTTAATTTTAAGAACAATATTTATTTCTCATCATATGATGTAGTTGAATACGTTTAAACTAATTGTAGAACTCTTTTTGAAAATATTTTTTACATGTTAAAATTTACCTATTATAATAAAAGTTTCTTTAGAGTGTAAAAACACCCCCATTACACGACCAGATTATCCGTAGTCGTTGAAAACGGTGTTACGTAGAAAACTGCTAGCGGCCATTATAGTGGGAACACCTTTTAATAATTCCAGGATGGGAAATCGAACCGAGTTACTTAACCGGACCATAACCATTCGTTTTAGTATCATTCATGGAGTGAAAAGTAACATTTCATTTCTTATTTTTTGAAATCTCTTTCTTTGCATTAGAAAACGTACTACAACCCCGTTCAGGGGTACTTTGGACAGGGTGATGAGCGCCTCTATCTTGCGATATTTTCTTAATTAATGCCCTACATTAGTACACGGATTAGTATATCCAATTAGAGTGATAGGTAGAAGAAGTTGCTATAAATAAGTAATAATTAGCGTATTGTTTATAGAATACTCCCATGGTTCTTCGGCTTTTACCGTTTTGTCAATGGATGAAGTAACTTTCCTTTGGCGTGCATTATAATTCATTGAATCGATTACGTTGAAGCTGCTCTAATGTGTGTAACAGATTTATTATGCATTTGGTTATATATATTTCAGACTTCAAGTTGAATTGTTTCGGAAAAGTTGAACTCATGTAACCTTTTTTGAAAGAAAAACTCTGTTAGATGTTTTAAAGACGAAGGTTTACAGATTCCAACCACATATCTTAATGATGAAATAACGAAAGATATGAAAGAAACTTAAGAAAAGTTTTATTAAAAAATCCAACGTTTTAAAATTTTTAAAATTACGATAGTTTCTAAACACAGCTGCTAATCACTACTCATAAAGTAGGACATCGAAAATTGAATTGGTTTTTATCGTTTGGTTTACCAGGCGTATCTAAAACATCTTCTAGAGGGTGTTGCTTCATGTTCATATTCTTAAGGAACACGACAGGAACATGCTTCTTGTCGCTTGTATTACATCACGAAATGCACACCAGTTACCAATACTTCTAATTCGCAGTTCCCAAGCCAAATCCCCTTACACCCTCCCGATCAGGATTACTAAAAAAAGGGGAGTTTGTTTACTTTTACCACAAACGGTTTTCATTTAGTCTGTTTTTTTAAAAGCACCCCGTGAAAAATAGACAAATTTGTTTGCCAATTACCACATTAATTTCGAAGCGTTTCTCTCCAATTCTGGTTTAAAGTTTCATGTTTAAAGCAAATTACAAAAAGGGGGCACTGCACTTGTGGAGTGGGGTAAGCATGAAGCACGCACCGGGCCTCTATGACAGACACACTAGCAAATTGCTACATATGTTTTTCATAGAAAGCTCTCCGCGTACAGAAGATGTCCGCTGCAAATTAACCTGAGAAGGAAACAAAGCTTTTAGCTCAACTACGCGACCCCTACTATACTCAAAGGCCGTGAAATGTTCTGCAAACAAAGAGTAACCCTCTAAAATCCCATATTAATTATGAAACACTGTCTTTTAAAGAAAGAATGTTTACCCAAGGATAACGCGACATTTTTAGCCTCATGTATTAGCCTGTCTTGTTTCTCTGTATAACTTTCATGTCGTACTCCGCAAATATTTGCATTTCTTACCAAACTGACGGAAATCCAGATCGGGGAATAATTGGTAAAGAATCTCTGAGATGTTGCGAACTGGAATCTTGTAAAATACTTTGTCATTTGTGAAAATAATAACTTGCCGAAAAAAGTGTCGCGTGTTGATAGATCTATTGAGTAAATAAAGCTGAAAAACAAACAAAGGGGCTGAAGCACTTGGAAGTATGAGGGAAATGTTGTAATCATTTACAGAGTGTATGCAGGGACAGGTTGAGATGACTTCTGGTTTGTCTTGGTATATATCTGAGGACAACAAAAGTTCACCATGATGAACCCAGCAGGAAGCGTCGTCAATGTGGATTTGTTTAAGTCAAAAATACGTATCCTATTACTGTTACAGTGAGTTTACAAACTTTAAAGGGACAGTAGCACGTGTTTTTCGCTCAAATAAGTTGATGAAATGTTTTTGAAACATAATGTCACAAATAGAAAAACATCCTTCTCTCTTCTGAAATTCGAGTTAAAATCGTTTTTGAAATTCGAAATGATAAAATGTGTTCACATTAAGATGGCTGCCAATAAATGGGTGAATTTGATGTACTTGGTATTAAATTTATACCAGATCGTGCAGAGCTATAGGTTATCACTCCTAGCATCTTGGAGGAAAAGACATTTAACTTTAACTGGTAAAATAACAGTAATAAAGACTCTAACATTCTCCAAATTAGTTCATGTTTTCAATTTTTAGCCCAACCCTCCAACAGACTTTATAACTTCCCTCAATAGAATATTTTATAAATTCATTTGGAATGATAAAAATGATAAAATAAAGAGAAGTACTCTGAAACACATACAATTATAAAAAAAAAATAATCCATGCAATATACCATTTGAAGATATTTTTTTAATTTTAGTGCTAATTCTGAAACTCTCTTAATATTGATAATCCTTTTTGGCAGGGTGTTCTTAAAGCCTGGAAAAGATTTCACATGAAACATTTTGTTTAACCACAATTTTAAAAATCCATTACATTTCATACATACTTGGGCAGAGAACGGTATTATGTATATCGGTGACATATGTGATGAAACTGGTCTTTTATCAATAAAATATTTAAAAGAAAAATACTATATTAAAGGTACATTTTTGGATTTTAGTTACTTACTTCATATTATACCTGAATCTTGGAAACATACTCTTGTTCTTCCATCCCAATCAGATGCATACATGTTTCGGAATGCCAGTTAAATTTAGTTATAACTTCAAAAGGTTGTAGATTCTTTTATGACAAACTTAATAACAAGGACAAACACCCGAACATGTGTAACAAATGGCAACTTTTATTTCCTGAAACAGACTTTGATTGGAAAAACATATTTACAATATACAAAAAAAGGTTACAAGATACAAAACTTTTAGATGTTCAATACAGATTCCTCCATGGTATTATTTACACAAAAAGAGAATTACTCAAAATGAAAAAAGTTGATAATAGTATATGCTGTTTCTGTAAAAAGGTAAATGAGAGTGTTTGTCATGTATACTGGGAATGTGAGGAGACTCAGATATTTTGGACACACATGCAAAATTGGCTTAACAATTTATATCCTAATCCTTTGATGTTTTCAAAAGAGCTGGTTTGGTTTGGTACTCTGCATCAAAACAGATTAATGAATCTTATCATCATTGCTGCAAAAAGACATATCTTCATTTGCAATATCAAAAATATACCTCCCAATTTTCATTCATATTTAAAAACTCTTAAGCAAATATTATTTGTGGAAAATCATATTGCAACCAAAAATAATAAAATTGATGAATATACTCACAAATGGAGCCTCCTCTTCCCAGTACTCAGATGATTACAAAGTATGTTCATTCATTATCATGTACCTAATCTAACAACAGTCTTTGTACATCATGAATATACTGCAATCATGTTTATATGCTTCATTACCTTATATGTATATACTTGTAATCATCGGAACCAATAAAAACAATTGCAAAAAAAAAAATGCAATTTTTATTTATACACAACACCGTTTTTACCACTACGGATAATTGGTTTGTGTAATAAGATATTTTACCCCCTAAAGTAAATATAAATACCATAAACTATCGTTATAAATGTGAATTTGAAAAAATAAAATTTGCAATAAACGTGCTACAGTCCCATTAAGAAGTTTAGAATATACGTCTTTCTCTTTCAAACTGAAAAACAAAACTTTACGAAATGAAAATACAAATTAACTTTGGACAAAACATGATGTCTTGAAATTCAATTTATCATTGAAACTAATTTTAAAAAGAAGAAGATCTCAAATTCGATCAATTCCAATAACGTTAGTCACTTAAAGGGGGCATTTGTGTATTACAATAATACATATAAGTCACGTGACCATTGTTTTAATGAACATGAACTTACTGAGAATTTCAATTTAGGACTACAAATGTCTAAAATACAAATAAGTATATTCTGAAAGAAAGAGAAAAGCTTTATTATGTTAGCACGACAACATTAAAAAGATATAATTCAAGTCTTTTAGAAGAAACCAAGATTTTCTGGACAATAACTTCTATATTGTGTTGATACACGACGTTTCGGAGTATATGCTCACAACTTCATCAGGTGACATCGTTCTACCTGATAAAATAGTGACCATATATACTCTACATTATATGGAAGTTATTATCCAGAAAACCTTCGTTTCTTATATAATTAAAACGGATAAATCCATTTCTGTGACGTCTTCAAGTCATAAACTTATCTTCTTGAAATGTTGAAACGTCGATTCACTAAGAACAGGAAGATTTTCTGGATAACAACTTCTTTAATGTCAATTTAACCTTTAAGACTAATTGTATGTAGTAACTGATATGTCATATTTTACATGAAGTTGATTGATAGAAAGAAATAAAGTGATAAAAGGCTTGCACGATATCACTAGATGAAGGCTCCGTCATATATCCTCGATATCACGAATATGTCTGAATGTAACTGAACGTTGATATTTGATAGATTTTGATATGTTGGATAGAAAGGTTATTAATGAACAAATGCTTGGGATAAACTCGCTAAATTCGAACTTGAATATAACTCAACAAATGTACTCGAACAAAAATAAAACTTTACAATTATGAAAGTTTTGTGCTTAAATAATGTTTTGCAAGAATAATCCTTTTTATATACCAACGAACGTGTTTTAATTTCTGTAGGATTTCATCATTCATGAATTGAAGCATGGACAACTTCATTCTCGCAGATAATTCAGCAAAACAATAACTGAATTTTGATAATTTGTTTGGAAAAAGACTTTTGTGCTTTTAACCCCAATGCTATATAAAACTTGAGCCCGTGATCTATCGGGGGTACAAAAATGTTTATTGAACGCGATGAAATATTTACAAATATTGCAGAATTTATGCATTAATTAAGAAAAGAAGAAGAAGAAAAAGAAAACTATCCATTATTCTGTTAAATTGATAAGGTTTAACGTCAATGAGCATGTGTCTAGGTAACTCTTCGGCTCAGTCCTGGTCATCTGCCTGAGCTCCTTGTTAAAACTCCTCTGATTTGTTCATAATGTTTTTTTGGTTGGGGTGGGGTAGATGGGTTGGGGGATACATTTAAACAACGTTTAGAAGATATTTGCAGTAAAGCTCCAATTCCTGTATTATTCCAACTGAAAGAGGCAAACACCATCACAAGAACTCAACCACGCAAAAAGCAATGTTATAAAGTTGTATACGCCATTTGATAACGTTATGACATGGGAACATATTGTTTCATGTGTTCCTCCTATGATATAACCCATTTTTCCGAATAAATATCCGAATTGTTTAAATTCTTGCAAAGCAACCGTTACCTTGTTTTCCAACGGGGACGGATTTCGAATTATGGGAACATTTCTCATTGTATTTGCAATTCGAAAGTATGATTATTTTTTCTTAAAACAACCTTTAAACATCGTAGGCCCAGTATGCCTGGGACAAGACGACCATGCCGGTCTGCGGGTATCCTGGTCTCGACTCGCTATACGGACGGAACCAGCAATCAGCTCCAGACACTTTCTAATGGAAACGACTTGTGCCAACAAGAAAAAACACGGGTAAATAAAAACGGTAAGAGAACAATTGGAGGACGAGTGTTTTGCTTGCCGTCGAGTTATTTCTTTTCATGCCTTTTCCTCTAAGGTCTCAGCCCAAGAGGGAGGGTCAGACTACCCCCTTGACGTCCCCCAACGTCATAATTGGGGACAGATGTGCAACAATAGGATGGCAGGATACGTTATTGAGTGAGATGATCATTAAACACTTGCACATGTTTGCATCCCTCTTTCTGTTTACCCGCTTGACGAGCGCACACGAAAACAATAGTAGAGGGCAGAGGTGTTCTCCTTGCTTACTGCCTTCCAACGTCTATGACGCTACGTCAAGATGGCGGCAGCGTGTGGCGGGCATCAAAGACGTGCTTTAAGTGCCTACAATATCAGCCTTCCTCTTCCCCTTTGCTCAGCTCTTCTCTCCAACCACAGACAATACAAGGGCAGTATTGTGTCTCCCTCTGCAGCGCCTCCAAAACACACAGTACCTTTAAACAGGAGCAATGAAGTAACACTTCTTGTCCGCTTGCTCTCACGCCGAGGGCATAATTTTGCTCAGATGTGTCTGCCGAGTGTGTTATTTGAGAGATTTGTATCTAATTCTGTATCACCTGTGGGTTGGACTCTTTGAGTGTCGTGCTCTGTCAATACACGGGTGAGCTTCACTATTACTACACATCGTACAATACTACACAGACAGGCCTTGTTCAAGATGACCTCTACTGTCAACCTCTGTTGATTATCTCCTTGTTTATACTTACCGAACGACTTTTGTAGTTTTCTGAATTAAGAGATGATTTCGCAAGTGCGAATTGCATGGTATTAAAACAATATAGAATGGTTAGATTTTAACTTTCAAGAACAAAAGAGTACGGAGACGTGACGAGTCTTTGTTGATGATCAATTTCTTTACTATCGCGATAATGACTATCAAAATCTTTATCATTTTGTATCACTTCTAAATCAACCATAACACAAAATTGTAAATTATTGTTTAAGGCTGATTTAATTAATTAGATATGATTGTATGACCAGCACTGTGTGATTAATTTCATATTACTCATCATTTATATCCGTTATATAATTAAGTGTTTTATGTTATTTTATTAACCGTGTATCAATTGATGTTGCTAAACGTCAAACGTTGGAGACAGAAATATGAATTTGAAACCGTACACGTACACGTTTATTCTGGAAACTTTTGTACCTTACATGGGATTTTAGTCATTTTAACTGACAATTTCAAATAATATGGTAACTTTGATTTTAACAATAATTTACTTGCCTAGTGCAATGGATTGACAGACAGAGAGTCCTTTATATTGTTTTTAAATTTATATTTCTGTATGGAATATACTACATTCAATTCGGTATATATGAATATATTGTTGCTGATACATATGATTTGCTCATTAATACAACCCAATGAACAAACCGAATTATTTCAATGTCAACATTGTTTGTTAATACCTTAGTAACTTAGTGAATAACACAGCGATCAAATAATGATACTTTAGCAATGACGAAGCTCCGTATAAATCCGTTTACACACACATTCGGTTTTTTAAAAAAAAAAATCACACATTATCTTATATTGTGTTATGCTTATTGTTATATCCAACATCACATTGTCTGCTTCTTGATATTGTAAAAATAATAAAGTAAAACTAAGTTATAGATTGACAATTACTGAATGAATAAAAATAAAATTATTAAACTCTATTATACTATTTAACTATAAATTATCTATCTAAATGTTTTAATAAAATATAGATCTCAGTTTATTGAGGACGAATGTTTGATCTTCTTATTTATGAACTTTTCTTATTATTACCAAACAAAATTATTGAATGAGTTTGTATTTTAGTAAGTCAAAAAGACGCGTGTATCATTTATTCATATTTGTTTTTCATGACAAATAAATATAATTATAAAAAAAGAAAAATAGGAAAATGTGTATACACTTTCATTACGTTCATATTCAGGTGGACTTGCATAAAGACAAAACTACAAAGTAATTGAAAATAACTTTTATAAAAAAAATATAAAAACTCAAAGAATGGATTGCATGGTAAATATTCAACACTTGATAAGTTTATATTGTTCATTGACAAGGGGAAATATTATTTCAAATTGATTAGATGAATTGTTATAATTCAAATTGATTAGATGAATGATCATAATTCAAAGGAGAATTAATGTAATTATTAATATGTAAACTAATATCTAAAAAATGAAAATTTAAGTACATTTTCATACGTTGTTTCCTTCATTCATTGGCTTTATCGCTGATCAGTCACCAATTGTCTGGTTTATATATACATGATAACAGTGAAACATGTAGTCACTAACAAGGTACATCGTTTAAATGCAGAGAACGACTGTGATATCTTTTAAGATACTAAATTCGACCGTAAGAAATATGTTTCAAATGGACTTCCTAAATAATGCCCTAGAAAGAAAAATATACAAACGGTATAATACTTCAAATAATTTCGTTTCCTTGATAGTATACCCCGCGGTCGTACTGTGACTTTAAAGCTTATTATGGATGTTAAAATCAGATCACAGTAATGTGTCACTACGTTACACTCATACAACATAATTACGATCTGATTTAAGTGAGATTGGCAAATGGTTTTTATCTTCACAATAAAGAAGTTGTAACCTGAGTGCAGTCTCGCTTTTCTTATCAAACTATATATAGTTTTGCACTGTAACATTAAAATTGTATATTTGGAAATATGAAAATAGTTTAGTTTTATTATTTCACAATGCTAATTCAAAAAGTATGCGGAGATTTGTCATTCAAATTTATTACAATAGATTGTTGTTATTTCAGCGTGCCCATTAACGAACTGGTCTTTATATATTTAGATGTAGATAGCGGGTTAAACATAATATGCTTATTTGATTATCGTTTTCCCCTGCAAGAATATATGCATTTTTAATGTAAAGGAACTAAGTTATACGTACATATTGATAAATAAATAAATTTGTTTAAGTAATGATTTTAATTGTGAAAATGACAATGCTTTCTGTCATATCTTCACAATATCTATAAATATAAAGTATTAAAAACTGCAATAATATTTTCTATAAGGTGTCAACATTTTAGCCGTCTTTATATATTATATAGTAAATCATTTTTCCGTTTCTTTTGAATATAGAATACAGGTAAATATATCGTTAATAAAATAATTTCAAATCAAGTTAATGTACTTCAAACATTATATTTTTTACTTACTCTAAACCAGTTTCATTCATTTGAGATATTGAGACAGGTGGAAGTTGTGTATATTGGCAATCTAATTGATCACAATACAATCTAGCTTAGTTTGTGTGTTTTTATAATTTAAACGAAGACGACCACAATTCTAAAAATATAAATAGGTAAAATGCTTCAGAATTTTATTCTGTAATATTTATTTCATGTAAGAGCATCTATGATTTATACAGCAGATAACTATATAAATATGTTATAGATGAATGATTTATCAAAGCATTGTCTCTTTTTTAATAAGCTTGAAGCATGTTAATGATACTTTCATTTTGACATACGGTGTGCTTTTCAAATTAAGTGTGTGTATTAACAAATGTATTTATATACGAATATAATCATTTGGAGTTTCGCGAATATGCAGAATGCCAATATTTATAATATGAAATATATATAAATATTAAAAACATATTTATTTAAAGTTACAACATGAACATATATGTGTCACATTACGCTTCATACGCTGAAATGAACGATAATTCATATAATTTGAGATGATATAATATTGATTTCAAATTAAATATATCTGATAGCAAAGAATTCTTAGACTTTTTCTATTTTTGATCTTTTGATTTATTTGAAATATGAAGACGGTATCATGTACAGTTAGATGAATCCAAGCAACAATGCACTTTGATTTATCTCCATTGTGACGCCTGGTACAATGTACACATGGTGAAATGTCTGGTAGTTGTACCGTACCGTGCGTATATGTAATATCCAATTTATGATAAATTTAACAAAATCTCTATACACAGAGTTCTTATGCTATTAAACTAAGCAAAATAATGTACGTTGATTTTAAGGGTGGGTGTTCTTTGCAATTAACTGTGTTTTTAATTTTAATCCACATATGTTTTATTTATGATATACATGTATGAATTTTGAGTTCATGCACTTATAATAGTCCGGATCAGAAATAGAGGCAGAAGTATGACCCATAAAACGTTCAAGTAGGAAGAAATTTATGAACAATGAACCAATACAGCCTCAGAACTTATAAAAATAGAAAGAATGTCAACCGTTACATGATTTTTTAACGTTTAAATTAAAAATCAAATGCACAAAATGAGTAAATAATACGAACAACGAATTTTCCCATAATCTGGGTGTTTCTCTTGTCAATATAAAAAGGCACCTTGTACATTTCACAGTGTTTGGCCACCATACCTTGCAAATAGCAAGAGATCAAAGGGATATTTTAAGTGTGACGATATTGATTTCAGCGTTTAGAATGTGGCCGGATTTTCTTCTCACAGTATTCTATAGCTACCCATGTTGCATTTCCCACATGAGGCACATGAGGCCGCGATTTGACGGTAGCTGGAACAAACACATTGCGATGATAGGGATTATGTATTCAATGAAGGTAAGGCCACACTAAAGCAATCAGATCTGGGGAAGCTGCAAGACACCTTTATATAAATTAACATATGTCATGTCTGTTTTTGCAAATTATGTTCAATATGTTGAGTAAGACAAGGTTACCATCTCTGTGCCTTGTTTTTCTGTTTATATACAAAACAAGTCTAGTATTCTTACTAATACATGTAAATCCATTGTTTGTAGACAATGAGAATGCATCGAAAAATGAAAATGCTTTATACGTTTGTTTTACAGCCCATTATTAACTTATTGAGCAAGACAAGGTGCATTACTTGTCCTCTTCCTGTTCTGTTTTAGATAGATGGATATGAAATTGATATAGTTACGTTTAAGTGCGATGAATATGAGTTACACACGGTACTTTTCAAAGTAATACCTACCTCGCAAAGAACATGTTGACTTTAGAGATCACATAGTGATGTAATAGATCTAATTTGACAAACTTTTGAAAATCAACAAATCGTGCAAATCATGCTTAGGACAGATGTGAGACATCGACAGATTTATAGACTAAATCTCTAGTTTCGCTCATCTGATATTACAGAGAAGGTAGCTTATTTAGTTTTTTTTATTTAAAAAGAGAAATATATGGTATATTTATGGTATCTATCGAGCACAACCATGCACACAGACATGTCGTCTTTCTTGTAAACAGTTGGTAGATTGTACACCATATACCATGAGAACATGTTATAACAAAACTGTTTCATCTTGACAATGGTTATACTAAATATTTCCTTGAAAGAAAAGTTTGTTTGCCTCGTTCAACTAGTAGAAAATGACATGAACGTAACAAAAAAACAACATCCGGCTTGATATCAATTTTCCGTTTAAAAGATTTGCCGTTTTTGCTTGTCACTTGTTCGTTTAAAAGGTCATCATATAAGATATAGATAGTTTTTGGGTATACCAAAGGATGAAGGATAACCCCTAGGAGTGAATGGCTAAATAAGTCCTTGTCATGAAAATAAGAACAATAAAAGAAGTATAACTTCTTGTAAATGGTGTACTTATACATGTTTTGAAATAACTTGAAATTTAGGCTCATTTGATATTGGCGTTAAATTTCTCTTATGTTAAAACAAAACCCCCAAAACAACGTATTTAAATGAAAACAGTTTAACAGTTAAAAGTTAATGTCCATGCACTGCTAGAGGAACATGCACCATACCAATGATGTATCCCATACATTAGCTGTGTCACATTGATGCATTGAATATTCGTGTTTCAGACTGATGTAACAATGTTTTTGAGTTCCGCCTCGACAATCCACTGGACATAGGTACAATAATTCAAACAGTGCATATTATAACAGTGTAAGCTCCCCGCTACATGGTCATGAAAGACGTGATATTAAATGCGTCCAATTCATCAAATTACATACACTGTTCGTATAACATTGATTTTCAGGTTACATTGTAAAATTAGGGATATTTATTTCGAAGAAACAAATGATATACTGAAAAATCAAATGATATTTCTCCTGCACAAGTAGGGATATTGCTGAAAAAAAGAATACAAAGACATTTGAGAAGAAAGAGCAGATCAAAATGAAGAAAATGTAAAGTTAAAGAAATATGTTTACTGTCATGTATATTACTAAGTCATTTACATGACATCTCAGTCAACCATGGAGGATATATATGCGCGATCACTGTATGACCATTTACTAAAACCAATTCCCTTTAGCCCTAACTCACACATCGTGTCTCATTACAATTCGGTAACATTTTAGTCCCGGTCAGACAAATTTAAAAGCAGTGATGCAGTGAAGACGTTGTCAATGTTTCTTATTTATTGACATGTATTGGTTTGTTTGCGAATAATTTTAATACATATCATATATCATTTTATAAATATTGGATATATGTAAAGAGTGATTTTACTTATAAAGCACCTTGAATTATTCAATGTTCAATTATAATTTTAAATGCAGCTTACCTTTTAAAGCCTAAAGTAGTTGCTATATCTAAGATGATTTCGACGTAGTTTCATATTTATGGATTTAAAATTCAGATAAACATTGTAAATACAATTTCTAGACTGAATTAAAAGCTCTCTAACAATACACACTTATAATAATTACTTATACGTACTTAAGAACTATAAATCTAAGATAAGGAATCACTGACTCTATTTGGTGCATATTCGCATAAATAGTAAATATGACTTTCTTTATAGAAACAAAATGTTATAAAATGTTTTAATTTTTTGTAACCAATGCTGGACATGCCAAAGGTGGAACTCTCAAAGGTGAAGAAATTATTTCACAATTAATCCCCCTTTTGGCCAATGCAAGTTAGGCCTACTGAGAAGGGAACACTAATTAGGACTGTTCCATTTCAGCAATGGGTGTTGTGTAAAATAGTTTCCTTCTCTACTGCCTAAGAACTGTATTTCTAACAAATAACTGTCTAAAATGTGGGTACAACCAGTAGAATCCAGGAAGTATAATATTCAAAAATATGCAAATTATGTATACAAATAGATACATTGTCATAACAAGAAATGAGAAACCTTTGATTTGTATCATGAATTAACCTTATATGTTCAATACTGACAGAGATATGTTAGTTTTAGTGATTGGTATTGAAATTTCAAAGTACGGAATGGTTACCATGGAAACCACCCTGTACAAAATTCTTGCAAAAGCGATCAGCTTGCCAACATCACTTTTCTGAAACTTCAATATGTCCTTAAACCAAATGTGAGGTCAAACCAAATATAGCAAAGTGATCACCTTTTTCTGAAAATCTCTCTCTTGGCTCCCTGACTATAATGACTATATCTTCTGGGAATGGGGCACAATGAGAGATGAAGAATAGCTGTATACCATGGATACAACGTATCTCGACCATGATAATATAACAACATTTGGTTAGTCTGAGGTAGTCCTGTGTACAAAATAAGAGTCTTTGATAAGTCTAGGTCCTTATTCAGCAAGTCTTAATTGAAAGCTTAAAGAAAAAACCTCACGCGTATGACCATAGAGTTATTATTTAATTTCATAGACTGAGATTTAGTCAAACTTGAGGATATCAAGTGCATATCACGTGTCATAATTGTCGCAAAATAAAACATTTCTAATTTCAAGATTGATTAAGACAACCAATATTGGTGTTGAAACTTCACCTAAAAAAAACTTTTAAATTTCTACAGGAAATATAATTTTTATTTAGGGATTTATGTGAAACTGGTACTATCTTCCTCTGTATAATTCTTTATACATTTAAATGTCAAGTTTTCTCTGTCGTCATATTCCCAATAGATGTGTATAGGCAGATGTTTGTGCATAAATGTATATGTATGTATTTGAACAAATGGTAAACTATATATGCTATAATATACGATGCAGCATATATAAGATAATTGTTCTTGGACTTAAAAGTATATAAAGGTGCAACTACTGACTTTCCTAACTGCATAAATGTTACCGCGATTAAGTTTTCATTATTGTCATGTTTGCATATGTATGTATGTTTACATTGCTTATTACTTGAGAAATGATAGTGGCAATCCTAGAATATTGAACGAGACTCCTATTAGAATGCGTTCATATTTTTTCGAATCAATGTTTAAAATAGTAATAGCATCTGATCTGAAATTACCGAAGCTATTCAAATCAAAATGTATTCAAATTTAGACAATTGTATATCGAGGATATTTATATATACAGATAATTGAAACAAAATGTTCTTCGATAAATAGGTTATGAATACGTTCACAATAACATTTCTATAAGTTTACAATAATCAATAATGCATATTTTATTATTCAAAACGATCTGAAGAAAATATATAACATTGATAAATACAACTGTTATTCGAATTGCAACTACTCAAGATATATGAAATTTTGGTCATCCTGCCATTTACTATTCAAAGACTAATCACTTCTTCTTTATATGCCTTTGTTACCATTGTAATTGAAAACTTGATACAACCTGTGCATACTTGCATGTATGCAAATTAAAATATGTAAATGTTGCTGTGTAAAATGTCACTTCTTGATAGTTTGAACCTAAATGTATATGTACCTCAAAAAGAAAAAAAAAAATAAAAAAAAATGCATATTTAAATTTATTGATAAGAAATTGCATTTTGTAAATGTTAGATTCTTTATTAATAAACATTTTTAAAGATAAAGTAGTTTCTTCTACATTATTTTAAATTACCTTACTAAATCATGATTATGTATGTAGTTTTAACAACCAAAATCATTGCATCATAAAGAACAAGTACAACTATTATATCTTCCAAAACATTATATGCCCAAAATTTAATATTGATGTTCATAGCTTATATTATTATACTATATTATGATCCATATTACATTTTCGAATATTTTAAAATAGGATGATCATTTACCTTGTTGTTTACATTGTCAATATTACCTATTATTACCATTGAATAACACTTGAATGTATATACAATGGGTCGTTATGCACTCTTTTAAGCTGGCGTGTTACATTATCGTTTTGTCTGTTATTAAATGACGCTCTTCGTTATGTTTCAGTTATTTAATGAATTCTATTCCTTTTGATAAACTCATTTTATATAACATCATTTCATAATATTTAATTTTATAACATTTATTATGTTAATTGAGATGAGAGGTAACACATACTATGGCTGCTTTATCATTTCTCTGTTTGAACTGCTTTGCGTGGAAAAGACTTCCATAATAGTTCAAGTATGAACTCATAACTTGTGGATCTAAGCTACACCGTTTTAATCAAATCTTTATTTCAACATGAAACAAATTTGTAAAGATTAATTTACTAAAATGAGCAGGTATTAATCAGTGTTGCTGGAAAGGGACATCTTTATTTCCAATGAACCTTCGATATCAGTGAAAACACGGAATTTTTTTTTCTTATATTTGTTATATGAATAAAATTAAAGTCCAACATTTGTTTTCTTTATTATATAACATTAAGTGCAATGTCAGCAAAGAATGTCACATGAAGAAAGGATTCTACGATACTGCTTGTATGAGTTTGTTATAACTTAGGTATTAGCCTCCTTTAATGGAACTATTAAGATATGTGGAGTGTATTTGACATTTCTTGTCGAAATATAAGGAAAATCATTTATTAACGAGCAGCGAAGAATATATAAATTCTATATCACGAAAAGGGTATATATTTGGTATTCGACAATCAGTGTAAATTTTAGATTTGGTGGTGTTCTTTATATGAATCTAGCATCAAGATCGCCTAGCATAATCACGGTCCTCTTATGGCGTCATGATATTGTCACATGACGTAAACGATGACGTTATATAATTAAAACATTCACTGAGTAAAATAAGATCTGCATTCAGTGAATTAAAAAAACCCTCTGAAAAATGCCTTTTACCCTAAAACCTTATAATTCTTGTCCTAACACTTCTTTATGTAACAGAATAATAAATCGAGTGTTTACCGACTTATCTCCTTTGTTATATATTGCAGTCTTGGCGTTAATAGAATTCAGATATCGTTTTTTATTTTCTGGTGTAGATTTTACGTGCGCATCCCCTTTATATCCAAACTTTGAATTTATTCGAATTAGGTCATTGAAACACACATCGGTATCAAAATATTGTCTTGTACATAGGCTACATAAAAATAGTAATTTCCATTTTATAAGTAAATGAAATATGAATGGATTTAACATGTTTGTTTTAATACATGAACTTGTTTTATTGATGTGAACATATATTTAAGTGACGGATTTATGTAAATTAATGAGATATCGAAGAGCAGATGTTACTGAAACACAATTAAAATATCCGTCAACTTATACACAATATGAAATTTGAAAAACTTTATGTAGATTTACCCTATGTATGAATCATATATCAAAGTTATAAAGATGATTAAATTATAAACATAAGTTATGCTAAAGATATTAAGGGGAAATGAATTGCTAAACTATTAAGAAACAAGTATATCCCACAAGTGACAGTTTGTTTTATGACACTTTGAATTCGAAACTTCCGAATTAATTGACGATTGCAATCTATCATATAATACAGTCCATTCTTATCTCGGCCAATAATACATCGAAATGTCTCAAGTTCTTCAAAAAGGTTGGACTTTATATTGATAACATGTAATTCTCAATAAAGAACAATTTATAATCGGCGCATGACTAACGGCTCAAGTCACGAATGGGTATCACCGGTAAGGCAAGACATTCTGTCATGATCCTGTTTTCTGGTGTCTTTACTGTAAGATAGTGATGCGTCCATTCAATGCGACAGTTACTCTAAACCGACATGTTTTTGTTTAAAATTTGCCAAATTCTTCAAAGTGTTTTAAGTATACGAATTTATAATCGATGATGACAAATCAGTAAACGATATACATGTATAGAGATATATATATATATACACATATATTTAAACGTTCCGTCAGTGTTTCTTCGAAAATGAGTTACATCACTATTTCAATAAAGACATAACCAATTCCATTATTGTCCCATGTACATACATTACTCTATTCATGTCTTCCCACGTAACGTCTGTTACAAGTGGACATGGATATACCATCTTTATTTCCAGCCAATCAAAATGTGTCTTACATCGAGTTGACGTCTCTGTCTTGAAGTGTTTCTGTTATGAATTAAACTATTGGATTGATTGCTTTTACCCTCTCACATTAACGGAATCACATAGACATTATCAGAAGAATAGTGTATCATCGTATCACTTTGGTGTGTAAAATCACTTCAGCTATCTTGTCTTGATCTATACCCGTTAAACTCATTATACCGCATGGTTTGTTCAGTAAGTTTTAAAAACGTACAGTTTGTATGAACTTGTTCACATGTAAGTTTATATATTCAAAGTTTGTAAACGAGTCCTTGACAAATAGGTTGTACACTTAGAATCCATTCTTTACATTTGACACTACCATGCTTGTAATTGGTGACATGTCACATGATGAACCAAGGGACACAAATTAGAGATGTAAGTAAGTCCATTTAACTAAAGCATGTATTGCTTATCGTAACAATTTTTAACACAAGTTCGTTATGTGTACAGGTATTTCCCTAAAGATTCGTGTTTATCATCAGATGAAGCTACCGTTAGTCTACGCGTTATATATCAAACATGCTATATTTCAGTTAGAAGTATAACTTTGGAATTAGAAGCATTTTTCGAACTAGGTCAGACTTTGATTGTAGTATATAAAAGCATCGATAAACATGTTAGTGTGTATTGTTAATAGATAATTTAAATATTTGTTAGTTCATGCATGCGGTATTTTGGTTTCGACTCTGAAAGGTAGGCATAGTTTCTTTTGCTCGTCAGTTTATTTCATATAGTATTGTTATATATTTTAATGTATAATTTATATAATGTGTTTGTGTCTGTATTTTATACAAAAATGTATCTATACATGTTCGTCTTTGTAAGAATTGTATATGCATACAAATATATTTACAAAGTATTTGTTTTCTTCTCTACATAATAAATTTATGATGTTGTAAATATGTTATATATTTGTGTGTGTTTGCATATATTCCATAATGCTATTTATGACAGTAATGTATATCATATTTTTACACATATTAATTTACCATATTAGTCAGTATTCCCGGACACATGATTATGTATTGCTGTCTTTATCTCTTGAAGTAGTCGTGTTTTATAGTATATTGTTATGATAGTGCTATCATGCTATCATTGTGTAAATCAATGCAATGTTTAGTTTCGTATATGGTTCATTGAGTGTCGAATTTAATCATTGAAACTTCGAGGGCTGAATTGTATCACATCGATATTAAGGGTATTGTATATAGTTTATTAAGTGTTTCCATATAAAATACTATTTTATACCATATTATCTTAATTAAAGTTATATAGATATCGAAATATATATATATGTAATACATAGTTTAAAACGGAAACTCCATTCGTTGTAAACTGTTATGCTTTGTTAAAATATTCTTTAGCCATATAGACTAATAATTTCCAAATGTTATATTTCATATAATATCATACTGTTATATTTTGAACATTTGTATGAAACTCCTCGAATAAAGCATGATATGCTTTGTTCCAAGTAGTGCATCCCCTTAAAGTATTAATAAACGTAAACGTATTCGCCTCCACTTATCCATGCATCCAGTACCTTACACATATGCCGACCAGACGCTAAGTATTTCTGCACATCAATTAAGCTAATTAAGGTCTAGTGTAGGAGTCTTTCTCTCCTCTTCTCTCCATCTGTGTGTTTTTCTCTCTTTTGGTACACTTGGTCTCCAGATTTTAAAATGTATGAAGTATTATTCCTTTGTTGTTTGTCTTCTAAACTTTGGCCTCTCCCTCTGTCTATGTACGTCTCTCTGTCTCTGTCTGTCTGTCTGTCTGTCTGTCTGTCTGTCTGTCTGTCTGTCTGTCTGTCTGTCTGTCTCTCTCTCTCTGTCTCTCTCTCTCTCTCTCTCTCTCTCTCTCTCTCTCTCTCTCTCTCTCTCTCTCTCTGTGTCTCCCTCTCTCTGGGTCTCCTCTCTCTGTGTCTCTGTCTCTGTATTGTTGCTTCAATATGCAATTTGAAATCATTGTAAGATGCATCATTTTCATCTTGCAAGTATGCACAAACATATCATAACAGATTAATACCAACTTAAAGTCAAGAAGAACGGATTCAGTGAATATTGAATAAAATACATGAATTAGAATCAATATCGTCTGTGTGTAATGTTTCTCTGACAGATCAAACAAATATCAAAATGTAACCACTTTTAGCACCTCGTCAAACGAAATTATCAAACGAGTCCTTGAGATTAGTTCACAATAATTAATACGAATGTTAAATTAAAATGTTTGATTTGATTATCACAATGCAAGTGCAACTTCCAATATTCCTTGAAGAGACAGCCCCTGTTCGCCCCTATCCCCCATGTGTTTGGATACGCGGGGGTCGGTACGGTACCCTCATCTCCTCGCATCACCCTCCGACTTGGGGAATCAGAGACGGAACACAAATATAACACTGGTCCGATCACCCCACTCGTTACTCCAGTTCCGCGCCGCTCGCAGAATTTGACATGGCACCGATAGGCCAGCTGGTGCCTGTCAATCAAAGAAGTGGGCGGGGCTTGTAGAAAAACATGCTAAGGCAATGGATCATTGGCTGTTGGTGTCGTTACAAGAGAGTTCCGCCCCTTGCATTCCGAACATGAAGAAACACAATTCCATGTGCTCGTTGCAGTGTTGAAATCGTCTTATAGAGAACGGGATAAAGTGCCGGGGACTGGCGATGACTTGCGTGGATCTTATGTATCAGTTTTATTCACCATATTTTCCGTACAAATCTTCCAGCGATGAAAGTCAGGTAAGAGAAACACGGCCAGAGCGGGCAGGAAGCATTGTAATTGAATTGTAGCAATTCTTTAATTGTATCTTTTCGATAACGGCATAATTACATGACAAACACGCGCAACTGGAGACATACCTAGAGGATTCCCGTACGTGCCTGGCGATCCCCACATTACGGCTCTGCCTAGACTGTAAGCTATAAATTCCTACCTCGCTCTACCCCAACCTCAGAACAGAGGAAATTCACTAACGTTTAATACTCTCTTGGTTTCAGAAATACAACGTACCCTCCGTGTACGACACTCCCCACCCTGGTCACTACCTGGACACAAGCCCGGGGGGAGAGAGGGAGGGGGAGGTGGGCAAGGAGACCCAACCCAAAGGATCCCAGTACCTCAACCCCAACTGTTTACTACTTACATATTTCAGTGGAGATATAGCGACTGTTGTCGATGAACATTTTAGTCGGGCACTTAGTCAGCCCAGCAGTTATACTCTTGACAGACAGGGAAACAAAACATACTCAAGAACAGGTAAGTCGTTTTTTTTTTTATAGTAATGTTCATGGAGTAGGTGCTTTCTCTTTAAGATTTGTTGATCAAAATGATTTTTTTGTTTCAGTCATCAGTATATAATTTTCTTTTCGTAAATTTTCTAATTATTTTCGTTTTCAATATTCATTATCGTTATCATCAATTCAAATATATGAGAACATATGCTATTGATATACCACTAATATATTATAGGTACAATGTACATACACGGTTCCAGAGCCAATTCATATCCTTTCATTGGATAAAATGTGTGTTCTTTTTCTTATTTTCCTATTTTTACGTATTTTATTTTTCATATTTTAAGAGAAAAATCCTTATTGTTATTTTGCTTTTAGCTACGCTTCAGTTACTTCAAACACTTAACTCCGTGTTCAAAAATGGTTATAAATATTTTTACTCTATTCCTACTCTTACTCTACGTCATGTTATACTAGTTATAAATGAAACTGGCAAAGAACAGGTAACTGTTAGATTCACTAGGGAACACAATATTACAAAACAACAGTGGAAAAATTCGCATCAAGGTCTGAAATGGTTTACATCTACGTTCTACCAAGTCAGGACCTCAGTAGTTGTTGAGAATGTTTATAAGGAATCATGGACAATAATCCTTCAATCGTGTCATATCCATTTCTTCATGGTTATTTATCAACTATTAAATATTTATTTAAAAGTAAATATTCTTTTAAAATTGTCTTCTCATAGTAACATAGTTACATAAATATTGTGTTAATAAACAAAGATACCAACACTATATAATCAGATACACATACAATGTTTATATAAAGGTAAATAAACACGCTGATATATGGGATGAATATGTAAATATGATTGAGTTGTACAAATTATTTACGTTTGCTATCCATATTTGAATACGCCAGGCATCTATTGTTATTCTGAGCGTTGAGGGAACGACTGATTACCATGAAACTAATTACTAATCTGTAATAGTGTGCTAGTATTTACAATGCACATATGAGGTTGTAATATGCATTACATTTAAAATACCATAACTACTATCGATTGGAAAATTGTTATTGTAAATTGCAACATTATTTCACCAACAATATATTTTTTAGAGATTTGTAGTAGATTGTATATTATAACAAAGATTAATCTCGTTTAGGATTCATTTTGTGATTAATAAGGAATATCAATTTAACAGAAAAATTGTTTAAATTTAATCCGATATGCTAAACTGTTTGCAACTATCATTGAACATATGTTCAGAAATTTAGTGATACCATTTGGAAATAAGTCTACCAAGACATGCCCTTTCCATAAAATACACAATCATATTTTTAAAAATCGCTGACAACAAAATTAGATTGAAATAGATCGTATATATTTCTTCGTACATAATTAACCGCTTAATTACGAAATTAATGTATTGCTGCCAACTTGGACGCAACGATGCGTGCGCATGCCGTCAGCGCGTGGCTTGTATATCAACCAGGCTAAGCGTGAAATCGACAAACCCTGTATGACGTAATGACACGCTTTATGGGAGGATTGTGACATCACTGATGGCTTCTCCAGGACAGAACTTACATGACATATTGATTGATATTCCATCCGAACCGCTGAGTACAACTAGCACTTTGTCATGTATATCATATTAACATTTTGCTAAATACAAATAACGTTAATCTCAATTTTGTGTAAGTCATTCTTTATTGGATGTCCATCAGCAAAATATACATACGTGTATACGTATCAAATATATTTTAAGAAGGTATATATATATATATATATATATATATATATATATATATATATATATATATATATATATATATATATATATATATATATACACATACAGTGCTTATGATATTATGTCAAATTTGTATATAACAAAAAAAAATCCACGCCGCAAATGACAATAATCATTTACAATTTTGGGAAAACTAAATAACAAATGTTAGAGACAGTTCATATAAACAAACCGAAGGTAACACTCTTACCTTTTATTTACACACATATCGTATACTGGCAGCGAATATCCGTTCTATGGAACATATGTCTTCACATTCGTATTACAAACGTTAAAAAAGTCCCTTTATCGTATTCTGTGCCTGGGTGTTTAAGTTTGTATACCACCGTCTTTGAATTCAGTTACATTTTTTTCACAAACTTCGTTATCTTGTATCAGCGATTGTTGCAATATGAGCAGAGCTCCTACAGTTAAGTTTCGTTTCTTCGTTTGTTTTCTTTTTCACTTTACTTTTAACTGTTTTTAGTTTCGTATCTCATTTCCCATTATGCTATTCTTCGCCTTGGTGAATGACTTTGACGAAGGCTGGTCTAAGCCCATGGCTTCATTCAACTTTGGAGTTTAGTGAGGGATTTAATTTTCATCCTGCTTTCATAGTTTTTTTCTTAATGTTTTAAAGCTTCATTCATGTGTAGCGGGAGGGTAAGCTATGTTTTGAAGCCTGACTTCCCTGTGTGTAAGCTCGTACAGTATGGTATACTGACTCGACTCGGTTCTTCAGCCTTTATATTTCCATGATTTAGGTGGCTAAACTGGATTTCATGATCACGATGACAAAGTTCGGAGATGTATTTATTCTAGGTGGATAAAACGCCAATCAATAGAGAGATATAATTATGAGAGTTGTATCAGTTGAATCCAGATTTTCTGTAGATAATAACTTCTTTAAAAGTGTATACTTACTCCTTCATCAAGTATACGTATATACTCTGAAGCGCGGGGTATTTTTACTTTTAAGGAGTTGTCATCAAGAAAATTTTCCTGTTCCTATAATAAGCACGTTCTTTTATACAAAGCAATGACGTGAATTTCTATTATTTTCTGAACTATATGTAAAACAAACCCTCTTCCATTATAGATTATTTAAACATCTATAGGACAGAACGATGCTTCTCCATTCGAAAATATCGAAGTTTAGTTTTTTCATTTTATACCATATCGTTTTTTTATGTTGTGAAACAAGGTGGTTTCTCAGATAAACATGTAAATAGGGTATATAGAAGGAGTTTTGAGAGCGGCGGTATTACACGTAAATATGCACATGTATAGTACCTAAAACTAAACACCATATCTTATTTTCAAACTAACATTGAAGCTTTTTTGTGTGAAATATGTCGATTCAATGATAATTGTAATGAAATATGATGCCAAATCCTTCCAAGTGCCCCATTTTAAAACCTATAGTCAAACAGTTTCCGAAACCCAAATTCTATGAAGCACAGGCCTACCCCTATGTTTAGCAGGGAAACGTTTAATGTACTTTATGTATTATGTAATGTATTTTAAGAAATAGACCGTACAAAAATATATTTTTTCTTTGTTTTGTACTTCTCTGAATCTAATCTACATTGTATGCATCACGTCTGAATCTTACATACAGGTATACTGCCACTCTGACTTTACTATCTAACCTATTCAACAAACTGGCAGGATTGTATTGTTAAACGAAGGAAGCATCCATTGTTAAACGGTTATGACATGGTCAGGCATTCCTCCACACACACAGACACATTTACTCACCGGAGACTGGCGTATTTAGTTCTAAGGAAAAATTCCTGTTACAAATTGAACATATACAATGTTTATATTGTTTTGCTTGTTTCCCGATCCCGTCACTTGTAAATGAATAAATACATGTAAACCACAATAATCTGTCACTTAGACTCTGAAAAAAGTATTTGTTCTGAAAATCCATTTCTCAGTCATAGGCTCTTGTTCAATATTTAAACCGGTGGTATTTTACAAATAAATACTTTTTCAGAGTCTAAGTGCAAGACTAAAACAGCCAATGTGTTCATGTATACTATCCATCCTCCAAACACAGAGTGTCTAAAATTGATTAAAGATGCCATATACAATAATCCTTTCATCGGAATAAAATAGCCAATTTATCGTCAGGTGACCTCTCCCGTTCCTGTATAAACATATTTACTATATACATGTTCGCCTCTCTGAGTTTAACATATTTACTAAGTATTTTCCTACATCCCCCATACATCCAGCGTCTAAACTAGGACCCCCTCCTGACATGTGTTCTCACAGTTTGGGACTAGATTCATCAAACAAACGAGTCTACCGCCAAGTTTCTAGTAGAAGAAAATTGGAACAATTAATTTCGGCCAGACCGTCTGAGTTGCGGTCATTACTGGACCTTGGCCTTGCACGTGCTGTCGGCTGACCCCGCTGTGGCAATCTTTTCACGTCAGTGATCAGTTTGCACGTGTTGCTCATCTGTTGTAACTGTCTGACCACTCGACTGACCGTCATGTGTATCGTCTGGCAGGTGAGCGCGCATCTGAAGTACATAGAATGGTCAAACACTTGACCACATGCACGGACACATGCACGGACAGAACATCAGTTGTACGTTTGAGACACATATGAACTAAGCTTGAAGCATGGTCGAAGGTGCTATGTTCTCTGTTACATGGCAACATTAAACCAAATCACAAAAATGTACGCCACGAAACAAAGGGCCGAGTTCCTTGAAGAAACCGAGAAGTGAATACTAGCACAGAATAGCATCAAGACTTGTAAGTTTGTTAAATGGAGTTGTTTCCAGAAGAAGGCACCATGTTACTTGGGTTCGGCCTGACCGTATTTCACTGTTATGTGACTGACATGTGAAACATGAGAATTAACATTGTGTATACTGGAGGAAGCCCCGAGAAGGTTACATATATTTCAGTGAGAGAATCTTGCTTTTTCTAAACTGGCTAGTCTCAGAATTTAGTCATTGTGAATTTATCAGAAAGCGGCGTCTTTCGAATAAATATAACGTTAATATTTTTTATGATTCTTCAGACCTTCGTTTCTAGGAGAGTGTGAGGAGTGTATGTCAGATACTAAACAGGATCAATTAATTGTCGCACAGAGCGATAATCTCTAGTTTTGTATTCGGTAGGTATCGTTCATATGCTCGATTGATATTGTACCATTGATAGTAGAATATAACACTGGAAAGTCGTTATTTGAAATAATATCTGTATAGGTGAACTGTTTAGAAAATTCAAGTGTAGCTGTTTATAACTATTCAAAGGTTAAAGACCCATAAATTTAAACCATGGAAAAAAATCAGCGCGTTCCGAAAAAAAGCGATAATCTTTCTTGCAATAAATTCAAACTCTCGCTTTTATGATAGTGGACGAATATATATGAATATATTTACAATGATAACTTATTTTAAAAACATCAACGCATTTCCAAAGCAGCGATTATCTCTCTCCATGTTCCGTTATCGTGAGTGGTTTATGGAGAGTGTGAAATTGAGATAATCTGTAGTATCACGAGAAACCTATACGGCATTGAATGGTTTACTCTGTTAGATGAAGAGCAAGGCGTCAGATATTGCAGAATCTGCGGAAATCTCCACATTGTTATCATAGCAAGTCTTTTTGTGGAGAATATGCATTTCAACATAAGATATACACAGGGTTCGAGACATCTACATCTAGTTTATATACCAAGGTTTCCTTTAAAAACATCAACGTTATTAACACATGATAAGTTTATTCTATTTCGAAAATATTTAATTTTGACACCTCCACATTCTGGCTGTAGATTTCATATTTTAAACATCAACTCTTCTTCAGGTCCATGGGGGGCATTTAGAAGTGGCATACATAAGAACAGAATTGTTTTTTGATAATTTCTTTAATGTGAAAATACACGACGTTTCGGAGTATTCATACTCACTCCTTCATCAGTTGGAATGTAAGGAAATGACAAAATGTGATAAATTAATACAGCAAACAAAACAATGATGAGGAAACTTGTCTTCTACATAATTCGGCGTTATTTACAGCACAAATTCATTCTTATTTCAGAGTATCTAATATTTTCAATGTTTTCGATTAACAAACCAGATCGAAGCAGGGCTGATGTATCCTATACAACATTGTTATTTTTTTCCGGTACTTTTTTCCGAGGACTTTTTTTCAGATACGGTTATATCCATGCAACTTGTCATAGTTTATACTTCAATCTCAATGTAGTCTTGTTTTGTCGTCCTCAACACAGGGACAGTTTCGGTCCTTATTTTGAAAAATCTGAATTTACAAGATTTATATGCATCTATAATCTATCATCTCATCCGTACTTGATGCTTTATAACTTCTTTTTACTTCTGTAATTTATGTACCGCTATTTATTAGCCTTTATTAGCCTTGTTGGAATATATGTTCGTCTTTGGTGTAATTCATTGTTTATAATTTTTCAATAGAAACAACTGCTTCACATTGTTGCATATCCAATAAATATCAGTTTCGTGTACTATTTGGTAACTAGCCATAATCCGATGTGTACGGAACACATGTGTGGAAAAACCTTGCATACATATACTAACATAATACAGTAGATTACTCTAACATGTCAGTGTTCAGTAATACAAATATAGGTAACACGATATGTATATCAACGCAATTACATCAATAAATATATTATCACAGACATTAACGCTACAATCCCGTTTAAATAACCAATTACAACATGATTTACTGCTACGCAGACACACTTTATTTGCCAGCTGTCGATTCGTCACACAACACGGGACAGCTTTGAGGGATATACAGGGTACGGAGATGTCAATTGGGCGACCTACATGTAGCTGGGGAGAGGAGCGGGAGACTAAGACAGGGGTGGAGAGAGAAGGGAGACGTGGAGACAAGGGTAGGAGGTCTTGTATTGGTGCTGTTGAGGAAGGGAAGTGGGGGTGGAGGTAGCTGTAAGTCTACACGAGTTAGAGGAGGGCGAGATGAGGAAGAGGAAGGATAATGACTGCGACGTTGAGGAGATTACGGGTGTACAGAGGGTAATGGTGAGGTAAAGAGTGGGGGAGGGGTACGTAATATGGGAGGGGGGGGGGGGGGGGGGGGGGGGGGGGGGGTTGTCCGGGTGGCTTTTGTCCAAGACCGAATGGGAAGGGGGTAGGCAAAGGTGGTGGGGATTTCGTTGAGGTTGGGGATACACCTAAATAGTCGAGGTAGAAAAGTGGACAGGGGTGAGGGAGAGAGGTAAGTGGGAGGAAGTGAACTGGAACAAACATTAAGGTTCTTTTTAAATGGGTAAACAATAGGGTGCATGATTAAAGGATAATCATGGTGTGATAGGGCGTAGTCCAATTTTGGTGAGAAAGGGGGCTAGGTGGATGGGAGGTGAGGGTGAAGCGGACGGGTGTTGTTGGAGTCTGCCTTGCATCACTGTGGCAGCAGGCCCTCTCGCTTGCTGTTTATGAGAACGCTCTGACTGTGTATGTAACGACGTCTTTAAGATTGATTGTTATACTGTTTATTTATGTGAAAACGTTGGAAATGAAGGTTTTGTGAAAACAAGAAGAGTGTCAGAAATAGACCTTGTGTTTGTGGTGAGTACTTTTAACTTCACACGGGTGTGGAAAACAAGACCAGCTTCTCTTTGCACATTTATCAACGCTCTGGTTGCGAGTTGACCCCTTTCTGTACAAGATACAGGGGAGTGTGTGGTCTTCTTTCTAAAGATTAAAAAAAACCCAGCCTTTTTGTTTAATTTTTTAAGTAAAAAATAGGGTTCGTGAATTCCTCGTATAGCCAGCTTTTATAATACATTTGACATTATTTGGTATCAACATGGTTTTGGATGACAACTTCATGTTTATTTATATTGCTCTGTCTTTCTGTGTCCGTGTTTTTTTTTTATTTATCTGAAAAAAAGGAAGGGCGTTATTAAGCTTCTCATCCTTTAAATAAAATCTTGAAGTTATTAACTCTCATCGCGCAAGAAGAGGAAACAAATATATGGAAAAGGAATGAGATATTTTCTTAATCCATTAGGTTACATGGTCATATTCACAAGATGGTCCCTATCAACCTTTCCTTTATATTACCAAAACGGATAATAAACTCTTCCAAGAGTTTTTCTCTACAGATATCAGAAACAGATTTGAACATAAGATAAACTATTATTGGATTATATTACAGCCTCAATGCTCCATACTACGAATTTTCCAAACTTTCACAAAAAAGTCAATGCCAAACTTACCCACGTGACAATTACCGGCTGTGACGTCATCTCGTCTTATATCCCACTGACCGGACATTATAAGCGCCGGCGAGCACGTGAGATACTTGTATCACAATAAGTCCTTTCCTCTCTGTAAACTAAAGTAAGCTGGTCAGACAAATTCTCACTTCGGAATATTTGGTATCAAAATTCGTCTTATCCGGTCCAACCGTTACCAATACAAGGAATAATAGTGATCTCTGTCTCGAGTCAGTAGACAAGGCCTGTCTAGTAGACATGAGTGTACAAGGATGGCAAAACACATGTCAAGTCATAAAGCTTTATTTTCGGTAAATATTTTCACGTCTCAAATTGTAGTGAAGCTTAAAGAACGAAGCAGACTTTTTAGATTTGAGAAAAATGAGAGTTTAAAAGGCACGATGTTGATGTTATTTCAGTATTGTTTGAGATATGTTTCATGCTGGAGTTTGGTGTATAATGTTGTCAAACGTAATAGAAAGACATTGAAATCGGCATTTTTTTGGTTTTAAAAAGCATTTGTTGGAAAATATACGAAAAGAAAAATGTTCGTGTGTATCTAATTTATTTAAATAAAGAAAGATAAAGCCGCATGATATTTCTGTATTGTTTGAAACATGTGCCATGCTTATAATTCTTACAAACACCGCCACACTATAAAAAGAGTGAACATTTTATCGACAAGTCGGAAAACAAGCAAGTTGTCCGACAAATGGTTTAATATGTATCGCAATCACGAATTTTAGTTTAACTCCAAACTAGTGAATGTGATTCCGATAGAAAGTATAATTATCCTGTAATTAAGATGAATTAATGCTTTGGCTAAAATGAAAGAATTCAATATAAAGTCTTTAACTTTAAAGGAATCATTATGTCAGTCATTAATATTTCGTTCTTGAATCAGATTCAGTTACTAACAAGCCATTGTTGAATCAGATTCAGTTACATGTACTATCATCTCGATCTTGAATCGCATTCAGTTATAAACATCTCTAGTCCGCTTTGTTGATTCCACACAGCAATCGCAGGTTTCACAGCAATGCATTGCCAAACTCATGTTGCGTGCTTTCTCTTTATACTTATACTAATTATAGTAGTAAGAGAAAATTATTACTGAAAGCAACTTTAAGATGACATCACCTGGTCTTGCCTCTTGTTCAGGTATTCATAGTTATTGAATCCTTGTTACAGTCATCACTCAACAGAAGGGATCAGTGTATACTTTCCACTTTTCGCGGGCAATTTCAAAACGTTTCCGCGTTAATCTCCCCATGCATGGGAAAGGCGAAGGGTGTTTATATATTTACCCGAACGAGGAACTAGTTCTCGGCGTGTAATGTTTGTCTGATCGGGAGGTATCGATTGTAGTGTTAGACCATTCCTAGCTGGTCCGTGTGTCCACACGTTCACGGAAACCAGACAGCGAGACTGGCGGTACTGGAATAACCCAATAACGCTGTCCCTCCCTCTGTCCCCAACAATCCACCCCCCCCCCCTCCCCCTCCACGGTAGAGGGGAACAGTGAAGTAGCCTATCATATAGATCATATACGTCTAGCCTTTCAAAGTAAACAATTCATGTTATGCATATGTTCCACGATCACATTGGCGGATCCAAAATTTCAAAAGAGAGCCCCAAAGTATACTACATTCACGCCATGGGATCGTTAGTCGTTAGTGATCCTGGATTCTCTGCATCAAACGATACTGTTTTACGTTCAGCTAGGTATAGTTAGATTCAAGCATAAGAACGCTTGTCCCCTACTCTGCGTCCCCAGCACGTCATGCGATGTCCCCCCCCGGCTGCAGACAGATACTTGTCCTCGTGAGTCCTCTCAGACTTAGTCTCACACACCTTCTTTTCTGTCAAATACTTCGTGCAGACAGACAGTAGGTCCCGTCTTGACGTCTTCACTATCACCTTACTAGAGACAGGTATTGAGATTTAGACCTAAAATCCCTCTAGACTATGTTTTCCAGTCCCTCCCGAGCGATTATTGAGTAATCCGGCGGGTTGTGACTGCTCAAGATGTTTTTATAACTGGATATGTCCCGCCGTTACGTCGTCATGTCGCATCGTCCACAGACTAGGGCCGACATTCGACTACAGATCCTTTCTAGACTCTGTTGACTACGATCAGTCAGTTATGTTATTTATTTTATCTGACCAATAGGAACGAGGGACTTGTAATAGTTGAATATACGACCCCCCCCCCCCCCCCCCCCCCCACCCCCCCTTTTTTTCGAGACAGATACCTCTATGTGTATATTCCTATCTGGTCAATATGTAGTTGGGTGACTTGATGTATCATGGAATCTGGCTAGCTCTGTGTGTTATGATGACCTCTAGAATGTAACTGGGACAGTATGAGTTTGATAGACCAGACTGATTCTTCTATACAAATTATCACTACAACATCACCGTTACAACGTGATAAGTAAGCCATGGCTTGATACATAATTACAACATATCCAGAGAGTTGTTTCATTACAAAGTTATCGAAATTCTTTCTTACGAATTTCAATTTCCCAAAAGCGTTCAAAATTCCCTTAACTACTACTGCAACTGCAACTATTTTACTTCCGCGCTTACGACCTGTCCAGTGTGTTTCAAACCTTTACGGAAAGTAATCTGGTCCCACGACTCTATACATCATGTGAGTAAACATGCTGTACAAGATTCATCCCGAATATATTTTGGCAAGTCGAGGATTTGTTTGATACAACCATAACTACAAGACAGAAGTCTGCACTATCGTCCCGTATACTCTAGCCAGTAGAAGACTTGTTTTCAAACATTTGGTACATGTATACTGGCGTCCCAGACTGAGCTCTTACTTTCAACCGGCTATAACAAAACCTAGTCTAATGTATGAATACATTTATCTCAAACTAAGTTAACCCTTTCTGTTTGGCGAGAACAAGACAAATATTATTATCAATGTTCGTGACAAAGTTCACCCTTTCAGTCTGGCGAGAATAAGACGTATTCGGATGTAAGGACACAGATACCTGGCACTGAGTTAACCCTTTGAGTCTGGCGAGATTAAAGGTATTTTGATATATGTATACATACATTCAAAACTCACCCCTGTCAATCAAGTCAATTGATAAAAGAGTTTTCGATGATGTTATAAATACAGACGTAACGCAGACAGCTGTGCCCTACAACCTGGCCAGTGCGTATCGGGTCGAGTAAGACTGACCTTGTGGCGTAGGGATGACATTGAGGCTCTGTCCTCACGCACCTGTGATTGTTAGTGTTTCGGGCAGGTATTTGTCCAGGTATTGCCCAGGTAATCCACTTCAAACAACTACAAGAAATAAAGAATCGAAAGTGAAGCTAGCAAATCCCTGTGTATTTCCCAGGGCCGAAGATGCACCGTAAAAAATCGCCCAATATCATTTTGATATTTGGGAATATTTTGATAGGATTAAATAATATGTTCACACCTTGTTGTCGCTTATATCAAAAGGAAATTATTGTCCATATCTGATCCTATAAATTCCACGTTTTCTTTTTGAATTTCGACTGACCACGCCGTTCAGCCATGACTTAAGTTTTTCAAAAAAATTCACATTTCTTTATGAAGGAAACAAAAAACAACTTTATAGTCAAATGTACTAAGATTTGTTTCCCAAAAACTTTCTTGATAGAGGATATATTTGGGCATCATGGCGATAAAGGTGGAGTTGAACAGGCCTCTCTTGTTTACAAATATTAACTTCCAATTTAATGATTTTATATCCTTCATTCATATTTTTATCACTGATGCAAAAATAAAAAACCAAACATAAATTCTTACATTAAATATTCTGACAAACGAAGTAAATGGATATCACAGTCACGTGCTATAACTATTATATTGACGTCTTACCTGTCATTTGCACCTGCCTTGTATAAAAAAAGACAGCATATAAAATACACCCTTTGAATAGAATGGTTTACGATTTAAATTTTACTTGGTGTGTATGTTTGACCTTAGTGTTTCTCCTACAAACCATTCTCTACCATGTAAACATTTGGAAGTTTCTCCCCAACACTAATTGGAGACTGAAGAAACAGTTGTAGACGGAGTGAGGAAACACATGCCCCCTCTCTGTGCGCTGTCAATTAAGCTTTAACAAACTTACGTAAACCGCGGAACAAATTTCCAAAACAAATCTAAAAAAAGTTACAACATTTCCACAAGTAGTTGAAAACAGCCGGGCATGCATGGATTAAAAGCTTGTCGTTGGCTAATTATGAATAATTATGAAAAGTCTTAATGGGAAATCTAGATTTAGACAATCTTAACTTCAAACTAGTTGTAAAGCTGACACGATCACTGAACACATGGTACTACTTGCCCACAATATGCACAACTAGTCCCAGGGTTGTAACAACCTTGAGTAACTCAATTATTGACTCCGTGATAACTTCCGGGCCGAAATATGAACCGATAATTTGCTTTATATATCAAATAATCGCAGTTATAATCGCTGTTTAACACCAATATATCCCTAACCGTACTGTGAGGGGGATTAGATAAGGTGGTTCCGAGGCGCACGCCCCCAACACATGTGCGAGGGGTTATACGCGTTAGGTCATTAGTTGTACGCAGAATATGATGCGCCAAATTATCTTTGATTTTGGAAATAGGGTTTCCGTGTTAGAATACTTTTCGTTCATGTAAAATAATTGACACTGAATTCAAATTCAGTTTTCAAACAAGCAAAACGAAGATTGGGACTTCTCGCCACTTTAAGTATAGTTAAAATTCATGCAACACTGTTTAACATATATGCACATTATATATACGTTTTATGCTTTGGTAGTTCGTTGATAATCAGCGTAATGAACATGGTGAATATGGTGAACAGAAACTCTTATTTTTCTCATTGGAAAAATGCCTACATAGTAACATCAATCAATCTTTTTATTCCGAAATTAGTGAGGTACCTATACCACACACTGCATTTTAATAAAACAGGAATCACTATTATGCTATGTACATATAAAGCAATACCATTTGAAATCATTAGAACGTATTTTCTTTTATCATACATTTAATTTACTTGTTTCTTCATAGTTTGTAAAGTTTTTTGTTTGTTTTGTTGTTTTAAAAAAAATAAAAACTCGTACATCAGGAAAACAAAATGATTACGTTACTGGGTCAGTATTTCTCTATGGGAAACCAACAGATATAATTGTGATTTCTTTTTCAAAATCATTTTCAACTATGTATTTTTTGGTTACAACGTTAAAATAGTCGTATATCCAGCGCTAAATGGATTAACACATTGCAAAACTTTATAAACTATACGTCCACAACGGGTGAAAGTAACACCGATTGGCCATGTTTACATGTGATTGTCTGATATCAGATAGTTTTAATCGTGTAAAATAGATGTGCATAATTCTCTCGGGTCGTTTTCGTTCACCGCGGGATTGTTGATGCAGTCTTAAATTAATTTGCGTTGGCCACGAGAGTACGTCACGAGAAATATTATCGCACGTGAATTCGCTGCAGGGAACTATCTGATTGGTTGACATGTTTTGACGTGCGCTAAGGGGCATGTTGTCAGTTTCCGATGAAATAGACAATTATTGTGGGCACTGTCGTGAAACATTGCTAAGGTTTCAATTCAAAATGTTTTCATAACTCTTCTGCACCGATAGACAAGTTTGTAGGCTTCCAATTGTACATCCAATTTCTTGACACAACCTGAATAATACGTGTTTGTTAAATCAGATGTTAACATGAAGTAATGGAATTATGATAGCATTTGCAAATACAAGTCATCAAAGGTATCAAATTTCAAAAACATGTTAATCAAGCATTTTAACAAATTTCATGCCAATTAAGATAAAATATTTTTAGATTTTCCAAAAAGACATTCCTATCTTTTTGCAACAAGCTAATATCACATAAAATTAAATGCTTAATGCTATTTTCTAAGTGTATAATTTCTCAAAGTATGCCAAGTCATAAAACCGTCAACATGTCTTTATTTATTACTCGTTGATATATTTATATCTCTCAAGCAAAGTCGCGGTAGACTCAACATGACGCCATTATGGAATATGAACTTATTGTTTTTGTACGAGCTGGGACTAGACACAATAACCTGGGCTGACTCTAGACGGGTGTAGACTAGAGACTAGCTTATGTTCACCACATGTAAGTAGATAGTATATTGGTTAATTACTGTGTACCAGAAGGACTAATATAGAGTATGTATGAACATTTTCTAGAAGGTTGTGTTAAACGTTCTCTACACAGTATTTGTATCATTTTCTAACATCATACTATACCAGAGAGAAACATAGTAGTGAAATTTTACTTTTAAAGATTGGCATTGATGATTAATAAAAGCCTTATTGTTGAAGGAATCAATGGCGAAACTGCGGTCTATTTAATAGTTTTATTTAATAGTTTTATTTAATAGTTTTATTAAAATACTACAGCTCTTTTCTAATTAAACAAATGTGTTTTCAACTTCATATGTTCATTAATATAACTATAGATCTACTTAAGAAGGATACTAATTGTAGAAAGTTTATGGGTGTGGCCTAAACGAATATATGCATATCCTGATCTTATATAAAATTGAATAAATCTTCTTTGGGAAGACTACATTTAATCTTTAACATTTCAGTCACCGTACACGAGTAAGGGAATCTATACCGATCCTATTCTTATGTAATAATTAAATAAGGATATTAGACTTAGTACGTTGGCTCTTGGCACAATGACGAGCATACAGATATTGTGTTTAATTTATAATTTAAGCACACGTAACTATCATGTGAATACAAACTAAAATTTGCCTTTCCGAGACTTTCAATTTAAAATTTATTTTTGGGTGAATGTTGTATTTTTTAAATATATATTTTGAGCACCTTAGTTTAACTCGTTATGAATTCAATTCTCATTGAATTTTATTTTGAGGATTCCTAATTTTATTTGTTTTACTAATATACTCGATGATAAAAATACCTTCAGTGTTGGCTGATTACAAATTCCGAACCAATTACATTCCCCTATCGCTACATAAACTTATGAGTAGCAAAGCCTATTCCATTTAAAACAATACACAATTCCCGCTGGTAATGCCGACAGTAAACACCATCTAACGTTAAAGCACCTTATTGACGACCAAGCTCATATACACACCTAGTTGTAACTGTTCTATTGATGATTCCACGTCTTAACAACCAGGTCCAATTTGTCGTAAAATATGACCCACAAGATACACGCTTAGGACAGTTTGAAATCGATGGGAAAGTGACCAATGTCCACTGTAAGTGGACAACATGTGTTTTGAATACGGCCGCTGTTATACAGTATTTGCTGTCAATAACACTGGAGGTAAACATTTACATGTTAAATACCTCTCCTGCCTCCTATTCTCTTCCTTACATCCATGCTGGAGGAACGTTTCTTCATGAAACATATCAGTATATGAGTACCTGAAATGAAACTGATATTTGACAAACTCCATAAGTATTCAATATACTATATCTTTCTGTAATAATATGCAATTAAAGGTAACATGACAAAGTAAGTCCCGTTGTTTGTTGTTCTTGCTATTGGTCATTGATATAGTGGTGTCACATATCGTCACAGGTTACAATGGAAATATCAGATATCGTCCCTGTAGCTTTACAGACAGTTCATTTCATTGATACATCCATTGCTCATTATATGAGTATTTATCTTTTTGAAAATATGGTTATTATTGTTATCGATATGTCAACTTGTATTAAATGGTTGGAGTAAATTACACAATTGCCGAACATTCTGGCTACAATCTATGTTGAGGAATTGATTTCAGCATCCCAGATGTGTTTGAACAAAATAAATGTATCATACCTCGATGAAACAAACAGCAGTATTTCGTTTTTCAATCTGTCGAAAATTTGGTAGTTGTTTCTTTTGCAAGTGAGTTTACTTGTCTGTTAAATATCTATTCTCACGCTTACAGTCAAATGATGGGTAAATTTTATATTGCTGATCTCATGATAATGGTAAAAATGAAAATTTATTATCATTTTAAAAATTGTTTGATGCAAATTCCACAACTATATAATTAAATACTTCTCTCATGGATATAGTTTCCTTTCATAACATTATAATGATGGAGTAGTGTTACGATGATAGTTTGGCAAAATGTACTGATAAAATTAATTGTTAATTACATTATGTTCACACCAAATGCACGATTGGGATATTTAAACCGTCTTAAACCCAATTATTCTTCTCCTTACTGTCTTCACGTGGACGGTTGTTCAATATGAACTATGAAGACAGTGTTGCTTGTAAATATAAAACAGCTACCCATGGTCTTGTCTTTATCTATATTCCATTTAATGTATGTTGGCATTTGTCTAAAGAAATGATTGCTTGAAATATCACAGACAAAAGTCTGACCAACAGATCGAGCAGGAAGCGAATGGACAGGTTACTTGCTAATAATTTACATGAAGCTAAAACTGTATAGAAATCAGAAGTTAGATTTTGTGACACACTTCATTTTAATTGCATTCCAAATATATTTTGAATTACATTCTTGAAAGAATGACGATATATATGACGAAAATATATTATGTTAAATGTAATTCATATGTTGATATAGTTATCGAACAATTCAACGGCACATACAAACATGCTATATCGCCTATTGCCTCTTGTCCGGATGTCATAATTATCTCCACTTAAACTGTGATCCTTTTGGGGAGCGTAGGCTATTACGAACAAAATGTTACACAATGTGTTCAGTGTGTCGGATATGTAAAATTCTCTGAATTCTCCGGCATCAATGTGTCAAGTACAGAGTTCCCAGGGACACATTTGAGGACAAATGTTTGCTTTTAAACGCATTTTCTGTCAAAGACAACGCTAACATGTCCAGTAACGAATTGGCCGAATTGTTCCTGGTCTCGTATCAATGACCATTATGTGACCAAAGCTTGTACAAGTAAACGTTACGTGTTAGACAGGCTTGGCCTCTAAACTATCTGACCATAATGCTCATTGTTTAACCATAGCTTATCCAACGAAACGCTACACTGCACGTTTAGCGTCAGTGACCATATGACCATTTGAACAGAAAATTGTATTCATCCACTGGTAACATTCCATTCTACATTAAATCATACCATGCATCCATATTTTCATTGATACAAAATATTGTATAAGTACACGGTTCAACTTGACCCAAACGATGGCGACCATAATTATCTCGACAAAATGCTGATAGGACGACCAAAAGCTTCGTATTTGTAAGTTACTGTAAATGGTTGAGAGCACTATGTAATCCCATGTGTGACTGTGGATGTTCTCCTGCTCAACCGAACGTTACATTTTACGCTAAGTGTTGTCGTTCTTGCATAACGACAGACACGCAGGTGGCTTTGTTTACGATGGACATATTGAACATGGTGGCCATTTGGTCTGTTACATGTATCTTGGTTTGTTGATGTTGGTTACAACAACTGTGATGTAACGTTAGAGAGAGAGAGAGCCCACCGGACAGGACCATCACACCTGTTGTTACAGGTAGGAGCACGGGGTTGTGATGATATACTGATCTGAAACAACAACTAACACGTGGCGTGTCGTCATTGGTGGATATGGTTGTAGAGAGTATTACGCCGATTTCCAGGTTTCTTGGAAGTATGGTCATAATTAACATGAACATACTTTATGGATTATCAGAATCTATTTTCACAATAGCGACATTTGGCCAACGATCCTCATTGATACCGTTTCAAAACTATTTATGTCGAGGGATAAACAAGATTGTTGGCGACGGATTGATATTTGTTTTGTAAGCTTTATAGATAGTAACTACCACTCCTTATTTTAATGAAAAAAACAAATGTTATTTCAAAGATGCTTCTACCCGTTATCAATTACCAGTTCAACCCATCTACCAGAACTATTCTTGAATGTGAAATAAATGTCGCCAAGCCCCGACCAAGTATGCTACCGTAACCTTAGAGAATGAATGGCACGATGGGACCGGAAGTAGTCTGCGGAGGTCATCTGGCGCCAGTGGGCAGTGGACCACACAACCGTGCACGCGGCACGAGATTCTCGCGGGATCTCGTTGTCGAGCCTCGTTTTGGCGCGTCAACTGCGAGAATCAGAAAATGGGACCAGCATGCTAATATGAGAATCAAAGAGGATAACGGGTGGGCTAGCGAAGGAGAGAATCTTACCGGCATCTTTTCTCAGTCTCCCTATGTTTTTCTTTTTTCCTCTACGAAATAAGAAGCACTGGGCTTTAATCATAAGCAGTACGCTTTTGTTGTTCTCAGATGGGACAAATCTTCATGTGAGGGTTTGTTTACATTTTCGGCATTCGACTTCCCTCTGCCGATTTGCCGCCGTAGTACAAGGGAATGTCCGCTTGTAACATACACCGTATAACCATTTTGCAATGTTTTATCAGCTAATCCGAGTCAAGAATTAAAACAAGGGATAATTTGCATTCAATGAAATGTAAACACGGTCTGCCCTGTCTCCTTTCAATATCTCAATATCAAACGATATTCATATTTCATCTCTCTGGGAAACTACAGTATCGGGCCACGGGTCAATTGTTTAAAGAAGTGGATATTGACCGTGTCAATTGATGTCGTCCTAGCTGAAACAGATGCTGTTTAGTGTTTGACTGTACATAGTTAAATCGTAATAGGCCCCTGCCAACAATAATATCACAATACGGATGAAGTTTCTTTTAGTAGTTTCCTTTGATGACTGGTGTCAGATATCGTTTGACTATTTAGTTGTGGTATATTATAATTTTTTTTTATTATTATCGATATTCAACTGAAAAAAAGTTATATAATTGATGATTTATCTGAAAGATTTAAACACAAGTTTCTTATTAAAGGTTATAGAATGTATTGATATTAAAGGTTATATTCATTCGATTTGATTTGATTGATTTGGTATTTTTGGCATTGGGAATCAATTTGCAGATTCATCCGACGTCAATGATAAAATACAAATATTAAAAGAAAACAAATATTGATTTATGAATACGTTACTAAACGACACAGAACTACGCTTAAACCAAAACCGGTCGTACTGTTCGAAGGGTTATATAAACGTTTATTTCTTGTCGAATATAATTGCAGCGAAAGCCTAAAATACACCTCCTTTAATGTTTTTCTTTCTTTATTTGCAGATACATCATTAATGTGCAACCGGAAGTTACCGCCTTCATTCTGGAACAGTGCGTACCAGCCTCCACCATCAGCTTCCGGTTCCGCTCACAGTAACTTCCCCTTAACTCCAGATTCCTATTTCTCCTCACCTCTGTACGGATTACACAAAAACTGGCCGTACTATACGTCACAGGCCCACACATACGGACATCAGGGCCCCCATGCATTCTCCTACTCAAGTATGGACTCAGCGAGTCGTCTCAATTCCCACTATAGCTCCCTAATGATGCAAAACCCTTCCATCAGCGGGAGAATGGATTCCAGACATGCGCAGTACGATCTTGGCAAGAGTCCGGACGCCTTTTCCGCCGCAGGGTATTACTCCATGGGCCGCTTCGGGTCAGATTTGGCGTCATCGGTCGGCGTCGAATCCGGTATATCAGGTTGGTTTCATAAAATGTAAATGTTACTGGGCTACAACAATTATATTTTGTGTTTGTCTATTGTTTATGAATTCCCATCTGGCCGTGTGTGAAATCTTCAGACTCTCCGCCCGTGTGCAGGAATGCTCGCTAGGTGAAGCGGGATGTGTGTGTTACATGTTACGTCAACTTGTGACCTTTACACGACTCCCTCTGTTTTCTGAGTTCTCCCTGGAATAGAAACACTATCGTAGATCTGTTTGGAGCACCCGAGTCATTGGCAGATAAAAGATAATAGATTAAACCGTTTTCTGAAAGTTTTCTCATATTCAGAAGTATTTAAGATGAAGCGTTAGATAACTCCAACTGCAGCTTGACAACGCGGATGTGATGTTTCCTCGGTAGTACCTATACCGTTATTGCATGAAACGTCGCATTCTTGCAGATGACTATGTATTGACATTTATTTCACTGAGATGCGACGTTTCCAATATCATGGGCACGCAAATGACTCGAAACCTCGTATTACAGGAATTCGAAAATATCCAATTTGTTACGGTATATATACACTTGAGATATTGGATATTGTGGACCAGTTTTCAATTCAAAAGTATTGATATGACCTTCTATATGCAGTCAGATGCCAATTTTAAACATTATTGAAGATGGCCGCTAACATTCTTATCTACACTCGTAATTTGATTAGACATTTAATCTGTGGGGACATGATATAGTCCAAATAATTTGAAATATTAACTTTCATAAATTTTATTTTAGTTTAAAATTGTGAATCTTGTTATTTATTGCATGGACATGCAATTTAAATTTCCTCGAGGCCGAGCTCTTCAGTCATAGTTTACGTATATATATATATCTGTAATCAGTTTAATCATAAAACATTGTCAAACTATGTTGAATCATACTCGTTGAAGAAACAATAAGAGCGAATTAAGATGTTGAAACGACTCATATTGTTCTTCCCAGGTTTGGATCTCCCATTACAACAGACGAAGAAGGAGATGTATTGGTGACGGAAGTGAACAAGATTAAACTGTGACTATGCAATGACAAGATCATAAAACAGAATTTGACCCAAAACATTCTGGTGGTCTTGACGAAGACATTTCACTCGGAGTAACCTCCCTTAGTGGCATGCATCAAAGGTTGGAAACCTGTGCCAAATACATTGAACTGGTGGTTACGACGTCAGATGGCGCTTCACGGCGGCCATTTTGAAAGCCTGCACATGCTGCACGTGCAGAGACTTTAATCATTCTCATGTATTGCGACTGAAGGTCGCAGATTTGTGTATATACGTCTGACGTATTGGATGAATGGGCACTTGTCTAAACTGTTGAACAACTGAGAATAAATGCCCCGGTTTATTTTTACCCCTCTGTCTGTGTGTGGTACCGTTGTATGCTTGCCATGTCGACATTTGCTCTTTCATGTTATTCTGTTAACACTTACACGGTGTACCCTCAGGAAAACACGTTACACACAAACGAGGTGCCTCTACAAGACTTTAGCTAGAACATGGTTAACATCAAATGGTAATATTTATTGTGGGTCACATTTTAATCCTCTATCGCTGAACAATTGTAGCAAGCATTAAGGGTTTGTACTTCGAAAGAAAGTACATTTATTTCTTATTTTTTTAAGACATAAATTATCATAAATTTGTAATCACTGTAGTTAGACATGCATTTAGATCGTCAGTGGAGTACGTAGGGTAAGTTCCCTACAATGAAAACAATAAACAATATCAAATGAGGTTACAACATGTACTTTAAGTCCTTGTTATTGAGCACATTTAAATGTTAAACACAATCCATAGTTATGGACTTCAAAATTTAATGGACGTGAGGAAACAGAAACAAAATGGTTAACAAAAAGCATGTTCTTCCTTACCGTTACTACCCATCATCCAGACATTTGAATATAATAATGTATGGAAGTGTGTAAGAAGTTGAGTAAATTCAACATTATCAAATAAGACAACAGTTCTCGTTAATTACGACAATAGAAATCTAAATTACCTGAGAAGTTGTGAAATGCAGACACTAAGAACAGGGTTTGATGTATATTGTTGCACACTAGGGGAACACTGAAGACGTATGTCAAGTCGTGTTTGGCCAAAAAACACTCTGAAAATCCATCTTACAGGAAGGTCGTCATAACGTTTTGATGCAAGAAGCTGCAAGTGAACCTAAAACAGCTAAAAAGGCAAACATCAGCAGTTACAAGATTTGGACGATTTTACACGCTACAATATTCGAGTCATTAGCAGTGTTGACAACTTATGTTTTATCGACTTCCATAAGAGGAATAGGAACAAAAAACACGCAGTTCTCAGGCTCCCCAAAGCTCCGCAACACACCATTCAAGCAAAACTCCTGACAGGGTCACTTAGAGCTAGAGCTATGAACTAATCATAGTCTTTATTTTCCCACAATTCAAAGCGGTAATTTCCGTCCTATTTGAACTATCATGGCGACAGTTGTTGAAATGTACACAACCCTTTTTCAAAAGTCAACTTTGGAGGACACGTTTTCAAATTATCAACTGGATCACTCCGCGACTTGTAACAGTTGTCCCCCATAAGTCAAACTCCTTACACCCGAATCGTTGAACCGTGGTTGTTCCTGTAGAGGAGTTTATCACCGCCTCACAAACTTGGGGTCATAGGTCAAGCAGTTGTGGAATTGATTTGGAATATGAAGTTTGTTTCTTGCGCTTTTTACACGGAGACCATTATATGCTTGACAGCTGAACACAAATAAACAACGTTGCTTTAAACATTGAAGTCTCCATGTTACCCAATTGGCAATAAGAAATAAAACAACATTCATGGCTAATAGAAAATGTTGCGCCAAGTTAGCGCCTGGGATAAAAGTTATGTATGGTTCCCAACGGAGAGGGAGTTAAACACCATTTAAAGAGAAAACGAGGCTTGAGGGAGTCCTAAAACCACCTGTGTAGTCGCCGTGTAGACTTGGATACATATCGAAACATCATTCTTCTAAAAATCGAATTCTTATTGCCTGATGAATACAGGCTACTTATTGCCGTTAAATTCCTGAAATTAAAAGAACATTTAGAAGCTAGACGAATACACGATACAAGAAATACGGTACATGCACTTATCGGTGTACGTTTTTTTCATTAGGAATAACCTAGACATACAGGATATTGTTCGGGAAGCAATACAGATCTTGACATAAAGGAACATACTCATCTTACCAGACTAGCCTAGTCTTACACTCAGGCTCTGAAAAAGTATTTGTTCTGAAAATATCACCATTTTGACAAATACTGAAAAGGAGACTGTAAGAAATGGAAAAAAGGCTATTTCTGTTTAATATTTTTCAGAGTCTAAGTATGATTTACATACAGACACCAACAATTCGAAGTTCTCGTCGTAATACCAGGGACTTTCCAATTGTTTTATAGAGTCCATGGTCATACGATGCTCTTGTGTCGTCCTACCCCATGACTGCCTATAAAATAATGTCCTTTAATAAATCTGTAACTAAAATACATAACATCACATTGATGAAGGTAGAGCAATTATCTTGCTTCATTGATTAAATGTGAGTCTAATGCTGGTGCTGTTAAGCGATTTTTTACAATTTATTTTGCATTACGTGAGATGACACGTCATTTTTTAATATTAAAAGACGTACACTGATAGAATATTGATAAAGTAACATATAACGTGTCATAAAACAAATAAACAAGTTGCAGTTATGACGTATCCAAGTTTCCCCCACTCGCAGCGTTGATGAATGGCTTCAGGTCTCATTGCTTTTAGTTTTCAACAAATGTGCATTTGTCTTCATCAAGTTGTGAACTATAAATTCATCAAAATATTACCTTCATTAATATATTTCAATTTAAAGGTGTTTTAATCATGTATTGATACCAAATATGTGTAAACATATATCTTCTCGAATTTCGTTTCCACAAAAATACTGTGATAGAATACTCTCTTTAAGTCTTCAAGGGAATGAAAAAAACGAAACCTTCATAGCTAGCCACATGCTAGACCTGTATCTTGTTGAACCTCTTGAACGTCTTGCATAATATATAGACGTTTTTGGAGTTGTTTCTTCTTTTTCTGTGAAGCAATAGGATGAGAATGTCATCAATAAACAGAAACGGAAATAAAATATCTGATAAATGCAGGTATCAAGATACAAGAAGTATACTCTTTCAGAAAAAAACTGTCAATCTCGGCTATTTCATTATGTGTTCCTGAAGCATGGCAAACATGTCCTGTATGACCGGTAGCACTCTGTAGCCACAAACTAAAACAACCCTCAGAAGAACCATCTAACTTTAACTACTCGACATACTTGAGATAGAATCACCCGTGATTGAATCACTTGTTTGTAAAGCTCAGTTTAACATTATTTTTGGTTTGAGAAATCAAACACACCATCCCGCCACAGACATATAGAATCGTTCATTCAATTTTCAACGAATAGGTACGATTTGCAATGAAGAAGAAAGAACACGACTGAATGCAAACTTCTGATATATTTACTGACTGCTTCACAGTTTAGGTTGGACACCAGAACATAGCATATCAAATCTGCTATAAATATATTTTATTTATTCGACATTTTTATGAAGTTGCTTTGGTGAAATAGCGAGGGGAGACAACTCATGTTTTAGAACGATATCCGTTTTAAGGGTCATTAGGGCCATCTTAGACATCAGTGAAAATCTACTGAAATAGTTTTTTCCAAGGGTTAGCTTTGACTAAGGTCAGAGTCAAACATCCTTTCTCTGTTTTCATACTTTACATATTTATTTTGAAGTTAAAATTTGAAGTTGAAACTTTAATTTTTTACAACACCCTCAACCCTAAACAACATTTTGAGTTGTTTTTAAGATGACTCCTGCAATGACACGATGAGATCTTATGAAGTTCTTCTCACACTGTTGACAAACCCTGATATTCAACCACTTGGTATCATGTCTTCTTTCAACACGAAGATATTACATTCGACTATTTAACCTTGTATCTGACACTCTGAGAAGTTTGATTCAAATTAAAGATAAGATGGTACGAACACCAAACACGCGATGTGACGCCTGTGCCATGCACTAACTGACCTATTGTTGATCTTCAAGGTAAACAGACACATATCTTCTAATATATTTCTTAAACTGTTTAGCGTTGATTTTCATTCATTCCCCATTGCGACATAGATGCGTTTTAAATTCAACGATCACTGTTTAGAGCAAAAGAGCAAAGCTAAAAATCTGTGAAAGGAGCAACAGATAGAATTCAACTTTATGACTAAGGGTTTCAAATACTTCTTTTAGAATCCATTCCAAGTAAACAATAATGACACATTTAATTCATTTTTCCTGAAAGTGCTTTAAAAGAAATGTTCACAGAGAGACACGTCGTTCTATCTTCTATTGTTTTGAAATAAACAAATTCTGAAATAATAAGAATACATATATAAAAGTCAGCATATAAATAATCGTATTGAGTTAAGAAGAGAAGGAAACGTTTAAAATAAAAGACATATTTCTTTCTGCAGTATGTTCGGCGCCATGTACAGACAAGGAGTGGGTAACAGAAACCAAATCTGCCCCGGGCCTTGTTGAACATTTGTTTTCTTCAGTTTAATCCTGTTATCAAACCAAATGAAAGCTGCGACTCCTTGTGTGTAAGCCCCAGAGCAGTAAGATATGTATCTAACCCTAACCACCTCCGTCTTTTTCTCCGGGAAAACTATAAGTTACATGCTAAAAAGTGAAACGTTGAAATTCGTTTCCGAATTCTGTTAATGAACTGACGAGGTAACCAAATTGAGCGTGAACTTTTTGAAAGACTACAAGAGAAGTAGCGAGTCTTGTTCTGATGAATTGCATGACGGGACAACGACAAAAAAATTCGCCATTGACGTGAAAAAAAATCACTCTTTCAAACCATTTTTAAATTGTATAATTAGTGTGTCATTGAAAGAAACAACTGACTCCGATCGTGTTTGGTGATATTCATCGTTGAGAATCCAAAGAGAAATAAAACTAAATAAAACCAAAATTAAACTAAATAAAACTAAATAAAACTAAATATTGATAACTTAGGGATCACATTATCTGCAATATCAATTCTAGAGAACGTCAAAATAATTGTCTTAGTTTCAGCTTTGATTGTTTAAGCAGGTTTGATTTTAATATAAAATATAGCTTGAAGACATAAACCATGTATAAAAACCACTTGGTAAAACCTTTGAATATAACATTAATAAAACACAGGATATAGTAAAACCTTTCGATATAACATGTTCAAACCAAAACATTTAGAAAACATATGTATAACTCACTGAAACCTTTAGACACAACATCTATACAACACTGAAAATGTTAAAACATTTGGATATAATATGTTTAAACCCGGACAATGGTCAAACCTTTAGACACAACATCTATACACCACTGAAAATGTTAAAACATTTGGATATAAAATGTTTAAACCCGGACAATGGACAAACCTTTAGACACAACATCTATACACCACTGAAAATGTTAAAACATTTGGATATAATATGTTTAAACCCGGACAATGGTCAAACCTTTAGACACAACATCTATACACCACTGAAAATGTTAAAACATTTGGATATAATATGTTTAAACCCGGACAATGGTCAAACCTTTAGACACAACATCTATACACCACTGAAAATGTTAAAACATTTGGATATAATATGTTTAAACCCGGACAATGGTCAAACCTTTAGACACAACATCTATACACCACTGAAAATGTTAAAACATTTGGATATAAAATGTTTAAACCCGGACAATGGACAAACCTTTAGACACAACATCTATACACCACTGAAAATGTTAAAACATTTGGATATAATATGTTTAAACCCGGACAATGGTCAAACCTTTAGACACAACATCTATACACCACTGAAAATGTTAAAACATTTGGATATAATATGTTTAAACCCGGACAATGGTCAAACCTTTAGACACAACATCTATACACCACTGAAAATGTTAAAACATTTGGATATAATATGTTTAAACCCGGACAATGGTCAAACCTTTAGACACAACATCTATACACGACTGAAAATGTTAAAACATTTGGATATAATATGTTTAAACCCGGACAATGGTCAAACCTTTAGACACAACATCTATACACCACTGAAAATGTTAAAACATTTGGATATAATATGTTTAAACCCGGACAATGGTCAAACCTTTAGACACAACATCTATACACCACTGAAAATGTTAAAACATTTGGATATGATATGTTTAAACCCGGACAATGGTCAAACCTTTAGACACAACATCTATACACCACTGAAAATGTTAAAACATTTGGATATAATATGTTTAAACCCGGACAATGGTCAAACCTTTAGACACAACATCTATACACCACTGAAAATGTTAAAACATTTGGATATAATATGTTTAAACCCGGACAATGGTCAAACCTTTAGACACAACATCTATATATCACCACTGAAAATGTTAAAACATTTGGATATAATATGTTTAAACCCGGACAATGGTCAAACCTTTAGACACAACATCTATACACCACTGAAAATGTTAAAACATTTGGATATAATATGTTTAAACCCGGACAATGGTCAAACCTTTAGACACAACATCTATACACCACTGAAAATGTTAAAACATTTGGATATAATATGTTTAAACCCGGACAATGGTCAAACCTTTAGACACAACATCTATACACCACTGAAAATGTTAAAACATTTGGATATAATATGTTTAAACCCGGACAATGGTCAAACCTTTAGACACAACATCTATACACCACTGAAAATGTTAAAACATTTGGATATAATATGTTTAAACCCGGACAATGGTCAAACCTTTAGACACAACATCTATACACCACTGAAAATGTTAAAACATTTGGATATAATATGTTTAAACCCGGACAATGGTCAAACCTTTAGACACAACATCTATACACCACTGGAAATGGAAAACAATTTGGAGACAACATGTTCAAACCACTAAAACGTTTGGAGATAACATGTTCAAACCACTAAAATGTTTGGAGATAACATGTTCAAACCACTGGAAATGGTAAAGCCTTTCGAGATAACATATCCAAACAACTGGAAATGGTAAAGCCTTTAGAGACAACATGTTCAAACCACTGGAAATGGTAAAGCCTTTGGAGACAACATATCCAAACCACTGGAAATGGTAAAGCCTTTGGAGACATTGCCATGGGAAATGTTTAACACGTAAAACCTTTAGACACAAAATGTTAAACCACTGGAAATGGGAAACAACCACTGAAAATGGTAAAACATTTGGATATAACATGTTTAAACACCGACAAAGGTCAAATCTCCAGCCACAAAAACCACCAGAACATTAAGTAGTAAAACCTTTGGAGACAACATGTTAAAGGCGCTGTAGCACGTCGTTCTTACTGAAAATAAGTAAATAAGTGGCTAAATACCACCCCTGAAAAAGAGAGTTCTTAAACGAATGTACATGGTTCGGGTAAGTCATGCGAATCCATTTCCTTCGAGTGGTCATATATAACACGCTCAAAAACCACTAAAAAGGTTGGAGGCAACAAATATAAAACCACTGAAAATGGTCAAACCTTCGGAGCACAAACTTAAGCAACAACAGGTATAACCGTTGAAAATAGTACACAACAAATGACACAACATGTTAGAAAACATTTGGAATTGTTAAAACTTAAAAGGCAAAATATAGAAGCGCTGGAATTGATAAAACATTTGCCGACACAGGTATAGCACTTTTGAGAAGCTTAAAACTTAAATAACTCCGTTATTGCACCGTTGATTCAATTTAAAAATCGAAGTCATGACTTTTCAGTGTCTAGAAACATGTGTATGTTCAGTGATTCAAAGTATTTTCTTCATTTAAAAATTTTTTTATTGATGAATCCAAATATGATTTATAAAATATAATAATATACAGTCTCTTTCTAAAATCATGATTAAATATCTTGTTCGTGACTCAAAATTGTCTTCTTTCAAATGACACTCGTTTCTCAACACCGAAGAGTACCCCCCGTATCGCGGCAGGAGCCCCAGTGTTTTGTATCAAAACTCAAACACTTGTCACGGAACAGGTGGCACCCAATCAGAGGGACGCATCAACTGCTGGCCGTCCCCCGCCATCGTGTCATGATCACAGACATAAATCCACATTATTCTAGTGAATTTTACGCACAATAAAAGAGCTCTGAGGGACATTTGTAAGGGTAACTCCTTGCACCTAACATTGAGTGCTTGTGAGCCGTGACCAGACGTCTTGATGTGTGGCCGAAGGTGCATGCACTGCTGTGGAGCTCCTTACACAGGACATTGGTTAAATCCGGAAAAAAATTATTGAACTATTCGAGTCGTTGATTAAGCACTTCGTTCAAAAGCGTCAACCTCAAAAGCGAATTGTATAATAGAGGTATTAATGTTCAAATGCAACATTTTTTAAATTTCTAACAATTTTAACACAGCAAAGTTTTTCTTGCAGTATAGATCATGGCCAAGCAACGCATTACTCCTGAAAGTATTCAACTTATATTGACGGAAATATAAACGAACCAATTAGTTGAAAATTTAGAAAGTGCTTTTGAGTTTTGCTTTAAGTTTAATTGTTCTACCATGCAGCATTATATCTTTCTTTAAGGTCTTTTCTTCCATCATGTTGACATTCCAAACAATGTGAACGATCCCTTTCAGTGTTTCCTCATTTTGTCATAGATACGAAAGTACAGAAGAATTTGGAATCACCTTGTCTTTGTAAGTTAGAATTAGTATAAGTTAGAGTAAACATAAAGTATAGCAGGTTCATTGAGGTTTACTCCATTTGATGACATCATTACATTGTCTCCATACAATTAACATTATCTCCAGAGTAAATAGACTTATAATTTGACAAAATATAGATATTTACAAATATTCATATATCATATCATTATGTTGAACGAATACACTGTGTATAAAGAAAAAGCAACCTTCAATTTAAGACTAAATGGACAAAACACAGTTGATCAAAACCGAAGCACCAATGCAGTTTCATGCAATAGTTTTGAAACAGAGCCAACAATCTACCCTCTTTAAGTGATGCTAAGCTTAAAAAGATTATCACGAATGGGGATCTCCAAGTCTTATCAGAAATAATGGACAATAAGTGTCGATCTTATCTACTAGGAACGTGTTATACTTATTTGATTTCTTCGTTGTTATGAAAACAAAAAATGAAGGTTAACTGACATATAAAAAGAGGTAAGGATCACGACCCAGCCACTTATCATTGGATACCATCAAGGGTCTGTCTGTCTGTGACACAACACCAGCACTTAGCTTGCTGTTCTCCTGATGTCGCAGATAAAGAAGATCTTGTCTGTGTTCAGAAGAAACTGATCTACACATTAACTGTAAACTACTGGTACGGTAATCAACGCTAATTAAATGGCGTCGGTGAGTTTGTCTCAAGGAAAATAAAAAAAACCAACACTATCTCACAGACCAAGTCACAATTCTTCACGTTAATCATTGTGGTTTTTCTTCATGTTGATTTATTTTTAGGCTCTCAATTTCAGTGGTGTATTCAGATAACTTGACTAAAGCTTAATTGCTAATGTGAAATGGAGACTTGACAATGCTCTGACATGGTTTCATATTTAATTATTACAGTCTAATAATAAAGAATCTGTACTCGAACCAATATAAATTTAACTCTGTAACTCTAATGATGTTTTAATAATAACTTAAAGTCTACGAAATATTTACTTATACATAGAACAGTTTTGTATTGTTCAACTTTCTGGCTTTATGTTCATAGATTTGTGTTCAGAAAGCTGATTTTACTGGACTGTATGAACCTCGAACACAGCTTACATTCAGCACGTTTCAAAAATATTAACGAATTTACTATAGATGAATTCATTGACTTACATCAGCATTCTTTACAACAAAACTAACGAGCTAAGCCAGCTTAGCGAACACCTTCTCAAAACCATTGATACTTTCCTGACAGCATTTGAAAAGGTTATCTTTTTATGTAAGGAGGCAAATTTCAGTTTGCTCATTAGGGCTAACTTTTTAAAATCAAGCTTTAGAAGCGAACACCCTCAAAAGGTATTGATACCAGTGGCAACTGGTGGAACAGCTGAAGTAACTGTTATCTATTTTGTTTGCATTGTTCCAGCAGATACCCCGTGTTGGTCGACTTGAGAGATCTCCCCTCCCAGCTCACCGGCTCTCACTCATTTACTCCAGGGCTGAGGTAACAGAGCATGTTTTCTTCTCACAGAAACTAATTTGCTCCCTTCTCTCCCTACCAATTTCAACACCAAGCTTTTGTCTAGAGTTTCCCCTTCAATGGAGAGAAATGAGCTCACTGTATGCTGTTGTGGTTTACCCGGGCTCCACAAGGGAGAGTGTTGTCGAGTAAACACGGGGTATTTCTTCAGCTGACGTGATCCTGCAGATGACGTATACTCTCGACAACTGTCTGACTCTGTCTTCCTGTAGGAAGTGGGCTATTGTTAATAAAGGAAGGCAGGACGCTACCGTGAACGTTAAGTGATTGATGTGATTTCTTTAACCTTTCTCTCCTATATGAAACTTCAATGTAGTATTATGCTACATTATTGGGACAATACATCAACGAGGGATGTGGCGGAAAGACATTAATACAAATTATTGCGTCAATTTATACATACAAGTGAATGATTTGATCAGTTACCTCCCCTTAAATAAAGTCTGACGATGCCATTAAGCACGTGCGCGGGTGAGATAGGGCACTACCAGAAATACCTCACGTGTTTATATATTTCATTTACGATAAATATCCTTAGACTCATTTACCAGTTAAAAGCGCTTTGCCTGGCACAAACTATGCTAAAAGGGCGCTTTTCTCTAAACATTGTCTTCCTATGAAATTGTTCAGCAAGCCGAGACGAAGGGATAGAATAGTTGGCGAATTCCTTACAATGAGCTTGTTGATCTTTACTGGAACAACCAATCAAATAGCTTCATTTCTGCCGACCGCCATGCACGTGCATCGTTATGACGACATCTTGGTAACCACGAAGCGACATCTAGCGGTAAAGTTAATGAAACTGTTAGGAAATGAGGCATGAGAATACTTTTGGACATTTGAGGAATTTACAGAGTGGATTTGAAACGACTACTGAAGACTTTGTTTACAACTCCATGCAAAACCTGCACCCAGTGTTGCCTTATTGGAAGAAGAGGGGCGATATTGTTTAAGAATTAAGTACATGTGATACGTAGCCACGTCGCGGTGTCTTGTACGTAACGTAGATGTATAGGTTTTACTGAAGAGTTTTAGGACACTTGAGACCATTAACATGACAAAGATTGATTTAAAAGCAGGAACAATTTGCAAGCATAACATCCGAATTGTTGACACAGGCTTTCAGATGAAGTCTATGAACTATTAAGTTAGGAACCACACCTCATGCATTTTTCATGTTGAATTCTTATTTGTCATGTAACTTAATAAAGTTGCCATCCAGTCGGGTGAATTTGTCACTGCTGTATCCGAACCGTTTCCTCGGCTCATTTCACGTGTTACACGTCAGAGGCAATTGCTTTTTCCGTGCTACACGTGTCACACTGCAGCTGTGCAATATTGAAAATACAGGCTGGTATATGTTCATATTTGAACAGAACACTGGACATAAACTGGAAACCTGAGATATCGATCGGTGATCCTGCTCTAAGAATATAGTTTCTGTCACGTTATGGTTAAGAAACTATGTTCATGCAGACACTATTTTAGAGTCAACTTAGATTCCCAAAGTAGACATCTAATTGATTCAGTGTCATTGTATTTAATTTGTTAAGAATGTTGTTTATCAACCAAGTACAATTTTCATATCCGTTGCCAAGAGAAAGACACCCTGTCGACGTCTTCTCCAGATACGTATGTGTGAATTAAAGCTGGGTCATCTAATTTGAAAAACACTATTTTGGGGTATTTCGGGAGCATTTCCATATAAGAACAAGTTTCTATAAGTTCGAATCTAAGCTAAACGCAATAGCAGTATTTCCATATATATAAATCCAGGGACCCTTTAAACTCATATTTGAAAATCCCTGATAACACTTATCATTTAAAAAATACATCATTATACGACTTTATATCATCAATAGAATGGTAGCAGTCATATTACGTTATGACCTAATGCTGCGAAGAAGGGCTATCATTTTCATGGATATACACAATATTTCCTTGCTGGGTTATTTATGTAACAGATAAAATCTCATCGAATTATCTCCCCTTGTTTTACACAACATTTCTTTCCAACGCTGACATGTTTCCGTTTCATCTCGCGAGATCTCGTGCGAGAAAACGACGTCAAATCTCGCGAGATAAAAGTTCATGGGATTTCCTTCTCTTAGTTCGCCGTTCTATCAGTCATCGCTTTCCGTGTTTGTCTAATGTCTGGCCAACACGTTATTACGCTGTGTCAAAATGTTAGCATGATGTTGTAGTAATTCGACACCCCTCGGATTGACTCACTGTATAGCATGCCACATAACTTAGTGTTAATTCAATCTAGAAGTCTCCTAACTTATCATTGGAACTGAATAAAATAATGACTGCTATAATATAGGACTACCGCCTTGTAGATGTGTTTGAAGGTATGTGTAGAAAAGCTTATTGGTGATTGTTTATAAAAAGAACATGTGTCCAAAGTTTAAAGAAAAAGGTAACAAGGGAGTGATTTGTTTGAGAAATGCATTCAGCGACAAATGATAGACAACAATTACAAATGATGATATCGTTCTCATCGACGCTTGCAGAACTGTGAAGTTTCATCTTAAAACAAATTTTTTCACCTTTTTAAACTTAAAAAAAATAGTTGGATTTAAGTTAAGTTACATTTTAGAAATGAACGAGTAAAATGTAAAACGATAAACAAATTAGCTCAACATGAGTCGGGTTAATTATTGAAAGAATAAATAATTAATGAGGTAAACAAATGCGATGGATGCAACACAATTCGAAATTAGGGTCACAGTACATATAAAGAATTTGTGAACGATAAACGTCTTTTGTCAAATTAAACGCCTTTGAACTTAATCTAAAGAGAAAGCTACAAGGTCCAATGAACAACAAATGTTTGTATTTGTGCATGTGATCTTACTCTTCTTCCGACTCAAAGATATGAGTAGCTTTTCAAAATGAAAACGTTTCAACGAATTGCCCGGAAATCGTCGAGCTGTTTGCGTAAGAAGTTAACAAGAGGAGTTTAATTTCCGGTGTCGTAATACCGGTATCCATTGTCACTGCAGTACAGAGAGGCCGGACAAAGGTGTCTCAAACACCAACGTAACTGTGTGTGGTCGGAAGTTGACATATAGTCAAGGAAATTAAAGTTAGATACTAAAATAAGTACCCGAAGAAATGAAAAAATAGATAGAGTGTTAAATGAGAATACGCAAATAAATGTCCACCTATAGTGCGAATCATGATATATGCATATCCATATCAATAAACAATTGGCAACTTAATAGAACAAATGTAATTCCTAAAGCTTTTGTATGTTCACTTTAATACCCTCATTTAAAACCGGAAAGTTTGTCGGTTCTTATTTCTAAGGGATAACTACATGACAACCTTCTAGCATCTGAAGCAAATCTGCTCCGTGATTATTTACATAATATAATTCTCTCTTGATGGATCCCATGTCACTTGTAGACATTGAACATACCAAAAATGTTTATAGAAATAAAATAACATGTATTGAAACATTCATAGATTACTTTTGTATCAAACGTATACAAATGGCATCGAACCTTTGTCATAATACATAAATTATCATTAAGAGTTTTTAAAAATTAAAAAATAATAATTTCGGTCCAGAGAATTAAAAATAGATTTGACATCAGTACATTTCTCTCACAACTTCCTTACGCAAGGCATACATCTTGCCAGTCTCCGATTTAAGCCTTGAAGTAATTTCCCTAGCTGTTCCCTGCTAAGATAGTGGATCGCTGCACCTGAAATGCATAGTGGGCTCCGATTTCCTAAGCGGGAAAAAGAGCATGTTGAATTTGTTAAGATGAATATATTTATCATTTGATGATGAATCAGAAACAAATTATTTATTGTTAACCACGCCTTACATGTAGGGCTGTGTGATTTCAAACTGTAAAAGTATCATTATACGTCGGTTTAAAAAAAAATTTGTATCATGAAGCTTAGTTGAAGAATTTCTTCCGGGAACATTTACAATGTCTTGTTGCTTACACATACGTCAACAAGCTAATGGTTATTCTCTAGCCTACATTGTCAGCTAATGGTTATTATCTAGCCTACACTGTCAGCTTATGATTATTATCTAGCCTACACTGTCAGCTAATGGTTATTCTCTAGCCTACACCGACAGCTAATGATTATTCTCTAGCCTACACTGTCAGCTAATGATTATTCTCTAGCCTACACTGTCAGCTAATGGTTATTCTCTAGTCTACACTGTCAGCTAATGGTTATTCTCTAGCCTACACTGTCAGCTAATGATTATTCTCTATCCTACACTGTCAGCTAATGGTTATTATCTAGCCTACACTGTCAGCTAATGGTTAGTATCTAGCCTACACTGTCAGCTTATGATTATTCTCTAGCCTACACTGTCAGCTAATGGTTATTCTCTAGCCTACACTGTCAGCTAATGATTATTCTCTAGCCTACACTGTCAGCTAATGGTTATTCTCTAGTCTACACTGTCAGCTAATGGTTATTCTCTAGCCTACACTGTCAGCTAATGATTATTCTCTATCCTACACTGTCAGCTAATGGTTATTATCTAGCCTACACTGTCAGCTAATGGTTAGTATCTAGCCTACACTGTCAGCTTATGATTATTCTCTAGCCTATACTATCAGCTAATGGTTATTCTCTAGCCTACACCGTCAGCTAATGATTATTCTCTAGCCTACACTGTCAGCTAATGCTTATTCTCTATCCTACACTGTCAGCTAATGATTATTATCTAGCCTACACTGTCAGCTAATGATTATTCTCTAGCCTACACTGTCAGCTAATAATTATTCTCTAGCCTACACTGTCAGCTTATGGTTATTCTCTAGTCTACACTGTCAGCTAATGGTTATTCTTTAGCCTACACTGTCAGCTAATGATTATTCTCTATCCTACACTGTCAGCTAATGGTTATTATCTAGCCTACACTGTCAGCTAATGGTTATTATCTAGCCTACACTGTCAGCTAATGATTATTCTCTATCCTACACTGTCAGCTAATGGTTATTCTCTAGCATACACTGTCAGCTAATGGTTATTCTCTAGCCTACACCGTCAGCTAATGATTATTCTCTAGCCTACACTGTCAGCTAATGATTATTCTCTATCCTACACTGTCAGCTAATGATTATTATCTAGCCTACACTGTCAGCTAATGATTATTCTCTAGCCTACACTGTCAGCTAATGATTATTCTCTAGCCTACACTGTCAGGTAATGGTTATTCTCTAGCCTACACCGTCAGCTAATGATTATTCTCTAGCCTACACTGTCAACTAATGATTATTCTCTATCCTACATTGTCAGCTAATGATTATTATCTAGCCTACACTGTCAGCTAATGGTTATTCTCTAGCCTACACTGTCAGCTAATGATTATTCTCTAGCCTACATTGTCAGCTAATGATTATTCTCTATCCTACACTGTCAGCTAATGGTTATTCTCTAGCCTACACTGTCAGCTAATGATTATTCTCTATCCTACACTGTCAGCTAATAGTTATTCTCTAGCCTACACTGTCAACTAATGATTATTATCTAGCCTACACTGTCAGCTAATGATTATCCTCTAGCCTACACTGTCAGCTAATGGTTATTCTCTAGCCTACACTGTCAGCTAATGATTATTATCTAGCCTACACTGTCAGCTAATGATTATTCTCTAGCCTACACTATCAGCTAATGGTTATTCTCTAGCCTACACTGTCAGCTAATGATTATTCTCTATCCTACACTGTCAGCTAATAGTTATTCTCTAGCCTACACTGTCAACTGATGATTATTCTCTAGCCTACACTGTCAGCTAATGATCATTCTCTATCCTACACTGTCAGCTATTGATTATTCTCTAGCCTACACTGTCGGCTAATGATTATTCTCTAGTCTACACTGTCAGCTAATGGTTATTCTCTAGCCTACACTGTCAACTAATGATTATTCTCTAGCCTACACTGTCAGCTAATGATTATTATCTATCCTACACTGTCAACTAATGATTATTATCTAGCCTACACTGTCAGCTAATGATTATTTTCTAGCCTACATGTCGGCCAAAGGGAACGCCTACTTGATTTTCCTTGAAATGAAAGATGAAATAATTTCTGAAATATAATCAATGGTGGTCTCCAAGTTATACTGAAACAATAATTAATATGAAAGTCCATTGAAAAAACTGTGATTCGAGTCAATAATTTTCATGAAAACCTCGCCCAATGAAGACCGGTATTTCCCCTTGATTCGCTTGCACTCCGTAACCACGTACACATGTAGCGTCATCAGCACTTTAATACGAATGCGTGCCTGTATTGTTGCTCGTGGTTGTACGAAAATCTGTTTCAAATGTTTTTTTTATCTGATCAAGCACTGTTGTCTCATTTAACAATTGCCATTCTTTTGTGACATGACAACTTCTGAAATTTAGATATATTATGCAGAAATGTTGCAACTTCATAATGCTATAATATTGCTTAACTATTCATTATAGTTTTTTTAATGAAATCTGATAAGATATCCGGTAGACGTTTCTTTTGGCCCACAGTGTAATATTGTGTGTTTTAATTCAGTTTTTTTAAATTTTGAAAATACAATTGAAGGGTCCTCTTTGTCTAGAATCATTATTTTTTTAGAAGTATGTATAACTTTGGTTTAAATATCCCATCTTAATCCATTTCCGATTATTGTTGTTCCAGAGGCCAGAGGGGGAGATGATATATTTAGGGGGGAGGGGGGGGGGGGGGGGGGGGGGTGTTACTGGGCTGGTGTTACTTCTGTAACAAAGACTACGGCAGAATAAACAGGAAAAGCCAGGGGTGATGGCACTGCATCATGGAAACAAGGCTTGATGAAAACATTACTCAGCGAGTTTTTCAAACCATTCTTCTGAAAGTATAAACCATCATTTATTTAGGAAACCCGAGACTACAGTGAAAGTCTTTAAATCTTGTTTAGTCTCGCTGAAACAGAGTTAAGAGTGAGCGAGTTACACTGAAACATCGCGAGAGGTAAATATAATACGTACCATTTTCTCGGGTCTAAAAGACGTGGAGGAAGAACGGCGCCCTGTCTAACCAACATATGGTACAGCGGGGTAACGCGCAACACAAACTACACTCACGTTATTGTAGTCAGAGGGGAGCAACAAATCATTGTCATGTCCATATCGAGCTGATTTATGAGTTCTTGTATTTGTTAGCAAAAGGACTAATTACCCGTTTTATTGTAACTTTTTGTTAGTTAAGGAAAATGCCATGAAAATGTAAATTACTTGCTATTATATTTAATATTCATGTTTTAAAAAATATTTAAAACATTTACTGATTGTGAATGTTTGTTGTCACAGCTCAACTGTTAATCGTGAGAATTAGAGGGAATGTAAACTAACTAACATTTTTCTTATAATGAATCTTTGGAAGACGATTCTAATCTCTCCATTGTTTGTTCTAATACAGAAGTGTTACGTGATGCAGCTAAAGAAGAATAATGGAGATCCCTAACATTTGAATTGTAATGATAGGCCTTTAATATCGACATAATGAAATTCGTGATTTAATTAGGTCATCAACATTTCAATTATAAAATGTTACCCTTAATATTGATATTATAATATAATTCCATCCTCGACGTTTTAATGAACAAAACTGATCCTCAACCTTCATATTTGATCATTAAACATAAAATTCTGCTCTCAAATACGAAACAAGAGCAATTAAGAAAGATCCATGAAGAGAACGACCTTGTGACCTGATCCCGCTGGGGGAACAACATGTACAAATTATGATGCACGTTTTAACTCCAGAGTAATGTTCAACTGCTGGTGGTATTTTAAAGCCAATAAAAATCCAAGTGCGTCTTGATTGGTGGGTGATAAGAAAACGAGATTCGGCGAGAAGACGTGGAAACAAGGAGGAGAAGCAATTTGCGGGAGTAGAGGCGACTTATAAATAAGAATGAAGATTGGGTTTTGTCAGCAAGGATATCGGAGAGATAAGATTAACGTGGTTCCTGGCCACAGTCTCTCAACGATGCCACAAACGCTGCCTCGTTAAGAACCGACGAGACTGAATTTTAAAAGCGGGTATGATTGCTTGTTACGCATGTCAAGAACTTGAAATGTTTTCGTGTCGTTTCGTTGTGGTTAGAACTTCAGTTTTGAGATGGCATTTTACATTGCTTTGCTGGTGATTGAGACATCGTCTGAACTGATATAGCGTTGCAAATAAATGACATTTGAAATGTTGAAAATTTTCAAACTAATTATGTTTAAAAAAAGACATGCCAAAAAAAACGAGACACAATTATTTCAAAATGATGTAAAAGGTAATATGTTTCGTGGAGAACAAGATGGATAAATAGGCCATATTTGATGTTCTTCTATTGTAAAGTGCTTGTTGTTATGGAACAAAATATGTTTAAGAATAGTCAGCGTTATCTCATGTTGATAGAATCTATGACATAAACCAAACAATCACGGATAAAATCTTTCTTAGGTTCCCAGGAGAATACCCTTTACAAAACCAATACTCTAGTATTGTTATTTTCTTCCAAAGCAAAAGTCGCGAAGCACAAATCGGATCTAGAAAGCAAAATATTTCTCTTGCCCGATTCGTTTTCGAATCTCGTGTTTTCTCGAAGCTCATGCACGTGCGTTTGTTGATGCAGGCACCACGAGCCTACAGTTCTCGCAAAATATCCCCCTTCCACGCAAGTCGGTGAGATTATGAGTTGGTTCCACGTTGTAGAAGCACACATCACTAGTTGTGAGGGAAGCGCTACCCCGGAATGCTAAAGTGGATGCTATTCACACGATCCACGCAAGCTAGTCATGTCTCCATACAACTACTGTTTACTAATTTTGAGATTTTCCGAATAGTTGTCAGGGAACTCTCACTTGCGACGAAGAAAGGGATTTCCTGACGGCAACTCTCCATCAGTACGGTCTCTTCATTAACATACGGGTTTCCCACCTGCTTCTGTAGTCAACTTAGTTTACAGAGGTGTTAACCAGCTTCCAAGGAAGGCAGAAAGAATGAACAATATACTCTCAGATGACGTGAAGACGGCAGATTTAGATCACCCATACTAGAATTACATCATCTCAGTTTTGAGGGGGTTTGGGGACTTGCTTAACAACAAATACAGGTATTCCGAGTTTTAGAACCTTTGAAATCGTATATAGCAATAACGCTTCAGCAGGATTATTACTTTTGAAGTACCTGTATGACTGTAGTTTTGACAAAACAAGTTTGTTAAACATCCGAGTGTAAAGAAGATATCCTAGTATGTGATGTACGTCAAGCTTATTGACCAAATCTGATGAAGTGCCTTCAACAATTGAGTTCACTCAATTTCCTGGGAATAATTGTTTAACACTGCAGTACATTTTGTGAGAACTCTTGTGTCGAAATGTAAGTTGCTTTATTGATGTTATAATCATTATGTTTAAGTGCAAGTATCCACTTTAAGAAAGTAAGATTGTTGTTCTTTAACGTGAGGAAAAAACCCAACAAAGATATGATGTATAACTCGTGATATTCAAGAACACATTGGCAACTTTCAGGACATCCAAAGTACATGTTTATATCGGCATTTTTAAAGTCAGTTGTTGCCAAAATTAAACTTCACCATTTCCTGATTATCAAGTTCTTCAGATCACACGTCCACTATATCGATGTCTATAAGTCCTGACATAAATTCACTCAGCCTCTTTTTGACGTGATTGCCAGAAAGAGGCTCCCCGCGTGTGTCACGTGACGTTTTGAGACTTCCTAAATCCTGCAGATTCCCCACTAAACATCGTCGTTGCCTTCATGCAAGATGTAATGGGAATTCCTACACTGTGTAGGTTTTCTTGTTTTCATTCCTAGAGAGTAATGTGGTCATTCTTAGCGGCAAAAATCTCACATAAAAATGCCAGCATTCCGGAAGAGGAACTGGATGTTCCCATCAGGCTTTGCGCGATACTGCTTCCTTCTTACTGATAAAGCATCCAAGCAAAATAGAATATTTTTCACGAGTAAAGTAGAGTCTATTTTTTCCGGATAAACAATGATATTCCGAACGTAAATGTTAATCGCAGGTGCTAAATCGTATGCAAATGTCAAGTATTGAACATTATATGTTTGGTAAATAATTGGACTTATTTGATCAAAGGGACTCTTTCTGTTCTATCCAAAGAATAGTGTTCAACGTCCGTTACCTATCATTCATTCAATGCTCAGTTCAACACGGGATATCAATGGCATGCAATCTTTGATGTGACGTCATCAAGTACATGACTCTAAATATAAGATGACGAAGAGCTGATGACAGCACGACATTCTGACGTAACACTTTTATTTTCGTCAACATAATATACTAACGGCATATCAAACCATTGCATTGGAAAGTTTCATGGCCGTGTTTTGCAAATATAGACAGTTACTTTAAAAAGGAATTAAATTTGCTTACATGTATGGGTGATATAAACAATCTCTCAGTCGTACCTTATGACATTATATATTTCAACACTCTATTAAATGTCAAACCCCTCTTGTATATTTGAAACACAAGGAATTTATGGATGTTCAACTTCTTTATTTCAGAAGTTGAAATAAATAATTTCTATTACACTAACTTCTAGAATGCCCCTCAAACACTTGTATATTTGGTATAAGAATAATGCAGGCGCAATTCCCGATATGTTGTTGTATTTAGAAAGCAGACATCCTCTTGAGCCTCTCCATGTTATCTCACAGCAATGAATCCAAGTCAAGAACGCTAATCACCTCGTCTGGAAATGTGACAACTAATTGTTCATTCTGACTTTCCTTTCATCTTCCAGCCTCATATTGTAACGAGTTCCTTATCTCCACCCGTTTCATTAGCATCCTGTCAATGCAGGAAATGCTAGCAACACAGGGGTCGATACAACAATACACATGAAGATTAAAATACGTCCAAGGTAGTATACACGTATACAAGTTACAGTCCCTGTCAAAGTTCTTATACGTCAGCCACGTCAGCTTACGAATACATAATATTTGAGGTCTTATACATGCACACATACGTACGTGTTGCAGCGACTGTCGATCTTGCTCAAAGATGCAACAATGACCACAGTTCCTGCATATACGCAGTTTTCGCATAGGTAATATCCAGCGAAGTCCATTCACAAATAAGTACTAAGGATTAGAATTCGTTCAAGTGTAAGAATCAATTACTGTACATACACAAACTAAAGTTCCAAATTAGGCATCAGTTCTGACTGCAGTAAATATTAACAGCAGCCGTTTGAATTTTTTGACAAGCCAGTCATTTGAGCGAACTGTAGAAGAGTCTTTAACAAACACTAATGACGCCATCCGTTGAGGTTCTTCCATTATACGTTTGATCACTGCTCACAATTTGACAGCCAACGATTGCAGTTCTCACACTGAGTTCACTTTTCATTTCAAACACATTGGCTCGTCAGGTTCTGACCAGATTTTCATTTCCTCCAACACGTCTGTTAAAAGATAAGCTCCAAACGGTGTCTTATCACATAGTTCATCAAGTGAATGTTGAATTTGAGGCGCATAATATCACATATATCACACAATAGACGATTAACTATATACTTCGCGGTTCGGAGTTTCCACACCGGTCATGATAAGAGCTTGTGAAGACTGACGGGGAGCAGACGACATCTCATCTCGCAAGTTATCACGAGATTTGGATTGAAACTTTGAGAGGTTTGTGATAATTGAATTACTGATGACTGAGAGGTGTTGGTTTCCAACTGTACCCATGCAGCACCTATCATACTATCTCACTCAGCCCTGGGTGTCTGATTCTCTAGCCTCTCGTGTGATCAACCTGCCAGGAGGAGTGGAGATCCCGCAGCAGATATCACCAGTCAATTAACTGCTAAACACTTCTCAAATCTTACAATAACTGTATATATTGACAGGCGTCACTTTGGAAATGATGATCGCAGATGGGTGACATTTTAATGAATGTTTTTCGGTGTTAGAAGATTTAAAATTCAAACTATAAATCTTAAGATCCACCTTGTGTTATGTTTCAATCGTAAAAGACAACACACAGTTTTTAACAATTGAATAATAATTGAGAGGCATTGTTTCAATTGTTGTCTCCACAACAAGGAGGTTATATTAACAACCAGACGTATTCTTGTATTGGCCGCATGTGTCCAATATTTTGATCAGATCACATAGCTACATTCAGATAGTTTATTCACCACCTAGACGTTCAAAATCATTACTCTTTATTTTGTACTGCACTGACAAGAACCGTTTGTGCATGTGTACTGTCATCATTCTCGAATTTATCAAATGAGGCGCATGTCGAGTCAGTGGTGAACGTTTTTGAATTTTGGCAAGATGAAATTAGGGTTAAATCAATAAAATTAATTTTGGAATACATGTTTTATATATTGACCTATTAAGAAATAGTTCATAACGAGAACTTTAATGAGTTTAACAAAATATACATGACTAATGATTGACGCTGTTTGTCACATATTGGAGATTTTACAGATAATAATAAAAACTGTTTTCGGAATGTTTGCTCATGGTCACTTATAGGTTATGAATTAACTAATAGGTATGAAATTAAATCTTGTTGTGGTACATTCAATCGTTACTTCTCGTGTGAAGAAAACAAACAAATCGGCTTCATTTAGTTTCGATTTCGCCATGAAAACATGCCTCAAAGACGTCACGAATAAAACATTTAAATAACAAACTATAGGCTCGAGCTCGGCAGATGTATGTCGATATATTGTCTCATAACCCACACTGCATATCACAACCTTCACCATCAGTGTGACTCTTAGTGTAAGTCTGAAAATGAACACATCTCAGAGGCTTTTTTTTAAAATCTATTTTAAAAAAAGTTTTTATTCAAATTTTGAAATTTAAACAAAATTTCATTTCAGAGGCTAAATGTCAGACTAATCGAGACCTTCAAGGTATTGAAGAACCAGATTTTTTCACACGTAAGCATTTATGCACATGCCTTTTGGGAAACATCATTATGAAAAGCATAAGTTGCATAACATAACTATGTAGAAAATCCGGTTCAATTTGTACTTCCAGAAAATATCGACACTGTATACTCGCATACAGCAGTAACGTTTGTGAATGTGAAATGTTACATTTGGTGTGATCTTTTGGAAAGAGGATTGTTTTCACACATTGAAACATCTGATATTGTTTTGTCGAGTTTGAAAGAAAGATGCATGTTTACGAATGTTTAAGTTTGGTTGAATTCTTGGGATTCATCGAACGAAACTTTGGACGAGATTTTGTTTTCAAACGATATGAATGCAAACGTACACAATCGCATAATATATCGACACTCCGAGAATTCCAATTTGGCCGATAGGCTGTCGCAGCGTTCTGAGATAAGTGTGAGATAAGTGTACCTACCAGCTACTACTTGAAATATCACATTAATTCTTAGTCTGAGTGTATCTTTCACTTTTTGCCCTGGTTGAGATAGAGGGAAGTTGGTGGTCTGACATGTGTGATGCCCTGTCTGTGTACACGGGCTCCAGAACACATCCATTTTCATATAAAAAGTGAATTTCCCGTTTTTAACCCGTACAGCTTTCCTTCCAACTAATCTCAATAATGGAAACTATTCGTCTGACGACAAGCTATATATAACTAATCACACAGTCAAGTTTTCGGATGAAATACAAATTGAATGTTTGGAATTATTTTCTTATTTGATATTTGGATGTTGTACACTTTGGAAAAAACTATTTCTATTTTACGAATCTTTTTTGTTGTTGTAAATATGTACGTTTATACATATCTAAAAGCAACTTCAACTTAACTTCAATGTGCCACTTATTTGATTATCAGACCTCTCAATTGATCTATATGTCAAGAAGGCCTTCAAATTGAAATGTAAGTCTTGTAAATCGGAAACGAAAAAGACATGCTTTAAAAGTTATCTTATTAGACAAAAGATTCCGATGCATCCTAAGTGCACTTACAAACCTCAACTTAAGTGGACATCAATGCACCACTTGACTCGTCTTGTAATCGAACACAGACTGGGTAAGTATTTCCGAGGTGAGCGCAACGCTAATGAGAGGTGACAGAGACGAGGAACCAGTCAGTTTGGCGACACTTCTCAGGTTGAGAAACACGCATTTCTCGTGCAAGATTCCGCATGTTTTTATGCCGCACGTGCAACTCCTTGTGTTGATGTCACATGGAGTCCGTGCTCTTTGCGAATACTTGTGTCGGCTTACATGGCACCATATGTAAGACTGCTAAATGGCAGGCACCCGTCATGGGGAAAAGGGGGACCCGTCACAAACGCTCGAACTCGATATATATCACTTGAAATACATGCACTTCCACTCAACACGGTGCGAACTGCATGTGCGGTACAAAGTAGACATGTGAAATCTACCACAGAAAACAATTACCGATTTATTTTAAAATTTGATTTAAAATTTGAAAATTAAAGAATTGTAATGAGGCGCATCTGAAAAAAACATGTCCATTATTAATAAAACACTATTCATTGATTACTTAATTGTTTAATAAACACCAATATGTGGAATTTTTTTCACAAAATAACTTAATTATTATCAAATAATTGAAATTATCAAAAATACGCTGAACAACTTGAACAACAAAAACAAAGTTTTATTTTGCTACCAAACATTCCATGATATGCTAAAGCGTTTAATATCGTATACATAGACACGTTTTCAAATTACTATTAACACACATCAGTCAATTTAAATAGATAAAAACATTGTGTTAGATATAAGCAAATATGTCCCCATATACATGTAATTATTCCTCTTATTGTGTGGCCAATGCCGGTGGGCCAACTGCATGCCGGGAGCCGACTCTGACACCAACTTCCCGGCGTGAAGGTCAAGGGTCACGCGACTCTGGACCGCCCAGGGTAGAAGAAAAGTCTTGTCACGTGGCTAGCATAGGGTGAAGAGGAGCGAAAATAAACAGGTGTAAATTGATAAACCGAACAGTCAAAAGAAAAGAAACATACAATGAAAGAAACACAGGAATTGTTGGAAGGCTTCGCAAGGGAAGTAACTCTTATTTTCGAATAGAAGGAATGACCGCTAATGAGTTTATTTCGAACATCCGGTTAGTAAACATTAAAACATTGTAGCACGTTTGTTTGACTGTTTTTGGTTTCGTAAATAAATAATTAGAAGTAGATAGGTATCAATACACGGATAGGATTTCCTTGCTGAACCGGTTGTGTTTTTAATATGGTATAGTTGTGCAAGCAGTGTAACGTTTGACATGATATGTAAACAGATAAACGATTTATCCATGTATGTTATGCAAATAATCATCCCAAAAATGTCAATTTCGTTGATGACATGTAAACAATGCATGTTTATTACAACACAATTATTTTGAAATCACGCATGGAACTCAATGTTTGGTCAAAATTATTGAGAAAAAATGCTGGAAAATGTTAAATACCTACTTCGTTGAAACATCACTACTGCAATAATAATAAGCAACGACATAAAAAGATCTGGCTGAAATTTTACAGCACCTTTTACAGAAACGGAATTGGATTTTAGAAATACTATCGCCAAAGAAGCATGCAAATCGAAATGCACAAAGGACATAAAATACAGCTTTGGTAACCTTTACACGGATAGCGTAATGTTTGTCCTAAAACTGAACCCTAAAGTATTGAAAACAAATGTTTTTATATCGCAATCAAGTCGGGTAAGAATGTTGAAACTATTGTAGTGAAACGGTTGCATATTCCGGAGCGGTGTTACACATGCCGATCTCCGAGCATGACGAGGATTCAAGGGAAAAGGGGAAACATTCGAAATTTCTGGAAACCTCGGAGCTTAATGGTGGGGATCAAGCCAAAGAAAGAGGATGGAATCCCAACATTACATATGAAATTTGCTAAAAGTGTTTTACCAGAGAAGTTTTCGTTAGGGCCTATAAAAACTGTGAAGGAAGCGTGTATTCAGCAAAACGTTTTTAATTTCATGAAACAAAATTTGAAATGTTAAATTTCTCGTGGACCCATTTGGATATTTTTATGTGTATTAATTATAGTTTTATTGTTACGAAATACTTTCTCTTGATGTAATGGCATGTTTTATTCATAATATAGTTGTGTATGGCACAGTAGTCCATCGACGTGCATGCACAAAGGGATTAAAAAATTGCAAGTTTAATTATCTAGGCTGTAAACATAACATTCCAAGTTCAAAGTCAGTTTACCTACAAAATATCACTAACAACAAACGTAACACGTATTCATTAGTTAAAACTAAACTAAAACTAAAATCGAAATTGAAATAGTTCGAACATTCACAAATGAGAGTGAATATATATCGTCATGTGAGATTTAGACAACACAATATACAACGTAGACAAGTGAACAGACTGACAAATTGGTTTATCCTGTAAGGAGTTTATCAAAGACGTTTAAACATCAACACCAGGCTCTGCCTGTTATACATGCAACATATGTGCAATATTTAAAATTCTCCAAAACTTTCACATCATATTAGGGCAATGAAAGACGAAGAATGTGCACCAGTTGCCCAAGGGGAGACAACCAATTGATGTGACAGAGGAATGGAGACCACAACTGAGACCAATATTCCAGGTGCAGTCGTGTCGTCGAGGTGCATACTGTCACTTCGCGGAATTCTTATGCACGGGATTTTAGTGACAGTGTCACTTCACTATGAAATTGACATTCTTTCCGACATGAAGGCGAGTGTTCTGACTCGTCAATAAGAAACATGCATTCTTTCAAGCATGAAGATTGTTGTAGTCGTCAATAAGAAATAAACATGAGACTAATAGCATCAATGTGTTGTATTTGAAGTATTGTGTTATACGTCGTCTATAGAACAACGTCGTGGAATGTTTGTCGAAACATAGCTAAAGAGTTAATAAACTCATTGGATTCTCTTTTACAATTTGTCTTTTCTGTTTCAATAGCACTTTCGGCATTCGTGATTCGTGTAGACGACGAAATCATTGTCATCATTGTCATAATTGTCATATTATCAGCTTTAGTGCCACATTGGTTATCCCTTTTTCGAAATTAAAATACTTTACCCCATAATATATAAGTTCGTTATGTCAATTTAAAAAAACCTTTTCTGGAATTGAACCATATCTGTTGTATCTCTATTCACAATCTCTCGGTATCGATGGAACAGGAAGTCCACTATCGGCGTGATTTCACATCAATTCAACACACTGTGATTATATATGGACAGTGTGTGAATATCTTGTAAACATTGACATTTTATTTTATGGTGTCATTTCAAGATCACGATTAAGGACCAATACCAAATAAACTTGGACATACATGCTTGCTATTTATCATTGATCCATCGGTAGATTAAAACATTCATCAGTGAAATACATTAAGGAATACACTTTGATCTCTATCCGTGGACAAAGTGCTGATGCACCTACATGTAAGGACAATTTACTCTGTAAAGCATTATATAAATAAACGCCAACCGTAGTAAGTCCGAAACAGTAATTATTATAATCGAAGTGAAAATAAACAAACTAAAAATATTTGCACTTCTATAAAAAAAAAATCGTCTGTTTACCAGTATTTGGATTGACTTCATTTGTTGTTGATTGACATTATAATAATATTCAGAAATAAATAAGTCGTTCGAAAACATATGTTCTTGTGTCATAATTATTGTAATATTGCACATTAAAAGAGTGACATGTAAAACATCTTACTGAAGGTGTAATATCCCTCATACACTGTCATCTATAATAAATTCAAAATGCCAACATTGATGTAAATGAATAAAATGTCCCGCAATTACTGGATTTATGACATATTATACACACTTTGAATAAATTCTTATATAATTTGTCTGAACAAACGTGTGTTAAAATGTGTTATTATTAAATATAATAGTTGCTTTAAGAAATTGATATCTCACTAAATACGCATGTATATATCCTTGAGAATATAGACCCAGTAAGCACATGCATTGGCAAATTTTGAACGCTCACTAAAAGAACCACTTAAATTCTTACCGACACTTTCTCACATAACTCAAGCTTGTTTACAAGTTCGCGTCAAATTTACGACGCATGTTTTGAAAATTGTAAATGGCAAACCAATAAAGAAGTGCCGACCTAAAGCGGACAAGGAACTTAAATATGTTACATGCCAACTTAGACAAGTCATATTACAGAGGCAGGAGAAAGAAAACTTTCCTTTTTAGATGAGAGAAAAATACATTGACTAAAATTTCTTCTACAATTTCTACAACTATATCGTAGATACGACAAAGCATGAACATCAATGGACGATAAGATATATTCCAACAATCCTTATACATTGAAACATAAAGTATAGAAAAAGAACCGCAGTTTTTTAATTTCAGAATATGATATTTTAGATATTAAATTGATAAATATCAAGAGATGAACCTTGTATATCGCGGGGAAAGTATTTGAGCGAATACATCATAATTAAAAAAACATTCTTCAATATTTGCATCTTTCAAAGATAAAACGTTATATAAAAATATGACAGTTATTAATGAAACACCATAAAACATGAAATTGAAATCATTCTAATTTCGAAACACTCAATATACATAAAGTATGAACATTATTTCGTTAAAAATAATTTTCAGGGTCTTAAATGTTGAGCCAGGAGCGGTCCAATATTGAAAGAGGATTCAGTGGAGTGGATCTGTGACACTCAGAAATGAAGCACCTTCCATGCATTGACAACAGCGATAAATACACGTAATGTGTGTGGTTTCCATGTGTGCAGTAGGCCTGGGGAATATTTTGAGAAAACTGATCGTGTAAAGACGATAAATCAGTAATTGTATGTGTACATGATGATGGTCGTGCCTTGTATTACTATAGCTGTGAATGTGAACTATTTACGAGAATGTTGATATGTGTTTGCCTGTATAGATATCTACAAAGGGCACATATATATGCAAGATCTGCGAAATCGCTATAACCATCAAAAAACTATTTTATGGGGCGTACAATGTGATAATTTCTAAAACACCTTAATGTAGATTTTATTCTATATTCTATGTCCGATTATTATATTCAATATTATAATATTTTACCTTTCAATAATGAAAACAAGATTATAATTTATTGAAACTAGTAAGTCGACCTTGTACAACGGCCTTGATTACATTAGAATGTCATAGGTCAAGCCTATTGTTCTCTAATTGCTTTATTCTCTCATTAAAGTCGGTTATGCTCATCTGTAGATCATGTAAATATATGTTTTAAATTAAATAGCGTGTATATATATGGTTATGTGATGAAAGGAATAGATAATATAAAACTGAATAATTTTTTAATGACATAACTTGTATTTATGTGTTTATGTGTGAAACGGAATAAATAATTTAAAACTGATTTTTTTTAATGAAATAACCTGTAATTATATTTCATTGTGATGTGCAAAATGTTAGACAAGTCAAAAGGTGTTTAGTATATGAAAGGCCTCCGGCCCAGTTACAGTAATATATAAACATTGTTATATTCAACGGTTTCATTATTAGTTTGCAACATAGATACATAAGCATCCCTTGGTTGTTTTTTTAATAAGAAAATAAAGTGGAATATATTTTTGTCGTATTTCGACATAGCAAGGACATAACAATGTGAAATGCATTTCATTCTCTATACCGAGATTACACAAAGGACAACTTCTTCTTTCTTTTCTTAGAGCAATGTCATATTCATGGGACAATGACCTCTCAATTGAACAAAATTGTAGGCTGTAGGTATATGAAAAACTTTATCGAATTCCGTTTATTTGATTATAAACCGTAGGCTATAGATGAAAATAAACTTTCACCTATAGTTTTGAAATATTCAAATTTGTTTCCTCTGTTTATTATGGTACATAAATATTTTTGGTTTAATAACGTTTTGCGTCATTTAGTAGTGGTTGAAATATATCGAACACACTTGTTAACGAAACAAAAACTGTTATATTTACTAATATTTAATGTATTGTTATAAGCACGTGACTACTCATTTTAGAATAAATAAAAAAGTCAAATAAATATGTTGACATTTAAAATTATATTTATTACAATACAATTACAAATTTATAACAATAAAATTAAAAATTTATTACAATGAAATTATGAATTTATTACAACAAAATTATGATTTTATCACAATAAAATTATGATTTAAGAATTTTAAGCTCTTGAATGGAGATTCATATTATACTAGGATCTATTTTACTGATCATTAACTACTCATTTATCAGACAAGTCCGATTTTGTTTTATCAAACCAAATTTGCAATTCAATCTATTAAAATTCGTGGTACAAACAGTAAATTGTTAATATATTTCAGAAAAACACTATTGGACAAATGCTGAGACCACTCACCTGAAGCACATTATATACAACTCCATCAGTCCCAGGGGAATTACCTTATGTAACCCTACATTCCATGACGTCACGGAACAATGCAAACTGACGTCATAACAATGACAATGATAAACTCCGGGTACCAACCAACTGTCCATTACGGAACGATCGTCTCAAGTATACCAAAGATGTATATATGAATCTATTAACGAAACAATACACACCATCGACATTGAAATGATGTCAGAGGATTGAAATGTTAAAAATTAAACGTCATAATGCAAATAACGTTTACGTTAAAACGCATCTTCATGAACTTTCACCACGTGGTAAGCTCGTGTCTCATTCCAGACGAAATTGTGGATCGACTTGCAGAACTGTGACCGTTTATAACTCCTGTAGTGGACAGCGCTTCCAATGTGTCTTTGAGCGCTGGACAGACCAGGTATGCACGTGTACAGCGCTTTGATGTTTTCGACGTGAGATGTTCAAATCCCAGAGCAAGACACGGGAGTGTTTTATATTTCAGGGTAGGAAAACCCATCACATTGAGAATCCTACACTTGGAATGGTAGAAGTTTCTGGCTCGCTAAATGCGCTTTGTTATCAAATAAGCGCCACGTGCATGTAAGGGTTTGCTGTACAAGCGCCGGCGGAGGAACATATTCGGGGAACTACGGGGAAATTTTGACATTCAAAGCACCCCACAGATGTACAGCATATACGGGAGATTTACGTGGGGACTTGCCACCATTTATTGTTTTAAATCCCCCTCAGAAATCGCTTTTCGGTTTGATGTTAAGCTCAATTTCAGTTTTACATGTCAATGCCAGAATTCTAAACAATGGGCTCTCTTCAACAAGTTTATCTTATACATATTTCCAGGTGATCAATCGAGGTTTTTAAATTTCAAAATTCAGTCTACGACTTCACCTTTGTGTCCTTTCTGCGAATGAAATTCAGATCTTGTTTATATTTCCGACTAAATTTCCCAACTTAAGTCCCTTCGAAACTTGCTATTACAGATACATGCATATGGATTAAGGGTTGTTCTAATTACGTGAAGGAGGTTGGCGTTTTTAGTTTAGTTTAAGTGTATAGATAGTAACATTTTGCTGTAAGGGATTGCCAACAGTTCGTACATATGTTGAACATAGAAGATGACAACTGAAGAATAAAGAGGAAGAAAAAACAACAAAGAGCCTAATCAAATTGTCAAGAAGTCCGTCTTTGTAAATCTTCAAGTTCAGAACTCCGCCACGGCTTCATACCGATGTCTAAGACTGTATGACTTATGTTACTGATAGAAGCGATGCGTGGAGTACACGACGCTGTAAGGAGCTGGGGGTCCCAGATACTGACTGATAACCCATGTAAAATGCAGAGTTCTCAGATAATACAAGCTATATTGCTCCTTTTTGCTTTCTTTCGGGAATTACACGTGCTTTTTTGCGCATATTGTTTATTACAAAAATGAAACATATGATAAACTGTCATATTCTATCAGTGTAACTTTTTATCACATTTTCTCACTTTTCCTTCGACGATTCCTTCTGTGTATCGCTCGCTATGTGATGATAATCGTGGATGTAGCTTGTCTGGTTGTCATTTGAACACAGTCAGATAGCAACGTTTAGTTTGACTTACACAAACAATATTACTCACACATAAGTTAATTTTATTTCCATTTTACAAGTTTCTCCCTTACTATTCAATACCACTTTATTTATGTAATAGTTTGTACCAAAGGGACTGTAGCACGTTTTCGAATAGATAAAAAAGAGATATCACAAAATGGACAAGAAATGTTACCAATTGCTAAACAATCCTCCTCAATCAATAGAGTTCTAAAATGGTTATAGTGCGGTTGGGCAACCAGTGGTCCCATTGTCTTATAATTTTATTAGGTGTTCTTGTAGGGCATTTCTTTAACGTGTTCTGTCTATTACGTTTCCTTATAGGGTTGTCCTATGCTATGCTGTTATAAGATTTTCTCGTAAGATTTTGCTGAAAGTTTGTTTTGTGCTGTACTCTATACATGTACTTCATATTAAGTGTTCAAGGTTTTCGCTTACGTTTTGCTGGTCATAGGACATCAATATGGATGATGATGATGATATTGGCTATGTATGTTTTCATTTGACAGATTTATGGGCTGACGAGTTAATGTTTATACTGGAATACTGATTTTGTTATTTACGTTGAAAATTATTGAAAGGTGACACAAAATTGAATTCGGTGCAATTGGTTCACTAGATGGTTACGATCGATGTCCATTTATCATATAGTTCTCAAATATCAAGAAGAAGAATGTTTTACATAAAGCAATGTTTTGAATATAAACTAGATAAAAAAATATAATATTTCTTGAATAAAGCGGGTATAATTTTTCACTAAATACACCCTTCAGTTATAATTAAGATCATACATTGTTATTGTCTTCATCTTTATTTCTTCGTATATTTAAACATATTAATAGTTATTATTGACCTTGATGTGTAAATCAGGAATGAACAGATATGTAAGACACCTGTCGAGTTTCAGACACTTAAAGAGCCAAGACTACCAGGTGTTTAAATATGCAGATCTGAAATTCGAGAAAACACTTTCGGATGAGCAATTTTAAAATTACTGTTCATCTGTATAACATTTTAAATTCAAATTAAACTGTGTTAAAATCATTTAATAAATTCTCAAACAGGATTATTATCTCTTTGAATTTCGTCACCACTTCCAGGTCGTGTTGTCTGAATATTGGTGAATATGCCAGTAAAATATCCGTTATACAATTTCTTGAGAGGGAATTTGGAGGTTATTAACAACTTAAAGAGGAAGTGTTTCATTGTATATACATAACGTTTCTGGGCTGTTATCTGCCCCTTCATCAGGTGAATGATTCACGATTCATCAAGTATATACGTATACCTTGTTAATCTGTCAGTCAGCATCCATCTGGTGCAGGGACAACCCAGGAACATTATGAATACAATAAAGAAGTTGTCATCCATTATATTTTGTCTTTAAAAGGTCGGTAAAAGAAACTCTTGGTTCCAAAAGCCTGTCACTTTGTATCAGCGTACTGTCCGACCAGTTTCATCTGTAATGAGTCCGCCATAACAATATGTCTTCCCAATATACGATAATGGAATACATTAGACTCTTGACATCTTGAGCTGGACCATTATTGTGGGTATTGTGTTCTGTGCTAAGATGATACATTGCATTTTTCTACATTGTAGTTTTAAAAAAGGTCTGTGAAAAAGATAACTTCTGACACAGACAGTTCTTTCTAAAATGTATTTGCAAGCCGAAGCGTTACAAAAAACGATGTCTGAATTGAGTGTTGACTTCAATGTACACGAAGTTGCCAAAACAAAAATGTGGTCTCCAACTGAAAAGAATAATTATTTTAATTTTTTTTTATTTAAATATGTTGATTAAAATAAATAACGAACATTTGTTTAAAGTACGTTTACAAGCATGAATTAATTAAGATCTAACTTTAAAAAAAAACAACCCCAAAACTAAAAAATCTTTTACAAATGGTACATATATTTAACATTTGTGTAGAACTGACATATAGTGGCAACATCTTGAAAAAATTCTAATTTTAAGTGCCTATGATAGTAAGACAACATGAACTTTCTGTCATCTCGCGACCACGTGAAAAGCTATGGCCAATAAGATGGCAATGTGTTATGACAACTGTTTTGACTTAAATTTTCAAGTGCCTCGCCTGAAAGTATGGTCCCAGTCAGGGGTCATCAAATTGAATTTAACATCTCTAAAATTGAAACCATTATGACCCCGGCGACCTCTTCAGCTGCCGACACGTGTAAAATGAAATTCAAATCTAGCTTATAGAATAGTCGTTCTGGTACTAAGAAAGCAGATCTTAGTTTAGATAGGAAAATAGGAGTCGTAAAAATGTGCTGTTTCCCTAATAACAAGTTTAGAGGGACAGGTGCAGTGGTCATGATTCAGAAGGAAATATTTACAGCTTGGACGTGTATTAAATTGTGATGAACGCTATAGGTTCGTTTTGAATGTTTTGAGGAGATATAATTAGTTAAAGTAGATATTATAGTAATTAGCTTGCATAGCCGACATAAAGTTCTTGACGAAAGTTCTGAGATAGTAACAGTTAAACAGGATATTAGATTAATTACCTTACATAATCGATATGAAGTTCTGAACGAAAGTTCGGAGAAAGTCACAGTTAAACAAAAGATTATCTAAAATACCTTACATTACCGAAATGAGGTTATTTACGATAGTTTTGTGATAGTAACAATTACTTCAGATATTTCACTTCATTTGACAGCAAAAGAAAACTCTTTCAGGATTTGTGAATGGTATTTTGAATTATAATGTGAAAAAGTTTAAAATGCTTTCGTTAAATACTTGTACATTTGTATTATGTACTGTAAATTAGTTGTTCATTTGGCCTGAACTTTCAACTATATTTAAAAAAAACATCAGTGATTGGTTGTATCTATCTGGAATGATGTATTTGTTTCGTTCGTTTATACTTCACTGTGTCCATTCTACATAGGTAGACAGTAATCACATATACAAACATAATGACATTTTTAATTCTCAGGACAAAAAAAAGGGAACCATTGAAATGTAAAACGTATATATGATCTCAATATTTTCATTTAAAAAAATAAATGTGCTAGAAACTGAGACAAAACAAGTTGATGTATATGCTATATATTGAACGAAATAAATCACATTTCTGTTCTATTTCAATCAATAATAACATAAAACTGTGCAAGAAAATAGACACTGCTGTCAAGGGTTGAGTGACAAGTGAATTTAAAGTCCAAGATACAATCATATGCCTCACAATTACAAACATTTCAATAAATTAAGAGCAGAGCAGCCATCAGCGAGACTAAATCAACTGCTAAACGTGTTCCGGCAGATGTGCACATCACGATATGACACGCTCATTGCTTGTCCTCAGGACGATAGTATCGCTTCCTGGCATCAAGTGCTATTTCCCTGACGAGTGGTCAACACAAATGACCAGTGACGGGACTGCACGATGTCCATTTGGAAATTAAAATCAAATTTCAAGGGTCACTAACTTTAGAAGACCTTTTGCCCTTTATTTATTGAAACACATTGAAACACATGCAAAGTCAGCAGTTTCGGTTTGAAGGATTCACTGTTAGATTGAATATCCTTTTGATCAATTGTGCGATATCAGCTTTATATCAGGATGGTCACTCAATTATATGATAAAGTTTAATAAATCATGTGTTCATAAACCTTATCTTAAAAAGGGCACTGCATATCTAAAATTAAGCGAAACATAATATCGTTTCATATTGCTTAGGATATTGAAATTCAAAGATCTACATGTACATATTTTCTTGTATACACACCCAGACTCATTCTTTTCACAATATTTGAATTATAATTGGTGTAATACAAATGTAGATTGTATTGCGAAAAACAATCACAATTTAATTTCTACCATTTGAGATTTAGTCCACACTTTAAAAGATTCAATCGCTTAATATTTTGCTAAAAATGCAGATAACACCATAATTGTTAAAGCTCGTGGACAGCGTTACATTTACATTTGAGGCCCAATCAACTGCAGGGAAGTGCACTTTATGTTCCAAATGAACATCAATGTATATGTATATGTATGTATCAATGTATAGGTATAATACGATATGTACAAACAAATATAATGCGTGGTTGAATTTTTTTTATATAAATAATTAATTCAAAACCATTTCAAAAATAAAATTCTAACTTTAAAGTTATTATCTATTACTTAATGATTTTGAAAAATGAGACTTAATTTTTTATTTCAGTGAAATTGACTTAAAAACTTGGCACTGTGTCCCAAGGACAGCAACCGATTGAATACAAAAAGGCTAACTAAAGTTAGATGTCTGACTGTTTGACAGTTTTATTTAAACATGGCCATATTTTGTCTTGGTCCGACAAGTGTGAAGTACATTTCTTGGTCCATTGCAACAGCAGTGTGTGACCCTGTGATTGTGTAGTTAATCCGCTCTGTGGTGTACATGTATGAGTGCAGGTCAGCTCGGCAAACCGTCCACCGATCCCATCTCAGTTTCGTGATAGGAGACTAGACCGCCCTGCTAATCATCAGATTATACCATTATGCTTATTCACTTTTAAAAGATAAATCGCAGAACAAGGATGTTGGAATTAACGACACTGACAATGTAGGTACATTGTGACGTTAGGATTATGTGCTTTTCATCACAAGAAACTAACCAATCATGTTATGTATTCAATTTAATACAATCGGAAAACAGAATTCTAGAAATACATTACACAGCGTTAAAAAAAAACCCAGCAACTAATGAATTTCGATTTAAAGTCAATCTTAGATTGGACGTTCAGTTGTCAACAAAAATGTGATGTGGTCACCTCCGTCACTGGACACTGCGCGTCCTTTGATGGGGGACCAATCTGTCCGCTGCATACATTCAAGTTGTTTAAAGTAAGATCTGGTTTCAGTATCAACCCAGCAAAGAACTCCTACAAGATATTCTGCATATCGACGCCGTAACGGGACACTGTTTTAAAGGACCCAGTCTCGGTTCAAGTATCATTGATAAAGACATTGACATGTTAGTGGTCATTTTCGACCTCACTGACCCACACACGGACAATTGCTTGACCAGTAACGAGTTTTAAAGATGGTCATTTCACGTGGTAGCCCCGTTATGTATGCTTGATTAGTTGGGAGGAATGTTGCACAATACCCGGATGTATTAGCAAAAGCACGTGCAGCACGTGCATGCACGTCATTCAACGTAATCAATGATGTCATCACGATCGGTCAGAGAGTTCTATATATTCGTTATCTTATCTACTCAAGTCAAGAGTTCTAAGGAACAAACCAGGCTAATGGCTTGCATCATATTCGCAATGTATAGTGATATATATGTAGAACTAAAACCATACCGTAGATCATTACTCATAAACCTAATCATCGGTATTGTCTTCTATATAATTATGCTCCTACCTTTGTCATCCTTATTCTGTTGGTGTTGGTGTTTTGTTAGATACATTTGCTGTGTATTCTGCTTAAAAGATATACGTCAATACGTACTTCAACACCCATAGATATTACGTATGTTCTGTTCTGATGTATATGTTCACGATATCGTTATATCGTTAGGTAATAGTTTATAACCAAAGTTTTGAAGCAAAATATGAACAGAATTAATTTCCGTCTTATTTAAATGTTTTAAATTGTTTTTATTTAAAAAAATATGTTCATGCATATAAAAATGAACAATACATTGCTTTTCTTGTATCATATTTATAATTTTTTTTAGCAAATGGCTTTGACAAAATTTGCTTAGATTCCATAGACAGAATATTCAAACAATAAAGACATTACAGAAATTTGTTAAAAAATATTGAAGTTGACCCCACCCACGAAGCCTAATGATAACGCACATATTAACACAATCACAATATCAATACAAATCTTACTGTGTCAGCTCCAAACATCGTTAATACCAGTGCCAAGAGCCTCTGCCAAATCACACGGATCGGGATCAGAGTTTTGTTGAATTCTTTAATATTAATAATCTGTGTTCAATACATTCCCAGCCATAAAGCAGCTATAAAGCCCGTGTAAACACAAAAACTCCTCCCAAATGACCAACGCTGACCACTGTCCAAACTCTATATTATCCTCTAAACAGAAGGGAGGAGATATAATCCACTGGATTTATAGGATACTACATGAATAGGAGTATTCCCAGGACGATTACAACACAAAGAACATGCTGTGTTTGTCTTTTTATTCACGTGTGAAATCTCGGAAAGTGGTTAATACCAATTCAAAAAACAACTGTTTGGACGTTTCTTCGCCTTTTTCGTCCAGGCCTTTGAAAATACGAAAATCGATTTGATATTGTCGTTATTACAGTTTAAGACCATTTCTGAATAATGATAGATAGTTTGCTGCTTTATTATGATTATAAATGTTTCGACGTACGATATGTTTGTTTCAAAAGCAACGCATGTCAATTTAAACAGTATATTTTAAATAATTTCTTGCATCGTTGCATTCAGCCTACTTGGGTATAAATACAACAAACCTTTGTGTATCAGTGATATTACAGACTTAACCTCTCTTCGTGAGATACATTACGATGATGTTTAAGTGAGAGACATATATAGTAAATAGTATACCGGCGATGAACCATGTAAACTAACCCTGTATATCATCAGTAGACAGGATTACAACACCAAATGATGCATAACATCGTAAATGGAGTTATCTCCCGATGTGATCACGTGACTGAAATCTTCTACATGCAGATAAGTGTGATAATGCTTCCTTATTACACAGAACTTAGTCAGTCAGCCAGTGACCGTGTCATTACATCACTGAGAAACTCATTTCGCGATATACAATGTAAGTGTAAAGTTTCGAAAATATTGGAAAATCAAGTTTTTATATATTATTCCTTTTTATTTTTTAGAAGGGGAAGCAAGTTTTAATTCTTTCTTAATGTTGTGATGTATTATGGAGGGAATTTACTTTTGATTTTCTTGCAAATTTATCATTAGGGTATCCTTTAAATAAGTTAAAACTATAGGAATACTATCAATCAGTTTGAAAAAAATATAACGAACAAATTAAATTGACTGAATGCGTAATCACCAAATTTCCGAACCTCCGCTTGTACTCACCTTTTATTGAAATCCAACTATAGCAGTTTTGTCGACTACACACTTGCTTTATGTGTTCAGGATATGTGTAAAGAATTTGCAAAATTAGGATTTATAAACGACCTTATTTTATATCGTAAACACCCCGTTACCTTCCATGGCAATCGATGTAGGAGGTAATCCTCCCCTGAAATCTGAGCACTCAAAGTAACTAAGTCCAGATAAATAATTCCCGTGTTAATGGCGATTATTACAACATTCAGCAGGCATGAAATGGCGAGATTACAAGCAAAGATATAAACTCAGAGCGTCAGTCGAGTGACACGTTTATTACGAGAACGGAATTCCATAACTCAGAACGACTGGTTCCCTGTCCAAAGTTAAAATATAGTAGATACAGTAACAAGCGCAAGCGCATTAAGGTAGACAAGCACCAGTCTTGAGCTCCGCAATATCCGGGGACTCTACGATCATGATGGCGGTACGTCGAACACATGGTTCGAATAAACTTCACCGTTGATCGATTTATAATGATTTGATGGATGACCTGTAACCCTAGAGGTCAGCTGTCGGGGAGGAGAAGGTTGTAGACTCCTGAACTTTCATGTCGGGTGTTTGGAATGAAAATAATGTCTACCGCTGTAAAGCATAACCTTCTACAGTGTGCGAGGCGGGGTCACGTAAACGATGACAATTTGATGGTTTAATATCAGAAACATGTGGTTTTGAGGCAACGCGAATATCTTGTTATATCCTTTTTTTAATAAGATAAACGTCTTTATGATTTCTGTCAACTTATAGAATCTATGTTGTTTCCTTGGCACAACATTATCATAACGGCAATGCGTATTTCAGTGAAGCTTTTGTTTCAACATTATAGTTTAGTAATAAATAATTGTTACACTCTGAGGCTTAAACTAGTCTGTGGATGTATTTGTTTCACTTCTAATTCGTTGTGTGTCCTATTTCTTTTTCAATATTTGATTTTCTTAAGAATTACCTTTGTAAGAATCTTACATGTACTTCAGTGAGTCCAATGTAACTTCTATGTTCAAACAAGTTCTTGATTCTATGTTTATATGCATGATCACGGACATAAATAAGTAATTTAAGTCCGTGGCATGATATACGTTCATATACGCAGTGTAGTGTGTTGAGGGGTTTAAACTGGGCTAAATTAGTTACTAGTTGAAAGGCAATACTTTCAAATTAGATATACACTCTTATATGAAGTATCCACCTTAGATGAAATGCACATTGCATTAAGGCTTGAAGTGGGTAGACACACGTTTATTAAAGCTAGAAGTGTGCAGACATACATATATTATAGTTAATGGTTGTAATTGAAGCTTGAAACGACATCCATCATGCCACGACAGCTTCGAATTTTTGCAACCGACTGACAACTCTTTCGGAACACTTCGGCCATCCCCGCCATACACATTCTCGGCGTTTTCCGCAATTTGTTTCACAAAGTATAAATTTCACTCATGCGGAACCTTTCAGCCGACTCTCCATCCCAATTATACCCGATCTTTGAGAAGGCAGCCCCAGACAGGTCTCCGGGGTACACTTCATGGTCATTTGTCTCACAAGTATTCCAAACATTGTCTTCCCACATGCTAGTGTGTGGTTCTAATTACGAAATTATAGCTTTCAATAAAAGTAATTGCAACGTTTGTATCTTTTGAATTTGGTTTGGTAAGAACGTGTCTGATCTCATTACTTCAGCTGTCAGTGCCACCCCTCACCGACTTCTCGTCTTCTTGTCTTGTGTAAGAAGGCTAGACTTTAAACTTTGATAAGATGAGCTAACGGGACAATATCTATGATTAATAAATGTACTCAAATGATTCGCTGGATTTATTTCGATGAGTTTTCTCAATGTTACTCGCATGGCTACTCCTGGAGAAAACTGTCAATGGGGCACATCCCCTTTTTGTCTCAACCAGTGGATTTTCAGGAAACGTATAATTGGAGATTTCAAAATAATAAATAAATTATATTTCTATATAGATGCATACATGAGAGTAATCAAGTAGTACCAGTTTTGATCGGATATGTGGATACACCAATGTGGAAAACTCCCGGAGTCCTATCCTCATGCAATATACACTGAAACCTCGTTTAACCGGACCCCGCATATCATGAAACCCTGTCGTCCGCACGGTAGTATTTCAAATGTTCCTCTATGCATTCTAATTCGCTTAACCGCACGTGTTGCTATCCGTACGTATTTCAACTGTAACCGAATTGTGCGGATAAACGGGGTCCGACTGTAGTTAGATTAGAACATTTAATGAGTTTAACAATATATTATTTTTTGAATAATAGTTTTATTATAATAAGGATTTGGAAATGAATGTTCACCTTTCTTTATTAGATGTGCCAACTGACTTTCTGATCAATAACTTGAGAAATGTGCTCTTCGTGACTTGTACCATGTGGTTAGATTGGAATTCTAATGCAAGTTGTCTGAGGATGTTTCATTGATACTTATTGGAATCTAGTATGATATATATTTATAATTCAGCTGTAATAAAATCGTAGTATGTCTGACTTAACCATATAGAACTCATGTCAAGCTGTTCTTTCTCAAGCTTTGATGGATTTGTTTCTTAACAGGAACTAGTTCTTCACTTTATATAGTGTGTTCACAAAATAAACTCAAAACAAGTTTTAATGAATCTCCTTCAGAGTTACAAAACAAGATTACAAAGTCAGAGAAGGGAGGTAACTCTCGTCTTCGAACCTCTTTCCACATGATTGACGTCTCATCACCAAAACGACATACTTGTATATAAATTCCTGACACTAGCATTTCCTCTACGAAAATTGCATTGTGGGAGAAATGCAACCCCTTAGCCTCGCTTTCAATCAGCTGGTACAGAGAACATTACAACTTCATCGGTGGATGAATCCATCACGGGAATCGGCGCTTGACGTAAACACGTGTGGAATGATGGACCAGATTTCGATGCTGTCATGCCAACCAGTAAACAAACTTCATATGACAGGAGCGCCCATCTTCTTAACATTACAACTTTGAGACTTGAAACCTGCGGTAATGGACTTTCGTCAGTGAACCAACTCGCTAGCATAGAAAATGCTCGAATTTAAACCTAAAGATAAATGAAACGTGAGGCTATAATTTTTTGCTTTTAATTTCATATTTTGTATTCGCATAGATACTGCTAAGTGGAATAAAACAAAGTAGCGGGTATATATAGAACCTCGATTATTATTCAAATACTTGTTGAAACAACTTCAGAAATTTTATTTGATTAGTTCAAAATAAAACCTGCAGTTTTGTATGTTTAGTTCCTTTAATGAAATATACGTATAAGTCTTAGTACACTGATTATTTGTGTTTGTATTAATATAGTTCCGTTTAGATTTTCCACCGAGGTGATTGAGCTTCGTATGTAATATTCTTCAATGATCTAAAGCTTGTTATAGTGCTTTGATAAAGTCTGTTGTATTATATCTTCAAAGAACTAAATGGTCTGAGAATAACAATCCATGTGAATTTGACAGTTTGCTCTAGTGTTCTTCAGGGAACTGACTAGGTCAATGGTGAATTTCCTTCAAAGATCGTTTCTGTGTTAGGGGAACTGATGATACTATACACACATAGTTAAATGTTCATCTGAATAAGGATCTCCGTTTGAAATTTGCAATCATTCCCCTCATATCCCTAACATGTTTTCCCTTTTCCTTTTTCACAAATTAATTAAAAGTTAAGATAAGATAAGGCCATTTAGAAGTGGCATACATAAGAACAGGACGATTGTCTGGATAACAACTTCTTTAAAGTGAAAATACACGCGATGTTTCGGAGTATATACTCACTCACACCATGCATTTCACCTGATGAAGGAGTGAGCATATACTCCGAAACGTCGTGTATTTTCACATTAAAGAAGTTGTTATCCAGAAAATGAAATAAGATAAGATTTACACCTTATGGAAGCATAGTACACAGCTAAAGTATCTAACAATAAAAAATCAACACTAAATGATGACAAAGGTAGGAGCATATAGAAACCAATAATGATGTGTAATGAGCTAGGGTATGATTTCAGTTTTACTTATATTAACTATAAATTGATAATATGATGCAAGACTTAGTCTTTAGCCTGGCTTTATCCTCCCTATGTTGAATGTTGCATTTCATCAGATCCAACTTCCCTGGCATATTTCGAGCAGTGAGCCTCAGTGGTATTCAGGAAAAATATTGATATTCTAGCTGAAATTCAGTAGCTGCTAGTCGATGTCATTGTGCGACTACATCAACTGAAAGAAGTTCCGACGTGTATATGATTAATGCGCGATGACAGGAAGGTCAATTAGAAGACGGGAGAGATAGGTAACGTATCTGATCCCTCTTGTTTGTTTGTACGAGTTGAGATTTCGTGTACCTCTAAGTGCATTTCTGCCCATCTTCAAAGAAAGGGGGATATATCCGTCAAAATCAATTAAGCGGGGTTGGTGTGTGCTGGTTGCAAGTGACGGGTCTTGGACAAGCTTCCTGGAAAGCTTTTAGAGGTATCACTGAAGCATATCGCGGTCTAGGAGATAGTGTTCTATTGATACTGGAACCGACTTGCCTCGCTTCTACAAATTGACTCCTGTTAGCTTTCTTGTTATACGTTTCTGATAAGACATGTCAAAAGGTCTGTTTTTGTGAACTTGATTTGCTGCTGTTTTAACAATGTTTGACAACTGGCTGCCCGGAGTTTGAGAGTTCTGTTCGCTAACTTGGCACTTATTGATGAGGGGCGCGTCCTCCTAAAGCACGTTTCTAATTTGAAAACAGATAATACAGTTTTTTAGAGTTTTAACTTTTAAAAATCTGTTATCAAACTTTTGATCTTTGCCATCAATCCGTCATCATCAATCTACTGTATAGTGTCGTCCTGTCTCAGGATTGTGTATGATAAAGAGACTTTAATACAGTCTAGTTCCTTACTCAGCAAGTCTAGGCACACTGAATATGGAACTGAAAATAAGAAGTAAAACATGATGATGGAAGTACGGTAATTATTAAAAGATCTATAAAATACATATATCACATATCAGTACAATTTGCTCTATACCGAGGTTAAGGGGACGAGCACTAATTTGGTAAATGTACAATAGATAACAGTATATCGAGGTGAGGATTAATCCTAAGAGCAATGAACAATACGAACATCTTAAACATGAATTCCACTTTTCCATACATCAATTTTACCCTACAGCAACGCAAATGGCTTCAACGGTTGGGAGTATTAAATCATCAAATACGAAATGTAGCACTATAGCGAGGCGGTAGGTATAAGAATATCTACATATCTGCAGGTGACGGGGTGACGCGCCCCGACTTCACAAGAAGATCCTCTGTCACCCGGCGGCACTCTCAGAATGTCTGCAAGCAGTTGTAGAGGAGTATCATTACAATAAGCATGCATACCTCCCTTGATAAATTGCCATTCACAGTGACTTCTTATGATTGTTAAGCACAAAGTGAGCTCCATTACCTCATATCTTGTAAGACGTCATCGTAAGTTTCGTTAAAAAAATTGTCCCCTAGTTTCCACCCCCTTTCCCCTTTTCATTTGTTCTTTACCGAAGTGCATTTTTGGTTTCCATTACAAAAGCAAAGAGTTGTCTGCTCTTGCCTACGTTCACAAAGCGCTGTAGGTTTTTTCAACCTTGAATGTTGTAATTGGTCCGATTGTTGTGCATTATGACTGTTTAACAACTGTTATATATAAGTGACTGTCTTAAAGTTAATCTTATTATGAGGAAGATCTTCTGTTTGTAGGACTTTTTTGTAGTCATTTTTAAAAACATTTTACCTTAAACCTTATTATCTCTCATATTGTTCACAAAGTACCTCCGACTATCGTGAACTTACATAAAAAGTATTTACTGCGTTGATGTATTCTTTCAAGAAATAAGTGTATTAAATCATTTTTTGTTTTAAAACATTATACGAAAAAATTACACAGTAGGGAAAATACAGTTAAACCATGTCTTTGTTATAGACCGTTTATTAATATAATGATTGAAAATAATTGTGAAGATAAACTCACAATAGCTTATTTCTTTTTTGAAATAACTTGTTTTTTTTTATTTATAAGTTAAGATTTGATTAATCCTAGAAATAATTAATATTTTTCACAAAATCAATCGTTTGATATGATATCAATCCGATATGTCAGGTAAGAACGAATGACTGTTTTCTTATTACAATGAATTCACACATGTCAAAATAAAGTCTTCAAGAGTCCACACCTCGAGTAACGGTACGGATCCCCCACCACTACTACCGGTCTGGTCTGGGAGCCATCAGGGTCGGAACAGGACAAGGATCATTGCGCATAAAGTAAATTTACTTTAACTCAAAGAAAACAAAATAAACTAAAGTTGGATTTTGAGTTTGGAGCAGAACGTCTTACTTGCAACCCCCGGAGTGAGAAATCATCTCGAACGGGATAGAGGGGGAGTGATAGTTAGTGACCCCTAATGACCTTTGGGTGTGGGAGTAATTTACAAGGCTTGAAGCCAATAAAATATGGAGAATTGCTAAGTAGGTGTATTACTTGAAGAGATCATCTTTTTTTAAATGGCTTATCATGTTCGTGTTTGCTTCAGAAGGGTGTTGCCTCCCCCTGTGGGGGCTGATGATTGCACTATTTTCCATGGAGAACGTGTAAATGATGGGCTGTGATAGGGTCGCTATGTCGTGTTTGAAGCGCGATCTTGTAAGTTGAATTGCACACTTTGACAATTATGATGCTTTCAGTCATCCATCTGCAATAGAACAATTGATTTCGAAACGTCAGTCACGCACCGATCACCAACACTGATAACTTATATTAATAATATCAATGCTAATGGAAATAAAGTTTCAAAGTGAGCTTATAAATGTGAATAACCATAGTGTGTTAGTAGTTGGTGATCAAGTGTTCTTGGAACACGATAAGCATCTCTTCCGCTGGTACTCTTGTTCTACAAAATATCGTGAAACAGCAAGTGGCAATGGCAATTTTATTTTATTTTGACACAGAAGCGGTATCGGAATATTCCTTTTAATAACGTGATGGTAATGTCTACTGTTGTTATCGCATTTCGTTATTACATTAAATGCAGACTAAAACCAACGTTTTAGCATACCAAGAACGCTCCGGTTTACTTTCTTAAAATGAAGATCTCTCAAATCTCATTTATTTTTTATCATTCGGAGCTCCATGCTGGAAACAATTGCAAGTTTCACATGAACAACACCTATAAACAGCGGAATGTACTCACCTCTAACAAAATAAATTTAACTCCTCAATCATAATATATTGCATATATTATATTTTACTACAGTAAGCGCGTCAATTTATCTATCATATTTATTTGAGTTATATCACCATATTTAGACTAAATTGTATTTTTTCTCAAATTGCCATTTATAATTGAAGTTTATACAATGTAGTTTTAAGTTAGAGGGTAAAACATCTCATTACAAGCGCATGTGAACAGCCTGGCTGTAACTTCTGCGCTATACAAATAGCTTATTATTATTACAACACCCGTCGCATAAGAAAGCGTTGCGACGTATTATAAAGCGACACTTATGTGGAACTCTTCAGTTTGAGAGGTAGCCTTTTAGATCTGCGAGTTTAGACAACAATATGTTTGACCATTTCATCATTCCATGTTTAAAACTCTACTATTCTAGATCAGTCAGATTACTTGAACTACCTTCGTGATCTATATGCATGTTGCGATTTACGAAGTTGAAGCTTTGGAATTACTTTATTCTTAACAATGTTTACAAAAACTCTTAAATTAATCTGAATAAAATCGTTCAGAATAAAAGTGAGTTCAAACAAAATTTGTATTTAAAAATGAATACGATATTTTCTCATTTACTGTCTCATTTAGGTTTTTGCTCGAAATTATTCAAAATTGGAAATGAATAATATGATTTTGGATGAATATATAGGCCCATGATTAAAGGATAAGGCACAGTACATAACATCCAGAATTTTCTTAGTAAACAGTTGAGTTATAGACAAAGCTAAATGATTAAATACAGTTTAAATTTATGTTGTCTATTTATGTTCAATAATTTCGAATGGATAGAAATAATGTTGCATGCATATCAATCCAAACATGTAGTCTGAGTTACATGTATATACATCTTCAAATTCAAAGCAGATAAAGCGAAAATGTAAAAAAATTGGAATGAGAAAATTCAAAACAATAAATTACCGATGACAGCCATCGACACAGAACATTCAATTTTACCCGAAATAATTAGGTTAGAGAGACACGTGTCACCGACCAATTCTCTCTTTGTTTCACGACACTTCCGTCTTATTGAGTCCGAGGACAAACGTTTGAAGATCCATCCTGCATGGAATCAACGATATCAAAGACTTACAATCAGAATCATTAACTTGAACGTTAGTGGAAATACGGAGTGGGACTTTCAGTGTTATGCGGGAAGCGACAACGTCCAATGCTTTATTCACTGCTATCTCCATGAATGAGAAATCGGGAGCTTTTGATAAATGTATTTCCTTTGGACTCGCTGCAAAGAAATTTTACAATAGGACTGGTACGGATTCAATTTGTTCCGCATTTAGATCCGGTTATGAATTTGTAATTAAAGATGGCGGCATCTTGAATGTGTGCTCGGCACGTGGCTTTGGTAACCACCCCTTCGCCCGCAGTTGACAGAGCTGATCGTTTATAGGATTTATTACATCTTTGCTATTTTGTGGTGCGTTTATTGCTTTTTGATTATCACTTTTATCATCGCCACCTCTCCGCAGAACGGTGGTGCTATTGAAGTTGATAATATTTGATTTATTAATTTGATTCTTTGCACAATTCAAAACACGGTAGGCGGGAAGATGTATACACTAGATATGCACGACTACTGATATTAACATTTGGGAATCGTTTTATTCACCCGTAAATCTGAAAATGAATAATTCGCATTAAACCACAAATTTATAATGAAAGAATGCATATAAAGAAAGAGCATATATAATAAAGAATGGGAGAACCAAATTTATAGATTAATTACGAGTATTAATAATAAATAAAAAATGGAAGAGATTATCCCTTTTCAACGTTTTTCTTGGTAATTTTTTCATAACTTTTCACACAAAAATCTGAAATAATAAACAATTCAAGTGAAACGGTGAATTTGCAGACGTCGTTGCTATGACTTGAAGATAAAACAGTATTCTGTTAAGATACAGCTTAAATGTACCACCATGAGTGTACATAAGTATATCCCTTCTAATTTGATTCCCTAAAATTTCAAACTTGGACCTGCAATCGAAATAAAAAAGTATTGCTTTATAAATAAACATTCGTACAATCAATTAGAGAAAACATCATTAAATCTTCCGATTCCCAACAGTGTGTTATATCACGAGGCGGGCCCTGCATTAACACTTATACTGCCAGACTGACTCCGTACACGGTTCACATAACTTATCTCCCGACACAAAGTGTTAACCATTAATGATAACAGAACTCGCGACATTGCCTACTACTGATCGTCGATCTACGACCTCTGCTGCGAGCGTGTGTTTTCATGTCAGTTTTGCCACCAGGGGGCAGTGTTTCTCCACGACCAATTAGAATGCTCCCACAGGCGAGGTCAATAGGTGAGCTACTCGAGTGGCGTAACATGGGGTTTAATTTTTCCGTTTTGCCTCCCAAAGTGATTTATGAGAAACATTTCGTTGCAATATTGAATGGTTATTTCTTTTGCCGACTATTGTTTCTTGTCTCCGGGGCAACAAATATTTTTTTGCTGTAGTGCCGGCTGATAAATAACGTCGTTCAACGTTAAGGGTTACGTTAGGTCACGTCAATGTTTTCAAGATAGTCGCTTTTAGATCTGTGATGGGACACAGGTCAAAGTTCATGCTAATCTATAACAAAACATTCGCTAAAACATCACTAAAAATAGACTTCACTATAAAACGAGGGCAATTCTCGATTTGAAACCATAATTTGGTCTGAATTTAAAATTCGTCTCTATTTTTTCTGAAAAAAGATAGAAATTAATTAATATCAAATGATGAAAATTGAGGATTCGCTTAACCGCACGAAGCGCTTTCCAACTGTAGCCATTCATGCGGTTAAACGGGGTCTGACGATATTCATTTTCTTCATCATCATGAAAGACGAACTATCTCTACATGTTGTGCTATTGATTTCACCAAAGGCGCCGTGTGACAGGCTGACATTTACCTACGTTATATATACTGTCATCACACTCACTCGACACGTCAGGACGCTACTGACATCACTCTGTGTATATACCAGTGATGAAGCATTTAGAAAAACAAACATTACACATACTTCCTGTTCACTCTTCTTGAACACCTTGTAAATCATTTTCGTTCCTTCATGACTTGTTTCTTTTTATAACATTTAGAATGAGATTTCAATTTGAAATGGTAAACTCGTGAAGAAAACAAGTTTTATGCTTGATTGGATATATATAATATAGGAACTGAGGCTATATGTATATGGTTTTGATGAACATTCTGATTGGTTGTTCACCTGATCACGTGGTGAAGTCTATATAACACCTAGTTGAACAAACCCCAAAACAATGAAACCGTGTTCAACAAGATAACCTTTGCCAAACCTATTTGACGTAGGGTTTTTTACAGACACTTTTGAATGAGAAAAATATAAATAAATTGGACAGGCCAAACATTGATAACTACGTAATTCATATTACATAAAGGGATAACTTCTAGACGTAAACGTCATAAATGGGTACACATGCTATAACGATAATCAATCACTATTTGGTGATTTCATATTATATATTGGGTGAGTTATTTTGCCCTCATGCATAACAAATATGAAAAGTATACAAGCATATAAAATGTAGTGGAAGTAATACAATAGTTTAAATGAAATTAATCCTACAACAATTCTTCAGTAGAAAGATGTTAGTTTATATGGTTCCGTTCTAGGATTTAGAGAGTATCGTGATCTTACATTTAAAAACACATATAAACTGTGAATGATACATTACATAAGATTTGGTACAAGTAGCTGCATATTTGCACTGCAATTTCACGCCATATACAAATTGTGCAAACACTCAGAAAATTTCGTGGATTATTTCACGGGAAGTTGAGGTTGATCACGTGACCATCATGATGTCGGTTGCATGAGTACTGTAAATGTCAAACATCATCAATTTCACCTCCTGCAGCGAGACACACATGTCTACTGCAATCTACACCGTCTCTCTGGACTGAAATAAACAACACTAAGTCCTGTGTGATGCATGGTTTGGAAACACAAATATCCAATAATTGGGGTGTACAAAATGATATCTCGGTACAGGACTGGAAATAAACCAAAGACTAAACCATCATCAACTCGAATCCCATATATGAACATGGGATGTACATGATGATATCAATGCCCATGACTTATAATAAAATAAAGACTATTAGTAAACATCATCAAATAAAATCTCCAATATACATTGGATGTACATAATGATATCGCGGCACATCACTTGTAATAAAACAAAGCCTAAAGCTAACTTCACCAATCCAATTTCCAATACATGGAATATGTCATAGATAGGAAACAATTCAATCCAAAACCCCATATAAATCATGACATACTTCTAGTTTCGATCACTTGATGTCATCGTTCGATTTTGTTAACATATGTACATGTAGTTATATTTTCTTGCTGATTTGCTAGTGACTTGTGCTCTGTCTTTGTATGTGTTCTTTGTACACGAACTATTACCTATTTCGTTCTGTTTTTGCATATGATCAAAACATTATTTAATTAAGAGAAGATGAATGTATTGGTGAACAGGCATTACGCCTGTATAAATACCTCTCCAGGTTATATAGATCCGATGATGTAACACATGCAGCGTATTGTTTATGTGAGGGTGGGAACCAACTCTGATTATTAAGAACATAATTATTTGTGGAAACTAAATTCAAAATATTCGTCTTATTACATTAAGCTAAAATAACGAGCAAAATAAAATATATAGACACAAGCATAGTTTGTATAGAAGTATATGTATAGGTTAATCACCCAACAAGGTGGTTGTTGAAAACAACTCTGCGAGGGCGTCAGCCCGAGCAGAGTTGATTTCAATAACTACCGTAGTGAGGGTGATTAAACGACTTACACCACTTGGGCAAGTTATGTCCTGGGCGGTTATATCTTTGCCAAACCATTTCTAATAACTTGCCGTAGTTGTGTAAATCATTATACGTTCATCAAAGTATGATTGTTCAAACAAACATCGGGTGCTGAAATAGTTGTTTCAAAATAAAATTGGCCAGATAATTGGCATTTACTTGAACATTTTTAAAACTTTAATTTAATGCTATGAAATTTAGTTTCTGTACCTTCTTGAACTTGAAGCTGGCGCATCATCGCCAATACTAAAAGAGATTACAGAACGATCGTTTTTAAAGGTGTGGTTTGCAAAACATGGACACATATTGACATTGTTTCAAAAACCAAATCGTTTAATTGGTTTCTGTAGATACACTGTAACTATATTTCAGTCATATGTATAACTCGTGAATAAAATTATATCTTGCATTTTTGTAAATATCGTTTCTTTTGCCAATGAGTAATTGCATGGTTCATAGATGCCATTAATATTTGATAGCTTCATAAAGTTATTATGTTAATTTACATTTACAAATTGTACATAATAAGTATGATAACACATAACATTGGCGAGGTCTTCGTCTAGATCAAATACAATTCAATTAAAGTATTAGATACATTTTGATACTATTTTCTTTATTGTGTGCTCAATAACAGCTTACCAATCTATAAATACAAATGGAATGTTTTATTTATGAATACTTGAAATTGATCGCTTGAACAACAAATGACAATAGTCGTTGAAAAGTCCTTCACAATGGCTATGTTAATATTTGGATCTTGGTTGATATCTAATTTGGTAAGTTTAACTATGTGCATATACATGAAAAGATGAACATTTCTACTTATTTGATAAGTAAAGAGCTTACGCCGTACCGTAAATACAACAAATCGGCCACCTGTTGTGTCCGTTCAAATTATACATCACTAATGCCACGAAGCCAAACACCAAATTTCACCCTCTCTCTCACTCAACATTCATATCGGTAATTCAATCAGCATTCGTAATAGTTATCTGTCAGATTCCAACTTTTGGCATCTACCAACAACACTAGCTGCTCTGGTGGTGATAATCGTATTATCAGATCATCTCCACCTGTTCCGTGTTCGTATCCTGATGCCGGTTCCTAGTTTCAGTAGATTTCACACGGATTATGTCTTGTGTCGTGCAACAAATGCATGGACTGCATGTAACTTTACACTTCCACGCACACCATGAAATAACATGGAAATGTACATGAATATATACGTGATTAAGTGTTAATATGAAGTTTTGAAACAAGCATGATTTTTTATAGGGTGATGAGATACCAACGAAGTCAATGCAACTTTTTTTTTACACGAATTTCGTTGGTGAAGTTTAAACGCTTTGTCTTGTACAATCATCTGAATTTAAGTGTAAAATGTTCTTGCATGAATCAGATGAACCATTGTTTATATGTATTCAACTTAACGAAATCGCACTCATAGCGCACTGCACTGAACTTCTACGTATTGGACACGGAGGCTGTATCTTCTTTATACGAGATCTTAAAAGGAGGCTTCTATCGGGGTATTTTTTTGTGGAAACGAAATTCGAGAGGATATTCCTATTTACACATATATGTTATTGATACATGATTAAAACACGGTGAAATTGAAACATACTAATGAAAGTGACTTTATATTTCACAACTTGATAAACACGAGCGCACATTTGTTGAAAAATAAAACAATGAGAACTGAAGCCATTCATCGGCGGTTTTACATGTTATGTGTTACTATGTGAATACTCTATCAGTGTATGTCTTTAGTTATAAAAAAAAGTTGCAAAATTGGGTACAATATAGCATGTTTTCATTTCACGTAATGCAAAATATCCAAGATGGCGACAGAACCCCACCTTTACATTGGGTCTGCGTCATTCTTGTAATAGGGGAGAGGGGTGTCATTTTAATATGTATTCAGGAAGCTAGTAACATCTAAACAGCATACGAAGTTCCTAGATATTACTACAGAGTAAGTACGCAGCTTATGAGATATTTTCATGAACATTATGGCCAGCCAGGCGAAAATTGTGCCACAGAAGTGGGACACCAACGCAGCGGAGCAACAAATCTTTCAACTAATCGCTTCACATCTTCTCTTACGTTATTCCTTCAACAACACGTGTCTTCATCAGTTGGAACTGCAAGTATTTACTACATAAATACCTATATAACGTTCAAGGTGTAACTATACGCCGACTCTTAGGCCAACCTGTCACCAAAACGCGGCAAGTATGCACCACGAGTTATGTCCCTTACTTGACGTTTTGGTTTTCGGCATTCAGTGTAAACATAGCTGGAATGACTGGCGATTGTACTGGATACAAACGCTCTCAGAACTACGGAGATACATAGGGCGCACTATCACAACTATGTGCTTACTTCGATACATGATTAACGCACAATTTGCAGAATGAAGTAGCATCAATGGGTAGCTTCACTAACATAAGCATGTTCCAATGGAAATGTCACATCAAGCTAACTATGGGAATCTAGACTTGCCAATATGATCTAGACTTGATAAGGCCTCTGATTAATATTTCTGTAGGATAGAGAAAAATATTTTATAAATTAGGATGTAAAAAAAAATTGCCGAGCCCCTTACACACGTATATCATTTTTAACAGATATCATTTTGGCATTCAAATTTGTTCAAATTTAAAATGTTGCAAACTTCAGTTACTTTAGTAGTGTAAAACATCTGAAATATATTTTTATAATAACTTGCGAGATGAATAGCCAGATATATAAAATTCGATCCGTTACTAAAACAACGCTAATTTTAAATCGCGATATTGACCAACTGGAACCCTGGAATCTACGTGCATCGAGTCCATCATCGCAATAATGTATGTGCTTTCTCTTAGGGATAGGGGCACTGTTGTTTGAAATTCACTGTCCGGGTGTATGCATCATTCCAAAAATTAAAACAATATTGCCAACAACAAGGGAAAGCTTGATGAGATATATTATTCTGGCTAACAACTGAAAATATCTCAGAGGAAGATCTCTCTGAGGCTCGTTTTTATATCCTTTAAAATTTCCCCCGGGAGTAACTGGTAGAGGATTAGAAATCCATTAAATCTTTAGTGGAACACAAGACACAAGGCAACGCAAGGTTTATGGATGTCCAGTTCTTTATTGTAAAGAACACGAGATTTATGAGTGTGTGTTTTGCTCTTTGACGAGGGGGTGGGGGGAAGTATTCATTGATACCTTCACCTCCAACATCGTATTTCAATGTACACAACTTAGTAGAAAAAACATGCTATTAAGGTAGTGAACATTTGTAATATTGTCATATCAGGGATCACACTATCTGCAGTAGTACATTTCTTGTACTTCAGCAACACGATGTCGAGATCTCGGTGGCAGAGAGGATAAGCTTGTGGGACAGTCAGTGCTGGTGATTGGTGTCTGTCTCTGAGGGAGTGGTTTGGATTCCCGCAAGGCATTCGCCCAAAAAAATACAATAATTTGTACTATTGATAGTGTCTTCCCTAATATTTCTATGTAAATAATAAATGTTAATAAGATATACCAAACGCCAAAAGAAACGTTACCCCACTTCTTTTTTTAATAACTTTTTAAGTATCAAAGATATTTGAGAAATGAATGGTTCAAAATAACGTAGCTTTATTCTAATAAAACGTTTTAAAATCCTGATGGATTCATATTGTGGCAAAATGCAGCTTGCTTAAGAAGATTAAATCGTCCGGTTTTCGACCAGGCTGGTAGTAACCAATAAATGTGATTTAGATGTCCAGAAGAAGTTGAAAGTAAACTTTTACTTTTGTTACTAGACAAAAAGGTTGTATGCTTTACACCATAACCCCTAAACGATGAAAAATACTGTTATTGAGTAAGTTTAAGTGTGAAACTTATGAAATATATTTTTCTAGTCATTAAAGAACTTTTCTCGTAATAAGATAAGAACCTTCAAAGCAATCGTACTCATCAATAACACTGTTTTTTTGTTTTTTGTCTATATGAATATGTACTTTTTCACTTATAGTAACATGTCGGAAAATATATTACCATTAAAATAAACATATAATAATATCTCAATTTGGCGTTGCAGGCTTTCTCCCTGCCGTAATACTAGAAGCCCCGATATAAGTGAAATACTCTTGAAAGCGGCGTTTAAACCCAACTCACCTCACCTCACCTCACTATCTCAATTAGCATTCATGTAGAGTTACTTTATGCAACGTCCTAACTAGTTCTTAAAGAGGGTGGATATATCGGAATATGCGCCATCTTGTTTCGTGCATTACGTAAATGGCAATGTATTGTCTTGTCTTAGGAAAGCTTCCCACGCTCGAAGCGCCGGGGAATGGCTTCTCTTCTCATTGTTTTAGTTGTTGATGCATATGCGCAAGTCTTTATCAAATTGTCAAATCTAATGTCATCAAAATATTACCCTCAATAATATGTTCTCCTGTATCTTGCAATACCATGTATTTATAATATATATGTAAACGGGAATGTAATCCCTCAAATTTCGATTCAACAAAATTGGCCAGATAGAATATCCCTGAATATGAGTAGTTATTCTATCAAATGAATGAAAATGGGGGCTATTTAAGGGTTTAATTTCCATACGAGATCTGGTACATCCCAATACAGTAAATGTAAAACGTTTTTGAATTTAGTGAAATAATGCTTCTCTAGTGTCTCTTGTGCACTGTCATTTCTGGTCGGCGTTTTTGATGTTGTTCTGAATCTATCGGCTACTTGTATTCAACATATGCACTAGTATTAAAGCATTGCGTCAAATGCGTGTCTATATTTCCCACTTTAATTAAGTTTGCCTTGGACTCGCATTCAGTAGATATATGCTGCACACTCCACACAAGTGTCGGCCACATGCTGCATGTAAGTCAAACAAACGTTGAAGTTCGGAGGTTTGAAAACAGCTGAAGATGTCATCTGCCATATTGCTGTTGTAGTTTTTCCACACTGTGAGAAAGCGCTATCATAGCACCATCTAACCCAACGGTCAGTTATGTTTGAGAAACGAAAAGCGCAGTAAACATTCACGCCTTCGGCACAGATCGGTTATCTTCGGGATTTCCGCCAAAATGGCTTCCAGCGTCTTTTCATCCAGTGCTATCTTGACATTTCGGCGAGTGATTTATTTGGTCACTTGGGCCCGACCGTCCCTAATTTTTCATGGCCCGTCCCCAAGCGCAGGCTGTCAAATTATCCTCCCCCCGGGACCATCAAAATTAGGATGGGAGAACCGTGGCGGAATTTGGTGTTGGGTGGCAAATCAAGAACAGATAACTCGTGTTGTAAAACGAATCACATGACCCGTGAAATGGCGATGTTCGTCATATGATCCTCAACGACATTGTGTCGACATCTTTGTTTGAAGTGACATGTTTGAAGACCTTTAACAGCGGGTCGTTAATATTTTGACAAAAACGTTAAAAAGAATTATTGTATATTTTGATGGTTATCGTCAGAAAGCGAAATGGAGATATTGGGAAAGGGGTCAAGCAAGATCAGTTTCCAAGTTACAGTGCGGATATATTAAAAGATATAATCTCAATAATTGTTCTTAACAGAACCGAGTCAATTTATAGTTCACTTTTGACACGGGTCTGTCAGACTCGTTCATCCAGAACACGCTATTTCTTATATTTATTTCTATTCTCCTGAGCTGCTCGTTGATTGGATGGTTCCTTTGTAACGATTCCAGCTTGGTAAGATGACTTTTTCAGCAACAATAAAGTTTTTTCTGTTATTATACAACTACGCTTGTTGTTTGATATAACACTAATCAACTCCTGAACTGCTCTGTGCAGCTTTTTGCAGCAGCAAAACCAATATGGCGGCGTGTCAAGTTATCCTGGCCAATGACTTAATTAATGCTCTTTGACAAGGTAAACAAGAAGAAAAGTTTCCAAACAGATGTCTGATATCTATTGAGCAGATTATCGTCAATTTGATCTTGCCGAGGAAACGATTAACGCCGAGAGACGCTTCTTTGGTTCTCCCCTCGGGAGCTTTGATCGAATGTAACAAACGAAATAGGAGAAAAACTGCGTCTTTACTTTTCCGTGACAAGGTTTTGATGCGAGTAACAAGGAGGCCGGGCGACCAATCAGCTGTAGACTTCCCGTCAACGCGGAATTAAAGCAGCAAGTTTACGCTCTTGAGTGTCCGTATCATTTCCTTCTATAAATACGCTCTCAGACTATATGGCCAATGTTCTCATGAGACAGAAGTACAAATATATTCATTATAACGTGCAATGATATCGCATCACATTTACGTTATACTTTCTTCATGACATCTCCCCACTATTATACATATAAACACTCGATAAGGCCCCGTTTCAGTTCTGAACATGGAGTATGTTAAGGTTTACATTGAACCCCGTTATATCGAGGTAGTCTAAGACAGACTGCGTCAGCTGATGGAAAAGCAATCAACGGTGTCGATGTCACCGCCATGACACTTGTCGCCGTCGGGCGGTCGCCATATTGGCGGCGACGTTGATGGACAAAGTCACGTGATACGAGAAGACCAGCGCTCCCATAGGGGTCAGCTTTCAAGGCCACCTACATTAACCCTATTCCTACTATCGTCATATTTGTTCACGATCAACAGAAGATGTCCTCTCCATATGCACATTAAAACTAACAATCGTAATGTAACTGTAACCTGACTATATAACCTGTAAGAAGAGAATGATATATGCTATCATTATGTCCCCGGAGATGTTACGCAACTTATACATATCTATAGTAGTATATGCGAGTTGAGTAACCTCTCTGCAAAGATAATTCTATTCAGAAACAATATTTCTATTAACATTCATACAATCTTACTCGAGTTTCTCTCAGGACTGTATTTCTTTTTTCCAGATAATATTCAGTCAAAATATCAAAAACTTAAACTTACCCTATTCATTTCTAGTGCTTTTGACATACATTTCCCCCATAGTTTTATATTTCTGATCTTGAGGGATTTCCAGGGCCTATTTCAGAACACCATTTCTCAAATTATAGCAATTTTAGATTGTCCCAGCATTATGTGGTAAGAATTTTTGGGGGGTTCTGTTAACTTTTAAAATACTAAATCTGTTAATGTTAACATTTCAGTGTTGGTGGTTTTACGGATTTTCTATTCGTATAAAGTTCAAATCCAAATCACATAGGCTACGTCTTTAAAGTGATACTTAGGGGTTAAAGTGATTTGATTGGTTTTAAAACTGAACCATGCCAATATGGCAGTGCTTAACCCGAGCATTTCAAGCTGTGACCTTTTATAAATATGCAGGGATTTTCATTTCCAGAATATATTGTTGATTCAGTTGAGACATGCCATGTACAAGAATATCGCATGTACGACGTGATGACATATACGCGTTTGACACGTATCTTGGAACCAGTTATAGTGTCAATTAAACCGGTTTCCAGATGGACATCTCCGCCATATTCCCTAGGAACATGAAGAAATTATTTTAATTGCTTTCCTGGAATGTAGTATTTTTACTTTTCTTTGATTCTTGAATCCATTGGGCAATAATTTTACAAATGCTAAATCTATTGTTATTCAGATTATTCAGTCAGTTCAGATATGTGAATTTGGAAATTATATTGATTGGTTTCATGAACTTCATTGAAGAGTTATTAGGCCTCTCATGTATTTTAGTCTTACTTAAAGATGGTTTTTAATAATATTCAAATTTCAACTTCATCCTAGTACGAAACATTTTCTTTTTTCAAGTAAGTTTAGATTTGGGTCCGCACTAATCTGAAATTTTCATTTTAAGACGCTCCTTTGCAATGATTAAAATGGGTCATTTTTAAGAATACATTCTTAAAATAAAAAATAAATACAATTCAGAAACTAGTCTATGTCTAACTTATTTTGTGGGTTTTTGTGTAGCTTAGATAGGACATACATTTAGTCTATGTAACTAAAATTCGTAAAAAAGCCATAAACTTTAGAAAGAGGAACAAGCATAAAAGTAAATCTATAAGATTTCAAATTTATATATAGTGTGTTCTACAAGAATTGCTATGAAATGTATGTAATAAGGGGTTCTCATACTATGTTATATTTGATTGAATACACTATTACATGGATCATTATATTCTATGTTTATTAACATGTTAAGGTGTGAACATTAATGATAATTAGCACATCATAAACTATGCAACAGCGAAGGTTCCAATGCTCTGCAAAGTATATTTCACAAATGTAGCAAACATGATTTACCGCATGACTTTGTCTTATGTTTTATTTATTATGAAATAATTAGTTAATAATGGCCGACATTTCAAAGTCGCAGGATCAATATGAATCAACATTCCTTTGATCACTGATCAAGTCCTTACAATCTCACACAATCAACGATTGGATCAACAATGATTCCGCAATAACTACATAAAATAAAATTTCAAAGCTGGGTCAATCTTCCTCTTTCGTGTGATTATTCTCCGCACTTATATAACTCTCTAATCAGCGAAATCATCTTCTGAAGCTACGGCGTCATGGGAAGTTAGATGAATGTGTCAGAATTAATAAAGTTTGTTCAACCTTTGACAAGATCGTAGTTAAATCAACAAGCTATTGCCCTCTTATCGCGTATCAAATGTCCGACTCAATGGCACGTATTACAGTCGAGTGACCAGATACATTTCAATGGACTGTGGTCAAGATACGGTCAGTTGTGTTGATGTGTGCGACTCTAATTGAAGATGAGGTATCGTTGTTGGCTAAGCGATGTTGCTTCTATTGAGAGCATTTTGATGGTTCTTTGGGGAAGTTTGTTGTCTTTGGACTCATGTTTCTAAAAACCGACAAAATATTATTGGTCTCCAGTGACCATAACGCCTCGGCTAGCCCTTGATCTCTATTCCTTGTCGGTCCTGTCAAACACAACTCTATAACTAGTTAACTAGAACTCTCTTTGGTGGAGGAATGCTTCGGGAAGGAATTTATTTTGTAGAAAATTCGACAATCAGATTACTGTATATCGATTCTAAATTTCTTCCAAGAACTCTGTATATGGTAAAGGCATTTGACTTCGGAATAAATTTGGACAAACTGTTAAATCCTTAATTGATCATGAACATTTTGCTTATATGGTCACTGTTTTCATTTGGAATTTTAAACAAGAAATTAATCTTATCTTAAGTTCTTGGTGTGATAATATGAAATACAAGTTTATATTAAACTCCCATAATTCAAATAAATCAAAATCTGTTAAAACGTCGTTGGAAAGATCGAAACCTGTGCCATCCACTGGTGCAAGTAAAGTTACCCCTCAAATAAAGAATTATACTTTTGGCAAGGTCACACTACAATGCTTACTGTTCAAGAACCCATGATTCACAATAAGTCGCGAGGAAAGTTGATTTCTACAAGCAGGGCTTCCGGTGTTGACAAAGTGTCAACATAAAGGACATTATCACGCTATCAACATTATCTACACCAGCGATAACACGGCTTAAGGGGAGTTAATATGGTCTCACCTTATGGTCCGAAGACAGATTTTTTGTTTGTAACGACTGTATTGAAATACCATTTGCTTCTAATGAAATATGTCTGGGCTTAAACGTGTCGTGATGTTCAAACATTAATCGTCAAATGTGTGATAGGACGCTGGACAGAACCTTAACATAACACTCCGATCCTAGTCCGATGTAGACTTAATAAGTATTTTTGTAAATTTAAGGTCATCTTTTAATGCTCAGAGCATGAAATTCATCATGAAGCGACATTACTGGAATACATAATGATAATAATAAGCTATCAAATAAGAATGAAACCATGGAAACTATTTTGTTTCATAAGAGATAAGAAAATCATTAATGTTTTTTTAGAGGCGTTTTAAAAAGGTGATATGATAAACGAGTTCTTGTTCTGTGGCTCGTCTGCCCCTATCTTGCACTAGATGCGACGTGTCTGTGCAGTTACCACCATCACTTGCTTGAGAACGGTTTAGTAGCTGCACAGACGCGTCGCATTTGTTGCAATATAGAAGTTGATGTTTCATATTGCTTGTATTCTTTCCGGGTTTGAGATTCCGATCCATGGATTTATTGAATCTATGCTTTCCAACATTTAATATATTTGATTGGCCTTTTGTTTTTGTTCATCATTTACGTTCATGTATCAGTTCGTATCAATATTGTACCTGATGTCGATTGACAATTATGATTTATTGTTACCGTGCATCATCCATAGTACAATAGTAAGGCTGGCGGGTTGTTTAAGCAAGTATTATCACATTGACGTATCAGAATTACTTCAACAAATACATATAGGTATAGCGTTATACAATAATGGTGAATTAATTCACTTGTCAAAACTTGACAATATAAATCTTTCAAACATTTAATAGATTTGATTGGTCTTCTGATTTTGTTCATCATTTACGTTCATGTATCGGTTGGTATCAATAATGTGCCTGACGTCGATTGACAGATTATATATTGTCACTGAGGATCATCCGGTTGGTTAAGCAAGTACTACCACAGTGACGTATCACAACTACTGCAACAACTACATGTACATGTACAGTTAAGAATAAACTCCTATTTCTTTACTCAAGGTTACAATCTACCATCAATTCTTTACGGAAATGCTAGCTCGAGTAATAAAGAAAATAGTGAACTACTAAAATCTGTCCATTACTTCATAATTTACTCTCGAAGATTCTCTGATTTCTGCTAAATTTCATACAACATACATCCCTTGCTAGAATATTGTCGTTTATGTAATTTTAGTTGATATGCTTTCAAATGCTCATGAATATGATTTGTATGCGTCACTAGTAATTATACATTGTAATTGTAATTCTTTTGGAGCGGCCTTTATATAAGCACCTCTGAGCTTGTTGGCCAATCCATTCATGAATTGTATGTCTTTTCATGAATAAATATGTTTAAACCAAATACATGTACATGTAGGTATGGCTCCACCGGTGTTGGATCGATAGAGAGATCCATAACTGACGTTATACACTAATATTGAAATACTTGACTTATATAATATATTATAATAATTATGATATAATATAACTCGTTAGGGGTATACAACTTCGAATTATTTTTCGCCATAAACTTCGAATATGGAATTTGGAAAGTGGACCAGATCCGCTGAATGTATATGCAAATCATCGTTTGTGGTGACTGATATAGATGTGAGCCTGACAAGTCATATTCTTGCAATACATGGGCTTCAAACAGTTTATTATCTCCATGCATCGATCATTGCGTGGTTTCAATGATGAGGTGATTGTTGGAAATGTCCATTATCTGTATAATATCTGGGCAAGCTATTTTGTTTCGGTCATATCCCTCTAAAAGAAATCGCATTCCGTTTATAGTTAGGTTAGACAGTACACAACGACATGCTATTTACTGCACTTTTAGAGCAGTTGTGTCCAATGTTTGCTGAAGATTAAACTAAGAACATGGAAAATATTAAAAAAACAAAGAAGTTTAAATCTGTTTTCAAGCTTGAACATTTTCATCACTGAAGGTACGGAGTGTTTCCAATTACACAGTCTGGGGTATAGAGATCCGATTTGTCTCTTTTAGATGTAGCTTCTGGGTGATGAAACTTGCATTATTCTGAAATGAAAATAGGAAATCGTGCATGGAAAATGTGAACCAAAGTCAACAACAAAATAAAAGAGAAATTGTTGAGATATCTTATGAATACCTTACATAAGCGCGCACGCAGATCTCACACTGTTCATGCGTGTGGCCCTACTTCAATAGTTTCCACATTGCCATCATATTATTCTCTATAGTAGCGGATGTTCAAACGTCAAATCGTTATTGTATATTGGTCCAGTATATTGTGAAGAATATGGTTGCTTCATCAATCTTAACTGGGGAATCTACAAAGACGGAAACGTGTCGTGTTTATAAGATGGCTTCACGCATCAATAAGCCCGGCGACTCCTGTTGGGTATGTTGATACGGTTTGCTTGTGTGAAATCAATTACTTTCTACAGTCGCCTTCCCATAAAATACTAAAAGTGCAAGAGAGTTATGAAAATTGTGGTAGTTCTTGAAATTTAATAACGGTGTTGACAAGCATCATAAAATGGGAATGTGCGTCACTTGCGACACGTTAACCATACAGTCGATCTGTCACTCACCACACTGACTGCACGCCATTACTCTCTCACAGCAGAATCAGATGTGTCTACTCAAATGAATAAAATTGTACTTTTACATAAAAACAGAGATATATAAGATAATTTTATTGTCTAAGCATTCCACGTGGAAAACATAACACTAATCTAATATTATATAAGATTATCTATTTCATAATACAAATGTAACATTCAAAATGCGAATGACACATTTTGGAGTATATGTTCACAGTGTACTATCAGAGTGACACATTAAATAGAAGATATTCAATAATTTGATTCAATAAATTATCAGTGACTCGCAAATAAAAAATGCAATCATTAGTTACTGACAAAGTATTAGATTACATATTAACTCATTAATTAATGGTTTACTCGGATGTAAAACATCCTTATAGCTCAAAATGTAATTTAAAAAAAAAAAACAGAAACCAAAACTTAACATTCTCACTGACTAAATCTCTTCAAATGAGTCCACGATAAAGAACCAGCTACTCATGTTAGTACTGTTTACATTTCCTGACATATACAATACTTACATGTCGGTAAACATCAAAGAGGGACTCTATTTCCATTGTCTACTGCGGGAAAGGGTGAAATCTGCCAGTCATGTGTCATGTCCATATCATTCACCACGTCATAAATAAGGTAAACTTAATGAGATTTCACTCAGCAGGTATGTAGGTAAGAGGTAGGTATATCATCGAGTACCATATATCTATTCATCATGAGAAAATACGCTATGTCTAACAAGTGAAACGGTATTTGTTTACCTAGCTATAACAGCTCTGCGAGCTAAAAGGATAAGTTACACCAACCTTTGCACTTACAGTAAAGGTGAAATAGCCAAACTTGTACCATCTACAGTGATGTTGAAAGAAGGATTTTTTTTCGAATATCTGATGTCATGGGACAGTGATTCATTCACATGTGTTCCATTGATTTTCTAACTTGATGCGCATTGCCTTCTTGATACTGCTCCTGATGTGAAAGCTTCTCATAGAGTTATCCTAAGAATAAACACTTGAAAGTACCGTGAGACATAAGAATTGACCTGCGAGTGCTTTTCAACTTAAATTTCGATTATTTATAAAGTTAACAAACTATTCTGATTTGACATTTTACAGATTTATTAACAAAAGCACTTCATGACAGAAGCGATTATCCAATATATAATATGTTTATATGTTGATGAAGAAGTTTGTTTTTATTTTCCAACTTACAAATAAGAATACCATCTACAGTGATGTTGAAAGAATGAATTATTATTTGAAAAAAATATGGACCCGATGTCATGGGACAGTGATTTATTCACCGATATATATACACACCGATTCATGGTATAGCATTTACTTCATATGTCCAAAGGCTCTTCCAGGATTTCATTTCAATTTATAAACCCACGTCAATTCATTTAGACTTACGTTTAGTATTACAATTATATGATTTAAAAAATATGTCCAAATACAAAATTGAACATAAAAATGTGAAGTAAATTTAATCTCTAATGTAATTGAACTTTTAGAGTTATTTTCTTAATATTTCAAGTTATATCCAAGTTTTGTATTTTATTTAACACAACAAGGGTCTAAATGCTATATACACCTATTTATTATACAAAAGTTAACATTGACAATTTAAAATCAATACTGTATAAGTAAGGGCACCACCCTGGGAGTGTTATATAACAGATGGACAATGTGGTTTCATCTGACCCGCTTGTATCTCTTCAGTACTGGTTAATTACCCAACTACCGTTAAACACCTCGCTACTGTCAGCGCGTGATAAATCAGGTGCGTGTTAATGAGGGTGTTATCTACATGCCTTGTGGATTACATCGTGTCAATCAATGACATGCATGCACGTGCAGCACGGACTTCTCAGAATGTTGATTACACGTGTATTGATGACGTGGGTCGGGATAGGTAAATACAGGAGGTCGTCTGGATCAAAGCCTTTAGGAGTGTGGAAGTGCTACATCTTACCTTTGGAATTTCACTGAAAATTGAATTACTTTGATATGCTGAAGATTACTGATGAAATTAAAGGGTGACGTGGCTATTTTTGCGAATGCATAATGATTTCATTTCATCCAAATGAAATGAGAGAGTCACTAAACTGCTATAACTTTAATAATTTTCTTGTGATGAACTATTATATTTGATATCGTTTAGGGTGCTATTTGATGCAAGCTAAGCTATACTCAACAAGGAATTTGCAATTTGCGGTTGAACTCAGATTGAAACGCTCATATTAAGTCTCATATCTCTTATATTTGTATCTCTGAGTGTAAATAGTATCCTTAGTTCATATTTGAACATGATCAACTTATTCTCGGATAGTCTTGTGCAATTGAGAAAGGATCCTTATTGAAGAAAAACTCATAATGTAGCAGTAAAGGTTAGTTTGTGAAGGGAATTGTGTTCATATTGTTCCCCTTTAAATTGGTATTTCTCATTTTCAGATAACCTATTTTCAGCGACAAACATTTACAGCACAATTAATTTCAGCTCCGATCCAAATACTCACTGTATACATCCCTTGATCGTATCGAAGGAAACATTCCAAAAACTATCACATGCCCACGTGCTAGATTATGCCAAGCTCATTAACGTAATCAAATTTAATCACTAATGAAGGCCACACGACCCGGTAGCATCCATCACATGATAAGCAGTCGGCGTCATTGTCGTCAAGGTGATAACATTGCCACCTGGCGGCAAGACCAAAGCATCATCAAAGAGGAGGTGTCACGTGATTTATGGCGACTGTGTCACGTGATCGGCATAATTCCTGCTTCTGTCTTGCCCACCTCGTCAGAGCGTGGAGAATTAATTGAACCGATTTGTAAAACCACTCACTGCCTCCTTTATAACCTGTAAGCTATAAATCTCTGTTAACCACCAACACTCTCATATACTTTCTGTTATTAGATATTAGATTTTATAAACTTTTATTAGTTAATATGAAAGTAATAATTACTAAATGTATGTTCAGATTTCATGATTTTTAGATGTTAAGAATCAAACTACTAGTATTCATTATTCCTTGTCCGGATAATAATAGTAGTTTTCATGCGATTTATAAGTTTTTAATCCTTATGCTTGACATATAATGTAACGTCACAGTTACGTATCATGTATGTAATTGTATCGTGCCTTAGTCAAATGCCTCTGATTTCTTTTAAATATTAACTTAATCGAAACCATCTGAAGTGAGTACTTTCTTTTGCCTGGCAGTTTATATATAACGAATGAGAGTTATTGTCATTTTGCAATCCTTAATGTTGCAACATTACACTAAGAGTAAAATTAGGAACACATATATGCAGCATCTCAACAATATAGAGAGTATCTCTCTTGATTTTACTGTTTTATACTTAATATTTAAAGAAGTGAATGTAACGAAAGTTATTCATAAAAAGCTTGCTTGCTGATAATTTTTCGTGAACCTGACAAAACGGAATAGAAAACGCATTCCTTTAAATAATTTAACCTTCAATTCAATTAAAAGTCTTATGACGAAATGAAAAATAAGCTTGAAAGACTTGGTTCGGCTTCCTTCTGTCACGCAGAGCACAGCACGTGCAGAGGTCACGTGGGAGGTCGTCTGCCAAACAGAGATCACAGTAAGCAGACGATAACTCGGCAGGGGAGGTAATTCAGCCTTGCAGACGATACCCGCAGACAAGTGGTTGACATGAGGGTTGGAATGATTCCCCAGATGAAAGTACCAGATTGTTGGGGGTCTTGGAGAGTATTGGATTAACGACTAGCATTAAATCTGGCCAGTCTCTTTAATATAATGCAACGGAAGAAAAGTTCATGTTTGGTTTGAATATAGTTCTGAACTAAATGTGTATTCGTATTTGTCCGTTGTCTCCACATTTATCAACTTATTCTATGAGATATATATCAGATATATCCTTATACAACGAATATAAAACTAACAAACACACACAAAAAACCCCCCCAAAAAACAACCACCGTCCCCTAAAAAAAACCCTAACAAATCAAAACAAGTAAACAAACTGAAAACAATGAATTTAATTTACAGTTATGAGGCTCGAATGCATTTATATTATGTTCACTTCGGGTAAAATTTTGATTAAAGATGCACTTGTCCGTATACTTGAGTACAATTGCTTGAATTTACATGTTGTATGTTACAACAGCATGATTTTATTTCCGAATTAGAAACAATCTTCTGACGAAAAATTTATAATATCCTTTTTAGATACATTGTTGTATACTTAAAAGTTTAAAATATAGACAATATGGATATCTTCGATAATTTAAAGAAAATCTCTAGATTATAAAAAAAATGATGGAGATTTAGCAACATGTAAGAGAGCACACGAAGAAGTATGAACATCTGCAGATTGTATCATCAGTGATGAGGGATATCAAATTCTAACTAACTAACTAATGTTAGAAGGGCTTCCATACTTTGATATTGGAACTACAGAGAATCAGACTTGGATGTATGTTGACAGAAAAATGTCGTACGGACTTTAATTCCATCCATAATCACGTAATGTCCGACGAAACATGATGACGTCACAGCTTAGTTCCCGTCTTTCTGATAACACCGGTCTTTGATGCTGTCACGTACTGCGGGGTGCTGATTGGCTAATCTTCAAGAATACGAGAAAGTATGCTTACCCGTAGAGGTCAAAGCAAAAATGTCCAAGAATAATAGATAAGAACCGTGAAATGTTAATTAATGCATATAGTTTACCTTTAAAGTGACAAGAGAAGCTAGACTAGCACTGTATTCAAGTCGCTTTTGTTTCATGCTAATAGCTATCGAAAGTAATGGAGTAGCATTTGATTCAAATGTAAAATTAGTTTACAAGTATGTAATCGTACCTAAAATACGCACTTTGTAATTTTTATAAGCTAAAATATTGTTTGTTTTCCTAAATATCTGGAGAAATTGATAATTGTAGAAGAATCAATTTACCCTAAGTTGATCTAACAATGTATACGTATTCGTATACTACCTACATACATGCGAAATCAACAGCGAAAACCATGAGAGATATTTCTTTTGTTTTTCAAACGTATTTTGAGCTTTGGTTTTTGAACAATTTATTAACGAATTTATCTTTACGGATATATATCTAAAGTTAGCTACCAAGATGCACATATACGTGCTTTTCAGTGTCAGGCAGTCTCAGCTTCAATCAATATGATCAAAGTTTTTTTGAAAATTGTCACCATGAATGATATATTCAAAGCAAACACCCGAATCTTTTAATCGTCAAATGAAAAACAATATCATTCAAAACACCATAACGTCAAATTCATAATCTTCCAAATTTTCAACAGGACATTGTCAAAAGGTAAAAACAACGTATTAACCCTTTAGTGTGAAAATTTCGTCCGAATCCGTTGATCCATTTGGCTAATCCTTTCCCCATAGCCCGTGCATCTATAGCATGGCTTATCCCCTTAAACCAGGGTGTTAGTTTTAGCATATTCAAGGAAAAGCTAAACTTTAAGACGACAGTATGGATTTTACCGGCCTTACCCAACGCGAGTTCGAGACCAAGTTTTCTTCTAGTTACATCCTTCTCCTCACCAGAAGAAGTCCTGGATCGTCCTTTAAGACTCCAATCGATTGTTTTAGGATAAAGTCAACACGGAGGTGAGAAGGGGATCTCTATGTAAATGCTCCCCTAAACGTACGCCGGTTTTCTCTCCAGAATGCCCCTGTGTTGAGCGAAGCCTTGGATCCACAGCGGTAAGGTTTAAAGTATTTTACCTTTTGTTTTCTTTCGCTTTTCTTCATTGTTTTAAATGGTCCCTTTTAATTTCATATGGCTTTGCATGTGCTTAGAGCTGTTCGCGACTAATCTTTTCTCGTTGTCTCCCCTTGTCGCATGGGTTTGCGTTTGTCATTTGTCCGTGCCCATCTACGATACTGACAAATTTAGTTTCCATGTTTGAATAGTTATACAAAATGTCGAAGAATCAGACGTTGGATAGAATCTGTAGAGAAGCGTGTACAGAATAAGTTGTAACATATTCCGACGAATTAATCCGACGGATTTCCTCATTATGAAGCTGTGATTCTAATGAAACTTAGTAAGTTGATCAAAATTAGGAATGATACGTACACATTTCATGATTCTGAAACCTTATTTTCTCTTCATGAGCACACGTGTGTCTGGTAAATTGAGGGGTACCAATTCAAACAAAGTACACTTGTTTTAACACTTTTAATTCAAACATATACAAATAGAAATTCTCCACTCTTTAACGAAGTACGATGAGGCGCCTTCAAAAATCCATCTAAGTCGATACGTAATCAACGGTTATTTTTTGTAAGCTTAGCGGTATGTAAGTTATTTTACACACAGAGCCGAGAGTAGCCTCCCTTGGTTTCCCATGCTGTTATAACATACCGGGCAAGGCATGTAGAGTTCGGTTCGCTATCACTCTTTAAATACACAAATACTTTGTGTCTTTGGACATAGCTAACTCAACGTGGGAACTATGAAGCAACAAACATGTTCGAGTCTCAACTTAAATCCTCCGTAAATTTGAAAACGCTTCGTCGCCAATTTGATAAGGGCTCATTCGACATGAAGAGTTTCCATACCCTTGAGAAATAGAGGCCGCAAGGTAAAAAACACTGGACCACACAACACCTATACAAGTTCGCGAGCTGCTATGAACAAGAGGTTTGGTGGAGTCGTGAGATGAGCAGTCGAACCTCTTAGCGAACATTCCAGTGGATAAACACATTACATATATATATGCTAGCTTATAAATGAGAGTTATCCCCCTTTTAAAACCTTATCTTATTGATCAGGTACTTTTACACCATAAAATATTAACGAATGTTACCAATTAACGAAACAAACATTTTGGATGTAAAAAGTTAAATAGTTTTTGACATCTAATTTTGTCAAAATATCTATTTTGATTTTTACTATATTTTTGGTTTTGCAATTATGTAAAGTACGTGTAAGTCACTCTTTCACATTTATAAAATAAACAAACCGAAAGAATAAATATATTCATAATTTACAAGAATCTTTGCTAGAGTAGGACTTTCTTGACATCAACACTCAACGTCGAAGTGGGTTAACATTACTGTATGAATAAGTCTAAACTTGCCTGATGGTTAAATGTTTAATGCTTTTTAATAAGTTCTTATTTACAGTGTTACTTTTATTATGTGTCTCTCTGCAATAAATTATGTACTTTTACCTATAGATGCAACTTTTGTGATATATTTAATGTTCTATTGTACAGTGTTTCATAAGCCTATTTCATGCTGATGTCATTTTTTTAAAATGTCGTGGATGCTTGCCATATATCTTATAATGTCACTGACTTGTGATACTCTAATAACATATTTTATATCTTTCTGTCCGTTTGTCTGCCTGATAGCCACTGTTTATCAACCTCATTTAAAAAAATTAAATTCATTTACGATTTAATTTCACTATTTCAATTCATCACTCATCAAATTTCACTTACCGAACATGCAGATTATGTAAGAAAAAGTAAGACATTGTTATTTGATGAAGGAAAAAACCCACCCAAATCAGGATGACAGTGACATATATGTAAAGCAAAATAACTAGAGATGTATATGGGATTGTTCTTATTTTCTTGGGAATTTTACAATATATGTTAAAATAATTAAAAAAACTGAAGAAAATGTAATGAGGTCCATTTCTTTTAATCAATTATCTTAAAACGCCGAAACGCTTTTAAAGAATGTATGTAACAATTTCAACTTTTATGTTGTTAAAATGATCAACATTCCGTATGAAACCATAATGCACGTGAACACGAGCATATTATTCATAAAATGCATGCGATAACTATAAACAATTTTGTCAAAGACATCTGGGTTCAACGATACAACATTAAACTGCTGCAGCATTTGTTGTTTGAACCGAGAATGGTGGATAAACTATTTCAAACACTTTGGCATGTCGCATTGATTCTGATTTGGAATCTCGACAAATTACAAAAAAATGTTGTAAATTGGCTTGGAACATATCTAGTTTGATAAAACAATGAGCAAAAAGGGCCAAAGAAAATAAAACTTATGTTTTTTCTTCATATTTAGCAATCTGCACCTTTTGTCATTGTATGAATAATCGTCATTTGTTGTGTCAATCATGCGCCTGTTTAACAATAGAGGAAAAACAACTTAACAAAACGATTCTTGTAGATATTATACATAAAAACGCCTGACTCAAATGGGCCATGTATCAAGTTTTCGCATAACTCCGTGAAGTTGAGAACTGGTTGGATGGCTAACGAGAAGCACGCAGTCGTAGAAATGACAAAAACCAACCTTGGGAATTATAATCATGATTAAAAAGTTAATGTCGTCACCTGTCCTTTGTAGTCTTATGTAAAGGAAGCGTGCTCTGCGCATGCGCAATTAGCAAAAAACTTTGAAACTAATGTGAAAATTGATTTGCCCTGACATATTACGATGCTTTAATAGTCCTTATGAATTTTCTGCTGTTTACACGAAGCTAACCAATTATCGCATGTTGTTGTTACTTTTATAATTTACGGAAGGGTCGTGCCTTTTGTGAAATTAATATTTAGTGTAATAAATTATAGCTTTTCTTTGTTAGATTAACCCTTATAGTGCCTGAAGCCTTTTCCCAATTCACGTACGTATGTCATTGGCTCAGTAAGTGTTAGCTTCTCTTTGAATACATTACCACATTAACTTACCCTAGAATTTATTTTTTTTCTCCTGAGGGGTGTTAGATCTTAGTTTTGTTATTGGCAGGAACAAACGAGTTATGCCACTTTTCTGCCTTGAACTTTTTTTTATCAGCTCACGTGAAGCAAACAAACAAGGTATACACAGGACTTTGTGATCGTACACAAATTAGCTATTTGTACCATGCATCGTCAGAAAATATGATATCTTTGGGAATATGTGAACAAAAAGACCATTTCATCATTTAATTACATGTATAAGTGCTAACAATGGATAATCAATTGTCGAAAATCTTGGCTAGACCCAAAAACGGTTGGTGTTGTTTCTAGAAGCAATGTTACTATGTATGGCCAATTTCTCACTAACTTACAATAAACATTTATACTCAACAGCCAAAAATAAAGTCTATCCCGAATTTGTATATTCAATTGTTTCATTGTTTATAATATGACAATTTCTCACTAACTTACAATAAACATTTATACTCAACAGCCAAAAATAAAGACTATCCCGAACATTACGCCTATAATATGCACCAAGCATACAGCCATCGAGTGGTTCCAATACAGAACCCTACATCATATAACAGCAGAATAACATTACGCCTATAATATGCACCAAGCATACAGCCATCGAGTGGTTCCAATACAGAACCCTACATCATATAACAGCAGAATAACAATACGCCTATAATATGCACCAAGCATACAGCCATCGAGTGGTTCCAATACAAAACCCTACATCATATAACAGCAGAATAACATTACGCCTATAATATGCACCAAGCATACAGCCATCGAGTGGTTCCAATACAAAACCCTACATCATATAACAGCAGAATAACATTACGCCTATAATATGCACCAAGCATACAGCCATCGAGTGGTTCCAATACAGAACCCTACATCATATAACAGCAGAATAACAATACGCCTATAATATGCACCATGCATACAGCCATCGAGTGGTTCCAATACAAAACCCTACATCATATAACAGCAGAATGACATTACGCCTATAATATGCACCAAGCATGCAGCCATCGAGTGGTTCCAATACAGAACCCTACATCATATAACAGCAGAATAACATTACGCCTATACTATGCACCAAGCATACAGCCATCGAGTGGTTCCAATACAGAACCCTACATCATATAACAGCAGAATAACAATACGCCTATAATATGCACCAAGCATACAGCCATCGAGTGGTTCCAATACAGAACCCTACATCATATAACAGCAGAATAACATTACGCCTATAATATGCACCAAGCATGCAGCCATCGAGTGGTTCCAATACAGAACCCTACATCATATAACAGCAGAATAACAATACGCCTATAATATGCACCAAGCATGCAGCCATCGAGTGGTTCCAATACAGAACCCTACATCATATAACAGCAGAATAACAATACGCCTATACTATGCACCAAGCATACAGCCATCGAGTGGTTCCAATACAGAACCCTACATCATATAACAGCAGAATAACAATACGCCTATAATATGCACCAATCATACAGCCAATGAGTGGTTCCAATACAGAACCCTACATCATATAACAGCAGAATAACATTACGCCTATAATATGCACCAAGCATGCAGCCATCGAGTGGTTCCAATACAGAACCCTACATCATATAACAGCAGAATAACATTACGCCTATAATATACACCAAGCATACAGCTATCGAGTGGTTCCAATACAGAACCCTACATCATATAACAACAGAATAACATTACGCCTATAATATGCACCAAGCATACAGCCATCGAATGGTTCCAATACAGAACCCTACATTATATAACAGCAGAATAACATTACGCCTATAATATGCTCCAAGCATGCAGCCATCGAGTGGTTCCAATACAGAACCCTACATCATATAACAGCAGAATAACATTACTCCTATAATATGCACCAAGCATACATCCATCGAGTGGTTCCAATACAGAACCCTACATCATATAACGGCAGAATAACATTACGCCTATAATATGCACCAAGCATACAGCCATCGAGTGGTTCCAATACAGAACCCTACATCATATAACAGCAGAATAACATTACGCCTATAATATGCACCAAGCATACAGCCATCGAGTGGTTCCAATACAAAACCCTACATCATATAACAGCAGAATAACATTACGCCTATAATATGCACCAAGCATACAGCCATCGAGTGGTTCCAATACAAAACCCTACATCATATAACAGCAGAATAACATTACGCCTATAATATGCACCAAGCATACAGCTATCGAGTGGTTCCAATACAGAACCCTACATCATATAACAGCAGAATAACATTACGCCTATAATATGCACCAAGCATACAGCCATCGAGTTGTTCCAATACAAAACCCTACATCATATAACAGCAGAATAACATTACGCCTATAATATGCACCAAGCATACAGCCATCGAGTGGTTCCAATACATAACCCTACATCATACGTATGTTAGAAGAACGACAAATCTTGTTATCATCTAGCGGTTCCAATAAAAAACCCAACATTATTCCGCACCAGTCTCCGATTCCGCAATATTAATATGACCTGAAAACGAAAGTTGTGTTTGTTCCAATATGTTTTCGATATTGTCCCACAGCCTGACATTCACAGTGACAGAAATACAATGGTTTGTGCAAAGTTTCTGTGCATTTGACAGCTATAGATAAGTTACAAGTTTTATATATACAGTGAATATTCACATGCAGTGGAACAAAGATGTACCAATGCAACATAATCTTATCAAAATTTTAATAGGTTTATCAGTATTTTATACATTCTGTCTGTGTATATTACAAGTTGGGTATGTGTTAATATAATCAAAATGCTGTGTGCACCTTTGAGATCTTATCTAATGTTATATACATTAATGTTAATCCAACATATGCGTTAACCTGTATATCAGAGACAGATGTTTCTGACTTCCTCTAACCACGCTCACAGTTACAAAATACGTACATAGGTTATTGATTCGGTTGTTTTCTGACAAAAGTTGCATTTATTTGTTTCTTTGATAGTCACCTATTACTCGTTTTGAGAACTCGTTTGCTTGAGTTTAGGACAGATACAAAGTGTACTTTGTGTATATATTATTATAATATTATATTGAGCATTCGAGATCGTTTCCCCATTTTCTTTTGTATTCATACTAAAGCGGCTTTCGTGAACTTCTTGTCATATATCGTGAAAAATTCTGTATCCCTTTTACTTGGTATAACGTCTTACATTGTACATGTACATAGGCATTGGTGGAATGAAGATTCCCGTTGTTTATTTATTGCAACATCTGTTTTTTAAACATGCATTTATCTGTGTCTGTCATTCAGCATATATGAACTCATTTTCAAGAAGGCATTGACGACACAATCAAGTACAACTGATGGTATGTGTAAAGTTATGATATGAAATGTTTATGACAGGAAGCCAGTCAAAATAAAATGCTGCGAGATTGTCCCTACAAAATTAACATGTGTTCAACTGATTGCACTTGTGATTTGTAAATGAAAAATGATTTAGTCAAGTTCAACATATTTTCTATTTCAAAAATATCATTCTCTATCCCGATATATAAACGTCGTCGATCAAATTCAGTGTCATTAGATATCACATTTGCATACATTACTTTGACATTGCAAATATATATTTTATAACGATATAGATGAAAGTGACATTTAAGATTATATATCGCAAAAGAAAAGTAACTTAATGGTTATTTAACATCAGAAGTGAATTTAAAAACATAATTCGAAAATTATTTGCAAAACTGTAGGTAGTAATTTATCAATTGAATTTATTTATATTTATAACTGTCTTAAAATTATAATGTACTCCAACCAAGTGCTTAAGGCATAATTAATAAAATTTTATCAATTTATATATGATGTTTCTGGACTCCAAGTAAATTATTTTTCTTAATAATATTTCATATTGCCCACACATATATGCATTATCAAATGTTTAACCATTTATCATTGCTTTTGCTGAGAGAACGTTTTTCATTAAACATGTAGTTCACTAGAATATGTAGTCCATTAGATTAGAACAATTATATACGTCGAATAAATAAAATAAATATATGCCACATAAATTAGACACATTACATCTCTAACACTGAATACAACATGTATTGTTTTAATGTTATAATCCGATTGTAATATCACAAATACAAATACACATATATCGGTGTTAGTTTCAGTCAATAAGGGTATGTATATTATATATTTAGGCGCTTCAAGCAAATGGCGATAAGTTATATGTTTTGTATAGTGAATAAAAATGGACTGAGCATGCACCCTTGTGGTATATATCAGGGGGTTTGAACTTGTCTCAAACAGAAAGACAAAAATAAGAGCAGCAAAGGTTCAAGGTTCACTACGTTAAAACATATCATTTTTAAACATTCCAAAATAGTCGAATTACTTTCATAGTTTGCATCAGATGCTGATCATTGGAATTGTCTGATAATTGAACAAAAAGTAAAGAATACGGTGTTATTGGTATCAAAACGCACATACTGAAAGTGACATCACAAAGGACTAAATAAATTATCAAAATAACAATTATCTTGTACTTAACAGCTTGGATATTTTTAGTAAATTGATCCAGCACGAATTTGTCAATGCAGTTTGATATTAACCACTTTAATGCAATTCTAGGTCTAATAAAAATTGGGAATATAAAACAAAAAAATATTAAATGCAAAGCTGCATCTGATACAAATTTTGATTTGAACATATTTTACTATCGTCTGAGGTAAAGTTGCAGTGGAGCGGGTTGGTACGTGTATAAGTGTATATGATGAGATATTATTCTATGGTTATAGTATCTGGTCATGACTACACACTCGGGGTCACTTGGCAAGGTGGACGGCAGATGAGCTCAATCACTATCATATTCATCGACCAAATATCCCAAAACAAACCGCACCGAGGACACGCAAAGTACACCGTAGCTAACCTGATTAAATTCAAAAACATAAGTTTTGCTAAAATACAAACAAATCGAGAATCTTGGTGTTTACCCCACATTGCCGACGATTTTCCTTTGATCCCTGGCGACGCGGCTCTCTTTTGATCTTTGTTCCAACAATAGCACTATTGTATGGCATATTGCACTGGGTAGCAATAGCGCTTCCGAATGGACGGAACCACTGCTACAATCGGCATGCGTAAACAGAAGAAAAAAAATCCAATTTTTTAACTTATTCTCGAAGGCGGATAAGTCTTCTTGAAAACCTTAAGAATCTAAGGAAGACTTGCAAAGCTTTTGATAAGGGTAACCCCCAGCCAGGTGTCTTTTTGGCTTTAGAAGATTTTACCTACATAATTCGTCTCCGAGGTAAACATTTATGTGATCCGTAGTTCCATGTAGCGCTCTGGTGGTCGGCTTAGAGTGAATGCAGTTAACCTGATTGTTAACATTGGCAAATTGCAACTGGATTGTGCATAGCTATTTAAGTCGTTGTGTGTTTGGTAAAACTGACTGTCAATGTTGAAAATGAGCCGCTAATCGAAGTTTACTCATACAATTTCTCAAATGTTCCGAGGTGATGATTGGCAGTATTATCATCCCGTATGTAAATATTTCTAAATTTAGATTTTTAAATTGAATTTGTACTAACATGCTCGTAAACCCTATGCGAAGTTCCAATTTTGAGGAAAATGCTTTAAAATTATTACAAAAATTTACATACATTGACAAAACTGCTTTGTGTGCATCCCGTGTAAATGCATGACTGGTTATTTCACGTTTTTGGAGAACGAAACTGCTTTGAAAACACAACCCCAAACAAGATACGGGTTTAAAAAAAAAATAACATTCATTATTAAAGATGGTTTAACAAAACTATACCACGATTGATAATTTCATTATAATTTGTTTTTCATCATGTGCCTGCACAATGCTCATCAAATGATAAAAAATAAAATTATTGATGATAAATATATTATTGATATACGGTTATTGATGAATATAAAACCGTAATCATAAACTCCTCGAGTCACAAGTTGTTTTTGCTATTCGGTTCTTATTTCGGTGTTAAAGAAATATTTTATGAGTTTTATCAACGAAATGTGAATTAAGAGAACTGATCTTTTTGTTTATAAAATATCTACATTTGTTAGAAGATTACATTGTATCGGACAACCAGTTTAATAGTTTTCATTTTATAATTATTACTAATGTATCTTAACATCTAGAGATAGTCTTATGTGTGCATTTCTGAAAAAGTCATTGTGGCATATTGTTCATTGTGTTGCTCTGTCACATTTAAAACAAAGTTCCGTAAGGTTATTAATGTTTTTTAAAAAAAACTAAAAAAACCTGTTCTCTTGATATTTTAATAACAGGTGTAGACATTAGACAGTACTATTGCATTGTTTGTTTTCAAACTGTCCAGATCTGATATTGTACTGTCACTAAATAAAAAGGTACTATTTAATTACTACTTACTTTCTTTTAGAAAGGTCGACTAATGATATATGACTTCATGGTGATAAGATCACTATAGAGTATATTTATTAAAATGTAGTTTTTTATTTTTTATTTCATCGATGATAATGTTATGGTATAAACATGTAAATAATATAATGATTAATCATTCGAATAAGTTCGTCCAATAAAGTTATGTTCAACTCATATTTATTCATTTGCTGAATAATTTGTTCAAAAAGATAATTGAATTCTGATCACTTTAACCATTGGGCTATTTATAACTATTACAAGTTTATATATTTATTTATGTATTCAATTAAGAATTACTGTAAATAACTTTTCATATAAAGTCTAACCAATCAAATTAGATTTTTAAATAGAGGTTAAAGTGAAGCTAAATATGTTCAATATTGAAGAATAAATGATCAGAATATGATACTAAAAGTGTTTATGCTTTGAATGACCATTCTATTTTGTCTAATGATAAAATCTATTGGAAAATTGATGTCATGAAGAGTCCATTATTTGATAAACACAAATCGCTAATTAGGATGAGAAATAGAAAATATGTTTTGTAGCTTGTTATAACACTGATCTCACTTATCATATCCGTATCGCTTATTTTACGATGCAAATTCGTTTCTTTCTGTATGCATTTCGATTCTTTCCGTTGCAATTCGCTTTTTTCTTTGGTAGGACTGACATATATTTCAAATAGTAATGTCAACGAGTGTATACTTGTTTCAAGTTTATCCACATTTGTGCTCAGTGTAACCAATTCACTATAATATACACGTAGAGGATAAAACGAAAATCTATTGGATATTACTTTAAAATACACCCATACATACTTATCAATAATACTGACCAATATTAAGATACTATTGGATGTTCCTCGTATCGCATCAAATGAATCAGAAAATAATATTTTCACGAGTTGCGCAGTCACAAGTGTAACTATAGCATTTCTACTTCTCGAGATGAGATATACAAGATATTCGACAAGAAATGTCAAATTTTCTGTTTATTATGTTTCATAATGTATGCATAGTTTGGAAATGGCTTTCATCGCTATCTAAGTAGTTATATAATGTCGTCCTGTTGTTACGATGACGTAATATGATTGAACATGTTATTTCATTGAGTAGAAAAAGATGTAATTTCAGTCAGTGAAAATATGGAGTTTATGTTCACTGATAAATAACGTAGACATATGAAAATATAAAAAATTGTGTGTCTGTTATATCATCGATATACACTGTTACATTAAATAGTAAGCAATCGAATACTTATATCACCTTTAGTTCATTTTAATTTAAATATTTTTATTTAAAAATAAAACTACATGTACAATTTATTTCATATTCTTTTAAACTTAAAGTGACTGTAATAATTAAATTAATTAAATAATTGTATAAAAATTCAGATAAGACTTTGATAATTATGACATTTATATATGATCGTAATTTGAGGAGATATCCACGCTTGTCCATTTATATATCAATAGCAACATGTTTGATATTAACTTTGTTATGTCATGCATTAAACACATAAAGAAACAAATTGAATACTACCTCAAACTGCGTTTCCACACGTACTATATACCTTTTTAGAGTTAATTAACAGATTAAATTTACTATTTATGTGAATATCCTTGTGAAAATGCTTAATATTATTTTATTAAATGTAAGTTATATTATCATGAAATTAAATATTTGTTTTAAAATATTCTTTATTAAGGAATTAGACGAACAATAGAAAACATTTTGAAAGGAAATGTGATTCTTACCACGGAAGAAAATATTTTACTTTTTGTACAAGACTCTATTAATATATTTTGATGATCTTTTCAGCCATTACTTATATTCAGCCATTTCACATGTACCTTAGAATTAGAGTATTATTTTATTATTATAATATCTTGAGCATAAACCATAGTGTACTGCAGTATAGTTTTATTACATTATTGGTATGTAAATACTATGAGAATTTGTTTTACATTTTATCATACTGCACTGTACATTTCTGTACGTATTAAAATATAAAATATGTAATTATTCACATTTGTTATATATTTATAAGACTGATAATAGTATAATCATTTGTATATAGGACAAGGAGTAGTTATTGTTGTGCTTAATCCATTTGACCTTTCTGTCAATAAAGCATGTTTAAACCAATGAAATATTATTTCACATCATCGCCTCATTGCAGACACGTTTGTTATTTAATAAAATCTAATGTATTCAACTGATCATTTTGTCATAATCACCAATAGTTATAACAGTCATGTATATGATATATCTATTATTGTGTATCTTTTGTTCAATAAATAATATGGCCAAGAAATAATTTCATGATAATAATAATAAAATTGACTTTCATTCACTTAATGTGCATAATGCCATTGCAGGCGTCTTATATTGGATACGTGTTTGTTATTTTTTTAAAATAAATTCATTTAGCATGTGTATATAATTTATGTCATGACTGTCAATATCTATACACGTAATGTAGGAAAGCTAATGCATCACTGTCTTACTTATATACCGATATACTTAGATCGTAGTGTAAACGTGCCGTGCACCAAGAGAAGGGAGACAAATAGTACGACGTGTTGAGATCTTTGGCATTAATTGCTTCTTGTTTGTGTTACAATGTATTTCTCATAAACCTGTTATGCATCACATCTGTGATGATTTACAACATTGTATTTCACAGACCGACACGTAAGATTGTTAGTTCCAATATATGTTATATTACAACCCACAGTGCAGTCCTCATAAAGAAGGGTTGAATAAAGTCCGAGAATCCATCACAGGCAGCGGACCGTGACATTACTTATTTCTCATTGACATAGGTATGAGGTGCCTTGGTACAGTTTCACTCAAGGTGAAAGTTTGAAAAAGTTCGAAATGCACCGAGAGTTTCTGTTTAAGTTACCCAGACCTTGGAAAGAACAATTATGGTGCCCTGGAGCTAATCCCCCTCCAGGGCTTCTGTTTGTGCAATATCGATGCGGGATGAATGCGTAAAATTTGGCGTAAAACGGATATGTTTGACTTTGCAATTTACGAATGTTGTCTGACGGTTGAAGATATGAACGCAAACATGGCGATGAGGCACAACAATCAAGTTGAAAACACATAAACTGTTACAGTTCGTCTCTTCATCGACAGATACTTGAAGAGACTGTTCAGTTGTTCTTTCCGAACTCTTTGGCAAAGGAGGTGTAAAGAGTCCGTGCACGTGAAATCCGGAAGTTGCGCAGAGAGAGCACGCAGTCCAAGGTCCATCTGACCAAACACATGCAAGAAGAGTCCTCGTACCCAATAGGCAGCATTGATCGAGACCGTCCCCAAAGTTTACCGTTTGTGTCCTCTTCAAGACTTAAAAGGTGCCGGTGGTCGCCTCAAAACATTCGAGCTAATATTTGATGATGACTTTCGCTTGTCAAGCAAATAGCCTGCAGCGAATATCAAAGGACTTTAGCAATGGCTCGAACCGAGGTTGATGAGTGTCCATAGTATGCGAAACACGCTTTGTAAATATGTAAACTGCATTATATCCGTGTAACCAGTGGAGCCCTTGATCCCACGAGAAGGATACATTTGGATATAACTTTTAGGTAATTCTCAAATCCAGTTCGCGCCTTTTCAAACCGCAGATTATTGCACTCTGCCAATCTCGGCCCTATGTTCGTGAAAGTGACTAGAGCCAGTTTAATCATTTCCTTGGCAAAGATTGACACATGTCCATGTTTATTGCTCCCCGCTGCTTGATTAACAACATGATTATAATGTTTGCTCCTATCGCTTTTCCGCTCCAAATGTTTCCTTCTTATATACAACCAAGTGTGCCACTGTTTTCGCGTCTAATGGTAAATCTTTCGAAGGCGTTTGACAATGATGTGCTTTTAGCCCTTATCTTTTCAGTATATATTTCGAATTTCTTCAAATGTTTCGTTATGAATAGTTTACCTTGTATAAAAATGTAACGAATTCAAGTTCTAAATTATGTGAAATAAAATATCGCGTCAAATAGTGTACGTTATCTTTGATTTCATATACTTGACAATGGTAATGTGGTATCCACGACAAGTTCAGAAGTAAACCAAGACGAAAACGGACAAATTGGTTAGTTGGTCTATTGAACCACGTTTACCTGAGAAGGAATTTAAATTCAATATCATCTTGTTATTACGCACTACAATATTAGATATATCATTACTAAAAGTTAATAGATGTGATTCAAAGTTGGCTGCACTGTGCGAAACTAATACATATGTTGTAAACAAATCTGGCTGAAAATGTCTCGAATTAAAATGATGCTGTCAAAACCATTGAACGCTTGGTTGTTCACTATCACAATGATTTGAAAACTTGGAGACTTATACAGTCTACTATACCATATTGTAGGTCTAAGTATCTATTTACAATTCACGCCATGTAAAGAAGATGTAATGAGTCTTAATGCATAAAGGAAATATATCTTTGACTACATCTTTGCCTGTAAATGTAACTCCAGAAGATATAAAACGTAGAATCTTTCAGAAGGAATCACTATGTGTAAGCAAGGACATCAGGTGCATGGCCAACGCCTGAGATTCCTTGCAGAACGACTAAGTCATTTATGCATACATTTTCTTTTACATGGACTGGTACGGATTTTATTACCTAAACTACCCAACATTGCTCGTCAATATTAATGAATAACTTATTATTATCATATGTACGGCATTTGTGACGGACTTAATTGTTTTGACGTCTTTATTCATAGTTACTTGAGCAAACATATTCAAATTCTGATATTTTGTTAATAGGCCTTTGTTACAGATACATCATAAACCATGATTGTACTGAAGAACGGAAAGGAATATAAATTATGATACTATAGATCTTTTACCAAAACAAACAGTACACAACGGTTTCGATCGATGATCTTCTACTTGAAAAACAACAACTTACACGGCCAATTTGATATACAATTTAAGTCATCACACAATAAACAAATTCTCTTAACGCATCTACTTTAAGAAATTTGCATTCGAAAATCTCTGAAATTAGTGGAAGCAAAATCGTGATATTGATTGATGCATTTCTGTGAAACTGTATTTCATTGTTACAGTTAGTGAGTACTTTATTGGATTATTCTCTGGATTGGGGCGATACTTTGTTTGTTGCTCGATACGTTGAGCAAATATATCAAGATAACTGTATTAATTATGTGAATATATACACTCAATAAGAACACGTACTATATACAGTGGGAACGCTTTGTACATTTTAGAGAAACGTTCTCAACGAAGTAACATTAATACTCGAATACATCCGGGCCTTTAAATCATTTATGCTATATAATTAATTCATCCTCTGTCATACAGGGTTTAAACATAATGTCGATGCATCGTAGTGCGATGTATACATAAGTTTTGCTTCTTGAGCGTGTTGAGTTTTACCTATTAAATATGTTTTAATGAAAGGTTCCACGTCACAAGAAGAGGTCAACATTGTTTGGCAAGGAGTGAACATATTCAGTAAATAAAACAAATGTTACATATGTCAAGTACTATATTCATCAACTACATCAACTGCAAAATCAAACTTTCACTTGAAAAATATTACAAATTTAAATTATAATAATTTTCCACCGGTTAATACGTCTTGCCACAATTTAACCAAAACTTCATTTGATGCAAGGGAGATAATTCCACTGAAGCTTTCTATCCACATCTTCAACGTGACGTTTATTCCACGTACTTGATCAGGTTTATCCTAAGCTTCGTTTCTAGGTAAGGTTTGCTTATAAACATGCGATCTGAAGGTAAATATGGGCGACTCGAAGATAGAAGATGTGTAGCTGGCACTAGAAATGTCAAAACACGTTGTCCGTAATAGTCACAATTTGTCCTGCATGTGAGCTCATAATTAAAATTAATACCCAGCAGCGAGGAAACCAGACGAGTCACGTGACTCGACGATGTTCCGCGAGAAATCTGAATGTCAACAGAAGCATCAGCCAATCAACGGCGAGGACGCATCGTTACACCACGTGGTTCCATCCTCTCGCTTTGATTGACAGCAGCGCGTGACTTGGGGAGTTTCAATCCATTCTAAGACCGCCTATGCATATGCCAAATATATTCAATAGTCAAAATACCTTGCTCGAGAAGAAGCCTACGTTAGATTCTTACGATCGCGATCCGTGCTCCTGTTTCATGTGTGATAGCGAGAATGAGTTGTGTTGACATTATGTACCAGCCATATTCAACGGGATTCCCCTACCAACGGTCCGAGGCCGTACAGGTACACATAACTTGCACAATTGTCACCTGTAAATTTTGCTCTTTTTTTTTACCAGGTTGAAATCTCCTTTGATCTTGCCTTTGCAGTTCACCTGTAGCCGTCTTGGTCTAGGCTAAGCCTAGGCATACCTTTGTCTAGTATGAACGTGCATTTCTTACACACTTGCCATGACTTGCAATCCGAGCAGTATTGGGCTATGTCTTAGAGTAATTCAAAGAAAAGCCATTCTTCCACTATGTCTAACTTCTACCTGTCATTGGAGTATTAAATTATCGAGTACATTGCTACATTGTTGTTATTCCACAGGCATTTAACGTTCCCAGAATGCATGAGCCTCTGGATCTAGGAAGTTACTCTACATCAACCTCCGCTCCTTCAGCTGTTAAAGAAGAGGAATTGGATAAAGACCTACAACCAAAGGAGACTCACTATTTGGCCGCCAACTGTGTCTTATTAACTTACTTTAGTGGCGATACCTCTTCAGTGGTCGATGAACACTTTTCACGGGCGCTTAGTCAACCAAGCAGTTTTAGTTCAGAATCACCGGGAGCCAAGAGTTTATCGTGTAAAGGTAAGATTTAACCTAATTTTAACCGTCTATGTGCATGTGTGTCTATGGACGTGACAAGTTTACTTTTCACCGTACGATTTTTTAAAATTTTACCGTCTTCAAACATTGTTTGTTTACATATATTTCATTTTCGTATTTCGATAACCATATACAAATTAAGTTGGTTTTAATTTTAGAATTCCACGTTATTCAAAACAGGTGGTGTTATACTGTTGAATTCCGGAACATAGATAAATATTATTATCTTCTTGGAAGATGCTATTGCATTTTCATATCGTTGCCTAAAATATTCTTATGAGACAATGGAAGTTAATAGAAAATAACACAATCAAATTATTTATTTAGGTGCATAAGTTGAGATTGTATTTGGTTTTTAGAAAATAAAAAAGATGAATTTTAGTGTCATAACATGTATTCCGACGGGAAAAACAACAAGTAACATAAACACCAAATCGTGAAAATGTTAGGCAGTGTATATTTTTCTAACATCTCTAGTAAAAACATGTCTGCTGTCGGCGAATGTTTATAGTTACATAATGTACAACAAAATAAAATCAAGTCTTGATTATTTCAAAAATCTTTCCCATGAACCAATGAAATAAGTCCTTATGTTTATTGGGTGTTGGAACAATAACGGAGAGAAAACAACCCCTTTCCGCACTCCAACAAGCAAACCAGCGAGTCCTTGTAAGACGCAGGGATACGGCAAGGGTGAAATGGTAACCACATGTCCCCTTGCTTGTTTCGTTTGCTTCTCATCAGATAAGGGGAGAAATTGGAACCGTGTCGTTTAATAGCCTTTAGTTGAGCCGAAAAATCATGTTAAACGCCTGTTGATATTCAGCATAAATACAATTTTCTTTTTACGAAATTTGATAATTTTAGTTTGACGTTTTTCACTCATGTTAATTGTCAATTGTCAAATAATAGAACGTTTGTGCTGTAATGTTTATAAGAAGTAATTCTAACTAATTGTAAAAAATACAATTTATCATGTAAAATTTGTAGGACAAAACTATTAAACTTCTTCTCCAATTGATAAACTCGTTATAATAATTTTAAACGGAACTTCTTCTAAGGGGGTCTTGTAAAATTTACTTTAAGGCGATCTCAGTTCTCTTAATATCTTATCCATATATGTAAGTTTTAACCCCTGTGTTGACAATGTGACGACAGACATTGAACTTAAATCTCTTCAATTTTCGCTAAGCATGGTAGAAACATTACCCAACTTCACGCGATTTGTCAACGTGTGAATGTTTCTCCGTGAACTGCCTGAGAACGAAAAATAATAAAGTTCGTAGATTTGTAAAACAGAATTCTGATTAATTTGAGAATTTATTTTAGACATAAGTTCTACCATTTTTTATTTACCTGTAGTTTTATTATATTATCATATAGATAATGAAGATTTCAAACTGAATATCATTGTCATGAGCGTTGCCAGTTACTTTATACACCACGAATAGTTTATACATTATTCCAAATACGCATTCCTAAATTATAAAAATAAACGTAATTCCTTATTTGTTTAAAAAATAGTGTTTTTCAACCTTCAATATATTATATATCTAACCAGTTCCTCAAATTCGAATATACATAGTTATATAATTACATTTAAGAAGCAAAAAGGTAACATATTTTCATTTTATTAATTTATTACATTATTATTATTAATACCCGCCCTCCCTACACTCACAGTGAAACTCTTGTGCTCTTGTAATGTACATACAGTATGAAGACGAATTCAACCACAAACAAACATTTAATTCCATGACAAAAACCGACAAAATCATTATATTAAAACGCCATTGCACAAATGTTCATTATGAGAAGAGGCAGTGACCCCTAATTTAGATGACTATCTCCAGAATAACGACCCCCTCCTATTGTCCCATACTGACCACTGGTCATTTAATGAGTTTGAACTTTGGCCACTTACAGCGACAGCACTGTGTGGTCAGCAAATACTGACCAGTGCTCGGACTCGTCTTTGATCTTATAATATTTACATGTTCCGCTGTCCATACGCTGATCATTTGTCTATCATTGTAATGATATTTACATCAGCGCTTGCTTTGATTGACGGCAAGGGGGATCTATTGTAATTGACAACAATGTCCATTTGAGATAAGGAAGTGAATTAAACAGTCGGTGGTGAAATTTACACGCTACCGATTTGTCTTCAAACAATTTGTACCGTTTGTAAGACCTAATTTTCAAGAAATTAATACGTGATTGATTTTAATGATTTATTTATAAATTCAGCATTTTGTTTGATAATTATGACTCAATAAGTACAACATTATTTGAAGAACGTACAATGTATCTTTTCAACAAATCTGAAAAATGTATGGACAGTTATCCCTACAGTATATAGATTTCATATGTTTCTAAATATGTTTGGACTAACTGTTACAAGATCAGCTATTTCTAGTATTTTTATTATGTATAAAGTTATTTCTAAATCAATACCAAGCGTAAAAAATACATATAATTTATTACTCCTATTTAGTATCATTTTGCGACCATTTACTGCCGCAAAGCTCGGTTTGGTTGATAAGCTATGAGTAAGGTTGCCAGTAGATGTTAGAGTCATTATATTGTCAAGGGTAGGACTGTAACTTTAATTAACATCTAACCCCCGCCCTCCCTTCCGCCACCCATGCTCTCTAGCCCAATGTAAACACGGTCCCCGGGATCCAAACCCTACACAGGCTCAATTTACCAAAACGACCCCATAAAAAGTTTTCTTAAAAAGCTATCGATGTCACGCTAACAAATTAGATTTGGAAAATTAGATTTGAAGTGTAGCAGAATGGCCGATATCCTACTTGTTGGGGAAAATTTGTGTGCATGCTTGTATGGGGTTACTCGTTATTTAAAGCGTAATTTTGTTCTGCTTGCTGCGATATTTATGCCTTTTGGTTCTTTCGTAGAAAAACGGTTACATTGATGTTTTAACATGTTGTTCAATCTGTAGATTGCAAAGTGTTCTTGAATAAATACATCCTAAATTCGACTCTTATTTTAAATCAAAATTTACACTTTTGCGATTTTTCAATTTATGTTTGACCCTAGAGACTTCTGCACGTCTTGCACTTACTTATATAACTAAACCTCGACAACATATCTTGGATAGCAATCATAGATATCATCATAGCGATCATAATTAGTCATCAATCTGAGGACTGATGCTAATCAATTTCTTATGTATAATTGTTATGTAACATATTTAATGCTTTACTTTGAGCAGCGAGTATATCTTAAAAAGCTTTAGGAGGGGTAACGTGTACATAGCCTGCTCTCCTACCCTATCGTCACCAAAGGACGTGTGTGGTTGGGTTTGTATTCCAAAATGTTCGATATCCTCGAGGCAGGGGGTCTTCTCCAGTTCACCCAATTTTCTCAAAGCCTGACCCCCCGGGATTTCAAATCTTGGGGTTATGTTTCAGCCCCTCCCCTGACACCAGGGGACCCGTGGGGTGGTGTGTAGTTACTGTACTGCAAGCTGTGTGTTTCGTTTGCTATCCACTTGTATATATATATATATATATATAGAGAGAGTTTATTTCGAAAAGGGAATAACAATTGTAACACGTAAGCGCTATATATTATTGAACAATGTCTCAATGTTTTTTGTATTCTTAAATAAAAAAAACTTTGCTCTTTCTTTTCAAGGTAAGAAATACATTTTTGGCAATATTATTCACAATTGTAGAATTGCTTACCTTGGTAAGCTGATACATGTAGTTTCACATGGATTATTGTCGGATGCTAGTAACAGTAAAGTTCATGCAAAATCTTATTTCTTTAAACTAACTTTTTCGTAAATAATGACCTTAGGATATCTGCAATTGATTCTTTTTTGTAATTTTGATTTAATTTGAAAATTAATCTTTTGTTTTAAAATCATAAAGGTCATAAAGGTTATTAAATGTCTAGTATTATTATGTAATCCTGATAATATATATTTCTTGAATACGTAGAAGTGCATGAATGAAAAATCTCTTTTGAGTACAAAGTTACAAGAACTGCCAATGTGTTGTATTTCAAAATATGTATATATTATTATCATAAAAAAAGGTTTTTTTAATAACATCAGCCTCATATCAAAAGTAATTGATATACAAAATAATTGACACTGGGTAACTGTTGTTTATAATATTCTTCCAAATTAATCTTTTAAGCTGTTTATATGCCTACAAGGTTTCAATAGGTGAAACATGTTTACAGTTTTGTAGATCAAAGATGCTGTTTTAATCTTCACCAAATACACCAGATATGATTATGAAATATTAAATAACTGAAACATAAATTCGAACACAACGTTACAGGGAGCAGAACGCACATCAACCACCGAGTTTTTACAGCTTCCAATAACACTCTGCCATGTCAATTTTGAAAAATAACCTTCAATTTTTCTTTAATAAATGAGAAAATAAATCGGGCCACCACAGTTAGCCCAGCGTCTAGAGGATATCACCTGACAGTTCACATGAGAGAAAGATAAACTTTACCCCCTTGCTAGCAGGTCCCTCTCCCTTCCCTCCAAACTTAATCGCCCAAAACATTGCATAATATAAGCAAAATCTGGCGAAACTGGCAATTGCTTTCTTTAAATCGTTTAACACCACTCTAAGCGGCGATTAGAGTTTATCGGCGAAATACGAGCCCTAGTTTATGCTCGTCTCGGTAGCTTTACCACAGGAACATGCTCGCCGTCTTGTCGTCGTGTGGGAACAAGGGAACCCTCGCTTACTTGTCAGCTTACACCAGCCGTAGCTTTATATGTATCTGTCTAAACATTGCCAGCTTACATCAGCCGTAGCTTTATATGTATCTGTCTAAACATTGTCAGCTTACATCAGCCGTAGCTTTATATGTATCTGTCTGAATATTGTCAGCTTACATCAGCCGTAGCTTTATATGTATCTGTCTAAACATTGTCAGCTTACATCAGCCGTAGCTTTATGTGTATCTGTCTAAACATTGTCAGCTTACATCAGCCGTAGCTTTATATGTATCTGTCTAAATATTGTCAGCTTACATCAGCCGTAGCTTTATATGTATCTGTCTTAACATTGTCAGCTTACATCAGCCGTAGCTTTATATGTATCTGTCTGAATATTGTCAACTTACACCTGCCGTAGCTTTATATGTATCTGTCTAAACAGTGTCAGCTTACACCTGCAGTAGCTTTATATGTATTTGTCTAAACATTGTCAGCTTACACCTGACGTAGCTATATATGTATCTGTCTGAATATTGTCAGCTTACCCCAGACATAGCTTTATATGTATCTGTCTGAATATTGTCAGCTTACACCAGCCGTAGCTTTATATGTATCTGTCTAAACATTGTCAGCTTACACCAGCCGTAGCTTTATATGTATCTGTCTAAACATTGTCAGCTTACATCAGCCGTAGCTTTATATTTATCTGTCTAAACATTGTCAGCTTACATCAGCCGTAGCTTTATATGTATCTGTCTGAATATTGTCAGCTTACATCAGCCGTAGCTTTATATGTGTCTGTCTGAATATTGTCAGCGTACACAAACCGTAGCTTTATATGTGTCTGTCTGAATATTGTCAGCTTACATCAGCCGTAGCTTTATATGTGTCTGTCTGAATATTGTCAGCTTACACAAACCGTAGCTTTATATGTGTCTGTCTGAATATTGTCAGCTTACACCCGCCGTAGCTTTATATGTGTCTGTCTGAATATTGTCAACTTACATCAGCCGTACCTTTATATGTATCTGTTTGAATATTGTCAGCTTACACCAGACATAGCTTTATATGTATCTGTCTGAATTTTGTCAGCTTACACCAGCACAACTTTATATGTATCTGTCTGAATATTGTCAGCTTACACCAGACATAGCTTTATATGTATCTGTCTGAATATTGTCAGCTTACACCAGCACAAATTTATATGTATCTGTTTGAATATTGTCAGCTTACACCCGCCGTAGATTTATATGTATCTGTTGGAATATTGTCAGCTTACACCAGCCGTATATTTATATGTATATGTCTGAATACTGTCAGCTTACACCCGCCGTAGCTTTATTTGTATCTGTCTGAATATTGTCAGCTTACACCAGCCGTAGCTTTATATGTATCTGTCTGAATATTGTCAACTTACACCAGAACAACTTTATATGTATCTGTCTGAATATTGTCAGCTTACACCAGACATAGCTTTATATGTATCTGTCTGAATATTGTCAGCTTACACCAGCCGTAGATTTATAAGTTTCTGTCTGAATATTGTCAGCTTACACCAGACGTAGCTTTATATGTATCTGTCTGAATATTGTCAGCTTACACCAGCCGTAGATTTATAAGTATCTGTCTGAATATTGTCAGCTTACACCAGACATAGCTTTATATGTATCTGTCTGAATATTGTCAGCTTACACCAGCCGTAGATTTATAAGTATCTGTCTGAATATTGTCAACTTACACCAGCACAACTTTATATGTATCTGTCTGAATATTGTCAGCTTACACCAGCCGTATATTTATATGTATCTGTTGGAATATTGTCAGCTTACACAAACCGTAGATTTATATGTATCTGTCTGAATATTGTCAGCTTACACCAGCCGTATATTTATATGTATCTGTCTGAATATTGTCAGCTTACACCCGCCGTAGCTTTATTTGTATCTGTCTGAATATTGTCAGCTTACACTAGCCGTAGCTTCATATGTATCTGTCTGAATATTATCAGCTTACACCAGCCGTAGCTTTAATTGTATCTGTCTGAATATTGTCAGCTTACATCAGCAAAACTTAATATGTATCTGTCTGAATAGTCAGCTTACACCCGCCGTAGCTTTATTTGTATCTGTCTGAATATTGTCAGCTTACACCAGCCGTAGCTTTATATGTATCTGTCTGAATATTGTCAACTTACACCAGAACAACTTTATATGTATCTGTCTGAATATTGTCAGCTTACACCAGACATAGCTTTATATGTATCTGTCTGAATATTGTCAACTTACACCAGCCGTAGATTTATAAGTATCTGTCTGAATATTGTCAGCTTACACCAGACGTAGCTTTATATGTATCTGTCTGAATATTGTCAGCTTACACCAGCCGTAGATTTATAAGTATCTGTCTGAATATTGTCAGCTTACACCAGACGTAGCTTTATATGTATCTATCTGAATATTGTCAGCTTACACCAGCCGTAGATTTATAAGTATCTGTCTGAATATTGTCAGCTTACACCAGACATAGCTTTATATGTATCTGTCTGAATATTGTCAGCTTACACCAGCCGTAGATTTATATGTATCTGTCTGAATATTGTCAGCTTACACCAGCCGTATATTTATATGTATCTGTTGGAATATTGTCAGCTTACACAAACCGTAGATTTATATGTATCTGTCTGAATATTGTCAGCTTACACCAGCCGTATATTTATATGTATCTGTCTGAATATTGTCAGCTTACACCCGCCGTAGCTTTATTTGTATCTGTCTGAATATTGTCAGCTTACACCAGCCGTAGCTTCATATGTATCTGTCTGAATATTATCAGCTTACACCAGCCGTAGCTTTATATGTATCTGTCTGAATATTGTCAGCTTACATCAGCAAAACTTAATATGTATCTGTCTGAATAGTCAGCTTACACCCGCCGTAGCTTTATTTGTAGCTGTCTGAATATTGTCAGCTTATACCAGCTTTAGCTTTAAATATATATACACTAATACTGTCAGCTTACTACAGCAAACCTTACCATGTATACATAATTTCATAGATATCTATCTGAATATTGTCAACTTACACCAGTCAGGCAAAATTGATAAATACCTATCTTTCTTTATACACAGACCATCTTCAAGTTTTTGGTTACAACAGTAGCTTATGCACATCTACTGGAGACGTTGTTAGTATATATCTACAACAGTACATCCCCTATTTCGTGCATTGAATCCCCATCATCTAGTGGTCTAACTGGCGAATGGTAACGAACAACTATACAGTTTACGGAAGCTCGTATAGTATCTAAGGTCGTATCATGAGCATTATGTGTTGTTTGTAAGTCATTCCTCATTCAAGTGATCATCACACCCTGTTCCAACAGCCACTAGAAGCCACATTGATGGAAAGAACTTAGGTTTAATGCTGCTTAATTTCTTATCCAAGTTTGAATCCAGGCAAAATTAATTATCAACCCCAAGAGCTCTAAGGTCACCCACATGAATACAATGATTAAAAGAACGATGATTGAACCAGAAGCGTAAGGTTGTGAGTTTTTACATGAAGTTAACCTGTCCCCATTGTACGATTATCATCAATTAACCCGGCAACCAGAAGTTACATTTACACAGTGACTTCCTTACAAGGTTGAAGTTTTAGAGTTGCTTTGTATCAACTCTCAAGAGACATATCATAAGACAGGACACTTTCATTAAAAGCCATAGAGTGCCAAAGTCATATATACGATGACCACACTGGACCGGTGGATGGGACACACTCGACTTCAACTACTACTCTGTGTTGTGTTGGGGAGAGAGACAGAGAGACAGAGAGACACAGAGACACAGAGAGAGAATGAGAAAGCCACTATATTGGCTGTGTTTGTTCTGGTTTATCTGGTGTTAGAGCAGCGTGCCGGGGCTCCGACTCAACATCAAGAGACAATTTCTAGCGACAGTTTAAAACATCCAGACCATATGTAACAACCCTGCGTCCCAAGCTCGCTCAATCCCTACTCTTTGTTCCTATTGTAATTCTCTTCAAGCAGCGACTCATCTTCACTTCACATTTGCTTCCAACCTCTTCGTGGCTCGGTGAGATTCTCGGGTGTGATTGAGATCCCCTCACTGCTGCCTCTTTCCGCATTTGGAGCACGATCAGCCCCTTTGAAAATAACTGTTCGTTTTCACTAGTTAAAGCCGATATTAACATTTCCTCGTATCCTTGTGTTGTTTTCGTTGGAGCTCTCTTCTGAAGCGTCCATATAATCTTCATCCGTTCGGTGATCGCTTTCAGGCAATGGATGCAATTCAATGCGTTGAATTTATATTAAGTTGTTTTCGTATTATATGTTTGAAAATTTAAAAATTCCTCTTTTTAATATATGTTACCAGTTTACGCTAAATTCAGAAATACCTTTTCCCTCCAAATATTTCATTGCATTCATCAGGATGCAGTTTTGTGCAGCGTTAATTCAGTGAACGAGTAATATATAAAACTACATACATAACGTTGATGGAAAACATATGTAATTAAATCAAAATATGCGACACACATGGAGATATAAATACAGGAATGTTCGTAGATTTCGAAACCCAATTTTCATAAAATAGGAGAATATTTTCTTGATGCTAAAACTCGATACAAATTGAATATGGGCACCCAGCAGAGACACGGGGAAAGCACCTTGCAAGAGGAATAGTTGAGGAAACACTGTCAGTGTCACCTTACAAATACTTTAAAACCTAGCACGTGCTGAAGGAATATGTGGGCTTGTTGTCGGCACGATTACCTAACTCATTACGCCTTCCAGCATATTGCGCGTGTCGCTTTCTTCTTCTGGCTTGTCTTTCAAACATGTCAGTTTTGTGAAGTCGTTGGATCGGAACAGGTTTTAATCAGGCTTGCATTTGGTAATGAATTCGTGTTTTCGTTTTTAGTTTCTTTGGTTGAAACCTTTGTTGATTTTGAAAGTGTGTAGTTTTAATGTTATACGTTACAAAGTTAAACAAAGGGAAAGTGGTTCAGTTACATACCGTTTTCTGTAAACAATTGTATTTAAAGTTTCTGTCAAACAGAACGAGCCCTGTGAAGAGGAGTTCAGAACATCGGGGAAGAGTATTTGGTGACTGAAAAAATAAATTACGTTTGAAACTAAAAAGAGATTTGCTTGTTAACACATTTTGAGTGACATCGTACCTGACATCACGTGGGTTATGATAAGCATCGCGTTGCATCACAAAACATCCTCTCGATCGCATATGGGGTGCATCACATGGCATCATGAAAAGCACCTTTAAAACGAATACCGTTTTAGAAATTGCATCATGTGGCATTACCAAGACATTTGATGATTCCAAGGTTTCAACGCAAAAACATAACCGCTTAAGAAATTGGATCATGTGGCATTACGAAGACGTCGTATGATTCCAAGGTTTCAACACAAAAACATGGCCGCTTTCAAAATTAGATCATGTGGCATTACGAAGTCATCGTATGATTCCAAGGTTTCAACACAATAACATAGAAATTGGATCATGTGGTACCACCAAAATCATCATAGAAATGCAAGGAAATATACTATTAAAACATAGGGGAAACCCTGTTTGTTGACCCCCTGCACATGAGTACATGAATAAATATTGTTTAAACCACAACTCTTTATTCATTGTATGCTATAACATAACTCATAGTCATACACTCAGACTATGAAAAAAGTATTTATTCTGAAAATATTACCATTTTATCAAATATTGAAAAGGAGACTGTAAGAAATGGAATTTTCACATGTATAAAAAAGGCTCCTTTTCAATGGGTTTTTTTTTCACAATCTAAGTGTTAGACTACATAACTCAATGTGCATCATTTTGCATCACGGCAGCATTATGACAAGTCATAATTACATAGCATAAAACATGTACATCATTGAGACTGATGGGACTTTGCGAACTTGAAAACAACAGTTTAGAAATCTTCGGATTTATTCTTTCTTTTTGGCAATGATAAGCCGTTTAAAAGTTCCCCCACTCATTACAAAATACTATAATACACCTCAATACGATATTCAATACTGGTTAAAGTAAATACACGGACATATCAATAGCACCTTTGCTAATCCTCACACATCGAAATCAAAGAGATTAACAACATTCCTATACGTAGATGATCCCTCTCAAGCGTTGAGTTACTAGGCAGGGGAAGGGTACTTGAGTCGATGCTGGAGATAGTTCGTGCTGGGACCCCAGTCACAATTACCGCGCTCTCCCCGCTGTTATATAATCATTAAACTGCCCGGTCCTATACTGCTAAATCAATAGGGCCAAGAGAGCACCCTTGTCTCAGCGTGTTTACTCGTGCTAGAGACTGTCTCCTGGAATCCAGGAACCTGCAACAAAGCCTTTGATGTTGCATATCACGAACTCTCACAGGTCTGTGCTAGTTCGTCTTGTACAGTGTGCAGGGGTCGCTGGGTTTTCATTAAATATGTTCTTTCTGAATTAGAATGTTTGTTCTGAGGCTACGAGGTCAATATAGTTGTGGTTTGTGCACCGATTGTTCATCAATTATTTAACTTTTTTCTCGAATGATTTTAGCTGATAAATACATATTGAATTATATAAAATATAAATATTTTACCATAACTATAACAATCAATTTCCCCAGGCCAGTATGCCCTAATGAAATATGCCGTTAAAATGAGCTCCTACATACCACACTGCCTCAACCAATAGTTACATTTCACTTTTCTGAATACTGTATAAACTATAAAAAAACACACCCAAAAGCGATATAGACTTTAAAATATATTTTCAAATAATTATTTATGTCTATTATTAAATTTGTTAAAGTGGAAAAATCTTTGTAATCATTAACGTCTCTTATTTCTATATCATGTGCAACTTCCAAACGCAAGGCATAACTCTTGCCAGTCTGCATTACTGGCTGATTTAACCCTTGCGGTATTTCCCTAGCTTTCTTGTGTCGAGGCAGTGAATCGCTGCACTGGAAATGCATAGCGGGCCTGGATTTCTAAACACAGATTTCTTAAGGAAATACTGCAAGGCCTAAATCAGCCAGTAATGGAGACTGGCAAGAGTTATGCCTTGCATTGGGAAGTTGTATCATGTATAACCCAGTCATAACACAGTTAACAACTATGAACAAATGCGCTAGAAATGATGTTTATTTATGACACTAAAGTTGTACAACTCTGCTTCCAGACGGTCCACTGATGTCACAGAGAAACTTCCCAGCATCTTTCTGGAACAGTGCGTACCAACCCACCCCGACCCCCACCCTGGGTCACCCTGACTTCCAGTTCTCGTCCAACCCCTACTTCCCCGCCTCCCTCCACGGTCTGTCCAGTCTCCACCACCAGGACCCTTGGCACTACCCCCTGACGTCACAGACGTCCTCCTACCCCCACAGGGGCATGCACTACGACCTCTCCTACCCTTCCATGGCCAGCACGAGTCGCTTCTCGCCCAACTACGGGTCTCTCCTGATGAACTCTTCCATGAGGAGCAGCCAGTTCGGGTCTATGGGGCAGTGTGATCTGGGGAAAGGTGCAGACCATACAAGACCGAGGTATCCAGACCCGAGGCTGGGGACGGAGTTCTCCACACATTCAGCGTTACCAGGTAAATGTGAATTTCGATAATAAAAAAGAAGATTTGTTTAGCGTCACTATACATTGACTTTTATTATATGGATATTTGGTCCCGTTGTAAAACCTGTTAAATTTCTCTTTCATAAGGCTCGTGTGTACAACGTCACTTTGACCTTTTTTAAATCTAAAACAAGTCTCTAATAAGTCTATAACATGATTTATCAGGTTGAATGTTCAGCTGCGATAAGAGCTCTATTCATGGGTACATTGGTGTCCTACAACTCATGCTGTCCCTAGGCGCGTTGAACACATTTAATAAGGTTCCGTTGTAGGCCGAGGTGACAGTCGTCAATTTATTTTCACAAAGCTTTATCCAAGCGCATGCAAGGCAAATATATGGACTGTTTTAAACATACAAATGTAATTTTAAACTAAATTGGACTTTTTCTGATACTGTTTAAAAAGGTTGGATTCAAAATACCATCAAACTGAGAGATAGCTATATTTGGTGTTATTTTGTAGAAAAATATGTCCTTAATCTAATAATGTCATAACAATAATATGTGTCCTCGGTATTTGTTCAACAAATTGTCTTCCCCTAGGTCACCGGTTGTTGAAAGCATAAGATCAATAACAGTTCTCTCTATAGTAAAATATTTCCCATTATTATTCAGTTTGTATTTTTAAAAATACATTTAATTATTTATGTGAATGAAATCAGAAAAAACAATTGCAAGGCAGAATGTAGTAAATGTCCATAAATTAACTTTCAGGACAACATTGAGTTTTTAAATACAATATTCATTCATCAAGCCAACAAAGCATTTTTTTATTAAGATTATTTTGTAAATGACAGTTCTACCAATCCTACAAAATCACATAATTATTGTGAATAATTAAATATTCATAATAACATTAAATAATACAAAGACTACATGTCGCAAACACTAACTACTATGTTATAAAACTTTTGACAAATCATCAAATCGGAAAAGGATGACGATTTCTACAAAACGACCTCCCATTATTTTTTGGATGTAATAAAACGTCAGGATAAAAAAGATTGATTTAAAAAAGAGAGAATACATCACTGAGAGAGAAATTCGAGTAACGTACAGTAATACACACATAACTCTCACGTCAAACTGTATTTTAACCCCAGGGAAAATTAAAAAGCATGTTTATAACAATCTTCGAAAGGCAACATATATTTCATGGGGAGATTGTGAACCGGACCACCCTGAAATCGTTTGAAGTTTCGTAACAGCCAAATACAACTGTTGCAAGTAATATATAGCTTGTCAATTTCATCATTTCTACACGCTACAAGAAAGTTACAAACATTTATTTACCCAAAACATGCCACTTAAATTTGACAACGCCTCTCAACCAGCAAGCTGGGTCTCTAATTGAGTAATTAAAACTATTTGTTACGAACCCCTCTGATTGAAAAGCTTAGCAACTGTTTCTGAACTGCTGGTGCATTTCATGTTTATTTCATATCACGCCGAGCACGTGTTGAAATTTACAACTCCGTGCGCTTCATGGTTTGCGTGGCGATAAGCAGAGAAAACAAACAGCGATGAGACGAGTAGATTTATGTTGTTAAACACTCTTCGATTGACCGGGGAGAGAAAAAAAATCGAGACTTAGGCCTAACCCTGAACATGAAAAATTGTGAAATTATAATGTAAAGAAAAAAGGATACAAATGTTCAAACTAAAAAATTGTAAGTACTGATAGTAATAGAATTAATTATACAAATGTAGTGAAAAGTACATATTTGAAAATATATTACATTCTGAATTTAATATTTTACGGTTTTGATGGTACGTGTATTCATTTAATTTATCTATAAGTACCAACACTACCTATACAGTTAATCATTATTAATTTTAAAATGTTTCATATACACGATGACTTGTTCTAAATTTATATCAAGTTTCTAATTTATACATCCATCTTGAAACATATTAATTAGAATAAAATAAAATATAATCATTTAGCATAATTACCCCTCAAAAAACCGAGTGCTAGTTTCTGTGTCATCTCACTGATGGGTGAGGCAGAGAACACCTGTGTAGAATGTCTGACACAAACTAAATAACGATTTACTAAACAAAACACACAAAAAATCTCTCAAAAATTTGAAAAACAATCACGGGGCCGGTAACAGCAAATGGAAATGAATAGAGATTATCAATTAATTTCAAACTCAAATATTATCTTCCTTAGAGGAATTGCATCGTTAAAAAAGTAAAAAGAAGTGAAATGGTTGAAGGAAATTACCATCACAATATGATCCAGTGGCTACATTGATTCCGAATCTCGACGAACAATACATTGCCTGTATTGAGATAAAACCTTGTACATTTTTGTAACGCCAAACTAAATAAAAATATTTGTGGCTAAATTTCATGAAATCCAAAAACGTTTCTTCACGTTTGGTCGTACTTCTGTTTTTGATGAAAGCGACATTGTACGAAGGCCCTAAACAATAGCTCGGTTAGAATCCACTATATTACTTTGGGCGATCTATGTGTAAAGAAGGCCACTGTATCAACACAGCAGAGAACAACTCGCTCAGAAGAACATGTTCCACATAATTATCATGTATCTAACTGTTTGGGGGCACTCGACCAAGGCCATACTAGTCTACCGAATTCCAACACCAATGTAAACTACTACACTTTGATCCTAAGGTTCCTACTATATGCATTGTAACATTGTAACCTCAATTGTAACAGTATCGATGTATTGCCATGGAAGTTATTGCAATTTAAGAATAATCGGTATTTCACGGTTTTTGGGAAACATGATTAATTTCAATGAATATCTTGTTCAGTATTAATGACATCTCTCGCAGACCTGTCAATTATCGTAAATTCACATCGACTCTATATGCAAGCATGTATTTTTCTAACACGTGCAATTTGTTCATATACATTAATATTAACCAATGCAGATTAACCTAAATGTGACATTGACATTTGAACAATACCTCAACTATTCTGCTTGATTTAACCAATCTAATAGTAAATATCAGTGTTTCTGTTTTATCTTTGAGTTTCAAATTATTAAAACGAACACAATAAGTCAAAAGAAGAATTCAAGTTCATTCAAGACATATTGATTTTTAATATAGAAAGATAAAGTGGTTATATTTATAAAGGAATTTCACCCTTTATAGTTCAAAATTCAAACCATCAACAATGATTGCAAGTTAAATTTATTTTTTAATTTTGATATTTGTAGAAAGTGTATAAGTATAGCAAAAACCATCTTCATTCTTTCTGATACCTTTCTTAATAATTATAATTTTGGTCGAGTAACAACTTTTGTATATTTATATGTTTAATATTCAATTGTACCATGGGCCACGCGTGTGAAATACGAAATAACGGATGATTTGAAAATATAAGGTTTTTAAGTACATTTACAAGTTGTGCTTTGGAACAGTAGGAGTAGGTCTATATACTAAGTCACTTTTGAGTCTTTAACAAAACCTAGCCTGAGTGTATGCCAATAGCGAGGTCTGCAGCTCACATGTAGAAGGACTGATTCCATCTTATCTGGCCGAGACTTACTCCAATTACTGTCCTATGTCGGTGGAGTAATTAAACACATTGTGAAATCTACCATCTCCTGCAGTAACAGATCGACTCCTTCTCTGGAAGTGGCACCAAATAAAACCTAATCTTTCCAGAAACTATTTTGAAACGAAAACCCCGCCCTGTTTAAATCACGCACTTATTCGGTGCCCATGTGTTTCTGGAACCAGCCTTGTTATCACTTGTCTATAAACAATACATGCTGATATAGGAATCACCCTGCTGATCGTATCTTCCTCTCTAACCTGCTAACATATGTGAAGATTTGAGCTCGCCACTTACTCCCAATATCAATTCAGACTATTTCTAAGGCGTTACTACGTAAAGGTGTTTTCAATTAGGTGTGATACCTCGCGATGATGTCTATATTACATAAGTCTCTGATATCCAAGTCTTACATGACATTTGAATGATTAAAAAGATGCAAAGACATTTCAGGAAGGTCCAGAACATGTATATTTCATGCTGCCGTCCGCCTTTTAAAGGCCTCGATAAAGGATAATTTTAATTTTGATTTAATTATCCTTTTGAAAACAATAAACACATCAGCTGCCTTTTAATTTATTGTGAAGATCATGACGTTAGCATCCTTATTGTGCGAAGTGCTAAGGAGTAAGGGTAGAGCAATGATGAATGTGGGGCTCACTCGTCGGGCTTTCAGTTGAAACACAACACCGGGTTATAAAAGTTGTCTTGATAATCAATTGCATATTGTCTCGATTTTATGCTCAATTGATTCCGATATATAATATACATGGAGATAATAATCTGTCATTCATTTAGAAATTTTTTTATTACAGGTGGACTTTGATATAGTATAAGTTGGTAAAACAACGAGAACATAAACATTATTAAATATGAATTAATAGTAAATTCAAAACTGTTAAAATATGAAAGTAAAGCTGCTTTGATGAATAAAGCAAAGAGTAATTGTTTTACTATATATTCACATTTATCACGTTTGGGGTATATAGAGTGAAAGCCCTCTACATCGGCACTCGTAGGGACTGGGAAAAAGCCGGTATTACGAGCGTGTCGGTTTATAGAGCTTTATGTTTAGAATGACGACTGAACAACTGTACTATGTGTAAATATAAATGTGTTGTTTGACCTAGGAGTATGGGCATTAGTTATATTACATTTATCATTGTCAATAAACCAAAGGAATCATCATTACCATGATGTTTTGCTAAGGCTAAGGTATTATGATAACAAATGTGGATGAATTGTTACGTATATAATAATTCAAGACGTATTGCTAAAGCTAAACTGATGGGTAAAAAGCAAAGAGTATGGATGAATTATAAAGGGAAAAGCAAAGAGCATGAATAACGCAGAAGCACATCTCCCCGCCCGAGTAACTGAGTAATGACAGGCTCGTCTCGTATATCTACGTTACACTCGGGGAGTCAACACACCATGCTAATTTCCTCGAGGTAATCTGACCCATTCGCCAAGATTCCGTGGGCTGTAGAATTTATCGTCACGACAATAACTATATCCATGCCTATTTGTCTTACAGGTTTGGAGGGCTCGCTACAAGAGGCGGGTAAAGACTTATACTGGTTTTAAAACAGCCCAGGATGGACTTCCGAAAATGTGCTGTCAGGCCTGCTAAACGCAAGGTTTCAACACAGGTGATGTTTGTCGTACTAAGCTCGGAAGGATTGGCAAATCACTTCAATTACCTCCTATGGTCCTTCTGAGATTGCGACCCGCGATTCAAGATGGCGGCATGGCCTTCCGACTCCGAGAAACAGCGTCGGCCATATTGGCTGAGGGATTATAAGACTCAGGAAAATAATTTGAAATATTTCAGAAGGTCTTAGTCATTGGGAGTTAAGAAAACTGGTGGTGTTCTCGTTGAAAGCTAGCTCCGGACATTGACGAGTGGTGCAAAAAATGCACGGGGAGAAAACAGAGAAAGTAACTGAACAGGAATGTGATCCAACTTACATTGACATAACCAAACATTCTGAGAGTGAAACATTCTGAGAGTGAAACATTCTGATAAAGGACAGAATTGTAATGTGATGAATGAACAGTGCGGCTCAGTGGTTATGGCCTGTATAAAGTAAATGGTGTCCAAAGAATTCATTTGAACTGTGTTCAGTTCTGACTATGAACGCTATGGTGTCCAAAGAATCCATTTGAACAGTGTTCAATTCTGACTATCAACACTATGGTGCCTAAAGAATTATTTTGAAAAGTGTTCAGTTCTGACTATGAACGCTATAGTGCCTAAAGAATTCATTTAATCAGTGGTCAGTTCTAACTATGAACGCTATGGTGTCCAAAGAATCACTTTGAACAGTGTTCGATTCTGACTATCAACGCTATGGCGTCCAAAGAATTCATTTCAACAGTGTTCAGTTCTAACTGACAACGCAATGGTGCCTTATGAATTCATTTAAACAGTGGTCAGTTCTAACTATGAACGTTATTGTGCCTAAAGAATTCATTTGAACAGTGTTCAGTTCTGACTATCAACGCTATGACGTCCAAAGAATTCATTTGAACAGTGTTCAGTTCTGACTATCAACGCTATGGCGTCCAAAGAATTCATTTGAACAGTGTTCAGTTCTGATTATGAACGCTATGACGTCTCTTCAAACGTGTCTCATTCCCTTTCATTCTCATCTTCTCTCATCTCTTTCATATTCACCATATTCCAATGATAATCACATCAACAAGTTACTTATAAAACCTTTTCAAGATTTGATTTTCATCCTTCTTTTGCTGTTGAAGATCCAAGTTTATACCCGAAATGTGTTCAACGATAAAACCGAAATCTTTCACATTCTTCAAGTGTTCATTTATGTCATTAACCTGTTAATACGCTTTTGTAATTACAATATTTGTCATTCTGGCCATTCATTTAATTTATTTCAATCTGAAACATACTCGATCGTACACATTATCATACTCAAACAGATCAAATAAGGTTTTAGTAATAGCAGAGTCAATAAGAAAATTAAAATTCGAAATTTGTAAATTGCAAAGCGAATATATACCCCTCCTTGTGATGTCTACTCTGAAGTCTTTACGTTCTTTATTAATTTACTTTCATATTGTCAGCTTTCATATTTACCACATGTTACATTTATCATCCTTCTGCCTATGGCAACAATACCTGTGATAGCTCACTTTCATTATTATTATAATTGAACTCTGACGTCATCATGCGCATTATGACATCATCAATTGTGCTGTGATGTCATCATTTGTATTATTACGACATTGCTTATTATATGTATATATGATTCATCTTTATCATAAAATAAATATGTTTTCTTACTAACAAATGTTGTTTTATGTTTTATGATAGATTATTATCTTGTAAGCAATGAAAATACTTGTGACTACAGTTGGTTCCAAATGGTAAATATTGTAGATTAAAATGGTGAATGTATTACCATCCAAACACCTCTCACAGTAGTAACAGCATGGATACACGAGTATAAAAATAACACTCACTTGGAAGAAAACAGACACAGATTATTAGATAAAAAAAACATTAAGTAATAAATTAAAGTAAAGAAAGTAAAACAGTACAACTGATAGAAGTAATCTGTTTATACGTAGATATCGATTATGAACAGAAAAATGGAAACAACAAATATCAGAAGTTTAGGATAAACACGAAAAACTTATGTTGTCCAATGAAGCCATATACGTGAACTTATGTAGAGAAGAAACCAGGGAGGTTCCATCAGGAGATTTATTCTGGAAATGACTTTAGAGGAAACATTCCTGTTTACACATTATATTATTAATGCATGCTTATAACATAATTCTGTTTAAAGATCTTACTAAGGGGAATATTTTTATTTTTATTTGACAATTTGATAAGACAAGCGTACATTAATTCAAATCAATTGAAAACTATAACAGGTGAAGCCGTTTGTCGGGCAGTTTCATGCTAACTAATTTTGTACTTTTTCTATATTCTATCAATACGTTTTGTCATTAAATACTTTTAAAATATGTAAAACAATTCAATGTTTTTCTCATTTCACGTAATTGAATGATACAAAATGGCGATAGATTGATCTATTTAAGGATTTCACCATACAACCTTAACAAGCCATCTGTAAGAGTGTTTAATGTGAACGAATCATAATGGACCATTATATTCGGTCTTCACCAAATATGGTTCTGACAAATGGGCATGATTTCCAGACGTTGTAAAATTTATGAATTAAACTAGCGACACAGAAATAGAAAAATTAAATTTTTTGTCTGGCCGAATCTTGTGAACATGATGTATAAGTTCGCGGTGATTCGCCCCAAGTAATTTGCGGGTATTCATTGTAATTCAACATAGGCAAATCAACCAATCAGGATCAAGGATACACCGAAATCATGTTACAATTTACGTGTGACAATATTCAAGCATTGTTCTGCTCTAATGGATGCGTGGTAGTTCGTACAGGGTACGACGTACACTAGCATTCACTGTACCATATACTTGTACGTACATCACATTCATAGAACTTATCATTATTCAGTAGTGCTCTTTTTCACACTATATCTAGGTATACGAGGCCAAATTTCAAATATAACCGTGAACAATGTATCTGCCCACATTGGCATCGACATGAAGTCGAAGATCTTTTCCTTATCACCTTGATATCTCCTTCCTCTGACGCTAATAGAAAGTCATATTGAAGACTACCATCCAAATATCTTCCATATTTTATATTTATATCTTTGAGAAATTATTCAGTTTTCAATATTCAATTATAACAGTGCTGATGTTTTCCAATATAACGTCGACAACTTCCAGCAATGTGCTTATTGAATTAATGACATTCATTTAAGAGACGAAACATATTTGTTTACTTTCACCCATATATGATATTTACGTATCATGTATTTGGGCTCATGGTACATTATTATGTGAGCATATTTTTCCAGCGATCTGATTGGTCGAGAGGTGATCACGTGACCGTCAACAGAAAAGCATATTGACTCCAGTCTGAGTCCGACCAAAAACCTTTTTGACTTGAGTGACGTCAAACGATTGTTACATGACGTCATGCTATTGTTATCATGACGTCATTTGACCGTAGTCCCAGCCGTTCAAACCAAATTACATTTTTGGCTGTATTTCATCGTTTCCTTTCGTTTCTGTATTATATACTAATAAAACAATTATGGACTGGTCAATTCGGCAAATACCTGTTTTTATGGACCCGAGAAAACAATATTGACCGCGGACTTCGGCCTTGGTCAATATTGTTTTCTCGGGTCCCTAAAAAGAGGTATTGGCCTCTTCACCAGTCTATAATTGTATATTATTACATCACGTACATTATGTAATAAACTTATATCAAAACTACAATAAAGGAGAATTGAGAGTGAGCAAAACAAAGGCAAACAAACAATACCACCATGCGTTTAGATATTGAATAATTATTAAATGGCATCAAACTGAATTTTAATCGTACCAAGTGACGGTTAACAAAACAGCTTTCGAGTTAGGAATCTTTCTTCTTTTCTTTTCAGATAAAAATTACAGGTGTTCTTTGAATATGTCCCTCTCACATAAAGCTTTCGAGTATATCCTTTCAAACCAATGACAAACAACTTATATTATTATCGCATTTGCGTCTTTCAATCAAAAGTTGAAGGGAAATAATCATACCCATCTACTACCAGTATATTTTTTTAAACTTGCAAAACACCCTGAAATGTCTCTCCGTGCTTGTCGTCTAAGAAATCAAAAGATTAAAGAAACTTTTAACTAGGTTATCCTAAATGTGAATGAATCAAAGAAATGTTTAATTAAAAATATGTTTTATTTTGTAAGAATCAAGGAGTTATATAACTAAGACACCCTGTCTCTTAAATCCAAGTAAACTAGTTATCTTTAGAAACCAACGTAAACTTTCGTGTTCAATCGTGGAAACCAGAAAGATATCTTGCACATAAAACCTGTATATTGCACGTGGGTGTCACGTGGGTGTGTATATTTCATACAGAAAATGGAATAAAATTAAGCCTTTTGGAATGAAATAGTGGGTATCGTGTGATAAATGCATAGTGCTCTCTTTCTGTGGGTTCATTGATCTTTTTTAAGTTCCAGAAAAACACTGTCATATCTATTACATGGATATAACTTATGAAGTAGTTATTATTATCGTTTTATTTTATAATTTGAGTGAAAGCAAGTAAATAAGTACCACCCGTTTAAAGTAAATATATAAACCTGAAAATTATAGATACATACTACGATTTCATAGTTTCCACACAACTAAACCTTCACATACAACGAAATAAAACACTCTTCCTGTCATTTTTCAAGGTTTGAAATCTTTTTCGCGAAGAGAAGAGAGAAAACAGTGTCAACGTAAATTTACTATTGTAACAACGCATGCATAGAAGCGGATCTCAATTAGGTAAATAACATATTTCGATATGAATACCTCAAATTTCAACCAAGAACAATCAGGCGAACGTGTCATTGTGTGAAGAGTTAGGAAACTGATTTGAAGAGATAAAGAATTTATTGCATTCTTCTTTAAATTATAAATCATGACTATGTAAATCATAGCAGAAAAGTAACCGAATTTCCAAATATGGCGGACAACAACGTGATTTATTTGCATGCGCTAGTGGGCAACTGGGTGGCTGAGAAAATTAGTTCTTTCAGGAAATGTAATAAATAAGAAATTGTCGTACAATAAGCAAAACGGAAAACATAAGTAGAACATTCAGGGATACAGCTTGAAGTTGGAACTACTTTTTCCTGCGCACATAAACAGGAGGTGTCGGCGCCAATTAAAAGCCAAATGAAAAGAAAACAAAGGAAATAGTTCCGTTACGCTCAGATTGAGAAGGAGATGGCCGTGATAGCAAGAATCCACTGTTGTTACATGGATCCATTGTTAAACAAAGGTCGGCAACATCTGATTGTTATGATAATAAAGCGAAAAGTAGAATTTGTAAAAATAACTGAACCTTGGAAGTGTTGGTAAAAGCTTTCTGTCTCCGGTAGATTGAGACATTGCAAGAAATAACAGAGGTCTTTGAGGACAATGTACAGTGTCGCACAAAATAAAGTTTACCCTTTCTGTGTCTGGCACATCCGGAACCTACTAGAGGCACCGAAGGTCGTCGAGGACAGAATACAGTACAGTACAAAAGAAACTATATATGTTTTAAATGGAAAATTGCTCGAATCGTCAGAGATCACTAAGGATATTTTACAGTTTCGTACAACCTTTCTGGCTGAGATAATAATGAACAATGCTTCAGATCTAGAGGTCTTTGCGGACGGAATAAAGTACATGTGTCTCTGATAGCTTGAGACACTGGACCATGCTTCAGAGGTTTCTACGGACATTGCAACGAATGAAGTATCTGTGATAGATTGCAACAATGCACAATGCATCCAATGTTTTTGTACTGGAGAAAGTATTCGGATAATATGAGAAAACGTACGATGCATCAGATCTTTTTCATCAGCCTATAATATATACTTGTGTGCATCTTGGGTCCTATCGAGTCATTAACATTGTTGATTTTATTTTACTGTAAATTATTGTGAAGGATAGCGTAAAAAGTCTCCCAACTTTACATTAATGCATATTTATTATTTGTGGTTATCGTTGAAATTCAAAAACATTCCTAAAACATGAACTCCGACATGAAAGAACCACATCTCATTCTTCATTATTTTTAGATTTTAAACATACATAAAATCATGTTTTCTTCATTTATTTTTGTAAAGAAATAAGACTCAACGTGACTTTCGGCGGCAATAAATTTTTTAAGCAATAATTGCTGTCAAAAACAAGATTTGGATTATGTTAATTGAATATGACTATACAATATATAAAATGAACATAGTTATAGTGACCCCTCCCCCTTTGAAATTGTTAGCACGTATATATAATGAATCCCTCCCCCTCCCAGAATTGCTGTATCCGTCAGTGTACAGTACGTTAACCATGCTTAGCAGTTTTCAATTTAAGTTAATCCATTTGGAAGCATACTGCGATGAAATTGAATTACTTAAACATGAAGATTTTCAGAAAAAAATTAACGAACAGAAATCAAATATCAGAAAGTGAAGATGTTTCTAATAATCTAACGATTGTAATCGAAAGACTGGGAAATGAAGTATTACGTGTTTCAATCAGTAACGAACAATTGACTGTTCTATCAAGGCGATGATTTAATTCCGAGTGAAAGAAAGACACGGCTTGTTTTCATTTCATTGACTGCGGAGGTACGACAATAAGACATTGAAAAGAGCCGGTTGAAATAGACACCACATTTATTTGACTCGATGAGACATTGAATCATCGAGGCCCACGTGCAGCACGAGATGTTTATATTGCCAGTGGCCATTCACAGTCTGTGATAAAGGCGGGGCAGGTTTATTACTGGACAGCTGCACGCGTCCGAAGTGAGGAACTAATTAGCGCGGAAGATTATCCCTTTACGCTTTAGGAAGTAGTGATGAGTTTTACAGGCATAGGACAGTGATAGCTTTATGTGTTCGTGTTGTGTGTGCATATTTTTACTGATAAAGTTATAACAATATATATTAATAATTCCTCAATTACAATAGTTTAAAAAAAATTAAAATCTAATTTTGCTTCGTACGCCATTCATTTTCAATCATACTCAATCGCAGCTGAAGATACAAAATCGTATCAGTTTGCCTAATTATATTGGTCAATGAGTTCAAATTAAGTATCCACTCAATATCATATTGAATGACAAGGTATAAGCTACTTACTATATAACAGTATAGTCATGCCAATGGATGAAACACTAATGACGTCAATGAACGGATTCAAAACCAATCCATTTCATTACCATTACTTGGCCGAGTTGATGCTGTATTCTTGGTATTGGGACTCTTTCTCTCAGGAGTTGTGTTCAAATTCTAATATTACGGATTTTTCACTTCTACAAATCATTTATGCAAGAATTAATGAGTTAGATGTAAGTTTATATGTAGAACATTAATATATTTGATATAAGAATTACCCGAACACTAACAGTTTGATATCGTTTTGAGTATTTGTGTTGAAATTTATATTGTACAATGTATCCTACATTGTCAAATGTGCCATGGAATCCAGCGCGCCAAAATACTTTCATTCGGAAATCTTCGGAAACTGTCGGCAACTGTCGGAATGTCTGGGTCAGGTAGCCGACCACCAGCAAACAAATACATTGTTTTTCAAGCCACACGAACAGTTTGTCGAATCAAGACGTCTATATTCATCGGCACTATGTGAAAGTATTCTTACCACCTTCAATTATCTCCCTTTGTTTTCGTCTGACCCGTGATTGAAGACCTACCTCAATTTATACCAAAACACACTTGACAAAATTATATTTCATGGATTTTTTTTGTTTCTCATTATAAAATGTTTGATTATATATGTTTGATGTTTGTCATGTAATTGTTAACACTTCCAAATAGTTAGTAACATTGACAAGAATTTTATTAATCAAAGAATGGTTGCTAACATCTACAAGAATACGAACCTGAAACGACTCGCAGTGATAAAGTGAGTTTTAGTGCACCGGTCTGCACATCGTTGACAAAACCTCCCTTAGGTTCAGTTTTCTTGTGAAACAGTTATTTAAGAAATGTAATAGCCCGAGAAACGTGTATTAGAGAGAGTATCTGCATGACGTAATCTTATTCTGGCTCCAGTAAATGGAAGGAGTAAAGTGGCTTGTTTTGGAAAAAAACTTTCAGAAAGTGCTAGAGCATAAACAGATTTATTCTAGAATCATCACAGGAATTATTACTTTATAATTACTTAGTTGCAGAGAATGCTAGGATGTTCCAAACAGTGCTTCTATCATCTTGACCAACGATGTGCAGTGAAATGCTTAATCTCGGAATAGTGCTTCGGAGATATGGGCAACACCATACAACAGTTCCTCGGGTCGAGTCGAGTACCGTATGTTCAACAGTGGAACATGTATCAATGAGTTTGAATAACTTGGAATCAAGAATATATACCATTTGACGATTGACTACGAAGCGTTTATATTTATTATAAAGAGATGTGAAGTGATTTACAATTTAATCCTCCTTTTAGACGGGGTTCCAATGTTCAGGGAGGCTAGTGTTTTACGATAAGAATCGTCGCTGTGTCATTATGACTATGCATTGCGCATGCGGTGAAACCTGTAAGCTTCTAATAAAGCGATCCAACGAGTAATAATTCACCGACATTTACGAGGCACATTGCTCCAAAACCCTTCTGCGTGTGGAACACTTCTCATCAGAATCGTCCAAGAAACATTTCGCCAAGTGCCGGGAAACATAATGTTGGCTTATCCAGGCCAGATTTAGAAGAGATCAAAGGGATTTCGTCCAAATGCCGCCGATGTGCCTGAGTCCTATTCTGTTGACCTGTAGTAACGCGTTCTCTCTCAGCAAATTTGGTCGCTTCCTAGTGTGTTTACACGGGCCTTTTATCGCGTCGCTTCGATTGTATTTGTTAACAGTGCACAATGGGATATTATTCCTCTTCGGCCAGAGTCACTAGCAGTTCTTATTTACATGATTCCCCCGTCCCCCAGCGTTAGGGAGAAGGTTTGGGGCCTCCGTTTGTTTAGATGGGGAGTGTGTTGGGATTTCGGTTGAACACATCTCAAACACACATTGTTGAGGCGCGAAGACAGACGCACAATGTAGGTGCTTAAAACGACAGTGTTTTCAGGGGTGGGGTCCGGTTTTAGAAAGAGGCGGAGCAGACAGAAACCAAATTACAGCTTGGCGTCAAAAATTCTTGTCGTCTTTCTCCGCTCATCAAACGCTCGTGGTATTAATCCGACATGAATTGAAGACATTTCTTACACAACCAGAACGTTTTTATCAAATGTTAAAATAATAGTTTAGATTTTTGTAAAATCGACGAGAGTACTGTTCTGTTGATATTTTCCATTCACTGTACAAATGTATAATCATGAATTGCTATTTTGATGTGGATTCGTAAAGTTCTTACACAAACGTTTTTTTATTTTTTAAACATTGTTAAATAATGGTGCAATTAATTTCAGTTATATTCATTTCATTGATGTAATATATGTAAGAAAAAAGTTTTTCAATTTGGAAGGTTATATGCACGTATGATCACAGATGTATCATATACCTTTAAAATCTAAATAAGATCCAAATACATTTTGTACACTGTTCAAAGATGTTTGCAACTATAAGGAACATGCGCATAAAGAATTATAATGAATAAATTAATAGCATTTAGTCTGGTTCGTAAACCCTTGAACGGGAGGGTATAACTTGTATAGTGAATATATGTATGCACGTTCCTGACGTCTCTATATATTGGATTTATCGCATCAATCAAAAGTATGTAAAACCCTAACGTCACCTTATATATATATGAGTGTTGTTCTGTTTCATTCTTAACTTCCTAGGAAAAATACAACCGAACATGTCATTATTCAGAAAATTGGAAACTATTCACAAAATCTTCACTTCCACACCAGGAAGACAGTTGTAAGGGATACCCTGACATTCTTAATAAGGGTGTCTAATTGTAATAGCACAGGACTCATCTGTGGAATCTGGAAACCCTTGTATAAAATCGCCATTTTAAAAACAATTCCGATCTTTAAAAAAGGAAAATGTCCTCGTGTGCTTTACCTTCATTAAAAATTGCAAAGCTCAAAAGTAATGCTTAAAAATAAATTTCAAAAGTATCCAATAATCCTAATGAAATAAAAAAAAATCTTTGAAGATCCTTCAAAGGTAAAACACATTAAACTTCCAGGTAAGTTTCTCCCTCTTTGATGGTTCCCAGACAGGGCCAGGTAAGCAGGCAGGTATCCTGAATACATGATGGTATAATTGCGAATCAGCCGACAAAGGAGGGAGAAAAGTCCCAAGATTATCTGTAAAAAGAGTTAATTACTTGAAAGAAACGAAGCAAGAGTCATGACTTCAGCAGAGAAGATCAGTCTGCACTAGTTTGTACTCAGCCAGGGAGTGGTCACTTGTCAGGGAGCAATCAGTAATTTAACAAAACCCTTGGCTCGAAGACTCCCGTACAGAACGGTATGCGCTGACTATTTGAAGTTGGCTTTTTGGCTTCAAAATTTCATTTGCCAATAAGTCCCGCGTAAACACTCTTCGTCGAAGTCTGGGGTTGTCCCTCTCCCAACAGCTGACCTTCAGTGTGGGCCTGTGTATACGTGACATTTGGGAACTGTTAAAACTATAATTGTGAATGGGATTGCTATAGTTTTAACAGTCATTTTAGTCGCAAACCCCTCGTCTGCGTTTGCACGGAGCACGTGGTTAAGTCGGCTCTTGTTTATTCCCGCCCCGCCGACATTTAAAGAAGGGCAAAGCAGAAATGGATTCTTGTGTCTCTATCCGAGCCCACTAATTGCACTCTGCGTACGCTTGTAATGGGAGTCAACATGCCGAAAAACAGCTTTGACACGGATTTTGTAAAATATTTAACCTTTACGTATTCTTGGAGCATCACCGGTCACGTGACCTAAAGCTATCTGTGCATGACCGACAATGTGACATCTGATGGTTGGTTTTATCTTGTCCTAATACTAAATAATCTACTGAATGCTACATCCCCGTATTGTATAACCCTTGCCAGTCTCTAGCACTGGCTTTGTTAAACCTTGCTACATTCCTTCGCCTTTTCTGTGCCCTAGATTTCATACTGTACTGCCACATCTAGGGGCAGCAACCAGTTTAGCTGGCACAGAAAAGCTGGTGAAATGTAGCAAAGCTTAAATTAACCAGCGAGGGAGACGAGTTATGCAATACGGAGGAAGCTGCATTCAGTACATTATTAGCACGAGATAACACAATCACCAGGAGATTGCCGAGGCAGTTGTACTTGTAAGAATCTGATATTTCTACCGTATTTATTTTCAACGAAAATCACATATTGAAAGAGATTTTAATATATAACGTCACTTATAGAATATTAACTACATAATGAGAATACAAATGAGAAGAAATGCATGTTGTCATCGAAATGGCCAATGAAATACTGTTTGTCAGTCTCTTATAACCCTTTTGGGTGGCATTTGTACTTTTACACCCCTGCAATTACGCTTAACCTGTATTTTAACCCATGTTGTACAAATGGTGAGACTATAATAAACTATATTGTATTGTATTGTATTGTATTGTACTCAAACGTTTTAACTACTACTTGGTTTATTTTGGAAAGGACAACATCAGAGTATGACTTTCATGCTTAAATATTTCCTTCAAAATATAGACGATGCAAATCAGTACAATGTTCCTTCATCCGTACATCACCTTGACACTAACTTTAGCCTCAACACGATAAATCAGGCATAGAAAATAGCCTAACACTAACATATGGAAGACATTCAATATCTAATAAAATGGTGATCTTTTCAGATTGGCAATATTTTCCGAGTCTGAGTGTACGACTAGTACAGATGTTGTGTCAAATTGAAAACATACTCTCTGACACTACTTCATTTCAGTATTGAATTACGTATACATAGCCATTTCATTAATCAGCTTTATTAATACAAACACAAATGACTTTCAGTCCAAATCAGCCTAAATCTATTACTGAGCATGATGGTCAGGCACCCAGCTTTAGCGAAACTTAAATATGAAGATCTTATATGTCATGCAATAGAAAAAAACACATCTATACTTTTATAATATTGTAAACATATGATAAAACTGCTCATTTATATCCTAGTTTCGGTTTTAATATTGAAACTTTGTTCTCGTTGAAAAATGAACCTACCTTCGATTCCGGTGACAATTTGGACAATCTGGACATTTTGAAATGCCTTACACAGGTAGCTATAGGACACCTTCAGCGCGCCCTTAATTGCCATCTAGAGATTTTCCTTCACTTGTAGTGTTTATGTCCATGTTCATATTAGCAGTGCTCTGTAGTCTCTTCACGACGTAATAATTAAATGAAAGCTCACAACAATGATTTTCCAATTAAGAGTTATCTTCCTTGAATATACAATTAAATTGATGTTCTGTTTTGATAGGGACTATGTCAGCTATCCTCTGATGACATAATTTTAAGTTTTGGGATTTTATTTAAGTGTAAATTTACTGTAAGTGTGACAATTCCATGTTTTTCTTAATAGTATGAAAAACTATTTTATGACTAATGAAACAGTATTCTTTTAAACTTATCTGAAAATTAATCAAAATGTGTGAATTAATTATTGCCTAAAAAGGTCTGCTCGGTTTTATAAGAATACTGAGACATCTTTAAAAACAAACACAAGCTAAATTATAACACTAAACATTTTACTTTAAAGAGAGAACATTTTACTGACATAATGCTTTAAGTGACATTTGTTCAACAAATATTGTAGTGACTAATTACTTTCATGACTTAATTATATTCAGGACAAATTAAACTACTAACAATACTATATTTAAAATCTTTCCAAAAAATTTGGTATTTTTTTTATCTTACTTCATATATAGTTGAAAAGACCGATATGCTAGTCGAAATGAAAGAATATTGATCAAGTCAAACCCGCCTATATTTCACATATATGTAAGCGTCTACACAATCAAGTTTGCTCCAATCAAACTGTTCAAATTCGCTCGATGATGTTATGAACTCTATCGTTTAATGTTTAATTTCAATAATGAAATGGCTATTTACGAGTATATAAAGCGCAGTTACTATCATTTTATAGATCTGGTGACAAAGGAACTATACAAGGCCGATGTTAAAATCATTTCCGTTTTAAGTATCTATATCTGGATATGATTGCCATTTAGCGAGTCGAATCAATTTCATTTTGAAGTTATAAAAATCCAGGGGTCGTGTCAATTAAACCTCAAGGGATACAAGGGTCGCTTAACTGATACGCCACCTGGTGTTAAACCTGAGAGTGATCTCCCCTGAGAAGGGTTATATGTCTGCTGAGAGATGTCCATTTTAACGCTTGTTACTGTCAGTCGGTGGCACCGATTCCATCAGACAACAGCTGAGCTGTAGAATAGTCTATATCTTGTCAGTTATCATATTTCAGAATATTAAGATGTCACCTTTAATAGGCAAGGTCTTTGTGACGTATTTTACGGAATGCATCTTTTTTTTAAAAATTGTTTAAATGTACTTGATGCCTTTGGATTAAAAAACACTTACAATAAATATGTACACGTATACTACAACGATATTACATGTTAGTAGCGCTTACATAAAATAACCAAAAACTTGTTATTATATTTAACGGGATTGATGTTTTTATACCATTTTTTTTCTTCAAGCTTTTCAAATTAAGGGCCTACAAGAAATAAAAAGACACAATCCAGTATCTGAATGCATTATATCGTACCAATGTATACTATTAACGACTAGGATCCATTGGTGGTATTAACAATTGTTTCCCATCGAATCAAACAGCAACAATCAAAAGTCAGCTTCTCCTCTCGCATAACGGACTGAAATAACCAATTACCTATGAGAAAATCTTATACAACTCAAATAGCCGTAACAAAAACAATAACACGGGACATTTATAGACCTAACTTGTGATTATTTTCATTTCATTATCAAGTAAAACAAATAGACAGTGATTCGGCTGTATAATTCCAGCTGTCGACAAACCCCTGTTAAAAGGCGTGTGTCACAAGTCCCGTGAGACCTTGCGAGATTTAGCGAGAACGCCACCTGACGGTCTCGTCACTCGCGAGGATTATTCCCCTTGACGTAATCTTCAGTCATGGGAGGTAATATCAGGGGAATTACAGGGTTACTCTAAATTGGCACTTACTAAAACGATTGACAAGACAATTTAGAAGTTGTTGCTAAACATACTAAACTTCATACATACAAATAGATGTTGATCGTTCTTAAAGACGTGTAACATGGCAATATTCACAAATTTATTTGAGAAAAGTCCGATGTTGAGCATGAGGAAATTCTTTATAATGACTATGTGTCTATTCGTTGGACAATTTCATGAACATATGTAATGCGTCAGGTGTTTGTTAAATGTGGCTTATTAAATGATCTACAGGAACTGATTGAAGACCCCGAAAATGTATTACACATTTATTGTACAGAACTGGTCTGTAACTTACATATATATACGTACCTTCACATGTTCAAATTCTGAGAGATCAACTTTCAAAAACAACCAAAATATATAACAATTACATGTTATGTCAAGTAGATTACAATCACAAATCAGCTTTGACTGCAAAAACGAAACAATTGGTCTTATTCTTTATATCTTTCGAAATCCCGAAAATTACAGTTAATTGTAGCCACTCGCTCTTTTACCAGGCTGATACGTTTTGTCTAACTTCTAAAAAGTATCCGACAAAACTCGTCCTGAAATACATTCGTTTTACACCAACTAAACCTAATGGGTGTTAACTAAACGAAAGTGAAAATAGTCAGAACAATACGCCACTGCTGATTGCGCTACTAATTGACCAGTTGCGGGCTATACGTCAAGTTTAGTAATTAGAACCCCGCTGCTCTCGGGTAGAACTGACGCTTGTAAATTTCATGGTTAGCCAAGACTGACGCAAGATGTTGAGACAGGGAATGAAAAGTAAGCGGAACAGACCACTAGAAGGACGGCAGGGTGGGGTTGAGGAGACGGGAGGGGGTAGGCGAGACAAGGTGGACGGGAGGGGAGAGTTGGGTAGGGGGTTGGTTATCCCTGTGGACACCTGTAGGTGTGTATTTCTCATTACAACTGATACGAGCGAGCATCACCACACATCAACTCGTAATAGTGCAGATTACGTGGCTTTCAAGTGATATGCATGGATGCTAATTTGATAGCATGATTGATGACTTCTTCTTCTGGTTCTGTGTCCAATAGTGTTTGCTTATTATAAATGTGTTATTTAAAGTGTTTTAACTTTAATCTACAAACACAGATGCTCAATTGCTCAATCAATGATAATGTTGATATGGTTAAACAATAATGCTGTTGAAAATGTAATGGATTCTGTTCTGTGTTACCTGATCATTACGTCTTAACCATTACGGAGCCTTCATGAAGTGTACATGGTCGCTTATATGTTTGACATTAATGCTATTGTTTTGTGTCCAAAATGATAAATACTTAAAACACGGTATTAAATTTGAAATGTTTGGATGTGCTGTTGCAATGTTTACATCACTTCAGTATGAAACCAGTGCCTTCCAGGTGCCACTTGAAGCTTCCGATGAAATCGTCAATTTCAAAGATTTACAATTTAAATATTATATAAACACATTATCAAACAAACATTGAGTGAAAGTAAATTGTTGGCGCTGAAATTAAAAACACCTTTTAACTTTGCATTTAGAAAGGCGACAGCGAGTCGCTAGGTATCAGTCGCTACTATACGGTAATACGCGCAGGAGGACCGAATAGGGATGGGATCAAATTAGGGGCGGGGGAGGGATTCCGGGGAATTTCCCGGTCATCGATGAAACTCTGTTGACGAAAAACGACTATTTTGGATAATTAGATATCATGGTTTTACATGATGCAACAAATTATACATCACTCACGACGAACAGTAAGAAAGCATAATAATCAAAACTGACCATACAATCGTCAGAAATACAGTCTGACTAAAACCGACGGTATTCTGCGGGAAAAAATGTGCAAAAGAGTGCATCTACCGGGATACGAACTCATCTTCTGGCGAGGAATCTACAGAACCTGTTCGTATCCCGGTAGATATTATTTTTCAAATTTTATTCTTTGGAACAAGGTCGATTTGAATCAGACTGGTCAGAAATAGAACAAAAGAAGAACTGGATCAGAATGTTATTCAATGTTGACCAGGCATACGCGTAAGACTAACGGTCGCGTATGTAGAATTTAGCATTTAAATATATATAAAAAATAAAAAAAACACCGAAATATTGCCCCAGGTAAAGAATAACGCTGCAATCAATCCCGGATTCCTCACTTTGCCTGTTGAGGGTCAAATGCCAGAGCCAGATGGTCCCGTCTCCCTTCCTTCTACAACCCTATCAGTTCCTTGCTTACACTCCATCTAACATAATCTTCCGAAAATTGAAAAGATAAAGGACAAGTGTTGCGCCATTTTGACAAAGATATTTCAATGACATTTCTCGTCAATGCCGCCCATTGATGCCCTACAAATATCATTCTGAAGGTAAGGATATCGTGTACCTTTTGGGTTTTAAACATTGTCATTTTCCGTCAATACAGTCCATTGACGTCCAACAAAGATACCTCTGAATAGTAAGGGTATCATGTACCTTTAGCAGCACGAAATTAAAAAGACAATGAATTAACATTACATCATCCAAACTTTGTCATTTTTGGTCAACAGTGTTTCATTGATGATGAACAAATGCCCCGGGAAGAGAAGGATATCATGTCCCCTTAATTTGATGATCTCCCCCGTATGGTCCTCCTGGACGTATTACCGTGTAGTAGCGACTAGCTGTCACCTTTGTTCCCCAAGAAGCGCCCCTAATCCACAACCCGTATTGAAGTCTCGCTAAGCTAACAGACTTCTCACGTACTATTACCCCGACCACAATCTACTAATGGTCTATTAAAGAGCGTCTGTTGACACTTGGCGCTTTACATACACTATCAAGTGGCTCGTAGCTTCCGTTACAAATTGACATAAGCACGATCGGTTGACTCTTGGTCCTGGAATTGGGGGGTTTGAAAGAGACGGGGGTAAAATAAAGGTTTGCACCTGAGGGGAAGGAAGCTACCCCCATTAGCGAAGGAGTTCAAGACATTCCGCTATGTTCAACACGAGGACGCCAATTTTAACTTATACTTGGAATTTCTGACTTTAATTTCAAAGTGTTAGCCCTCCTTATAATGAAGTTTGGACAAAGGAATTTGGTATTTGTGAATTTAAAAGATTTGTTCAGTGTGATGGGGAGTGTGGTGAACATGGTTGAAATAAATAAACAGTTTCTGCCTAAATTTCAATTTGAAATTTGAAATGCATTGTGTGTAATTTGAAGTATGAGACATGAATGTACCTTTTACTGTTGAAATCGAAGTTTGGACGTTCTGACATGAGTCAGAAAATGATAAGTTATGTTAGTGTATTATTGTTTTCTCACAATACTACATCATGTCGTTTAATTTGTGCGGACTGGCACCGTATTTATAAAATAATACGTTTATACTTGATTTTTTTCTTGTCTTTCTAAGCTTACGAAACAGTAAACTTAAAAATTGCATGAAAGTAAAACACCGACAAAACGGATAATTTAAAGCCTGAACTTAAATTTCATGTTCAAACCCCCAGTCTGATTGTACTACCACGCTGTCTGTGATTTCAATGTATTCCTGATCAGCACATATCTATACAGCCTTCCTTAAGAAACGTTACAAGTTGATAATAAATTCAACATTATGTACCGCAAAGGAACATCAGATAATAGGTAAGGCATGAAAATGACCGAAGAACATGCATCCAGTTCTTGAACAAATAAACATAATGATTACTTCCATAAATGTTTCCTCAGAAAACACCAACACTGTCAGAGCATTCTCATGAGAGCGGGATATAATCATCATGTACGACACGAACAAATACATTAGTGTACACACATACCCCCTCCAGAGATGAGTGATTGTCACGGTTCCATCTACTGACAAAGTGTCCTGTATATCATATGGAATGGTCTGTCACTGTTTATACACGACCATATATCACTTTCCTAGACCCCCGACTCGCTCTCCTTCTTCTAATATCAACACTACTTATTTGGTCCTTATAATAGATTTACAGATTTATGATAGAGCTTAAAATATAGTAGCACACTTTTGATACAGATTATCCCAACAACGTGTTTAGATCATCAAGTCATGCTTTAACATATGTACTGCTCATACGACACCTGCGCCCCGTTCAATAGCAGCGAGCGCTTCAATTGCTCAATGTAGCGCTCAATGTAGCGCTCAATGTAGCGCTTCTTCTCTCTTGAACGACACAGTGCAAATTCCTCTAAGTTTGCTCGCCTTGCTACGTAGCGCTACATTGAGCAATCGCGTTCAAGATAGGTTTCAAAGTAATCGCTCTTTGAGCGATTACTTTGAAACCTATCTTGAACACGGCAATGCTGTAACTGATAACTGCAGCAAAGACATGATAGCAAATAGTGTCATGGTTAACGTTGTTGTAGGGTTTGCTACTGTATAGCATATACACAGAGTCGAAATAGTATAGATTTTTTTTGGTCAATACATAAGTACAAGAAGATTTTCTGGATAACAACTCCGTTCGCATTAAATAATTTGACATCAAGAAAATCTTCCTTTTATTCTGCAATAAGTTTAAAAAAAACTCTCTGCCGACAAGACAGTAGCCTCCGGAAGTCCAGAATCCAGAGGCTGAAGTTCATGGAGGTTCCTGTTCATTATAAGGAAACTAATTCTCAGTTTTACGACATAGGATATTCTTGGAAACCAAAGCCCTTGGGAGTTTATAAACGATCAACTTCATTATACCAAACTGATGGAACACGACAACTGACAACCATTTGTAAAATAATAAAATATAAAATGATGTTCGTTTAACGGTTTCAGTCAGTGAAAATAAACTTGAAAGTGGTGGTTAGGAAAATATAATTCCACATTTACGACTCAGCGCAGACTACATACTTACGGAATGCCGAGGCAGAATTCACTTTTAATTTATGTAAAACTTCAAGGGAGACAATAACCACACGCCCTACAGTTTGGACGAGAAACCCAGTCTCTCTTTTAATTAAAACTCTCTAAACAAAGACATCATAAGCAATAACGACTTAACGTACGACCTCCAACAGGCTTCGAACGATCGTTAATGGCCGCTCAATGATTACCCAGCATGCAGTGGGCGTGATTGATGGGTCTGTTGTCTATTTCAACATTCCGAGGGAGTAGTTTGGTATTGGGAAGACACTGACTCTGTCAGAATGTCCTCCTTTGTGTTTGATCTCTCTACAGTGAGTGTCCGCGTACGCCGAAGACGCTTCGGACATGTCCGGAATGTTGTCCGAATTGCTCCCGTCCATGTGCCTTGTAATGGACAATGCGAAGCGCGGCCACGTGGCTTGACCACTGGTCAGAGAGTAAAACACACATGGGGACAAATTTTTGCAAGTGTGATACTACATATTTGCCACATGTTATTTTCTGTGTGTAATTATAGTGACCATGCTGTTTGTTGTAGCCTGTTAGTACGATAGGGACATAACTTAAAGATACGGTTCTAGTTGAGTATCCGCTATCATGTTTTTGTGAATTACGTGAAATGAGAAAAAGGCTGTATTTAAATATTTTTTTTAACTTTTTAATAATGAAACAAATGTATTGATAGGATATCCACAAAGTGAAATGTATCATTAGAATGATCAACAATATCTTGGTTAATGACGTAGCAAAGCTTTCCACTCGAAACGTCGATGAATAGGTTCACTTCACATTGTTTTTATTTTTCAATTAATATGCGCTAGTGTTTTTAAATCAAATTGTCAGATATCGAAATAAGCCTCTAAGTTATATGTTTAAACTGTATTGTGCAAAACTAATATATTAATTACATACATGTATATGTGTAAACATAAATGTCTTCTTGAATTTCGTTTCCCACAAAAGATAACTCGAGTCCTCTCTTTTTTAAAGAAGACATGAATACAATTACAATCAAGCAACGTAGAACTGAGATAATATGTATTGTAACACGAGTTTTTTTTTTTTTAAAAAGCGCCGGTACGACCGGGTATATTTTGTTAATGTGACATTAGCGGAGATACTTTCAACGGTACATGTAAGCTTACAAAGAGTGATTTAAAACGGTTCATTCAGGATTTCGATTTGGCGGTTGTTTTGATGTTGATTAATAGCACATTCGCACTATCTTCCTTCTTCTTGATTTCCCCAGTTCACCAACCGCAGTTCATGACTTCATTGAAACAAACCTAAAAGGCAAGATGGCGCAAAATGCACCAATTAAAAGCATGTCCTAAATTATGGTCAGTGACCAAAGATGCAATGTGGAAACTGTTACAAAGAACGAGTCTACTAGATCATTGTCTCACCACAGTGTCGGGTTATATAAGACCAATGACGTCGGAGAAAATCTTCAGCGGAGATAGAATAGGTTATTTGTCGGATTTAATTGAGAATGAAAAAAATTCATTGAATCTAATTTTTCTTTTCATTAAGGTGTTCTTCCTACTTGTCACGTTCTATATTTGAATAGTGAATAAAGCGAAGCATAGTGTGGCAATTACTGCAGTAATGTAAGTTTGCATTGATATGTACTATATAATGTCTATGTTATAGATATAGCGACTGCTGAAATAAAGACGTTCGTGTTAGTCCGGTTGTGACAACTAGGTTGCGTGTTTCTTAAACAGTAACAGCAGTAATAACCTATATACATATATATGCTATTCCGCCCGGTTTATGTAGTGTTGCACATTGACCAACCCAGGTACCGGGTATCATTGGTCAGTTCTTACACTCAAACTATGAAAAAAGTATTTATTCTGAAAATATCACCATTTTTATTAAATATTAAAAACGAGACTGCAAGAAAGGGAATTTTCATTAAAAAAGGCCCCTTTCAATTATTTTTTTTTACAGTCTAAGTGTTAGACTAGTCAGTTCTGCAAAGGACCAAGATGGACCTTCCAATCCCATGACAAAGGACCTGCTACAATGGTGGATCACATACTTGTGTCATGCGACCTGCTCAAGTCTGTTACTGATATACATATCCTGGATGACCATGTGTACAATGTGTCAGACCACAATGCAATTGTTTGCTCCTTGTCACAAGATAGTATCATTTTAACCCCGCAGATTGATTGCAGCCACAATATATCTTGGGAAAGAGCTATCAAAACCGAAGCTATCGAACTCTATAAAACTGCCCTGGCCTATGAACTGGATAATATTGATGTAAGACCGGGTAGCCAGGGTCATGATGATGTCGAATCCTACTACAATGCCGTGGTTCACTGCATCAGTACAGCCAGCAAAGATACTCTACCACGCAAAAAGTTCCTGCCACACTTGAAGCCTTACTGGAATAAAGCTGTGAAGGGTCATCATGATCAGATGAGACATCTTCGACAAAAGTGGTTAGCTGCAGGCAAGCCTAGAGATCCTAGTGACAAAACCTACCATGATTATAAAAGAGCGAAATGTGAATTCAGAAGAGAATTACGACATGCATCCAATGAATACATAAGGGCCACACATATCGAAATAGACACAGCATGTGAAGTAGATCAAAACCTGTTCTGGCGCCTCGTCAAAAACAAAGAACAGACTAAGAAGGGACCAAGTATAGGCAGTCTTGTTCTAAACGGTAAGAGACTAACGTCAACAGCTGATGTTCTTAGCGGATGGGCTGACCATTTCCAAAGTGTGTTCACATGTGACAACAACCCGAAGTATGACAAAACCTTCGCAGAATCTGTCTCCAAGCAGGTTGAGCAGCTTAGAAAAGAGAACTCCAGATCTGAGAATGATATCCCGCTTACAACCTGCGATGAAGTGTCTAGGATATGTCTTTCTCTTAAGAATAAGAAAGCAGGCGGGGACGATAGCATTGTGTATGAACATCTTAAATACGGTGGTGTTTGCTTACATCAGCACATTTCTGACCTGTTCAATCTAGTAATGGTAACAGGATACATTCCAACAAGTTGGAAATGCAGTACAATTGTACCAATCCACAAGGGTGGAAACAAACCAAAGTCTGATCCGAATTCCTACAGAGGTATATCTCTTACTCCTGTTATTGCTAAGCTTTTCGAAAAGGTGTTTGAAGAGAGACTTCCTGAATTACAAACAGGCCAAATATTTCCAAATAAACAACAAATGGCTTATCAAAAAGGGCTATCTTCAGTTCATGCCTCCTTCAACTTACAAGAGACTATACACCACTATCAGGAACGCAATGACTCTGTCCACGTTGCTTTCCTAGATTCATCAAAGGCTTTTGATTCTGTCTGGCATGATGGACTCAAGCTGAAGATTCACAATATTGGTGTATCCAGTAGAAGATGGTCACTATTTGACTCGCTCTACACTGACATGAAGAGTTGTGTTAAACTCGGCTCTGAAAGCTCCCGGTACTTCACCTTACATCGTGGGGTTCGCCAAGGAGGAGTGCTTTCTGCCAAGCTATATCTCCTTTACATTAATGACCTCCTGGACAGACTCACTTCTTCTAATAAAGCAGCTGTAGTCCTCGACATAAATGCTGGATGTCCAACACAAGCAGACGACATTGCTGTGATCAGTCCAAGGATCCCATGTCTTCAAGAACTCCTTCTTATCTGTGAAGACTACAGTAGTCATTGGCGCTTCAACTTTTCTCCCTCAAAGAGCACAGTTATATCCTTCAAGAACAAGTCCAGTGATAAAGTCAACGCAGCAAGCCTTACCCTATGCAGAGAACCACTTCCTGTCTCACATAGTGTCAAACATGTCGGTATCCTCCTCGACAAGAACTTCAGCAGTATGGAACGAACCGTCGCAGCATGCAGGTCCATCAAAACAAGCGTAAGATGTCTTCTGAAGTATGGGGTCCACAAGTCAGCTCTCAACCCAATGACAAGTGCTAAGCTCATTAAACTGTGCTGTCTTCCCAAAGCACTATATGGATGCGAACTTTGGAATCCTATTCCATGTACAGAGATAAAGATGTTGGAGAGGGCACAACATCATTGCATCAAAAGCATTCAAGGACTTCCCAATAGAACACGTTCTGACATGTGCCAGAGTCTGCTAGGATGGCATCCAATCGAAGCCTACATCGACAGGAAGAAGCTTCTATTCCTGAGTCAAATTCTCCATCTTCATCCACGAGCACTACCCAAGCAGATTCTCCTCACCAGACTCATGGAATACAGGCAGCAGTGCTCTCCCAGGTACTATGGTTTTGTCCCTGATGTTGTCAGGATACTACAGAAGTACGAACTCTCCATCCACCTTGAAAAAATTCCTTGACACAAATAGCTTTCCCAGCCACTCCTCGTGGAAGAAATTGACAGTAAAGACTATCCATAGAGTGCAAACGAAAATGAGGGCGGACAGGATAGCTAATGACAGCGACTTTGATTTATTCAGGCAAATCCATCCGAGAGTAGAGACACATGTTGCATGGAATCTGTGTAAGTTGTATCCAGAGATTTCAGCCAATGCCCAACTTCACGTCCTACTGTGCACATATGCCAGAGCCCCAACATCAGATACTCTATGTCATAGGTGTGGACTGTTTTACAATAACGTTATCGTGCATGCTCTAACAATCTGCGAATACACAATGTCAATCCGGGACAATCTCTGGATAGAACTCTCCAATATTGGCAGTCTGGATTTCTGCGTCTACATGCACAACAAACCAGACAGAGACATTGCCTGCTCACTTCTAGCTGCAAGAGAATGTAGTGACTTGCTCTGTGCTTATGAGAAAGAACAATTCTCGTTGAGTGCTGTCCACTTTGTGACTGCCATGTGTCGGAAATACCTCGACATATCCGAGCGACTCTAGTCCCACAAGATGCTGACGTTCTCTCTATCTTTTGGCTAATTGTCGTATATATGTACTTGTGTAAATAATGTGTTTTGCTTCAATCTTTGTTGTAAATCTTCATTACTGGAGGAAATAAAGATTAAATATAAAATATAGAGTCAATAGCCAATACTGATTGGTTCAATCAAAATAAGTTGTGCAATCAGTGATGTTGTTTCAAACTGAACAATCGAAATGTTCCGGTATGTTTCGAAAATATTAAAGGACATTAGCAGTTTGATGCACTTTTATATTTTGTAAGACAGAAGTCAATCGGAGATGAAAGAGGTTTTTGATTAGATAGATAAAAGGATTACAAAGTTTCACAACTAGAGGAGTTGCCAAGAAACGATGAATATGGTACAATTGTAATAACGTTCGAAGAACACAATACAAGTAACCTACTTTGGGAAAGAGTCCAGGTTTCTGTGCCTTGTGGAAAAGTTCTTTGAGAAACCAGACCATTAATGGTGAAAACATTTTGATTTAAGAAACACCATGGTATATTGGTAACTAACATTAATTAAAATTAATGCATGTAAAGTTCTAAAAATTTAAATCCTGATTTCTTCCAAAGATAGGTTATATGGTTTCCATATGGATGGTTAACATGGAAGTATATATGTACCTTTACATCCAGATATGAATCCTAAGTCCTAATACTGTTTTCTGGATTAATCGGAATCCAGTCTCAATGTTAGGTAAACTGCATGTGACACGTGGCCATATACATAGCTCAGGTTACTGCTCCCAGTGAAGTTCAGCAACAATGGGCGCCAATCGCCGCATTGGTGGGTGACCCTCTTCGTTGTTGGATAAACTGAGCGTTTGGAGGATGGTCCCATGCACAAAACGGAGATATGAGTTGGGAGATTCATGGTGTCACACCCGGGTAAATAAGTAATAATACTAATAATGTACCTCGTTCACCCAGCAGTAAGTGGGTACCTGGGCCATGTTCAAGAGAGCGATTACTTTTAAACCTCTCTTGAACGCGATTGCTCAATGGAGCGCTACGTAGCAAAGCGAGCAAACCTCGAGGAATCGCACCGTGTCGTTCAGGAGAGAATGCGCTACATTGAGTGCTACACTGAGCGCTACACTGAGCGCTACATTGAGCGATCAATGAGCGATTATAAGCGCTCGCTGTTATGGAACAGATCCGTGGTGTATGTTGTGATGGAGGTGACGTTGGTGAGCCGTGGCAGCTCAGTTTAGACCAGGGTTTGGGTGTTAGCACCCGACTCCATACCGTGGTGATTCGAGCACTATATAAACCATACATTATCATTTCTGTCATTATTTACATGATTATAGAGAGACTAGATATAACGAGTAAATGGAAGGAAACGTTAGAGCGAGGATTTACATATACTGCCGCCCAAAAGAAACGCCCACCAGATATTTTATGAGATTTCAGAAAAAGTATCAGGAGCATGTTAACCAAAGTGTGGCGTTATGAAGTTGCATCATTTTTGAACAAAATATCGAAGTTTCATAAATTTGCATGTTGTAGGGGGAAAATTAGAGATGGTAACTGTTCAGTTTTCGATCATGGTTTAAAAACAGTTTTGCTGCACCATACTCTGTAAATCCGAAGACCATACCACCAAAGTCCTCCTGACAATGTTCACCTGTCCCAAAATACCAAAGTGATAACTCTGCATATGTGGTCATGGTAATAAACTTATTGTACAAATCAAAAACCCGGAAGTAGCAGTTTTTGGGGGGCGTGGTCACGGGTGGTTGTGCAATTCATGGCCAATGGATTGTCATATCAAATATTGTTTCATTATAACCTTGATACGATCATTAATTATGTGTTAAAGTAATATAATTCATCTTAAAGATTCATGTGGGCGTTTCTTTTGGACGACAGTATAGATCCTTGGTGATGCAGGGAAGTTATAAAGGAATGGTCTGACGTACTTGAAAAAGGAGGCAGTTTTAATTGTGTATACAATGTATTTGGAAAAAAACCTTTGACACAGTCCCGGACGAACGTCTTCTTGGGAAACTAGAATCATATGGAATAACTGGACACCTTTTAGGATGGATAATATACTGAAAGGCAGGGAACAGCAAGTTAGAGTAGGATCATCACTTTCATCATGGGTTAAAGTAAAGTCAGGAATTCCACAAGGCAGTGTCCACGGCCCTACCCTGTTTCTAATCGACATAAATGACCTCCCAGACGTAGTATCCAATAGAGTCAAGTTGTTCGCTTATGATACAAATCTGTACAAGCATATCAACACCAAAGAGGACAATGCTGATCTTCAAAATGACCTGGATAGCTTTAGTAAATGGTCAAATACATGACAATTAATAGTCAATGCATCAAAATGTACATGCATCCATTTCGCAAAGAAAAACAATCAATACTGTTACAAGATGTCCGTAGATGGAACAGAAAACACACATCAGGAGAAAGACCTAGGTGTAATGATAGTTGATGAACTGAAAGTCTCCGCCCACATAGCCAGTAAGGTGAAGAAAGCAAACCAAGCAATAGGGATGATCAAGAAAACCTTTGTGACTACGAACAGGGACATATTCTCACCACTGTACAAGAGTTTCATCAGACCTAGTCTGGAATATGCATCAACAATATGGTCCCCAATACTCAAGAAGGACATCATTGCAATCGAACACGTCCAGCGCAGAACAACAAGAAAGGATGCAGATATATGAATTACGAGCAAAGATTGAACTTCCTAGGGTTACCTACACTATCATACAGCAGGGAAAGAGCGGATATTCTACAACTATTTAAGATTATGAATTACTATAAGCAAGTGAGCATCAAGAATATTAACCCAGCCAAAATCAACAGAGGTCACTCCTTCAAGTTACAGAAATACAAAATATCTAACAGATTGGGTCAGAAACTCACTATCACAAGAAACTGTGGACGCAGACAGTGTGAACACGTTCAAGAGTGCACTGAACAGAGACTGGAAGAATATGGACTCAACATTCTGCTGTACTGAATAAGAAGCAACCGCTCAGCAGCAGAACAACCATCCTCACACATGCGCAGCAACTTGACACGAAACGAGTACTTATAGGATTCAAGATTTAAATTGGGCCAACAACAAGCAACGCTTACTACAAGGCCATCAAGTCAAGGTAAATTCAAGGTAAAAGACCGGATGGAGAGAAAATACTAAAACAATAAGAAGGGCCAGAGAATCTGCATGATATTGTGAAGTTTTCATCTACGAATGGTTCGTGAGTAACCTAAAATGTGAACAACATTGATTCGGGAACAAGTTGAACGGAGTTATGGGGCAGACCTGGGCCAGGTTGTTTGACTTGGAGCAGGACATTAGCTTTAGACAACTTTACGAACACGATCCAAATACATTTACACTATGAACTTGTATTATTTATTATATTTATATTATTACTAAAATCAAAAACAGAAAACAGCTAACATCTCCTACCTCACGGAACCTTTATAAACTGTCAAGTACTCACCTCAGTTAGTTTCGATTAATTAAATATTTAAAAGAAATCAGATGCATTTGACTATGGCACGATACAATAATACTTATATACAGTAGTTGGAATGAATTAATTGGTAACTGTTGTTAAATTTTAGTTTAAATATCTTTAGTTAATGAAGACAGGGGTAAGAAATGAAATTTACACCAACATGACCCCTACCATGTTTAAAATGTTGTTAATGTATACAGAATAAGGCACATTTATTAATTTTCACATAGAATATGTCGTATATGTCGGTGATCAGTTGTGTATAATCAAAAACAACTTTTGAAAAAAATAAAATTCTTATTTTTTTTCAAATTTAAAAAGACATGAAGAAGTTATGACTGCTGACTAGCACCTTTACTTTTCAGTTTTAAATTATGATATTGAAAACTTGAGATATTTGCAATTGAAAATCATACATGTGATAAAATCCACTGAGGTGAGTACTTTCTTTTGCCTGGCAGTTGACTAATTAGTAATTAAAAGCATGCGAACGCAATCGATCATACCTTCTTGCTTGTCAAGGAGACCCTGTTCTCCAGGGAAGGCCGAGATTACAATTTTATATATTTATTTTTCAAGCCTGAACGGAAGTCTATATACTCAGGTGAGTGAAAATCTCACCTGGACCATTTTCATCTAAATATAACTCAAGTTCATGAACAATCGGGCAGAAAGCAAAGTCTGCATGTTACGTTCAGTGTTTAGTCCCCGTAAGCCGAGTATTTTCTTAAGCTGTGTATATTTTGATCTCGTGATTTCTCGCGGTTCTCGGGAAATCTCGTTCAACTGTGACCGGTGAGCCTAATGCCGCTCACAGACTTAACGCTGAAGGGGGAGGGGGATCAAACACCGGGATTAAAGGATAAGCCGCTAGAAGTACAGCGTGCTGTTTATTCTGTGTTAATTGACAATTGTAACCATGATTGCAAATGAATGGTGTTTAACATAGAACGGAAATGGAGTTAATTTGAACTATTTTAAACACGTGCTTTGTTAAGTCCGTTTTCAAATCCGTTGGTAAACTATAGGATTTGGACGCTTGTTAAAATTTTGTGACATTTAACGAAAATTCAAGCGTTTTTCTGGTGTGTTGTCTATGAAAATAGAAGAAAAAAATCTGCAATACAACTTACTTTAAGCTTGTTATAAAGCAACATATCGGGGACTAGCAGTCAATAGCTCATAAGAACATGTACACCAACATTTATAAACAAACACAGTCCAAAGGAAACGCTACTATGAAAATATAGCTGGTTTCATGAATCCACTTGTCATATATACGACTGAAAGGTAGTCACATCGCGTTTCAAGAAGTCAAGTTAACTAAATCATGCCTTTTCTTTAGCTATGACGTCCTACAGCAATGCTGCGTCAACGAATTAAAGTTAATATTGTTCATAATGTCGACAATATGTATAAATCCATGTGTACTTCTTTACAAAACATGCTTATCAAGGACATCCAACAATGACTTTATCTGACAGCAGTATTTTGTTTCGGCTCTGTGGAAAATTAATCATTTTATTGAATTGCATAGTATTTGGTAAATCGTATTCATTTTTATTCGATAAATCACTTATTAAAACTATATTTAATTTTTCACATTTCGGAAGAAATGTATCAGTTATCCTGAAATGAGTTCAAGACGTTACATCTTACATACATATAGCGGAAATATATGGAAACACGACAAAAGAATTGTTTCTCAATGTTTTAGGGTCATTTCAGAATAATTACAGTATTTTTTTAATTGTCACAACTATGACTATTATAATATTTCGTAGTCGCATCAAGTAATATATTTCAATAGTATTTCATGCTAAGTTATTTCAATACTGAAAGGTAGAAATACATGACATCTGTTTTCTATTAAAGTTTTAGTTTTTCCCAGTATCAAAATAAAACGAAAACTCGTCACATACTAGCATAAGCAGCTACTGACTACTTTGTTTTTCCACTTTTCAAAACAATATTCAATCCTCCACTGAAAGCAAGACTTCACTCGATGTGCAGGTATTTTCTCTGCAAAAATTCGAGCGGAAGATAAATGAAATACAGTTATGATACGGCTCAATTACGCCCAGAGTACACCCCGCCGTTTACACAAATTCCTTGTAAATGATAAACCACGTCATAAAATAGAAAGTAGATTAATGGTCCATCCAGCTTACAATTAAGAACATAGTTCTATTTGGGACGCATGTCTCCTTTAACTAAAGAATGAATGTATACATTTTCAACTTCACATGTCAGTAGTACTCAAATCCATTGACTACGATCGCCCAAGACTACATCGACGAATACATATATGACACATACAAGGAGATCGTGCTGTTTTTGTTTATACTTTTCATTTCTATGCAGTATCTGACGATGAAGAACAGTAAACCCAACTATAAAGACCTATAACACTGTGATTGAACTCCCGTTATCGATACGTTTTTACCCGATCTTTACCGATTGGATTCTCAACCTCACTCTGTTCGCTGTTCTCTTGTTCTTGCCATGTATCTACTATCGTAGTTGAAAGTACAGCGATGTGGACTTGGAATGCCGGGTGTTAAAGGCGCCATAGGACGCTTTTTGCATATTTTGTTTTCTCAAATTTGCTATTTATCATTAAAGATTATACAATATATTGTTATGCTAGAAAGTAAAACATCTCATTACAACACCCGATGTAAATTCGTTTTAGAACTCTTTTTATTGATTCAGGAGTATTATTTAGCCATTGGTAACAATTATTTACCCTTTCGCGAGATCACTTTATTTCAGTAAGAAAAACGTGCTGCAGCACCTTTGATACCTTTTCTGCCTGTCTGTCTGTGTTTCTGCCTGTCTGTCGGTGTGAATCGCGTTATATCCAGAGCAAAGTGGACCCTTGCTTGGGAGGAATCGCGCCGACGCTTTGACGGTTTCATGCCGGGAAGGTGTCGGGAGTTAATCGTGAACAATCGGATGTGAAGCATATTCTATTTAAAATAATGACACGATCCGATACCTCTTCACCAACGATTAAACTGAATGCCCACGGTCTTTGTTGATTCAAACCCGATTAATTCCAGACACACTGTAACCTTCCGATCATGCAGACTCATTCACGTATTCGCTGCCGAAAACTCGCAGTATGTTCCTGACATAAAACGATAGCTGACGATTTTAATTATAGCGGAAAATAACACGTCCTAAGTAAAAAACTTCGTTCTCTGACAGCTACCTACATATATGTATGTAGCTGTCAGAAGACGACGTTTTTGACATAGGACGTGTTATTTTCAGCAATACCAGACCCTGTGACCAATTGTACACAATGAATGGCAAACTTTAGTGGAGTTGATCTTTTCCCTAAACGATGTAAGGGAGATAACTCCTTCTAGCTAGTTCGGTTTGTCACGCTGTTCAGGATAAACGTTCAACAAACCTTTTTTTGATCAAATACGTTTTGTTTGAAGCGAAAATTAAGGATCATTAGAGATTGCATCAGAGATCGAATCAGGCTGTCAGAGAGAAGATTGACAGAAACCTTGTGATAATTTTCCAAAATAATTCAAAAGTTCACATCACCAGAAAAAAACCCAACATAAACCGTAAAACCGGAGTAAAGTTTTCGGTAATTGTAAATCTTAACATTAAAGATAAGATGACAAAAATATTTCTGGTTATTAATTTTATCTTTAATTGTAATAACACTATTAGGTTTAGTTTCTTTCGAAACCATATTATACAAAACAACAACGAACAAACAGCCAAATAGCCGAACAAACAATTAACACTAACAGGGCAATAACCGAAGAAGCATCCATAAAATAATCATTGTGTTTCGAATCTATGGCATATAGATGCAATATCCGACAATCGGACAACTTCAACAATATGTTTGCTTCAAAACCGTAACGGTGAATTACAGATTTGAACATAGCATATTTATATGTATTTACCAACTTATTTCGAACCATCTCAATTTCAGACACTGTGATTGGTTTGGGGAGCATTTGTTGAGAAAATCATCAGATGATTGTTGCTATATGTTTGTGCCATGTTACAATACATATTGAACAGTCATTGCAATAGTTGTAATAGGTGAAATCTCAAATATTGTGTAGACTACACGTGTGTTTCACTTGGCTTGTTTAGTGGTTAAAAACATCTATGTGTTATTTGACAAGCAGTTGAGTGAATTTCGTACATATCAAGGTGTTAAGAGAGCTATGATTGTAAATTTAAAACAGAGAAATTTCATTTTCAATAATTTGGAAAAATCATATGCATATCCTATTTGGTCAAACAATATTTCTGAAACAACTGACAGTAAATATTTTTTATGAAGCACTATGCCAACTGAGTCTTATTAAATCCAATGGTCAATTAAAGTAGGAAGAAATATTTAGAAAAGAGCTTCAACAGAATGAATGGGAAAACATAAATTTGATGGCGATTAGACGTACTCAAAGTGTCAATTTGAAATGGTTACAATACAAAATAATTCATAACATCTTGATAACAAATAACTATTTACATAAAATAGGACACATTGATTCACCTATGTGTTCCTTTTGTAACCAGTTATCCGAGAGTGTTGTCCATTTATTACGTGATTGTATCCATTTAAAGAAAGTGTGGAAAGAGTTGGCGAAATGGCTGGAAAGTTGGTAGAAGGAACTTACTGCATGGTCTTCAAAGTCATCGCATGTTTAAAACACAAGCTAAAGTTTGCTATAACAGTATGGTGAAATATATGAGTTGTGCTTAATCTAGTTGATTAATGTTATGCACACTGTATAATAAGGTAGGCGTTGCGTTGTGATCAACAGGTATTGATCGTAGTTTCGAAATTACCTATGTTCCCGAGGAATTGAGCCCTTATATGGCTGTAGTTTGACCTGGCCATGACACGTTACACGTTATCAATAACCTAACAGTGACTCATATTAAACCAGGTGGTGAAAATAATCTTTAGAGACATTTAGAAGTTGGTGAACATGTATAATAAAGAAAACATTTCAGTGATGACAGCATATGGTGGTTTGAGAGTGTTAGGTCATGCGTGATTATATATACAGTCTCAGGTTCAGCGGTTATGAGTAGTTCTATATCTGTCAGAAAGTGACTGTGGTACATATTGGTGTGAAAGGAAAACTGTTTTTAGGTCTTCAATCTATGTATGACAATGTAAAATGTAGTGTACGTATCTATGGAATGTTAACATCATGGTTTAATGTTAATCAAGATATGAAACAAGGATGTTTACTTTCTCCATTGTTATTTAATTTCTTTATTAATGATTTACTCAAACAGTTGGAAACTAGTGGCATCGGTATTTCTGTTGATGGTACCACTATTGCAGCTCTAGCACATGCTGATGACCTTATTCTGCTTGCAGAATCATCAGATGATTTAAACCGTTTTTTATATATTTTAAATAATTGGTGTGTGAATAACGGTATATGTATAAACAATGATAAATCTAAGATCGTACATTTCAGACATATTGCTGCACCGATAACTCGGACTGTTTTTGCTGTTAGTAATTCTGTTTTAGAAATTGTTGATAGTTACAATTATTTAGGCCTATTGCTCACAGAGCATCTTGATTATAATGTCTGCTAATAGAGCTTTAGGCCTTCTTATTTGTAAATATAAGGCACTTGGAGGAATGGAATCCACTACTTACGCAAAATTATATGATACGATGGTGTGGTCAGTCCTGAGCTACGGGGCATCTATCTGGGGTCATGTGGAAGTTAGTGCTGTAAATGCTGTCAACCATCGTGCTTTGAGATTTTTTCTGGGGTTGGGTAAATATGCTCCAAATGTTGCTGTAAATGGAGCAATGGGTTGGATTCCTCCAGTTGTTAGACAATGGTTATGTATTGTTCGACATTATTATCGTTATTAGCAGCTCCGACTTAGTCGGAGCTGCTATCAGTTTTTGCGCAGTTTCCGTCGCCGCTGCCGGCGCGTTTTGTATTCGCTACAACTTTTTTCCTAGAAGGTTTTGAGTACTCATATACATAACTTCTTACTTATGCCCCTGGGGTATTGTTTTGACATGTTCATATTCAAGGTCAAAGGTCAAGGTCACGAGTTCTGAAATCGCTAAAAAAAATCCTTGTAAACACGATAACTTGAAAAATATTTGTACTATCAGGCTCTTATTTGTTGTACATCAACTATGGAGAAAGGCCAAGATTTGAAAAGGTTTTCGCTAACACCCGTCAAAGGTCAAGGTCACAGCGAGGGCCCGACTTAAGCATGCTTTTGCGAAAATGTCTTATTTCAACTATTAACACTTTGAATCATTACATGATTGTTATACACAATGGAAAGTGATCACTGATTCTGTGACCTTGAAGATCAAAGGTCAAGGTCACGAGATATGGTCATGGTGACCAGTTCTGAAATCTCTAAGTAACTTTTTTCCAAAAAGGTGTTAACACCTCATATGTACATAGCTTCTTTCTTATAAATCTGGTGAATGATTTTGACATGTTCACATTCAAGGTCAAAGGTCAAGGTCATGAGTTCTTAAATCACTACAATAATCCTTGTAAACACGATAACTTCAAACATTGTTGTGCTGTCAGGCTCTTATTTGGTATATATCAACTATGGAGAAAGACCAAGATTTGAAAACGTTTTTGCTAAAATCTGTCAACGGTCAAGATCACAGCAAGGTCATAACTTAAGCGTGCTATTGGGAATATGCCTTATATTAACAATGAACACTTTGAGTCATTGCACGATTGTTCTACACAATGAAAAGTAATCATTGATGGTGTGACCTTGAAGGTCAAAGTTCAAGGTCATGAGATATTGGTTAAGGTCATGTTAATCTTTTGATCCAATTTTGAAATAGGTTTTAAGAACAAAGTTGTGAAAAGTGACCCCAGTGATGATTCAACTTGTTAGAATAACTTGAATAATGAACAATTTTTTGTCAAAAAAAATTCCCATTTTATTTATGCTGAGGAGAAGGCGGAACAGGGAAAGCCGAGACCCAAAGTTACGGAGCTGCTCTGCTTTTGCGGTGTCCCGCAAACGCTGTTCTAGTTATTATTATTGAATAAGCATGTTTTTATGTGGTCGGAAAGATGTGCGTGTAGAAGCGTGAAAACGAAGTTTGAAGAATGGGAAGTGAGTGTTGAAAATGGCGTCAGTATTAAGCATGTATCTGAACGTGTACAAGCTGTATGTATGCAGAAGTACAAGAGTGAACGGTATAAAGTATTACATAAGCCAAGCGGTAGAACGGGACAGAATAAATTAAAAATGTATCAAATGTTTAAGAATGAGTATGGGTGTGAAAGTTATGTGAGTATGAATATGCCCCGCTCATACCGCTCTGCCATTTCAAAATTCAGATCAAGTACTGCTCTTCTGCATTTGGAAACTGGCAGATATACAAACAAGACTCATCAGAAGATGACATATTCCACCGGTCCCACATAATTTGTAAAACACATCTTTCACAGTATATCTACTACTTCAGTTAGTGGGTAATACACATACTGAGTTTCAGATATATGAAGGGTTTTGGAGTTCTGCTCCTGAAGTAGACCTATCTCTGAACAAAGTCCAAATCAAACATGTTTCTATGGAAACGGGAACAAACATTTCAGAAATCTGAAAATATCAAAAGGCACCACTTCAGTTAGTGGGTAATACATATGCAAAGTTTCAGGAAGATAAGATGAAGACTTTTGGAGCTGTACTCCAGCAATGAACCTATCTCTGAACAAAGTCCAAATCCAACACCGTTTCTAAGGATCCAGAAACAAATAAATTGATCTGAAAATATCAAAAGGCACTACTTAGGTTAGTGGTTAATACACATGCAAAGTTTCAGGAAGATATGATGAAGAGTTTTGGAGCCGTGCTCCGGAAACGAACCTGTCTCTGAACAAAGTCCAAATTCAACACGTTTCTATGGAAACGAACATTTTTTTTCTCAGAAATTTCAAAATATAAAAAGGCACCACTTAGTAGATGGGTAATACACATGAGAAGTTTCAGAAACGGTTTTCGAGTTCTGCTCTGGAAACGAAATGATTACGGACGGACGGACAGACAGACAGACGGACAGGGCGACGACTATATCCCACGGTATAACGTACCGGTTGGATAATAAGGATGTGAATGAGAGAGTATGTTTCCAGTGTAGTGAAAGTGTTGAGGACGAGAGACATGTGCTTTTACATTGCAATGTGTATGACGAGTTGCGTGAACGTTTGTATGAAAATGTCTGTTTTAGCTATCCCAACTTTAAAGAACTCTGTGATGAAGATAAATTGGTATTACTTTTTTCAAACACAATGTTTATTTTACTGCCAAAACCTGCTTTTATATTATACAAAAAAGGAAGCGCATTTCATATGAATAGTTTCATCTTCTATATACGTATAATATACATTTATATATGTATTTATAGTATATACTTATATATTTATAGTATCAGCTTTACATTATATACTTACATTTTATGTATATTACTCTAGTTTCTCATAACCCTTACAGGGTGGCTCACTTTTATGTCTTTTTTTTTATATTGTATATTTATTCATATGTATTTTATGTGAGGTGAGACTGAAATATAAAAAAATCTGTCTGTCTTTCTGTCTGTCTGGTACTCCGAGGCAGCAGAGAACTATTTACACGCACCACTTTTATTGCAAAAGCCAATTAAAGAAATACGCATTTACGTGTAAGTACAAGACGCGAGGGATGTAGATACCTGAAAGATAAAGAAGATATTGTTTGCTAGCTGAGTGCCATGCATCCTCATGTATTGAGGATAAAATTCACTTCTCATTTTCATGTCTCAGTTACCTTATGAATACACATTACACATCAGATCATGCTTTAGTAAAACAACCCTTGGCCATGTATATATCTCTTTTAATTATTAATTGTGAACCTTTAACTCTTCAAGTTTCTCTGTATAAAAACAATCACAAGTGAAAATGACCTACAAAAGGCTACAATGAACAAATTTGTATATCATGAAATATCGGCGTAAATGTAAAGAATACTCCTTTACCATACAATACAGAATTATGGACAACAATTTCTTTATTTCTGTCTGTTATCCATAATATTGTTTCTCACAACGTTTTTCCCCTTCCTCAGGAGCATCCAGTCATGAGAAACAAATAAAACAGGTTGTTATCAATAATATTGTTGATGGATTTAATTAATTTACCACAGTAACTTTGTTGTATTTGGCCTGGAACCGTTCACACGATAAACATGTTTTTACTTTGACTTGATTATGAATTACAGTTTAAATAATAAATCATCCACGCACCGGTCACAGGTTATGTTGTAGTTTGATAACGCCCTATATATAATCGTATCATCTCGTTGACATTAAAGCTGGTCCAATGGGACGATCACATCTTATATGAGCAGTGTGTTGCATATCAGTTGCAGTCCAATCTATACCTTCAGTAATAACAGGTTGAAACATGGGATCGTTATTTTCTGCTGAACGTTTTGAAGAAAAGTACGAATTTGTGAAGAAATTAGGTGAAGGAGGATTCGGCGTAGTCTGGAAAGTGAAATGTAGGAATTCTGGAGAAGTGTATGCCGCCAAGGTATTAAAACAACAGGCAAGTGTTGATCAAGTTGCTGTCAAAAAGGAAATCGAAATCCTGAAAAACGTTGGGGCTCATGTTAACATTATCCAATTGAAAGACGTCCTCGTTTTTGACAAGATATATATTTTAATGGAATTTTGTGACCTTGGGGATTTGGATGGTTACATGAAAAGAAACTACACTTCCATTCAGATCGAACCATTGATGAATGACATGATTAATGGTCTGCGCTTCCTTCACAGGAAAGCCATCGCTCACAGGGACCTCAAACCAGCGAATATGTTACTGTCTACATTTCTACAATCACGTCCAATATGTAAAATTGCTGACTTTGGATTGTCAAAATTTGTAAATCCACCCCCGGAACAATCATACATCAGTTCTGGGGCACCATGGTCCTATATGTCCACCCACTGTGGTACTCCATATTACATGGCCCCAGAGATCGGACAAGGAAAATACAAGAAGGTGTGTGATGTGTTTTCCCTTGGGGTCATATTCTTCGTTTTACATTCGAAGCAAATGGAAGGACGTGGAGACCGAGCTTTCCTTGCACCTACTATTGAAGGAAAACTGCTGCGGCATGTCACCGACTCTCAGATGAAATCAGCTGTAGAAAGGCTTGGCGTCGAACCTGAAGGTTTTCGCGAAATGATCATAATGATGCTGAAACAGGATTACAAAGAACGTGCGAAGATTGATGTAGTTTACCAACTGTATCGTCATTACAAAGGAAGACTTGATGATGTTAATAAGTACACTGAAGGTACACCGATGTACCAGTAGTAAAGTCTGTCAAAACAATTTCTTCTGTATACAAGTTAGTAATTTTCGTAATGTTTTTTTTATATTATTATTATGAATTACATGTTTGGAAGTTTGGGATGTTTGTATCTTGAAATTTCATTACCTGAGTTTATGCCCTTTTCTTAATATGTCCGTTAGCGTTTAATAGAAAACTATGATATATATTGAAATAAATTCCAATGGCTAATGCTTTTAAGTTGAATTGTTGAATTATTACTTACTTAAAAATCGCTAGCTAAAGTTAAATAAATATTGTTAATATAAACTTCATGCTATATCCAACATAAAAATCAACAATATCAACCAGACATAACGTCAAATGTATAAAGGTCAATACTCAACTCTGTATCAACTCTTTTGTTGTGTAGACATTACCAATAATCTGTTCATCTGCAGCAAGGTCTCCAAGCTATTGTATATACAATATACCTGCAAATCTGGATTCCCAAACCTTTTGTATATATTCTAGATGTATGATGCAAATCATCATTCACCTGACGAAGGGACATGGAATAGCCAAGATACGTTGTGACAAACAATAATGAAGAGGTTGACATCCATAATATTTGTCTTTTACTTATAGTTTACTTACAGTGCCTAACCGTAGATAGAATTAGTTAGTTGTTGAATGTTATGTAACGTTATTGACTTGGCTTGTGAACATTCAGCTCGATAAACAGGTCTAGATATGGGACTTTGACCCAACCTTATTAAATTTAGATCGTGGGTAACACTCGTTCCCCGCTGCGTACAGTGCGTAGTATAGCGAGCTGTGAGTGTTACGTTCTATCTGTTTTTAATATGTTCATGTCAATCAGTCCCGATTAAGGATACCAGAGTTCTGAAAAACAACTACTCCCACAGCTTTTTTTGTTATCAATCTTTCTGAAACTATACACATGCTTATGATATACATCACTGATACGTGTGTGCTTTTCGCGCTCGAATCGGAGTAATATTTTCAGAGTTATTTTCCTTGACTTTGAGAACAAGTTGGCTTTCTATTTCAGACTTGACTCTTAACTTTTGATCGATCAATGATATGTCTTTAAAATTTGATAAGTGTTTCCGTCAACACAATATACCATTAAAATAAAGTCATATTCTTTGACGTTTTAACCTTGATCATCATGAAATACGCAATCGTTTGAACTATAATCTTCAACATAATTTTTAATTTGTGACATACTGAAGTCACTGAACGCTTCACCTTGACCTTGTTGTAGGATCCATTTTCTGAAAAAGTTAAACAAGGTCATGCCATTTCATCAGTGATTGATCAGTGACAGGCCTTCAACTGCGTGTTTGGAGGATAGTCTGTGCATCAATAGGGAAAAAACCGGGGGTTATTGTGCTCTCAGAGCACTCTTGTTGACGTTGTACTTTGGGAATCACATTTAATAGATATGACCCTAATCCCAATGTTTGTGTGAATTATGAAGCAAACCAATAGACTATCTAAAACATTCCGATCATCTTTGTGGTATATAACTATGAAGTACATGTAAGCAAAGTAAAGTCCATATGACATTTGGTGTTAGGGATAATCTGGCCAAAGAGGCCTTCGTAATTCAGAGAGATGTTTTTGCTTTTATTCTGCATTATTAAAATGTATTCCGATCGGAATTATATATGTTCCTATGATGATATTGTGCTTTAGAGCTAGAACATTATCGGAATACATTCGGAATTGTTTAACAAAAGCAACTAAATACCAAATAAGTTGTGGCCATGGATCAAAACTTTACTCCTAGGCCTGGACCATTGGTAAAAAGACATGGACAACCCGGATTTTTTTCTGTAGACCTTAAAAACATTGTCCTAACAATGGCACAAAGTTCTGCAAATTTTAGCTGGTGGCTTGTTCAAATTGGCCCCCTTTTCCAAGATGGCTGCCATCCTTTCGGTAAATTTGTATAACTTTGTACAACTTGTTATACAGCATATTATTACAGTATTATAACTGAAATCTTTTAAAATTCTTTTTAACCTGTTAACCAATTGTGTTTTAAATTTTAAAAAAGTTATTGAAGAAATGTTCAAAACCCAATAATGGCTAAACTAATCACTCCAAGTGGGTAAACTATTCATTGTTGGATTGCATTTGAAGAGGGCTTTCATGTAATAGTTACCGACACGGACCGAGGTGTTCAAGTTAGATGAACCCTCGCGCACGTGAATCATTAACGCCGAGGCCGTTAGGCCGAGGTGTTTATGTTTCATGTGCGCGAGGGTTCATCTAACTTGAACCCGAGGTCGAGGTCGGTAACTATTTTACACACTGGCTCAACACTATATCAAACCACATGCAGAATGAAAACACTTTTGGTGTAAATTCTAGGGATCTTATGTTAAACATATGGGTGTAATAAACGACGGTCTTCCTTGTCATAAAAATGGTGTCTATATCAGTCAGCCATCCCTCCTGGGCCTCGTTCCAGTGAGCGCACGCGGAACGAGGCCCGGGAACCAGGTTGGTAAAATGAAGTGTTGTAATATCACTTTTATTGACCCATACAAATGATAAAAGTATAGAAAAAATAAGTGTCATATTTTGGCGACTACATGATATTTATGAGCGCATCACTCAGTAACAGTCATTCAGCTATCTAGTGCATAATCCTGGTAACCAGAGGTGTGTTCAGGACCGCGAGTACTCGCTTGGCAAAATGAACGGAAACTGAGGTCGCGAGTACTTCCCAAGATAATTTCAGAATATCATCACCATTTTTGGAAAAAAATAGGTGGCTTGCACATCCATTTGACCAAATTTCATTTGAGGGGATAACAAAAGAAAGAAAAATAAGGTAATCAAATTTAATGACACGCGGCTCTATTTTTTATCATAAATACTCGCTTGGTGAGACTGCTCAAAAGTGTTCACGCGTGTATTCGCGAGTACGAACGAACTCGTTGTCGTTCAGAAGCGAGTACTCCAGAACTCGCGTTTCTGAACACGCCTCATGGTGTATTGTTTCGCTCGCTTCACTTTGAAACGTATCAGGTGATAAGATATCAAAATTACGTTTGACTCATTGGCATGCATAGTCCGGTTTTCGATCAGAAGTCACTACTTTTACCTTCATATCGTCAATATACTGAGTCGACTATCATCAACATGATAGATTTCAGTAACAGTCGGTACTTCTCGATAAATTTATGTCATTTATTACCTTTGGAATATGTGACCATCCCCCCTCCCCCCCTCCCCCCCCCCCCCCCCCCCCCCCCCCCCCCCCCCCCCCCCCCCCCCCCCCACACCTAGGAAGTAGCCTCAATAAAACTTGCTACTCTCCCATATAGAGTCTAGCTAGATTCAGTAAGAGGTCTTGTCAGCAAAGCGACCTAGGACCTTCCAATCAATCGATATATGGCCGAGTAGAATTAGAATAGAATCAGACAACGGCTACTTCGGTTCGGGGAGTCTTTCTTGGAAAATTCAGTTTTACGTAACTTTATAACTCTAATACGTTTCAATTAACACACTACGTCCTAGTTCTCTTGAAAAAGGATCCTACAATAACTGAGTCTATACAAATGACAAGTTATGTCATTGCTTTTGTATGCGAGCTGAATCCAAACTATGTTGCTTTGATGCAGTAAATTTCGGAAATTTAATGTGAATATAAGTAAATCAAAGATTGTCATTTTTCTCCAGAGGATATATAAGCAAAGAATTACATTTAAAAAAAATGGTAAATCATTGTCCAGAAGTGTTTAGGGAATATGTTTATCTTGGTATAATATTGTGTGACAATGGACGATTTTGTGCAGGGGCAGTAGCACGTTGACGCTCAAATTAGTGCCTGCAACGTGGGTGCAACGTGCAATAGCCCCTTAAAAAGGTTATCAGACCAAGCCTCAAAGGCAATGTTTTCAGTTTTTAGACTAATACGCCAGATAGATATTCCCATCGATTGTCAATTTTAGCTGTTTGATCAGCTTGTTCAACCAATCATGTTATATGGTAATTTTAGAACGTGTACAACTTCGTTTTTGTAAATATATTTTAAACCTACTCAAGATCTCATGATGTATAGTGAATTGGGAGGTAAATATTTAAGTTAAAGGATAGATGAAATGACATATGGTCAAAATCGGATTAATTACAATGGGATGTCAATTTGACAATTGCTCGATTTAATTTTCTGAAATCGGTCCATAAATTACTTATATACGGCTTTTTAAAAAACCACCTAATTTAGCCACGGCGACCAGAAGGAAAGTCTGCCGGGGTGTGGCCCCTGAAGGGATGACTTCTGTGGCGTATCAGGAGGAATCTGATTTTCGGCGATAGTCATAATTCAACGTAATTTCGCAACATTTATTTCACAAAGAAATCTTCAATAAACCAACTTAAATTTGCCATATATCGAATGTTTAGATATCCAACTAGGTAATTCTGCAGATGACAATTACACAAATATTACATAAACATGTCTTTTTGGCGATGTAATACACCTCATAAATTCATTTAGTGGCAGTGATTACCATCATTAATTAATTTACGAGACTCGGCCGAGTAGCTGTCTAGCCGGCCCCGTCTGTCGCTTATAACAGTCACGCCTCAGTGAGCATTTACAAAATGATTCGCCCAACTGATTGCTCTAGTGTTCAAATGGGTGAATTAAAATCGTTTCAATTATCAATTGCAAGTGTATATTGTCTCGAGTTTATACTTAATTGATTCCGATGTACAATATACGTATAGGTAATCATCTGTCATTCTTGAGAAAAATGCATTTCATCAGATCTTTAAAATGATTTCCTATTGGGTAAAACTTTCGCAACCTGACAATAACTTTTGCGCTCTGTTTGTTCAAGCTATTTTGAATGAAACTGGAATGCCAAATGTACGGGCCTCTCATTATGTAAATAACGTCACTTGGTTTAAGAATAATATAAAGAGGTTTCTTTTAGATCAATTCATACAATCCTGGATTTATGTTAAGAAAAGGTATTATCACTCAATGTTGAAGATATTTAATTTTATTCTTGAAGCTTATCTGCTTAAATTACCTGATCAAAGTAAAGTTTGACTGACTTAATTTAGCACAACAAACCATTGATTACCAATAGAAATAGGGTACTAGTGAAATGCTTTAAAGGAAAATCGCCTATGTACTCTTTGTTGTCAAGCTGTATGTGATGGATTTCATTTTCTGTTAACATGTCCATCACTTATTTAACAAAGAAAAACTTTTCTACCGAAATATGTTTGTGTGAATACAACAGTCTGTTAATGTATTTACTTCATGAGATGCACTTATTAACACCTTATGATCAAGTAATCAAAATATGTAAAACACTGTGTGTGTCTTTTTAAATAACATCATATGCATTTCGTATTTGTAAATACCTTCATGTTCTGTATATCACTTTTGTGCTTTTTGAGAATAAATTCTGTTCTGTTCTGTTCTGTTTTGTTCTGTACGTGTGAAAGCCAGGGATAAGCTATTGTTATTGTTTTGTTGTGAGATGGATGATTGTATATTAAGTTGATTAACTTAAAGGGCCTCCTCGTCTGGTCAACTTGTGCCAACATTTTATCAAACGTGTATGCAACAATTCTATTAGGAAACCTTCCGATTTCACCATACAGCACGAAACGAGTGGTTGAATGGTTTAATAATGTAAATGAAAGTTTCAAACTTTTCGAAACGCAATATTTTTGCATGGTAGGCCAAGAGAGATGTTACATTGAGTCAAATGCAAATAATAATCGATCCATTGGTCATTCTAACCTTTTGGCTTAAATGATCAACTCTTTTATAGCTTTTGAACCACGATTGCTTATTTTTAACACCCGGGGTGAAACCCATGGGGGTTATTGTGACCTTTAACTTGATGTAGGATGAATTTTCTGAAAAAACGAACCCAGCTTTGGATTGATCAGGGATAGGCCTTCGATATTTGAGAGGAATACTTATATTTACTAGATCATTCAGACGATGTCATAATTTTCAAACTGACCAAAGACCGTCTTTCGTTGAATACATATTTAGTTTGTGCAATAATAGGACAAACCCCGGGGGTTCTTGTGCTCTCAGAGATTTAAAACAAAATTTATTATGATTTTTCGGCTCCACAGAACAATTAGTAGTGAATTATGCCGTCACTGCATAACTATTGTCTACACATAGCTGAAATAAACTAAAAGGCAAAAGAAAGTATAGGTCGGGTTTAAAGGGTTATAGTGACAACAAAACAAGTCGTATCAGATTACTGTGTGGTTTATATCAAAGACGGGTTTCAGGTCATCATTGTGGCACAATATTATAAGTATACAAACAATACATGATAAGTGGGATCTCATTGAACAGTGGTGGGGTCAAAATTCGTACTGTTCAGCGATATCTGAATCCACATGCTTGATTGCAAAAGTTATCAAACATTACAGCACGGGTTTCCTTAGCGTGTATGTCCACCCTGTGAATCAATGCAGGAAATGATACGTCTCCACATCGATGACGTCAGACGTCTGATAACGTTAGGTGAAATTCCTTGCCATTCTTCCCTGAGAGCAATTTCCAATTCATTTATCGTCAAAAGTGGTCGCTGACGGTTCTTTATTTGTCTGTCGAGATGGTCCCAAGGGTGTTCTATTGGGTTCATGTCCGGGGAACAGGCGAACATTGTGATGGTTCAAGAAGTCCCTTGTCAATCGTGCTGAATGAGGCCTAGCATTATCATGCTGGAATACTGTTCTCTGTGGTTGTTTTTGCAGGAATGGAAACATTACTGGCCGTATAATGTCATCTCGGTAATTCACAGCATTCAGGTTTCCATGCATAATCACTAGTGGAGTCTTCTGCTCTCCACAAATGCCGCCCCAGACCATTACACTTCCCCCAACGAATTGATGATGCTCTTTGACGCACACTGGAGCAAACCGTTCACCTCTACGTCGAAAAAATCGTTGTTTGACATCGTTCCTGAATAACCTGAAACGACTTTATTCCGAAAACAACACTCTGCGCCATTTCCGGACTTGCCAGACACGAACTCGTCTCGCCCATCGTAGTCTCTCAAGTCGATGTTGGGCGGTCAAGAACATTCATCTGAAGGGACGGTAAGGTCTGATACCTGCAGATAGTAGTCTCCGTAGTACTGTACGTGGACTGATGCGATGTCAAAGAGCCGTTGCCGCCGTTTAAACCGCAATTACGAATCGGTTACGCAAGTGAATGGTTCATATACGGTGATCTTCATATGGTGTTGTGACGCTTGGTCTTCCGGTTCTGGGCCTGTCCTGGGTCCTGCCTGTCTGCCGGTGTCGTTGGAGGAGTCTGGCCACCGTTAATGGCGTGCAACCGAACCTCCTTGCAATCTGGACCTGTGTTGCACCAATCTTGTGCATACCGATATCTCACTCTCGCTCTCCGCTCCTGTTAATCTTGACATTTCTTTTTCGTGCTTTCATCATATATGTATGTAGCTGTCAGAAGACGACGTTTTTGACATAGGACGTATTATTTTCAGCCATACCAGCCCCTGTGACTAATTGTACACAATGAATGGCAAACGTTAGTGGAGTTGATCTTTTCCCTAAACGATGTAAGGGAGATAACTCCTTCTAGCTAGTGCGGCTTGTCACGTTGTTACTGTAGCGAAGTTTTCGCTTTTAGGCAAGATCGATCACTATTTTACTATCATACTAATATATAAGAAGTTAAATGTAAGTTAAAAAAATAATTGACGTATCATTCGTAATGATGTCAAGGATAAACGTTCAACATACCTTATATCTGATCAAATATGTTTTGTTTGAAGCGAAACGTTAAGAATCATTAGAGATCGAATGAGGCTGTCAAGAGAGAAGATTGACAGAAGCCATATGATAATTTTTTAAAATAATTCAGAATTCACATCATCAGAAAAAAAACACATAAACAGGATGTAAGGTTTTCGGTCATTATAAATCTTACCATTAAAGATAACATTACAAAAATATTCCTGGTTATTAATTTTATCTTTAATTATAATGATACTTTAAGTTTAGTTATTTCGAAACCATATGATTGAATAACAAACAAACAAACAAACAAGGAGCAAAACAGGTAAACAAACAATAAACACTTACAGATCAATCAACGAATAAGCGCCTATAAAATAATCATTGTTTTTTCGAATAGAAGGCAAATAGATGCAGTATCCGACATTCAGATAACTTCATCGATAGGTGTGCTTCTAGTTCTAAAACGTAACGATGAATTACAGTTTAAACATAACATATATTTTATGTATACGCCTGTACCAACTGTAACCATCTCAATTTCAGACACTGAGATTGCTCTCGGGAACATTTGTTGAGCAAATCATCAGATGATTGTTGCTATATGTACATGTATATGTTTGTGCCATGTTACAAGACATATTGAACGGTCATTACAAAAGTTGTTATAGGAGAAATCTCAAATATTGTGTAGACTACACGTGTATTTCACTTGGCTATTTTAGTGGTTATAAACATCTATGTGTTATTTGACCATGAGTTGAGTGTCTTTTTTATTTGTATAATTATCGATAAGGAATATGATATAATAGTTTACTTTCTTACATATCAAGTTGTTAAGAGAGCTTTGATTGTATAGTTAAAACAGAGAAATTTCATTTTCAATAATTTGGAAAAATCATATGCATATCCTATTTGGTCAACAATATTTCTGAAATAACAATAGTAAATATTTGTATAAAGCACTATGCCAACTGAGTCTCATTAAATCCAATGGTCAATTAAAGTAGGAAGAAGTATTTAGAAAAGAGCTTCAACAGAATGAATTGGTAAACATAAATTTGATGGCGAGTAGATGTACTCAAAGTGTCAATTTGAAATGGTTACAGTACAGAATCATTCATAACATCTTGATAACAAATAGCTATTTAGTTAAAATAAATTTAGAACACACTGATTCACCTGTGTGTTCCTTTTGTAACCAGGTATCCCAGAGTGTTGTCCATTTATTATGTGATTGTATCCATTCAAAGATAGCGTGGACAGAGTTGGCGAAATGGCTGGAAAGTTGGCAGAAGGAAAGTTAATGATCTTCAAAGTCATTGAATATTTAAAACACACACCAAGGCCTGCTATAACAGTATGGAGAATCTATGGCGAGTGTGATAAACATCGCAATTTGTGAATATTCATTTGTGATAGATATGTATGTATTTATTTCATGAATGTGAAACATGTCCTTGATAGATATGAATGTATGTATTTTTTCATTACAGAAATGAATGTGAAACATGTCCTTATTAAATCCTTTTGCTCACACTATCAATTGTCTCTGTTTTTAATCTGGGCCGTTCCATTGCAAAGTAAGAGGTAACAAGCTAGGGATTAGTAGTGCGGTGGACCGTAAACTTGTTCTGATAACCTGTAGGGGATATGCTGTGTAGCGGTTATTGGAGACTACCCATTGTATAAACAGGTAGGCGTTGCGTTGTCATTCAACAGGTATTAATCGTAGTTTCGAAAGTCGAAATATTACTGCGTTACATCTCAAGGAATTGAGCCCTTATATGGCTGTAGTTTGACCTGACCATGACACGTTACACGTGTATTAAATACTTCACAATGACTCATAATATACCAAGCGGTGAAACTAATCTAAAGAGACATTTAGAAGTTGGTGAACATGTTTAATAAAGAAAACATTTCAGTGATGACAGCATATGGTGGTTTGAGAGTGTTAGGTCATGCGTGATTATATATACAGTCTCAGGTTCAGCGGTTTTACGAGTAGTTCTATATCTGTCAGAAAGTGACTGTGGTACATATTGGTGTGAAAGGGAAAACGTTTTTAGCTCTTTAATCTATGTATGCCAATGTAAAATGTAGTGTACATATCAATGGAATGTTAACATCATGGTTTAATGTTAACCAAGGTATGAAACAAGGATGTTTACTTTCTCCATTGTTATTCAATTTCTTTATTAATGATTTACTCAAACAGTTGGAAACTAGTGGCATCGATATTTCTGTTGATGGTACCACTATTGCAGCTCTAGCATATGCTGATGACCTTATTCTGCTTGCAGAATCATCAGAGGATTTAAACCGTTAATTGTATATTTTAAATAATTGGTGTGTGAATTACGGTATATGTATAAACAATGATAAATCTAAGATCGTACATTTCAGACATGTTGCTTCACCAATAACTCGGACTGTTTTTACTGTTGGTAATTCTGTTTTAGAAATTTGTTATAGTTACAATTATTTAGGCCTATTGCTCACAGAGCATCTTGATTATAATGCTATGGCTAAAGGCAGCAGCTAAATCTGCTAATAGAGCTTTAGACCTTCTTATGTGTAAATATAAGGCACTTGGAGGAATGGAATCCACTACTTACGCAAAATTATATGATACGATGGTGTGGTCAGTCCTGAGCTACGGGGCATCTATCTGGGGTCATGTGGAAGTTAGTGCTGTAAATGCTGTCAACCATCGTGCTTTGAGATTTTTTCTGGGGTTGGGTAAATATGCTCCAAATGTTGCTGTAAATGGAGCAATGGGTTGGATTCCTCCAGTTGTAAGACAATGGTTATGTATTGTTCGACATTATTATCGTTTTTTAAGTTTGTCTGCCAGATTGAATAAGCATGTTTTTATGTGGTGGGAAATATGTGCGTGTAGAAGCGTGAAAACGAAGTTTGAAGCATGGGAAGTAAGTGTTGGAAATGGCGTCAGTATTAAGCGTGTATGTGAAAGTGTACAAGCTGTATGTATGCAGAAGTACAAGAGTGAACGGTATAAAGTATTACATAAGGCAAGCGGTAGAACGGGACGGAATAAATTAAGAACGTACCGAATGTTTAAGAATGAGAAAGGGTGTGAAAGTTATGTGAGTATGAATATGCCCCGCTCATGCCGCTCTGCCATTTCAAAATTCAGATCAAGTACTGCTACTCTGCATTTGGAAACTGGCAGATATACAAACAAGAGTCATCAGAAGATGACATATCCCACCGGTCTCACTTAATTTGTTGTAAAACACATCTTTCACAGAAAATTGTATATCTACTACTTCAGTTAGTGGGTAATACACCTGTTTCAGTTAAAATGAAGGGCTTTGGAGTTCTGCTCCGGAAGTAGACCTATCTCTGAACAAAGTCCAAATCAAACACGTTTCTATGGAAATGGGAAAAAAACATTTCAGAAATCTGAAAATATCAAAAGGCACCACTTCAGTTAGTGGGTAATACATATGCAAAGTTTCAGGAAGATAAGATGAAGACTTTTGGATCTGTACTCCAGCAATGACCCTATCTCTGAACAAAGTCCAAATCCAACACGTTTCTAAGGAAACAGAAACAAATAAAATTTTCAGATTTCTGAAAATATCAAAGTCAAAGATAGTTTATTTGTACTTAAGGCCTCTGGCCCATATACAATGTTATGTATACAATACAGTTTTACAGAATTGTGTGAAAAAAAAGGTTATTTGTAACAATGAAATTCATGTAAAATGACATTCATTTGGCGGTATGCCAGATACAAATGAACAAACAATCCATAAGTCACTTATTTCTGTTTAACAAGTTGCGTCTTAGTTCCATGCCATGTTTTATAAATAGAAATAATTTCAGTATAACATCCTCATTATTTGATGACAAAATAGAGATATATCCTATTGCACTCGTTTTTGATAAGAAACTTTCTGGTATGTTTTTAATTCTTATTTCAGTATAATATGGACAATCAAATGTAAAATGTATTTCGTCTTCTATAGCATCATTACATAATGGACAACGTCGTTGTATTCTTTCAAGAGAAGCGTACCTTCCATAGTTTATCATAAGTTTAAGCAAACCAGAAATCTGAAAATATCAAAGGCACTACTTAGGTTAGTGGTTGGTTAATACACATGCAAAGTTTCAGGAAGATATGATGAAGAGTTTTGGAGCTGTGCTCCGGAAACGAACCTGTCTCTGAACAAAGTCCAACTTCAACACGTTTCTATGGAAACGGAACAAAACTTTGTTTCAGAAATCTCAAAATATCAAAAGGCACCACTTCAGTAGGTGGGTAATACACATGAGAAGTTTCAGAAAGATATCATGAACGGTTTTCGAGTTCTGCTCTGGAAACGAAATGATTACGGACGGACGGACAGACAGACGGACAGGGCGACGACTATATCCTACGGTATAACATACTGGTTGGATAATAAGGATGTGAATGAGAGAGTATGTTTCCAGTGTAATGAAAGTGTTGAGGATGAGAGACATGTGCTTTTACATTGCAATGTGTATGACGAGTTGCGTGAACGTTTGTATGAAAATGTCTGATTTAGCTATCCCAACTTTAAAGAACTCTGTGATAAAGATACGTAAATTGGTTTTACTTTTCAAACACAATGTTTATTTTACTGCCAAAACCTGCATTTATATTATACAAAAAAAGGAAGCGCATTTTATATGAATAGTTTATACTTCTATATATGTATAATATACATTTATATATGTATTTATAGTATATACTTATATATTTATAGTATCAGCTTTACATTATATACTTACATTTTATGTACATTACTCTAGTTTCTCATAACCCTTACAGGGTGGCTCACTTTTATGTCTTTTAATATATTGTATATTTATTCATATGTATTTTATGGGAGGTGAGACTGAAATAAACAATCTGTCTGTATGTCTGTCTGTCTGTCTGGTACTCCGAGCAGCAGCAGAGAAATATTTACACGCACAACTTTTATTGCAAAAAGACAATTAAAGAAAATACGCATTTACGTGTAAGTACAAGACGCGAGGGGTGTAGATACCTGAAATATAGATATGGTATTGCTTGCTAGCTGAGTGCCCTGCCATGCATCCTCACGTATTGAGGATAAAATTCACTTCTCATTTTCATGTCTCAGTTATTTCATGAATACACATTACACATCAGATCATGCTTTAGTAAAACAACACTGTGCCACGTGTATATCTCTTATAATTATTAATTGTGAACCTTTAAGTCTTCAAGTTTCAATGTATAAAAACATTCACAAGTGATACTGACCTACAATGAAATGTATTTGCTTATGGAAAATACGATATTATGAGAGAGTACTACCGCAGGCAGGTGCATGCAATGCACGTGAAGGACGTGCGTGTGTGGTTATATGTTTTGCGGAGGTTATAAATAAGGTTGAAGTTGTGTGTTCATTCGAGGTCTACGCTTTCGCGGGCGAGCATGGTTCCTATTCATTGATTTTACGCCGACACTTTTTTTAAACCTTTAGTATATGGTTTTCTGTCATGAGTGCATACGTACGTCAACGTATGACTTTATTCTATCTGTATATACGAGAGTTTAATGAATTCTAGGTGGTGAGAGCGAAAACAAAACATGGTTTTGATGCAGTGACGTGGTTCAGGTCCCAAGAAGATCCAATGTGCTGAGACCGTCCCTTCACGTCAACTTTAAGAGTCGCGGTGTGTCACTTCGCGTGACATCAGCCGGTGGCATTTGACCAGTGGCGTTTGTTCTTTTTCAGTAAACAAGTTCAGCAAATGTTGTTTCGATGTTCATAACAATTGTTACTGCAAGTCGAATTTGGCCACATTCAAACCCAAGAAAACTACGGTAATATGGCGGTATGCTGATTGCGGAAGAAGGTCATCAACTTACTTTTGCCCGACGTAATGCAATACACGGGTGAATTGATATGAAGTGTTGCTGACATAGTAAGGTTAAGAAATGTTGGATTCATAATCATTTGTGCCAATGTTTCGGTTTCGAATGCGGAGATATGTTTACTATGGTTCTTTAATCAATCTTTGCCCGTTCTTTTATATCGAGGCTGCGGTAGACGACACACGTGATATGGTGAGTATGTTTTAGAAAGTAAATATTTTATGTTCGTTTGAGCGAAGCGAATTAGAACATAAATGTATTTGCTTATGGTAAATGCGATATTATGAGAGAGTACTACCGCAGGCAGGTGCATGCAATGCACGTGAAGGACGTGCGTGTGTGGTCACGTGGCGGAGGTTATAAATAAGGTTGAAGTTGTGAGTTCATTCGAGGTCTACGCTTTCGCGGGCGAGCATGGTTCCTATTCATTGATTTTAACAAATGTATCTAGTATATTTAAAGTGTATTCACCGGTAATGCTTCAAGTTACATGCACTTTTAATGCAGTGCGTCTTTACGTATGTAACGCATGTGCATGTTGATGTCGTGTGATACTGATAATGCTGATGTGGAATGAGGATGAAGATTTTAATTATACGGGTAAATGTTTGCACGTCTTTGTCATGTGTCAGTGAGAATACTGACATTGACTCAAGTTTTGATAGGACGAGTGAATGTTTATGGCACGTGGTAATAGTAAACTAGAGGAAGATAGACTACATTACGTATGCTTGTTTATGTCGAATAACATCGGTAAGACTGACGCGGAGTATAGTTGTGAGAATATGTATGCATGTTTTGGAGAGTGTCGGTAAAGCTGATTTGGAATGCAGTATTTATGACAATACGTATGCACGTTACAATGTGGACATTGGTATGGCTGATTTGTGAAACCGTTGCTTTGATAATACATATATATACGTGTATGCACGTGTGTCTTGCGACATTAGTAAGGCGGATGTGTGAACTAGTTACCTGTGTAATACGTACGCATGTGTGTCGTGTAGCATCAGTAAGGCTGTGTGAAATAGTTGCTTCAATTATACAGATGCGTGTTTGTCGTGTAGCATCAGTAAGGCTGTGTGAAATAGTTGCTTCAATTATACAGATGCGTGTTAGTCGTGTAGCATCAGTAAGGCTGTGTGAAATAGTTGCTTCAATTATACAGATGCGTGTTTGTCGTGTAGCATTAGTAAGGCTGTGTGAAATAGTTGCTTCAATTATACAGATGCGTGTTTGTCGTGTAGCATCAGTAAGGCTGTGTGAAATAGTTGCTTCAATTATACAGATGCGTGTTTGTCGTGTAGCATCAGTAAGGCTGTGTGAAATAGTTGCTTCAATTATACAGATGCGTGTTTGTCGCGTGTAGCATCAGTAAGGCTGTGTGAAATAGTTGCTTCAATTATACAGATGCGTGTTTGTCGTGTAGCATCAGTAAGGCTGTGTGAAATAGTTGCTTCAATTATACAGATGTGTGTTTGTCGTGTAGCATCAGTAAGGCTGTGTGAAATAGTTGCTTCAATTATACAGATGCGTGTTTGTCGTGTAGCATCAGTAAGGCTGTGTGTGAAATAGTTGCTTCAATTATACAGATGCGTGTTTGTCGTGTAGCATCAGTAAGGCTGTGTGAAATAGTTGCTTCAATTATACAGATGCGTGTTTGTCATGTAGCATCAGTAAGGCTGTGTGTGAAATAGTTGCTTCAATTATACAGATGCGTGTTTGTCGTGTAGCATCAGTAAGGCTGTGTGAAATAGTTGCTTCAATTATACAGATGCGTGTTTGTCGCGTGTAGCATCAGTAAGGCTGTGTGAAATAGTTGCTTCAATTATACAGATGCGTGTTTGTCGTGTAGCATCAGTAAGGCTGTGTGAAATAGTTGCTTCAATTATATAGATGCGTGTTTGTCGCGTGTAGCATCAGTAAGGCTGTGTGAAATAGTTGCTTCAATTATACAGATGCGTGTTTGTCGTGTAGCATCAGTAAGGCTGTGTGAAATAGTTGCTTCAATTATACAGATGCGTGTTTGTCGTGTAGCATCAGTAAGGCTGTGTGAAATAGTTGCTTCAATTATACAGATGCGTGTTAGTCGTGAAGCATCAGTAAGGCTGTGTGAAATAGTTGCTTCAATTATACAGATGCGTGTTTGTCGTGTAGCATCAGTAAGGCTGTGTGAAATAGTTGCTTCAATTATACAGATGCGTGTTTGTCGCGTGTAGCATCAGTAAGGCTGTGTGAAATAGTTGCTTCAATTATACAGATGCGTGTTTGTCGTGTAGCATCAGTAAGGCTGTGTGAAATAGTTGCTTCAATTATATAGATGCGTGTTTGTCGCGTGTAGCATCAGTAAGGCTGTGTGAAATAGTTGCTTCAATTATACAGATGCGTGTTTGTCGTGTAGCATCAGTAAGGCTGTGTGAAATAGTTGCTTCAATTATACAGATGCGTGTTTGTCGTGTAGCATCAGTAAGGCTGTGTGAAATAGTTGCTTCAATTATACAGATGCGTGTTTGTCGTGTAGCATCAGTAAGGCTGTGTGAAATAGTTGCTTCAATTATACAGATGCGTGTTTGTCGCGTGTAGCATCAGTAAGGCTGTGTGAAATAGTTGCTTCAATTATACAGATGCGTGTTTGTCGCGTGTAGCATCAGTAAGGCTGTGTGAAATAGTTGCTTCAATTATAGATGCGTGTTTGTCGTGTAGCATCAGTAAGGCTGTGTGAAATAGTTGCTTCAATTATACAGATGCGTGTTTGTTGAGTAACATCAGTAAGGTTGATGTGTGAACCAGTTGCTTTGTTTATGCATAGGCCTATGCATGTTTATGTATTGTTGCATCGGCAAAGTTGATGTTGTATACAATGTTTTTGATACGTACCTGTATGTATGTTTATGTATTGTTTCATCGGCAGGTCTTTCTGGAACACTTGCTGTGAAATTGTGTATGCATAATATATTTCGTGTGACATCGGAAAGGTTGATGTGGATGATGTACAGTGGTTTGATTATACTGATACGTATGTTTAAGTCAAGTGACATAGCGACTGAGTATTGAGGCAGTGTCATGAGTGGCAATACGTTGTTGCCGAGTCGCAATGCTGGTGATGTTTATGTATTGTGAGATCTGTAAGGCTGTGTGAAACAAATGTTTTCATAATGTGTATGCATGTTTATGTATTGTGAATCGGTGAAGCTTTGTGTAATAGTGATGTGGAATGCAGTGGGTTTGATTATGCATGTTTTATGTCGAGTGACATTGGTAAGGCTGATGTGGAATACAGTGGGTTTGATTATGCATGTTTTATGTCGAGTGACATTGGTAAGGCTGATGTGGAATACAGTGGGTTTGATTATGCATGTTTTATGTCGAGTGACATTGGTAAGGCTGATGTGGAATACAGTGGGTTTGATTATGCATGTTTTATGTCGAGTGACATTGGTAAGGCTGATGTGGAATACAGTGGGTTTGATTATGCATGTTTTATGTCGAGTGACATTGGTAAGGCTGATGTGGAATGCAGTGGGTTTGATTATGCATGTTTTATGTCGAGTGACATTGGTAAGGCTGATGTGGAATGCAGTGGGTTTGATTATGCATGTTTTATATCGAGTGACATTGGTAAGGCTGATGTGGAATGCAGTGGGTTTGATTATGCATGTTTTATGTCGAGTGACATTGGTAAGGCTGATGTGGAATACAGTGGGTTTGATTATGCATGTTTTATGTCGAGTGACATTGGTAAGGCTGATGTGGAATGCAGTGGGTTTGATTATGCATGTTTTATGTCGAGTGACATTGGTAAGGCTGATGTGGAATACAGTGGGTTTGATTATGCATGTTTTATGTCGAGTGACATTGGTAAGGCTGATGTGGAATGCAGTGGGTTTGATTATGCATGTTTTATGTCGAGTGACATTGGTAAGGCTGATGTGGAATGCAGTGGGTTTGATTATGCATGTTTTATGTCGAGTGACATTGGTAAGGCTGATGTGGAATACAGTAGGTTTGATTATGCATGTTTTATGTCGAGTGACATTGGTAAGGCTGATGTGGAATACAGTGGGTTTGATTATGCCTATATGTATGTTATATTGAGTCACATCGGTAAGGCCGATGTGGAATACAGTTGATTTGGTAATGTATGTTTATGTCGTGTGACATCGGTAAGGCTGATAATTGAATGCAGTTTGTTTGATAAAATGTATGCATGTTTATTTTCAATGACATTACTTTTGCTGTGTAAAACAGTTGGTTCGATTATGCATGTTTATGTCGTGTGACATCGGTAAGGCTGTGTGAAACTTTTGGTTTGATTATGCATGTTTATGTCGTGTGACACCGGTAAGTGAGTGTGAGAGAATGTGTATGCATATTTCTTACTTGTCACATCGTTTAGGATGTGGTTTTGATAATATACGTATACATGTTTGTCACGTGACATCAGTAAGGCTGATGTGAAAAGCAGTGATTTTGATAATACATGTGCATGTTTATTTAGTGTGACATGAGTAAGACTGATGTGTGAAACTAGTTGCTTTGATAATGCGTATGCAGGTTTATTTTGAGTTACATCGGCAAGGGTGAGACGGAATACAATTGCTTTATGCGTGTGCGTGTGCATGTGTATGTATTGTGCGATCTGTAAGGCTGTGGGAAACAGTTGCTTTGTGTATGCATGTTTATGTCGTGTGACATTCGAAAGGTTGATGTGGTATACAGGGGTTTGATGAAGGGTATGCCTGTCGAGTGACACCGGTACTGAGTCTTGAGAGGCAGTGTACTGATCCCGAGTGGCAATGTGCTGTTGGTGCCGAGTGGCAAAGTGCTGATGGTGCCGAGAGGCAAAGTGCTGGTGCCGAGTGGCAAAGTGCTGATGCCGAGCGGCAATGTGCTGATGAAGTCGAGTGGCAATGTGTATTGTGCTGAGCGGCAACGTGATGGTGGTGAGTGGCAACGTGACGGAGCTCAGTGGCATTGTGATGGAGCCGAAGGGCGATGTGATGTTGCCAAGACGATGCTGAGTAGAAAAAGCGATTGGACTTGGAACAACGCCGATTGCACTTGGAGAAACACCTATTGGTCTTGGAACAACGCCGATGGGACTTGAAACAACGCCGATGGGACTTGGAGCAACGCCGATTGGACTTGGAGCAACGCCGTTTGGACTTGGAGCAACGCCAATTGAACTTTGGGCAGCGCCGATCTGATTGGCGGCCACGCTGTTTGGTCTGCGGGCGATTGGAGTAGGGGCTGATCCGATAGGACCTGTTTAAGATGAGTATAGATGTAACATGTTTGTATGTGTCACATGCATATTGCAGAGACATGATGTACTTGTATCAAAGTGTCAAATTAGAAGTAAATACATGACACATGATTGTTCAGTTCTGGGCATAAGAGTGTATCTGGCTTACATAGATAGTTATGAATGTTTCTATTTTGCAGAAAAAGATGGGACGTTTGCCCATGAGGACACAGACCCATCCACGATACCGTACCGTACACCAGAGTGTTTCGGATTCACAGTGAAGCTCCCTTCTCCCTGTGTTTACTCATGGATGTACTTCCCCTCTTCGGGTTGGATTGCTAGTCTTCTGACTCTTCCTTGTCTGGAATCTCATGCGTTTGGACAGCCCAGTGCATTCCCAACTTTAGATGAACTTCGGACTCACCAACTGTCGCATCTCTTTAATCGTTCAGACTGTACAGTAATATCGGAAATAAACCTGCACGCCTCCGGGCTGCGGTAGACGACACCCATGATATGAGTATGTTTTAGAAAGTAAATATTTTATGTTCGTTTGAGTGAAGCGAATTAGAACATAACAAATTGTATATCATGAAATATCGACGTAAATGTAAAGAATACTCCTTTACCATACAATACAGAATTATTGACAACAACTTCTTTATTTCTGTCTGTTATCCAAAATATTGTTTCTCACAACGTTTCTGTTGTATACTTCTTTCCCCTTCTTCAGGAGCATCCAGTCATGAGAAACAAATAGTTGTTAACCATAATATTGTTGATGGATTTAATTCATTTACCACAGTAACTTTGTTGTATGGGCTTGGAATCGTTCACACAATAAACATGTTTTAACTTTGACTTGATTATGAATTACAGTTTAAAAAATAAATCATCCGCGCACCGGTCACAGGTTACAATGTAGTTTGATAACACCCTATAAATATAAAAATTATCATTGATTTATGCTCTCGTTGACATTTAAGCTGGTCCAATGGGACGGTCACATCTTATATGAGCGTTGTATTGCATATCAGTTGCAGTCCAATCTATACCTTCAGAAATAACAGGTTGAAACATGGGATCGTTTTTTCTGCTGAACGTCTTGAAGATAAGTACGAATTTGTGAAGAAATTAGGTGAAGGAGGATTCGGCGTAGTCTGGAAAGTGAAATGTAGGAAATCTGGAGAAGTGTATGCCGCCAAGGTATTAAAACAGACACGTGTTGATCAAGTTGCTGTCGAAAAGGAAATCGAAATCCTGAAAAACGTTGGAGCTCATGTTAACATTGTCCAATTGCAGGACGTCCTTTATTTTGACATGATATATATTTTAATGGAATTTTGTGACCTTGGGGATTTGGATGGTTGCATGAGAACAAACTACACTTCCATTCAGTTTGAACCATTGATGAGCGACATGATCGATGGTCTGCGCTTCCTTCACAGGAAAGCCCTCGCTCACAGGGACCTCAAACCAGCGAACATACTACTGTCTACATTTCTACAATCACGTCCAATATGTAAAATTGGTGACTTTGGATTGTCGAAATTTGTAAATAAACTCCCGGAACAATCAAACATCAGCTCCGGGGCACCAGGTTCCTATCTGTCCACACACTGTGGTACTCCATATTACATGGCCCCAGAGATCGGACTAGGGAAATACAAGCAGGAGTGTGATGTGTTTTCCCTCGGTGCAATTTTCTTTGTTTTATGTTCGAAGCAAATGAAAGGAAGTGGAGATGGAGCTTTCCTTGCCCCTACTATTGAAGGAAAAATGCTGCGGCATGTCACCGACTCTCAGATGAAATCAGCTGTCGCAAGTCTTATCGTCGAACCTGAAGGTTTCCGCGAACTGATCATTATGATGCTGAAACAGGATTACAAAGAACGTGCGAAGATTGATGTAGTTTACCAACTGTATCGTCATTACGAAGGAGGACTTGATGATGTTAATACGTACATTGAAGGTACACCGGTGTATCAGTAGTAAAGTCTGTCAAAACAATTTCTTCTGTTTACAAGTTAGTAATTTTCGTAATGTTTTTTTAATATGAATTACATGTTTGGAAGTTTGGGATGTTTGTATCTTGAAATTTCATTACCTGAGTTTATGCCCTTTTCTTAATATGTCTGTTAGCATTTTATAGAAAACTATGCAATATATTGCAATAAATTCCATTGGCTAATGCTTTTAAGTTGAATTGTTGAAATATTAATTATTTAAAAATCGCTTGCTAAAGTTAAATAAATATTGTTAATATATACTTTATGCTATATCCAACATAAAAATCAACAATATCAACCAGATATAACGTCAAATGTATAAAGGTCAATACTCAACTCTGTATCAACTCTTTTGTTGTGTAGACATTACTAATAATCTGTTCATCTCCAAGCTATTGTTTATACAATATACCTGCAACTCTGGATTCCCAAACCTTTTGTATATATTCTAGATGTATGATGCAAATCATCATTCACCTGACGAAGGGACATGGAATAGCCAAGATACGTTGTGACAAACAATAATGAAGAGGTTGACATCCATAATATTTGTCTTTTACTTATAGTTATACAGTTTACTTACAGTGCCTAACCGTAGATAGAATTAGTTAGTTGTTGAATGTTATGTAACGTTATTGACTTGGCTTGTGAACATTCAGCTCGATAAACAGGTCAAGATATGGGACTTTGACCCAACCTTATTAAATGTAGATCGTGCGTAACATTCGTACCTAGCTGCGTAGTATAGCGAGCTGTGAGTGTTACGTTCTATCTGTTTTTAATATGTTCATGTCGTGGCGCGGTCAATCAGTCCCGATAAGGATACCTTAGTTCTGAAAATCAACTACTCCCACAGTTTTTGTTATCAATCTTTCTGAAACTATACACATGCTTATGATATACATCACTGATACGCGTGTGCTTTTCGGACTCGAATCGGAGTAATATATTCAGAGTTATTGCCCTTGACTTTGAGAACAAGTTGGCTTTCTATTTCAGACTTGGCTCTTAACTTTTGATCGATCAATGATATGTCTTTGAACATTGATATGTGTTTCTGTCGACACAATATACCATTAAAATAAAGTTGTATTATTTGACGTTTTAACCTTAACCATCACGAAATACGCAATCGTTTGAACTTTAATCTTAACATAATTTTTAATTCGTGACATACTGAAGTCATAACACTTGACCTTGACCTTGTTGTAGGATCCATTTTCTGAAAAAGTTAAACAAGGTCATGCCTTTTCATCAGTGATTGATCAGTGACAGGCCTTCAAAATTTGCATCTCATCTCATTTAAACTGCGTATTTGGAGGAAAGTCTGTGCATCAATAGGAAAAAACCGGGAGTTATGTTGACGTTGTACTTTGGGAATCACATTTAATAGATATGACCCTAATCCCAATGTTCGTGTGAATTATTAAGCAAACCAATAGACTAGTATCTAAAAAATTCCGATTATCTTTGTGGTATATAACTATGAACTACATGTAAGCAAAGGAATTAGGATTATGAGTCCATATATCTCTGACATTTGATGTTAGGGATAAACTGGCCAAAGAGGCCTTCGTATTCAGAGATATATTTTTGCTTTTATTCTGCATTATTAAAATGTATTGCGATCGGAATTATATATGTTCCTATGATGATATTGTGCTTTAGAACTAGAACATTATCGGAATACATTCGGAATTGTTTAACCAAAACAACTAAATACTAAATAAGTTGTGGCCATGGATCAAAACTTTACTCCTAGGCCAAGGTGGCTGCCATCGTTTCGGTAAATTTGTATAACTTTGTACAACTTGTTGTACAGCATATTATTACACTGTATTATAACTGAAACCTCCAAATGTTTACACGTATTTTAATTATTTTTAACCAGTTAACCAATTGTGTTTTAAATTTTTAAAAAGTTATTGAAGAAATTTTCAAATCCCAATAATGGCTAAACTAATCACTTCAAGTAATTTTATTCTTGAAGCTTATCTTCTTAAATTACCTGATAAAAGTAAAGTTTGGCTGACTTAATTTAGCACAACAAACCATAGATTACCAATAGAAACAGGGTGCTAGTGAAATGCTTTAAAGGAAAATCGGCTATGTACTCTTTGTTGTCAAGCTGTATGTGATGAATTTCATTTTCTGTTAACACGTCCATCACTTAATTAACAAAGAAAAACTTGTCTACCGAAAAATGTTTGTGTGAATACAACAGTCTGTAAATGTATTGAAGGTAAGTTTATTTCGTATAAGGCCTTAGGCCCACGTACAATGCAGAATAACGAAAACAATGTATAATTTATGGTAGTGGAAGATGGACAATCATGTATAAAGAGAGCGTAGCGCTAATGAATCCTTAATGTAGTTTGAACAGGCCAGTGTAATTGAATGATCGGTGCACATCAATATGTTCAAAAAGTATTGTTGAGTAATATGATAAGGCAAATGTTTAAAGTATTTGCTGCGTAAATCATGATATATTTTACATTCAAATAAAAAGTGAAATTCATTTTCAACATAATTATTGTTACAAATATGACAAAGACGTTGGTTCCAAGGAAGACCATCAAATCTACCAGTGTTTTTATATATGGGTAGTGCACCAATTCGTAACAATGTTATTCTACGCCTTGCTTCTTTAGATTTAAAAAAAGTAAGATATGGTTCGTTGCAAAAGACCGTTTTGATACAAGAATAAACATCTAGTGATGAACACTTGGAGATTTCAGAAAATAACAATTGTTTATGACAATCACTAACTCTTACATAAAAATCTTTCAAAAACTGTTCCTCATTTCAAACACCTTGAGCTTCCCAAACGAAACCGATATAACAAAATATAACCAAGTTTTCCTACCAACTTTATCAAGATTATATAGCATAACATAACACTGCTTAGGATATCTATTCCTTGGATAATGTAAAACTTTGAACCAATACTTTATACCACGTACTAAGGTATCAACAAAAATATAATTTCTACCACATTCCGCCAGGACAGTAACATTTGAGCACTTATAGCTTACACCCAGGACATATTTGCAAAATCTAAAATGAAATGTATTTACTTCATGAGATGAGAATATTAACACCTTATGATCAAGTAATCAACATATGTGAAACACTGTGTGTGTCTTTTTAAATAACATCATATACATTTCGTATTTGTAAATACCTTCATGTTCTGTATATTACTTTTGTGCTTTTTGAGAATAAATTATGTTCTGTTCTGTTTTGTTCTGTACGTGTGAAAGCCAGGGATTAGCTATTGTTATTGTACTGTTGTGAGATGAATGATTGTATATTAAGTTGATTAACTTGTGCCAACATTTTATCAAACGTGTATGCAATAATTCTATTAGGAAACCTTCCGAGTTCACCATATAGCACGAAACGAGGGTATAAATGGTTTAATAATGAAAATGAAAGTCTCAGTAATTTTAAATATATTGCTCCAGCTGCAGAGTTTCAAACTTTTGTAAACGCACTATTTTTGCATGGTAGGCCAAGAGAAACGTTACATTGAGTCAAATGCAATAATAATCGATCCATTGGTCATTCTAACTTTTTGGCTTTAATGATAAACTCATTTATAGCTTTTGAACCACGATTGCTTATTTTTAACACCCGGGGTGAAACCCATGGGGGTTATTGTGACCTTGACCTAGATGTAGGATGAATTTTCTGAAAAAAACGAACCCAGTTTTTGATTGATCTGGGATAGGCCTTCGATAATTGAGAGGAATACGTATATTTACTAGATCATTCAGACGATGTCATCATTTTCAAACTGACCAAAGACCGTCTTTCGTTGAATACATATTTAGTTTGTGCAATAATAGGACAACCCCGGGGGTTATTGTGCTCTCAGAGATTTTTGAAAATTTTATTATGATTTTTCGTTTCCACAGAACGATTAGTAGTGAATTATGCCGTCACTGCATAACTATTGTCTACACATAGCTGAAATAAACTAAAGGCAAAAGAAAGTATAGGTCGGGTTTAAAGGGTTATAGTGACAACAAAACAAGTCGTTTCAGATTACTGTGTGGTTTACATCAAAGACGGGTTTCAGGTCATCATTGTGGCCCAATATTATAAGTATACAAACAATTATAAGATAAATAGTTGCATTTGTACAATTTCCGGGATTCATTGCTATTCAACACCCGCAAATTTAGTTTAAAACCGACGGCGTTAGCCGGTGGTTTTAAACGCTGAAATTTGCGGGTGTTGAATAGCAATGAATCCCGGAAATTGTACAAACGCAACTATTTATCGATATTGTAACATGACCGTTAGTTATCAGGCGTTTTGAAACGAACTCTCTTTTTGCGTACCTATCTTTGAGTGGAAAGGACTTTGCGACTGTTCCATTTTTGTAAGAGGTGTGGTCAGGTCAAAACAAATGTAAATACTCGGCGTAATATGTACATTAGCAACAATTTAACCATAAGCTCAAACAGTGTCACTCAACTATGTTCACATCACAATATTCACTTATCCATTTAGATGGCGATAAACATTTATCTACGACATCAACACAGCAACAGACCTAGGAACAAAAATCTTAAACTTGCCCTAACCCATTGTGACAATGACGCTAGCATTGTGACGTCAAAACGGTTGATCACTATGACGTCATGCCATGGCAACGGCATTCGATAAACACAACCGCATGGAAGAAGGCGTCAAATCTTACTAGTTTAAAACATGTTAGTTACTTGAAACTTATTAATTTTGAGAGTCATTTGTTACTTATACTGCTATACACAAGTTAGAAAATGGCAATGCCACCTGTCAAATTTGAGTAAGGGGCACATATTAAGAGAAATAGAAAAATAAAATTTTGAGTCGGGCCGGATCTTGTGAACATGATGTATATGTTCGCGGTGATTCGCCCCAAGTAATTTGCGGGTATTCATTGTAATTCAACATAGGCAAATCAACCAATCAGAATCAAGGATACACCGAAATCATGTTACAATACATGATAAGTGGGATCTCATTGAACAGTGGTGGGGTCAAAATTCGTACTGTTCAGGGATATCTGAATCCACATGCTTGATTGCAAAAGTTATCAAACATTACAGCACGGGTTTCCTTAGCGTGTATGTCCACCCTGTGCATCAATGCAGGCAATGATACGTCTCCTCATCGATGACGTCAGACGTCAGATGACGTTAGGTGAAATTCCTTGCCATCCTTCCCTGAGAGCAATTTTCAATTCATTTATCGTCAAAGGTGGTCGCTGATGGTTCCTTATTTGTCATTTAACTGTCAGTCATTTTCTACTTACTACTAAACTATTATCCAAAAGAAACGATACCATCTATTTTTTTAAAGAACAGATGTTTAAACAACGAATTAAGGATATGTTTTTTAAAAAAATGGTCCCAATCAGTTAATTCATAAATTTATTTATGTCATTATTCGCACTGTAAAACGACGGACCGGAAAAGTATAGAAGTTTTCTTAATGATAAGTCACTCTCACGAAATCTATGTAAATTTAGAATTTCACTACATTCTTTAACAATACAACGGTTGAGAAAGGATAAAAATACGATGGATCTATCATGTTCTTATTGTTCTTATGGTCAACTAGACGAATTTCACATATTATTAGTTTGTGATGCTTTTTCTGCTTGCCGAAAGAAGTATTTAATTTGTATTTATGTCAATCCACAAACCATGTATAATCTACTTAATTCTAATAATATTGATGTCTTAAAATCCGTTGCCATTTTTATAAAACATGTGATGTCCATTTTCAAATCCCAAAGCAAAACCGATAGCTATATCACGTGATCTCAAGCTGTCATGATGAAACAACAACTGTACTTTGAAGCTACTGTGCCTAAAATGCTGAATAAACCTGTCTGTCTATCTGTCTGTCTGTTGAAGAACAGACAACGCCTGCCATCTCTCAGCTTGCGAGTACGATGCGCGTATGCCCTCAAGGCCGTAACCGGACACAGAGAGAGATCTATCTCTCTCGGGTCAGACTACAGTGCCGGAATGGAGAACGTACGGCCCGCCTCATCAGCTGCTTGTTTTTTGCAGACGAAGTCGGGAGCTAAAGCAAGCAGAGCTGACCCCCCCCCCCCCCCCTCCCCCCCCCCCTCCCCCCCCCCCCCCTCCCCCCCCCTCCCTGACCTTAAAGCCGACATGTTGGTGTTGATTGATGACGCCTTAAGATGCCTGGTGTTGTGAAGGTACACTAAGTACTCCTTCACCTGAGGAACGTAGGCCTCCGTCAGGATGAACACACGCTGAGCACAGAAGGAGGCGAAGGCCTGCCACTGGAAATCATAGAGTAGTCTTCCTATGAGAGGTAGCTATGGCATTGGGGACACACCTTGAGTAACCACTGCTCCTTAACCCTCTTTAAATACAAGCCATGCGTGAGGATGGAACACCTGAGGATTCTCGTGTAACGTTCCGTTTGGCCTGCTGAGGAGCAGATCTCTCTGCGGCTGAATCGGAACTGGTTCCCGAAAACAGAGACGCCAGAGGGGAACAAACCACGGTCGGGCTGGCCAACAGGTGGCGACCGGATGAAGTCGAAGGACCAGAGTGGTCTTCTTAGGGATGGACTGACCCTGGCCGTGACCCTGACCCTGATAGTAGCTAGTCGCTGAACGTTTAGGGGTAGTCTGCCTCTGATTCCTCGCAAGCCCGATTTGTGAGGTTTGTTGTTGAGCCTCCTTCCCCACTCTAAGAACCTCGTTAGCCAGGGCCTGCCGGAGGAAGGATTTCTGGTTGGGGTTGAAGCCAGAATTGTCCCTATGCAGGACAGTAATTACTGGCGAGATATGCGACACCGATAGCATGATCTGTGCAAGGTCCTCTGCAACATTTCCAAAAGCTTTGAAAAGCACCGGGTCGCCGGACTCCATGTCCACTGACATGCTCCATATCCTCTGAGGCGTCCAGTGAGAAGCTGTGAGGAGGAAGAGTGAGCCGCGCAGGAGCTTTGTCCCCATCATCAACAAAAAGAAGCCTTCCTGGCTACCGACAAGCGAGGTCCCTGAGGAGCAGATCCTCCCAAAGGGGGATCGGGACGAGCTCCAGCTTGGGACAGACGAACCATGGTCGGGCTGGCCACCAGGGTGCAACAATAAGAAAAAGAGGCTACTACTACTACTACTACTATAATAATAATAACATAGTTGTGAGGAGGTCAATGTATTTAATAAAGAAACAAAAGGAAACTTAAATAGAGTCAAACATTAATTTGGTTTGAACAGCTCGCATTAGGGTCAAATGACGTCATGATAGGAATAGCATGAGATAATGCAACAATAGTTTGACGTCATGCAACGTTTGACATCAGTCACTCAAGTCAATACGGCTTTTTGTCGACGGTCACGTGATTGCCTCTTGACAAATCGGATCACTGGGAAAATATGCTTACATAATAATTGTGTATTTATGATTTGATCCAGTGTGTGTTCTGTTACACGTAGTTTATAACGCTAATCAAATGTTTATTTCTTCTCGAAACGTTCGTAGACTTTCTTATTTCTTAACATTGATCGTAGCCCATGTCTTAAGAATGGGCTTCATGCGTCTGTAGGGTTAACAACGTTTCGAGAATGTGTGTCCTGGGCCCTTAATCTCGAAACGTTCGCAGCGTTAAAAATTCTTAACTTTGATTGTAGTCCATGTGTTAAAACGGGCTTAAGAACTTCGTTGGGCTACATTTACGAACATTTCGAGAATAATAGTGTGCTGGTCGTATATAACGCTATGAAGATTGAGGTTGACATTTGATAAGGTCACTGATACAGGTTGCCAAGACAATGCATTGTATACCTGCCATGTCAGGAAGTCGTTAATATCAGGTAACACGTCAGTATATCCTATCTACATGCGAATCTGACACTAAACCGTAGCAAAGAGGTTTGGGAATAAGCTTTCTTCAAGCCAGGTTAAGGTTGATTTTCGTTCTTTTGAGTTTAAAAAATACAATGTATATGGGTTAAGAAATCATACAGTCGGATTTCTCGCCTTTATTAAATATCCTTTTGCACATAGTTTTATTTTATTAAAACTTTCAATGAATGCTAAAACTTTCATGAGATTCATTGAATATATTTTACTTTAACTTCCCATATGCTTTGAGTTTAATTCTTATCGATTTCATTTTAAATGTTTCGTATATCATTTAATCAAAAGTTATGTTACAAAGCTTTTAACTCTTTCCATATGGTGAGTCTAAAAACATCACGATATTTAGGACAACTGTTTTGTTTAGTTTTGCTTCTGAATAAGGTAAGTTACTGCAGGAGTTGCGTTCCTATTCCCATAGGTTGAAAGGATGGTCAATAAATCTGAACAAGGAACAAGGCAAGTTAATCTGCCAAGAGTACGAATATTAGTAATACACATGACTATTGATCGTTGTATAAAAGAAACTTTTCATTTCCTCGTTATTAATTGACGTCGAATCGTATGTTGAAATTTCATAACAATCATAAGAAAGATAGTTCATACAGACTATCAGTTTCGAACCACTCCCCTTACACGACCGGATGCAAACAGGTAAACAGAGTTGAAAACGAGTTTGCATCTAATAAAAGCTCAGTGAATAGCATGCATTACAAAAAAAAAGATATGCATTTCAATAAAAAAAAATTCAAATGAATAACCCCGATTATAAATAGTATAAAGGACACGACGATTGCGGGTATCAAGAAAACACAATTTTTATATTGTAAGGTAACACATAATGTTCGCCGGTTACGTCTTGGTGTTTATGAATATTGACAGGCCCTGACATTAATCAGTGAAATGTTTTTGTTTTTAGGTCGTGGGTGTAATATTCCAAAACATATGCTATTGTAGTTAGTTCAGTGTATTGTACAAATATTGTACAACATCCTACATAAGTTATAACTCGTTGGTTCTACTTCCTGAAGTGAACGTATGAATTATGACAACATTCTCTATCTCATTTCCCCCCATTAAACACGCAGTTTCCAAGTAATAATACGTGTCATTTTATGTTATACGGAAGATGGTCTTATTTACAAAATTTAATTAACACTTACACACGACGAGTAACAGCAAATTAGGAAACAAAGAAATAAATTGGTAAATGGTTATTAAATAAAATATGCTTTATTCAAATACATATATAATTCAATCATTGGCATGTCACATATCCATTTGATTCAATTTTGGTATCACGTTTCACATCTTGATTGTCACTAATTGTTTTAGAAAAAATCCCGCTCAGTTTATCTAGAATTTCACTCGTTGAGCATCGATTATCCGGACACTTCCTCAGCATGCAGTTAATCAGGTCACACTGACCGTTACCGTCGACATGTTTCCCTACTTCCTGTTGCGTGAGCTCCTCAGACGCAGTAAATACAGGATATCCGTTTATATGCGGCTCGAGGAGCTTGCGACCCTTGAACTCTGTAATCTGTCTGGAGAACAACACAAAATAAAGCACCCCAAGTGAGAAAACATCACATGCTAAAGAATATCGTCCTGTAGTTATTTCCGGGGCCATGTACATCATTGGACCGTCGTCAGACGCCGGCTTGTCGTGTTTACCAATCATTCCCTCGCCATCACAATATCTAGCCAACCCGAAGTCACATATTTTACATGTTGGTATTCCGAACTTGCCGGCTGATAAAAGCACGTTGTCAGGTTTGATATCTCGATGAACTATCCCATGTCGATGCATGTGCTGTAGTCCCCGAGTTAGGTCAAACATGATGTACAGAATTGTTTTCTGTGGCAGCTCGTTCCTGATAACATAGTCGTTGAGGCATCCCAATGAACAGAATTCCAAGACAATGTAGAGTCTATGTCCCTGCCTGAAAGACTCTATGAAGCGCACGATGTTCCTGTGATAGGGTAATTCCTCGTGTATTCTGCCCTCTCTATCTAACGTCTCCAGCGCGCTCGCACTCCCACCGCGGTACACCTCCTTCACTGCATAAACATTCCGTGATGTCTGTGTCTTGTAAACTGTTCCAAAACATCCACCTCCGAGCCTATCCAACACTCTGTACCCTTGAAATTTTTTCTGGGAGTTACCCATTTTTCATAACATGTCATCGGTGTGTTCTTTGTGTGCCCTTGTTTTAGTTAATCTGCCACAGTATCACCTTTAATATAAGTCAAGTGGTGGTGAGGTGGCCACGCGAACACACAAAACGTGAACAGTTCTTGGTAAAACGCATCATGGATATTTCTTTTGATTACAAATAGTATTCTACGAGTTGGTTTTATTGATTCTGTCGTCTCGGTTTCTTACGCATGCGCAGATTAATTATTTGTTCAAGGAAAAGTGCTCGTGTACGGTATTTCCGTCTGTCGCCATGCAGGGGCACAAACCTAATGAGATTAAGCAAATAAGTATAAACTCTTCTAGCTCAGATTAATGACATTTTGTCAATTGACTGTTTTATGTTCTTTTAGAGAGTTCATTGTCCTTAGACAGTTTAGGTACTGAGAGACGTTTTATACGATAGTCTTACGATAACAGCAGTTAGGTCTGGTTTCATGTCAGAAGCCCCGTAGGCCTATATGCTATATTATTATGAAAGCATATAGTGTTCAGCCTAGCTGATAAAGCTGTTTATCGGTTAATATGCATGAAACAAGTATTGTATAAAATGGGATAAACAGCTAGCACACAAGGGTAAGAAGATATTTTGCACACAATCACTGTGTCAAGCATTATTTCTGTGTGTTTTGTGAAACGGACAACTAACTTTTACATAATCTGTGCGTAACGACTCATGTTAACTATGTTAAAAAAAACCTTTTCATTTCTGTCCCGCAAATCAGAAATCGTAAAGGATGACATTTTAATGCTTCTTTAGAAAGAAACTTAAATAAATTTATTTGAACCCGTATACAATTTCTAAATTGCATTTTGATACCTTATCGTAACAATAAAACTAAGAACAAGTGTTTGCCACTAACATGGCAATGTCCCCCGCCGTTAACATTGAGTTTAGTAAGACACATCATTTGGTCAAGTGTCTTTGTCACCTTGAAAATAAGGTCAAGGTCACTAAAATCAATAAGTATCTGTGTCATCCCCAATGTAGACTGACACCAACTTTGACAACTTTGGGTGCTTGGGTTCATGAGATATTGCGTTAACAAGAGTTTGAAAAGTGGTCGAAGCAATGTGGTGTCCTTGAAAATAAGGTAAAGGTCATCAAAATCGATTGTTGTCTACGTCATCCCCCAATGTAGACTTGCAACACATTTGAAGACTTTGGGTCCATCCAGTCAGGTTATATCGCGTTAACAAGAGTTAAAAAAGTGGTCAAAGTGTCGCGGTGACCTTGAAAATAAGGTCAAGGTCACCAAAATGGACTGGTGTCTGCGTTTTCCCCCAATGTAGACTTGCAACAAATCTGAAGACTTTTGGTCCATCCAGTCATGAGATATCGCGTTAACAAGAGTTTGAAAAGTGGTCAAAGTGTCGTGGTGACCTTGAAAATAAGGTCAAGGTCACCAAAATCGACTGGTGTCTGCGTCTTCCCACAATGTAGGCTGACACCAAATTTGGATAAAATGCTTCATGAGATATCGCGTTAACAAGAAATGTGACGTACGTACGGACGGACGGACGGACGGACGCCGCTGAATACATAGTCCCCCGTTTCGCGTTGCGGCGGGGGACAACAATTGATTACATTGTGTACAACTGTGCTGTAGAACTGAATCGCGCAACTTGTAATGGTGGAGAAGTATTCGTTCCCGGTTTAAAACAAAAGCCTGGTTACAGCGACACAAACGCAACCAGGAAAATCCGCAGGGCTTGGCGAGTCAGATAAGGTATGAATTACAACATGTTTTATTGATAGTCACGTTAGCATTGCGAAATTTTCCGCACATTTGTTAGAATATGAATAGAACAAATGACCATTTCGCCATTGTTTTTTTCTATTTATTTGTTTTGCTGTTTTTCTTATTTTCTGCTCTATTAATATTTTTTATTATGAAATGAATGAGGAGCTGTCACGGACTAACACGTCAGTATGTGCCCTATGTTAAAAGCAATTTTTGCACAGCTTACAATAGCATCATTCAGATAACTAGACTTGCTAAAGTGTAGTCCTGCTCCATGACTGTGTAAAAATAAGAGCCTTTAATACAGTCTAGATCTTTATTCAGCAAGTCGAATACACATATGAAATTGAAAGTATTAAAAATATATAATCAAAAGGATGAACGTACAGTAATTATTAAAATAAATATCCAAAGACTAAATTTTAGTCAAGCTAAAGTGTTACTTTCAGTTTTGTTGGAGTCACAACGTTATCATTGGTCTTATTTAAAGGGACACTGCGTCGAGGATAAATATGAGATCAGATGTATCTACCTATGCTGATTAACGTGTCTGATAACGAGTCACAGACCCCCAATTTCAGACAATTGAAGTAATTGGTAATAAAAACTACTGCATGAAGACAGTGAAGCAAAGCGTAACTCGTTAGCAGACACGCTAATAAGGATAGGTTAATAAATCTGATCTCATTTTTATCCTCGACGCGGTGTCCCTTTAATCAGCAGGTACTAGTTGTTGCTGAAACTTGCCACTTGAATGTCTACCGGTTCAGTATAGTGACCTTACACAGATGTAACATCGACATTTTGTTTATCGAAAACTAGACAATGTATACCGCGACTGGCGCGTTCCAATTAATCAAACGTCATTATGAGAACATACGATGATACGAGTGGTATATTATAATTAATCAAACAGGAAGACAGATTAGAGTTGATAATGCTTAATCGGTCATATAACCTCTGTGCATACATATGGGTGGTGTAATTTCGGTTTCTGCCTTTTTTATTTAATTTAAATTTGTTTTGTATATTATTGTACAAGGGTCTGTGGCCTTTATACTGAATAAACCATTTGAGTAGGTCATATAACTAGTAAACATTTATACATTTCCGACATGTAATTTCTACTTCGGGATATGAAGCCATTGTTTGATTTTCATATAAATTCGTATATATTTTGCGAGCATTAATATGCAAAGCGAGTGAAATGTTTTGAATTTAAATTATCACATAATGTATTTTGTCATGTATCAAAGCCAAATAAAAAAACTGCGAATGCACCTTGAAGGAAATATCTGAAAGACTGTACATGTATTGAAGGCTTACTGTATTCATTAACTCAGTTATACAAGTGAAGAGTTTTGTTGTTGTGCATCGACGGTACATTGCACATTGTAAATTGCACGTTGTTCTGGACAGTAGAGCAAGCCGTGCATCCCGTGCAGAGCCAATGAAGCTGGGTGATTAAGTCCATCTCGGTGTCTCAGACGTCTTCGAATACCCTCCTTAATCTAACATTTTTTTACACGTATACATTTTATTACATGTATATTCATTTTGATGTGGATACATAACATCATAATACTGATTCGTTCTTTGATTTTTTTTTGTTGAAATCGAAGTTGTATGTCCATATAAATCACCATTGTGATCAAATTGTCCTCTCGCTCCATTATGTTTTCGGTAAATGAGAGATGCACGTCACATCTCATCTTCACCACGTCACAGGCGTAACGAAAAGATTTCAATAAAAAATGGAGAGATCTCGATACATGTTCACCTTGCCGTAGGAAGATGATCACATCTATACTTTACAATGGCGGATCTAGAAGTGGACCCCAACCCCCTGATTAGTATATCTAAGTTACTACACCTATATGACGTAGCGTTCTCAGCCAAGACCACATTGAAACAGATACGAGACCTCTATGGTAGTCGTGATGATAACCCATAATTACCTGAACAAGGGCCTCACATATACACACAAGACACCCCCCTCCCCCCAACCCTCCTTGTTGCTACGGGCATGGTACAACTATCACACAAAGACACATTTGCTTGTGGGATCCACTATCCCACTACTCCACTGCGACATCTTACAACACTGCGCTAACGATTTGAATGCATTGTAGCATGCCGACACAGGAAGAACGAAGAGCCCGCCACCGCGGAGAGACTTGTGTTCGAATTCGAAAACATTTGAAAAGGCGTTATATCAGTAGAATGCCAATTGGACGTCAATGAAACGCTAACGGAAAAAGAGGCGCTCCTAGACACTGAACTTTCATGACGGTTGTCACGTTATTCACGCGATGACATTGTCGCTGCTGCTGATTGCTGTACATGCCCCACGCAAGGCATAGCTCTTGGCAGTCTCCGCACCAGCTGTTTTTAACCATGTCGCATTTCCTTAAGGTTTCCGTGCTAGGAAATCAGGGCCCAATATGCATTTCAGGTGCAGCGGTCCACTCTCCTAGCATGGATCTGTGAGGGAAATACTGCATGGATTTGATCAGTCGGTTATGCATTGCGTGGGGAGTTGATTATCCCCCAGATCTGATTGATGATTGAAGAGACTCGGTGCATTTAATTGAAGAAAAGTGCTAGAGATTTAGCTTGCGTTGAACTATTTTTTCCGAACAGAAGCAACTCGAGTATTTGTTTTTAATGCGATATTCGTTTCTAAGAATCGACGAGTACTGACGACCCGTGGGGGAACACTACAAGGGGTCTCCTGATTGCGAATAACATCGAATGGTAGGGGTCATGGAACGAAAAGAAAAAAGTCAATTTCTCAACACAACCATCAAAAACCCTACAAAAAAGTCAATCCATGTACTCAGGATGGCAATATTGCGATGAAGATACTGTTTAAACTGCGCCATATTGGGGGACGCTAACCTATATCCTTTTTGCGGGATAGGTAGGTTGGTAGGTGGTGTTCGCGGTGATGGTAGTCTATATTGCTTTGTCTGTTTTGGAATGGTCTCTGCTAGATCTTCCACACTGTAATTAAGTTAGAGTCGAACTTATCTTACGATAGGTCACACTAAATATATCGGATAACCTAAACTCGTTTTTGACAACTGGTAACAAGGTGTACTGACCAGTGTTTTGGAATTGTCTCGATGAGATATATCAAATGATAGGTCACACGCTATCGTTCTTGACCACTGGCCAGGGTGGTATACAGACAATAAGAATAAGTCGCAGTATTAAAATGTTCAAAAATAGTTCCAGACCAAGGGGTACATTGACCCTAATAGGGGAATCTTTTCGACGAGATCTATCCAACCATAGGTCATTCTTTATACACCCAATACCAAAAGAAACTTTGCATCTCAGTTGATTTTATCATAATGTATGTTTTTCAATTACAAATATTTCAAGTTTTGGACATCGTACACTAAAACTGAAAAGTAATGGCGTATTGTCAGTCAAATATTTTTTTCAGAAGTTTTTAATTTTTTTACAAAAAATGAAATTTAAAATTTAAAAAAAAATTAAACTTTTAATTTTGACAAGACACACATGTTAAGCGACTAACGCACTACTGAAACAGTTTCTGATGTTAAAAGTCCGTTGATATTACCCATTAGCAAAGACCACCGAGTACGAGACCACCACCGAATCACAGACGAATTGATCAAACACATTTTGATACCCCTCGTATGTTGATGCGTCCAACTTTTTATTTAAATAAACTTTTGAAATGAATATTTTCATACATCGAATGTAAAATTGAATAATTATTACAATACTTAAAAACCCAAATCCAATCGTTGCCTATTATGTGATTTATTAAGACAAGAAGATGGGTGCGAAGTTTCTTTTGGTATTGGGTTTATCATATGTCATTCTTGACCACTGGTCAAGGTATTTGTTGACACTAATAACATATCCCGTCATTGGTGTTGGGAAGCCTCAATCCATTAGTGTGAGCCATCATGACAAGTGTGATTGTCAGCCAGCCACTTGAGAAGTCTTATCCTTCCGATGATTGCATACGGCGACTGTCTACCGAAAGGCCATCTTGACATTTATGCAATGACATACGATCAACGGAAGACTGTGCCACAGTCTCTTATTCATTATTTACTCTTTTCTTCATCCAAACCCGAACCATAATACTAGTGAAATCGTGTCTTGATCTTGTGGGGAGGCAAGTCCAAATTCCAGGTTTTATGAGAATACTCACTTTACCTCATACGAATTACTATAGAATCATGTAAGCTTCAGACCAAGTATTAGTCACATGTCGTGAAAGTAATAGATTACTGGTTGACCACTTCATATATGTGAATAAATGTGAACATTTGAATTGAATATCTAATAAATATATTTAAAGAAATTAAGACGAAAATTGTGTGGATTTTAACACTATAACAATAATCTCATTCACAAGTGGAAAACACAACAGGATCAATTTCTTGATAGTCCACCTAATCAACACGGAATCATCGCGTCTCTACACAATGAAGATGTTTCCCCAGTTCCAGTACTTTCCACGCATCTCTATACAGCAATACACGTCGTGCATAACGTTGTGCATTAAATATACACATTGTGGCTTGATATAGGATTTAAAAACACAAGGAGAGAAGAAGTTATCCAGAAATCTTGCTTTCTTATGACGGTTTGATGTGTTCTGGATTCACTATTTGCTTTTCTAAACCCTTAGACACAATACTATTTTGAACGGCGTCTCGATCACGTGGAAAATGATAATTCTTAGAGAACCATTACCAATGTTTAATGATTAAATACTTGTACATTAAGGTAATATAGATGTTTAGGAGACTTGCTTTGAGTCTAGATCCGCTACCGCCAGTTTGTACACACAAGCTGTCTCGTGTTGTATTGATTTCTATGTAGTCAGAAAATGTAAAAACACACTGTAAATTCATATTTTGTTGTAATGGTAATTGATAAACGCAGATGTTGAAAGCTTCAAAAACGTTTTGAAATTGACTTAAAGGTTTAATCATTAAAATTGCATGAAATTGAAATCTCTGCACTTTAAGATCATGTATGTATGGTCGAGTCTTAAATAAGTTATTAGGTCTTCAAGACTACGTCTGGAAGACCTATTGTTATTATCGTGTGTTTTTTTCTTTCTTAATATCATTATTTGACCTTTTGTGTCCGAAGGATTCCCGCTTAACTGCTAGACCGATTTTCATCATTCTTTCAGAGTTTGTTGCTTGTGACATAAACTGGATTTGTGTCGAGCCACTTTTTTGATTTTCGATTTCTTTCGCGATTTATCTCCCCTTGAAGGCAAAACTTCAAACCTAAATATCTCAAAAACTAAGCAAGATATTTGCACAAAACTTTCACCCACATGTGAACAACAACATTCTCCATCGATTAGGATGGTTTTCGGCCGTAACAATAGATTTTTTGCTATTTCGCAGTTTTGAGGGTACGCGTCTTCAAAAATCTTCTTCTAAATCACGGCAATACATACAGCTATGTGTGATAACTCATTTTGAAGATAAATGAATTCCTAAGAGGACTGGTCTAGAAAATTGTCATTTTTTATGAGGGCGAAATTTGGCAGAATGTTTAAAGGCATATAACTCCGTCGTGAAATACATTATGTCAAAATTATTTATTGCTATCTATACATAATGACCAGCTTAACCATTCCATAACAGATCATTATCATATAAAAGTTGATAGTTTCGGCACATTTTGGACATATTCCCAAAAAAGTAAAATCTTATGATTTTAAGACTTTTTTAGGGTTGCTTTCTTTGTAGAATTGTTGATCGCAAACCACTGACGATACCATTATGTTTGATAGCTCATTTTGCATTAGAGATGTCATGTATTAAAGACAATAAGTCATGTGTACGTCATAGGTCACGTGTGACTGGTCATAGAAGATTGTCATTTTTCGAAAATCGCCATTTTCAGCAAAGTTCAAAGGCTCACAACTGCTTAACTAATTTTGATATCTAAATTTTATTTACAGCTCCGGATGCACAACTTCAAGAATAACAACTTTTCTGTTGAATTCTTTCATCAATCAATGTACATATTGTACTTATTAATTGCAGATTGTCTGAATGCTTATTTAACGAGTATGTTAGTGTTTCAAATACAGAGATTTTGTTTTGAAAACATACTTATGATATCAATCACTAGAGAAATATTTTAATTACAACATGACATATCCTGATAAATATTTTATATCTCGACAATCCGCGACATTTGGTTTCAAAAACAAGTACTCCTTCGATTATAACGTTCGTCAATAGAATCTGACGTCATATAAACATACAACACAACATCGAGCGATTCCGAGGCACGGAGTCTTGTCTATTTAACAAGTCGCCATAGCAACCCATGCTTTTTCTCCTGCAGGTCACCCTTCTCACACATTACTGAATGGCACTATTGCTATATCATCATGTCATTTTCATTTCTATCCGCAATGAAACCCATGTTAAAATCGACCCTGTTTTGTGGTATTATTGAAACATCTGCAAAATATTCTAAATATTCGATCCTCGCCAGAATGGTTTGGCGACAAAACCCCAGAACGGCATGAGTTCGTATATATCCCGGTAGATGTACTATCTTGCAACTCTTATTTCTCGGAAAACGGTCTATTTGTATCCAAAGATCAACTTAAGGAATAAGGATGGTCATATTATCACCAGTTTTGCAGGGGACATGTTCCAAACGAATTGTTAATCATGCCCGTACAGGCACTAAAAACTTCAGCTCCGTGATTACACATACAGTGTGCCATTGTCACTTTGTAATACCTAACATGCTCCAAGAAATAGAATACACGTCCATTAAAGGGACACTGCGTCGAGGATAAAAATGAGTCTCATCTTTATCTCACTAAGCTTCGCTTCACTGTCTAGCATCAGTTTGTATTACCAATTACGTCAATTGTCTGAAATTGGGTGTCTGTGACTTGTTAGAAGACATGTCAATTGGCATAGGTAGATACACATGATCTGATTTTTATCCTCGACGCGCTGTCCCTTTAAGTGCAAGGCAACTTCTGCATCACGGTTGGACGTGAATGGACGCAGTACACATTTAGAAAACTTTGTGAGATCCCTGTTCCTTAATGGATCCCAAAGAACCGGGACCATTGTTTTTAGAGAAGGAATTTTAAACTTACAGCCAACGCATTGCTTGCTTCTTGTTATATAATCGTCTGTATGCGCCACTCGACACAGCTTGACTGCATATCAATAAGGTCAACCTGACCTCAGGATCCAAACTCCCTGGATAGAATGGGTCTAACAACTTCGCTCTCGAATAACGAATACATATATAGATTAAATTACTGAGAATAATTCATTTCAGTCAATCTGTCTATCAATCGGTCTAATTTGTCAGTCAAATTGCAAATTGACTGATTTATTCAGTTAATATGTAAATTGCCTGAGTGAATCATATTGTATATCCACATATTGACTGATTACGTAACATTTACGAAGCATATTGGCCACCCTTTGCACAACTAAATTACAGGTGCTATTATATAATACAAGACTGTAACGGGTACATAAATTGAAATTGAACACCGAAGGAAGCTCTCCAGAGTGACCTCCCTTAGCATGCTGTCCCTGTCTCTTGTTACAGCATTTTCAATATACGATTTCTTATAAGTGTTCAGCAAAACCTTGACTGATGAACGCTACTTTACTGATGTTAAAGTGATACAGAGTATGTTGTTGGAGTCACATGTGTCAAATCTTGCCAGTGCTGTTATTGTATCGAGAAGTAATTACTGTTACTGAAACCTAGCATTGTTGTGTTAAATCGAGCCAGTATGTAGTATTAAGTGATGATATAAAGATGTGGATTCGAGAATTCGATCTAAAACTGAAAATGACCTGGGGTTGGCGAGCGTCAATTAGTCAAAGCCAAATAATTTCATAAATCTTTGTTGTTTAAACAATATAGAGATTGTTATATCTGATACGAAATGTTAGACATACTTGAAAAGACCGATATACTGGTCGAAATGAGCTCAGCGTATTAAAGAAGATTGATCCAGTCAAACCCATCTGATGTTTACTCTTTTCTATATATATATATATATATATATATATAAATATATATACAGCAAGATAACGTTAACAATATGCAACTTGAATTACCCTGTTTGTATATGTCAAAGCAACTGTGCTATATAACATTAATTAAATAATTTATTTTAAGGTCTCGGAGTAATTAATATGGTTTCAACAGTAAATCAGCTGACAGCGGTTTCGGAATGTCATATATTTTACTACAAGACTAGATAATATCAATGCAAAAGAAATGTTTCTCAAATAAAATGTTATTATGATGATCACAACAAACATATCCATAATAACAAAATAAATGTTAAATAATGTTTATTCGACACAGTAATAAGTTGGAGAACTTGTACCCTAATTAATGAAAAACATATGTTTAAACAAAAAATTATATTCATATACTTCTAAAAAATCCTGAAATGCTGGTCATCATGTCAAAAATCTATATAGACTAATTGGATTCTGTACAAACATAGCCAAAAAGAATATAGTTTTTTAATATTTGTATAAAATATGATATATACTTGGGTATGTATTGCTATGGGAACACAGAAGAATATTGTCAGGCTAATATAGGATATCCTGATGAAGAATGTATGCTGGTCTGTCATATATTTAATTGAGAACGTCAACAACCCATCGTTTGTATAGTATATATACATATGTCAATGGTGAAAGTAGCAGAATCTGTATGATCATAGGGGAGACTTACACTTATAAACTAATGATGAGGTGTTTTTATGGACCCGAGAGAACATTATGGACCAGAAACGAAAGGAAACGAAAGGAAACAGTCAAAAATGTAATTTGGTTTGAACAGCTGTCAAATGACGCCATGGTAACAAAAACATGATGTCATGCTACAATCGATTGACGTCATACAACAATCTTTCGATGTCACTCAAGTCAATACGGCTTTTGGTCGGACTCGTGCTGGAGTCAATGTGCTTTTCTGTCGACGGTCACGTGATCGCCTCTCAACAAATCAGATCGCTTGAAAAATAATCCGCGGTCAATATTGTTTTCTCGGGTTCATCAAAACAGGTATTAACCGAATTCACCAGTCCATAATTGTTTTATTATGTATTTAATACAGAAACGAACGGAAAAACCAAAAATACAGTAAAACAAATTAATTTGATCGACTCTTAACCAATCAGATCGCTGGAATTATTTGCTTACATGATTGACAACGATGTTCACATAATACCACATAATGTGTACTGGATAGAATGAACAATTACAATGTTATCGTTATTTATAGGTTACATTTATATACCAACATGAAACTAGAAAGTGCTTTACTCGTAAAACACATGTCTTCCCCTTCCCCAAACTACATTTCAGTTATTTCCCTTCTAAAAGACAAAGTCCAAATTGTTGCCATGGAAACAGTAAAAAATGAAATGAAAAAGTTCAAACACTCGAAAGCCACATACATGATATCGGGAGGTAGTGTACCAAATTTGGTGAGTCAAAATTGTTGCCATGGAAACTGAAAAAGAAATCATATCAAAACAATCTCAAACCCCCAAAAGGTACATCTGCATTTGATGGATTGGTCAAGTAGTTTTGGAGATCTGTTCCGGAAACAAACCCTACCCGTCAAAAAGTCCAAGCTGTTACCATGGAGCCGAATTCTATAAATTTTTCTGGGCTGACCTTAATGAATGTTTATTAAGATCTCTCAACTTCGCGTTCCAAAAGGGAGAACTTTCAGTAAGTCAAAAGCAAGGTCTGATAACATGCGTTCCGAAAAAAGGCAAGGAAAAAGAGTTTCTTAAAAATTGGAGACCAATATCTCTCTTAAACGTTTCATATAAAATAGCTTCAGCAACAATCGCAAATCGAATAAAAACAGTACTCCCGACAATAATAAATGACGATCAGAAAGGTTTTATGTCAGGACGATATATCGGTGAATGTACGCGCATGGTTTATGACATTATTGACTATGCCGAAAGTATGGAGATACCGGGTCTATTACTATTGATAGACTTTGAAAAAGCTTTCGACTCCGTCGATTGGTTATTTATTAAAAAAACCCTAACCTATTTCGGTTTTGGTCCGTCTATTCGACGATGGATTGAATTATATTATACACATATCCAATCCAGTGTACTAGTAAACGGCTTCTCATCAGACTTCTTTGAACTTACAAGAGGATGCAGGCAGGGTGACCCGTTATCTCCTTACATTTTCATAATTTGTGCTGAAGTGCTAAGTATAATGTTGCGAAATAATAAGAAAATCAAGGGAATAACGATAGGCAACACTGAATACCTAATATCACAATTTGCTGATGACACATCTCTCGTACTTGACGGAACTGAAAAATGTCTTCAACATACTCTCAAAACTCTAAATGAATTCGCATCATTCTCTGGACTTAAGATAAATACAAGCAAGACGCAAGTCATATGTATAGGAGCATCAAAACACTCACAAAATATCCTATGTAAAAACTATAAACTAGACTGGAATCAACGAGACTTCACTATCCTTGGCATAACTTTCACACATAACCTGGCCGAAATGGTGGAAAGAAATTACAAGGACAAACTAAAAATGATCAGAATTATAATGAATCAATGGTTAGGAAGAGATCTCACTCCCCTGGGAAGAAATACAGTTTTAAAAAGTCTGATCCTTCCGAAATTAAATCATCTCTTTTCAATTCTCCCGAACCCGAGTGATAACATCGTAAAAGAATTAAACTCTTTATGTTTCAACTTTATATGGCGAAACAAACCAGACAAGATAAGTCGTACCGAAATTACACAATCACACAAAGACGGTGGAATAAGGGTACCAAACATAAAAAAACACAATTTTGGCACAGAAAATAGCATGGATTAAAAGACTGTTCAAATCACAAGATGGTAATCAGATAAAACAATTATATATAAAAAATGTAGCACCTAAATGTGAGTATTATTACCTAAGATCACTAAAGTATATTGAAGATAAGATCCTTACACCGCGGACTAACCCTTTCTGGCGCGATGTGCTTAGAGCATGGGGCCTATATATCAGCAACAAAGGTTCAACGGTTAACGATGTAAACGAGATTTTATCGCAACCAATTTGGTGTAATGAAAACATTAAAGTTGGCAAACAGGAAATATGTTATAAACATTTTATAGAACACGGTATAGTATTTGTAAATGATATCTTGGATGACCAAGGGGATTTTCAAAGTTTCGAAACATTTACTAATTCCTATAAATGCAAAAAAAACTTTTTAGAATATGCCGGTATAGTTAATTCGGTTAAAGCCTATATTAAGAAAAAAATCTCGAATTATCAAAAAGACTCCCCAATCCCATCCTGCCATACTTTATAACAGACATCGTAAAACCAACTAAAGGATGCAGATCTTTCTATGACATCTTACAAAACTCTACAAATTGCAATATATATAAATACAGGCAGAAGTGGGAAAATGATTTAAAACAAACAATTACTACAGACGATTGGACCGAAATAAATAACATACCATTCTCATCACATCTTGACACAAAGCAGATTTGGTTTCAATACTCCATCATACATAGAATTCTCCCATTAAATGATCTTCTATTTAAAATGAAACTGAACGACACAAACAAATGCACCTTCTGTAAGGAATCTGTGGAAACGTTAGTACATATGTTCTATGAACTTCTCAAAACGCAACATATCTCTCGGATATCCCGAAAAACGAAATATGGTTCTTAACCTTATTATAACAACAGTAAAGTATAACATATACATATCAAAGTTAAAGGGCTCTTTACCACAAATCAATTTAATAAAACAAGCCTTAAAAAGTGTATACGAGATTGATAAACTCATATGTTACTCCAATTGCAATTACTCAAAATTCATGAAATTCTGGTCTCTATGCCATAATCTTTTTAAAGACTGAAACACACTGCAACTTCGGTGAATGTATGATGCCAGGAAAAAAGAACTTGTGAACCTGTATACTTTTGTGTTAACTTTATGTAAAATTATTTTGCAGTTGGTCTGTATCAATATTCAAAAATGCTCACGTTGTTGACCTTTGTATTATGAATAAGATATGTATTATATGTCTATGTATTTGAAAAAGAAATACAATTATAAAAAAACAAAAACAATCTCAAACCCCCAAAAGGTACATCTGCATTTGATGGATTGGTCAAGTAGTTTTGGAGATCTGTTCCGGAAACAAACCCTACCCGTCAAAAAGTCCAAGCTGTTACCATGGAAACCAAAACAATTTTTGTAAAAAGCTGGAAACCCCCCAAAAGGCACATCTACATGGTATGGTGAGACTGCATACCAAATTTGGTGAAGAATGGTCAAGTAGTTTTAGAAGTATGCTCCGGAAACAATGGGAACGCCGACGCCAACGCCGACAGGAACTCGACCAAAACAATATGTCTCCATACTCAAGATATGAAGAGGGTTATACCATAGATATGAAGAAGGTTACTCGAATGATATGAAGAAGGCTACCCCAAATATATGAAGATGGTTATACCACAGATACGAAAAGGTTATACCACAGATACGAAGAAGGCAACCCCAATGATATGAAGAAGGTGTAGCCACAGATACGAAGAAGGCTATAGTACAGATACGAAGAAGACTACCCCAAATATATGAAGAAGACTACCCCAAATGTATGAAGAAGGCTTCCCGAAACATTGAAGAAGTCTACCCCAAATATATGAAGAAGACTACCCCAAATGTATGAAGAAGGTTTCCCGAAACATTGAAGAAATCTACCCCAAATGTATGAAGAAGACTACCCCAAATGTATGAAGAAGGCTACCTGAAACATTGAAGAAATCTACCCCAAAACATGAAGAAGGTTGCTCCAAAAATATATAAAGTTACGCCAACAGATTTGAAGAAGGATACCATCAAGATATGAAAAAGGCTGCCCCAGAGATATGAAAAAGGTTGCCCCAAAGGAAGGCTATCTGAAATATATGAAGAAGGTTACCCGAAACATCTGAAGATATACATTATAAATATGATGAAGGCTACCCCAAAGATAATAGGAAGAACTTGGACTACAATGGGGATGGCTGCCCCAAAGAGAATCACCAGAAGTACAACCAAAATTGAGAGTCCATAGTCAGCCAATGCTGATGAAACATATGAAATTTGACATCGTTCTAGGGGACGATATTTAATCATGGAAGCTAACAAATCTCTTCTCTTTGTAAGATTTACTTCGCTATGAATTCGCTGCTCAATATGTCTGTCATTTGACTGCCAAAACAAGTTGTGCCCGTTAACGGTTGGAGCTAACATGCCCTCTCTACTAGAAACACCCTCAAGTGTGCACATTGCATAGAATACAACACCTAGGGAGAACACATCACTTTGTTGAGTAACAATTCCGTGATTGAAAACTTCCGGTGCGATGAAATATAGCGATTCTCTGTTCTCAGTTAGATAGTTCAAATGTATAGGGTCGTTATCTCCACTGAATCGTGAAAGTCCAAAGTCAGCGAGTTTGCATCTTGGGTATCCGTGTCCTTGAGAACACAGAAGAATATTGTCAGGCTTGATGTCACCATGAACGATTGCCTGTTTATGAATGTGTGCCAGTCCTTCCGTCATATCTTTCATAAAACTCGTCAACAAACCATCATCTGTACTGTATATACACATGTAACTGTTCAAAGTTCCAATGTCGCACAACTCCATCACCACGTTCAGCATACTATCTTCAACGAATTGATCCAACATTGACACAACATTTTTATGAGATGACATTGAAGCTAGGGAGAGAATCTCCCTTCTTGCACTAGTCGCTGTCCCGGGTACAAGTGGAATCTTCTTTAAGGCGTATACTGTCGGTTCCTCTCGCCCTCGCTTCTTCACTCGGTAAACAGTTCCAAATGATCCTCGCTTTATTTTCGATAGCTGTCTGTACCTTGACATAGTTGAAGTCCTTGAAACGTCCTGGCCCATTGTTAAGACTAATCCTATACAGTTCGTTTATCGTTTTGGTTTATAACACTTGAGTTTGTAGGTGTTTCTGTACCTCAGGTGTGTTGATGTGTCACTGGGTGAGATACATAATATGGGGCAGTCAATTAGCATGTTTGCACACGTCAATATTTAAATAAGATTGATTTCCTGATAAGACCCTCGCAATAAGGCGTTTAGTTCATGTAGGTCGTGACAAGAAAAATATTAAAGGCGCTGTAGCACGCCGTTCTTTCAGTGATCTCACAAAAGCTAAATAATACCCCTGAGACAATAAAAAAGAGTACTGAAACGAATGTTCATGGTTCAGTTTAGCAGTGCGAGTCCATTTCCCATCAAGCGACCATTTTTTATCTAACTGATGGAGCGATATCGGTAGATAAACAAACTTGTATTGAAATAAGGATCTAATTTTTAATTAAAAAATATATCTGTTAAATGAAATGAAGCATTTCGAGATTCTTGATTTCCCTGAATAAATGGGATTGAATGTATGAGACAAAACTATAAAACAGTCCTATATAATGGAGGGATTATTTCAGAAATACCAGTGAAATGCTCTTTGCGGTTTAGTTTCACAATAACTATAGTTTGACATGTCTGTCATAGCAATAACAATGGGGGTCAGATATCTGAGGGTTGCTTTACTCGTACTGCGCAGAAACAATACGTCAATAAAACCACGATGAGCAATAACCGACTTCCATGATATATGATCAGACAGATAACCTGTATTTGACCTAGACCAGACACGATATTGATTTTGAGACGTTGTGGCATGCAGTAAACGATAATGTTTTGAAAACTTGTTGAAATGTAACTACCTTTATTAGATTTGAAAGACATGGTCAGTTACGTTTGGAGGGATACAGGAGGGTCACGTTTTTCTTATCTATTTAACGAGTAGACTTATTATGGTACAACGGTGAAATGGTAAACCGTCTTGCTGTCTGATCTCTCAAAAGATCTGCAAATCTTCCTCATATCCTGATGAGTTTCACAAAAGTTTTCACTTTATATATGTCTAACGCTTTATATCGATACGGCTTATAGGTTCGTGTAATGAGATATTTTAATCTCTAAAATACGAATATATTGTATATATAATTTGAGAAAAAAAAGGATATACGTATTTCAAAAATAAGGTTTGAATATCAATTATATCAAACGAATTAAAATGTTTCATCAAATGTTTCACATAGTCGGCAGTTAGTGGACAATCTTCTGAATGATATTTTAGTCACGCACAATAAATGCAGATAAGATAGTCTCTATACATGTTTACATGATTTGTTTCCTTGTCAACTCATTTAGTTTTCTCTCAAGTCAGTTTTCTGTGTTACTGCTGGAGTATTTTAGAGTTTTGAATGTCATATGAATGAAATATACAATTTGTGATTATCTTGTTCAGTTAAATAAATTCTCATGGTCTTGCTTGAAGCTCGGGAAACCCAGACAAGATAATTTGTTATTCTCTGTCACTCGTTGATTACTGTCCCGGTGTCGACCCGGGAAAGCTTAATTTAAATTTTAGGTAGTACCGGGACAGCGTAAAGTAGACTTTGTTGTAGTATACCGGGAGAGCGTACATCTGGTCACTGCTATGAAAATACGGGATTACTGTAAACGAGTTAATCTGAATAATAATCTGAATTGCATGTGGTATCCTATTAGATAGTGACATGATAGACTTTAACTGTGTGCTGATGACATAGCTCTTCCAGCCCAGAATGAGAAAAGTCTACAATGTATGCTAGAGTGTATACAATAAGAAATTTAGTACAGCCCATCTTGGCATATGGGTCGGCGGTTTGCGTTACAAGACAGTTCAGTTGTATAAACTCCGTTCAAAATAAGGCATGTCGATTGTTTAGCTGTAGTAGGTAGTGAGATCCCAAACTTAGCTGTACGTGGCGATATGGGTTGGACCGCCCTTCTAACTAAACAAAATATCGAAATTTTAAGTTTTTGGCGTCGGTTGTATTTAGCCAGCAAATGCTCTCCAGTGTAAACACATGGTAGAGACCGACCCTTCAATGTGCGCATGTGCGACGTTATCAGTCGTGGAGTTTTCGTTTTCAGCTGCATAATGATAGTTTAATGGCCTCCTGTCATTGTTTTCTGTGCTGCGGTATTATATTTAAGTTGCTATTTCCATGATTATTGTAGTTTTTCTGCGCGGGGGTAAGGTTTTCTTTGGTAGGCCTGTAATAGCTAAGAGATAGAATATAGTCAGACAGACAGATACACAAAAACCCAGATGAATTGACATGGGGCTAAACGAACCTTGACATTCATAGTAAGTACAATCTTAAGCGTTTTGATATTGATTACAATTTAACTGGATGTAAAGATATTACTTTTTCACAATACACAGCTAAACATATGTTAGCTGATCCCGAATTCAAAAGGGTAAAAAATTTATGTGAATTTGGATGGGTGGAATAATAACATGGTAAAAAATGTATTCGCACAAACATACAGATAATAATACAGATACTCATTTTCTTCTAACTTTCTAACGATGTGGACACATGGCAATGGCGAAATCTGCAGCTTGTGATCTTCTATGTAAGTGTATGTTAATAGTAGTATCTATACTAAGTAAATTAATTTTAGATATAGTCCGCCACAGTTACCTTTGCCATATGTTGAAGTTTAGTTGTCATATTTGTCCACTCAGCAGTCAAACAGCTCCGATTTCATCTGTCCTACATGTAGGTGTGTATACATTAACACAAGTGTAATTTGTAGTATAAACGTGTTTGTCACCGGTTATGAGCGTTAATCGATCGTTATTTAAACATTTGTCTTTGCACCATTTGCAAGGCCTCGTGATTTATATGTTCCGCAATTTGCGCGAAAGTCGTCACAACTTAAAAACACAAAAGCTAAGGTTGTACCTGGTTGTAACTCAAAGTTTGCAATTGTTGCTCTCAACATCGATGTTTATTATTTTTTCATTCCAATTTAATCATTATTTCTTATTTGACTCTTGATGTTTTTGCTCCTGTTTATGTTAGATATATACGTCTTAGACATGCATATCTGCCTAGACAAAACTGGTTAGGGATATCTGTAAATTTTGAAATCATGATTACGGATTCATTTATCGTGGAACAAATTGATTGATATAGTATAGTAAGAAAACAATTCAAATAAGTGTTTACCCTGGCACAATTTAGAGATGCAACACTTTTTTCATGAAATACTTTCTTATCCCCGATGTAAGTGTCAAGTGTCAAAGACTTCAATTTCCCCCCTAGATTTTACACCCATGAAAAAGGGCTCTATTATAACACATGCCTGCATATTGTTTATTATAAAAACTTTAGTATACATATATCCAACATGCTGATAGAAATTATATATACTTCCGTTTTACATTCAGGGAAGCTCTTTATAGCGATCAGGGTATAAAGTAAAAGAATTGTTTTAATTCTCACACCATTAATAGACAATGATAAGTAAAGTACAATGTCATGAGCCAGCTTATAAGCACGATTTTTCAGATTCTGATGATACCTCCGAATACCTACATCATGCACTTTTAGTAAGGGATATGGATGTAAAAAAATTACAAAGTGTGTTCATATGAACATAGCTGAACTGTATATAATTGATTTACATACACATATACAAAGGAAGACTATTTGCCACTCAAAACATATACATATGCGTATTAACATTTTATTACAGGTTTTCACAGGGTTACATGTTCCATAACACACACACAAAACAAACAATGTTTTTCTTGGTGTACAATCTAGACTTATATCAAGCAATCAAGAGTTATCTCCCTTACCATGTAAATAGTAAAGTGTGTTGTTGGACATTTTATACGTTTATTGAAAAGAGCACAGATGGAAGTAATGATTGACAAAATTCAAATGAATATTATTAGGAGATAACTATGCAGTGTTTGAAAATCAGCGGCATATACAGGCAAAATAATAGCTCCAAAGTATAATTAAATTGGCATCTATTTAATTGTTCAAATTGTATTTAGTAGCAGGTAATTAAACGGTTTCAAAACATTGATTTCATAAACGAATACTGTATAATAAAAAAGGCAACCAAGTTTACACATCTTTGACAAAAAGTGTTTTGAAATTGTAAACGAATACGGTATAACAGGAAAGTTGGACAGCTGACAAATCTCACTAGTGCTTATAACTTATATATTTATTATAGTGCTTGATATTAATTTTCTTTCACTTTGATGTTAAAACTATTGTTCTCTATAGCATTATAGTCACATAATTTCCATATTCTGTTTCCTCTTGGCATACCTAGATATCTGCCAGTTTCAATAAATGACTCATGAGAAGAGCAACGAAATCGGTCGACAGAAAAATAACTTTTTCACGTCAACTTTTTGAAACATTTATCGTATTTTGATTGGTTGTACAACATTTACTTGACAAAAGTAGTGATTCCGACAATACTTGTACATGCATATCTTTCATTCTTTGTGTATGAAATGATGAGATAAAAGTAGCATAGCATGGGACATAACTCGGATTTGTGAAACAATTCTCTTATATCCGGCACCCATTATTTCTCCATTTTGGTCTTACAGTACCATCATTTCATGATTTATTTTGGAAATCTGTGGCATTACATATATAATATCAATATTTAATCTCATAAATGGATCAATAAATAAAAAGGGAATCTAACCTACTCACCATAAACCATAGTGTTATATGTGCTTGGTTTTACACAAAGAAACCTTTTGAATGCATATAGATGATCTCTCTTAATAATTTTATAAGTATTTGGCATGTCGTGGTAACAAGTATTTTGACGAATATGTCATACGACATGTCACTATAAGATCTCTCTTTTTTTTATTTATAAAATTCCATCAAAACTTTCCAAGCTTGTACTGGCACTTGTTTCGTGTGTTTGTACTGGAGAAGGTTACGCCGTAGTATATACTTGTTTGAAGAAGGTTCCGTTTAGGATTGAATTTTGAAAGTTTCCCAATCTTCTTAAAGACAACACTTTTGGTTAGGGATATTCTTTAATTCATAAGTCAGGAGGCCATGGGCCCATATGAAATACATTTAAATACATATAGCAATAAAGTATACACAATAGTAATTGATAGTTGACATAACATACAGTAATTTATAACAATGATAAAAAAAATACATGCAAACACGAGCATACATATACAAGCAATCGTACATACTAGTTTCATAAAAATTAGGGTCACCTTTAAGCACATACACGCATACATACATACATACATACATACATACATACATACATGCACACACACATACACACATACACACACACATACATACATACATACACACATACATACATACATACATACACACATACATACATACATACACACATACACACATACACACACATACACACATACACACATACACACATACATACATACATACATACACACATACATAATTTACATACATACACACATACACACACATACATACATACATACACACATACATAATTTACATACATACATACATACACACATACATAATTTACATACATACATACATACACACACACATACATGCATACACACATACACACATACATACATACACACATACATACATACACACATACATACATACATACGTTTAGGAGAAGAAATACTGTATAATATGCATATCTTTTATGGACAGCTTACTAGTGATTAAGGTACGACCTTACCGAATCATTCAAGCGACGTCCAGGGTTCAAAGTCAAATATCAGTTTGTTATCAGGAGCATACTAATCAATACGAGAGCTACAAAAAACAGTCGTATGTCTAGTACTTTAATGAATCTAATGAATCGATATAGCTTTCATAAGCAAAATGGTAATTTATAGCTAAAGTTTGAATTTAAAATCACTTGGCACCTTTGACTGTGATGCTTACATGCACAATTTCATTATATATTTATTGAAAGGAATTCAATTAAATATGAGGTAGAAAATCAACAGCGACAACTATGATTACGACTTTTGTATGCATTTGACTATTGTATGCATTTATCGTTCATTGAATTTTCTTCTATGAAATCTTCAATATGGTAGAAAATGTAATTTGGAAACTAAAATATTTAAACATTGCATTTAACTAAGCATGAGCTCCAATGAACTTTTTGCTCTGTAAATTCTTTCACAACCAGTTGTGCATATATAAAAGATTATAGATGCATATAGAAAAGCATTATAAAAGAAAAATTCACCTTCAACGAAATTTGACAATATGTAATGCTTAGTTTATTATGTTATACACATGAATAATAGATTTACAAAACATTGACCACACCTCTGGTGATATAGAGATAACAAGCCTTACATAACATAACATTACTGGGATACAATATCGTCAAAATCTATTATTATGCCATTTGCTTCATTCGCAGATTTCTGAATATGTTTGTCAAGTCAAGCAATTCCGACAATGTTCGATTAGTTTGAAGATATCATTCTAGTATTGTTTAATGCCGGATGACATCAGACAACAACATCGTAGATATGCATATTCTGTTGTCAATTAGCATGGTACATATGTATGCACGACTTGATCATGTTTTTTTCTATATTTAATACTCACAATAATAGTCACCGTTGCATTATATCAATCACCCCTCCCATCAGCATTAAAAGTAAAAACGTTATGACAACCCCAAAGTCGCTGGCAGTCGCTGTCCATAAACGGTTTGATTTTTTCTCGTCACATTCTGGATGAAGTCTCTTTATCTTGGAAGCAGATGAAACATTTGAAGTGTCACTACGATCTGCGGGGCGTTTTCTTGTCTTGGAAGCGGTAACGTGTGAGGGGTCGCTACTTACTTTGGGACGATATTCGATCGTGAATACAGATGAAACACTTGAAATATCACAGCGTTTTGCAGGAAGGCATTTAAGCATGAGAACTAAACCACTACTTCTCTGGGTGTTTTTTATTTGGCAGCGGATACGTTCTTCAATGTGTCTGTCAGTGGATAGCCAGAAGAAGGTGTACCCGTCCACAGTTGGAGCCAACATACCCTGTATCCAAACTCCTTCATATGTGCACATTGCATAGAATACAACACCTAGGGAGAACACATCACTTTGTTGAGTAACAATTCCGTGATTGAAAACTTCCGGTGCGATGAAATATTGCGATTCTCTGTTCTCAGTTAGATAGTTCAGGTGTATAGGGTCGTTATCTCCACTGAATCGTGAAAGTCCAAAGTAAGCGAGTTTGCATCTTGGGTATCCGTGTCCTTGAGAACACAGAAGGATATTGTCAGGCTTGATGTCACCATGGACGATTGCCTGTTTATGAATGTGTGCCAGTCCTTCCGTCATATCTTTCATAAAACTCGTCATCATACCATCATCTGTATTGTATATACACATATAACTGTTCAAGGTTCCAATGTCGCACAACTCCATCACCACGTTCAGCATACTGTCTTCGACGAAGTGATCCAACATTGACACAACATTTTTATGAGATGACATTGAAGCAAGGGAGAGAATCTCCCTTCTTGCACTAATCGCTGTCCCGACGAGTACAAGTGGAATCTTCTTTAAGGCGTATACTGTCGGTTCTTTTCGCCCTCGCTTCTTCACTCGGTAAACATTTCCATATATCTATACTTTGGTACAGATTCAGTCGTTGAAACGTCTTGGCCCATTGTCAGTTATAATGTAACGCGAGATCTGGAACTGTTCCCAGATAATGCGTTGATGTGTTACATGACACGAAGTGGGGACGCTGACGCTGATCATAGTACGTTGTTATCTTGTCTTACTTTCCTATCCTATCTCCCCTGTGAGAGATAACTACTGATGAATATAACCGAGGTAATATTTTCGATACGGGCACATGTGCACATATCACGCTTGCCTAGCAACCATTGTTTCAGTGCGACTTGTCGTAAGTGACATCATAAAACCAATGTTCAATGAGAAGAGAAAAGAAGCGGGTCGTTTCCTGGCTGTTTTTTTACTCCGTCTTTCACACTTTTTGGTTCTGCTTATAACTCAGACACTAATTGTTCAAATGTTACGAAGTTTGTCTGTGAAGTTAGTGAATTTCCCCCCAGTTCCTTATTCCTTATTCAAAGTGTAAAGTTAGCGACTGTTCCCAGTTCCCCATTCCTTAATCAAAATGTGAAGTTAGCGAGTTTTTCACCAGTTCCCTATTCTTTTTTTCAAAATGTGAAGTTAGCGAATTATTCCAAATTCCTTATTCCTTATTCAAAAGTGAAGTAAGCGAATTATTCCCAGTTCCTTATTCAAAATGTGAAGTTAGCGAAATTTCCCATTACCTTATTACTTTTTATTTTTTTAGCAGTTTACACGTGTTCCCAGGTCATTATTCAATATTTAAGACTGTAAATGACAATAACGTTCCTCTCTTGTGTATAGGTATTCTTAAAGCAGAAAGCCCACAGCGTTGTAGCTGAACCGAGCGCTTTACGAGCTATAAATAGCACGTACAGCAGCCGATTCAAAATGGCTTCATTTAAAGTTGTTGCCGTGCACAGCAAATCAAAGATAGCTTCCATGTCAGCACATAGAGATTTGAATACAATGATAATAATGAGGAATATATTGTAAGGGTCCAATAATAAGTAATTTTCACATTTTCTGAGAGGTATTTTCTTTGGAGATTTTTTGTGAAGATAGAGATATGCTTGAAAGGTCATTTTAAAGAAAGACACTTGATTAATAAATGAGGATTTAAGTCAAACATGGGGTTCATGGTCAAGCAGGAGTCTTGAATACCTAAGTATTGCCCTAGTATTTATTTCGTATATATTCGGAAATCAAATACATCGTAATAAAATCGACCCTACATGTTAATAACCTTATCGCTATATCGATATATGTTGTCCTAGTTGCAGAAACCTCATTGAGATACTAAAGGAGAATATCACTTTTTGTAGTTGCTATAGATACCGAAGGATGTCAAAGTTACTTTGAATGTTGCATTCTTACTCATTGGAATTATACAATAAGATCCATATACCACATCAGCCTTATCTCTATACTTTATGAGATCCCCAGGTACAATTTGCGAAATTCAGGTGTCAATTATTGTTATACTGAAATTTAAATGTGTGATTGATGCTTCACAGTTGACCGGACAAAGCAATGTCTCCGCCTGGTCTGTATCTGGTCAACGCCTCCTCACCCCATGCCAAATATGAACCATGTAGTTAAGTGATTACCAATCAACCATCAGTATATCACAGGTGTCCAGTACGTCAAAGGTGGATATTATGACGAATACATGCCACAGTGTGTTCAATCAACGTGATCTACTTTACACTACCCGCTAACTCCCAATAAACTATAACACTGATAATGTTTGTCGTTAGTAATAACAATATTACTGTTATCAGTAATGATATTTTGTATTAAATAGATAAAAAAAATGTATGTACTTATTCCGAACAACGAATCAAATTAAACAGTGGTAAGAATAACGATGCTTTGCATACAATTTGAGGCAGGCAATATTTGAAGCAATTTGCATTTAAATGTTTTACTGATACCAATCATTGCCATTTCAGTTAAAACAGAGCATCCTATTGAGACCATGATGTTTGAAGCTCTCATGGTGCTGAGATTGTCGTAGACAATGGTTTATGTGTGTTATTTACCTGTGCGACGATCTTAGCGCTGAGCTGCAGATTGGTAACAAGTTATACTCACCTGAGATATGCTAATGTGCAGATTGGTAACAAGTTATACTCACCTGTGATATTCTAACGTGCAGGCTGGTAACAAGTTATACTCACCTGTGATATTCTAACGTGCAGGTTGGTAACAAGTTATATTCACCTGTGACATTCCAACGTGCAGATTGGTAACACGTGAAGTTACATCCCACATTGACCTCGTTGCCCGTAGGAACCATTCATAAAAGTGTCCTGTTCGTTATCGATATCACAACTGTTTCGTCAAAACAGTCCTGATATCTGATACACGGACACTTTTCACTGAAAACAACTTTTTAAACAAGGCTAGTTACAGTTTATCAACGACGATGACATAAACATTAAGATAAAGGTTTGATTGACTGAGATCAAGACGGACGAAAACGATTTCATTTGATGTTATACTCAATACGGTTGTGAAAAAAATATTTGAATCAGTTGATTGACTTCTGCCCAAAAATGCACTAGAAGGAATAGACCCAACAAATAAACATGACTTTGATACATTTTCTACGACAAATTCACAACAACCGTAATGTTTAGAAAGTTATGTTAGAAATGATAAATAAAGTAGTTTGAAGCATAAAAAACGTATTCATTTAAGAAAATATACATTAACAAAAATGATAAACATTTTCAAGTTAACTAAATTTTTAAAATTCAATTGATTTTAATATTATTTAGAAGTCACCTTCAATTTCATTGACGCAGAGTCACGCTAATAATATAAGTTCTCCAAAACCAATCTAGAAATTGACGAACTGTGAAATTTCGTCGAACCTGCACGATATTTGATAATTCCTTTCGTTCGCTTAATTTGACACGTGCTAAAATCGCTCAGACTGAATATCCGTAGTACGGCGCACTTCATTCATACACCGGAGAAGGAGCCAGATAATGGTTATAGTATTTTACAGATTTTTTTTTCATTTTATGTCAGTTACTACCATAGTTTTTCTCGTTGCATCGACCAAAAGCCTCGGACAGGGCCTCGCGGACAAACTGTCCTGGTATTCCCGATACAACTTGAAAACGTTGGTATTAACTATTACAAACAAGAGTTGAGGAAGTATATGTAATCAATAAACTTAAAGTCTTTGATGTGTCCGTGTTTCCTCTTCTCAACAACATATGCCTCTTTGTACAAACCAATATCCAAATATTCATTGTGGTCACGTTATGATGAAAAACAGCTGTCCACGTTTGGGAAAATATGGTTTTATTAATTCGTTTCCAGGTAAAAAATAGTACAAGTACCAATAGTATTCCAAGTAATCTTGAACAATATGTAAAGTGTATTGACCAAAGTGGTTTCTATACATAAGGTGGCTGGTGGCCCTTATAGTCACATCTTTCAGATTTATGTGACTCAAGTTTCTTGAACAAATACATTTCAATATGACTTTTCACAACGACAGCATAATGTCCTCATAACTGCCAGGTACTTACTTATATGTAACTTATTTATAAAACAATATATGAAACTTGTGAGAAACAAATCAATTAACATCTTGTATCAATTACCCAATTTATTAAACGAATAAGTCATGCAATACTTGAAATGTTGCATTTTATCATGAAAAAAAATTTAATAAATCAATATACAGATAACGACATGGCAGAATATATTCAATATACAACGTGTGTCGAGTACAGAATTCCTATGTAGACCCTATTCATGCTTTATCACTGGAGTGTTCAGTTTAACTCATACCGTGCTACAGGCTAGTGAGTGATTCAACGTGTTGACAACGTAGCCATTGATAGGGTTGGCTTAAGCCTTGTCAGCTAAACGTGTTCACTAACCTATTTACCTAATGTATACAAACACGTACTAAAGCTCCAGTTGAAAACATATTCATGTGGAAAGGGTATACCTTCACGGAGAATATGACGTTTTATTAGTTAAGCAGTATAAATAGATGGGATTTACCTATTGGTCATTATCATTTACGAATGTAGGTAGTTATAGTAGATTTCCCTTACTGTGATTACGTGGGAAGGTAATGTTTTGAGATTTAAATTAGATTTGTTGAACATACTGGTGTTTAGCTATTTTTAGAATATCACCCTGACGAAATAACTCCTGGTTGCGAGTGAAGTTGCAAGTCACCTGGAAGGGACCAACTGTTAATGAACTCTACATGTATATTGATGTTCACACAGTCTACACGGGTTGACAGACGTCACGATTCAGTGGACACGTGGTGAGAAGCGTAGTGGATAGATATACACTGTACACTGGACGAGTAAACAATCAGACGACATATTCCAACATGTCGTCTTCCGTCCGAGGGTACACTGTGCTTGCTAAACTGGGAAAGGGATCATTTGGAGAAGTCTACAAGGTGAAGCGTGATGAAGACGGGAGAGTGTTTGCCTTGAAGAACATCAGAATACCGTATTTAGAAAAGGATATAGAGCGATTTGAACGGGAAGTCAATTCGCACAGGTCACTTCCTACACATCCGAACATCCTGGAGTTCATAGACTACACGCGAGAAAGATATTTCATGCATATCGTGTTGGAGTATTGTGAGCTGGGCAACCTTGAGGAATATGTCATGAGAGGGAAACCTGACTTCAACACTTCCTTATCCTTCATGGTGGACATGGCACGAGGACTGAACCACCTCCACGCTAATGGGATCGTCCACCGGGACATCAAGCCGGAGAACATTCTCCTCACACCAGGTCGACATGACATCCCTCAATGCAAGATCTCTGACTTTGGAGTTGCCAACATGAGCCCATATCAACTAAGCGATGGCGCCGGCGATGGTACGCAGTATTACAACACATTGTGTGGAACTCCTCTCTACCTAGCGCCAGAGGTCACGGAGAGAAGATACACCAAGGCATGTGACGTGTTCTCTCTTGGTGTTGTTTTCTATATCCTGTTCTCCACAGAGAGGACCAAGGATGGACGAGTGGCTCCATGGGCGAGTACAGGAACCCACTTCCATAAGGCCAATGATGTGGAGATCAAAGAGCAGATAAATCTGTATGTGGAGGACGAGAAGATCCGTGAGCTGATGTCATCCATGCTCCGAGCAGACTATCACGACAGAATCTCAGCTTCTAGTGTGGAGGAGAAGCTGATGGAGATTGTCCTCAGTGATGACGAGGTCTTCCTTGTGGCTATGCTACTCATAGCTTTCCTCCTCGTCATCCTCTTCTTTCCTCCTATCCTAGCTATTCTGTGTCTTGGTCTGGCTGTAGTGGTAGCCAAGGAACTCTTGCCAGCAGACATGATCAACACTAGGATTCTTCTCTCGGAGATTCGGAAATAAGATGAACACGATTTAGATATTGAAATCACCAACATGCTTCTTTCTGACTGTTGTGCCTCCACCACATCCCGGCTACATTGTGTCTGTGTTTGATAATAGTGACAAAATAAAACTCAACATTATCCACATTCGGTTTCTCCTCACTCTCGTTCGGATATAAATGTATATATAATGTAATCTACATACTGTAGAGTATGCCATCACCAGGCTTCCTTCAGACCTCCGTGCTTCCTGTTTACTCTATGTGATGGCCCCACAGCAAGACATTGTAAATATTCGCATTTCCCAAGGACATTAAAATATACGTTGTTTTACATTTGCATTATACCGTGACTGTATGAATCAGGCGATGAAGACTGTGATGACGTGATGTGAATATGCTCAGTAGAATCAAAACGTTATGATTGTGAAGCGCCTTTGAGTGATTCCTTTGCATATCAGATAGGGCTCTGTATGAATGTTGTATATCACTTTATTACCATGACTGATTCATGTAGGAACCATTTCATTTCTTCTGCTGACTTCGTCATGTGGTATTGGTAGCAAATGAAACGTTTCCATTCATAAGGTTTCTCCTCAAATATGTCCCCGAATCGCATGTATTGCATTTAAGGAATTATTTTGATTTATTAGGAGATTCACGCTCTTGTACTGGAATGTTTAATGAGTGCATTGTATTATAAAGATGTCAAGAAATGAAGTTAGAATTAGTCACATGGTCTAGTTAGACTATAGAGACTGGCGTCATTATGTTATCCCTTAACGACGACTTTAATAGTTCATCTCAAAGACTTAAATGATGATAATTGACCACGTTTGTTATGCTTTATATACAGGCAGATTGTGAGCTATGTCGAACATTGGTAGATTAGTACCTTGATTATTAGATTAGACGTTGTTTGAGAGACTATGTTACCAGCAGTTGACATGGATTTACTGAACTATTTAATCCGTTGCATCTATCTCTCTGCAGACATCCAACCGTGCTAAGTCTCTCTCTGGCTGTAGCTCGTACGTTAATGAGTTCAGGTAATCTAATTAACATATAATGTAGTACATGTTGTACTCGTTTCCTCACCGAATTGTGAAAATATCATTAATAACTGGCATGGCTATCCTTAAAGCAATACTGTTTTTCTTTCTAAAACATATGTACATGTAACAACATATTCTCCTCCGACAATCTGATTTTGCTCAATTTGAAAATACAAAAAAAGTTGATTACTTCTTATAGTTTGTTATCACTGGAAAGTCCTATGCGTGCCTTGTATATGTACGTAGACTTTGATAGATAACAACGACTGCTTAGTGTGCAGCCTGAGGTAAAGTGACCCAGCACATTGGTGGTTGTTTTGAGGAAGTTAGATTAGTCCTTGATCGACATACATACGTCTCCATTGGCTATCTGAAGACTTTGGACTTAGGTATAGTATCTGAATTCAGTCATATGCCCATTGTATCTTTCTCCCTGCAGTTCATTCTCTTTAAACAAGCTATATTCTGAATGTTACATCACGATTAGCTATGAATAAACGTAAAGTGTTCGAAAGAAAATTCATTGTAAAGACGGAAATGGAGTTACCTCTTAAAATTTTTTCCATCTATTAAAAATTGCGTTACAGCTCAAATATGTACACATATCAGTAAGCTGTCTCATAAAGCAAACACACAAGTCTAGATATCGATTTGATTTTGCCTATACGAAATAATCAAATCAAGATAAGGTTTGCACTTACTAAAGACATATTTATGGCTTATCTATATCGTGTAGAAAACCTCTTAAAAACATGACGCCAACATTTAAACTTAGACGACAGGTTATCTACCTGTTTTATTACTGTTGTAAACAAGTATTTCTGGTAAAGTAATTGCACACATACTTTCTATATTCGTTAAAATATATATCAAAATAATAAAAGAATCGAAGTCAAATGTGATATTGATCATGTTTATTCTTGTTTAAAAGAATTTCAATTCTTTGTAATATGAATTATATATAGTGTAGATATTGCGATGAATAAACAAAGAAATATATTTATAAAACAAAATTCTGAACATGTATTTATTCTGTAAAATATGCCGACCTTAACATTATTTACCCCACTGCTAGACGCCATTGTCAGAATCGTTACATGTTCATAATAGAGCCTCATAATGATGTAGAAAAGGCAGATCCAAAATGTTATACTGATACGACTCGTATTTTCTGAGATATTGATATGTTGGTACATTGGGACAGTAATCGTAAAAATACATTAAATTTAATAATATTTTAAATATGAACTTTTATTTGGTCATAATTTATACAAACATAACAATTAACAACTAGAAACACACATGAGTCTCATTGATGATGCATAATGATACATGTTGTCGAAATTGTATCCACATTTTGTGTAAAATGTCCGGAAAAAAATAAAGGAAATGTATAATTAAGTACTAACGAACAGGAAAGTTTCTGGATAACAACTTCTTTAATGTGAAAATACACGACGTTTCGGAGTACATACTAACTCCTTCATCGGGTGGATCCACCTGATGAAGGAGTGAGTATGTACTCTGAAACGTCGTGTATTTTTACATTAAAGAAGTTGTTATCCAGAAAATCTTCCTGTTCTTATTTAACCACTTCTAAATGCCCTTCAAAGACCTGAACTTCTTCAGTGTGAAAATACACAACGTTTGGGGGTGGGAGCAGGACAAAAGCCTCCCGGACAAAAGCCTCCCGGACAAAAGCCACCCGGACAAAAGCCACCTGGACAAAAGCCACCTAGGACAAAAGCCACCTAGGACATAAACCACCCACTTATTTGTTAATAATATACTAATAAAATGAATATAAAATGATATTAGGTGATATTATATAGTCATAATATTCATTTACCAACCATTTTCTTATAATTTCTCAAGAAAATATTTTTTTTTTCAAAAAACATTTAACCCACATACAATCATATAAAAAATAGTTGTGTTATCTTTGAAAATATATATATAGAGAGAGAAAATATCTTTGAAAATATATATAAGTGGATACACTGTGTAAACCTTTTTGTATGTTTTGATAGTTACAAAGATTCATTGAGAAGCAGTGGGCTTGGGTCTAATTAGTTAGACCAATCTTGATGTTGTTTCAGATAGGAATTAACTGTGTAGTTTGTGTTTGTAGATGAAATAGCTCCTTTCAGTAACACTTTCCTTAGCTTGCAATATAATTGAGTAAGGTTACTTTAAGGATTATGTTTAAAAATAAAACTGTTTGATCCGTTTGAAAATAACTCTTACTGGGATATGATGACAAGACACAAAACATCAATTAGGCCCTATACCCTATAAAATAGTTATGTTAGACATAAGAACCTGTCCCGTGGGGTTAAACAGTTTTTATACGAATGAAAATAGTGGTCAGGAAACTAAATTAGAGAGATTAAAACTACAAACGATAACATTGCAAATCCATCCTTCAGTGTTTACCAAACATGCTTGCTAAATACAAAATAGTATGTAAGCTTTATTGAAGAAGTGACTGGATATAAGTAATACAAATTGGCAAAATTCGAAAGACAAATTGCGTTTATTGAAATTGTAGATACAATAATTAACGTTGATTGGGTGTGAATGCCAGCATGAATGAAGATAGAAGGAGAGGCCAATTGTTGAGGCCGGTGGATTTGAAGTGGTTGGACGACGATTATGCTGAAACGTGTCAATTGGTAGCGGCCTCTCGGATAAGCTGCGACAGGAGTGAATGGATGGTTGGGCACGCTACCATTGGGTAACAACTTCTGTTCCTCGAATTGTTTTGGGGTGCTCCTGAGATTTACCTCCTACAAGGGATAAATGTTTTAGATGGTGAGTCCCATCACATGGTAGGAAGATGCCTTGATCGTGGTTTACTGCAGGTTGTCCCCTTCGATTGCCAATCACTTCTTGTATTTGGTGCCAGTTGTTTTTGTCGGTTCACAAGACTGTTCATCAGAGTGTGCTCAGATAGGGCGGATTTCTGGTGAAGTTTGTTCACAGACACTTGTGTACTCCTGTTCACAATTACATACCTGTTCACAATTACATACCTGTTCACAATTACATATATTTGTATAGATACATCCTCATGGGTTCGGGCTTGCAGTGCAGTGTCCTCTGCTTCTTCCGTAATTCGGATCCCTGAGCCACATGATCACCAAGATGATCAAGAACAACGTCAACATTGATGTTATACTATCTGGTGAAAGGAATCTTAACTCTCAAGTTAACGTTGCATTCAAGTTACCTTAGTGACTTACAAATTACCTTAGTGATTTGTGAAAAGATGCCTAAATCGCTATCCTGATGACTATATTTGTGACAGTGCGACTGCGTAAACATAAGCATAGGCAAATCGATGTATGTTGAATTTATGAGTGTGCATCATAATAAAGTTCAAACATGTATCCGTTTTCCCCATCAGAGCATAGTTCAACAATGTATTTCATAAACATTTGAGTTAATCAATATGCATTGATTACATCTGAGGGTAATGTGTATAAGGTATACTCTGTCTTACATTTCTAAATGATTAAAAAGGATAAGTTTTACAATGTCTAACTTAAAAGAAAACGCCATATTTGCATCTTTATTATTCGTTCAAAGTTATCGACAGAAGAAATGGAAACTTTACGCCCAGCATTTGACATCAATGGGTAAGTAAATGTTTTGAATATTCTAAACAAATATTTTACTCGTAATATTTATTATATTTAGACATATACATGCAAATATCAGGCAAACTATTTTCAAATAATTAGGTTGCATAAGATGTGTACAAAAAACTGTACAGGGTTCTTGGTATATATTTCAAAATAACAAATTACACTAGTATTAATCGTGTATCTATTTTCAATATGTCTCATATATCATTTTCATTGTCTGTTTTCATAATTGGAAAAAGTTGGCCGCACTCATCTCATCTACCCAGAGGAGATAAGAATAGTGAGAGAACGATTCCTTAGCAAATTATTAGACTCTGTGTCGACCAGGACATGTCATGTCAACTGTAAGTATTTTGTACTTTATATTTAAAAAATCAATAACAGAATGTTACATTTAATCATTTAGCTTCAATGCAATGAAAATATCTGCAATAATATTATTTTTCCTTTAGGGCACATAATATTGGCAGAAATCACTGCATCGACGTTCCAGAAACCAAAGTCATGTTGCCAGTGTAACCCACAAGGTGGAAAAAGCGAAAACCAGCAAGGAACCAAGAAGTAACCCCTACTAACACAGATAACCTTGAAATAAATCATTAAACCGATATTCTGTCATGTTTTTATTCTTTACGTCAAATTTACCCATTTTGATAAATTTTGTGATCTTCCTCCCATGTGGAAACAATCAATCATTCATTTATACACTTTGTTTTATAGTTAAACGAAATTCTTGTTTTGATATTATAGCAGCATGATTGGTCTATGAGAAAATATTAACAATATATTTTAAATAATATTTTAAATCTAATAAATAAAACGCTTTTTGTTTTCGTCTATTTTCGGGACATCGTCATTATACAGTTAAAAGTTTTACAAACTGGTATGATCTATAGACCAAGATGTGGGTAATTATGTCAAGATCAAGACTGTCAAAATAAAATATAATTTTAAAAATGTGAATATTTTATGACGGTTTAAAGCACATATTCTCACGTGGGAACACTGGGAGGGAAAAGGTTAATGAAAATCGATAAAAATACTATCATGATTATTATTATGTTTCTCAACATAGTGGTTCCCAACTTACGGAGGCATCCATTGTGATCCATTTCGCTTCAATACGTGCCGAAATACCATTTGACCTGATTTTAAATCAAATAAGTTCCGCAACCTTTTTAGCATTACATGATATTGATATAGTTGGAAAAGGATTTATAACCTGTCATAGTTTTGGTATTTGACAATGACAATTTGATGTCATCAGACATGAAAGACCAGATAGGCTTATGACATGGGCAGACAGCCGTTGTCAGTCCACATTTGCCATTTTCAACCCTTTCCTCGAGAATCGCTAGACTCTCAAAGCTGGAATGTTGTAGGGAGGTACCTTGCACCAAGGAAAAAGATTGTACATGAATTCCACCCTTCCCCTAACACATCGGCGTTGCAGGCGTTATTAGTGAAACCTTCCTATTATTATTTCCTTCTTATTATCAGGTGACATAGGAAGCTGGAAATTTCAGAATAAAATTGGGACTAAAGTTTGCTCATTTGGTATTAACCCCTTTCAAATATAGCCGAGACAGGGGTCCTCCCTAAAAACAACTTTTTCCAAAAATCAGCAATAATAGAAAGCTCAAAGTTTGGGTATGTAAGGGGAGGGTCCACTCCAGATAAAGCGTTTCAAAAGAAAGCTAGCTCGTTATCTTATGAGAGCTTCTTCAAACGTCTTTGCTGGCTTACAAGTCTGTCTGTGAGACTGGTTCTTACTGTGAACTTACAACAATAGAGGTCACACCTTTAAAATGTACTTCTTCCAAAGGTCTATACTATTTATAATGAATATGGATTAATGTATAACCCGTTTGGATTATACGTTTAAGATTTGATGACTGCAAATTATTATTATTTGACATGTTATCATTTACTTTGAGGTAATGAATAACGTACAAAACAATGTCCCAGCCCTTGGCTACATTATAAGAATTCTACACTAAATGGTGTTCAAATAACTCTTTCTCTTAATATTTGGTCTTAAAATTGGGGGGGGGGGATAAATTGAATTATCTCGATTTGGTCCCCCAAATTGTTTTCAGCTTCCAGCTTTTTCATTCATACTCTCATTTGGCATTACGCCGCACCAGGAGATTTTGTTTGTTAAAGGGAGGTAACTCGTCTAAGCCTCTCCAAAAGCGGGAAGCGAAGTGACATGTGGTGAGAAAACAGTGATAGTCTCTTTTATTTACTTATCTTACGGTTCCTTGCCGTTATCTGTTTTCTGTGATTGCATACTTGAAAGACGTAGCGATATGCATATATCCTTTTTAAGCACGAGTCCAGTCTGATTAAACTCGACCGTTTTCTGAGAAATATAAAAATGCAAAATAGCACATCTACCTGGATACGAACTCATATCGTTCGGAGGTTTCCACGCCAAACCGACCTTGTGGAGAGGAATCAACAGAACCTGTTCGTATCCCGGTAGTTGTATTATACATTATTTTCAAAATGTATTTCTCGGACCAAGGTCGATTCTTTAAATCAGACTACACATGAGTCTAATACTTGATAAGTTCATGGAAAAAAGCTTACAACCATAGAAACTATTATATATGTCCCGAATGATAGCACCACAACTTCAAGCTATAGGTAATGTTATACGTCCGTAATGACATCTAGTGTCCGCTATAGATTGACACAATTTGCACGCCTTTCGTGAAAGTCAGCCAGCACACATTCTGGTGTAGTCATTTCTATATTGCTCATTTTATTTCATTAGAGATAATGCCAATTATATTGTGAACAAATGTAGCATTGATCACTTGTACCATAAACCGAGGATGATGTTTGCTATTAGCCAAGTGAGATCAGACAATACGTACATATTGCGCGAAGTTTCGTAAAAGTTACTTAAGATTCACGCGAGCGTAATGCTTGTTTAATATGACGTCTAATCATTTTGCTATGATTATGTTATGTTTATTGTTGCAACTGAAATAGCCAATTACTTTCACGTGATTTTAGTGATGACTTACGTAAACCGTGCGATAACTGTTTTAGAACGTAACAGACGTGAAGCTTGTTCAGCCAGTAAAGAACTTGATCGTGAAGTGTTAGATTTCGCATTTAAACAACGGTTTCATGCACTTGAATATGAAGTGCTATTTACACAAATACATGTACGATATTTGACAAGGTTTAGATGTCATCCCACAGAGAAACTGCTAATATTAGCACATAAGAATAATAGTATAGTTCAATAATAGTTCATTGAATATCATATGGCTTGGGTTTTTTTTCTCAAAACTATTTGTTCACGAATAACGTCCAAAAAGGTTAATAAAGATTGATATTGGGCACCCTTCATCATAATGTTTAGTCCCTTGTCTCTATGTACAGTAATTATAGCTCTTATAGCGGACTCGATCACAACCAAGTAGAGCGTAATGACTCATTCGTTTGTTGACGTCACCTCACCTACTTATTCTAATGAACTACTTATATATATGCCTACGCATATGTTTGATCCCTCAGGGCGGTTTGTATGTCTGTCCGAAGCTACTCCCTCCTCATCACACGAGCGGGAACCCACCCTGATATAAGTGTTTTACTTATACTGTTGTTGTTGTCATTACCCTTAACACATGACGTCCTCAATAGACTGAAGGGGCACTCGCAGACATACATGTGTATTTGATGATAAACCCAAAATACGAAGAACATCAGCGTTGATATAGGAATATATATGTGTAATACATGGCTTTTCATATTACCCATATGGTTGAAAATAACCGAGTTAATATCATCGATATGAGCATATATGCAATATCAGGTTTGTCTAGCAACCATTGTTTCACAGCGACTTCCCGTATTTCGTCGTCTGTCACGTCATACAACGATTGTTCGTGATGTCACTGTAGATTGCCGTCTCAAGAGAAATGGGCCATGTCCTGACTAATTTTACGTGAGTCAAAAGGAATAGAATGGTTTTAATAAAGAAATTATTACAATCGAAAGTGTTCCATGTGACTTTTACGAAACTCATGAAAACGTTATGTATATACCTCGCTCTCGCTCGAGCAATAACAAATTTCACACTCCCTTTGTGAAAGTCATATTACACACTTCCTCGGGTAATACCCTCTATGTTTAATACGATTAGGAGAAGTATCATACAATGTAAAATCACCATCTTCATACGATTTTTAAGTTTGCAAATAACTTTATCACAATCACTATATAAGTCACAGAATTTCTGCGAAATCACCTGAGTTGTTTCTTTAGAAGCAAATGGTCATTGAGACGGCATGACTTCTCATCATATTCTCTTACGGTTTTTCAATAATGACTAACGTCCCATTTACAAATAATATTTTAAATCAACATGTTAAATGCTCTTATATTCCAGGGTCGAATTATTCTGTATATATTATTATTGTCAGCTATAATTGACCCTTTTCAAGTTTCAGTGCGTTGTCTAGATTATTTGGAGGGATCTTCAGATACAATCTGACGTTCATGTGTATTTCCCCTTTCAATGTCAGAATACCATATAAGCGCAATGTAAATTCTCATTTAAGAATGGACAAATATAATTTACATACAGGTGCAATGCATTTGAGGAAGAGAAATGTTACGTTACAATGGTGTTAAAAAGTTCCTATATTACTAAGGCAGGTAATTATTTCCGCTTGAAGTTGTAATTTATCAAGTTTGTAGTTAATCTACCGTCCGCTTAGTGTGGACCTTACAACACTTATCGTGGCTGTCTCCTCCTCCACATGAACTGGTCAGTCTTGGGTGAGCATCAGTTTTGTGGATAAATAGTTTTAACAATACAAAGTAATAAAGCTGATTAACTGATGAACCAACTATTGCACTTGTCTTTGCCCTACATTAACATATATATATATATATATATATATATATATATATATTGTGTGGTCATTTTCGTTGTCCGAATGATAAGATTCGTGTAGTTTTTCCTTTCAAGTTAATGACGACATGTCATGTAATTCGTATTGATACTAACTTTGATATGGTTTTCATCTGATTAAATTAATCTTATCACTACTCTGTAAATATTATAATGAATATGCTTATCGTTTTTTTAATTCTTCGAATGTATTATAATAATATCTAATTACTTATACATGATGATAATTACTGTTAATTAATCCAATTAGACCCAACAGTTACATCTGGTTAAAACTTAGTTCTTAAATGAATTCACTGCCCATATTGAATGTTAACATTAACAAAGTTAGGTTGATAACTACTTTAAATTATTTCGTAATCAATATAATTTTTTTTTTGTTTAACTTCCTCGTCCAATTATTTTCCTTATTAAAGTATTAAACATGTCGTATGATCGTTTTCAGCTTACATACTCCCTGCAAGTATGGTTTCTCAAACAAACTCAATCATGTATAACCACGTGCCTAAATGTATCTCTTATCAAGACTTGTATCATTATATTGCATTATCAAGCAAATGGCTTCCTATCCGAATGTTTTTTCTCGAATACATAATTAGATCCTTTGATTCTTTTCCCCAAGAGGCAGTTCGATAATGAATAAAACTTCTATCTGATAAATCCCGATTACAATAAAACGCTTTATCTGAAACCGCATCGAGGTATCAAAAGGGTCATTAGCTATTTCCGTAATGTTTATAGCTTCATAAAATATAGTTATGAGGTTCAAAGGTCACGGTGTAGTGTATGAATAGGATGGCATGAACTTAAGCTTATCTATAGGTTGAAATCAGTAGTATCTTCCTAACATCGGGCGGTCTACATTAGAGGACGATATACAGGGGTCTTGGAGCAAGATGTCGCCACAAGATTAATATTTTGAATGCAACTTCAAGGGGCGTACTTTGTCGCGGGTGTTAATTATTGTTGTCAACGTATGTGCCACATTTTGCTGTTGTATGATCACACTTGCTGCAACTGTTTCTTAGTGTGGCAGCTCTATGGTAGCGAACATCTATTAACTCTTCTTTCTGTAAATGTAATTGGAATCCTTTCATACATGATAAATGTACTTATGCTTGTTATCTATTCCATACCTCACATATGGTGTTTTAGATATACTGAATATGCATATATATCTACTTAGCCTTGAACACACGTGTTTAATAAAAAAATATTAATAGTTTTAATATATAATGTTCATATGAATCATAATATGAATTATTGAATACTTCACTGTTTTTGTCAAGAAAATTAGATTGAAATTTCAAGCGATAGCTATCAGAATTGTTTTCTTTATGAAATAACACACTTAAGATATAATCTTAACATAGTTGACATTTCAAAAGTATATTGTAATGCAACAGTTGTCTTTGATACTCTTGGAACTGACACTTACTTACACGTACATATATCCATTCATTTTAAATTCTAAAGTTTTCTACAATTATTTAAAACATTGACACTATAACACGTTACATCATATTAAGACACCATAACACGACCAGTCAAAATGACAAGTTTATGTAAGTGTTTTGTTAATGTTAATGAACTTAGATGTGGAGTAATAAGTTGGTAGGTAAGTCTTTTTCCACTTTTGATGTGACAGTTTTTATTTCCGGTTCAGGAAACTTCATAACCTAAACACTGAAAAGAGAAATTAATCATCTCCAGCCTCTGTCCTACTGTCAACATGCCACATACAGGAGTTTAATTGGAGTTACATCTTCTGGTCCTGTAGCGTCTGGTCGACGTGTCTGTAACTAAACTGGGCGGTAAGCATAAGTCAAGAATGGCACTGACTACTGTCTTCATTTTTATAGTTTCAAAAATAATAAATGGGGATAATACATTTATTAATGTATCATCAATAATGTGAACGATATTTTTAATGTTAGTAAAATTATTGGGAAATATCGACTGAAAAATATCGTCTCGGTAGTTTATATTATTTAAAAGAGATACTTTAATGTAAAAATAATACGGTTTAGAAGAAACGAGTTGACAGTTTTTAAATGCATATTCAATAAAGAAAGGACTTTCTGATATGACCGAAAATAAATGGGTAAATGAGGGATATTTGAAACAATCAATGAAAAGTAACGAATCACTCAAATTGTAAAACATAATATAACTCATTAGTTGTTATTTTAAATAAGCTACAAAATTAAATTTAACGAGGGTGAACTGACTGTAAAACCTTCAGGAATGGTAGTATGAGAGAAGTGACGATATAGAGATTTAACTTTAGTTATATGTGTCACGATATCTATAGGAAGGTTACTATATAGGTATCAATATACCTACTGTAACACTATTCGATTCAATATTTAGTTATTTTCTTAGTTATTACACAATACGAGACCGTAAAATGTCTCTCTTACCACCTCTTAAAACCGTGAAGATACAACACAATACACATAAAGAGAGAGAAGGAGGGAGGGAGAGGAGGGAATTATATCTCTCATGAACATAGTTTCTATAACTATATTTTAATAATTTTAATAACTATGGTTAACTATTTATTTTTTCAAAACATTAACCTGACTACAATAACGTATTGCAACACACTCATATATATATAGCATGGTGTTGAGAAATTCTAATACCATGAACTAAAATCTAGACACCTCCTCAATGTATATCTTGACCTGTTATTTCATCGTGACAACCAGGACGTAATAGGCGTGTAAAACAGTAATACGTAAAACCAAATTGTTTTTTAAATTGTAACGAGAAAAACAGCAAGTGATAATAACAGTGTTCTGTTTTGTAATCTTCTATTTGTTCAACACCACGAGTAATCAACGTGCTAAAAATATAAATCAATTGCTATGTCATAAAATAATATGTATGATATGTTTCCAATCATGTAAGTTCAAATGCGTTCCATGGACAATGAACTGGAAGATGTAGTCGTATTCCTTGAACCGGAACTTTGAAAATGAATGGGGAAGTACCATGAAGATATTTTCAAATATTCAAAACCCTCCAGTGACGTTTATGGACTATAATAGTGGAGAGGGTCTACACACATGACATATCTGACATCTGAAGAATTCAATTATGATAAAACCTGTCCTACGAGTCTTTGTTCTCCAGTCAGGCGAACCATATTCTCTACAATTATTCTCTTGAAACCAGGTCGAGGGGACAATCATGAGACAAGCATCTGCATAGCTGGATGACGTCACACCATGTGATTTGCTATAGCTGTTAGAATAATAAGTCTGCTGAATATATGATGGACATATACTATACGTTTAGTATTACCTTGTCATGTTAATCTTCAAATATGGTATGGGACGTTTCATGACATCTGGTATAACTTACAGTGGGCTATATGAATTTAAACTTTTAGAATTATCGCATTATACATTCTTTTTTGTCAAAATAGTTTTGAAGTTACATTCCTTGAACTATTTTATGATTATATTAGATAAAATATAATGCAATTTAACACCTTAAATGTCTATATATGGGCTTTAACCTGCTCATATATACATTCTTTAAATAATAACAATGTAACGACTTGAAAATGAACGACTTTGAAATTCATATGCAGTTATGTTTTAAGTGTGTAGATTACTCGAGACAGCTCGGCGTGATCTTAATTTGTTTCATATGTGTGATAAAATGATATTTTACTTTTCAAAATTGAAAGCAATAAATTCATATCATCAAAATGAGTCATTCTACATTATAATTTCAATTTCCGTTGAGAATGAAAAACGCATGTAGCTATTTTACATAACGAGTTTCAAATCAAACATGTTCCCATCAAAGGGATAAGTCATACGGATATAACTCCGGAGAACTCGGTATTATGTAACCAAGGTAATAAGTTTAGGTGGAGAAATTCAACATAACAAGTCAAACGATTTTTTGATAATTTATTTTTAAATGTTTCGTAAACGCCCTTAATTATAACAGACATAGGTTTTTTAACATCACAAAACCTCAACTCACGCTGAGCAATTGAAACGAAAACATCTTTCAATTGAAGTATCACAGTTATACAACCCTCGTCTCAGCAAGAAGTCTACAACACACATCGGTGGGCCAATGACTCACTGACTAAAGGGATACCTCGCACTGTAGCTACCAGGTGTTATAGTCCTACTAACGAAGCTACCATACAGTCCACTAAAGAAAGAACTATAGCGCCCACGTGTTGTGGAGACCTAGTATTGATCGACACTACAGTTGGTTTCCGTATCAAACATCGATTCATTTATAGATAGCTCTGGCTGCTGTTACAGTCAGCACACGCCTAAGTACGTAACAAGTTAAGCTGTTGATCCTAACCTAAAGCTACCGAGGCGCTGTGAGGTATTGCTTGTAGCTAAGTCTGTTCCTGGCCACGTGGTCATTCCTTAGTGAAGTGACTCTATTGGACTCATTGAGACGTGTTCTGTGTGAGTCACCGGGTCTTTGTACAGAGGCCCGCTACTGGGAGTACAGACTGGTTTGTTTTGTATAGCGAGTAACAAGAGGCTGATTACTGGGTCAACTCAGGCTATTGGGATTGGCTGAAGGCTCAGTTTAAATCATTCCACACGGGCGAGAGGAGTGTAGAACAAGTCGGGAGAGTTTTTACGGGTCGGTTTAAGAGGAATTAATCGGCGAGTGGATGTCAGTGAAGAATTATGTCATATCGGACAGTGCTGTGAGGTTGCTATGAGATAGGATTACTTCCCTTGAAGGTAGGCTCGAGATTCAAACAGATCGTCCATTGTCAGCACGATGTTGCCTGAGAAGATCGGAGAATACAACATTCTAGACTCACTGGGCAGTGGAACCTTCGGGGATGTGTATAAAGTCGAGAAGGACGATAAACTTTACGCTTTGAAGCATATAGTACTGGGGTCCAAAGTGGACAACGTGATATTACAGCTTGAAGTAGATTCTCATGGATCCATACCAAAACATGAAAACATTGTCGGGTTTGTTAGTTATTTCAAGAGTTGGTACCGGTGGAATATCGTCCTGGAATTCTGTGATTTGGGAACCCTGGACTCATACCTGGTTGGAAGGAATCCTGACAAGGTGACAATTTTGTCTTTTATGAGGGATATGGCTTGTGGACTAAATCATTTACACAGTAACAACATCGTCCATAGGGATATTAAACCGGAGAACATCCTCCTAGTACAGGGCACTTCAGATACACCAGTATGTAAGATTTCAGACTTTGGAGTTGCAAGGTTTATATCAGAAGTCCCAACTGAACTAACGCGGGGTGAAGCCACTGAAGAGAAGTACTTTCAATCACTTCGTGGAACGCCATTTTTCGTAGCTCCGGAAGTCCGTAAAGGACAGTACACCAAGTCTTGTGATATATTCTCTCTGGGAATCGTGTATTACCTGCTGTTCTCCAGGGAACTTGGGTCTGACAAGCGATTGATGCCGTATTGCCGAGGGGGCACCCCCTTCTACAGAGCCACTGAAGATCAGATCAAGAAACAGGTGGATCTGTACGTGAAGGATGACCTCATCAACCACCTCCTCTGCAGTATGATGATGACCGACCTCCACTGCAGGATCAGCGCCGCCGAGTTGGAAGATGAACTAAGGGGTAAACATTTAGCAGAGGACGAAGTGTTCACAGTAGCTAGTGTATTGTTAGCTATCCCCATCATGTATCTGTTCTTCCCTCTACCATTGTTTATTCTATGCGTGGCCATTATTGCCGTAGCTTTCTACGAGTTTCTGCCCCGGTCGACTTCCTAATACCTACTGTTAGGTACACAAGAGTTCCAATATGCATGTTCTATGCCTGACAGCCCTTTATATACTCAGATATTGATACAGAGCTCTCGCATTCCTTGCTATTGAAATTGGGTTAATCAGTATCAAATCCTGATAGAGATTGGCAACATCACTGTATCCCGTTCCTGAACATTCCCACTGACCAAAGACCTTTCCTAACATCACATCTAAATATTTCCCCCCCAACAACCCACAAATATCCCGAAAATCCAGGTAAAACCTCCTTCTCTCCTTTTTACACTGTATTTAAAACACTATAAGTATTTAATGAGATAGAATAAATAAGAAAATAAGAAACTCTCCACTTCCCTTTTCTTTGGATATATATTTTTCGTGTTTCCCTTGTCTACTAGTATTTAAAATTTTATATCTTTATCTTTCTTCAACTTTCCCAATTTCCTTCTTCCGTCCTCCCCTCGAAATCGTCATTTTCCTCTTCCTGACATTTTATTCAATTTATGAAAAATCTCTCTGGTTGGACTTATTTCATATTCTAAATGTCTTAAGCAATAAGAGAATGTATCTAAATCATAAATCAACCCCTTTCCTTCTCCCCTCCTCTGGAATCCCCCCTTGACAAGATACGGCTACTGTGAAGATGACGACGCCTCTACATTAAATATACTCAGTCTTATCAAATATACCTGCGTCTTATCACAATAACACCTTCCACTCATCACCCAGCATCTCACCTGTGACTCACCTGTGTGTTTTCTATTTGTTTGTATCGTTTGTTTCTTTGTTCGTTGTGGTGATTCAACCACACATTTCTTTATTTCCTATATGTTGCGAAAATATTATTTTACGAGGTTTGTAGCTATCAGTATTTTTGGAAAATGATATTTCTCAATATAACGTGTTTTTCGCGTGTGTTTTGACTCGGTACTTTAAACAAGAAGTTAATAAATAGAACCGATCCAAACATTAGTGTTAACAGCTTAAAGCTTTTCGTATTTTAGATCCGAACCACATTGGAATGATGATGTGGGTTTGGGTTTCAAATTTAAAATAGTTTCATTTCGTATATGGGTCAGTAAACCAACGTTTTAAATCTTACACCTATCACACATGTTTGTTTAAATATGTTTTAAAGTAGAACTATCAGTGTCGGTGATGAATGATGATCCATATTCACATGTATTCAAATTGATTTGTACTTAAACAATTTTATTCAGGGTAGTCGAGATTTAAAAAAAAACTAAAACAAGTATGGCCACTGACAAACAGGGCCTCACTGACGTAGAAACATGGGCTTGTAGTGTTTAAGTGGGTATTAGGATATAATAATGTCAATTCGTTGGGGAAATAGCATCTTCTTGGTTTATTGGTTGAACATAAACTTGTAACTTTCTTTCTTTATTTAAAGAAATAAAATCGCAACATATCTTTTATCAGTTTTGGTTTGCATTGAAAGTATTTGGATAATCTATGTTAAAATGCTGCAACGTTTTCAATGGTATTAATAGATTTAGGAATATTTTTTGTTTCATAGTATTTATTTAACATGGCAATTTCCAAATATCCAAAAATGATATTCAGGATTGATTTTATTATGTGTATACAGGGAACAGCGTCTTATTAAAACTTCAATTGACAGTCTTTCTTTACAAAGATATGCTTATTTTGTTTTGAAGCCAAATTTACAGATTTTGATACAATATTATACCCATCATATTTAACAATGAAATGTAATTTAAGTCTTGTAATTGTATGTCAAAGTCTTTTCTATGTATTATGTGCGTATTCTGTAACCTACACAGATAAGTATTATGAATTATTATCTCATATTATTTCATTCAAAGAATATACTATACAACAGGTGAAAATCCTAAGCAGATTTATGCAACAATATGTTTACATGATATAAGTGGTGATTACAACACATAGTATTCCTTGTTTAATTTCCAATAGATCGTTTGTGCCAAACCATATTTGTCTGTTGATCTTATTTAATGTAGTTGCAAATCTTTATGTTTATACAAGGAAAACTGTCTCATTTTGAAATAAACACAACTGAACCATCAAACGTGTTATTTCATGTGGGAAAATCCTTTCAAATGCATCCGCACAATGAATATGTTTTAAAACTTATAAGACATTGTATTATTAAGAAAATATCGTTAAAATTTCACAGTTTAGTTATAATTCCTTGAAATTTTCGAAGCTGTGTTAACTCTAGGAGAGTCGTAAGTATCACGCTTACGACTATTAGTATTTTAGTTCCCAGAAACTTAGAAAAAGTTCTGGTTGTGCGTATCAATAATCTAAATTTGTAGGTTACAATAATCCAACTTGATAAAAAATATATATACAAATATTCATCTGGTAAAAAGTATCTGAAATCTCGAGTTAAAAAGTGCAGAAACCATTAACGATGTGGTGATATGTCTGGATAGTTGGAAATGTCATTTATAGTTAATTACACTTAAGCAACATGTACAGCTAGTGCGTAAATAGATATACGAGCTTTGTCAAGACATGAGTCAGAATATGGAACAATAGGGGAGAACTGACGAGAATAGTTCATAATGTTATAATAATAGATATCTAAAAGACGTGCCACTATTAACATATATAAAAATCGTCTAGTAAACTTTACAGGGTACACCAAGGATATTGAATTTTACCATTTATGTTCTACCCAGCCACGGCAAAGTCACAGCGTTAATATTACGTCAAGTTCCATCACTTGAAATAATAGGCCACATTCTTTGAACATACATAAATATACAATGTAAGCTACCGTAACATTCATTGAACTTTCAAACTTCACACAAACATATATATTCATTAATCTATGAACGAAAATAGAGTGATAAAATAAAACACATATTAATAGACATTTAATTTTATCATTTATCAAATCAGGTGTCAAATGAAATCTACATTCTTAACACATGAATGACTTCAAACAGGTGACACATCAATAAAACTAATTAATCAGATTACCTGAGGCTATATCTTCTTACAACCTTTTTACACTCCCACATTAGTAATCAATAATAATATACAGGAGAACAATCTCTTTGAAGTTACACTGTGATATACATGATTTAAGATAGCACGTATTTCTTGATAGTAATTGAGTCGGTGTTACATGAATAGCTCCGTTTTTATATTAAAACATTACATGTACACGGAATATGTCGCCTTAATTGAATTCACACGGGTTCACCGGCAGTAGGAAATTCACATGACATACTCGTCAATTATATTCAAGATGTACATAAAGCTTATACAATTTATGATGGATAAAGCTGATGGAATTTTAATAGTTATGTAAAATGCGCTATTACATCTACACGGCTATTTTCAATCTATCACGAGACTGACGATTGTATGCGTTGGTAGCTGGCAAGAATACAGAGACGTCAAATCTGGTTCACTAACTTCTTAACATATTACAACGAGGGAAAACTAGTAAGATATCCAACTAACAAAATAATTGACATTCCTTTTTTAAGTTACACGATACGTCGACTTGAAAGATAACGATCCCCATGCTTAAGGTCCGATCTCACATTCATTACATAAAAGAAGATGAGTATTATTTCAGTGTAACCTGTAACCATATCCCTCTTACATTACTAAGATGGAAGATAACTCCTCAATGGAACACATCAGCAACAAAAGCCCCATGACTAAGGTTACCGCAAAACACTCAGTCTATTATGTCAGCGCCTATAGCATAGGCTTGTCATGTCCCCCATTGTCAGATGTATACTGACGTCGTCCTGGTTTATATTCAACACACCTTCTATAGGTTTACATGCCTGGAATGTTCACTGTGAAGGGCGTGTTTACCTAAATTGATGATTTTCGTCTTTATATGGCTATGAAAAGTAGAATCCCTAGCGTGTATAATTGAAAGTGTTTTTCTGATGTCATTTATTTACCCAACTGTCCCAAACAAGGTTCAGTCATATCTTGTTTATGCAGCTAAATAAGGGAAGATGTTATGTACAATAGGTTGAATTCTTGATCAATCATCCGAATAGGGAAAATGGTTCGTTTTTATATATAATAGCTTATATTTACCCATTGCACGCTGAATACGATATACCTCCAAAGAAGTTCTACAAGCATTAATCATTTTACGGACATTAATCTTTTATTTTACTTTAAATGTTGTGTATTAAATAGGCCTTTCTTAAATGGTATATATGTTTATATGAACTACTCTATCATTATACTTGTTGACTTGACCCACTTTCATAACTCCATGTGCTGTTCTTACGTTAATAACAAGTCACACAGTAACCTTCTATAATATCGTGCTTGTGATATAATTGCAGTACATAATTCACTGACATAACCATATCATTATACAACAAACCTTCTTTCATCTGTTTAACATTGGTCATTTATTGAATGAAATTTAACTACAAATTAGACACAGCTTTTCTTAGCTAGTATTCGGTGTCTATAAACAAGATTAAGAACAACTGTGCTAACATGAATAAAGCATCACATACCATACTATAGTTTCAAATACGTTAACCTTAAAGGGGCAGTAGCACGTTTTTTGCAAAATTTATTTTTTCAAATTTCCCATTTATAACGATAGTTTATATCATTTAAATTAACTTTAGAGGGCAATCCATCTTATTATACAAACCAATTATCCATAGAGGTAAAAACGGTGATGCGTATAAAGCAGATTCGAAATTGCATGGCGGCCATTTTATTGTGAACACAATTTATTATTTTGTATTTAAAAAACGATTCCCATGGCTTGACCGAATTATGTACACTCATTTTTAACTATATTTTCCGAAGAGAGAAGGGTGTTTTACTATTGGTGAAATTATTTTTCAATACATTTCATCAACTTACATGTATTTGAGCGAAAAAACGTGCTACTGCCCCTTTAAAGAGCAATCGTCCACATAGTTCACTTGAACTAGAGAGAGGTCATTATTACCTAATATTTGTATAATTTTGTTATGGAACCTAGAAACAAGAGATATTCTCCTAGTATGTACGTAGAATACAAGGTTCAAGACTATTATTTCAACTATTTACATCGGTATCGGTGTCATATTGAATTCGGACCAGTCTCCCCTTTCAAGCACCAGTAACTCTATACTCTCGAGTGCTTTCAGTGATGTTTATATATGATTATCAGTAATATCTATTTAATATAAATATCACAAAAGTGGATAGAAGAAGATGAATCAAGAACATCCGCGCTATCAAACATATAACACAACATTTCAGACAATGCTTTCAGATGCATGTACCTTAAAGCAATAGGCATTTAATGAGTGACCGTGAGATAAACATTAATGTATACAGTACATTTAGAACGTAAGAGACAGGATCTATTCTCGAGGTAAAGGATCGAGTCAAACTGGTGTTTCAAGTCATCAAACCCACACCGCATTGTTTATCACCCCCTCTGTAGAACATGTCACATTCCAGACCGTCCAAGTCTGCCATGTACCATTTTATGATTAGTTACCTTGTCGACTACGGTAGAGATTTCAAAGACATTTGAGACGGTAGATTGGGATTTCGTTGCTTGTTATATAATTTCGTAGATTGTACATTAATGTTGTAATATTGTTGGTTGTATGTTGAAAATGTTGAAAATGTCATTTTGTTTTAGTTATAAAACGACTTGGTTTTAGATCTCACTGATATGGACATTTTAAACACTTTTTATTTGTTTAGTTATTGTCTTGTTTTGAAAGGTGGCTGACAGACTTGTTCTATCGGTATTTATGACAATGACATCGTTATAAATCGCTCAAATAGATTTAAATCCATTTTGTATTGGTTTAAGCGTTGCCTTGTTGTAAAACGCGTTTATTGTTTGTTGATAGTGAAAGTGTCAAGCGTTAGGCAAGTCACTTAATAGTTATGTAAAGGCAACAGTCAAATGCCTAGTTCAGTCTTAACAAAGCAATACGTCGATCCCGTAGAAGCACTGGGAGATATTACAGTTTACTCCTTGGCAGTCTAAAAAGTTCACAGTTATTCAAAATAATGAATGGGCGCAGCTCTATGATATTGTTTGGGAACGGACATTAATGTGAGAACGTATCAAGTGGTAACAGTATTCAGTATATAGCTACGTCATCTTAGGTATTATCGTAATTCAAAGACTTTCTTTTAGCTGATGTAATGGTGGTTGAAGTTACAAAGAATCTAACTTTGAAGGGTTTTCTAAAGAGGTTATATAAATTCTTATAAAGGTTAGTGAATAAGTGTGCTACAGACATATATTGTTACACTTGAAACGAGCAAATCCTTACTCAAATGTAACACAAATTGGTAGCCTTTCCTACAAAGTTCAAACACCCATGGCATTAAAACTGTTCAGATACGATATTGGGCGGAAAATGCCATACATTTAAGGGGATCAGAGAGCGAAGAATTATATTACATTCAATTCATTTTCAATCACATTTCACTCAAAGAGATGGTAACAGAATCTGGATCATATGTGCTTAAAGGTTTTTTTCTATGCTTCATTCTGTATTGAGTATGTACTTAATATATAATGCAAGGTGTTTCTAAATCAACATTAAGTGCGGCTGGCCTGTTTGTACTGAGTAAGTGTATTTGCTTTCCTGCCTCGTACCAGGATGCATACTGTGATGACGTCATCACTTTGATCTTTATATAGGTCATTTACATCTTCCCATGCGAATAACAAACATCTATCGACTAACAAATAACAAGTTCACCAGCGTGTGAGTCAGCGCCTTATATAGACCTATATACATAAACAAACACGATTCAATATATACGACACACCTGTTTCCTTTAATTGATATAGACCACATTCATAGCGCTATTCAATAATCAGGTAAACATAACCGAGTGTATTCGATATGAGTTCTCGGCGTATTTCACTGGGGAAATGCTTTTATCATCACCAAGTTCAATAAGGTGTGACCTATTTGTGTATCTATTATGGTAATTGTTGTGGAAAGGTCATCTCCATGTCAATGTACACACGATCAGCTGATCCAGCACAGGTAGTTCAGGGGTCACAGGTCAGGGTTCATTGGTCAGCTGACAATACACATAATGGCGGTAGAAACATAAAGTGCAAGTCTCCGTTCCGAAATGTTTCGCGTATAGTTATGAGCAATTAATAATTAAATAATACCTAGAGTGTAACGTGCTTTCTAAACGGTGTCTGTATAGCAGTCTATCTGTGTAGCTTTATGTGAGACCAGTTCAAACAGTTTCACCATACACATCTGGTGTGTTGAATGCTTAGAGAACTAGCTGTTTGTTGTCGTGTCCAAGGTTGGTCATCAAATGGCTGGTGTTTTGTTCCCGAAACAAGAAGAACCATAAGCACCGACGAACCCCTGAGTCGCATAATACATAACAGTAAAGTTTGAGTATGGTAAAGGTGCAGGAACTCGTTGCACAAAACAACTCTAACATAACACTAAGCTAACGGTTGTACTTGTCCTTAACATCACACTAAGCTAACTGTTGTACTTGTCTCTAACATAACACTAAGCTAACTGTTGTACTTGTCTCTAACATAACACTAAGCTAACTGTTGTACTTGTCTCTAACATAACACTAAGCTAACTGTTGTACTTGTCTCTAACATAACACTAAGCTAACGGTTGTACTTGTCTCTAACATAACACTAAGCTAACTGTTGTACTTGTCTCTAACATAACACTAAGCTAACGGTTGTACTTGTCTCTAACATAACACTTAGCTTACTGTTGTACTTGTCTCTAACATAACACTAAGCTAACTGTTGTACTTGTCTCTAACATAACACTAAGCTAACTGTTGTACTTGTCTCTAACATCACACTAAGCTAACTGTTGTACTTGTCTCTAACGTCACACTTAGCTAACTGTTGTACTTGTCTCTAACATAACACTAAGCTAACTGCTGTACTTGTCTCTAACACCACACTAAGCTAACTGTTGTACTTGTCTCTAACATCACACTGAGCTAACTGTTGTACTTGTCTCTAACATAACACTAAGCTAACTGTTGTACTTGTCTCTAACATCACACTGAGCTAACTGTTGTACTTGTCTCTAACATAACACTAAGCTAACTGTTGTACTTGTCTCTAACATCACACTGAGCTAACTGTTGTACTTGTCTCTAACATAACACTAAGCTAACTGTTGTACTTGTCTCTAACATCACACTGAGCTAACTGTTGTACTTGTCTCTAACATAACACTAAGCTAACTGTTGTACTTGTCTCTAACATAACACTAAGCTAACTGTTGTACTTGTCTCTAACATCACACTGAGCTAACTGTTGTACTTGTCTCTAACATAACACTAAGCTAACTGTTGTACTTGTCTCTAACATAACACTAAGCTAACGGTTGTACTTGTCTCTAACATAACACTAAGCTAACTGTTGTACTTGTCTCTAACATCACACTGAGCTAACTGTTGTACTTGTCTCTAACATAACACTAAGCTAACTGTTGTACTTGTCTCTAACATAACACTAAGCTAACTGTTGTACTTGTCTCTAACATCACACTGAGCTAACTGTTGTACTTGTCTCTAACATAACACTAAGCTAACTGTTGTACTTGTCTCTAACATCACACTGAGCTAACTGTTGTACTTGTCTCTAACATAACACTAAGCTAACTGTTGTACTTGTCTCTAACATAACACTAAGCTAACTGTTGTACTTGTCTCTAACATCACACTGAGCTAACTGTTGTACTTGTCTCTAACATAACACTAAGCTAACTGTTGTACTTGTCTCTAACATCACACTGAGCTAACTGTTGTACTTGTCTCTAACATAACACTAAGCTAACTGTTGTACTTGTCTCTAACATAACACTGAGCTAACTGCTGTACTTGTCTCTAACATAACACTAAGCTAACTGTTGTACTTGTCTCTAACATCACACTGAGGCTAACTGTTGTACTTGTCTCTAACATAACACTAAGCTAACTGTTGTACTTGTCTCTAACATCACACTGAGGCTAACTGTTGTACTTGTCTCTAACATAACACTAAGCTAACTGTTGTACTTGTCTCTAACATCACACTGAGGCTAACTGTTGTACTTGTCTCTAACATAACACTAAGCTAACTGTTGTACTTGTCTCTAACATCACACTGAGGCTAACTGTTGTACTTGTCTCTAACATCACACTAAGCTAACTGTTGTACTTGTCTCTAACATCACACTAAGCTAACTGTTGTACTTGTCTCTAACATCACACTAAGCTAACTGTTGTACTTGTCTCTAACATAACACTAAGCTAACTGTTGTACTTGTCTCTAACATCACACTAAGCTAACTGTTGTACTTGTCTCTAACATCACACTAAGCTAACTGTTGTACTTGTCTCTAACATCACACTAAGCTAACTGTTGTACTTGTCTCTAACATAACACTAAGCTAACTGTTGTACTTGTCTCTAACATCACACTAAGCTAACTGTTGTACTTGTCTCTAACATCACACTAAGCTAACTGTTGTACTTGTCTCTAACATCACACTAAGCTTACTGTTGTACTTGTCTCTAACATAACACTAAGCTAACTGTTGTACTTGTCTCTAACATCACACTAAGCTAACTGTTGTACTTGTCTCTAACATCACACTAAGCTAACTGTTGTACTTGTCTCTAACATCACACTGAGGCTAACTGTTGTACTTGTCTCTAACATAACACTAAGCTAACTGTTGTACTTGTCTCTAACATCACACTGAGGCTAACTGTTGTACTTGTCTCTAACATCACACTAAGCTAACTGTTGTACTTGTCTCTAACATCACACTAAGCTAACTGTTGTACTTGTCTCTAACATCACACTAAGCTAACTGTTGTACTTGTCTCTAACATCACACTAAGCTAACTGTTGTACTTGTCTCTAACATCACACTAAGCTAACTGTTGTACTTGTCTCTAACATCACACTAAGCTAACTATTGTACTTGTCTCTAACATCACACTAAGCTAACTGTTGTACTTGTCTCTAACATCACACTAAGCTAACTGTTGTACTTGTCTCTAACATAACACTAAGCTAACTGTTGTACTTGTCTCTAACATCACACTAAGCTAACTGTTGTACTTGTCTCTAACATCACACTAAGCTAACTGTTGTACTTGTCTCTAACATAACACTAAGCTAACTGTTGTACTTGTCTCTAACATCACACTAAGCTAACTGTTGTACTTGTCTCTAACATCACACTGAGGCTAACTGTTGTACTTGTCTCTAACATAACACTAAGCTAACTGTTGTACTTGTCTCTAACATCACACTGAGGCTAACTGTTGTACTTGTCTCTAACATAACACTAAGCTAACTGTTGTACTTGTCTCTAACATCACACTGAGGCTAACTGTTGTACTTGTCTCTAACATCACACTAAGCTAACTGTTGTACTTGTCTCTAACATCACACTAAGCTAACTGTTGTACTTGTCTCTAACATCACACTAAGCTAACTGTTGTACTTGTCTCTAACATAACACTAAGCTAACTGTTGTACTTGTCTCTAACATCACACTAAGCTAACTGTTGTACTTGTCTCTAACATCACACTAAGCTAACTGTTGTACTTGTCTCTAACATCACACTAAGCTAACTGTTGTACTTGTCTCTAACATCACACTAAGCTAACTGTTGTACTTGTCTCTAACATAACACTAAGCTAACGGTTGTACTTGTCTCTAACATCACGCTGAGGCTACCATACTGTGTTAACATTAATGTTAGGCTGTGTGGACCCGGGTATTTCACTGTTGTTTTATCTTCAAAGTATCCTTTTCAGTGCAAGTAAGATATGATTTCAACCAATGAAGTTCAAATAACATTAGTTTCATGACATGATTGATTCTACAAATGTATATTTCGACTTAAAAACCAAACAGGACAATTAGCACTTACAATGAATTGAATACAAATAAAGTAAAGTAACTGCAATGAGTGGAGAGAAAAATAATGCGGAAACAATAATGTATGTAACACAGCTGATTAGCCTGATAATAAGTACCACACGTATGTAATAAATACCACTCGCTTTCGCTCGGTCAGATAACGTATAGGAAGCACACTCGCTTCGTATAAATCGTATATTATGAGACCTCGTGTAGTATTCTAGTGTAGTTTTGTTTACAAATTACCTATATTGCAATGAAGACGATGCAATCGAAATACATCCATCTAAATGTAAGAGTAAAATATACTTTAATGCATTTACTCAAAATGATCACATAAAGTTTCATGAAGCCAATATATTCAAATATAGTTTTGCTAGTTTACACTGTCCCGAATTTGTTTCGAAGGCAACAGCAACGTGCGCACAGCTGTTCTAATATATTATTCAAGACATATCTACATGATAATAATAAAAAGCTGAACTCAATAACATTTCAATATCTTTCGAGCATGGATACAATGTTAGAATAGCTTCCTAAACATGAATATTCATGAATAGGATATTAATGATAATAAACCAATTCCAATTTTGAATAGGCATATGGAAATGGCAATCGAATATATTTCAGACGAGAACTCTTTTCAGTTTAGGTCGATTTCGTTTTTATTTATGTTATTTCATTTCTTTGAAGTACGTCGATGGCATAATGAAAAATGGCATCCTTTCATTCCATAATTGATAACCACATTGACCAAATAAGGCCATATCACGCGCCATATTGGAAGCCAATCGCGTGATCGTTCGGTGACGTCACAATCAATAAAGAGTCGATTGTCACGTGACGAAAAGAAGTATTGACATCGTGGGTTGTATAATATACACCTTGTTTATCAAACAGGAATGTAACAGCTTATTCGATTTAGCAAATATTTACCAGTCTCTATAAACTGTAAGCTTTTGATCTTTGTATTGGTTTTGATATTAAGAACGACTATTTATCAAATATTGATCAACTGAATTGTTAAGCTATGTTGTAGTAACACAAGAAATACAAATGATCAGCAATAAAAGTGATAATATTAAATTCTGTTTAAAATATATAAAAAAAATCTTATAAAGATTTCTCAGTTGACATTTCCTTCAAGGTCTACATATGAAAACCTCGAAATTTCCTTACTTTCGTGATAATGACTACATACAGATAATACTTCAAACACCTTCATTTCACATTGTGATCGTCAGATAAAATAAACCATGTGATGCATATTCTTGACTTGATTTGATGCTATCGTCACAATTTATCATGAATGAGTTTAAGAGCTTTAAACTATTTTTTATTTTATTTTACCATTTTGTGATGGATATTAAGTTGATCGTTTTAGCTGTCGTGGCAGTGACGTCATATTAGTTATTATCAAATATTCTTAACCTTTGAGATGAAAATATTGACTTTGTGCTTGATATCATTGCAATTGTGTTTACATAAAGTAGGTCTTTTCAAACTATAACTTTAACAAATTTATACTGATTTTATTCTTTTGTCTATTTCAGCTAAGTGCATAACCTACAAGCGGGAGACGCGACAGAACAATGTACTCAACATCATCACTACCATCAAGGAACAGGTGCGTGAACTGTCACATAGTTCTTATATATAAAGTCTGGTGACATATTTCATCTTTAGTTATAAACTAGCTATTTTATCACCCATAAGTAAATATAAATTAAATCTATAATCATTTATAAGTTTTATGGATATAATTTTAGTAATTCCCCGATGATATCGCACATTGCTCTGACGCCACGGTATTCTGATGGTGTGATCTTAACAATTCCTCCTGCCACTGACTCAAGGAAATACAAATCTTCTTGCCATAAAGCTTATTCATATAATGATTAGCAAATGCGTCTTTTCTCGACATATACCGTGTTACATATCTATTGAGGTAGACAGGTTAAATATCAGAACTCTCAGCTGCGCCACTCGTAATAAATACCATCTCTCCACCTCACTCGTTGAGATAAGCATGGTATCAGTCAGGAAAGGGCAGATGTGTTCAATATTGAACACATAACTTGCAGTAAATATCAAGAAGTGTTTGTCCATTCACTCGTGAAACGTTGAAATATGCGTTTGATGTTTGTGTTGGTATGTATCGTCCCAGATCATGTGGAACACAACACTTCAAATATTTTCTGAAAAGTATATACATTCTCAAATTAATGTCATCTTTTCATTCGGGAAAGAACTCAATTCATTCGTTAAATAATCTTTTGACAGGTAAAATATAAATATTTTATAAACTAAAGAAATAAAGCTTATTTTACTCCACATTTCTAAATTTATATTTTAATCTTAATATCTAAATACCTAAAATATTTTCAATTCCTTATTTCAACTCTACATATACACTCCTATTACATTTATCTATATAAGCTGTAGAGCAACATTACAAATACATGTTGTAACATCATGCATTTTCTTACATTAACGTTCAGTTGGAGAAGTTGGAAGAGGAGGGTTACAGCGCCCTGTTGATGTGGCACGATGTGGAAGATGACGGCATCCCGGGTTTGAACCCCAGATTCAAGAGTGTGGGACCATGCTTGCCCACTGGTGAAATCAACAACTTCCTTGACCGCTTTACAGGACTTGTAGAGAACAAACCAGATGAGGAACACCTGGGTAAGTGGATACAATATTGGTAGTCTATCAATCTGGGTGTGGAATTCATAGAATGATGTAAACGCTGTTTGGCTTAATCTGGATTCTGATTTACTTTGTCATTTTGGATTAGCGAGTTGAATTGAAAGTTACTGGCACTGGAAGGCGAATGTATTCAGAATTTGGCTTTTTGTTACCGTTACTACGCGAAATGACTATTGAAATATTTCCTAAATTCTCAAGAACTCAAAAGCACATTTCAAAGACAACACTATTTAGATAGTTGATTGGAAAACCTTACTTCCTAGGATACAGGAACATTTATAATGCTTTGTCATAAAATACAGTGTTGTTTAAAATGACTGTGTCAATTTAGGTCATATATAAGCATAAAGTTGAATAATGTATCAATTGGTCTAGTGACTGTTTGCTGTTCACTGAACACTATCTGAATGAAAAAGGTTCAGAATGTTATTAAATTCTTCAATTAACTTTTTATTTATTAATAGAAAGATTAACAGGGTTATGAAATAAGTATTATCAGTTTCCCATTAACTGTTTCTAGACTCCCACTCAGAGGCATCTGACTACCCTGAAGGTTTGTACCCGGATGAGCTGTCCACTAGCTCCCGGATGTCTACACAGTCATCTCCCTTTGAAGTGGAGACCTACACCATAGCGGTAAACACCCCGACCTTCTCGACCTCAACTGTCGCGTGTCAGACAGATCCAGAACCAGTAGCACTTCCTCCGGGACCTGCAGGCTCCCTTCCCTCAACCATCACACTCTCCGGGCTCTCTGGGATAACACTGACTTGTCCAGCAAGCATTACCGTGTCATCACTTGCAGGGATTACCTTGTCTTCCGCTGCTGGCATATCTGTTCTTGGAGCCCTACCTGAAGGAAAAGTTGCTGAATCTGAACTTATGACATCAGAGGAACATTTAGAAACATCTCAAGCCCATGGAAGATCCCGCGTGTCTTCGACATCCTCAGTTCATACGGTGGATACCACGTCGTCAAAATCTTCCCAGTCACGATCTAGCTCGGTAAATAGGCTGCACAACATCGGCAGATCTTCTTCATTTGCTACAGGAAGGAGAACATCAGGCGCCGGAAGAGGTGCACCTCTGGAGAGATCCTCTTCTTCTGCTTCAAGCAAGAAGCCGACCTCCCCGGTCACACGTACAAGATCGTCTCCAGCAGTGGCTCATCCTATGTCCTCAACACGAACGATAACATCCCCTAGACTAGTTAGGAAATCTTCCCCGAGTCCCTCCACACACCCCTCCTCTCCAAAGACTAAAACCCCAGCATCACCGACTGCCAGAAAGTCCTCCACCTCCACCTCCACCTCCACCTTCACCTCCGATACAACACATGCAGCAGCGCACAATCATCCACAACCTGTCTCAGTCAAATCTCCAACCATGAAGAAGAAGAAAGAGCCATCCCCTGCTCCGAACCGTAAAACATCAAGCTCAACCAAATCATCTCACAACCCGCCCAATGGGCACTCTCAATCCAGAACTTCTTCTCAGACATCAGTCAAAACGTCGTCTCATTCTGCTAAACCAACGTCTCATTCAACCTCTGCAATGTCTCATTCTACAAAGACAACGTCTCATTCAAACACTGCAACTTCTCATTCTTCAAAACCAACACCACACACTTTATCCACTCCAGCGTCTCATCCTCCGACCAAGACACCTTCACCATCAACAAAGAAGAAGTCGCCACCATCACCACCACCATCACCTTCACCATCAAGAAAGAAATCACAAACATCACCACCACCATCACCAACGTCATCAACAACACCAAAATCTACACCAAAAAAAGAGGACGAGTCAAAGTCAGGTAGGTTGTAAGAAATACATTATTTGTGCTGTGCTATAATATTCATTCATTCAATTCATATTCATCCATAGACACATCGTTAAAATAATAAAATCGTTCCCTTTAAAAAGTGTCGAGAGTATTTTGATCAATCGTGGATTAGCCAAAATCTTTAGATATGATATGACGGTTTACAGTCATTCTGACATTAGCCTGTTTGATTGTTTCCATCTATTCAATCACTATCTCATGTGTGTTCACTTATTCTTTCATTGTCACCTTCACAGAAAGTGGACTATAACACAAAAGGTTGGTTTAGCATTGTAAACCCATTGTCTATTTAAACGAGATTCGCTATCCCCCAGTGTGTATAAGCAAACAATAGTACAAGCATGGACATGTATAAAGAATCTATATGCATGAACGAGGAGGAGCACGCTGTAAAGGATAATTAGCTTAGAATCAAAAGATAAGTTTCTGATGTGTAATCAGGCAGTAACCAATCAAATTACTTCTTGACATGTACCTGCACCTGCTTACATAGACCATGCTTATTCCTTGTATGTGATATGCGCGGCTTTATATGTATACTGCATGTGTAGTATTCGTTCGTGGTGCATTTATTTTCAATCTATGAAATGTAAAGCATGTTAAATTGGTGTTTCGGATTATAAGATAGCAACTTTGGCTATTATTTTGGTAATTTTAAAAATTCAGTTTTGATTTTTTTACTCTGTCATGTGTTGTATTGTAATAATATGATTTGTAATCTTTATAAGCCTAATCAAATAAACCAAATTTGATTTAGCCCATTTAACTAAATATACCTCCAAAAAATCATGTAAGCAAAACAGTTAACGAGGTCCCGATGTATGAAAAGAATTCTACCGAGGTCTCAATGTTGTGACCATATAATATTATTCAAACGACGCAATCGATCATGACAACATATTCTACTGAGGTCCCCGTGTAAACAAATATATTCTACAGAGGTAACCATTAAAGCTATATAGCCTTGTGAAGTATTTCAGACAGATACATTGCTAGTCTCGACACGCTTTAAGTTTAGCCAAACCGGAATGTTCGTGACCTTAAGCGGCCAGTAAATACCAGATCGGGGTCAGAGCTTGACATTAGTTGTAGGGCTAACCTCTGGCGCTACTTTATTAAGCGGCCTGTCAATCATTGTAAACCTCCCTCCCTCACAACCTCCTCAAACATGTACACCCCACCCCTCCTCATCATGTTCCCTTACCTTTCAACCCTCCCCAGACATTCCAGTAGTGAAGAAAACACGTATAGTAAATAACTAAAATACATGTATCATCTTTGCATTTATTGCCTTACATGCATATATCCCTTTGTATTAAACCCTTCTGTGTGACAGCAGCTCATCATTATAATCGATATTTAGGCGAAAAAGGTAAACTAATTTTACTTTGATATAATGATCTTTGAAGGGCATTTAGAAGTGGTATACATAAGAACATGAAGATTTTCTGGATAACAACTTCTTTAATGTGAAAATACACGACGTTTCGGAGTACATACTCACTCCTTCAACATTCCACCTGATGAAGGAGTGAGTATGTACTCCGAAACGTCGTGTATTTTCACATTAAAGAAGTTGTTATCCAGAAAATCTTCATGTTCTTTTGATATAATGACTATCATATATTTACAGTTAAATAATGCAAAGAAACACTATATCCACGTGTGATCTTGAAGTAATATCGGCTTGTACCTTCTAATGTCCCATTATACCTACTTCTAGTATATGTACATCACAGACCTTCCACCCAAACCCTCCAGTAACATCTGAGTACTTACAAAATATTGTAATTCAAAAGGATATGGACAGGATAATATGATCAATGCGGGACTTGTGTAATATTAATATGTATTTTGTTTTATATGGAATTTATACTAGTTTGTTCTGCAGACTTTCACTTCATCGTCAATGATTTAATGAAGGTAGTTTAATGATTTAATGAAGGTAGTGTAATGATTTAATGACGGTAGTGTAATGATTGACTGAAGGTAGTGTAATGATTTAATGAAGGTAGTGTATAGAGGATATTATATGATTGTCTATGACATACTATGTTTACGACACGAGTGCCTGAATATTAGAATTTCTCGAGCGAGAGCGAGGGATATACTGATATTCAGGCACGAGTGTCGTAAACATAGTATAACGTAGACACAAATATAATATGCTGTTTATTACCGAAGTCATAAAATTAATGATAACACGCTAAAATCCACTTTCAACCATAGTCTATAGCGACCCGCCGTCGCCGCATTTGGAACTCAACGTCATAGACGAAGCATGACGTCATATCATTGTTTATGACGTCACGTCACCATGACAAAGTGATATTTTGCCCTAGGGCATCGTATGAAAAATATGAACCCCGATATGATTGCCCTCGTAGGTGATAAAGATACATACGCGACATAGTTGTAGGTCTTAAACGTCAGTTAGCATTGTAGGATTGATTCATACATTCATGACATACCAATACATGTTTTATGTAAGGAATAATGTATATGTGAAATATTTCACTACAAGATTCAACCGAGTACAGTAGAAACATTGATCGACAAATATTATAACCCAGAACATAATAGCTCCATGCATCATGTATGTCTGTATATTTTGAAATTAAAATATTAAAACATTTTTCTAATAAAATTGAAATAGTCTATTAAAATACCCACTGATGAGCTGTATACGACGCTTTCAAACGAACCAGATTACTTGCAATTGCAATGGTTCAACCAATCCTTGCAATCTTATAAAACATTCCTTAAGTATTCCTGGGTGACTCAGCATCACATCAACACTTGAAAGACCAGTTTTAATTGCAGAGGTTTAAACTTTTTTTAAAAGTTGAAGAAAGTAAAGTGTCCTTTTAAAATCATCCCTCGATGACTAATTATGCAGAGGGTGGGTTTGAAACTGTTACTGTGTAGACATCCCTGACTGTACACACTACACATATATATATATACGCTGTATGTAGACTGCAAGCTTCCTCTGCTAGGCGTGTGTGTTAACTGCATCTGCAAATACGTCTCACGCTCAGCAACGAGGGCCGATTACATACAATCTTGGTAATCCGCCCTAGCAATTATTCAATGTATTTACTGGCGTGAGTCATCGTGTATAACATATATCATTACGTGTTAGAAATTATATCCATTGAAAGTCATTATATTTGCATGGAATTTTTGTATTCGTTTTTAATTGTTTTCATTATCATAAACATTTCAATATTGTGTTAGGTTCGTTGACAATTGTCAGAAAATAAATTAACTTTTGATAACTTTATTCTCTATACCATTTCAGGTTCATTGGCAGTCATTAAACTCTTAAATCGTTATTTTTCAAAGTATTAATTTGCTACGAAACATTTTATCATCCGCTTCATCATTTCATTACACTTGACTCTTCTCTTCTCACTAGGAACTTAGCTCACCACCATAAACAAGCTTGCTTTTTAAAGAATCGTGTTTTTTTTTTTTATTGATTTGGATAAAGAAAATTATTTGACCATGCTATGAAAGTATAAATATGTAAAAAAAAAAAGGCCACCTGTACAGATCATATGCATGCATTAAGTGTAGTTGCAACATTTCATTTGATCAGTGACCGTAGGTTTTATTTACGTAAGTGTTGGCCTGTTTTCGGTTGTTTCACTTCTCCAGTTTTCCTTATTGAATCTTTAACATAGTAAAGCCAACCTTCCTTGTTCATATGCTTCCTTGTTCGTTAATAATCATTACCATCAATGTGTTGTTTTACAAAAAAAATAGTTTGTTAGATTTAACGTTCATCGTAGATAAATGCTTTTTTAAAAAGTGACATCAAAATGTCAAATCAGAGTACATCGAGGCCTGGATACTGCCAGTTGACAGTAATGACACAGGAAACTGTCTGATAAACAAACAATATACATGTACAGTAAGTTGTTATAATTTCAGCATTTATGAAAACTGCAATTTTTATACAAATATTTTTTTTTATTGCAGTGTCGGTGTTTGGGAGACTCTTTCGATGGAAGTGAATTATTCAGTAAGTTTCAATATATCTAATATTTATATTTTGTAGGTATTTTCACTTACTTTTCATGATTAAAAATGATTTTAAAAAAATATTAATGATTTATGGTGCTTCCGTGACAATTGATATGTTATTAAGTTACTTAAGTCTATAAACATATATATAGAATTAATAATATGTTGATATATATTGCGATAAATGTATCCGACATTGTCGATAATTATTCAATTAATTTATTAATATTCAGACTTATCGAAAAAGCAAACATCAAATATTTATAATCTATTCATTATTTACAATGTTTTATCTATTTAATTATCACGCTACTCTATTTTTATTATACTCTCAGACTCTATTTACACTAGCCTTGTAATTCATCATTATCTAGGTATATAGTGATACGCCGTGGTCGTGGCCTGCTGTGTAAACTACTAAGGGTGACATTTATTTTTCAGATGTGTCAGCCAAACAATGAAGGCTTCCTCTTCCTAAATGAAGTCCACGCACGGGGTTGTTTCGGTTTATTTTTCGGCGAGCCGTTAATGCGCTTCAAGAATTTCGCATAAACTGGAACAACCCTGTCGACACGAAGGAAGAAGAGTAATCAAATGACGATGCTTTGTCCTATAGAGGAGTGTATTATTCATGACTATAATGACTGCGTGCCATCAATTATAACTGATTGTTATAGGAACATTCAACAGTTAGTCATGGACAATGGCAAACCGAAAAAAGAGGACTGTGAAATGAGGACATTGTGTAACCAAGGAGAGTGCTATCCATGACTTATGGAACTGTTATTATTGACAACACGTCACTTCAAAATATATGACTTTGTCCTAATTCATATTTAAAGAATTGAGATAGATTGAAAGTATTTCAAAAATTTAATACAATATCATCTTTGAAATCATGTCACCAAAATATGTCGCATCATAATTGCCATTACCAATAACAACTTTCAGTAAAATTATTTACTTTCGAAAAACGGTGTTGAGAAGATGATCTATGTTGACAGTGGGTTTGTGCTATCATGCAAGAAATGTTATCATAACTATCAGAAATGTTATCACTAGCTGTTAATAATATTTTCAAATGTGTCAATGACTACGACTCAAGTGTTGATGTCTGCTGTTCAGATGTTACCAACCAACATAATTTACTGAAATAACGAGTATCATGTCTTCAAATGACTGTTATCCATAATAATGCTGCCATCACCTGTGATAACATATAATAAAAGTGTTATCAGCTGTAATATAACCATGTTACATGTAATTGTGGTCTGTAATTAATTTCTAACCTTGACATACCGTTGTAATACTTGCTTACGTTATATGTCGTACTATTTATGAGTTGTTTAAGCCAAGCTGATATTTTCAACTATATTTTGACAATGTATACTTTCAATGCACATACCAATGATGTACATTGTAGCATAATATAATTATTTATTTGTTTCATAACTGTTTATGTTACGCCAGACGCGAAATAATTATTTATCTTTAGCGATTTGAATACTTTTCAGGGTATTTGTCTATGCTCAACCACTTGAAACACGTTATCATTACTGAACACGAAATTTTTATGTTCGTTTCATTTATGGATGTCTTTGATGAAAATCTACGTCAGTCCTTTCACCTTTGTCGACCTTTTATAGTTGCCATATACTTTGTGAGATTAGACCAGAGAGAGAGAGTTTTAAGAGCCAATTTCAATTTTACGTTATATTATATTTATTATGTATTGTTGCCATATTCATATCATTAATTAATTGTCACAACCAGTTCACCTTTGCGCCATTACGTCATCACCATTGTCATCAGAATTCATATGTACACTATTGTCTTACCTCATCCTTGCGCACCATGACGACATTGCTAAACCACGATACTGGTCTACATGGACAGTGAATGTCAGAAGACAACAGTGTCTGCAACCTAGAATAGAGACTTCCTTTGTAATACTGCGTTAATCAAACGACGCCCTGGATTCAAACCTAACGTACATGCGATAATTGAGGCGGATGAACCGTTGTGTATATAGGGCGCCGAAGAAAGACCCTTTGGCAAGTAGATGCGTTTGGGAGTATTGTAATTTGGTTACTTGGGCAATATAATTTTCTGTGATTGGTAGTTATCGTCTGAATTCCAATGTTTGAATCTAAGGTGTCGTTTCTTCAGACTCACGATCAACATGTTTAGCCCTGGTTTATGGAATTTAGGACCGTGTGTATCAATACAACTCAATAAGATCGTAGAGATAGACGTTAAAATGCACACCGCTTTGACAATGAACGTCATTTGTAATTCTAGAAACGTATGATGTTTTCAATTGACCTTTTGTTAGAAACGTAAACGATAAAAATGTATACATGAACAGACAATCTCATGTAGATGAATTTTATAGAGGAAAGTGTTCTTAGTCAACTGCCGAGTTTGGAAAGTGTAGCATAGACTAGTTACATGTTACATATATATGATTTGACCTCTTGTTGCTATTGATGGGATCGTAACATGCATGTATTTATGAATATTTTATATTTGCATGTGGGAATTGGATTTTCGTTTTCAGTATCGTGTCTTTATTTGCGTAAATAACTGTAGTCCTTACACATATAATGTTTGAAATACTTACACATATACTTTCGAAATTGTATTCAAATCTCAATTTGACTTAGGCTTATTAAAAAACGCGGTAATCTAACATACCATTTAACGCGATTAAGAGAATAAGAAAATATATTGAATATCATGTTAGCTAAAAAAATGAAACGTGAAAATGATAATACAGTAGTAATGTAAACGGAAATAAACAAAGTCGACGTGTATTTAATTTGAAATAGAACTCCAATGAAAAAGTTTAGCAAAAGGTGTTTGGTGTTTTATTGGGTTTTTGTTGCACAAGTTCCTCAAAACTTATCATTTACCTAATCTAACTCTTGACCTGAGTATTTATTTTGACTTTTTTTGTAAATAACAGATGAGACCAGGGTAGTTTATATTGATTTCTTTACCTGGTGATAAGTTGTATGAAAAGAAATCAATAGCATAACTATTAAATACATTAAAGTCGAACACTTGGTTATGATACAAATACCAAGTTTTTTCTGTGGGAGGTAACCATGTGGATTCATTCTGTAACAGACGGTACAATACAAGGTTGTTTGAAGTAGTTTGATGGTAGATTTCCAACGAAACTTTGATCATATTTCAATGTGATTGCAAAATTGTTGATGAATGATTGATGATGACCTTAATGAAGCTTTAAATTCATTAGTCCATGACAATACAGGTAAACAATTACCTGTGAACTTTGACCTCAGGAGGTTGTGGTTGTTATTAGTCACTTGACACGTGTTTACGTCACCTTATTGTTTGTGGTGCTCTGTTATTTCATACAGGTGAACTGATATTTAACCTTATTAATTTATTATAGGATATTATTAGTGTATGGAATAAGCTTGAAAGGTACCCTTCATTAAAGTCTACTTTTTGTCAATTCAAATGGCAAAGTTTTCAAAAACATGCATCTCGCCGGTCCGGCTAGCGTTATTCCATACACTGATTACAGGTTGTTGGCGGGGCTTGCAAGTGTCGACTTTATCTCCCATTGACCGCTAATAAATGGTTCCAAGCTGTTGTGGTGTCTTCATTATTCTTTACTTTGTATCCATTAGTTGCTACTTACTCCGACACTGGTGAATATTGGAAGATTGATATACAGTTCGTGTGGTAAGGTCACGCTGTATGAGGCATTGATACGCTTGTATTCGGCTCTGTGTCGGTTTGTACCAACCAACATTGTAACAAATATACCCAATGAATAATAAAAATGGTCTAGATATGAATCATACATTGGTAAACATGTACATTAACCAAACATTTAACAGCAACTTCGTAAATACATGTACAGACTGAGCCATAGAAGGTTCTGTTTGGTGAAACCGAGTCCTGGAAGGACATATTATTGTATCTTCCTATTCGACCTATATTGAAGTTATTCAAACAGCTTTACCTTCCCAAGGAATAGTGTAAGGATATGACTCATGCTCTATACATTTATGAATACAGGACACCCACAACTAACAGTACCTATACAACCTTGAATACAGCTATGAATATAGTACGGTGTACACACGTGCAGTCGTACACAGTTAACTCGATAATAAAAGTATTGTGCATGCACACGGTTAGGCATTGGTGGGCAAACATATAAATACTGAATATTTGTATATTGTGAATCAGATCCATGGTTAGTCTTATACTGAGACTCTGAAAAAATAGAGCCACTGGCTCTGTAGCTCATCAGGATTTATATACATTAACTAATTCAAAATGTCAACTTCTAGGTGAGAGGTACAACGCATAGGAAGCACTTTAAATGGAGAAGATGAAATAGGTATTAAGGTCCTTACCCCTCTGACCTTTCTTTGAGACCAGAGATAAAACCCCCTACAAATTAAGACACACTTGAAGATTTAATTCATAACTGTTGTTTCCTTTAAATTACCTCCCTTTGAAGAGCACATAAAATCTCCAGATGAAAATAGGTTTTAAAGGTTGTGACCCCTGTGACCCTATTTGGGGTCAGGGGGTCACGAAATCTACAATTTAGAATCCCCATTGGCAAAGGAGTCTGCACACTACATTTCAGCTCTGTCGACCTTTTGGAACTGGAGAAGAAGTTGAAAATAGTTTTTTAAGCTTGTGACCCCTGTAACCCTATTTGGGGGCACGGGGTCACGAAATCTATAAGTTAACTTCCTCATTGGCAAAGGAGTCTGCACACAACTTTTCAGCTCTGTAGACCTTTTTGGAATTGGAGAAGAAGATCAAAATGGGTTTTTTTAAGTTTGTGACCCCTGTGACCCTATCTGGGGTCACGAAATCTACAATTTGAAATTTGATTGAAATACTAAATGGGTATCCATCCACTCCACGTCTTAACAATTCATTAACGGCTAAGTGGACTCTACCATTCTACACAATAGGGGTGAGGGAGTGACACTCTGCGTTTAGTGTAGGCGATACGAGGTTTTTGTTTTAGGTCTAGGCAATATGGGGTGTAGGCGATACGAGGGCAAGCCCTTTGCAGTGCTCTGTGGAACATGTTATCCCTACATAATATGAAGCTCTGATTACCATAAACCACTGCAAGCTTGGTCACCCAGGGCAGCTCATATTACGCTAGCCCAAGGACAGTTTGAGCTAGTTGCTTAAATTTGGGAAATTGCAAAGGCTTAGAAGAGTCTGCATACAATAGTACAGCCATCTAGGTATGTATGTTCTGGAGAAGAAGATGAAAATAGGTTTTAAGGTCATGGCCTGTGAGGCCCTTATTTGGGGCCATAGGGTCAGCAAATCTACATTTTAAAATCCCTATTGGCTGAAGAGCCTGCGCACAATATTACAACCTTCTAGGTATTTTTATTCTGGAGAGGAAGATTAACATAGATATTTAGGTCATGGCCTGTAAGGCCCGTATTTGGGACCATAGGATCACCAAATCTACAATTTAGAATCCGCATTTGCTAAAGAGTCTGCACACAATATTACAGCCTTCTTGGTCTTTTTTGTTTTGGAGAAGAAGATGAACATATATGTTTAGGTTATGGCCTGTGGGGTCCTTATTTGGGGTCACAGGGTCATCAAATCTACAATTTAGAACCCCCTTCAGCCAAGCAGTCTGCACATAAAATGTCAGCTCTCTGGGGTCATCGGTTCTGGAGAAGAAGTGGAAAAAGCGAAAAGTTAACAGACGAACGGATGGACGGACGGACCCATCGGGCTGTTCAGGCTTGATGAGCTAAAGGTAATTATTCGTAAAATATAACCATTTTATTAGATATTGGAAAGGATATGTTCTGGAAAAAAGGCAAAAGGCTTCTTTCCAATATGTTTTCAAAATTTTTTTCAGACTCTTGTCTAATCCATGGCTAGTAAATAGTTTCTCTTTTTTAAAATCGGTAACACTATTATTGGTCTTGCTATCCATGTATATTGAGATAGTCTAGGACATGTACTGTATCAAATGTTCTCACGTTATTGAGCCTGACTGTGTGGTAATGACATGCTCATGTTTATGGCCAGCTGAATGTATTCACAATACAACAACATTATAGCATCAAAGTATGTTTATAATGACGTAGTGTTACTGCTGTATACTACTGTTTGAGAAGCATTCTAGAAGTTAGGTGTTATGAGGAAGACAATTGGATATTTATGGATGATCAACTTCTTTACTTAACAACTGCAACGTTTCGGTATATACTTACACCGTTATCACGCATATGGGAGAGGTAATAAAACAGCAGGGCGAGTTGATTATTTTTAACGAATCCACTGCTCCGAATGCATTCTCCATCTTAATCCATGTATGACGTCACGAAACATGCATATGTGATCATTTTACATTTGAAACAATAAATTTCAATTATGGGACACCAAAATTAATTATTTTGCAAATTTCGGTGCTCATTCATCGGATATGGTACACAATTAGCTGCGACCGTCATGAAATGGATTCTTCCACGCACGTGCAGCGCAAAACTCCCACGCGAAGCGATGTGATTGACAGCTAAAAATTTGCCTTTCATGCCTTCCGTGCATTGAATAGAACGCGGGATTCTTACTGACAACAATTCTAAGGTTTCTAACAGCGTCTTGTGGCCTAGTGGTTAGAAGCCCTGACTACCAAGGGTTGCATGTTCGATTCCAGGTTCATGCATTACAAACATTAATTTGTTTATAGTTGTCTAGATATTTTGAGATCCTATCCTATACGTCAAGACAAAATACATCAGTCTCGAAAAATGTACCATGACTGAAAATGTCTAAACCTAACACCCCTCCTGACTGGGACAGTCAATGACCAGTAGATTCCTAAATAATAATCAACTGATAACACAATAGAGTGACATCATGAATCTAGGAATAAAAGTCACAAGAAAAAAAGTCACAGAAAAAAAGTCATGGAAAAAAAGTCACAGGAAAAAAAGTCACAAATTATATTAAAATGCATATAAGTGACTAATTCTTTCATTATTTTAGTAAATAATCCTTTGATATGCATGATAAATTATTGTTTGTTGTAAATCCACATATGTTTAGAACCATTTAAGCTTGGATAGTAAGGTTATTGGCTTTATTGTAATCACAAATTGAGTGTTGTTTTTGTTAATTGTTATGAATAGCAATGAACTGTTGACTTGTGTTGTTTTTGTTAACAGACTATCAGTATGTATACTTAGTATACAACCGTAACAGAATGCTGGCCTACTGACTGATTCGCTGAAACGCCTTGCTCAAGCTGACACCATCTTCATGGACGGCACCTTCAAGACGTCACCTCGTATCTTCACTCAAATCTTCACTATGAGAGTTCCTTTCAGGGACACCTACATCACTGCTAAGAACTATTTCAGGCTGTTGTTGATAAGATTGAAGAGTTAGGACTTGATGTATTTGTAGAAACTGTGACATACTTCAAAAGAACATATGTCAAAGGACACTACCGACAGCGTCCAGGACAAGGTCTGACCCTCAACATGAGAAGAGTCCCTCCCATGTTTCCTCCTGAGGTGTGATGTCCAGAGACAAGTGTATTTTAAGTGTCTATTGTGAGAATAGTGCTATCAATAAAGAGGGTTGAATTGTCCAGATGATGATGATGTCCAGAGATAAGTAATAAGTCTCTATAATGTTATTGTTTTAAAGTATATCGTTATGAGAAATATTGTTTTTATTGATGGCTAATAAAAAGTTGTGACTTTTTTTCCTGTGACTTTTTTTTCCTACAGAAATTTGTGACTTTTTTTCCGTGGCTTTTTTACCTGTGACTTTTTTTCCGGTCACCGACATCATGACCATGGATTAAAACTAAGAGAAGGCCTGTGATTTATATTCAGGGGCTGTGTTTGGTTAGGCACGACTAGAGATTATAGATACACCACATAAGTGACGTTTCAGCAATGAGGTATAGTTAAAATATTCTAGATTGTTGAAATGGGTCAGTATATTGAATATCATGTAAAATTATACTGTTGTATTTTAACATCGATGACGGTTGTATGGAACACTTTAGAAGACACTTAGTCGAAATTTCAATTACGTTTCCCCATATAAACACATTCGTAATCTTTGTAAGAATAGTTTTATATAATATAATTGATACAATAATCGGAAAAGGCATTATCAAACACGCAAGTGTGTCACACGAATGAATGCTCGTGTGAATGTTTTATTTCTGGACGACAGCAAGGAAGGAACCTGAAAGTGGTAGAGTTTCGTTACACCGGTAGACAAACTTAGGAGTGTGGTAAATACAGTAAAATTATACTTCGATGTAAAATATAGTTGATACCTGTCTCCGTCCTGGGCAAAAAAAACCATATTACCAGCTGCCACAGCAATCGTTAGACTCTCCGCCGAGAAGCGACATGGGTAACGATCGTATGACTGTCATCAATGGAGCATGAAGCCCTCCGAAATGCAAGAGCTCCAAAACCACCAGATCGATCAGTTGTTCTTAGTTCACTAGGCTTATGTATTCATTCTACGTATTTTAACTGCGTCATGTAAACAGTAAATAGTCTGCTCACTCAATGCAGATATAACTGACCTTCCCTATTACATGTTAAAGCGATTAAAAGTACTGTGCATTGAATTCCATCGTGACGAAGATGCCATTTTGTTTTCAAACGGTAGAGAGCTGGTTTATCCATCTCCGTATCGTATTAAAGAAATAAAGTTGTACATTTTGATAAAATGGCAAAATAATTCCTATGTAAGCATTTCCCTTGGATGATATCATGTGCACACAATGTCCAGATGCCCGTGGTATTGGTCTGGACTACCCTTCTTTGAATCAAGTGTATATCTCGTCTACGGCTCGGGTAACACTTCCTGAAAGATTGGCACATCACACTGCGTTTCTTTCGAGAGAATCTTACAAATCGTATTGTAAATGAAGGAATTGTACCATTGTTCATTTATCAAGAAGAGCCACGGTGGTTACTTTATTGTTTACTTCTTACCGAAACACAAATGAGCTGTCAAATTACTACTAACATGAAGATCACATGACAAGAAGTTTCTTTATATTGGAATTCTCCACAAACTACACATTTGAACACAGAGACTTTAATCAATTGTATTAAGATACATGCATGAATATGACATGGTGCAATTTATGTTAAAACTAACATCATCGAAAGAACAACGTGCGAACTTACGAGTGTATGGGCATTTTACGGCCGCTTAAGAAGAATCGTGAGTTCTTAAACGTTTATGCAGACTTTTTTATTAAATTTTTATAATGAATGTACCTTCATTCTTTTGACTATACTAAAACTTTCAGTTTCATATTAAGTTTTTACACAGTCATGTGGGGCAGGACTAATACAGACTTTTAGAACTGGTTTATCAATTTCGAAACTGGAAAGATCCAAACATTAAATTGAATTGTCCATCAAATATAATACTTAGTAAGTTTTATATTGCTCTTTTACAGTGCTATTCAATGACAGTTCGTACTTTGTTAAAAACATCGTGATTGGAACCACATTTGTCTAGACCCACTGTTGAGATTTTACGAGCGTTTCAGTTAATTGAAATTGAAGGAATTTACATTCCCAGGCATCACATAAAATGTCACGATAATTTTTTTAAATAATCAAATATCAGGCATATACGATACATATAGAATACTAAACTACGTCCCGTTTGATAACATGTATATGAAACGAGTGGATGGTTTGGTATTTTAACGAGCGAAATGAATGGCATCGGTATGTAACTCGCTTTCGCTCGTTAAAATACCAAACCATCCACTCGTTTCATATACATGTTATCAAACGGGACGTCGTTTAGTATTATATATGTACATCTTCCTATTAGCAATGTTAAGTATAAAAATAAATACAAATATTTTAAAGAATTCAAAATAAATGAACATGCAAGTATTCAATTGTCACTACGAACACTTAGCTTGACGTATTTGGCGAACGGAATATTCACGCAGCTTTTCTAGATCATCGATCATAACACATGGTGATTCACCTATAATAATAAAACTAATGCCGATGCGATAAGATTTGTTCAAATCATGATTAAACGGCAGGTCCTTAAGACCACATCGTGAGGTGAACAAGGAAATCTAAAAACTGTTTGTCATGTTTGTCAGAAAAAATATATAAATAATAATATATACATATTTGTTCACGTAGCTAATTAAAACTTTAAGTGCATTTCGCAATATACTGAATTATTTTTATTTTCGATCGATATATATATCCTAATGAATTGCAAGAATTTTAATCTTCCCAAATGGACAGTCCCATCGAAGATCATAACCGTTTGAATTTGGTATAAACTCTGTGACACTTCTAGATATAGGCCTACAAATGATTTCATTTTGAAGGTACCTTAAATGCACTGCAGCCGTTATTACTGAAATACAATTCTCTTACAAAAAGATAAATGGATCTTACTAATGGCTAAATATTACTTCTGAATCAATAAAAGGTATTCTAAAAATGAATCTACATGGTTCGGATAAGTCATGCGAGTACATTTCCCAACGGCCATGATATTCACATTAAAATGGTCGCTCGAAGGTAGCTCAAGTGATGTTGTGATACCTAAACACTCAGAGTAGAGTTTTAAATATTCTACTAGGATGTAATGGTCAACTATATTGCTGTCTGAACTCTCAAAATCGAAAATCTACCTTACACACCAGTGGCGGATCCAGGAATTCTTTTTGTTTGTAATTAACTTGTTATTACAGAGAACCCTGTAACGTGAAAGGACTTCTGACCAGGGAAGCAGGAGTCCTATTGATTAAAAGAAATAAATGAGAAGGATTTCTGTGTTGATTTTATTTTTACACAAAACAAAGCACATATCATTCACTCACACATTCACCTATTATGTAGACATGAGATTATTGTTTTCTTTTTATCACTCATTTAGATACTTTGACAAGAATCAGAATGTATTACATTGAGAAACAATATCATTAATAGGCATAAAGGAACAATAAAGTAAGATTTACTAAAAGCTATATTTTTCAGGAATTTTGAGGGTGGGGGGTTCCACCAATTGAAAAAAAGGGGGGGGGGGGGGTCCAAAATGTTTCCCCCATAGCAAAAAGTGCCGCTGTATAATACGTCGCACCATTTTCTTCCAATAGGGATTGTTGTTTTCCGTGTCCGTGGATACGGCTAATCGGGTCGTGTAATGATATGTTTTACCTTCTAACGTAAAAATACATTGTATTAACTTTAATAAATGACAAATTTGAGAGAAATTAATATATGAAAAAAAGTGCTACAGCGCCTTTAAGAAAAGAACCCATTGCATGAATACTTCAGAAAAGGGAATCATCATTTCCATTGAAACGAAATAACATTATTTCCCACTGTTGATGGACAATATTCAATTAAGGGAACACCAAAACTATAAGGTATACCCCCGTGTTGTTTTCGGTATAAATGTAAATATATTCAGAGGGACATTTACAATCATATCATTATGAACTTTATTTTTTCTTTCTAATTTAACTTTTTCCCGTTGAACTAATTGAGGTTATACAATTCTTTTCCCACTTTTCCCTTCCGACTTTTTATGGAGGTAGGCCTACGCCCTAGTAACCTCTGTGGGAAGAGAATGAGGTTGAATTGAATTCAGCATATTGATGATCTACTAGATACGCAGAAACAAACTAATTCTCTACATCACTAGCTGTTACCTTACATGATTGAAAAATAGTTGTATGTAAATGATAATTTGAATATATAGCATTTAAAGCTTGAATGGTTTTAATGGGTTTCAATGCATTTGGAATTATTATTTCAAAACTTCGATTAAATGTAATTATAGATAATTTTAAAAGCTCACAAAAGAAACCTCAACACATTTCATGAGTATATTTATAGAAACATATATCTAAACCTATTTAATCTACACAGCCCAAAATAAGCAAAGCTGTTTCGTAATTTGTAAATCACGTTATGAGCGCAAACCAGAACATGAATCACCGCTCTGGAATTCAACTCCGAAGACTTCAATATCCTATTTGTGGTCGTCAATGAACGTAAAGAGTTATGCCCCTTGGCCCAGTCATCGCGTGATGTCGGCATGCTTGGTTTCTCACGATTTAGCGAATGGGCTGTGATACATTGTCACAATGGAGTCGCATAGAGAGCATTCGGCTGGTCATTTACCTTACCGTAGATCGTAAATAGGTCAAACGTTCATTACTCGTCATTGGGCGGATAGTGAGTAAGCAAAGACTTGGTAGTGAGGGCTGAAATATCGTTGTATTGAAGGATCGCGGGTTATCTATTTCAATATGGACGCTCTTCTTCGAGTGGTACGCAAGAGTCCGACAGCAGCCGGAAAATCAAGACACAAGAGTACGTATTGAGGATATCTACTTGAGTCAAGATTCGTTTGTGTAAACAGGAAATGGTTCACTGTTTATGTTGTATTAAAACACTAGATCACGTTCGTAGTTCATATAATTTTAATTGGGGTCACCGTGACCCAGTTACAGAAATTTGACAGCTACTAAAGATTAACTCTAATTTGTAAACCTTGTGTAGCTTTGCCTTATCTAATCTTTTTTGAGTAAGAAAGGGCCAGTCTGTTCTACCTTTGGGTCATGACTGTTTTGAATTTGCTAACGTTGTGTTATCATTCATGACATGCCAGTGTTGAATGTTTTCATTACTGTGTGTGTTGGATAGACAAACATAAACAGTTAGGCACCCAGAAAGAATGTGGGGATGATTAGCATGATTAGGGTGAATCAGAAGAGTGGTATTCATCATTCTGAATTTCATGCTTTAATGCTTTTGAATATGTTTTGATCAATCTTTCGCCGCCAAGGCTGCAATACTGCCGAAGCGATGTTAAACAATAACTCACTAGTCACTAACTCATTGATTAATCTTGAATTATGTTTTCAGTACTTGCATAACATAAGATAAACTAAATATAAAAAGTTTGTTGACAGGGATCCTAATCAAAGGTTTAAAAAACTTTTAAAAAAGATAGCCAACAAATTAAAGGGGCTATTTTAAAAGAAGATGTATGGTCTAACTGGAAATTGGAATCCAAGGCTTTAAAATACAATGCTTTAGATCTAAATGCTTTAAAAGACAATTCACTTCATAATTAAAACTCAAACATCACAGTAAGCCAATGGTTGAAAATATCTTTCACAAGTCACCGAATTCTTTTTTTTGCACAATTATGTCATAGACCTCTGTCTGAAACTCATACCAATTTGTTATGTTTTTCAATGAAAAGGAAAGTCATCTGACTTACAGTGATTTATTTTCAAAGATAAAACTTGTTTCATCCCGGACCTCAGACTAAGAGATTATTTAACCTATAGTATTAATGTATGATAGAGAAAATCTTTCTTATATAAGGTCACTTGACTTCTCAGTCGCTGATGTCTGTTCAGAAACTTTATATTTCAGTGAGTTATCGCCACATAAAAGGGCCTGAAAAACTTTCTATAGATGATCGTAATGTGGTCATAGACATACAATTCACTGAAGTCAACTGTTAGAGCCACTGATCGTATAACAGACGGTCAGTACTTATTACTTTTATTCAATTATTTCAGAGCTAGGAGAGGGATGGGGAGAGAACAAGGAGCCAGTAAACGAGGGAATCACATTCTACATGAAGTATCTGGGCTCCACTCTGGTGGAAGAACTCCCTGATGATGAGAGCTACGGGGACGGGATCAGCTCTCGAGCTGTGCAGACTATTGTACAAATGGTTCGTACATGCCCTCTGTGGGAATATTTATTATATATAAATTATAAATGTGGAAGATTTTGGAGCAGTTGATGATGTAAAAGATTAAATAAGGCCCAGTAATTTATTGAATTTTAAAGTTAATTAGGTTCATTGTCGAGAAAAAAATATCTTGTAATGCATACATACCGGTACTTCAATATAATGCTAGATAAACAACAGAACAAGTCACAAGTATGTCAATCTCTTCAGTTGAAATAAGTTTAAAATCTATTTCTCCTGTTAAAAAATCTTTGATTGTTGCTTAGGATTATTCCTGGTAGTCTCAATCAGTTACATTGATTACAATCATTGTGTACACAGTCAGACCCCTTTTATCTGCACGGTTTGGTTATATTTTTGGTTATATATATTTGGTATATTCGATGTTTCCATATTCCATTTATGAAATTGCAATATTTCCTCCTGCAGGCAAAAACAGCTGGTAAGAAGCTGACCAAGGTCTCTCTGACTATATCTCCAACTGGAATACACATGAAGGATCTTTACACTAAAGAAGTCGCCTTCGACCTTTCAATATACCGGTAGGTTAAGTTCAGTACCGCTGCTACCTCAATTAGTTGTGTTCCGTCAGTTTCCAAGTCTGCTTTCAGAACACATTATTAGCCAAAAAAATTGCCATCAATTGTTTTAAAAGGTATATTTTTATACCCCAGCCTTACAGCATAAGCAGGGGTATATAGCGTTCATTCTGTCCATCACAATACTTTGTGCAGAGCATATTTCTCAAACTGTACATGTTAACTTCTCCAAACTTCCTACACATATTAGCCATGATCTCTAGTTGTTCCTTTTGAGGGTTAGACTGATTTCTGAATTTTTATTTCTTGTGGTTTCCATGGAAACATGACCAAAACAGTGACTCTGTAAGAAAGTCATTTTCTGTGGAGCATATCTCCCAAACTAAACATGCTAGCTTCACCAGACTTGCTACATGTTAGCCATGATCTCTTGTTGTGCCTTTTGAGGGTTAGACCTATTTCTGAAGTTTATTTTTTGCGGTTTCCATGGAAACATGACCAAAACAGTAACTGTGAGGAAGTCATTTTGTGCAAAACGTTTCTCCCAAACTATACATTCTAGCTACACCAAACTTGCTACACATGTTCGCCATGATCTCTAGTTGTGCCTTTTCAAGTTTAGACAGATTTCTTAATTTTCCTTTCGGCGGTTTCCATGGAAACATAACCAAAACAGTGACTCTGTTATGAAGTCATTTTGTGTGGAACTTATCCTTCATACACAAGTTAACCATGGTGCCTAGGTGTGCCTTTTAAGGTTAGACCTATTTCTGAATGTTAATTTTGGCGGTTTCTGTGAAAACATGACTTAACAGCAGGGATGCAGAAATCGGTCTATTTGCCGGACATGTCCGATTGTAAATCCAGTTTGACCGATTGGAAAATTGACCTATCGGACATCAGTTGACCGATTGCAGAAAATAAAAGGAAAACTAAACTTACAAGCATTAAATAAAGGCAAACAGCCCTGCTTGTGTCGGTCATAATTGTTTATGAAATTGAAATACGTTGATCCAGTCAAGAAGTCACATTTATTCTTCACAGCACAAGGCACGACATCAATCATCATTATCTACAGTAAATTATAATTGTCTGCAGAAAAAACACTTACCGTTTGATATTTAATTGAAATTGTTAGTGTCATTTAGTGACTGAAAGATGTGACCCATTTTACAACATTATTTACGAAAAAGATCGCATTGTAAACAAATTGTGTCAAAAATAAACATTGCATGAACGTGTGGCTTCAGTACCGGTGATTCATGAATTTGTTACTGAGTATGCAATGAATGAAGAACCAACAAATAGTAATACTTTCTTATACTTTATTCATAAAAAAATGTTTTACTTCCGGGTTCGTCTTTTTGGGTCAAAGATGAAATGTCCGACTGGCAAAAAATTGAATCTGCATCCCTGCTTAACAGTTACCTCTGGATACATTCCATCCATTCCATATTCCTTCATCTTTACACAGAGGTTAGTCATTCCTATAAAGGTGCCTTCCCTATTTTCAATTAAGTCAAACTATGAATGGAAGAGGGGGTATGTGAGCTGTGCTCGCTTCTATACTTGTCTCAAATTAGTTTACCAGCTCTTGCTTGATCACATTACCAATGGTATGGTTTAATTGGATTGTAGTAGATATTCTATTTTGTTGAAAAAGATTTTGAATTGATAAGTACCATCTCTTTATTACCGGTAAACACATTGTTGACAAAACTATATCTAAGGAATGGTTTCAATAGTGATCTTGGTCACAAAAGCAATAGGTCACTATTGTGAAATACTTGCATTGTACTGCTCGGGTCTTGAATTTACATACATGTATATGTCGGTAGATTCTTTAAATTCTTTCAGTATCATTATCTTTTAGATAATTGTAGAAAATATGCAATCATGATCATTTATGGAAATAACTGAAGGAGCATTTTTATTTACTCATTTAATTTGACATTTACACGAGTCAAATTAACTACTTTCTCAATAATTCTATTATGTTTAAGTGAAGATTACATGTAGGAAAAGTGAGTAATGAACAATTAAATTGTGTCAGTTAAATTGCTTCCTTAACTCTTTTTGTCTTTGCTATCTTGTTTGAAAGAGTTCATATTACTTGGGATCAGGGTACAAACGTGATGTGCACTCATGATAGGAATTCGCTGATATGAGGACAGTATTTCTAGTTTCTCCTGTACAATCTTTCTATTTTAGTTTTCTTATCATGTTCTAACATTTATTTATTTATTCCCTGTCTTACAGAATCTCATTTTGCACTGCTGACAAAACCCATGAGAAGGTTTTCGCTTTTATTGCCCGGAACAACATTAATGAAACTATGCAGTGCCATGCCTACTTTTGTGCCAAGAAAAAACTTGTGAGTATTTTGAGGATTTGAGTATTCAGTTTGTACCAATCTTGTCTTTGAAGGGCATTTAGAAGTGACATACATAAGAAAAAGATTTTCTGGATAACAACTTCTTTGATGTGAAAATACACTATTTTTCGGGATGTATGCTCACTCACTCATCAGGTAGAATGTAAGATGTAACAAAATGGGATACATTTATGTAGCAAATAAAACAATCGCGAGGAAAGGGACATGTTAATGGTTCGCAATATCTTTTGCTGTAGAAAATGCAGTATTTTAAGTGTAACTCCACATTGAAATTCTGAAACAAAACATTAAAGAACACATCTTCTTACTTGAAAATCCTTTTGGTCACTCCACTGTGATAATGTGCTTTGGTCATAAAACTATCTTGAAATGTTGTATCTCTAGTACAACCATGATATCAATACACAGGCGCAGGCAGTGACATTGACAGTTTCCCAAGCGTTTGGGCTTGCTCAGGAGCAGTGGCAGAATGGACAGAACACTAAGGCACGGAAAGAAATTGTCAACCATCAAAAGGTGAACTTATGTTTAAATCTAAACTGGAAACCATTGTAACTAAAAACTATACCCCTGTATGCTCGGAAACATTCTCTTCCCACTGAAAATAAATAATTGCACTAATATTCTCCAACATAGCCTCTGTTCAAATGAGACGGTTTCCTATCCTGTCAGCAATAGTGAATCCTGATTGTTTGCAATTGAAATTAGTTGCAATCAGCGACATTGTTTCAACCTGATTATGCAAACTCTTCTCTTAACCATCAGTTACTGTACGAAGTGTACATATTTCTACCAAGACAGACGTCAGTAAAAAATACACGACTGTTTTTCATTAGATGAATATTTGGTTGCCTTTTCTATACAATCTCTGACAACTGCTTACTATATTTCAGGCATCAAACAATGAGAACTCCTCGCGAAGTCATGAAGTTATCCGACCAATCCCAGGTCATGTCGGGGCGTCAAGTTCCTCTGGCGATCCTTTTGATGGTTAGTATTTTTGCAAAGATTTTGTCAGCTATAGTTCCAGTGTTGTTCCTAGGTGATCTCCTGAGGGGGTCATTTTGGCCAATTCTGAACAAGTCACTTAGTGGGACCCTTTACACTGGTAAAAGTACCTACTGCTAGAAATTTTAAGGGACACCAAGCCAAAAAGGTGGGCAAATGTCCCCAGGATCCCCTCTAGGAACAGCACTGTAGTTCTCCTTGAATGTAGAAATGATTACATTGTATGAAGATCATGAAGCTTGTCATTAAAGACTTCAGGAGAGCTTTGACCCAGGCAATCCTCTCATTTTCTACCAGTGTTCTTTTCATTCACATTAACATTTGTATAGTGCCAATGTCCAGCTCTGTTGAACTGATCAAACACACTTTATAAATAACTGAATCATGTTTCCAAATTATTTATCTATCACACGTGTGAAGAATATTTTTATTATTGACTTGTTTCCAGAAACAATGAATTTGTTGCTTTCGGTGAATTATAACTTAACTAAAAACTCGAAAGTTCAAATTGACTAGAAAGTCATGTAAACAGTATTTATTGCCCAGAACTTATGAGTCTGCAGCTGAGTCATTCCAGGAAAAACAGGGCCAATCAAAGACAAACTAGGCCAAAAAGAGTCTTGAGTAATTGTAGTAGCACAATTGGTGACAGACCCAAGCTGACACTTCAAAACTTTGAGGGGTGGTATCTGTTCACCAATCTTGTTTATAATCATGATTTCAATGTGCAAATAGAATTAATAAAAAGAAATTTCCTTATTTAAGTATTTCCTTATTGACAGAGTTTCAGGTCCTTTGTACGTTGTATTTGCTCTCACTTTCTTCTTGTGTCAATACAACGGAGCCCGGCCAATACGCAAATACTCAATCAATAACATTATACCGGTAATAGTATTCCAATTTTGACTGACCTTTATTATTTTCCAGTATTTGTTTCTCCTACACAAAGCTCCAGTAATTCAAAGGGTACTTGGGTGAGTACAACATACAAGTTTTACAATAAGTACTGTTCATGATTAGTTCCAATGACACGGTGGGACAAAATATAAAAATAAGGTTAATAAATTTTGCATGCTCTCTATTCGTATAATCCTGGACCCATATTTTCGAAGCTCTCTTAGCACTAAGATAGTCGTAAGTGCCATACATTTACATTGACTTACGACTTTCTTAGTGTTAAGACAGCTTCGAAAATATGGGCCCTGTTCATTGACAATTCAGTTGCATATATTTTGTCCATGACCAATTAGTATGTAAAGTGTTACAATCTATTTTGATCTAAACTTCTAACCCACGGTTCAAACATTGAGTAATCTTGTTATGTAACTTTCAGCAACAATTTGGTGACGCCAATATGGATGAAGAGGATCTCGAAGATGATTTTTCAAGGTATTGATCTTTCATGTGTTTTTTTAATGATTTGAAGATAAATGAAATTAGTAATTGAGAAACTTCATTTTGCTGACAAAGAAGCTGTAATCTTATTATAAATCTATTATCCTAAAACTTGGATCCGGAATGTTCAGGGGTAGCTTCTCTGGGTCAATCTTGGATGTTTCTTTGGTAACTAATTGTAATTGCTGTAAATTGACAACTCAGAATGGTTTTGCACTAATTAATGGAACAGCTGAAGTGTTCATATAAGATAGTGAGGTATTTTCATTACAGCAGTCTAACACATAGCGAACTTATTAAAATCTTGGCTCCTAAACAAATCTCAATTTTTGTGACAGGCTTGCCGAGAACCGAGGTCGTCGCCTACACTCTTTCAGCACGGACCTGAGGAGAGAAGACTGTGATGAGAGTGTACAACAATACATGGACGGACAGCGGTGTTTTGAGGAGTTCTCCAGGCAGAAATCTATAGAAGACCTACTCAACTTATGACGAGAATGAGCTTTGTATTTATCTCTTTCTGTGTTATATTATTGTGGTGACTAATGCACTGTGTGATGACTGTTCAGGTGTTTTAACTGGCTCGAGATATCTGGTACAGTTTCTCCTCTGTTTAAATGATTACCTACTAATAACAGGAGAAATCTTCAAAGGTTTCAAACACTTTGAATGGTTAAGATAAATGTTTTGTTTCATTGGATACAAAACTTTCATCAGTGGTATTTTCATGTTGAAAAATTAGTTCTAATACTATTCATTATAATCATTAATCATGTGAAACATATGCAAATTTGTTCTTTCTCTTTAAATGTTTAATGATTTAATCTTTAAGCACATAATCCGATAAAGGATTGCATAAGGGTTGATATGCAGTGCTTGGCAAGGATCTGCATCCATTGTACTCTCACTACCACATCCCACAATCAGTTGGTTCACATTCTCGACTTATCCAAAAACTTGCACAGTTACATGCTGAAGTAGTCATAGGGCGTTTTTCCATTCAGCATATCAAAAGAACACCACGTTATACCAAATTGTTACAAATTGAGAATATGGAAAAACCCTCATCCCCTTTTCTTCTCGACTATCACGTGTTTTGTTTGAATCTCTCGAGTCTGCATGTATATATGTATCAGCCTCTTCCAGTTACCTTGTTCCGTGGAGAACATGTTAGTTTACTCTATTTATTTTTTACAATCATCATGCATCCCTTACCTAATTTAAACATCTGGGCCCTTATTCTCAAAACGTTCGTAGACTTAAGAATTCTTAACTTTGATCGTAGCCCATGTGTTAAGAATGGGCTTAATAAGTTCGAAGGGGAAGAATGTTTTGAGAATAAGGGCCCTGTTTCTTTTCATTTAGTCTCTGGAAAAGTCATTCTACATTTGCTAGTCTAATCTATTTGTTGATAAAATGTTTTACATATTCACATCATGTTAATGAATTTCTTCAAAGTATTGAAGATACCCATCGAAATCAGCTAAGTGGTTTTGGATATAGTTAATGATTTTAACAGTTTAGTATGAACTATTTCTAGCTCTGACGTCAGATTTGTTAAGTACGTTAACTTCGAACATGGCGGTAAGTGCTAGATATTGACAAATATTTAGAAATAACTTTTAAGTCTGGTTTGAGTTGAGCAATATTTCTGTAGTACAAGAGTAAGGTGTGAACTCTGCTAACAGTGATTGTCAAACAACTATTTCCTTAAATCTCACCTCTGTATGTCCACTATTTATGTTATGTCATCCAACTTTTTGTTAGTTTTCTGAATTTTTATATTTTTGCAATATCTTGTACACTTATTGCATGTAAAAGACGTTAGATCTATAGTATGAATCTTGGTGTGCATTTGTTTATCTGTGTTGTTTACAAAAAAGCTCGCGCTGCTGAAGGTTGGTGAATATATTTATTTTTAAAATATTATTTGATGTATTAATGAATTTGATTACTTCCTGATTAATGTATTATGTACTTAGGTGAGTTGTATTGGATATAAAACCAATTTGTTCAAAATTCCTGGTTGGTTTTACATTCTGTGAAAGAGGAAAACAAAAAACGTAAAATATAAACACTCTGATCTGATCATGGCAAGCTCATAGTTAATGTTATAATTCATCTTTTTCAACTCACAGATCTATGTTGCTTGTGTTGATAGTGTTCTAGTCTCTAGACCTCTGGTTAATTAAATGATTATGAATTAAGTGTTGCTGGCACTCACCTTGTATCGGATGTATCAGATCTATGTTGTACTTATTATAGAAAAATGTATGATATAGTAATATATTGTTCTTCATGTAATTATAGGGCATTTTTTCTAAAACCAAGTATTTTTCAAATTATCCGTTTTGACAAACATTTTGAAGATCTTTGACCTGAGAATTACTTCATGAGAAGGAGGGGACATTCTCTTCCCACAGAGGTAACTCCCTTCAGGTTCCCATTCTACCCTCTGTTGTTTTACACTTGAAATCGGGGGCAGAAAGGGAGTGTCCTGATTGGTTCATGAGAAGGAGGGAGAAGAGTTATTCAGATCAATGCAATCAGATGGATTATGCCATATTCAAACTTTGAAGAAAAAGAATGTAAAATCAAGAAAGTGTTCCAAGATTTCATGTAAATGTTGCAGTATTAAATCATAAATGAAAATACTTGTCATTGAATTATTTGCATGTGTAGCAATGGTATTATCAATAGATTGTTTGCTATTTCCTTTTTCAGGTATGATGTATATTTACCATTATCTTTCAGATAGGTTAATTACAGTTTTTATTGCATATATATGAGAATTTCTTTCAAGAAACTTCTTACTCTGATAATCTAGTTTGATTTTTTGAACAAATTAATTCTTTAAAATATTTAATATCAGTATAGATAAACATATATATATATCCACAAGAAAGTTAGCATAATGGAAATAATTAATTAGGAGAACAAGCATTATGTTTATAAAATAATTATGTCTGTAAGGCAATACATGATAATCAGGGATTTAAATTTGCAGTACATCAGCTGATTTCAGTTCCTTAAGGTCATCTGTCATGGTCTGTTGATTTCCATTATGGGTTATGTCAGGAATATTTTCCTATATGAATAATACTAGTAACCTTTATTAGAAGTGCTGTTGGCATTCAAATTGATGCAAGAGTCGGATTAATTTTTGGGGGTAAATTTGTGATATTTTAGTGTATAAAGAATTAGTCCTAGTCTTGTAGAAAGCTTTTTACTGGTGCTATAAGCTTTAATTTGTTAAAAAGAAGTTGGACTCGAATTTGATTTGAAACAATTCGGATGTTCAAGCACAGGTGAAGTTTAGCGCAAATATTTTACGCAACAGATATGAACGACCAGTTTTCCATATGTGCGAACATCTTCATCTAAAACTAGGGTTTGAATAATGAATATGTACTGAACAAAATAAGTTAGGGATATTGGATGTTTTATGATTAATATTTCATTTGTATGTCAAGTAGTAATACCTTATTATTCATACTTTCAAAATTTCCCTTACAATTTTTGTCCAGTATAAATCAAAAGAAGAATTTGTAAAATGTAAATTTGATGATTTGTTCTTATTATTAAGAAACCACAATGTTAATTGCAAAGTGAAACATTTGCTTAGTTATGTGAAACTATTTGTTCGTTGAACTTGATGTTGATGAAAGTAGTCTTGGTTCTGACTAAATTACAATTTTATCATAAAATGATAAAAAGGTGATACCTGAATAACGTTGTATGTCCATTTCTTTTAACTAACACAATGACATGAAAACTTACTGTTGAATTGTATTTCACCACCTCGTTTATTTTTCATAAAATCTAAAAATTGGACATCCTACTTGCAAGTTTGTCGTAAGTTGATGTGATTGATAAATTATTGAAAATTAATTGAACTAGGAATATGAAACAAAACCACTTTGATGTGATGCCAATTCATGTTCTTGTTTGCTTTCAGTTTGATTTTTCATGTTTTAATGTTCTTGAAGATCTCATTTAAACTGAACCTGTCACAGGTTTATGAAATGATGAATTATTCTTAGTGTATGAACATGAAGCAGGCAAACATTACGATATCGGATTTCTTTTATTTTTTTAATTAAAAAAATCATTTAAAAATTTTTGATGAATTTTGAAAACTGGAAAGTTGTGTTTGGCTTAACCAAATTGACTCCTTTAAAGTTCTGTTAAATCAATATAAAAGAAAATACTTGCAATGTTGTGTGTCGATAAGATCTCATTTTGATTTTAGATTTGAACCTGTTGCTATTGTCTGAAATGCTACATTTATTATAAAAGTTTGCCTTTTATATTACTTTTCCCTATTCTTGTGATCTAAATGTAAAAACGGTAAATATCTTTTGATATAAAACCATGAACCTATGTCTTCAACTGCAAAAGATTACTGTGTCAAAATTTATCAATTTCATCATTAATCTCGTGTTTAAGAGGACATTCACATTTTCATGCATGTGTTGATAATAAACCGCATTGTTCTATATACCTTGTTTGTTATTTGAGCACAAGAAGATGCTTAGTCAAATATCTGAATGACTTTCGATTCAAAATTCGGCAATACCAGCAAGTTATAAGGAGACGCTGGTCACTTCGACTAACATGAGTTTTGAAGGTTTACAACATGACAACCTCTAGATTCATGAATGTTTTTTCCCAGAAAAGCCAAGTTGCATAACTATCCAATCTAAATAAATTTAGATCGACAGTTCTATATTAGGTCTTTGAAGGGCATTTAGAAGTGGTATACATAAGAACATGAAGATTTTCTGGATAACAACTTCTTTAATGTGATAATACATGGCGTTTCGGAGTACATACTCACTCAGCGTCTCCTTAGTGAGTATGTACTCCGAAACATCGTGTATATTCACATTAAAAAAGTTGTTATCCAGAAAATCTTCATGTTCTTAGTTCTATATTATGTTATTAGTAACTTATTACTCATATGGTTGAAAATAACCGAGTTATTATTTTCAATATGAGCGCATGTCCGCACATCACATTTGCCTTGTATTAAACCTTTGTTTCACCTAGACTTCCCGTATGACGTTGTCTGTGACATCATAACACAATTGTTCGTGACATCACATTAGCTTCCCATTGCAAGTCAGCATTTCTCTGGCTATGAATGAAATGGAATTGAATCAGTAATAAAGAAATTATTACACTCGCTCGGGCAATACAACAGTTCACACTCGTTTTGTAAAAGTCATAGGACACACCTTCTTGGGTACTCATCGCTATTTATAACAGTCAATTATATAGAACTGTCTTATCTAAATTTATTTAGACTGATAACTATTCAATAGGTTGGAGTTTTTACCTTCAATAGGTTGGAGTTCAATTATCACATGTATAGGAACATGGTTGCCCATGATTTCTAGATTAGTGAAGGTAATTGATAGCTTTCATGACGATTGTCCAGAGTGAACTTATAGTCGTATCAAGCAAATGAATACACGTGACACTAATTGAGAAATATTTATACAACTATACAAGCTGAAATATATTTTAAAATATAGATAAATGTACACTGTAAATTTTCTAAAATATCTCGAGAATATCTAAATGGATGTAGATATATAATACCAATATAAAATTGATGATACGGTTTTCACCCAGTTCGTAGTCTATACAACACGGACGAATGACATAAACAATACAGAAATGATGAGAAAGAGGCACATACATATTCTGTCAAAGGTGAGTGTGGTCAACAGCAAACTAACTGGTGACCTTTTCGGTTCCAAGTCCTCTCCCTTTTGAGGGGAGACCTCAAATACTGCCGGCCTGGAGTCATCAACATCGGACTGCGTGCCCATCCCGGATGTCAGGTCACGGTCAGGGTCATACCCAATGCTGGACTGGAACCCACTGGAGTCCGATTCTTCCACATCTGGTCCTGAGACGACCTTCATCTCTATTGCAACCACTGAGTTCAACATGGCGAGTGCTTCACCGGAAGTTGCTCTTTCGAGTACATGACCCAACATACACTTCTCTGAAACGGGCACTATGCCAGAAATGACTGATGCTTGAACAATACGATCAAGCATCTTGCCCAACCCGTACACATCACTGGCTTTTGATGTGTGACCTCCAGCCTTCACCTCTGGAGCGAGATGGTGGAAGATGTCCAAGTTGGCGTCGTCAAAAGATATCCCGGATCTGTATGAGGCGCATCCCATGTCGCAGAACTTGACCACTGGTTCCGGTGTGGTAAGGTCAACCAGTATATTATCTGGCTTGATGTCGTTGACCAATATGTCCATTCCGTGTATTCTACTCAGTCCCTCTGCCAGCTGGCGGGAAATATTCAGCCAGTGTAGTCTTGAGAGGGTTTTCTCCGACAGTATGTCCCTCAGTGTAATGCCTGACCCAAACAGTTCAAGGACGATGCTAAAGTTGCCTCCTAAAGTATCCATCACAAGACCATAACATAAGGGAACAAAGCCTGTGGGTTCTAGGTACATGGTAACTTTGGCTTCATCAAACACTTTATCTTTCGGCACCAAGTCGCTGAAGGGTTCCTTGACGGCAACCTGTTGCCTTTTACCGTTGATGTCAAACCATGCTACAGCCACTTCTCCAAAGGTACCAGCTCCAATGACAAACGGCATCCCGTCAATTGTTGTCTTGTACTGGAACAGATGCGAAGGCAGGACTGGAGGTCGGACCTGCCAGTATGTGTAGGCTCTCCTGTAGGCCGACCCGTAGAGATGATAGAATACGTGGTCTGTATTGAAGGGAACCAGGCTGTCACAGTCAGTTCTGATGTCTGGAGGAACCTCTGTGGACTTGTCAACGGGCCTTTCAGAACCACTGCAACAGAAACGTGTGTAATGTATGAGGTAAATAATTGGGTACCAATTACGATTTGAATCAAAGTATATTTGAGACTGACATCTACTCTATTGTTTGTTTTTAACAATGTGCCAATGCCTTCTATACAGGATTCATTTTCAACTCAATGGCGTTCAGTTATTTTTCTCAGATGCTAGAAGGTTAACAAATTTGCTGCGGTTGATTCGTCAAAATAGTCAATTAACACCTGGCGTCGTCTTGTATAAACATGGTGACACTTGACTTAGAGGTTATAAAGATACTGTTATGCAGCTTGTTACACATATAGATATTTACGAATACCTACCGTTCATAAGACCTTACACCTTCTGCTCTAGTGTGAACGTCGCCATTGGTAAAGGTCTCTCTGCAGCTTCCATCTTCTCTCACAATAGCCTGGGCCTCACTCCTTGACTTCCTGGGCTGGGTGCCAATGAGGGGTCTGCATATGGTGGTCACCAACTCCTCTTTCAACGATTCAGGGATGTCGGTCATACGCTGATAGCAGGACACCTCATTCAGCATGTGCTGCAACGTGTCATAGGCATTCTCTGATGTGGCTTTGGAGGGAACTTCGGACTCATTGGTCGGTTGGCATTTTGGGACTTCACAGGTTGCGGGAGGTTGAAACCCAGATTTGACAGTTCCACAGTTCTGACTAATACCTTCACTTGAACCAACCATTTTTGGTTGAACAGCTTCATGTGAAAGAATATCGTGGTGCGGTCGTTCTACAACGCACGAAACACCACAGATAGCGCTTTTCGAAAACTCTTCTTTAGATCCATTGTTGCCTGCATTGTATCGTGGTTTAAACGTTTGAGTCGCGATTAGATTTGTTCTGCTCGTTTGTTTCGGAGGCTTGTCAGTTCGTTTTGCCCGTAAAGAGCGTGGTCTATTTGTTGACCAGCGATGCTTCGTCGTTTCTTGGTCGGATCCCTGGGCAATAACGCTAAACGATTTCGACGTGACAGTTCTGATGTTCCGGGGATCCCAGGCATTGCTGTTGTTGTTGCAGTTAAGTTGAATCATGTCTTCATTTACGCAATATTGAAGACATCCTTCTTCCAGAATGAGCATCTCTGATGGTGACAAGTTCTTTTCATTGTGCACTGGATCTCCGATTTTCGGTTTGTCATTTTCAAAACCATCAAACAGTAAATCTATTTCGGAAAAACTTGGAAATGACCTTGGTGCATCGATATACATTATTGCTCCTCCAATGTGAATGTTTGCGAAGGTTTGAAACCTGCAAATGTATAATTGCAAACATAATACATTGTTCATATTTATAAAGCGCACATATCCACGCTCGAAAGCATGCTCAAGGCGAAAAACATTATAATGCTAATGAATAATAATAATAATAATAAAAGTCATGCACAGTTGAATGTGCTTAGTTCAAACAAACAGCAAAAACAATTCCATATATAATTACTGCGAATATGAAAGTCCCTATAAACCATAGAATTGAACAAAAAGATTTTAGATTTGATTTGAGTGACTCAAATGTTTGAGATAGTTTCAGATTTTTTACAAGAGAGTTCATCTAAAAGGAGGCGTACTGACAACATAGATAAAATGTTTCTCTTTTCCAAATACATAAGATCGAGGTGTTAATATTATTGTTATAATTGTATAATAGTTTTACACAGACATGTGAACATTGCGGTTGTACATAGCTCAGCTCTGCCAACAAAAATCAACGAACATATTCGTTTCCCCGATGCTCACTTACCTTTTGACTATAATATTCAACAGTTTGTAACAGGCCTGTTCCGACAAACATATAAAATTAAACTTCCAACATTAGATTACGTGCCATTGCTTCAACATCCGTTTTCTACAATATTGTCATTTACGTGCCACGTCACACACAATATGACGTCATACCAATTCAAACGTCATAATGCTATGACGTAATACTTTAACATAACACACAAAAAGGGAAATATGTTGAGGCCTACATGTCGTGTCATAGCGGTGAATAAGATCAAATGTCCAGATTTGTTTTAATGCCTCTAATAGACTTAAAGTTCATTTGAGAAACAATTAATCATTGAATTAATGTCAATTCAATACATTTGAAATGTGAAGCAATATATATGGTCGATAAAATGCCACACTGTATGATTTCATAGTTTATATATATAATCCAAAGATTTAAAAACAATAATGACAAGTTTTACTTTGAGACACATACTAGAGATATCGTTGCTCTCTGATCTTGTTTCGCTGATAAAAGTAGATCTATACAAACGGTGCGTCTACTTTCTCTCCATACACCATGCGTGAAACTAGTAGCACAGAGATCCTTGGTTGTCCGTAGAGACAAAAAAATGTTTCTTACCGAGCAACATTTATTTTAGTTCACCAGGCCTCAGGCTTATTGCTTATTAGCCATCAGAAGTCGGAAAACTTTTCACACATATATCGACCTCTCCTCCAACACCGCTGCGACCCAAATTTTGTTTTTGGGGTACATTATGTTCTGATTATATGAGGAACATATATATACTCAGCTGATTTTAAGCCATTTTGATATCAAAATAATATCACGTATTAATTGATAATACATTTTTAGATCTTCAAAGATAATTAGGCCTACATACCGGTGGGATAAGGAATAACATAGGACTACAGACATGCAGACATGCAGATTGGAGATGACCAATCTCAACGATCCCTTATAAATCAAAATACATATCTTTGTCATCATGTATACTAGAATAAGTTCTCAGCTCCAGAAATATGTGAAAATATCACTTCCGTGGGTAATAGGCCTACACGTGTACAGTTTAAGAAACAAAGCTATATTCTGAAAGGTTTGTTAGTTCTGCTCCTGGAACACCTCTGTCCGTGTTGGCCTATAGAGTCCTATATTAAGCCTATTAATTTCCGTGAAAAGGGAAAAATAAATTCAGAAATTTGAAAATATCAAAAGGCGCCACTGCAGTATAGAAGAGTAGACATAGTGTACATGCCGAGTTTCAGGAATATATTAAGAAGAGTTTTGGAGTTCTGCTCCGGAAATGAACCCTAAAACCAAGTCCAAATCAAACGCGTTTCTATGGACACGAAATGTATTTGTTTTCAGAAGTCTGAAAATATCAAAACACACTTGTTCCACTAGTGGGTAATACACATAGACAGTTTCAGAAAGATGTCATGAACGGTTTTCGAGTTCGTAATAATTATTGAGAAACAGCTGATTAATGCAATTAATTTTTTTTAAACATTGTGTCAGTCAAATAATGTAATATGAACTGTACAATTATATATTATGTATAAAACTCAATCCTCTAAAATTTCAAAACATAAAATGTATAACTTTGAATATGATACAAGCTGCCTCGCATGTTCTGTCAAATCAAAAAGCTGCATGAAATTCGTCTTTGGAATCTGTGGAGAGATTTTATGTACGCATTCTACGATAAAGGGAGGTCACTCTTATTTGGCGGGGAAATTAAAAGAAGTGTTTATAAAAATGAAAGCATTGCTGATACGCAAGAAGTTTCTGCACGTGTTTGATGGGTTGTCAGTCAAGGTAATACAGATTGATGACTGTCGTGATATAGTTTTCTTCAAAGTATAGATTGAAACTATCCATTTATACAGGTTTGCAAAGAAAATGACAAATCGTTATAGTTTATAATAATATTCAATTTTAGTGCCACGCCCACTTTTATGGTCTCAAACTTTCATATAACATTTGTGGTGATCAGGAAGAATGTGGGGAACGGGACAAAACGGCGATAAACCAAAACGTCGAAAGGCGAAAACGGCGAATATTTGGCGAAAACGTCGATGAAATGCCTGGCGAAAACGGCGATGGATTTTATATTGAGTGAAATAAACTATAAAAGTATTATTTAGTTTGTTTTTATTTACGTTTTAATCCTTACAGACATTGTGTCAATTATAGACTTATTGTTTGATCAGTTGTTACAACTCATACTATTAGATACATGTCTAAAACCACACATTGGAATGGCTCTTTCAGGGATTGGGAAAGACACCTTTGACAATGGGCCATTTTTAGGGCTTTTAGTCATTTTCAGAATTTCAAATGGGCCGTTCCCCTTTGAAGCAATGGTAAAATTTCAAATTTTAATGGGCCATTATTTCATCCAATGTGCAAAATGGCCCATGGCCCCTGCCTTTCCCAATCCATGCTCTTTGAAATTTTCCTTAAAATTAAATTTCTAAATGTTAGCTGGAAAGAAATTCTTTGAGAGTCGATAAATAGAGAATCTCACCCAAGTGTCTTCGGATATCAAATAGTTCAACACGAGTTACAGATATTCAAGGCTTGCCGAGGTGGATATTTTTATTTATATCAACGTAACGAGTCACTGTTGATATATATGATAATTCGGAACGCATTAAGGGTGAGATAATCTAGTTATCATCCAAAATCATTGTTATTACATTTAAGTGATAATAGTGTACGTCTCTGAGCACATCTCTGTGTCATTTGACTTCCACTTGTGCGGTGAGGTCATAGCACTTTGACGTCATCATGTTTATGACGCCATAGCAATTCATTGCTCGATGATGTAAAAGCATATTGTGAAGTCATGTAGTTGACGGTGACAGGGTATTGTGCAAATCTATTGCCAAAAAGATATCTCCTAGGAGATATCGCTTGATCTCACACAAGCGATATCTCCTGTGGACACAGTTTTTGGTGATAATTGAATTGAAGATATTTTGTCATCATTGTCAAAAACTCAAAAATGTCGCTTTCTAGGTTTAGCCTCTCAAATGAATGTAACCATTACTAATCACATTGGTCTGGGATCAAGGAAGGCTCTATATATGATTGGTTGGTTGGTGTATTTCCAGGTGATCATCAAGGCTCCTGGACCAATCACAGACTATGTGGTATGTAGTAGACGAGGCAGCTCCTCCGAGGAGTCATGTGAGGAGTTGTGGCAGGTGCTTGTATTGGTGTCCAACACTGTCTACAGACTTCATGTACAAGGCCTGGAGGGGATGGAAGTGTGAGTACTTTATACATGCACAACTACATTCCAGGCAAATTTTATACCTGAGAGCTTTCTGTTAATCAACTTCCATACGCAAGGCATAACTCTTGCCAGTCTCAATTACTGGCTGATTGCCACTTTTTCTTAGGTTTCCGTGCTAGGAAATCAGAGCCAACTATGATTTTCAGTAGGTCGAGATGCTCTACCTGTCACCCCATTGGATAGTTAGTATGCGGTTCGCTGTGTGAGATAGAGCATTCAGGCAAGGTTTCAGTCTAAAATTTCAGATGCATAGATCCAGTATCTGAGCACGGAAAAGAGAGAGAAATACTGCAGGGGTCGAAAATAACACTCGTCCGCTCGTATTGACGAGTGACATTTGACTCGGGCAAGTGGAAAATGTAATATTGCTCGTCCTGTAGGACGAGTGCTTTTTCTGACATGAATGTTTGAGATTATCAATGGTCATATGTATACAGTATACTACTTCTTTCAGATTCACTGAAAACTGTTTTAGAAACCTCACAAGTCTTTATAAATGTCTAGATATTGCGAGTGTTGGCTGTTTATTTTTATCTGATAATCGTACGCTCTTATTTATCCATCAGCCAATCAGAACGGGCAACCCCGAGAACTTGACCAATCAGCAATTGACAGGTCATCAGGGAATTCCCTGCTCAGCTGTTTACTTTACAGTTGACTACCGAAGAATACGTTTGAGTTTTCATAAAGATTGTCATAAATACAAAATATTTGACAAGGATTTGTTTTGGTATTTCAACTAAATTATCAATTTTGGTTATTATGACAGTTGTTATATTGTGTTATGTTTTGAATATCTTGCTTTTCAGCCATCGCCGTAACATGAATGTAGGTCACTCATACACGATCTTTCATCTCTTCCAATGATTTTGATATCTAAATCCTTGATCTCTTCATAGCGTTTTAATTGTGTATTTTTGGAAACACTAAAAATCATATTATTCAATATTACGACAGGAGAAAATATCCAAAATTCATTTTGACAACAATAGACAAATTTCTCTTGGTTTTGATTTGAGTCACTGTGACTTGAAGATGATCGTAATTTTTTGTCAATTTTGCTCATTTCCTTTATCGTGTATTATTACAATTTACAGTTTTATACAATTAGAAGAAGGTATTCACCAAATCTGCACATGGAATAAAACAAGAAAATGTGAAAATTCAGGCATAATTCAACAAACTGTCGTGTGACAGAATATTTATTTCAAAATATAGGCCTACGAAGATGATTATGGACTATCTGTTGAACTTCTGAGTTTAAGTTAGTTTAATGTGACATATTGATCGGATATCATACAGCAATGAATCATTCTTATCAATAGTATACTGTAAAAACTGGTGAACAGTGCCACTGCCTTTGGTATGTATACACTGTATTTTCACAAAACCTTGTGTCAAGGGCTAGATATGGCAGAGATATAAGATTTAGATTGAGAACAAAGTAAGTTTCAAAGTATTTCAATTTTATTATGACTAACACATATTTTAGAATAAATATAAGTTCAATTTGCATTCATTGTTCGTAATTGTTTGATTTTGTAGGACCAGTACAATTGCAGAAGGACGAGTAGAATTTATTTATCACTTGCCCTGTAGGGCAAGTGCAGATTTTCACTATTTTCGACCCCTGTACTGCAAGGCTTATGTTATGCCTTGCGTACGGAAGTTGGCTGTTTGAGTACCGGTATATATATCCTATTTCAAACTCTTGTGCTCTTGTGAGTCTGGTCTTGACTGTCCCTCAACTTTAAGGAGCGTCCTTACCATTGTTTCTGAGCATCCTCAGTTGTCAGATTCGCACCCATGATTATTTGACATTTTACTATTTTTATCATTGGTATTTTGATAAAAAAAAATTAAATGTAATACTTGAGAAACCATTTTTTAGCTCTTCAACCTTGGATAATAAGTCATGCAAATCCTGATGAGCTACAGAACCAATGGCTCTAAAAAAAATTATTTTGGACCAGTGAAACCTTAAAATCAATAGAGCTTTTGGCTACTATCAGATGTATGTTAATTTCCATGTTATGAATATATCTCAGTATTTGCAGGTAAGCTATTTGCATGATGTAGAAGAGCCCATATGGAACATTGATCAGGGTGTTTGCACAAATGTGAATATCAGGTCGATTTTCTTTTAATTTTAACAAAATTCTCCGTTCATAATGTATCATTATAAATCAGCTTTTGTGTATGCATGTTTTGAACTACCCTTTTTTACGTTCTTGTCAAGTTACAGCTGGTTTACTCATCATCAATTATTCGATAACATTTATTGTATTTCAGATGGTAAAATATGGCATTTATTAGTTATTCATAAAAGGAACATCATTTATGGACTATGCACATTTAAATCTAATAATTGAAACATTTGACATTTATTATCAAATACCATCCTTGTATATCTCATCTCATGAAGTGGAAACACATCATTTATTATTTATATTTAATCATTTGAATTTACAAAATGAAACATTATGTCTTGATGATCTTATTGTCAATACTTCGGAGAGAGTAAATATAACCAAATCTGTCCTGGCATAAGACATATGTTACTAAATGAGGAAAAACTAGATATGTTTCTAATGTCATCTAATACTTGCAATTAGAGGACAGTGAGCAGTTTGTTGGAGGAAGAAGATCTATAAAGTTTCATATTCTTTCAAGTCTCATATCTGGGCTTCTATACCCAAACACATAAAATCCTATTTACCACAGGACAACTCCTTGCAAAACTATGAAAGTATATTTTTTAGCTCCATGGAATTATTTTTGTAAGATATTCTTTCAAGATTTACAAACACTTGGAAGTCGATAAGGCAAAAAGATTATTTGGTTGGTATACCGATTCTCCCACCATGATTTTGAATAATTTTGGAGGGAGGGGAATGCTACTCAAGATACCTCAATAATAAAAATGTTGCCAAATTTTCCCTGATAAACTGACAAATATAACTGGAAAATTATCATTTTATATATCAAGTTTTTGCCAGTTTGTTGACCTTAACAGTTTTAGCTCATCATGCCTGAAAGGCCCGATGGGCTTTTGTCATGGCATGGCGTCGTCCAGTCTATCAGTCCGTCTCTCCGTCCGTAAACTTTTTGCTTTTTGACTTCTTTTCCAGAACCAAATACTCTTAGAGAGCTTAAATTAAATGTACAGACTCCTTGGCCAATAGGGATTCTAAATTCTAGATTTGATGACCCCATGACCCCAAATAGGGTCACAGGGTCATTTTTACCCATGACATGAAAGATTAAGGAATTTTAGTTTGTTTGTTTTTTCAGGGGAGATAAGGAAGCAGATTTCAGTAACCAGGAAATCTTCACGGATCTTCTGGACCAGCCAGAGGAAGCTTTCCACGTTTCTCCTTCAACTGATCCAGTTGTACCGCTACATGACCAGCATACCCTTCTAGTGTCAAAGGACTCGCTGTGTCACATTGAAGTAGCTGACAAACTGCTTCTAACTCTTACTTCAGGTTCTACGCCTTCAGTGAGAGCCTATAGATTACTTGAGCTTGGGCAAGATGTTAGAAGTCCCTCATGTTTAGACATCCCTTGTCCTTCGTTTGAGTTTGCGTCTGAAGAAAATAAACATGGACTTTATATTGCTGCCTGTGAACAAATTCAAGATGGCTTCATATCAACGAAGTGTGTACATCTTCCAAATTCTTTTTTCTCAGCTTTATTCAAATCGGAAGCAGCTTTGTTAAACTCGTTCGTGGTACTCTACACCTTGAATGGTTGTGTCTTCTTCAGATCTGTCAAATCTCTCTCTGATGCTGAAGAACAGTGGGAGGTGGTGTGTGATATGGTAGGATCAGTTGTTGACATGTTCACCATTGACATTAAAAGCAGTGACAGTGATCTCCCCTTTGGAGATCTTCAGCCTGTGAGTTCAAATTGTGAGACAAAATTACTGGTTTGTTCATCAACTGGAAAGGTTATCATAATTCAGTTGTCAAAAACAAATAATGCTATCAAATACGACTCTGTGTCTCTACCAGGGCAGAATATTTGCTCCCAAATCCACAACTCCTCTCTGTACCACTGCACTGGAGAACGGTTGTACAGACACTCAATACAGTTGAATCAAGGGGGAGACAATCCAGTGGTTCTGCAGAGTGAATACCTCCACCAGAGCCTAGTCAACCAGTTCTTTGTTGTGACAGAGGATGAAGGTGCGTCAATTGAATTATTATATTTTTAAAGAACTTGCTTCATTTATTTCTTTATTTTTATGCGGCAAATTTGTAAAATATAAACTTTACCAATGACACTGAATAAGCCTGATATGTGTAAAGGAATGATGAGATACTAGGTATGTGACAGATACTCTTTCACCTAAGTCCAGACAAGGTAAATCTGGAAGTTATTGAGTCCAATTCTTATGAATTGAGAAGCCTGGTTCAAACATTTTATTTAAGTCTCTATCATTGGCTGCAGTTCATCAGCTTTTCTTTGCCAGAGATTTCTGATTGCACTACCAAGTGCATGTGCTATATGTTGGCACAGAAAAGGTTAAGAAATGCAGGAAGTCTCAATTAGCCAGTGACATAGAATGGCATAAGTTATACTTGCAGGGGAAGTTGTCATTTTCTAAGTTTTCTTGAAGGTCATTGTCAAATCCTAATCGAATATTCTGAAACTAAGGATAGATAAGCTAGTACTTGTTTTCATATAATTATTGCATGTGAGTGCTTAATTAATTTTTTTGTTAATGTTCCCAGCATCATTGAAACTTCTTAATCCATATTACTATTTCTTCCCACAGCTGAGCACATCCTGTGTCTGAGTGCGGAGCAGGAGGTTCTCCGATTGCCCACTACTTCAGGAGTGCAGAAGTCTCACGCAGACAAAAGCTATCTGAGTCATCTCGTGAAGGGCCTCACTGACACCAGCGATCGTTTGGAGGAGATTCGAACTCGGCATAACCACATCAACAGATTCCTCAACCAGCTGAGCATTGCAGGCTTCCTTCAGAGTAAGGATGAAAGGATCAGCAAAATGTTTAGTGAAAAAATACCAGTTTCAAGCAAGTGTCGCGTTGTGTCCCAAAAATCTGGGTATAGGAGAAATTACAAACTCATCTGTTCTATCACAAATCAGGGATCCCAGGCACTGTCCAATGAGTGGAGTTTGATAGTTTTCATGGAAACAAATAACCAATCACAGACTGAGGCAAGATCCCATGGAATTCCTCTGTCCTATGGTTTGAAATCTGGTTCAAGTTTTGACTTTGAGGTTGCCATGGATGGGGATTGTGTCTTGAGTGAGATCTGTGACGTCAGTGTCTACTTAGTGCTTCACACATCATTGCTAGAAGACCAGGATGGTTATAATCTACATGCTCCAGTGCCAAAAACATCAAAACAGGCTCTGCCGGTGCTGGTAAATAGTCACAGGCTGGACGTATTGTACTTTCTCTATCAACCAATCACAGAGCTGGTAGATTCAGCAATTCCCATGGTTACGTCTTCTTTGTCTTCACTGGTCAGAAATCAACCAATGAGGAATAGGAAAAGTGACAAGGAAAAGGAAAATGAGGATCGGAGTCAACGCTACTCTTTCTCAGTTTGTGCTTCTGGGGTGATCCTTCCAGAAGATGTCGAGGATTTGTGGGAGGAAAGTAAGTCTCTGACAATATATGTATTTGTAGCTGTGGTATGTACTATTGTAAACGTTCTGTTTATCATGGGTCAGCATCATGTCCATGTCTAATTGTCCTTCTCAGTCTCATCCAGTATTGCTTGGTTAGTTTCTGCCTTGATTTTTGCACAAAATTTTTTGAGTTAGTCCAATTAGAATTAAGTACCGTACACAAGGACACATTACTTTTGATTTGCTCTACTTCAAGCACAGTGTTGTGTAAACAAATTCCAGCCTATATTCGTCATTCATTTAATGTCTAATGTTGAAAAGCTACCTAGGACAAGTCTTGGTAGGTTTAATGCCTTATTGTTCCCCAGATATTGTCTTCAGTCTTTTCCTCAGCAAGGAATATTCCGGATGACCTCCAACCAACAAGGAGGACCTACATGATTAACACATTACAATTTCTGTAATTTAGCCAATAGGGAATGGTTTTGAAGTATTTCAGCATGAAAGAGTTGAACTAGGATTAAAAATCTAACCTCTTACAGATGACTCAACATCGAACAAGGTCCTCAAGTTACTTCTGAAGGACGCCCAGATCTCAAAGGAGGACATACACAGAGGACAAGTGCAGCTTCTTGACCCTGCCGGTCACATGATCAGCATTGCTATAGAAACGGAGAACTCTTCAGGGTGTGAGGAGGGAATAGAGGTTCAGCTTGGATCGGAGAGTTTGGCACTGATAGCTCGGTGTAGAGCTGCCATCACTAACAGGTTGGAGGTGAGACTTTATCTATCCATTAGAATATGTTACTAGTATAAAACATATTGGAATCATATATTAGAGCTGGGTCGGGTATATTTTTCTACCGGGTACCTGACCCCAGATACCCATTTTGTCAATTCTTGTAATATTTTATTCAACTGGTAGGCAGATATATGGGGCTAGAATGACAATTGACTTTAATAAAGTGATGAAATCTTCAAATACATTACAATTTTCTAATGAAAGAATCACAAAGTGAACTGTTTTATATTTAGTCACATAATAATTACAGGTCCGGGTAATGTGATAGGTACGTATCTGGGTCCTACTAACACATGACTATAAATCAGTAAATCACACAAAGACTAATGACTGACAGAGCCAGTAATTGGCTCAAGTTTTTATTTAGATCTTCAACTCTAGGTAATAAATCAGGCAAGTTGTGTTGAGCTACACACCCCATGGCTCTATTTTTTATTTCTCGTTTTGGCAATATAAATACACATTCAAAAGTTATTTTTTGTCACTTTTAGATAAATCCTAATTCATAATTTTGCAATATATTTCCTCTTATGGCAGTAAAAACAGAACTTCTATAAATACTATATTTAAAAGGCTGTAATAAATTCACTGACCTTGTGCATACTCATTTATTTGTGTTTAATAAATCATAACAATATCGGTTAATTACAGTATTTATTGTTGTAACTAATTGTTTTGTGTCCGCTTTTTTCTTTGTAAGCCATTCATCAAAACGGAATCAAGGGAGACAACTGTAAAAGGACTGAGGAAGTACTTGTCTGTGATTGAGGTATTTTTTTTACATTCATAACGTGCAATGTATGTAGTGTTACTTTATCATGACAATAAAGATCATAATTAAAACATGAAGTTATTATATAATAATCTCAATTTATCATGACAATTGCAAAAATGAATGACATTTAGAAGTGGAATAGGCTACATATGAAAACAAGATTTCTAACAACTTCTTTATTGTGTATGTGATGATTGCAAAGTGATGAAAAACAAGTTTTCTCACACCCAAAAAAATTAAATGATCACTTCTGTGCAATTATAATTCTCATCATTGACAATATCACAAAGATGACAATCTTTGGCAGTAGGCACTGTTATGTAATCACCTCTTTTAAATATGTCAGTAACCCTGAATTGTATTTAGGCCTGTGATTATCCAGCCCTTGGTAACACTATTTACCCTTTTGGTAAGGTCTCTTCATTTCAGAAAGAACGGCATGCTACAGCACCTTCAAGAATTGTATTCCTCCATTCCTCCCTCCCTTGCTTCTCTTCAATACATTAGGCTTCTCAAGTTCAGGTCTCGTCTAGTTGTTACATTATACGTTTTCTTTACATTCATTATTGTCCCCCGCCGCAACGCTGAACGGGGGACTATGTATTCAGCGGCGTCCGTCCGTACGTCACATTTTTTGTTTACGCGATATCTTATGAAGCGTTGCATCCAAAGTCTTCAAATTTGATGTCTGTCTACATTGTGGGAAGACGCAGACACCAGTCAATTTTGGTGACCTTGGCCTTATTTTCAAGGTCACACAACACTTTGACCACTTATAGAACCCTTATTAACACAATATATCATGAACCCAAGCACCCAAAGTCTTAAAATTTGCTGATCATCATGGCACTTCTTACCAGTAATGCAATATATAAAGTAGCTCCAATGATGTGTCTTACTAACTCAATGTCCCCGACGGGGGACATTGCCATGTTAGTGGCAAACACTTGTTAGTATTTATAACACTCTCTCTTTATAGCATATTGTCCTTTAAATCATATTTAATACAAGGAAATATCTTAAAATATAAATTGAATGCTTTATAATCATTCAAAAGTAGCAATAAAAGTTACTAGGGTACGAGCTGGTAAATACCTTTGGTTACCTGGGTCTTAGATTTAGGATTGTTTGAAGCTGACAGGAACACTGTTACTCCTCAGAGTCTCAAGGACGAAGTGACCGCGCTGGAGGTGTCACCAGGCCGGGACTCCAGACCAGAGAAGGATGTTATGCAGATGACCGGACGGTTGTACGAGAAACTTCGCAACACTCATTTCTTGAATCTGGATTAATCCTCGATCTCTGTGACATAGCAGGGATCTTTAGTGGATTATGTGTGTTTGTGTGTTGAGAGTGGTTGGTGATAACTTGTGAGAAAAGATTTTTCTGGAATTTAAAATTGTTATGATCCACCATCTATAATTGGATTTTGTTTTGTTTTGTTTTGTTCTTTGTTGAAAAAAGCGATGGAGTTTTAGACCTTTTTTTGTAAATCTTTTGAATGAATTGCAATCTAAAGTGAATTTTGTTTTTATGTAATAAATACAACCCCCTTTCACCACTTTTTGAGAGTAAACTATGCACGTTCAATTTGTTCTCGCCCACAGGGACCAGTATTGTCTAAAAAGTGTCAGTCATGTTATAATTCTTTCGTTTTTGGGTGCAGCAAGTACTGGGCATTGAAACTGGGTCACTTTTAGTTGACGGGATATTTTAAGCAATTTTATCTTATGTTTTTCAATTGATTTTTTTTTCAATTTAGTGGGCAACTACAGCAATAATTACAATTTTGAAAACTCATATCTTTGTAAATAGTACGTGTTGCATTGTTATGTTTTATGGCTTATTTTAAAGGATAATGTATTGTCTGCAACTTGGTATATGATATTGAAGGATAATATGATGACAACATTCTGAAATTCAAAAGGACATGGCAAGAACAAAGTGTTAGTGAATTTTTTCTCTACGTTGAAACACGTTGAAACACATGAAAGGTGGGGGGCCCTATTCCTACGCCTATGAATAACGAGAAATAAACATACATGTGGCCTATGAAAAATGAAGATTGGCGTTGAGAGAAATCTTTACTTCAAGAGGATATTGTTGATTTAAGTAAGACAAGATCAATCATTATTTTCCTCATGAGGAATTTATATCATATTTTATTTTATTTTGTCAATTGTTTTTTTAATGGAAATATGTGCACAAACTGTGTACAGAAAAGGAAAAGCTGCAAAATATCTATCTCATTGAAAGTAACATAAGCAAAATTTTGTCCTTTTTTTATTCAAATAAGCTGAGAAATGACACAATGACACCTGTTTCCCCAGTTTACATACAGACAGATTCTGTTCTTTCCGTACAAAGCATGGTGGTGGACTTCACACTGTAAACAAAGATGACAACGAAGGATGGCGGAGGAAATATGAAATGCTATGTAGTAAGGTGATTTATAACAGTATATGAAATAAGACCTGTCTGCCAGCCCGGATCATGATAACTTTTTCGAAGTTAAATTAATTTCACCATTTAGATTAAAAAATAACAATTTTGGGCTGGCTCTTTTTTAAGCTAATTTCATAAGCTGCTTACCGTATTATCTCGGGTATAAGACCATACTCGAGCCTTAGACCATCTCCACTTTTCAGGGGTTGTACTGGTTGGGGTTATTCTCAGGTTATAGCCCACCCCCAACTTTGCAAGAAGTTCCATGGTCATACATTACATAAATCTATAATACGATTTCAAGTTAAGTGTCAAAAACCTATAAAAAAAACTATTCTGACTGTCTGACACTCTCCATATGAATTGTCATCTGAATTGGGGTCTCTCCTGTCTAAAAGCCCACCCCCATGTATTCAAGATGTTTGCTTGCCTGGCCCCTTGGTCTTATACCCGAGAGACCACGGTATATAATCTACAAATGGAAATTGCCACATAAATGCAATTTTATTTTTACCTTAAAAACAAAAGATGATATTTTCATGTTAAAGTACAATTTTATTTCTTCCCTTCCCTAAACTGTTCTCATTTTCAACTTGATTATCTAAGAATATATGTATCACATTTGACCTGATTCTCCCAAACTTTGAATGAATGTACGGTGATCATTTTATTGCTACATTTAGTATGTGTGCATATGTTGAATTAGGTATTATGTCAGCAACAGCTCATGGATGTATGATGCATGAGGATTATAGAACTGACCAGATGTATGGTACACTTAAGCTACTAAACTATGTTTGTTAACAAGATTAAAATCATGATATAATTTTATCTTGATTGTTTCTTACACGAAATTGAGAATGTTTAGCTCTTGAAAGTTATGATGCAAGATGAACTTACTGAGTCAAACCGCCAGAGGTATAGAGATGTAACAATACTCAGTGTTATACGCAAAGAGAACTCGTTTACATTTTGTCTGGATTATGGTTCCCAAACTAAACATGCCAGGTCCACCAAACTTGGTACACACGTCAAGCATGATCCCCTGATGTACCTTTTATAGGTAATACCTATATCATTAGTGAATTGTTTTGTGTCTGCTTTTTTCTTTGTAAGCCATTCATCAAAACTGAATCAAGGGAGACAACTGTAAAAGGACTGAGGAAGTACTTGTCTGTGATTGAGGTATTATTTTACATTCGTAACGTGCAATGTATGTAGTGTTACTTTATCATGACAATAAAGATCATAATTAAAACATGAAGTTATTATATTATAATTTCAATTTATCATGACAATTGTGTTTACATTTTGTCCAGATTGTGGTTCCCAAACTAAACATGCCAGGTCCACCAAACTTGGTACTAGCGTCAACCATGATCCCCTGATGTACCTTTTATAGGTAATACCTATATCATTAGTGACTATAAGTTGTTATTGTATGCTACCGTGGAACATGACTTAAACAGTGGCGCTATTGGGAAGTCGTTTGTCTGGATGGAATATAGATAATATACTGCTTGATTCATGTATGCTGAACAATTACAACATTTTGAAAGACATGCATATAATTGAATGTATAAAATAAAATATGAAGTATAATGTAAGCCTTAGTTTTATAGCTACCATGAAGGACACGTTAGTTACTGGTCACAGACATGAAGTTGTGTGATATCATCACATGGCGCAACTATATTTAATTGTAACTAATATATAGTAATCTAATGAGAAGAGTCAGTCTCTTATATATTCCCTGAATAATAAGCAGCTCCTAGCTGGTGATCAGCTGATAACGCCTCGTGCTTCAAGCGATTAACCTCTAGATAACTGATCTCAAAGATAGTGTCCTTTGTTTCTGGCCAGTACCCAAGTGTTATAGGGGCGGTATGGTCGACTGCTTCAGACCTCATACATGCACAACTCACGTACAGAAATACCGTGTTATTCCTTGTATACAATCTCAAAGTAATATGACTAAATTAGTATTAAAAAACCTTCTTCCAAACGTAATTTGACTGCCTGCGACATTTAACACACAACGTCATTGGAGAGACGCGACGTTGTGTGAAATAATGTTCATGGCGTCACTACACCATGACAAAGTGACGGTTTGCCTTAAATAGGGCAAATTAATATCGTCATTCTCTTCCCATGCATAGAGGTTACTCCCATCAGATTTCTATCGAGAACGGAACTATATATAGGCTAGCTAAATAGCGCAAATTGTAAATATCTTCCCTGATGGCAAGTGCTTGACATTGAGTTATTTATTTGTATAGATACGGTAACCAGCAACTGCTCTATAGTGTCTGAGAAGATCCTAATTTACAGAACAAACACAGAAGGTTGATCAGCCGATCTGTAGATACTGTGGTATTTATAATCTAGATATGTATGACACTGCATTATTTATATGCTGACAGCATACCAACGTCTTCATTCACTCTGAAAAGTGTCTTTTGCTGAGATCTGTACTGAATTCTAACAATAATGGGAGAGTATAAGGTTCGTCATGAGTTCGGAATACGGACAGCAGGACACGGTAAGTCGATCTAATTTAGGTGATTAACATAAGGGTATCACAATAGAGCCGTTCATTAGACGATCAGGGACGGCCTATTTCTATAAATCATTGCATTGCGAATATTATATGTAGCAAGATTTTGCAATATCGTTTAAATTCTACTGCTCATTAGATTGTTGAGATTAACAGTACATTGATTGACAGTACTATCGTCAAATTTTAACCTTTTGAGTAGTGATAATACTTTTGTTACGCTCTACCAAGTAACACTGAAAGCGGGTTTATTCCCCTGATAGAATGCAGTATTTCACCGGCAATCATTTAATAAACGTGAAAAAATAATTTTATGAAATTCATATTTATTCGTCCGTTACATAGACGATTACTCATGCTCAAATTTGGTGTATAGACGACCACCTCGAGCTCGGTTTTTTTTAAATCTGTATTTAAACACGGACTTAATAAGTCCGTGATAAGTCTTTACATGTTGGAAGTTTTCACTCATGTTAACACTTTCAGTTGTATCCTCAGACAGAGTGATATTTTAACCTTTACAAAGTCATGAAATCGTGCATCAGAGTACCTGGACCTGACATCCCACCACGAGTTGCTTCAGCTCACGGACCAGGCTATCTTCGAGGTCCGCCATTACCTACACCCCCCGGCAATCGTCAAGGAGATCCTGAGGATTACACTTCTACTCATGGGCTACAGTGACAACGAAGCAGATGTGGGTAGTTTTTGCTTTGTGCTATTACCTCGAAATTAGTCTGTTCTAAAATGCTATTATTAGCACCTCAAAGGCAGAATTTAATAAACGTGATATAGTTCGGGAAAATGTTACCAGTTTATAGGTGTTGTTGCTAACATAACGACAACTTCCAAACGCAAGGCATAACTCTTGCCAATTTACTGCATTACTGGCTGATTTAAAGGCGCTGTAGCACGTTTTTTCGCTCAAATAAGTCGATGAAATGTATTTGAAAAATAATGTCAACAATAGTAAAACACCCTTCTCTCTTCGGAAAATCAAGTTACAAATGAGTGTATATGGTTCCGTAAAGCCATGGGAATTTTTTTTGTCATTCGAAATAATAAAATGTGTTCACAATAAAATGGCCGCCATGCAATTTTGGCTGTATACGCAACACCGTTATTACCACTACGGATAATTGGTTTGTGTAATAAGATGTTTTACCCTCTTAAGTAAATATAAATGACATAAACTATCATTATAAATGAGAAATTTGAAAAAATAAAATTTGCAAAAAAACGTGCTACAGCGCCTTTAACCCTTGCGGTATTTCCCTCGCTTTGTTGTGTCAACATAGTGAATCGCTGCACCAGAAATGCATAGCGTGCCTGGATTTCTAAACACATATTTTTTTAGGAAATACTGCAAGGCCTAAATCTGCCAGTAATGGAGACTGGCAAGAGTTATGCCTTGCATTGGGAAGTTGACATAACGCTTGTGTTAGCCAGTGGTTGACTTCATTACGCAAGGCGAGCTCTTGTCAGTCTCCATTACTGCATGGCTGATTTAAGCCTTGCAGTATTTGCCTCGCTTTTCCGAGCCAAGATAGTGGACCGCAGCACCTGAAAGTATAGTGAACTCTGGCACAGAAACGTTAAGTAAGTACGACAAGGCTTAACTGAGCCAGTTATGGAGACTGGCAAGAGTTTTGCCTTGCGTAGGTAAGTTGGTCAGTGATTTCTGTTTGAGGAACAGTTTGGGTACACGGATGTACACACTGATCAGAAAGCAATGTAACGTGTTGTCATACAACCTAGGCGATAGTGACTGTTAACCAAGGTAAGTGTCGATTTGTACTCCACGACGGTGACACGTGTCCAGTCGAGGTTCGTAAGTGACGTCATGCTAATAACTGTTTGTATGTGTGTCATTGGCTTTCTTCTGTTCCCCTGATATTTTCTTTGTTGCGTTTTTTGTCGGAATTTTATCTGAAAAATATACCCCAGGGTCTCCTTTTACAAAGCACTAAGGTGATCGTAAGTCACTAAGGTAACCTTAGAATAGTGCAATGTTAAAGCATTGGAGATAAGGCACACCTTAGTAAAGGTTGTTTTTAAAGGAGGCCCAGGCCTGTATCTTACTTCTGACCACGTGATGCTTGTTTCAGATATAATTCAACTTGATTCAAATTTTGTCTGCATACGACCACGAGAACATACAAACGTAAAGGTCTTTAATTTGGTTTTATACAGGTGTTTGAACTTAATTGATACCCAAGCTAACGAAAGAACGTTTTTAAAACGTTTCCTGAAAGTAAGGAGGATTGAAAGGAGTCTCAAGGAACATAGAAACGTTTCTCAAATAGCATAAAAACTCTTCTCTAATAAAATAGAAACACTTTTCAAATAACATATAGAAACGTTTCTCAAATAGAATAGATAAACTTATCAAATAAAATAGGAACACTTCTCAAATAACAAAGACAGGTTTCTCAAATAGCATAGAAATGTTACTTAAATAAAATAGAAACAATTCTCAAATAACATAGAAACAATTCTCAATAACATAGAAACGTTTCTGTAATGACACATTTCTCATACATTTTGGAAACCTTTCTGTGATGCAGTAGGACAATATAATGAAGTATGTTCTGCCATATTAAACTTAAGGGTAAACCTGGTATTATACATTGTACGAACGCTTTATAAATTCTATAAGTAGTTTTGATTTGTCGGTTTATAAGTAAGATATAATATACTCCACGAACCTTAATATTAATGTAGTACATGGGTTATCCCCGGGAAAACAGTACGTAGTTGTGAATGTTTTTTAGAGCATCATAAAAAAACATCTGTATTATAAAGGCGAGAAAACTGAACAGGTGACTATTTACGATTGTAGGACTGGGGCAAGGTGCTCGTGATCCTCAACAGAACGGGGAAGGATGGGTTCCTCCATTTTGTTACAAGAAGAGCTGGCCAGGTGCCCTTGAAGACAGCAGACAAGGCTCGGTCACTTCTGCAGAACATCGAGCTGGAACACGTGTGTGGGGTATCCAGTGCTGTCGTGGCGTTCTATGTCTTGGTATGTGTACGTACTGTATACTGTAGGCGAGCAATCAACCTGTAACCATCATCTTATATTCACTATGTTGATGATAATATTCTCTCATAGCTCATTTTGAGAGCGGCGCTGATGTTGTTTTTGTGAATGTTTTAAATGTTTTTATTGTACTATGCAGTGGTGAGACTTTAATAAGTTATTGTCTGTCTGTCTGTCTATAACAGCTATAGAGGATGTCTTTATGGTTTTTTTTATGTTTGTTGTCCCTCCTCAACGCGGAACGTCCGTCCGTAAGTCCGTCCAGTTCTTGTTAATGTGATATCTCAGGAACCATAGCACCTAATGCCTTTCGTGACCTTGGCTTTATTTTCAAGGTCACCACGATACTTTGACCACTTTTCAAACTCTTGTTTGCGTGATATCGTGTGAACTGTAGTGCCCAATGTCTTCACAATTAGTGATATTTCGCATTAGTTGGATAACGAGGACACACGTCGACTATGGTGATCTTCACTTTATTTTCAAGGTCACCACGATACTTTGACCACTTTGAAGTCTCTTGTTAACTCGATATCTCATAGTCCGTACACCCAATGTCTTCATATATAGCGAAAGTCTATATTGACACATTATACAGGCATCAATCATATTATTTTACTCTACTAGAAACGTTTGGATATTTTTTCAATTGTTTACATACAGATGATGAAACATGTTATTTGATGAGAACAGGAAGATTTTCTGGATAACAACTTCTTTAATGTGAAAATACACGACGTTTCGGAGTACATACTCACTCCTTCATCAGGTGGAATGTAAGGAAATAACAAAATATAGTACATTTATATAGTAAACAAAACAATGGTGAAGGAAGTCAATCAGGGAGATTAACGTACATGAGAATGGTATACAATGGGGATTTGCAATATAAACATGATGGAGATGAAGCATGAGAATGATGAGGATTTGCAATACAAACATGAATGGGAGTAAGTAGATAAACAAAGGCCTGTAGGCTTTATTGAAGATGTAAATAAACACACATGATGAAACGAGGGAGGCCAATTGGCTTTATTGAAATTGTTAAGCAAATACTAATTATAGTTGATTGGAGGAGAGGCCAATTGTTGATGTGGGTGGCTTTGAAGTTGTTGCATGGTGATTGGAGCTGATAGGCGTTGATTGGTAGGGACTCCTCGGATAATTTGCTCCGACAGGAGTGGATTGAAGGTAGGGATACTAGGATTTTGGTTTGGTTGAGTTCTCCTCGGATATTTCCTCCGACAGGAGATGGAAGTTCTAGATCAGTGAATCCCATGCACATGGTAGGAAGATGCCTTGATCGCGGTTTATTGCAGGTTTTTCCCTTCGAATATCAATCGCTTCTTGGAGTTTTCTTTGGCGCCAGTTCTTGTTGTTGGTCGACAGGACTTTGGTAGCTTCCCAATCGATGATGTGATCCTTGTTTTTCAGGGTATGCTCAGATAGGGCGGATTTCTGGTCAAGTTTGTTGACGGATGCTTGGTGTTCTTTGATCCTTGTGTTGATAGCACGTAGCGTTTCTCCGATGTACTCTTGGCCACAATGACATGGAATTTTGTAGATGCATCCTCTTGGGTTGGGGCTTGCGGTGCTGGTTCCTCTGCCGTTTGCTTTGAGTAGTTGCTTGAGGGTCTTGCCGCTTGTGAATGTTACATCTATGCTGGCTTTGTTCTTGATGAGGCGAGCGATCTTGTGGCTGAGGGGGCCAATGTAGGGAATTGTGACCCGGATAGGCGATGGTTCAGGCTTGTGGGTGGTGTCTCTGAAGGTGAGTGTTTTGTTGATGGTCTTGGTGAATAGGCCTGTAGGATACCCATTGAGTGATGTGAATGTGTTCTTCAGATGTTGTAGCTCTTGATTGAGGGCGTCGGGATGACAAATGGATTTGGCACGTCTTGTGAGTGTGGCTATAATGGCTTGCTTGATTTGAGGGTGATGGCAGGAGTTGTAGTGGATATACTGGTCGGTGTGTGTTGGCTTGCGGTAGACAGTTGTTTTAAGTCCATGCTCTGTGGCTTGCAAGGAGACATCTAAGAAGGGGAGATGGTGGTCAATTTCTGTTTCCATGGTGAACTGGATTCTTGGATGCTGGGCGTTGAGATGTTGTAGGAGACTGTTTGGATCATCATGTTGGGCTATGGTGGGGAAGGTGTCATCTACTTTGCGGAACCAGCATAGAGGCTGAAATGGAGCATTGGAGAGCGCCGATTCTTCGAAGGATGTCATGAAGATCTCTGTTATGAGAGGGGATAGTGGTGAACCCATTGGAAGTCCGTGGATTTGCTTGTAGATCTTGTCATTGAAGGTAAAGTAGGAAGTATCGAAGCAGCTGGATGCGAGGTTGATGATGCTGTTGATGGTTAACTTGGTGTTGAGCTGGTCAATGCAGGTCTGGAGCTTGGATCGGAGTACTTCTAAGGCTTCTTGTAGAGGGATGTTGGTGAAGAGGTCGACAACGTCGTAGCTGACCATGGTTCCTTCGAGATTTGCTTCCTTGAGCTGGTTGACGAAAGATGACGAGTCGCTGATGTACATCGGCCCCCTCAGCCACAAGGATCAAAGAACACCAAGCATCCGTCAACAAACTTGACCAGAAATCCGCCCTATCTGAGCATACTCTGAAAAACAAGGATCACATCATCGATTGGGAAGCTACCAAAGTCCTGTCGACCAACAACAAGAACTGGCGCCAAAGAAAACTCCAAGAAGCGATTGATATTAGAAGGGAAAAACCTGCAATAAACCGCGATCAAGGCATCTTCCTACCATGTGCATGGGATTCACTGATCTAGAACTTCCAACCAAACCAAATCCAAGTATCCCTACCTTCCATCCACTCCTGTCGGAGCAAATTATCCGAGGAGTCCCCACCAATCAACGCCTATCAGCTCCAATCACCATGCAACAACTTCAAAGCCACCCACATCAACAATTGGCCTCTCCTCCAATCAACTATAATTAGTATTTGCTTAACAATTTCATTAAAGCCAATTGGCCTCCCTCGTTTCATCATGTGTGTTTATTTACATCTTCAATAAAGCCTACAGGCCTTTGTTTATCTACTTACTCCCATTCATGTTTGTATTGCAAATCCTCATCATTCTCATGCTTCATCTCCATCATGTTTATATTGCAAATCCCCATTGTATACCATTCTCATGTACGTTAATCTCCCTGATTGACTTCCTTCACCATTGTTTTGTTTACTATATAAATGTACTATATTTTGTTATTTCCTTACATTCCACCTGATGAAGGAGTGAGTATGTACTCCGAAACGTCGTGTATTTTCACATTAAAGAAGTTGTTATCCAGAAAATCTTCCTGTTCTTATGTATACCACTTCTAAATGCCCTTCAAAGACCTGATGTTATTTGATGTTATTCTTGTATTTTCAGGCAACTGCAATCATTTCAAAAGCAACGGTTACTAAGAAGATTGGAAGATAGCGAGATTCAATTGAAAGACATTTCAAAATGTATAATTTTAAGAAATTTAATTTAAACTACAAATATGATTTGATTTGATTATCATTGGATTGACGTGAGTATGTTGTGTGCCACATTGTGTAGATAAATAGACGATTGGTATACATGTCAATTATTCAAATAACCAAAACGTTGATAAACACGTGGAGCTACAGGGAGAGCAGTTCCTTCCTTCTCTTTTCATAATTTTGTATTTCTATGAAATTTAAAATACAGATTACTGAGATTAGGAAATAATAAGTTAATGCAGATACTAAAGGTTCAAGAACAATTAAATACCAGAGGTTTCGTCCCGAAGAATGTGATTGTGACTTGCGATTGGACAACCTTTAAGGTTTTGACTAATAATCGTGTTTATAACCACAGGGGATTGTATTGTCGAAGAAACTAGCGACAAGAAAGCATATGAAGTCGACGAGCCAGCCCCTTAAACTAAACAAAATTGTTATATAATAAGCCCCTGTGTATATATACGTTTGTATTGATGAATGTTTTCTTCTGTCGTGAATATATTATGTACATCATTTCAAAAGAGTGTTTATGTCTATTAATTACATGTACAGTTTTTAAATCAAGTTGTCATTTTGATATGAAACGCAGTATGAAAAACACAACCTCAAAGTGTTATTAGTTTAAGGCTTTGTAAATAAAGGGACCATAAAACTAAAGGTATTGAGAAACTGTCGGGACACTCGGTACACCGGGCACCATCATGCAGTGCACAGCCTAGCCCAGCATATCAAATGAAATAATTGTTTGTAATGCCATGGTTGCAGAGTAATATGATATATTAAGAAATTAAAGAAATTAAACGTACATTGGAATACAACGGTTTTGGATATATCTTCTCAGATCCATATTCTGTTAAAATATCTGAATTTATCCCACTGCTAAAACAAAGATTACAGGATAACTATATATCAGTATGGCATAGCCAATTAAGTCAATCATCATCACTCTACTTGTACAAGGAATATAAGAAATCTCATAATTTGGAAAGCTATCTCCTCAAAATTGGAAATACTAAACACAGAAGAGCCCTATGCAAACTCCGTCTGTCCGCGCACACTCTTCACATCGAGACCGGGAGACACGGCAGCAACCGAGTTGAGCGGACCCAAAGAAAATGTTTAAAATGTAACAACGACGAAATAGAAGATGAATACCACTTCATTGTAACATGCCCATTCTACAGTGACTTACGACCTAAATATCTAAAACAATATTATTTTAAAGCACCATCAGTTTATAAATTCCTTCAATTGTGTTCCACTAATAATGTTAAAGATATTAGAAACTTAGCAGCATTTGCTTATGAAGCTTTTCAGCGAAGAAATTCTTAATTTGTAAAACATCCTCGCTATCTGATAACCATATGCATATGTTATGTACATGGCCAGAGGCCATTTATTATGGCTTGAGTCAATAAAAGTTTCTGTCTGTCTGTCTGTCTGTCTATATTTGAGTATTCAGAGAGACAGCATTACTAATTAGGAACTCTTGACTGTATATACAGCTTACATGGCTTGCAAATAAAGATTTTAATCCATGGCGCTCTTTCTTATTTAACAATAATTGAACTTCACAGTATTCGATATCCCCTTACTTCAATTAAGTTAGTCTAATATTAAGGTTGAACCCAGGTACAATGAGTATCTCTGACAGTTATGTTACGATATCCATATGTAGTGGAACGCTGATAAATAAACAATCAAGGGACTCGTCAAAATGTTTTACTAATTGAGAATACTGGGAGAGAGGCAACAACACCTTTGTGGCAGTTGAAAGTAAAACAAAAGTGTTTGAGGTTGAAATTAATATGTTTATGATTTATAAACATTTAAAATATAGGAAGCGAGCATTTATTTCGCAAAACATGTAAATGAGTGAGTGAGTTATTGTTTAACGCCACTTGGGCAATATTGCAGCCATTAGCGGCGAGAAATTTGATTAAATTAGATATTTATTTTTAGCAAAAGCATACGACACGAAGGCCGTAAAAACATGTAGAAAGTTTCCTTTAAGTCAAATTTTAAAATAAACTAAAAAGGGAATATGTACACACACAAAAGAAACGTATTTCATCCTAAAAGCTTATATATCGTAGTTGAGCTTATTTGATAATCATTATTTTACTGAAGTAGGTCTGGTCAGTCAGCTTTCTGGTCTCCAATCTCCAGATTGGTCAGTTTGTTGAAACCCACTGGCTGATGATTGATCTGTTACCTGTATTATCACAGGAGGCAATAACTGTGGCAGGGTATGGTTATGTGTAAGTGGACACTATACCTACTCGCGAGGCGTCTGTAAAATGCATGTATGGCAAGAAACACATGTACATGTACATGTAATATACGAGTTATTAATAAACACTATACGTAGATATTTATATAACGCAACTATTTCTTGAGTTCTGTGCATGTTCAGCCAATTTCTCTTTTTAGAATTATTAATAAACATTATACATAGATATTTATCTAACGCAACTGCATATTCAGAGTTCAGCCAATTCCTCTTTTAAAAAGAATGGTCTTCAGGTAGGATCTGAGGATTGTCAACTAATCCAGTTTTCTGATGTTTTTTGAGAGATGGTTCCATAACACTGCACTATAACTGTGTTCTGACTATACGCTGCTATTCGGGTAATTTGAACTGTTGGTGACTTGCTGACTTCCGCATACTCTCAGCCATTGGCTTCTTACAAACTCTTGGGGATTGCCGCGTGATGTAGATGTAGATGTACACCAGCAACTTGTTTACAATTCTCTCTCGAACAAGAAGCCAATATATTATCTTCAGGGTCGGTGTAATGTGTACATGTGTGTGTTAACATCCTTGCTACCGTATTCTAGCGCCGCTGTAGTTTGTCCACGTATTGCTGGAACTTTTGCAATAGTTCAGGCGAACATTAAAATAGGTATGCACTAGACTAGCTGCAGAACTGTAGTTGTAGAACCTCTCTCCCCCCCCCCCCCCCCCCCCCCCCCCCCCCCCCTCCCCTCTCCCCCCGTATGTAAAAGAGGACGAGGACTGTAGCACCTTGTGAATCAATTCGAGGAGGAAGGTCGATCTACACACGTGTAGCAAGGCTGACTCTAAACGATATTTGACCGCAACCAACATCATAACACACCAAAATGTCTCCAAAGACTCCTCGCGATTTCCCATCATGTTCACATTGTCACTCGATGTTTCAGTTTAGGCGTGCAGCGCAATAGCAACAATGATGCCTATCAAAAGTAGAAGGCCGCCAATAGCAAATCCAACGTAGATCCAACAAACTGCTGAGCGCGCCATGGCCTTGGCTTCACTCTTGGCCCCGAGCTCCTTGTACTTCAACGCTTCCCATGCATACTGGTTTGAAATGGCACCAGGGAAAATGAGGAAAATGTAGCAAATGTATGACACCATTATGACTTGTTTAATCGTTGTAAATGGTTTAGGTACAAAGTCATTATCTGGGATCATTAATTTGACTCCGCCGAGCTTTACAGTGGCTGTATTGTCCGTGTCTTGTTCTCCATCTTTCTCTCCCGCCTCCGCTTCTGCAGTGGACAACTTCACGTCGCTCATTTCCGGTTCCGCTGCCATTTGTGTAATGTTATGCGTCTTTTATAGGCGCTGTTCGTTTCAATTGCTTATCTGGTCTTTATCAAGTTTCCACTTAATCCGGTAACCTGAAAGAATGAAAGTATATAGAAACACCGTTGTTTATAGTCATCGCTCTTGAGTGTCCCGCCCAACTTTATGGATGTACAACGTGTCTGTATCTCATATACAACATAAAGTATATTCTGACCCATATGGTTGAAAATAACCGAGTTAATATTATTGATATGAGCACATGTGCTCGGGCAATAAAAAAATTCACACTCGTTTCGTAAAAGTCATATGACACACTTCCTCGGGTAATAATCTCTATATCTCACAATCAAATCACAACTACTTTAACGCTCGCTCCAGTAGTGGACATGTTCAAAGTAAGAGGACCGGCTAACCTCAGAGTGTTTGGCTGATTGTAGATCCCACACATCATGAACTTATAGAGTTTATTCTGGTTCATTTATCTGACAGTTGTTTCTCATCGATCAAAACATGTCATCCAACCCAGAGACTGAATTCGCCAAATGATATGCGACTGACTTACCAGTTTCGATTCTACATTTTACAGTGAAATAAATGAATGAAAAAATGAAATTTCAAACATGTATTTATATATGTGTGCGGTTAATTAATATTACATGTAAGTATTTATTAAAAATATAGAAAATATTTTTGAAAGTGATACTGCTATTTCGCCAATTGCTTCGATCCCAAATAAGCGGAGAACGTTTCCTTGGTAAGGTGTCTCCCAAGAGTAAGTTTATTACTATTACCGAGTTTATCCGCATTTCCCGCGCAAACCATGACCTTGGTCACACAGTTAAAATAGTGAGACACATTGATTGGCGGAACTGCCTATATACACTGTATGGCCACTGAAGACTTTATTCTTAGTTGATTTTCTGACGTTTAACTTCTAATAAAGTGTGCTCAGTCGTATACAATTATTGGGCGGTAGGCAATAAAATGATCTTAATACATGTAATTATGACCCATTAAAACATTTGTGTACTCTTATGCATATTTACTCTTGTTACACATGTACCCAGGATAAGAAATGATATTAATAATAATAATAATATACATTTTAACGCCTAATATCCAGTGCAAGCACTGCTCAATGGCGGTACAATTATTACCCTGAAGGAACTGTACTTTCAGTGCCGCTACTAAGCGCTCCGCGCGACCATTTAGGTCCGTACCTCCCGTGTTCAGGTACCCATTTAAACAGCTGGGTGGACTGAGTGCAATGTGGATGAAGTGCCTTGCTGAACATGTAAATACAATACACAAGCATATATGTTCTTTACAATAACATAGACTATATATATTGCTCAGTGTCGGCTGAACCGATCACTATGTATAATTGCGCTACAAGCCATAATGCCTCAATATATATATTGAACAATTTAGGTCACAGTGACCGTGTCAGTTATGCATAATGATTTGATGTGTCACTTTCCCTTTCCTTTTGAACCGCGTTTTCAAAATTAAACTCTTACACAAATCGAAAATATCAAGCAAATTATACCGATATTATTTTTCTCAATATTTAGCCTACATGCTTATGGTTTAATCTCCTGTAAACAGTAGACACATTGAGAACTGAAGAGGCGAGCATGAGACGACAATGTCTGAATATTTTAGATTATTGTATTTCAAAAAGTGGAAAATGTCCCCCCGGTATAGGTCCTGCACTGAGCTGAAGAAAGGCAGTTTCATGTATATAAACCGTATTGTGGCGTTTCAGAAGAGGAAGAGTTAGGGACAAACAGTAAACAGACGAATCTAGTATGACGTCAGGGCTCGTTACCTGTGTTGCTCGCCGAGTCAATTGTTGTTTACCTGTTATTTTGGATTGCGGTGATCAATATCTTGAATTCCTAAGTAAAGGTACTCTTGATATATACAATGACCTTCCCTAAATGTGGCGATGTTGCAACCCGCTCCATCAATTTTCATTCAAAAAACGAAGCGGTTGCGCATTCTAGGTCAAAGCCGTGGGACGGACGCTTATTTACACCTGTCGCGTGAAAAGGCCCCTTGCTGTTAGAGTGTGACGGCGGTCGTATTCTAATGTTAGAAAGTAACAGTAACCGGACGTTCAGCCACACGTTCAAGTGGCACATATAAAGACTCAGTATATCGAGAAGCACTGTCTATTTCTAAAACTTACCATTTATATACTAATCGGTTAAGTAAGGTAACACTAGTCGTGATTTGGTTCATTCCCATTACCGCTACACTCTCAATTCATATATACACACCATTTCAACTACACATTGTAACTGCCATCCTCGTTTACCCAGGGTTTTATATATGATCCGTTTCTCTCCACTATGCTATAGGGGAGAGAAACGGATCATATATAAAACCCTGGGTAACCGAGGATGTGTCACTGCATGTTTCTCATTACCTCTACACTTTGAATCAGTTCTACACTGCTGATAAGTGGTCTCACCCAATTAGCAAACTGGCTTGGTTAATTACTGAGCAATTAAAGTTCGATTTAATATGGACAATGAGAATAGGTTATGCTTTTGTAATTGTGGAAGTGAACACCATTTGTTGCCTATTTATGTGCAATCCAAATGACTGTCAGCTTTGCTCACATTATCTAGAATATATAAGCTACTTAAAGGTAGGATGTGGTGCTCAGCTTCTCGCTACTTTGCTCACATTATCTAGAATATATAAGCTACTTAAAGTAGGATGTGGTGCTCAGCTTCTCGCTACTTTGCTCACATTATCTAGAATGTAAGCTACTTAAAGGTAGGATGTGGTGCTCAGCTTCTCGCTACTTTGCTCACATTATCTAGAATATAAGCTACTTAAAGGTAGGATGTGGTGCTCAGCTTCTCGCTACTTTGCTCACATTAACTAGAATGTAAGCTACTTAAAGGTAGGATGTGGTGCTCAGCTTCTCGCTACTTTGCTCACATTATCTAGAATATAAGCTACTTAAAGGTAGGATGTGGTGCTCAGCTTCTCGCTACTTTGCTCACATTATCTAGAATATATAAGTTACTTAAAGGTAGGATGTGGTGCTCAGCTTCTCGCTACTTTGCTCACATTATCTAGAATGTAAGCTACTTAAAGGTAGGATGTGGTGCTCAGCTTCTCGCTACTTTGCTCACATTATCTAGAATATAAGCTACTTAAAGGTAGGATGTGGTGCTCAGCTTCTCGCTACTTTGCTCACATTATCTAGAATATATAAGCTACTTAAAGGTAGGATGTGGTGCTCAGCTTCTCGCTACTTTGCTCACATTATCTAGAATGTAAGCTACTTAAAGGTAGGATGTGATGCTCCATGTTCACTTTCGGGATTTATTAAAAGGGGATTTCAATTTGACAAATACCCGACTTTAATTTTCTGAAATCGCCCTAAGAATTACTTATATACAGCTTTCTAATTACACCACCTTATTAGTGCCGACAAACGATTCACTGTTCAAAGTGTATCTGCCGGGTTTGACGTCACTCCCGGATATCCGCGTACATGATATTTCAACGTGTTTTATCACCTTTATGACTGTCGATTTAACATACTAATATTCACCAAAACAACTCAAATCTTCGATATAAATCGAATCCTTAGATATCTTACTTGGTAATTTCGCAAACAAAAATTGTATGGTTATTGTCATTTCTTCCCACAGAGGTTACTCCCTTCAGATTTCCAATCCTATAACCTCTGTTCTAGATGGCCTCAATTTCTAGGCTCCAGCAAAATCCCCTAGCGAGGAAAAGGGGAACCTCATACTGTATCCCTGCTACTTAACCAATGAATATTTATCTTTCAGCGGCCAAATCGACCGAGTGATTTCAAAGATCTAAGCAAGTGTCCTTCAAATATGTCTGATGTAAATAACACAGACGAACTATTTTTGGTATTTGTCTCTGATTTCATCTTCTTTATTCACAGCAGATTTATATTTCGAGGAAAACACATTAAACAGTAAAACTTTATCAAGTTTAGTTTATCATTATGTCGTGTCATTGCCAAATGTCAGTTTACAACGGCGTCGCTGATTGCACAACTAAATTCCATTGCAACCTACCATGACTCTCCATATTCTGCCGGCGAATTCACGCCTTGTAGAGCAGATGTTAGTATCGGAAATGTGAAGGCAGTAACCTATGTGGAAAGAGTATGATACCCTGATGTACTTCTTAATCTGTAACAACTATGTTAAGGATGTTATTTGCGCTTTGAAATTATGCACAAACTAAACTATGTAGAATGGACCCGTGGGCTTCTCCTGCAATAAAGCTCTCTGCAACTGACTGCAACATATTAGGATTCTCTATTGCTCGTACAAGAAAACGGTCGTATTAGAACAGAGGTTACTCGGACGATCTGGATTGAGTTACTTCTGTAGGGCGACAATGCCCGATCAGGAGTAAGCATTCACTCGGAAATGTACTGAAGAGAAGATTGAAAGGTTTACACAATTATTGTGTTGTCATCCTGAATTCTTGCTTTTCTTATTATATGTACATCATGTCTAAATAAGTGTTTGTATTTCATCATATTCAAGTTTCAGCATAATTTGCAGACTATGGTGATGTTTTGCTCGAGAGGATGCTTGAAGGTTGTCTTTGAACCTATCAAACAGTCGGTTGCCAACCACGACACAGAAATGATGGGGTAATCCGTGAACACACATCAGTTTACTAAGCGACTGGGAGTACCAAAACATATTGGTCGTAAAACTGATCCCTGGTGTTCTAAAAACTTTATCGAATATTCAAACATTCACAAAGTCACTTGTACCTCGCAACACCAGACATCTGTCAGTAGTTTGGACAGAAAACTGCAAACTTTGACAGTAATCCGATTAGTATAGTTTTCCTCAACAAATTAAATCAGGGTAAAAGCACTCGGTACAATAACTAACCGCATTTCTTCCGGTAACAGAATGATATAACTACCTCCCCACAAAATTCCAGTGTACAGTCAAGCCGCGATAATCCGGCCACCGATAATCCGAATCTCGCAGTTTCCGAACGGTAGGAAGATGTAACCAAACTAAACATTTCACTATCCGAACATTTTTGATGAAAAACGGAAGCATTCGGATTATCGAGGCCTGACTGTATAGCGGTTCTGGAGGAGAAAATGTGAAAAATTTCGGAAATCGTCGCACGTCATTAACCCATTTGGCCTGAAAGGCCTGATGAGCTTAAAACCGAATGTGTAATTTCACAAAAACACTAATTTACTCAAAACTGTACACTGTGAAGAATGTGCAAACTAAACCAAAATCAACTGAGCTTAAAAGCTTCAAATGGTTTTATTATTATAAACATAAACATATAAACATGATATATATTGAAACTAAGAATTTTAATACAATAAAACAGATCTTCTTCTGAAATCAACCAGCACAGGAATATACATACATATGACGTATTTCATTTTACGCACAAATTGCATGTATCATTACTGTTTACATACATCTAACATGCATCTTGAGTATTACACACAGTGACTGTACATTATATCTCTGAATGAGACATTACATGTAACTCACAGTTGAGTTTGAAAACTCCTCGTCTTGAGTAATCTCATAAACACACAGTCCGACTAAAACACCGAACGGTAGCGCGTTGATTAATCAATATCGATTACCTTAATTGATTATCACAATAATTGGTGGAAAGTTCTATGACCAGGGTTCACGCATATCACGTGTCTGGGTAGCCCATGGTTGGTGGGAAATTATGATGGGATAGCAAAATGTATTAAAGTACTCAAGGAGGAAGCACTTTTAAACATTAGGATGAAAGATTGTGTAGATATATTTGACAATCTATGCCGTGTTCAAGATAGGTTTCAAAGTTATCGCTCAAAGAGCGATTACTTTGAAACCTATCTTGAACGCGATTGCTCAATGTAGCGCTACGTAGCAAGGCGAGCAAACTTTGAGGAATTTGCACTGTGTCGTTCAAGAGAGAAGAAGCGCTCATTGAGCGCTACATTGAGCGCTACATTGAGCGCTACATTGAGCGCTACATTGAGCAATTGAAGCGCTCGCTTCTATTGAACGGGGCGCTGGAATACATTGGGGTTCGTATTTTCAGAAATGGATAGCCTGAAATGCTAATACTGTGATATGGTTAATTTTAACTGTATGGTACTACTTGAATGTCATCGCAATATACAGTGCCTAATTAAGCACTATGTTTCAAAAGTAAAATACACGTAACATGAACACAAGATACGAGACATGTCCCATGCACATTTCCCAAATTTGACATGGAAAACGTTTTTAATACGTTATTTGGATGATTTACCCAAACCTTTTTAGAAACGTTAATAAAACATTCGTAATGAAATGTGTCTGTAATGTATCATAGCATCGTTTTATAAACGTTGTGGGAAAACGTTTCAAGAAATGTTTTATAAAGGTTTTGCAGAAACATTTTGCTAGGAAAAGTTTTGTGTTTGCTTGGTATGATGGTGGCGTTTATTTGTATCGTAGTTGAGCTTATTAGATAACAAATATTATGCTGAAGTAAGCCTGGGGCATAGCCACTGGAACATGTTCACCTAATATCTTCTCAAATAACTCCTCTAGCCCATACACAGGAGCTAGACGGTCTCCACGCAGAAAGTCACTCGCTGAAGGGTGTTGACACGGTGAAGTATACAGCGGGCAATGAGTGTTGCTTGAAGTAGGATACAGTCATTTGGAAACTAAAACTATTGTGGTTGTGGTTGAATGTATGTCCCTTTCCTCAGTGGAAACGAGCAAATGTTGAATGACCATGTCCGTTGATGAAAGAGTAAAATGTACAATATCAGATCTCTGAAGACCCCACATGGTGTTGCATAATTTTCATCACAATGACAGAATCGTTATTTAGTTTTAGGCAAATTCCACACAAAGAACAATGATTGTTGCCAAAAGACCAACGGCACCGATAGCAAATCCAACGTATATCCAACAAACTGCCGAGCGCGCCATGGCCTTGACTTCACTCTTGGCCCCGAGCTCCTTGTACTTCACTCGATGTTTCAGTTTAGGCGTGCAGCGCAATAGCAACAATGATGCCTATCAAAAGTAGAAGGCCGCCAATAGCAAATCCAACGTAGATCCAACAAACTGCTGAGCGCGCCATGGCCTTGGCTTCACTCTTGGCCCCAAGCTCCTTGTACTTCAACGCTTCCCATGCATACTGGTTTGCAATGGCACCAGGGAAAATGAGGAAAATGTAGCAAATGTATGACACCATTATGACTTGTTTAATCGTTGTAAATGGTTTAGGTACAAAGTCATTATTTGGAATCATTAATTTGACTCCGCCTAGGTTTTGGTTCACAATATAAGGGTTAGCTTTGGCTTTGTCCATGGTTTCGTCCTCTTTCTTCTCTCCCGCCTCGACATCTGTGGAGGTTTTAACGTCGCTCATGTCTGTTGCCATTGATGTAAGGGTATTGGTTAGCAGGTCCTCAATGGCTATCCACTAAATAGGTACCCTGAAATAATGAAAGTCAAATTGATACTTAAACTGTTATTTTCACTTCTTAAATGGGATGTACAGTATAGTAATAAAAACTACCATATGGTAAACGAGACGTTTACTCCCACTTAATTCGCCAATTCACTTTTACGGAAGAGATTCGATTGGATTACCCGAAAGAGTTACGAGAAAATGGATAAGGGTTAGTTGAGTGTTTGTTCGTGTGCACGTAAGACAATAACAAAAATTTATGTCATTTAATTTCGAGATGAAAATTATTATTTCGAATTTCGAGAGTGAAAATTATTATTTTAAATAAAAGTCAAATTAATGAAGATCTTCCAATGCATAGTGGGACCGGGATGGCGCAGTGATTAGCGTTTGCGGCTTCGGATCGAGAGGTCCAGAGTTCGAATCCTGCCAAGGGTTCGGCAACTTTGTCCTGTGGTGGACAACTGTTCCAGTGACGTTTGGGTGCAATGGGTGCAATGCTAAACTGAATTTCAGCACAGTACTACCCATGGTTCGCCAGGTCATCGCAATGCATAGCCTGACTATGGCGTTGCGGGCTTTTTCACTGCAATTATACTAGAATGCAGCCGCGATTAATGTGTAATACTCTTGAAAGCGGCGTTAAACCTCAATTAACTCACCTCACCTCACCCACAGGTAATGCATAGTTTACCCAACTGTACAGTTTATAGTGTAACAATACACAAGGCAATGACAGTGTTGGGGGTAAATATAACCTTGACAACGCATATTACACTGCAACCAGTAGGTTTAAGGGTGCACCAATTCAGGGAATATGTAATCAGAAAATAAAACTCTTTAAGTCTCTATCCAACAAGACGTATATTCTGAAAACGTGGGCCTCCTTTTATTAAACCCCCGACTTGAAAAGGTCGGGGTTATATAGTTATACCATAAGCCCCGTTTACATGTACCGTTTGGCCCCGGGGGCAAAATACCCCAAGGGGCAAATTTGCCTCCAGGAGGCAAATTTCGTCATGTAAACGGTACACACAGTGGGTAAATAGTTGCCCCCTGGGGGGTATTGAAGCAAAATTTGATCCACCTAACTAGGTAGGGCAAATCTGTTACCCCCGGGGGTATATCATCAAACGTGTCATGTAAACGCTCTTTTCACATTTTCAAGGGGGAAAATCAAGTCAAAATATGCGAACACAGAACTCTGCACCTGCACTAATACACAAGTACATGAGTACATGACACTTTATATACCTAAGGGATAGATCATTTGTAATTTCCAGCACCTTGTTGGATACTATTTTTCTTATCCAAGATAGTTTTCATGTGTATAAATTGAAAAACAAGAGTCAAATTCACAATCCTAGCTTAGACTCATTTTACTCATGGTGCCCGGGTGCAGATAGTGCTCTACTTATGTCCCCTTTTGACCGATCAGGATACATTCTTTTTGGTCGAGGACCTGTCAAGACCTGGAGTAAGTGTAGGCGTTCGCATCGCTCCCAAGAATAGCTGTAAAACTACTTGACCAATCGTAATGCCTCCCCATGTCATATAGATGTGTCCTATCGCTATTTCAAATTGAATTTGTTTCTGTTTCCTTGGAAACAATTTGGACTTTGTCTTTTTGAAGGCTACGGTTTGTTTCCGGAATATAACTCTAAAACTATCTGACCAATCGTTAACAAATTGTGTATCCTGCATCTCCATACCACCTTCAAAATAAATGTGCTGCTTGTCAATTCTATTTCTTTCTGTTTCCGTGGCAATAAGTTTGAATTTAGTCTTTTCGAATGGTAGGGTTTGTGCTCAATACATAACTTTTAAGATTGAATTATTTTGCTTTTGAATTAGAGGAAGGGGAGACATCTTTTTGTACGAGTAAACCGCTTTGTAGGTACTCTCCATATTCACTACAATATATTCAATAATAATTTCTGACAAATATATAGCTTGTTTTTATGGTAAATATTGTCGCAGAATAAGAATATATTAATACGAGTAATCACTCAGTTTGCAGCAATTTCAGCTTGATTCTTTCGCTGCTGAGCTGTGGCAGTTTGTAAGCTCTTGGCCATGAAATATGAGTTCTGTGTCTTTCCGAAACCTGTATATTTGTAGTAAACTATCAACTTATATATCATATTGAACTGTAATACATATCTGAAATTTGAGAGTTTGTAATGGGAAATAGATTCCTTATAATTTGCAGTAAGTTTATTGGTCACAGTACCATATTACTTTGAATAAACAACCCCATAGGATATGCAGATATCTCAACTTCTAGGCTGAAATGAAACATCAGTTGTTTTCACATACAATTGTGTGTGTAACCAAATGCACATTTTTTACATAAGCTTTTAGCACTCTGAAGCTATCTGTTTTTGTGAAGAAGTTGATAATGCAAATGTTTGACGGACGGACACCGGATGTCATGCAATGTTGTGCCATAATAACATTGGTTTTTTTCTGGCCTGATGACCTTAAATCTGACCACCATTTTCAGAAAAAGAGCTTTTTTCCGAAAATCTAATTTTAGAAATAATTTGCAAGATTACCCCCAGCGCTCTTAACTGCTTTGTAGAGGTGACCATGATACCATAGAATTGTTATCATGGTAATTCTTGGCGGGATGATAGCACAAAAAAGTCAAAGTGACTCCTCAGTATTTAGAAAGGTTTGATAATGATAAATACCACTGTATTTACCCCCCCCCCCCATGTCTTAAAACCCATGTAAACGCAAATTGATTTGCCCTTTGCCTCTGGGGGTAAATTAGCCCCCGAGGGTATTTTGCCCCTGGGGGCAAACAGATGTCATGTAAACGCAGCTATAGATTCCGTCCGTCCTTCCATCCGTCCGTCCGAAGACAATTTTGCCCGATCGATAACAGAAAAACTATTCATCTCATCCTTTTCAAATTTGGTACATATCTTCTTCACCACTAGGAGAGGTGCAGTGCGAAATTAAAAACCGCATTGGCTATTTTTAGCGAAATTTTTAACTTAGTCAAATTCTGAGCATTTTTTGTCCGACCGATAACAGAAAAACCATTCATCCCATCATTTTTAAAATTGGCACATGTCTTCTTCACCACTAGGAGAGGTGCAGTGCGAAATTTAAACCGAATTGGTGAATGTTTTAATTTTTGTCGAATTCCTGTATTAGTCATATTCTGATCATTTTTGGTCCGATCTATTACAGAAAAACTATTCATCTGATCCTTTTCAAATTTGGCACATGTATTCTTCACCCCTAGGAGAGGTGCGTTGCAAAATGTAACACGATTTGGTGATATTTTTCATTTTTGGCGATTTTTGGCGATTTTTTTACTAGAATGAATGAAGCTACTTCTGTGTTGTGGTTTGTTAACTTTATCATTTTCTTTTTTATGTAATTTTCAGAAAAAGCTACTTCTTTGTTCTTGTTGATTTAACTATTTCATATTTGCACTGTTGTAATTTGGAAAAAGTTAAATTTTCTTTCCTTTCAGCCATTAACTGCTGTATATCCCTCACTGTGCTTACGGGGATGTGCTTCCATGTACCTGTTTCAAGTCACTCGAATGAATCATTATGATGGATTAATTTCCAAAATAAAGTTGAAATCAGTGGTAATGACAGTAGTGTATTTTGTTACCCCTACCTTTTCAGGTTACTATTATTCCTACTTTTACTTAAACCATATTTTTTACATGAAGAGACTTGTCCTACCCTTTACACAAACACTTAAATCTTAGCAATTACATTTCACAGCTTATCAGTGAGCCACGGTCACTTTAATTCTTTGCTTGTTCATTACTCAATACTGGAAAGAAGTTCAAACAGGTTCAATAGGTGCCTTGAATATCCAACAGGTTAATCATTTGCAAATAATGGAATTTAAAGTTCCACATATAACCAGTACAAAAAAACCCAAAAAAACAACATGTGTAGGCTTATAGATATCATCCAAGTCAGAGACGGTTCGATCGACGTTAACAGCGTGTCTCCAGCGCTGGGAACCTTGTCTGATATTCTGAAATAAGTAACGACAAATAGTTGGGCCTAACTAGATACAGGCCTATAAATAATTCAGCAGAGTCTAGGGGGCACTATACTCACTAGCTCTATCCCAAACGACCTTCTCTTACGTAGGCCTGCCTACATGTACTCAAGCCGATCTGATGTGGTACAAAACATATTGATGCACGATGAAAGCTATATTATAATAGCCCTATAGATCCACAACATTTTCAAGCCGGTATTTTCAATTTGTTACTCATTCACTGTCACGTTGGTTGTGGTTCACATCAGTGAAGTTGAAGCTATCAATAAAAAAAACAGTTATGTAATGTAACCTACTATATAGAGCAAATCACATCAGTACTAAGAATCTACTGCTATACTAGCTACGTAGAGTAAATAATGAGAGGAGGGCCATAGAGGCAAGACTGAGAGGCGACCACAAACAGTAGCATGTTTAGATAGTCTAGAAGGCCTATACCCGAATGTTTGGCTAAAATGTTCACAGGCCTACCTGTCGGTCCGGATTGTATTGACTTGTGCTCCAAATCGCTTTCAGTCTCGAGTTATGAATTTCCTTAAATGAATCTTTAAGTTATGTTGCAACTCCGTTTACGTACAACGAGCTCGCGGAGGTTGCGAAATCTAGGTCATCGGATTGAACATTATGTACATACCTACATGGGACAGTGCGCTCTTGTTTACAAACGATATGCTATGCCTGATCGGGAGCCTGGCCTACGCCGCGGGAAGCAACCTAATCGGCGTACGTAGAACTTGACTGAAATGACCGTCAACGCCGGCGCATTATATTTGTATGGCTGACGGATCATACAACTATAACCACATTTTCAGTCATTAAAGTCTGCTGGAGTCATTTTTACATGTTTGTTCAAGTTAAAAAAAAACCAAACTTGATCATGTTTCTGTTTACAAAGTCCTATCTGAACTGACTTGCAAAAGAAACGCCACCAACAGAAATGCATGATATTTAAATCCACAGGTAATACAAACGACTGAGTCAAGTGAATTAATTGTTAAGTTTCCAAACATTATCAGTTTGTTTTTTGTTTTTTGAAAAACATGACTTTAAAAAAAAATGTCGTTTGAAAATCTCCAAACGAGGAAAGATGGGAGAGTGAAAAGGGACATTTTGACTTGTTTTAAGGCGTCCGACAATGATGATGCGTCAACGAAAAGTCCAAAAAAGGTAAATTATCAACATCAACATCTTTTATTAACTAAATTTCTACATTTCATAACTTTTAAAACATGTTGAAAATGTTGAAAAAGCGATTTCAGCACTCCCATGTGTGTTTGAACAGATATGGCAATTAACATCATACATGAATGAAATTTTTGGTACTTCTTTACAAAATTTATTATTTATTATCAAGGACACTTAAAATCGACTTAACATCTGACAGCAGTATTTCAGATTTTATTCTGTTGAAAATGTGATGGCATTTCTTTTGCAAGTCAGTTTATCTTCATTTAAAGAGCCATCGAGAATGTTAATTAGTATTTTATTTCAAATACCAAAATATATTTTGAAAACATACTTATGATATCAATCGCTAGATAAATATTTTATCTATAATGTGACATTTATAAGTTTCACATCATGACAATCCGTCGATTTAACGCGCGTCAATGGAATCTGACGTCACATTAACATAATGTCCTTTATTGCATACAACGTACTGCACAACAACAAACGTTTCCGAGGCACCCAGGCTTGTTAATTTTTCGCCATAGCAACCCACGAAAAGCTCGTACTGTTTTCGTCCCATTACTGAATAAGTCATCCTGTCTCAGGGTATAATGTATACGTTTCACTCCACTTTCAAACCCTGGGTGCAAAACCAGCTCAGAACTTCGCCAGGTGACGTACGATCTAGGAACAATCTAAAAATAGACAACCAATGAAAGCACTTGGAAGGCGAGTCGGCAGAATTAAGATGGCGGCGCCCAGTAAGCAGGCTTCCACCTGCGTTCTTTGTGTAGGATCACTGCGGAATTGATAGCGATCTCTCAAAACGGATAAGATAACATCATCAACAGCATACAGGTGGTCAAGTATATCTTATTTATTCATCGCTGGCATTTAGCCACGTACAACATTATGTGTTTCATTTCATAATTGAGTTTAAACATTGATATGATGAGCGCAGAATGAAGATGAAAATATTGAACATAACAAATAAGATAAGAAATTACTTTATTGCATTATAATGGGAGATTTTGTGTACAAGCACATGATTTTGCTCTGAGTAAAATTTATTTATAAGTGGCAAAATACACTACCATATATTCGAAAATTGTTTAGTCAACCATGTAAACATTCAACAAAAGTATTTCAAGATGATTTTTGTTAAATATTCGATAGATTTAAAAAAAATCATCTTCAACCGGGTATTTCAATCTGAAAAAGTTCTCACACTGCTACTATAAGACGATTTAGACCTGGAAAAGCTACAGCCAATGAAATGACGATGATAATATTGAAAAGTCAGTATTGCTCGATTTAAAGTCATTTCATTGGCGGATTATATTTAGCCGGGGCCAAAACAAGTCTAATTTTAGGTTATTAGTTAGTTAGTTATTTTTCCATCACGTCGATTTCATTCCGTTCAAAGTTTATATTCAGTGGAATGGTTAGTCACATTTAATGACGACACGACACTGAAGTGTCATCAATTTGGATTATTGTGGTCCCTATAAAAGTGGATACTGAAATGCTTTTATATCAAAAGACTATTAAAAAAAAATGGTCGATCCAGTAATTGAACTGATAACACGATCACAATAATAAAACATTTATATTGTTTGAAGGCACCATGACACAAGTTGACTAAAATCCATTTGTTTGCGACAACAACGCTTATATCAATCATATTCTTCAAATTAAACAAGAGCGAGTATAAGAAGAAAAAATCCAGCTTCAGTTCAATCGAAAACGGGTCTAGATGCGGTCAGTCGAGGGTCACGATTAACAGGTGTTTGAATTTCCGCCATGGTCGAGGAAGGATAGGGTCTCATGCATCAACTCTGAGTTCCGGCCCTGTGTTGGCATTGGCAACCTACGGGTTGTCCTTGACATTCAGTCGATAACAATCTTCCCATCTTCTGCGTACTTAGCTACAATGGCTGATATGACGATACCCAACAACACAATCCCGACAACGAGACTGACGTAGAATAAAATGACGCTTCTCCTGGCGTAATACTTGGCTTCGTCGTAACGTTGGAGCAGCTTCAGGTTCCTAGCACGCCATGCATATTTATTGGCGATTGCGCTGATGCAGAAACACATGAGAGTAGCCACGAGGGTCACGATTATCAGGTGCTTGATTTTCCGCCATGGTCGAGGAAGGATAGGGTCCCTGGCATCAACTCGGAGTTCCGGCCCTGTGTTGGCATTGGCAACCCACGGGTTGTCCTTGACATTCGCCGGAAGTTGAACGGGCGGCGAGACTGGAGGAGATTTGGAGTTGAGACCATTTCCGGCTGCGTGGCCATTTAGGTTAAGGAAATAGATGCTGTTGTCTGAATTGTCATAATCAACTCTTATTCTCACATCATTTGCAGATATGTCGGTCGACATCTCTATTGATACTGAGACGATTTCTGCAATAGAAGACTAAACTCAGGTCAAAACGTTCAACAAATTTTTAGTGTTCCTCTTGCTGTATATAGTTCTTTTTGTGGAAACAACATTTGAGGAGACACTTCCGTCTGTACACTTACTCCATGAATTTTCATTAAAAAACATCATTTAGGGCTAATAAACAATGAATTTCAAACGGAATCAATCAAACATAAATAGTATAGATCTATACATAACATAACATAACATAACATAAGAATCTCCTGGAATTTCATCTTCTCAAACATACACCGTCTTCCCAGTCGCGAGGCATCACTCTTGCCAGTCCCAATCACTGGCTGATCTAAGGCCGAATTTTCTTAAGGTTTCCGTGCTAGGAAATCAGAGCCCACTGTGCATTACAGGTGCAGCGCTCCACTATCTTAGCACAGAAAACTGAGGGAAATACTGAAAGGCTTAAATCAGCCAGGTATGGAGACTGGCAAGAGTTATGTCTTGTGTTGATACGTTGAAACATATATACTCTAGCTTATACAACGTGTCCGTGTAGGACAGCTTGTCGTTTTGGAACTGAACTATGGTACCTAACCTCTCAATGTCAGAGCATTGACAATCTGGACCAAACATCCGTCTATGGCAGCATAAGAGTTAATTGAAATATTGCTCCTAAAACCGTCCTTCTCTTAGTTATAGGAGATTAACAGTGTGTTATTTTAAACAACAAACAACAAAAACATAACACCATACTATACATATATGTACACATAATGTAATGACTATATGTAGTATGTATTATGTGTCAAGGGGGTCTTAGCTGTTGTGAATGATCTTCAACCTAATTTCAGAACGAAAAGAAAAGTTAAGCTTAAGAAAAATGAAATTTAAGAAACGAGTGAGACAATATAAATTTGATTTACTGTCTTCTTGTTATATCTTCGACTGTTCCACTTAACATTTTCAACGTCTCTCTTTACGCTGGTGAAGTATGTGGCAGAATTGTAACATTTTTGTGTGTATTTTATGATATTTGGATGTGAAATGTGTTTTTATAAGGCGCAATATATTCATGGGACCATATTCATTTCGACAATGAAATATTATAAATTATTCAAACTCACTGTCCAAAAGTCACATGACAAGTTTACTTACGTAACAAGACAGTTTTTCGAATCGTTTCTAAATCACTGACCGATGCAGAAAATGGTCAGTGCAACTATTCACAATGATATATTACGAAATGCTTCAAATACCTGACCCATGACGAACCTAACTCCTCGCCGAAGGGAAACACTACAATGAGCGCTGATATAAGGAGGCCTTCAAACATGTTGACCGACGTTGTTATAGCTGTAGGGTTCAGTCAATCTTATGAATCCAGCTGCTGGTTCAGTTTGGATCTTAGCGAGATATATTTAAGGTATTTTCGTGTTTATGTTTTTTGTCTGTAGTAAATGATTCATTAAAATTTCTGGTAAGTACATTCACAAATGTATCGTTGGAAAGAAGGACTAGCTCAAAAGCGTAACCTTTATTATGGACTTGTAGCCTTTCTTACGATTCAAAACTTATTATTTTCCCTTAAACATGATAATCTACTGGTAAGAAAGTTTACATTCACGAAGCCTCAAAATCTGCACATGGCCCAGCTTGATTTTTTACTCTCCTAGCACTACGAAAGTCGCAAGCCTATGTTTATGTATGATGCTAGCGTTTATGTTAGTTCTAAATTAAGTGAGCTGTGTGAAAATGCAGGTCCAGACCTCGATCCCTTATTCACCTTAGCCTAAGGTGATCATAACTGAATGAACTATAAATACGCCCTTAGCACTTAGAGGTATTGTTTAAACAGGTTCAGTATTATTAGTTGCTATAAGATAGTCATTTATTGCTTATAGCTTGTAAAACTATTTCGCAGATTCCTTGTGTACACTTTATCCAGAAAAACAACTCTCTGTAAAGGCTGTTCATGATTCAACAGATAACACCAACATTAGATATAAATAATCAACAAAAGACGCTAGCTGTATCGTGTAAAAACAAAGAACTTACCATAGTGAAAGCTGCTGATTTCAATGGACCACAGATGTGTTGAACAAAATGCAATGTCACTTCGCACAATATAGGGCTTTGGGCAAGGTGAACTAAAGTCAACGAGGCCTTATATAAGCATTTATGGTTCTTGCTGTCAGTCCTACTCGTGTAGTTTATATAAGATATGCATTCGTAATGTAATGATTAAAGGGAAAATCAACAATAAATTTTAGAAATCTTAAGGATAGTTTGAATGTTTTTTAAATGTGTACAATGTTATCTTTTCGGGAAAATTAAGGAGTTGGCACATTTTCATTGAAAGTTGAAAAATAATTGTCAATGCCCAAATTGGATCCTTAAAAATGTACAGTTGTTTACATAAGAAGGTATTGTTTTAAATTGAAAATTTGGCTTCTTAATTGCATAACCAGCTAGGGAACTTTGAAACTATTGTAGAAAAACTAGACTTGCTTTTCAAGAATAGAATATTATTATAGCAGGCATTTAGACGTCACGCGTTAAGGAAGGGGAAGAGTGGTTTCTTACCGTGTCAAGTATGGAAGCTTTCCCCTAATTCACGCAGAGGGGAACCGGTGATGGATGGATGGTAACTGATTATTATACAGTCCGGCGTCGATAATCCGAACGCTTCCGTTTTTCATCAAAAATGTATCGTACTTGCTTGTATGCTTTACTGTGAATCCTTTAAGGATACGGACTGGGTATGGCATATGGGCAAAATGATTTACTGTGAGTCATTTAAGGATTCGGACTGGGTGTGGCATATGGGCAAAATGCCTTACTGTAAATGCTTTAAGGATTCGGACTGGGTGTGACATGTGGGCAAAGTGCTTTATTGTAAATCCTTTAAAGATTCGGACTGGGTCTGGCATATGGGCAAAATGCCTTACTGTAAATCCTTTAAAAATTCGGACTTGGTATGGCTTTTGGACAACATGCCTTACTGTAAGTCCTTTAAGGATACGAACTGGGTGTAGCATATGGGCAAAATGCCTTTGTGGAAATCCTTTAAGTATTCGGACTGGGTCTGATATATGGGCAAAATGCTTTACTGTAAGTCCTTTAAGGATTCGGACTGGGTGTGGCATATGGGCAAAATGCCTTACTGTGAGTCTTTTAAGGATTCGGACTGGGTATGGCATATGGGCAAAATGCTTTACTGTGAGTCATTTAAGGATTCGGACTGGGTGTGGCATATGGGCAAAATGCCTTACTGTGAATCCTTTAAGGATTCGGACTAGGTCTGGCATATGGGAAAAATGCCTTACTGTGAATCCTTTAAGGATTCGGTCTGGGTATGGCATATGGGCAAAATGCCTTTGTGTAAATCCTTTAAGGATTCGGACTGGGTCTGATATATGGGCAAACTGCTTTACTGTAAGTCATTTAAGGATTCGGACTGGGTATGGCATATGGGCAATATGCTTTACTGTGAGTCATTTAAGGATTCGGACTGGGTGTGGCATATGGGCAAAATGCCTTACTGGAAGTCATTTAAGGATACGGACTTGGTGTAACATTTGGGCAAAGTGCTTTATTGTAAATCCTTTAAAGATTCGGACTGGGTCTGGCATATGGGCAAAATGCCTTACTGTGAATCCTTTAAGGATTCGGACTGGGTCTGGCATATGGGCAAAATGCCTTACTGTGAATGCTTTAAGGATTCGGACTGGGTATGGCATATGGGCAAAATGCCTTTGTGAAAATCCTTTAAGGATTCGGACCTGGTCTGATATATGGACAAACTGCCTTACTGTAAGTCCTTTAAAGATTCGGACAGGGTATGGCATATGGGCAAAATGCTTTACTGTGAGTCATTTAAGGATTAAGGACAAACCGACCCTGGGACGAACCGGTTTCGGTTCGAATTGATCCGGGTCCTCCTCCAAGATTGCGCAGGTCGTTGGAAAAATTGCCTGTAGTTACTATAAAGTGGCAATAAAGTTGTTGCGGTAAGATACCCGTACTATTCAAGTATGACAAATGTATCAGGGATGTATAGTGATAGTAGAAAACTCTTTTCTAGATTGATTGCTTTTGCTAGGAATGAAATATCGACTTTTTCCTCGATTTTTGTCGATGTATTGCTGAGACACCATTTTGGCCCACTCGTTTTTGACGAGCAAAACATCGTTTTTGAAGTGTCATAACTTTAGAAATAATGGACCGATTGTGTTGATGTTTGTTTTAATCGAACGAGTAATCAATGTGCTTTAATTCTACAATGTGTTTTAGGTGTACAAAGTGTGTTAACATTTTGAAATTTGGACTTGATTGGACAGGGGGTAAAATTGGCGTTGCATCCCTTTCTTTATTTATAAGTATAGGTATATTGTATCGTAGTATTGAACCTAGAAACTGTTTGTTTTCAGCAATACAAGCGCCTGTGGTTTACAAACGATATGCTATGCTTGATTGGGAGCCTGGCCTATGCCGCGGGAAGCAAGCTAATCGGCGTTCGTACAACTTGACTGAAATGACCGTCAAACCGGCGCATTATATTTAAAGTATGGCTGACCGATCACACAACTTTAACAACATTTTCAGTCATTATAAAGTCTGCTGGAGTGATTTAAACGTGTTTGTTTTGTTCAAGTTAAAAAAACAACAAAACTTGATCATGTTTCTGTTTACAAAGGCCTATCTGAACTGACTTGCAAAAGAAACCCCACCAACAGAAATACATGATATTTAAATCCACAGGTAATACAAACGACTGGAACAGGGCTACATCATTCTCCAGAAGTCAACTGTATTAAATGTTAAGTTTCCAAACATTATCTGTTTGTTTTTTGTTTTTTGAAAAACATGACTTTTAAAATAATGCCGTTTGAAAATCTCCTAACGAGGAAAGATTGGAGAGTGAAAAGGGACATTTTGGCTTGTTTTTTGGCGTCCGACAATGATGATGCGTCAACGAATCAAAGTCCAAAAGAGGTACATTGTCAACATCATCATCTTTTATTAACTAAATTTCTCGTTTCATAACTTTTAAAACATGTTGAAAATGTTGAAAAAGTGATTTCAGCACTCCCATGTGTGTTTGAACAGATATGGCAATAAAACATCATACAAGAATTAAATTTTTGGTTCTTGTTTACAAATTTTATTATTTATTATCAAGGACACTCAAAATCGACTTAACATCCGACAACAGTATTTCAGATTTTATTCTTTTGAAAATGTGATGGCGTTTCCTTTGCAAGTCAGTTTATCGTCATTTAAAGAGCCATCGAGAATGTTAATTAGTATTTTATTTCAAATACCAAAATATATTTTGAAAACATACTTATGATATCAATCGCTAGATAAATATTTTATCTATAATGTGACATTTATAAGTTTCACATCATGACAATCCGTCGATTTAACGCGCGTCAATGGAATCTGACGTCACATTAACATAATGTCCTTTATTGCATACAACGTACTGCACAACAACAAACGTTTCCGAGGCACCCAGGCTTGTTAATTTTTCGCCATAGCAACCCACGAAAAGCTCGTACTGTTTTCGTCCCATTACTGAATAAGTCATCCTGTCTCAGGGTATAATGTATACGTTTCACTCCACTTTCAAACCCTGGGTGCAAAACCAGCTCAGAACTTCGCCAGGTGACGTACGATCTAGGAACAATCTAAAAATAGACAACCAATGAAAGCACTTGGAAGGCGAGTCGGCAGTATTAAGATGGCGGCGCCCAGTAAGCAGGCTTCCACCTGCGTTCTTTGTGTAGGATCACTGCGGAATTGATAGCGATCTCTCAAAACGGATAATATAACATCATCAACAGCATACAGGTGGTCAAGTATATCTTATTTATTCATCGTTGGCATTTAGCCACGTACAACATTATGTGTTTCATTTCATAATTGAGTTTAAACATTGATATGATGAGCGCAGAATGAAGATGAAAATATTGAACATAACAAATAAGATAAGAAATTACTTTATTGCATTATAATGGGAGATTTTGTGTACAAGCACATGATTTTGCTCTGAGTAAAATTTATTTATAAGTGGCAAAATACACTACCATATATTCGAAAATTGTTTAGTCAACCATGTAAACATTCAACAAAAGTATTTCAAGATGATTTTTGTTAAATATTCGATAGATTTTTAAAAACTTCTTCAAAAATCTTCAACCGGGTATTTCAATCTGAAAGAGTTCTCACACTGCTACTATAAGACGATTAAGACCTGTAAAAGCTACAGCCAATGAAATGACAATAATAATATTGAAAAGTCACTTTTCCTCCATTTAAAGTGATTTCATTGGCTGACTATATTTAGCCGGGGCCAAAACGAGTCTAATGTTAGGTTATTAGTCAGTTATTTTTCCATCACGTCGATTTCATTCCCTTCAAAGTTTATATTCAGTAGAATGGTTAGTCACATCTAATGACGTCACGACACTGAAGTGTCATCAATTTGGATTATTGTGCCATCACGTCCCTATAAAAGTGGATACTGAAAATGCTTTTATATCAAAAGGCTATTAAAAAAATGCTTGATCCATTAATTGAACTGATAACACGATCACACTAATAAAACATTTAAATTGTTTGAAGGCACCAGGACACAAGTTGACTAAAATGCATTTGTTTGCGACAACAACGCTTATATCAATCATATTCATCAAATTAAACAAGAGCAAGTATAAGGAGAAAAATCCAGCTTCAGTTCAATGTAAAACATGAATAGATGCGATCTAAAACATGTATAGATGCGATCTAAAACGGGTCTAGATGCGATCAGTCGAGGGTCACGATTATCAGGTGTTTGATTTTCCGCCATGGTCGAGGAAGGAGAGGGTCTCTGGCATCAACTCGAGTTCCGGCCCTGTGTTGCATTGACAACCCACGGGTTGTCCTTGACATTCAGTCGATAACAATCTTCCCATCTTCTGCGTACTTAGCCACAATGCCTGATGTGACGATACCCAACAACACAATCCCGACAACGATACTGACGTAGAACAAAATGACGCTTCTCCTGGCGTAATACCTTGCTTCGTCGTAACGTTGGAGCAGCTTCAGATTCCGAGCACGCCATGCATATGTATTGGCGGCTGCGCTGATGCAGAAACACATGAGAGTAGCCACGAGGGTCGCGATTATCAGGTGCTTGAATTTCCGCCATGGTCGAGGAAGGATAGGGTCCCTGGCATCAACTCGGAGTTCCGGCCCTGTGTTGGCATTGGCAACCCACGGGTTGTCCTTGACATTCGCCGGAAGTTGAACGGGCGGCGAGACTGGAGGAGATTTGGAGTTGAGACCATTTCCGGCTGCGTGGCCATTTAGGTTCAGGAAATAGATGCTGTTGTCTGAATTGTCATAATCAACTCTTATTCTCACATCATTTGCAGATATGTCGGTCGACATCTCTATTGATACTGAGACGATTTCTGCAATAGAAGACTAAACTCAGTTCAAAACGTTCAATAAACTTTTAGTGTTCCTCTTAATTTTCTGTATATAGTAAGGATATGATACGACCTTGGCCCCTATTCTCGAAACGTTCGTAGCCCTACGGACTTCTTAAGCGGTTACGATCAAAGTTAAGAATCTTAAGGCTACGAACGTTTCGAGAATACGGGCCCTGGTTCTTTTGTGGAAACAACATTTCAGGAGACACTTCCGTCTGTACACTTACACCATGAATTTTCATTAAAAAACATCATTTAGGGCTATAAACAATGAATTTCAAACGGAATCAATCAAACATAAATAGTATAGATCTATACATAATCAAACATAAGAATCTCCTGGAATTTCATCTTCTCAAACATACACCAACTTCCCAGTCGCGAGGCATCACTCTTGCCAGTCCCAATCACTGGCTGATCTAAGGCCGAATTTTCTTAAGGTTTCCGTGCTAGGAAATCAGAGCCCACTGTGCATTCCAGGTGCAGCGCTCCACTATCTTAGCACAGAAAACTGAGGGAAATACTGAAAGGCTTAAATCAGCCAGGTATGGAGACTGGCACGAGTTATGTCTTGTGTTGATACGTTGAACCATATATACTCTAGCTTATACACCGTGTCCGTGTAGGGCAGCTTGTCGTTTTGGAACTGAACTATGGTACCTACTCTCTCAATGTCAGAGCATTGACAATCTGGATCAAACATCCGTCTATGGCAGCATAAGAGTTAATTGAAAAATTGCTCCTAAAACCGTCCTTCTCTTAGTTATAGGAGATTATTACACACATGTGAGTGAGAACACTTCGAGATATTTTTGGTATCCAACGTATGTTAGATACTGCGAGAGACGCATCTGATTGGTCGCTCCATGGTGATGACCCGAGGTCACGAGGGTGGGACTACTTTTGCCATTCATAAGTAAACAAATTACTAAAATTCGTAGGAATCACAAAATGAGCACAATCTGGAATATTATATATGAAACAACGACAATGCCGAATGCGCTCGTCCTATCGTAACCTGTGCCGTCACACACATCAGCTGCGCATGTGAGTTATCTCCCTTCAACAGAACGTCTAGAAATTTTCGTTTTAAACTACTCTAATCATGTTGTTTATATGTGTGTAATAAATAAAATACCAAACTCATTCCCTATGAATACCGTATTTATTACAACTCGTCACTTGTCAAACGTATTTAACTCGCTTTCGCTCGTTAAATACGTTTACAAGTAACTCGTTGTAATAAATACGGTATCCATAGGGAACTTGTTTGGTATTCTCTATTTCTCAGCGTGTTATTTTAAACAATAAACAACAAAAAACATAAACACCATACTATACATATATGTACACATAATGTAATGAGTATATGTAGTATGAATTATGTGTCAAGGGGGTCTTAGCTGCTGTGAATGATCCTCACCTAATTTCAAAACGAAAAGAAAAGTTAGGCTTAAGAAAAAGAAAAATTTAAGAGAGAGACAATATAAACTTTTAATTAACTGTCTTCATGTTATATATTCGACTTTTTCACGTAACATTTTCAACGTCTCTGTTTACGCTGGTGAAGTATGTGGCAGAATTGTAACATTTGTGTGTGTGTTTTATAATATTTGGATTTTTTTATAAGGCGCAATATATTCATGGGACCATATTCATTTCGACAATCAAATATTATAAATTATTCAAACTCACTGTCCCAAAGCGAAAGTCAGATGAAAAGTTTACTAACGTATCAAGATTTTCGAAACGTTTCTAAATCACTGACCGATGACGAAACTGGTCAGTGCAACTATTCACAATGATACTGATCCATGACGAACCTAACTCCTCGCCGAAGGGAAACACTACAATGAGCGCTGATATAAGGAGGCCTTCAAGCATGTTGACCGACGTTGAAGAACTCTGTTATAGCTGTAGGGCTCAGTCAATCTTATGAATATCTTAGCGAGATATATTAAGGATATTTTCGTGTTAATGTTTTTTGTCTAGCATGACTTTACAAGCCCAAAACTAGTAGATGATTCATTAAAATGAAAATAATTTCTGGTAAGTACATTCACATATGTATCGTTGGAAAGAAGGACTAGCTCAAAAGCATAACCTTTATAATACGAGACTTGCAGCCTTTCTTACGATTCATGACTTATTATTTCCCCTTAAACATGATAATCTACTGATACGAAAGTTTACATTCACGAAGCCTCATAATCTGAACATGGCCCAGCTAGAGGTTTGACTCTCCTAGCACTACGAAAGTCGCAAGCCTATGTTTATGTATGATGCTAGCGTTTATGTTAGTTCTCAATTAAGTGAGCTGTTTGAAAATGCAGGTCCAGAGCTCGATCCCTTATTCACCTTAGCCTAAGGTGATCATAACTCAATGAACTATAAATACGCCCTTAGCACTTCAGTATTATTTGTAGCTATAAGATAGTCATTTATTGCTTATAGCTTGTAAAAGTATTTCGCAAATTCCGTGTGTACACTATATCCAGAAAAACAACTTTCTGTAAAGGCTTTTCATGATTCAACAGATAACACCAACATTAGATATAAACACTCAACAAAAGACGCTAGCTGTAACGTGTAAAAACAAAGAACTTACCATGGTGAAAGCTGCTGATTTCAATGGACCACAGATGTGTTGAACAAAATGCAATGTCACTTCTCACAATATAGGGATTTGGGCAAGGTGAACTAAAGTCAACGAGGCCTTATATAAGCATTTATGGTTCTTGCTGTCAGTCCTACTCGTGTAGTTTCTATAAGATATGCATTCATAATGGAATGATTAAAGGGGAAATCAACACTAAATTTTAGAAATCTTAAGGATAGTTTGAATGTTTTTTAAATGTGCACAATGTTATCTTTTCGGGAAAATTAAGGAGTTGGCACATTTTCATTGGAAGTTGAAAAACAATTGTCAATGCCTCAATTGGATCCTTAAAAATGTACAGTTGTTTACATAAGAAGGTATTGTTTTAAATTGAAAGTTTGGCTTCTTAATTGCCAGCTAGGAAACTTTGAACTATTGTAGAAAAACTAGGCTTGCTTTTCAAGAATAGAATATTATTATAGCAGGCATTCAAACGTCACGCGTTATAGGAAAGGGGAAGAGTGGTTTCTTACCGTGTCAAGTATGGAAGCTTTCTCCTAATTCACGCAGAGGGGAACCGCTGATGGATGGATGGTAACTGATTATTATACAGTCCGGCCTCGATAATCCGAACGCTTCCGTTTTTCATCAAAAATGTATTGTATACTTGCTTGTATGCTTTACTGTGAACCCTTTAAGGATACGGACTGGGTCTTACATATGGGCAAATACCTTAGTGTAAGTCCTTTAAGGATTCGGATTTGGAGTGAAATATGGGCAAAATGCTTTACTGTAAATCCTTTAAAAATTCGGACTGGGTATGGCTTTTGGGCAAATACCTTAGTGTAAGTCCTTTAAGGATTCGGACTGGGTGTGAAAATGGAATAATGCTATTAATTTGGAGTGACATATGGGCAAAATACCTTAGTGTAAGTCCTTTAAGGATTCGGACTGGGTCTGGCATATGGGCAAAATGCTTTACTTTAAATCCTTTAAAAATTCGGACTGGGTATGGTTTTTGGGCAACATGCCTTACTGTAAGTCCTTTAAGGATTCGGACTGGGTCTGGCATATGGGCAAAATGCCTTACTGTGAATCCTTTAAGGATTCGGACTGGGTCTGGCATATGGGCAAAATGCCTTACTGTGAGTCATTTAAGGATTCGGACTGGGTATGGCGTATGGGCAAAATGCTTTACTGTGAGTCATTTAAGGATTCGGATTGGGTCTGGCATATGGGCAAAATACCTTAGTGTAAGTCCGTTAAGGATTCGGACTGGGTCTGGCATATGGGCAAAATGCTTTACTGTGAATCCTTTAAAAATTCGGACTGGGTATGGCTTTTGGGCAACATGCCTTACTGTAAGTCCTTTAAGGATTCGGACTGGGTCTGGTACATGGGCAAAATGCTTTACTGTGAGTCATTTAAGGATTCGGATTGGGTCTGGCATATGGGCAAAATACCTTAGTGTAAGTCCTTTAAGGATTCGGACTGGGTCTGGCATATGGGCAAAATGCTTTACTGTGAATCCTTTAAAAATTCGGACTGGGTATTGCTTTTGGGCAACATGCCTTACTGTAAGTCCTTTAAGGATTCGGACTGGGTCTGGCATACGGGCAAAATCCCTTACTGTGAATCCTTTAAGGATTCCGACTTGGTCTGGCATATGGGCAAAATGCCTTACTGTGAATCCTTTAAGGATTCGGACTGGGTCTGGCATATGGGCAAAATGCCTTACTGTGAGTCATTTAAGGATTCGGACTGGGTATGGCACATGGGCAAAATGCTTTACTGTGAGTCATTTAAGGATTCGGATTGGGTCTGGCATATGGGCAAAATACCTTAGTGTAAGTCCTTTAAGGATTCGGACTGGGTCTGGCATATGGGCAAAATGCTTTACTGTGAATCCTTTAAAACTTCGGACTGGGTATGGCTTTTGGGCAACATGCCTTACTGTGAATCCTTTAAGGATTCGGACTGGGTCTGGCATATGGGCAAAATGCCTTACTGTGAATCCTTTAAGGATTCGGACTGGGTCTGGCATATGGGCAAAATGCCTTACTGTGAGTCATTTAAGGATTCGGACTGGGTATGGCACATGGGCAAAATGCTTTACTGTGAGTCATTTAAGGATTCGGATTGGGTCTGGCATATGGTCAAAATACCTTACTGTAAGTCCTTCAAGGATTCGGACTGGGTCTGGCATATGGGCAAAATGCCTTACTGTGAATCCTTTAAGGATTCGGACTGGGTCTGGCATATGGGCAAAATGCCTTACTGTGAATCCTTTAAGGATTCGGACTGGGTATGGCACATGGGCAAAATGCTTTACTGTGAGTCATTTAAGGATTCGGATTGGGTCTGGCTTATGGGCAAAATACCTTAGTGTAAGTCCTTTAAGGATTCGGACTGGGTCTGGCATATGGGCAAAATGCCTTACTGTGAGTCATTTAAGGATTCGGACTAGGTATGGCACATGGACAAAATGCTTTACTGTAACTCCTTTAAGGATTCGGACTGGGTCTGGCATATGGGCAAAATGCCTTACTGTGAGTCATTTAAGGATTCGGACTGGGTATGGCACATGGGCAAAATACTTTACTGTGAGTCATTTAAGGATTCGGACTGGGTCTGGCATATGGGCAAAATACCTTAGTGTAAGTCCTTCAAGGATTCGGACTGGGTCTGGCATATGGGCAAAATGCCTTACTATGAATCCTTTAAGGATTCGGACTGGGTCTGGCATATGGGCAAAATGCCTTACTGTGAATCCTTTAAGGATTGGGACTGGGTATGGCACATGGGCAAAATGCTTTACTGTGAGTCATTTAAGGATTCGGACGGGGTATGGCACATGGGCAAAATGCTTTACTGTGAGTCATTTAAGGATTCGGATTGGGTCTGGCTTATGGGCAAAATACCTTAGTGTAAGTCCTTTAAGGATTCGGACTGGGTCTGGCATATGGGCAAAATGCTTTACTGTAACTCCTTTAAGGATTCGGACTGGGTCTGGCATATGGGCAAAATGCCTTACTGTGAGTCATTTAAGGATTCGGACTGGGTATGGCACATGGGCAAAATACTTTACTGTGAGTCATTTAAGGATTCGGACTGGGTCTGGCATATGGGCAAAATACCTTAGTGTAAGTCCTTCAAGGATTCGGACTGGGTCTGGCATATGGGCAAAATGCCTTACTGTGAATCCTTTAAGGATTCGGACTGGGTCTGGCATATGGGCAAAATGCCTTACTGTGAATCCTTTAAGGATTGGGACTGGGTATGGCACATGGGCAAAATGCTTTACTGTGAGTCATTTAAGGATTCGGACTGGGTATGGCACATGGGCAAAATGCTTTACTGTGAGTCATTTAAGGATTCGGATTGGGTCTGGCTTATGGGCAAAATACCTTAGTGTAAGTCCTTTAAGGATTCGGACTGGGTCTGGCATATGGGCAAAATGCTTTACTGTAACTCCTTTAAGGATTCGGACTGGGTCTGGCATATGGGCAAAATGCCTTACTGTGAGTCATTTAAGGATTCGGACTGGGTATGGCACATGGGCAAAATACTTTACTGTGAGTCATTTAAGGATTCGGACTGGGTCTGGCATATGGGCAAAATACCTTAGTGTAAGTCCTTTAAGGATTCGGACTGAGTCTGGCATATCGGCAAAATGCTTAACTGTAACTCCTTTAAGGATTCGGACTGGGTCTGACATATGGGCAAAATACCTTAGTGTAAGTCATTTAAGGATTCGGGCTTGGTGTGACATGTGGGCAACATGCCTTACTGTAAGTCCTTTAAGGATTCGGACTGGGTCTGGCATATGGGCAAAATGCCTTACTGTGAATCCTTTAAGGATTCGGACTGGGTCTGGCGTATGGGCAAAATGCCTTACTGTGAGTCATTTATGGATTCGGACTGGATATGGTACATGGGCAAAATGCTTTACTGTGAGTCATTTAAGGATTCGGACTGGGTATGGCACATGGGCAAAATGCTTTACTGGGAGTCATTTAAGGATTCGGATTGGGTCTGGCATATGAGCAAAATACCTTAGTGTAAGTCCTTTAAGGATTCGGACTGGGTCTGGCATATGGGCAAAATGCCTTACTGTGAGTCATTTAAGGATTCGGACTGGGTATGGCACATGGGCAAAATACTTTACTGTGAGTCATTTAAGGATTCGGATTGGGTCTGGCATATGGGCAAAATACCTTAGTGTAAGTCCTTTAAGGATTCGGACTTGGTGTGACATGTGGGCAACATGCCTTACTGTAAGTCCTTTAAGGATTCGGACTGGGTCTGGCATATGGGCAAAATGCCTTACTGTGAATCCTTTAAGGATTCGGACTGAGTCTGGCATATGGGCAAAATGCCTTACTGTGAGTCATTTAAGGATTCGGACTGGGTATGGCACATGGGCAAAATGCTTTACTGTGAGTCATTTAAGGATTCGGATTGGGTCTGGCATATGGGCAAAATACCTTAGTGTAAGTCCTTTAAGGATTCGGACTTGGTGTGACATGTGGGCAACATGCCTTACTGTAAGTCATTTAAGGATTCGGACTGGGTCTGGCATATGGGCAAAATGCTTTACTGTAACTCCTTTAAGGATTCGGACTGGGTCTGGCATATGGGCAAAATGCCTTACTGTGAGTCATTTAAGGATTCGGACTGGGTATGGCACATGGGCAAAATACTTTACTGTGAGTCATTTAAGGATTCGGACTGAGTCTGGCATATGGGCAAAATACCTTAGTGTAAGTCCTTTAAGGATTCGGACTGAGTCTGGCATATCGGCAAAATGCTTTACTGTAACTCCTTTAAGGATTCGGACTGGGTCTGACATATGGGCAAAATACCTTAGTGTAAGTCATTTAAGGATTCGGACTTGGTGTGACATGTGGGCAACATGCCTTACTGTAAGTCCTTTAAGGATTCGGACTGGGTCTGGCATATGGGCAAAATGCCTTACTGTGAATCCTTTAAGGATTCGGACTGGGTCTGGCATATGGGCAAAATGCCTTACTGTGAGTCATTTATGGATTCGGACTGGATATGGTACATGGGCAAAATGCTTTACTGTGAGTCATTTAAGGATTCGGACTGGGTATGGCACATGGGCAAAATGCTTTACTGGGAGTCATTTAAGGATTCGGATTGGGTCTGGCATATGGGCAAAATACCTTAGTGTAAGTCCTTTAAGGATTCGGACTTGGTGTGACATGTGGGCAACATGCCTTACTGTAAGTCCTTTAAGGATTCGGACTGGGTCTGGCATATGGGCAAAATGCCTTACTTTAACTCCTTTAAGGATTCGGACTGGGTCTGGCATATGGGCAAAATGCCTTACTGTGAGTCATTTAAGGATTCGGACTGGGTATGGCACATGGGCAAAATACTTTACTGTGAGTCATTTAAGGATTCGGATTGGGTCTGGCATATGGGCAAAATACCTTAGTGTAAGTCCTTTAAGGATTCGGACTTGGTGTGACATGTGGGCAACATGCCTTACTGTAAGTCCTTTAAGGATTCGGACTGGGTCTGGCATATGGGCAAAATGCTTTACTTTAACTCCTTTAAGGATTCGGACTGGGTCTGGCATATGGGCAAAATGCCTTACTGTGAGTCATTTAAGGATTCGGACTGGGTATGGCACATTGGCCAAATGCTTTACTGTGTGTCATTTAAGGATTCGGATTGGGTCTGGCATATGGGCAAAATGCCTTACTGTGAATCCTTTAAGGATTCGGACTGAGTCTGGCATATGGGCAAAATGCCTTACTGTGAGTCATTTAAGGATTCGGACTGGGTATAGCACATGGGCAAAATGCTTTACTGTGAGTCATTTAAGGATTCGGATTGGGTCTGGAATATGGGCAAAATACCTTACTGTAAGTCCTTCAAGGATTCGGACTGGGTCTGGCATATGGGCAAAATACCTTACTGTGAATCCTTTAAGGATTCGGACTGGGTATGGCATATGGGCAAAATGCCTTACTGTGAGTCATTTAAGGATTCGGACTTGGTATGGCACATGGGCAAAATGCTTTACTGTGAGTCATTTAAGGATTCGGATTGGGTCTTGCATATGGGCAAAATACCTTAGCGTAAGTCCTTTAAGGATTCGGACTGGGTCTGGCATATGGGCAAAATGCCTTACTGTGAGTCATTTAAGGATTCGGACTGGGTATGGCACATTGGCAAAATGCTTTACTGTGTGTCATTTAAGGATTCGGATTGGGTCTGGCATATGGGCAAAATACCTTAGTGTAAGTCCTTTAAGGATTCGGACTTGGTGTGACATGTGGGCAACATGCCTTACTGTAAGTCCTTTAAGGATTCGGACTGGGTCTGGCATATGGGCAAAATGCCTTACTGTGAATCCTTTAAGGATTCGGACTGAGTCTGGCATATTGGCAAAATGCCTTACTGTGAGTCATTTAAGGATTCGGACTGGGTATGGCACATGGGCAAAATGCTTTACTGTGAGTCATTTAAGGATTCGGATTGGGTCTGGCATATGGGCAAAATACCTTAGTGTAAGTCCTTTAAGGATTCGGACTTGGTGTGACATGTGGGCAACATGCCTTACTGTAAGTCCTTTAAGGATTCGGACTGGGTCTGGCATATGGGCAAAATGCCTTACTGTGAATCCTTTAAGGATTCGGACTGAGTCTGGCATATGGGCAAAATGCCTTACTGTGAGTCATTTAAGGATTCGGACTGGGTATGGCACATGGGCAAAATGCTTTACTGTGAGTCATTTAAGGATTTGGATTGGGTCTGGCATATGGGCAAAATACCTTAGTGTAAGTCCTTTAAGGATTCGGACTTGGTGTGACATGTGGGCAACATGCCTTACTGTGAATCCTTTAAGGATTCGGACTGGGTCTGGCATATGGGCAAAATGCCTTACTGTGATTCATTTAAGGATTCGGACTGGGTCTGGCATATGGGCAAAATGCCTTACTGTGAATCCTTTAAGGATTCGGACTGGGTCTGGCATATGGGCAAAATGCCTTACTGTGAGTCATTTATGGATTCGGACTGGGTATGGCACATGGGCAAAATGCTTTACTGTGAGTCATTTAAGGATTCGGATTGGGTCTGGCATATGGGCAAAATACCTTACTGTAAGTCCTTCAAGGATTCGGACTGGGTCTGGCATATGGGCAAAATACCTTACTGTGAATCCTTTAAGGATTCGGACTGGGTCTGGCATATGGGCAAAATGCCTTACTGTGATTCATTTAAGGATTCGGACTGGGTATGGCACATTGGCAAAATGCTTTACTGTGTGTCATTTAAGGATTCGGATTGGGTCTGGCATATGGGCAAAATACCTTAGTGTAAGTCCTTAAAGGTTTTGGACTGGGTCCTGCATATGGGCAAAATGCTTTACTGTAACTCCTTTAAGAATTCGGACTGGGTCTGACATATGGGCAAAATACCTTAGTGTAAGTCATTTAAGGATTCGGACTTGGTGTGACATGTGGGCAAAATGCTTTACTGTAAATCCTTTAAAGATTCGGACTGGGTCTGGCTTATGGGCAACATGCCTTACTGTTAGTCATTTAAGGATTCGGACTGGGTGTGAAATGGAATAATTCTATTAATTTGTATCCGGTAAACAATGGATATGTATAGTATGGCAAAACACCTTAAAATATATTGACACTTTAATCCCACCTACCATTTGCGTTTGAGACATAAATAACTATAAATTAACAAACTACCAAATTCAATATCGAGGCGCCATTCATTATACTGACACATATGGTCATACAATTGATCCAAAACACTTGCAAACATTTACATAAAACAGAGCCATCAACTCTGTAGCTCGTCTCACTTTAAACAACACATGTTGTAGGGATGACAATTTTTCCAGATGCTTCGTCAGAGGGTTAACCAGTTTATTAGTTCACATTGGCCAAGGTGTATACTATTTACAAAACATTTTAGATTCTAGTTCTTGGGAGACAGCGTCACCAAATCTAAAATTTATATTCCCATCTACCAAGCTTTAAAACAATTACAGCTTATTTTAGGTTTTGATGAAACCCATATCGGTCTTTAGTTCTTGGCATCGGTAGTCGTACGTTTTAAGTGACCACAAAGTCGTCATATCTACAATATATATTCTGCATTGGCCAAGGAGCCAACATTTCAGCTTTGTGGGGTTATTTGTGCCGGAGAAGAAGCTGGAAAATAGGTGTATAGGTCAAAACAAGACAAGCTCTGGGCTGAAGGTTGTACATGTCTGTGTTTATGTTTACTCTGCGTACTCTTGGCGTATGTGTGTCACCGACTCGCTACTATAAATACGAGTATCATGTCAGATTAAAGATATTAACCCCTTCTGTGTAAGAGTATGTGTCCGTTGAGTCCTGTGTTCAGAATGTGTTGTGTTGTGAAATAAATAATATGAAAATGCCATTGTTTTAAAATATAACCATACTCTTGATATTCAAAGTCTCGTAAATCGTGCCTGTAAGACGTTTTTGTATGTACATACACGTAAATGTTTTCTGACAAAAAATGGGTTAATCGTCACTTCAAACAAGCTTCTTAGAAGTTGGTAAACAAACCGATATAATCCCTTGAAAAAACATGTTCAGAGTTTGATAAACACTATATTGCTTAGGTTGCAGGATGTTATAATCATATTCAAATCTTTATTAAATATATTCATAATACAGCAACCAAAGTAATGCTGAGTCAAACGAAAATTTAAGAATTTCAGATATATCATTTTTAGAAAAAAACAAAAAGATAAATCTTCTTTTATTCGTAGTAAATTGTGGTTCAGCTTTAAAGTGTTTACCCTTCAAATTGTTATACGATCTACGTAAATGTACATTACATAAATTGGGAGACGAATGACGTATGATCCCTGATGTGAATTTGGCAATGGTAAACAATAGAATGACATACAATCACATATACTTATGTCAGAGCAATAAATCTCTATATAGGCCATAAATACGTCCTACAATGGAACGTGAAATATTACCTCATGTGGTTATTGCCCAATTCGTCATTACCTGTGCAGCTTCTATATAAGGGTGCTGAAATGTCGCACAAATACCGTTATTGACTTTCATGGAGTCGGCGTCTTGTAAAAGTTTTAAATTTTTTTGTATACAGCAACATATCCTTTAGCGGGTATCCCGCAACATTGAGTGTTTGCGAGCGCTCGAGACCATTCCGGAAAATTTAGCGTTACTTCAGTTGTGAAATGTGTTATTTATTGTGCTGAAACGGTAGTTTAAGAACTAAAGAGCCAGTAAGAGAATTAATGGTTCACAAACACAGGTACTTATTTCGTTAAAATGAATCTGTTACATGCACATGAGTCTATACGGGACAACAGGGCTTCTAAAGCTTCTTAAAATGGCTGTAAAACAACATGATTCATAATCCTAGGTTCTGGGAACCTTGAAAAAAAAACACAACAACATACGAACTTCAAATATTCTGTCCTCAGAAACCTCACTTTAATATTAAGACATCGCTTCATGGTCTTGTGACCGGATATACGTTTATGATTCACCGTCGCAGGGTCTCGTGGCCATGGACTCTGTAGTTTATCAGTATTTACATGATTTATTATTCAAAATTGAAGATCTAAAATATATAGCCATTTGCTCTGCAGATAAGCCTTTTGCATACTTTATAGTCTAAGGTCACACAATTATATGACTATTAGTTAGACAAACATGCCTTAACAGGTATTTATTACTAATACTGATATACTAATTGCAACAACTGCCTTGAAGATAACCCCTAATCCATCTAACACACTACCTAAAGTTGAGAAAAGTAAAGTAATTTTATTTTTCCTTAAGTATTTGTCAGAGCGTTAGCAAATGTACAATTTGAATCCCCATATGCTAGGGTGTACTAAAGATTTCAGTTTCAAGTTTTGAGACGAAGACATATTTTGGTTTTTAGGTCCCTTTTAGAAACGAAATGACAGGGAAACTCCTTCAAACATAATGTTACTGACAATATTACTAAATATTTTGGTTTTTAGGTACCTTTTAGAAACGAAATGACAGGGAAACTCCTTCAAACACAATGTTAATGAAAATATTACTAAAAATAATCTTCATAATATTTTTAACATATAAAATTGTACTTGAGTAAAACATATAATTTTTTTCAGTATTTCTAAAATACACACAGACCATATGATTCTGTCACTTTATTAAAATGAACACATGCAGTCCTTCAATGTTTTATTACATGAAATAAAATATTATTTACATGATTATAAAATTACATAAAAAAGAACTGATAGATGAACTTATTATGTACAAAAACGACCTAAAATATAGATCATCATTATTTGAATGAATCATATTTTGATAAAAAAAATAGTTATGAGGTACACAACTTTCCAAATTGTTGTGACAAACTGAGATTTCAGAAAATAATCTATTTTATAGATAGAAGAATATCTAAGTTGAATTATTAGTTATGCCATTTCATACATGCTTCTGTTTCTATTGGGGAATACATAACTGCCTCTAGATCTCAATGTGAAATGAGAGGAATCAGAAGAGTAATGGAGCACTTCTACAGACAGGAAGGTATTCTGAACACAGAGTTAATATACTGTACTTCTGTTAACATGTGCTTGAAGTTTGTCTGCAGACAGGTAAGTGATTAATGTGATTCCCTGTGTCACTGTCTGAATAGTCCCCACATATCACAAGCTTGGGCACCATTGGTTGTGTGTCTTTATTTTCTCAGATTTACGTCTACCTCACAATGTTGTTTAAAAGTGTTAGGAATTCTTCTTTCATTACACTTCAACATTAATCGGACTCAGCACTGTCACTATCAGAATAGTTTCCCAACATCCCAAGTCCGGAAACCACAGGTTTTGCTGCACTGGTTGATGATGTACTTGATGACAGTGTTGAAGATGACGCAGTGTTGTTAGCAGGTGCTTGTTGTTTGTCTGGAGCTCCTGCTGTTGTGCTCTGGGGCTTCACGATAGGCTTCTTCTTCACAAGATTTGCTAGACTATTCTTAGAAGACAGGGATCCAATACTTCTTTGCCAGCTCTCTTTCTTTGTCTCAGTCTTCTTTATAGGGTTTTCCTGAAATGACAGCAGTTCTTGAAGTTATCAATCAGACTAGAGACTATCAAATTTTAATTCTGTGCCAAACATTACCAGGTCTGTTGAACTTCATACTCTCCCAACAAAGCTAACTAAAGTCAGTGGGGTATATCTCTCAGTTCTCACAAAATCCCCTTGGGGTAAAAAATCATACCATGGATTATCGGACTACTTTTCATCCAATGAAATATTGTCTTAAATTGACTGCATCAACTGAGTTACTTCAAAGGTCTTAGCCATTGACTGTAAAGTGTCTCTCTATTTAGCTTACTTCTAATATATCTGATATAAACAATAATTTGTCTTGGATCTGGTCTTTATTTATCAGCATGTTTATTGTGAACATTCATCATACACACATATCTGTTTCCAAAAATAGCATATACAGCGGCATCATTAATAGCGCAACTAACTTCGAAGGCAACCAATCAGGATCCCTATCTCTAGCACAACAGTGCTCCATTTGGTACAGAAGTTAAACTGAATGACTCGAGTATCTCTGTCGGGAGAGAATAGTGGCGCTGAAACGTTTTCATGAAACAATCACAAACCTCTGCAAAGATATCGGTAGCTTTCTCCGGTAGAGCCATCTTCTTGGTGGGAGGAGCTCCACTGCTGTCCTCGTCACTGTCCTCGTCCGCCAGTCTCTTCATCACCTCACCCCCTCCATCCTCACTGCTTCCAAATATAGACCTGAAACATAGCAATACTGGGATTAGGCATAGGGCGCTTTTAACAAATGATTTATAAAAGTGCATATAGCTCTATGGCTTTAGCACCAATTAAAATATGTAGACCTTAAACCTAAAAGACCAGTGTAAGAAAATATTCTGCAAGTTTTTAAATAATGACAGTGCTAAATTTTCTTGCAATCATAGTTGAGCAGGACCATAATTAGCATTGTGAAATTTTTACTATTAAAAGGTCCAGCCGTTGAGAGAGAATTTTCATCGGAACATATACATGTATACATTATCAGTGATAAATTTACCCTTGAGTCCTGCATCAAATACTCATAAAACTTTAAAAAGACAAAATGATTTGTATAATACAATCTGAAAAACTTAACATATTTACAAACTTTAGGGGCGCTATTGTTACTCAACAAACAGTAAGTAAAAGGGAGACAACTCCTGTACATACTGTACAATCCTCTCATCCTCCTCGTCCTGTAACTGGGCCAGGAGCTCCTCATATTTCTGGTGGACGGCGATCATCTGTTCATGGTCGAGGTTGGCCTTCTTTGAGTTCATCTCCTTCAGTTCTTCAAGCTTGTCCAGTTCCTCAATCTCATTCCGACTTGCCTTTGTCCGGTTCTCCAAAACCTTAACAGTTATATCAGTTCACATGAAATACTAAATATTAAAAGTTTTGCATACTCAACAACACATAAGCAAAGTATGATGATAGAGATATCTCAAATAAAGACAATCAAATGTGAAACATGAATGTTATTTTTAAATGTCTTTTCCCCGCAAGGACACCACATTTGACTATATTTCACACTAATTATTTTACACAAAGATATTGTCTGTAATTATTTATTGTATCATATACAGTGGCGGATCCAGAGGGGGCTGCGGGAGTTCCAAGTATAGTAAATGATCATTGAAACCACAATCAAAACAGCTGTTTGAAGTATAGTAAAAAAAATAGTAATGAACAACTTATAGCATATAGCACGGAATAAAAACGCAACCCAATCGTAAAAGGTGTCTCCCCCCCCACTTGCTGAAAAAGTATGCGCCCCTGCATATATCAATCATCACCAGTATCATAATATAACATCCTGCAAGAATATTGTGTGGTCGCTGAAATCAACAATACATTTTGAACAATCGAGGTTGATATTCTATGACAAAACTAATCTAAAAAGAATTTTCCTCACATTTAACCTGTGATGTTTATACATATAAGTAAAGTGCCTGCTGAACAGAAACTCGGAATTAATCATGGATTTAGAATAGGATGAAAAATGAATTTTGATTGTGTTCATTAATTTTTCCATTCATCACCTATTACAACAACACACTAAAAGGGAATCTAAAGGTTAACAATGGTATATAGACCCACCTTCATAGGGTTCATCTCTTCCTCCTCTTTCGCCTTCTGTTCCTCTGCCGCCATCTTCTGAGCAAGTTTCTCTGCCTCAAAGAGTCGAGTTGCTCCTGCCTCCAGCGCATAGTCTGTCCGCTCCAGATCAGTCTGGAATATTCAAATAATCAACTATATCCATATGAGTCCATGGCTGACTGACTTATGGAGATAATGACACAATTTATGCATTTTATTTGGTGAGCTCGCCAAGCTGCATGTAACCTATGATTGACTGTTTTACAACAAAAACGCAGGCACGGCTTATTCAAAATCATCACAGAATATCTTTGCAGATCAAATAAAGTCTAAAAATGTTTCAGATCATTTCATGTCATATAAATCAAATTGTAGTTGGGTGAATCATTTTTTGATTCATTAATATTTTTAACATTGACTTCTGCATTTGCAAATATAACATTTCAATACACAAAAGATTATCTTCAAAATTATTCAATTATATAGTATGTCATGTGATTCTATAAAAGAACATTTGATTTCCTATTTAGGTCTTCAAGACTACGTCTGGAAGACCTATTGTTATTATCGTGTTAGGTCTTCAAGACTACGTCTGGAAGACCTATTGTTATTATCGTGGGGTTTTTTTATTCATTATTTGAACCGAATTTTGTCCGCAAGATTCCCGCGTAATGGCTCAAGCAATTAACATGCAATTTGCAGGGTTTATAGTCTGTTACCTGAACTGGTGCACTACGAGCCAGATTTTGGATTTACGACTTCTTTTGCGAGTTATCTCCCCTTAAAGTCAAAACTTTAAACCTTATTATCTCGAGAACTAATCAAGATATTTGCACAAAACTTTCACCATTATGTGGGCAACAACATTCCTCATCGATTAAGACTAGAGTGGTTTTCGGCCTTAATAATAGATTTTTTGCTATTTCAAAAAAACTGAACATTTTGTGCACTTTCACAGTTTTGAGGGTACGTGTCTTTGAAAATCTTCTTCTAAATAACGGTAAAACATACAGCTATGTGTGATAGCTCATTTTGAAGCTAAATGAATTTGGAAAAAATCTATGAACGCCGATTTTTCAGTTTTGTCCCTGAATTTGAGAAATAGGCCCATGAATATAGACATTTTTAAAAAAGTCTTTTTACCGCTATATGTTCAAAGGGGCATTACTCTGTCAAACATGAATGTTGGTCAAAGTTACTAAGTGAAATCTCTTCCTTATAATCAGCGTAACAATTCCATTACATATTATTATTATATAAAAGTTGATAGTTAAGACATAATTTGGACATATACACAAAATATTGAAATTTCCTGATTTTCAGACTTTTCAAATGGTATTTTCTTTGGGGAATGTTAAACCACGGAAGGTACCATTATGTTTAATGGATAAATTTGAAGTAGAGATGTTATTTATTTAGGACAATAATGTTAGAAGATGTATCTCTCATACTTTATGTGTGACAAGTCATAGAAGATTGTCAATTTTTCGAAAATCGCCATTTTCAGCAAAGTTTAAAGGCTCGCAACTGCTTAACTAATTTGGATATCTAAATTTTATTTATAGCTCCGGATGCACAAAGTCAAGAACAACAACTTTTTTGTTGAACCCTTTCATCAAAAAGTTGATAGTGAAGTTCCGAACATCGCAAACGTTCTCAAGGGGTCAAAATTTAAGCAATTTAGAGAATTTTTTGAATATTCAGAAAAAGATAATGCATTAATTATGTATGCAATCTAAATGATGATTACATCTACTTAAGTGGAAATTGAAGCACAATATTTTGTATGTTGCAACTTAGTATGAAAATATTAACCATTTTGTCTTTTTAATCACGAGAAAGGTCATGTAGGGGTCCATTAATAAGCGATTGTTCCATTTTCAGAGGCTCATTGTCTTTGCACAATTTTTGTAAAAAAACTAGACACCGCAAAAGCAGAGCAGCTCCGAAACTTAGGGTCTCGCCTTTCCCTGTTCCGCCTTCTCGTCAGCATCAATAAAATGGGAATTCTTTTTAACAAAAGTTTGTTCATTATTCGAGTTATTACTAATCATCACTGGGGTCACTTTTCACAACTTTGTTCTTAAAACCTATTTCTTCTTTCAAAATTTGATCAAAGGATTAACGTGGCCTTAACAAATATCTCATGACCTTGACCTTTGACCTTCAAGGTCACACAATCATCACTTTTCATCGCGTATAATAATCATGCAATGACTCAAAGTGTTCATAGTTAAAATACGGCAGATTCACAAAAGCATGCTTAAGTTTTGACCTCACTGTGACCTTGACCTTTGACAAATTTTAGCGAAAACGTTTTCAAATCTTGGTCTTTCTCCATAGTTCATATATACCAAATAAGAGCCTAATAGCACAAAAAAAGTTTGAAGTTATCACGTTTACAAGGATTGTTGTAGTGATTTCAGAACTCATGACCTTGACCTTTGACCTTGAATGTGAACATGTCAAAATCATTCACCAGGTGTATAAGAAAGAAATTAAGCTATCTATATGAAGTGTTAATATATTCATGGAAAAAAGTTACTTAGTGATTTCAGAACTGGTCAGCATGACCATATCTCGTGACCTTGACCTTTAAAATTCAAGGTCACACAATCAGTGATCACTTTTCATTGTGAATCACAATCATGTAATGATTCAAAGTGTTAATAGTTGAAATAAGTTATAGCCAATACAAAACGCGGCGGCGGCGGCGGCGATGGAAACTGCACAAAAACTGATAGCAGCTCCGACTTAGTCGGAGCTGCAAACTATTGAAGATAGAAACATGTTTTATAACTCGTATTAAAGCGGAGCAACTGATGCATAACCGAGAGTGCAACATGGAGTTCAAGGTCAAGCAGAAGTCTTGAAGACCTAAGTATTGCCTTGGCAATCCTAGTTCAAATTGTGATTACTTTCAAATTATGCATTTATTAACATTCTTTAAAATTAGACTTTTGTAAAACATTGATCTTTATTACATTAAAAATCTAACCTTAAATGCAATTTCAGCAACACATCGTGGACACTTGATGTAAAAGCGAAATATCCGCAGTCCAAGATAAAATTCATCATCCACATTCTCCTTCCTTGAGTTGAACTTCTTTCCTTTGTAGATGTACTCCCCACAAGTGTCACACCTATAACATTTATAATTGAAATTCATTAGGTTTAGGATATTATTTTTGGATACACTCAACTTCCAGTTCTTAGTTTTTAGGACTTATAAGAGATATTTGTATGACATAGATTTCGAAATATTTATTAGCTAACTTACTATGATAAATTGGATTTGAACACTGGACATATTGATGTGAAGTTGAATCCTCTGTGACTCTGTCTAAACACTAAGTAATCCCTTCCTGTCACACCATTACTCCTGGGTCAAGAAACACAATGTTTACACATTAAACTTGACACAGATTTGAAACGAAACTGTTTGGCAATAATTAGGTGAGATGAGTTGGGGTTTAACGCAGCTTTCAAGAATATTTCACTTATATCATGGCAGGAAGAAAGCCTGCAACCCCAAGTGGCGATGCAATGCGGTGAAACCAGCCAGCATCGGCTGGAGGTAGCGAACCATGGATGGTACTATGCTAAAATTCAGTGTAACATTGAACCTAAACCGTACTGCGGTAGAACAGTTATATACTGTAGACAAGGTTGAAGTATGGTACTCCTGGTGGGATTCGAACACCCGACCCCTTGAATCGAAACTGAACACGCTAACCATTGCTCTATTCCGTCCCCACAATAATGAGAAACTAAAGCATATTCTATAGTTATTCTGCTATGAATGCATTTCGCTGATGTTGCTCAAATCTTTCATTGATTATTTGATTTACTTTTTTATCATAACTTTGTGCCATACTCATTTCTGATTGACTACTGTGTAAAATCAGTATGGACCTAGTCCAGCATGGTATACGTCTTCGCAGTCATCACACACAAATCGATTATCTGAACTAATGATCTCCTACATGTATAGAAAATATATCTATGACTGAACAAATGTCATCATTCAAACCTCATATTAAAGGGAGCCATAATACGGATGCTGAATGTTCTATTCTTTGCCATCCGCATCTTGGGTATTTTTGATGGATCAAAATCCGGAGGGTAGTATTTCTGAAACAAACACATATATGTTTATAACCATTCTGAACGTAATACATAATAGTTAACCAAACAGTACGCTACTGGAACAGTCACTACTTACATATTAAGTTTTGAAAAGGAACACTTTTCTAATATATGCCTAATTCATGAGAGAAAAATCGTTGTAAACAATCATGTCTATTGAATACAGCATAAATTTATCAGTATCAAATTGATATTACAAATATTCTTTGAATTCGAATGAAAATAAATAGAAACATTTCAGTGGTGTCCACAAAATAATGTGATAATTAATTTATAGTTTGTCCATGTTTTTATTAGTCGTGACCGAAAACTGGACGATCGTATTAAAATAATAATTCGGGATAACATAAAATATATATTTGACCATTGAAAATGTAATTGAATACTCACATTCAAAACTTTTCTTTCCGACATTTTGGAAGTCTTGTGTCAAGTTGCGTAAAAGTTATAGATACTCAAAAACTTATTATTTTAGCTGTGACGTGAGGTAGTACGTACAACCGGAAGTGTAACATTAAACAGCGCCACCTGTAAACAAAAAGGAAAAATAACTCTAGCTGATTACCAATTTGAAGCGCAACTATAGGTAAAATCTTCAATAGATATCAAACTCCGGCATATTTCGTCGCATTAATTTACAAATGAAAGATAAAAACTTGTGTCTTTAAAATGAAGAGTTGAAAAGTGGTACAAGAACTATGTAAATAAATAATTTCTGAAAAGCGTCTTTGACGTGTTATTTTAGCATGATTAATAGGCCTATATTAGTCATTCCATCATAAACTCACATGCAATAGAAACGTCGCATAAAAAACGCAATATATTTCAATTCATGTGTGATAAAGTTAACACAACTGAAACAGAGTTACAAACTGTCTTCTACTTTAAATTTCTAAAATCGACCCGTAAATTATTTATATACGACTTTTTAAAAAAAAGTGCCTAATTAAGTCCCGGTGACTAGAATCAAAGAGGGCAGGGCGGTGGTCACTGAAGCGTAACACTCATTCTCAATGAAAGTGCACAATTAGTAAATAATGATGTCGTCCTTATAAATCGTTGTTTTTAATAATGAATGTACCGTTAATATGGTGCAATGTAAGATCGATGAAAAAGAAAATTGAATTCGTAGTACGAACGACAGATAAAATGTTACATTTTACTGTTGATATTTTTTAGAGAGGCCTTAGTAATCTTGGAACATGTCAAAATAGCAATGTCGCCAAAAAGAACTGTCACGTTGACGTAGGAACTGAGATTGACCCATAAGTCATGGATGCGATAACACATGTCCAAATATAGAATAACCTTTACTAAGGAATTTTCAACAAGCAGAACTGTTAACACTTTTCTCAAATTTCTTAAAATACCGATTGTTTATTGTCGCTATTTTCATGTATTCTACGTTATGTATTTTAAATAAACTGGGAAGTAAATGATATCTGCAGTGCAGTCTGATTAAAATCGACGGGTTTCCGTGGAATAAAAAATGCAAAATAGTGCATCTACCGGGATACGAACTCGTTCGTGGGTTTCCACGCCAAACCGTCCTTGTGGCGAGGAATCTACAGAACCTGTTCGTATCCCGGCAGATACAAAATTTTGCAAATTTTATTCCTCGGAACAAGGTCGATTTTAATCAGACTGAAATACATCCAGTTATTCATTTGTGTTGAATATTAAAGAAAAGTAAAATAGAAACAATTGTCATATTAAATTATTATTTCTTTTAGGAATTAAAGAACTATCGTTAAAAGAAAAACGTATGGTTAAGCCTGTATTCTACGTTATGTGTCTCCTACAAAAATCTAAAATAGAAACTTGCTAAAAATAATAGTTACAGCTCGGTAAAGTTGTAAAGTTTCCTTGTAATCACCATCAATTGCGCTAACACGTCCAAAAAAAATTCCGTTGCAATAAAACATCCCAATGTATTTTACGTTATGTATTCTACGTTATGGTATCATACGTTATGACTGTCATATATTACCCATATGGGAAGACGGACATAGGGTAGTATTTTTCCTGTAAGTCACATGGGAGTTACACCTTTTTCTGGCTTTTGATTGGCTGTTACAGAAAAATAAGAATTTCATTGGTTGCCGGAACTACTTCATTCATCTTTCTTACTTTTCCCGACTAGTAACTTTAGAAACTGTCTTCTGCATTTAAACATGTTTTATTTGTTTCCCGCAGTTGAAATTAGCGTTTTCGTACATGTGCCGACGCATCAAATGTCGGAGGAAGCAGTTAAATTGTCCGAAATTTAAAGAAACTAGCGATTACTGCTTGACTGTATAACCACGGAAATCTTCAAGAGCGACGGCGATCGTTCGAATGTAATGACGTCATAGGCGCGAGCGGTTATGACGTCACAGTGTCGATTGTAACGTCACAGGGCTTTTCGGTTTGAGCCGACTTGTTTTTGAGCTTCGCACACCTCTTGATATGGATGTTGCAATAACTTATATGTATAATCATGGATTGATAGTAATTGGCAGGAATACAAAACTTTCAACTAAAGCCACATCTTTCTTTTATTGTGAAAGACATTTTCGCAGGGGACATTTTAATCGTGCGGAGTAAACAAGGATAGGTACGTAAGAAGTGAATCCACGTCACACGCGTATGGATATGGAGATTCATCTCCTTCTCGGGTCCTTTTAGAGAAGCTATTGGCTTTTAATATTCGCGTTTTTACTTTAATTTGTCATATGGGTAATATAAACAATAACCAACTCGTGACGGGGAATGACAGATTATCTTTCCCTCGTTATATCAATTGTGTGTAATTCTCTCGCCAAGGCTCGAGAATTACTCAAATGATATAACTCGGGAAAGATAATCTGTCATTCCCCGTCACTCGTTAGTTATTGTCTAAATAAGGAGTGTAACGTTGTGCAATGTCAGCGGCGACGTTATACAATATTGACCATATGTTGTTACAAGTGATGATATGATTTGGAAAAAATTTTAGCGTGTTTTATTTTTACTCATTTTTTATTTCTGATGCTGATATTTCAACCACTGTAATAGGGCCTAGATATGCCGTCAGTCCTTGAATAATCGCCCGGCGATTATTAATTTGACCCAGATTTGACCCAGCGATCATTCAAGACGATTATTTTTGTTCGAAGCCCTAATATAAAATAAGTCCTAATATATCTGACAATATTAAATAATAACAACAAACATAATTTCAGTATGTTTTAGATTATTAATATTGTTAACCAAGTGCATGTCATGAGGTTAAACTTTGCGTAAATATGCTTGTGCCGGGAATTATTTTCGAAAAGATGATAAAAATTAGTTTGTTTACATTTGCTAAAATTAACCCGGCGATTATTCAAGACAAGCGATTATTTATTTCAAAGAGGGCTTGGCCCGGAAATTATTGAAGGCAGGCGATTATTCAAGGATTTACGGTATATACAATTTTAATAGGCCTTTTTACGCCGAAATTTCAAATAACAAAGATTCATACAACATATAAATCTAAGTATAAGTTTGTTTGGTGTTCATAGATGGTTAGTGAAGGCAATGAAGTGTGAATGTTTCCAATTTATTTAAAGCAGAATAAACTCGTACCACTTAAATTCATACGGTGACGTTATTTCCATTGACTTTAAATAGTATCGGATAAATATTGTTCAAAGATACGATTCTTTTTGTTCGATCCTACAAACATTTATCAAATTTGTAAGGAATTTATCTTGGCTACAACCACATGATATATGAATGTTTGATGTTTGCTTAGGAAAGGCATTACGTTGTCCAACATAATATAGGCCTACATATAGTTGTGAAATCATCTATGGGAAACGTTTTTATTCAATGACTATGTAAACATGTAGGAAAATCTAATGACATTAATTAAATTGTCTTTGGAAAAGTTAATTTAAATTATGTACTTCAAGCGGAGACGATTTCCAATCAAGCTGGATAGTTTTACATTGATCCAACCAGAACTCATTTCTTGAAAATTGTTTATCTTGGACATGCAAGTCTATATGAAAATAACGTCACCGAACGGATACACTGGCACGGCCCGGGTCTTGTATTGGCTACATTGTTCAACATAGATATGATAAGAGCAAAACTTGTTACTTTTTCAGTAGATGAGCCAAATGGTCATAGTCATAGTGGTTACTGCCAAGGATTTCCATTACGTTCATGTTCGTAGTACAGGTTCGAATCCCGCGGATAATAGTTTTGTTTAAAAATGACACCAGAGGTTTCTTTGATATTTGACGTTAAAAAGTGATACATTGCATAAGATATGCAAACTTAAAATAAGAAGGCAAGGAGATAACAAAAACCAAGCAGAGTTTAAGAAATTAAACCATTTTGACCAATTTAAATCAAACTGAAACTTGTGACATGTTTACTGTTAGATAATATATAATTATTGACGTATATGGTTCATTACCTGTAACAAATAACGTTATATATAACGTAAAATAGGCCTACTGAGACATATTGACATGTCATGTTTGGACAGCAATTATAGGATATCTGGTAGGAATTATTTGCTCAAACTTCATAATCTTATTTAATGAATAGAGGACTTTGGGATAACACAGATTAACACTTCTAATGCAGACTTTCGATTATTGTGAAATGCACATTTTCAATTGTGCACTTTCATTGAGAATGAGTGGTAAGCGTAAATAAAAAATCATCATTTTTGCCAGCCTGTAAATACCAGAAACATTTTTTTAGGTTTTTTTTAGACTGCTGTCATAACAGATTTAGGCCCTACGCGAGATCACGGATCCCTGCTCTATCCGAACTCACCATTCATGGGACGTTATGTAAACATTGCGATGTACATCAGTTATGTATCTATATGACTTTATTTACACAAAGTATGTCTTTCAGAGGTTCAGAAAATGACACTATCACTTTCCATGGAGTGTTTGTCGTCCAGCTAAGATTGCATCATTTCAAGTGATGTTGCCGATGTCTTCCCTTACCTGTAAGAATCAAATGCCAGTTTAAGTGACATTGAAACAAGGGAAGACTCTCACGGGAATCGGGGCGAAGAGAGATTAAGAAGCACCAGTTGATCTAAATTATGTTGAATAATCGGCAGGTTATATTTTGTAATAAAGTAATATGGTAGGTATTATTTCATATGCACTGAACGATTGGTTGTTCAGACAAGCGAGACAACATTGCAGATTTATAAATAACATTGTGTATTTAATATCAAAGATTAATGTTCTATATATGATCTGTTTGAGAGGCATTCTAGAAGTTGGTGTGATGAAGAAGACAAATATTTATGGATGATCAACTTCTTTATTAACAATAGCGACGTTTCGGTATAGATCCTTATACCGTTATCAAGCATATGGGAGAGATGATAAAATCAGAGGTATATACATGAAACATTTTTGGTATGATAATGGGATAACAAAGACAACAAGATGAGATAACAATAAGATGAAAGCTGTAACAAGCAGGTAGTGAAAACATGGATACCAGTGGAAGGTAAGTTAATTAAGTTGGGATGGGGATACAATGCAGCAGTTAGGGTGAGCAATCAGTGGAGGATAATGATGGAAGCCAGAGTGAGTAGAGTGGATTAATTATTTGTGGATTAAGTGGCTGTAAGCTGATGGGATGAAATAGCCTTGATCTCTATTCAAAGAGGGGTTATGTCTCAAAATTTGTAAAGCTTCAGATAAACGGCGGTGAGTGTAATCATGTTTGTTGTTTGTGAGTGTTTTGACAGCGTCCCAATTGATGTTGTGTTGTGGAAATTTGGTGATGTGTTCTGAAATGGCTGATTTGTTGTCTGCCTTGATTGTGGATGTTTTGTATTCTTTGATGCGTATGTTGAGTGGTCTGGATGTTTCCCCAATGTAGTTACTGCCACAGTTGCAGCTGATGTTGTAAACTACGCCTTTAGGTTGTTGTTTAGCTGTGGAGTGTTTCCTACCATTAGCCCTAATGATGGTTTTGAGTGGGGTGGCCGTGGAGAAGTATGTGTCTATGCCTACTTGCTGCTTGAGTAGGCGGCTGATGTGATGTGAAGTTTTACCAATATAGGGTAGTGGGATGCGAATGGGGGCAGGGGTAGGCTTGGTAGTAGTAGGTTTAGGTGCTGGATTTTTAGTGCGGTTGATGACACGGTCAACAAGATGAGTTGGGTAATTGTTGAGTTGGGTGAAGACATGCCGGAGGTGATTTAGTTCGGAGTTAGGGGAGTCAGAGGATAGGTTAGAGTGGAGATGATGCCGGATTTAGTTCTGAGTGGGTGGTTTGAGTCGATTTACTGGTCAGTGTGCGTGGGTTTGCGGTAAACAGAGGTTTGGATGGTATTGTTAGGTGTGCGAGTAACTAGGACGTCAAGGAATGGAAGTTGTGAGTCGGTTTCAGTTTCGAAGGTGAATTGGATACGAGGGTGCTGTTGGTTGAGGTGTTGGAGGAGTGCAATGGGGTCGTTATTTGAAGGGAGTATGACAAAGGTGTCGTCAACCTTCCGGAACCAGCAGGTTGGTTGGATTAGTGAGGTGCTGAGGGCATGCTGTTCAAAGGAGGTCATATAGATTTCAGAGAGGATGGGAGAGAGAGGGGATCCCATGGGTAGACCATGGATTTGCTCATAGAGGTCATCACCCCAGGTGAAGTAGGTGGAGGTGATGGAGTGAGGTTAGTGTCCACGGGGGTGTCAAGGTTGTCAATGCGATGGCGGAGGATGTGCAGGGTTTCATTAATGGGAACACTAGTAAACAGATCCACAACATCATAGCTAACAATTTGTCCTGGGGTAGTAACACATTTAAGTTTTTGACAGAATTCAGCAGAGTCTGATATATGAGTCAGCAGTTTTACCAAGCGGGGCCAGCACTTTGGTGAGGTGTTGGGCAGTGTTGTAGAACACTGTGTCCCGGGAACATACTAAGAGTCTAGATTTAGGTGGGTCCTTGTGAATCTTAACGGTGGCACGTGCATATGGGGCTTGGGGATGAGAGACACACAGTTTTTGATGGAGTTCGTGGCTGATCTCATAGTTGTCTCGGAGTTGTTTCAGGTGGGATTTGTGTTGTCTCTGTAGCTTCTGGGTCGGGTCTTTCTTGATTTTCTGGTATGTGGTAGTGTCGTCCAGGATTTTGTTGACCATGGTCTCAAAGTCGGGCGTGTTGAGGACCACAGTAGCCTTCCCCTTGTCAGCAGGAACTATGGTGATGGAGTCATCTCTTCGTAGATCGGCGAGGGCTTGCTTCTCTTCTTTGGAGATGTTCGGTTGTTGTGGTTTGGACTTGTGCAGTATGTCCGCTATCTGGTGACGTAGGAAGTCGACGTTGCCACCTGGTGCAAGTTGCTGGAGGCCCTTTTCTACGTTGAAGATGAAGTCATCATGGTTGCGTTGGGGCTGGGTCGGAACGAACTTCAGTCCTCTGGATAGCACGCTGATCTGGGGTTGTGTGAGTTCCTTGTCACTGAGGTTGACCACTGTTTTCTTTAGATATTCAGATTTGTTGTGGCGTTGGATATTGCGATCGGCTGGCAGTTCAAGTTTCTTAAGGTGGGTTGTCTTGGTCTTGGAGTCTAGCTGGTTGTTGCACTTGATCTGGGCAGCACGGAGGGATGAGAAGGTGTCGGCGTCAAGAGAGGTGCTGAGGGTATCTAGGTGGTCGGTGATGTTGTTGAGGGTGATGGCCTTGGTTTTCTGGTGATGTCTAATGCGCTCCTTCACTGGAAGTTTGGAGGCAGTCTGGAGGATAGATCTGGCTGCAGGTGAGTTGACAGGTGTTGAGAGTTTGAGGCCCTTCGGGATGATTTCCATGTCGCGGCACCTCATCAGGAAGGTGAGATGGTTGCTGGATTGGATTATATATGATGTAATGTAATGCAAACTATTTTCACTTTACTTTAATGAATAAATACATGAACTGGATTGGTTAACAAGCTCAGTGAAATTGACATGAAGATTGCTCCATTGTACACGCAAACATATACAATTTGATTACACAGATTGATATAGACAACGAACGTTATCGAATGAAAGTATTATGTTACCAGTAGCATCTTAATCCTCATCTCGTAAATAAAAACGAAATGTATTAATAAATAGGCTGATACCCTTTACGTGTCGCTTCAACACACCAATACAATTCTCAGTTTAGCGTACCATATAGACGTTTCTTCCATATCAAAGAGGAGAAGTCTTGTTACAGCAAATTAGTTTACGCAATTAAGAAGCTGAGAAGGTGAGAAGGAAGGAGTGTAATTATGTTTGTACAGATAACCACAGTACATTTAACATTGTTTGTGTTTGTATTTGACATTGTGATGAATCATTTAAAGAATAATGTTGTGGCCCAACCTGCCCCAGGTCTGAATCCAACCTGCCCCGTCTTTCCATGTACGATAGGAGTAAGACAAGGTGAAAACCTGTCACCATTTCTTTTTGCCATTTATTTAAATGACTTAGAGCTTTGTTTAAAGGAAAATAATATAGATGGGCTTACCACTGTAAATATGTTGATTGAGAGTAACTTAAATGTCTTTGTGAAGTTATTATACTCTTGTTGTACGCTGATGATACTGTTTTATTTGCAGAAACCCCTCAAGATATGCAACAATGTCTATATCACTTTGAACGTTTTTGTACCCTGTGGAAAGTTAATGTTAATATAGATAAAACGAAGATTGTTATTTTCTCTAAAGGATATGTGCGCAAGCAACTACATTTTACTCTGTTTGATAACTCATTGGAAGTAGTTTAGGAATATGTTTATCTCGGTGTATTAATCTCTGGTAATGTAAAACTATTAAACGATTATCGGATCAAGCCTCTAAGGCAATGTTCTCTATTTTTAGAATTATTCGTAAATTAGATATTCCTATTGATTGTCAACTTAAATTGTTTGATCAGCTTGTACAGCCTATTTTATTATACGGTAGTGAGGTCTGGGGTTTTGAAAATGTTAAAAGTTTAGAACGTGTACATCTTCGATTTTGTAAATATATCTTAAATGTGGTTTAAACATATTTTATTCAATAGAAAAGGATTGGCAAACAAGCCTAAATGACTTATATTAATGCCGCTCCAGAGTACATAATACATAGGTTCACATTTAAACAGAATTTTGTACACAAAAACATACGCATAAATATAGTATTAAATAATCTAAACATGTTTGTTTCGTGGTCAGTTGATACAAGTAAGTCAAACATGAAGCATAATATTAAGAATCAAATCGTTTTGAAGAAATAATGAATTGATGAACTGACTCAAGAATATTTATATTCCTCTCGTGCGATATTGAGTTATTACCGTTCAGTACATCCCGTATGGAAAATCCTTTAACGTAGAAGTATGATTCGTATCGAATGCTACTATATTCAGGACACATGAAAAAGAAATGGAAGGCATCCTCACAGACATGTGAGCAGGAACAGCGGGAATTATCAGAAATGAAACGATTATATTTATCATTGTTTAAGTCTCTGCACCCTAATCGAAGACGACAGTGAATGATTTGACAGAATCGAGTACCGTAATTCAAATCAAACATTGTATAAGTATCTGCCTGTGGTTTGATTAGGTATCTTAAATGTTAAACAATCTACGCCGGATTTTATGGTCTATGGCGAATTAAGAAGATTCCCTATATCGATTAATATTAAGTTTAGATTATATCATATTTGGTTAAATTATTCCAGCCAAATTCAAGTAATAAGTTAGCTAATATTATGTACAATCTTATGTATAGCTTGTTTCTTAATGGTAACACCTCTAATTTCCCTCTTTTGAATAGAGTTAATTCATTTTTGGATGAAATAGGGATGTGGTATGTATGGGTTTCTCAAATTGTAAATAATGTTACTTGTCTCAAACATGTATAGTTAAGAGGACCCTTTTAGGTCAATTTACACAATCCTGGAATTCCAATGTTAAACTATCATCTAAAGATTATTACTATGCGATGTATAAAAATGAACTTGTGATTGAACGATATTTTCTTAAGGTACCTTATCAAAGTAGAGTTTGGCTAACAAGATTTAGAACTGCAAATCATAAATTACCTATCGAAACATGGCGCTGGTTTAATGTAACACAGGAAAACCGTTTATGTAACTTTTGTAATCAAGCTGTATGTAACGAATTTCATTTTTTATTACATTGTCCATGATTTGATAATCAAAGAAAAGAATTTTTACTAAGTTATTTCTGTGTAAATCCAACAGTGTCTAAATTTATATATCTAATGAAATGTGATTATGAACCTTTAATGATAAAACTATTGAAATATATAAAATGCTGTTTACCTCTTTTTAAATAATGTCATATTCTTATATCATTGTATATACCTGTATGTTCTCTATATCACTTGTGTGTGTTTCTTGAGAATAAAATGTGTTCTGTTCTGTTACCAGTGCCCAATACTGGACGGAACGGCGACAGGCCAGAACGGCGACAATTTGGACAGAACGGCGACAGTCTGATTAAAATCGACCTTGTTCCGAGGAATAAAATTTGCAAAATTTTGTATCTGCCGGGATACGAACAGGTTCTGTAGATTCCTCGCCACAAGGACGGTTTGGCGTGGAAACCCACGAACGAGTTCGTATCCCGGTAGATGCACTATTTTGCATTTTTTATTCCACGGAAACCCGTCGATTTTAATCAGACTGGAACGGCGACAGATGGAAAAAATCTCCTGGACAGAACGGCGAAACTCATTTCTTACTAAATTTTAGACCAAAATCGCTGGACTAAACGGCGACACATTTGGACTAAACGGCGACAATAGTTTTTTTTATAAAATAGTTTTTATAAGTTATATTGTTAGATCTTTCATGTCTGAGATGTTTATTCACGATGTTTACATAGTTAAATTAAGAATTTCTGATGTGCGTGAGATGTTGTTTTAATTAAGAAATAAAGTTCGCTGTACCCCAATGTGTTTTGTAATAAAGTATAGTTTTGCCCTGAACTAGTATATATAGTTAAAGTACGAGGACGATAGTCCGAGTACTTTGACGTTATAATAGTTCAGGGCAAAACTATACTTTATTACAAAACACATTGGGGTACAGCGAACTTTATTACTTTTCTAAGATAACCCATAACACAACATTCTGCTTTGAGTAATTTTGCAAGAAAAATAGAGTTTACTTCCTTAATATTAATAATCCATGATCAGGGCCAACTGACGAGCCGTGCGACAACAGCGACTATGACGTCATTTTTCTGTTGTGACGTCATAGAGGTTCCTGGGGTTGCCTAATGCGGATTTCGTCGTTTTGGTTCAAGTACAAATGTAGCTTAAAATTTAAGACTAATTCGGATACAAAAGAACACATTCCTTTAATAGTTGTCATAACAACGCTACCGTTGTTTTAGGACATTATCATTTGCAGAAAAACACGGTCTTTTCAACTGCCCTCTTTCGTTGGGTTACCATGGGCACACGTGACTACGAGGGGAGCGGAAACGTCATTCAATTGTTACGTCATCACAAAAACTATACCTTTATCGTCTGATAAAGTAGGCTACTTTTATTTCGATTGTTCCTGCCGCTAGGCATCTTAGAATTGCTTACAACTATAATCCAATCTGTCTTATGCTTTGAGGTTGTATTACTTCTCAAGTCCTTGGATTGTTTTGTTTGTCATTAATTAATTGTAAATTAAAAGTTAAATAGACAGACCCCCTCTTCCCGACTCACCACGATTCAAGATCATCGAGACAGGATCACAGTAAGGGAAGACAAAACTAGCGGAAGCTTCTTTGTCGTCAGCGTAAGTACATTATGCAGATATTTATATAAAAATAATCCGCATTTCATATAAATATAAACAAATGTATATCCAAAAAATATATCCATAAATATAAAAACGTTCTTTGTTTTACATTATATATAATTTATAAATCTTGTATAATTTTTTTAATTAATTTTTTTTTTACAGAGACGACGAGGTGAGCGCTGGCCCCGCTACAGTCGTCCAGAATGGCAGCCAGTAGGCCTACCCCCCCCTTCACATATAGCGAATATAGGCCTATGTTTTAGTGGCCCAACCTGCCTCGGTCTCCTCTATATTAATTCCTAATTAATAATCATATGAGATATTACGTCCTAATTAGGACAAACTAAGTCTTAATTAGGAGATATATTAGCCAAAGTCATAATCAGCAGATAATGTTTTTTGTTTCACACACGAAGGCAGAGCTCTACGATCTGCGGTCACGTCCGTTTCCCATTCAACTTTAACGGAAGCACGGAAAAATGTACAGTGCGCATGTCTTGCATCGCAAGCATTGCGAAAGCGAAAGTTAAAATAAAGTTGGGGGTGAGGAAGAACGGACGAGAAAGAACGATGATGAAATGATTCCAAGACCGCCCGTTACTGTGCTGGAACGACAGAAGCTTTTACAGTTTCAAAGTCTAATTGTCATTGAAGGTATCAAGGGGTAGGGGAAAAAATAGCCGCGGTACTCGGGGTAGGCTAAACTAAGTAAAGTAGGCTAATCGCTATTTTATTTACAGTGCGTGGCCATAATATAGATTATAGTATACAAAAATCGGAACCTGCTGGTGATTACTTTAGACTTTTGTTTTTCGTATGAGAAAGAGATGAAATTTAGAACATATCGACTTATCTTGCCACTACTCTTCTGTGGGAATCCCTAGTCTATTTTTAGCCCATCGTGACGATATTCGAGATGACCGCGAAAATTCATGATCAGTCATACAAGTAGTTCAAGTAGACAGACGGTACTGTAGTTGTAATTAAAGAACGGGATTATAAAACTACAAAAACTAACAGAAATGATGGGATATATGTCAAATACCATGAGTAATTCTGTAGCTCAGTTGGTAGAGTGTCCGCTCATCACCCGGAAGGCCGGGGTTCGATTCCCGGTCGCGTCATACCAAAAGACGTTAAAAGATGGGAGTTGTTGCTGCCTTGCTTGACACTCAGCATTATAAGGACAGAACAACGCATTAACTGGCGCTGCACTGTGGCTGCCGGGTGCTATTTGCACACAACACATTTCCACTGTACATTGTATTACGGACAATAAAGAGTTATTATTATTATTATTATTAATGTTGTTCATTTCATGGTTCCGTCGAAATTTAAGGAAAGTAATTTTGATTTTCATTTGTGTTGTCAAGGAGATACTTTTAACAATCAGATCCAAAGTTGTCAAGTCGCTGAGTAATAAACCCCTCTACCGCTGCGATAAATGACAAAGTCCAAGATTGTGTAACAAAAGAAAAACAAAGTATTCAAATTTTTAGTTTTTACAAGAAATTCATATTCACCCTTGCGACAACTCGACGGGAATTATTCTCCCTAGCTGCGCTTTTAGCCCGAAGCGGGGGATATAGTATTCTGCTGCGTCTGTACGAAATGGAATAACTCAAATATTATTCTATATTCCTATGTCTACGAATGTCGACGAATCCATCGCCCATCTTTCTACGAATCCACCGGAAATTTATGTCTACGAACCGGTCTGGTCTACGAATTCACCTTCAGCCAATTCATTTAGTAAGCTTACTAATGTGATTGATTTAGTAAGCTTACTAAATGAATTAGTAAGTTTATTAAATGAATTAGTAAAGTTACTACTGGAAACGATTTAGTAAGCTAAATAAATTAGTAAGCTTACTGAATCATTTAGTAGCCATACTAAATCACTTCTGGTTTCACGATTTAGCAAGCTTAGTAAGTAATTTCTGCTTTGTTGACATCTCAATAAATGACTGCTCCTAAACAACTTGGAGTACAGCTTGTGATGTACATTTTGGCATTTTAAAAACATGTAGCCACAGGATATGTATCATGTTATGATGTATACCATTTCGAGATTTAAAAATGATTTCACTAAGAAATTAAATGTGCAACGTACACACCAACGGGTGACCTTTCAGAGAGTACTGCAATAGTAATATTCTCCTATTTTCGATCAGACATATATACAGTGTATGAAATAGTTTTAAAATGCAACAAGCAAACAGTGCTTGTTAACTCAAAATCTTACAAGCCCTCAACAAGCTTAGCAAGCCCTCAAATTTTAAAGTGATATTAAAAAGAACACAAATTTACTACTATGAAATCAGTCGGACTTCCAGGCGATTCTACAACTTATCATTTACTAGATTTTATTACAAGTGTTCAGCAGGTAGTCATAAATCAAATCAAAACTCAAATTCAAACCTGTTATGACTGGTAACCCACAAGGATCGGTTTTAGTACATTTGTTATTATTAATATATTTTAATGACCTTCATGATGACATTGATTGTAACATGCATCTTTTTGCTGATTGTATGTAATACTTGAAGATCCGGTTTTATCAGCAAACAGTCTGAACGAAGATTTACACACAAAAATAATGTGGGCAAATATATGGCAGGTGAGGTTTACCCCCAAAAACCCGGAACTATATATTCAATAAACTAAAAAGTCCAAAACCTCAGTTATATATGCAATAATTCAAGAGACTCCCGTAACTGAAGTTTAAAGGTACATCCATTGTGTTTCATAAAATTTCATTTGGCTTTAATACGTTCTAACACACCAAATGTGCTGTTTACAGTACACATAAATTCACTCAGTTTGCATATTCATCACCAATCGGCAAATATATCATAATTACTAGTTTCCAATTAAAATCGAGTAACATCATTATGCATGTGCAGAAACCGAAAGTGCACGTCCTATTTACATGCACAGTAGTTATATGACCTATTGAACATTATCAACCCAAATTGGTTATTTTGTCTAGTGTAAATAAGATTCCAAAATTACGTTTGACTCATTGGCGCGCGCCACACGTGGTGCATTGTCCGGTTTTCGATCAGAAATAGATACTTTTACCTTCATATCGTCAATATACTAAGTAGAGTATCATTAAAATGGTTGTTTTCGGTAACAATTGGTACTTCTCGATAAAATAAGACCGTTTATAACGTTTGTCAAATTTGATCCCGAACAACACAATGGATGTACCTTTAAGAACATAAACATTAAGGTGTTTTCAAAAGGATGCTAACTGGGCTGCTCACGTAAACAGTGTTGTAGATAATAGTTACTCCCATGGTCAATTGCTTAAGAATTTTTAAACAACGATTATACCGCTTTTTGACTATTGTAGTCATTTTTAGCTCATCAGGCCTGAAAGGCCCGATGGGCTTATGGCATGGCATGGTGTCCGGCGTCCGTCCATCCGTCCGTCCATCCGTCCATCCGTCCATCCGTAAACTTTTCGCTTTTTCGACTTCTTCTCCAGAACCAATGATTCCACAGAGCTGAAATTTTATGTGCAGACTCCTTGGCCAATGGGGATTCTAAATTGTAGATTTCGTGACCCCATGACCCCAAATGGGGTCACAGGGGTCACATCCTTAAAAACCTATTTTCATCTTCTTCTTCAGTTCCAAAAGGTTTAGAGAGCTGAAAAGTTGGGTGCAGACTCCTTGGCCCATTGGGATTCTAAATTGTAGATTTCGTGACCCTGTGACCCCAAATGGGGTCACCAGGGTCACATCCTTAAAAACTTATTTTCATCTTCTGCTCCAGTTCCAAAAGGTTTAGAGAGCTGAAAAGTTGTGTGCAGACTCCTTGGCAAATGGGGATTCTAAATTGTAGATTTCTAACCCCGTGACCCCAAATGGGGTCACAGGGGTCACATCCTTAAAAACCTATTTTCATCTTCTTTTCCAGTTCAGTAAGGTCTAGAGAGCTGAAAAGTTGTGTGCAGACTCCTTGGCTATTGGGCATTCTAAATTGTAGATTTCGTGACCCTGTGACCCCAAATGGGGGCACAGGGGTCACATCCTTAAAAACCTATTTTCATCTTCTTCTCCAGTTCCAAAAGGTCTAGAGAGCTGAAAAGTTGTGTGCAGACACCTTGGCCAATGGGGATTCTAAATTGTAGATTTCGTGACCCTGTGACCCCAAATGGGGTCACCGGGGTCACATCCTTAAAAACTTATTTCCATCTTCTTCTCCAGTTCCAAAAGGTCTAGAGAGCTGAAAAGTTGTGTGCAGACTCCTTGGCCAATGGGGATTCTAAATTGTAGATTTCGTGACCCCGTGACCCCAAATGGGGTCACCGGGGTCACATCCTTAAAAACTTATTTTCATCTTCTTCTCCAGTTCCAAAAGGTCTAGAGAGCTGAAAAGTTGTGTGCAGACTCCTTGGCCAATGGGGATTCTAAATTGTAGATTTCGTGACCCTGTGACCCCAAATGAGGTCACCGGGGTCACATCCTTAAAAACTTATTTTCATCTTCTTCTCCAGTTTCAAAAGGTCTAGAGAGCTGAAAAGTTGTGTGCAGACTCCTTGGCAAATGGGGAATCTAAATTGTAGATTATGTGACCCTGTGACCCCAAATGGGGTCACAGTGGTCATGATCTAAGAACCTATCTTTTGCTTGTAAACAATAACTTAAATATCTTAAATATTCAACTTTAGATAGTAAATCAATGAAATCCTGATGAGCTACGGAGCCCATGGCTCTATTTTTTGAATAAATGTATTCGGGCTCAAAATGCAAATCTGGACCATTTACAATTAGAGGACAATCTGCGGGGCAACATGAGGCACAAGTCATAATAAACTATATGCTGAAACAAATTTCATATCCTTTGTTTAAGGAAGATGTGTACAAAAATAAATTCTTTTTCATAAAATGATAAACAACAAACCACCGAATTACTTGTACGAATTTAGAAACTCATCGAATTACAAAACTTTATGATAAAATATCTTCTTATCCAGACTCGTTTTATAGTTGACCTCTGGAATGCATTTCCAAATAACATCAAAATGATACAACCCAAAGATTATTTATCGAAAAAGAAACTCCCCAGTTAGGGTACTTATTTGGATTTGATCTAAATTGTGGAAGCCGTTTTTGTCAAATTACTCATTGTAGGCTCAATTTATGTGATTTAAACTACGGTATTATAAATAATACATATCTCAAACGATCAGTCGTGTTTTTGCGGGTCACATCGTAAAGACACATCACATTATCAACTTGCTGTACAAACTACTCCTTTTTAAAAAATGATGCTTTATACTCCAAAAATGGTCATAGTCTGAAAACAATTTTGTATGGAAACCGTGAAGTACTTGAAATTGAAAACTTAGCAATTTTACAATCTGTTTTCTTCTCCACCATCGCTTCAACAGATGTTGGCTTTAGATACATTGGTATGTAATATATATTTATTGATAATTGATCATGTTGTGATTGTACATTAGATTGTGATTTGTCATAAGAATACTTTCACTGAATGTAAATTGTTGAATTCACCTTTAGAGCGGCATTTACATAAGCTCTCGGCCTGTTTGCCACACCATTGCAATGATTAATAAAATATGTTTAAACGAACAAATGCATTAAGTTTCAAATTCTTACAACCCTGGACAAACGAACCTTTCTTGTATTTCTCATTGAATGCTGTAGGGATTCGAATAGTTACCGAGCAATAAGGCAGCGCTACTGAGAAGCTTGTGTGACAAAATCTATTTTTAGAACAAGGAAGGAAATGTTCCAACTGTCCCGACCCCTAAACAGAAAGATTCCATAGTTAAGATTTAAAAATTAATATTGTAAATTTCTAATTTGTTTTTTATCACTCAAGTCTTGAAAATCTTTTATAGATAAGCTCACAAATCCAACAAGCCAGTCGGGCTTGCTTGTAATATTTTCTACAAGCCCAATTGGAAAGCAACCAGCAATTGGCAGGCGGCGGCAGGCAGCTATTTTGAACGCTGCATATATATTCACAAAAGCAATGTATTTGATGACATGATAATTACATTCATACGAAATGACCATCTTTAGACTTTAGATCACTCCTATTATCTTTGAACAAACAAAATAAATAGAGGAGATTGTCAAGATACTGTGTATAAAATGTGCGGTAACCAGTGGCTATTAGGAAGGTAACTCCAATGATTTGTTTACAAGGCAAACTCTGAAATGTCTTACTATCTTAGTAACTCTGGTTGCAAACAAGAGAACGTTTGAAATATTTGGTACAATTATGGGAGTGGCAACAATTTCTCAGAAACCAGATGGCAAAGGAAGGTAATATTTCCAATTTAACATCTATATGGTATATTCATTCAGTTTGATTCCCCCTCAAATATGGTAGCACATCAAGCCTTCTTTTGACTTCAGAAAAGTAATTCCAGGAAGCTAAATTTTTTAAATTTTATCAAAGAATGTCAAGAAAATACCCATAGTTACTTATTTAAGCACTTGATTTCAGCCATGTTGCTACATATATAAACAACATATTCTCTTTCAGAACACCAACATGCCTATGCCACAGAAAGAGTGGAAGGTTATCCTGAACACCTGGGACTTCTTGGGTTCAAACCTGCAGATCACAAAGAAGCTCCTGGATGACCTCATATCAGAAGGGGTTCTTGATCCTGAGGATCAACAGAGGATATCCTTAGAACCAAAGTATGGACAGTTTGAAAAACTGATGTACATAATTAAACACAAACCATCAGAATGCAAGGCTTTGGTCAAGTTGAAGAAGGTTTTGCAAGCTGACAGTAAGTTTATAGCTGATGAACTTGAGAAGACGGAGAAGCAACTACCGCAGGATCAAGATCCTCAAGCACGTGCAGAGTCCGATGTTGGTGAGTTTCTGTGGGGATGTTTTGGAAATATGAGTTTCCAAAAACAAAATATTTATCCTTTTATCATCATCTGCTATTTAAATCTCCCCCCCCACCCCCATTTATTTTATTCTAAATTGTAGATTTGGTGACCCTATGGCCCCAAATAAGGGCCTCTAAGGCCATAACCTAAAAACCTATTTTCATCTTCTTCTCCAGAACCAAAAGACCTAGAAGGCTGAAATGCTGTGTGCTGAGTCTTTAGCCAATGGAGATTCTAAATTGTAGATTTGGTGACCCTGTGGCCCCAAATAAGGGCCTCACAGGCCATTACCTAAAATCCTGTTTTCATCTTTTTCTCCGGAACAAAAAGACCTAGAAGGCTGTAATATTGTGTGCAAACTCTTTAGCCAATGGGGATTCTAACTTTTAAATTTGGTGACCCTGTGACCCCAAATATGAGTCAAAGCCTAAACAACCTTTGAAATTGAATTTTGAACTGATATTTTATGGCACTTCAATCACTATTTAGTTTATCCCTAATAAAATACCTGAGGGAAAGTCATCTCATCTTTTAGATATGTGAGTCCTAACTTGGGTTTGAGAAATGCAGAATTGAGAGAAAAAAGTAACTTAGCAGTTAATCTTATTCAGTAGGAGCCAATGGCTCTATTTTAATAGTATTTTTATTTTCCTCAAATTTAAAATTTCACATTTGCAGATACTTCTTCTCATAAATTGAAAAGCCGAATCAGACAGGTCTTAGTAGAGTTGTTTGACAACAGTGAAGGTGAACGCTGTCCCCTGGCTGAAGTGATTGAGATTGTCTCTGAGACCGTCACTGCAGAAGGATTCCATTACAACTGGAACGTGGACCAATTCAGAAACTTTGTCATTGATGATGTTTTTGTTGGTGTGGACTTTGAAAAGAGGAAAAAGAAAAAGCCGTATCCTTTTAAAGTCTCAATTGCACATATTTTGTGTTAAAATTAGCCATATGAAGGCATATGAACTTGCTTTAGCTTGATTACCAGGCTATTTAAATTCGTCACTAACTTGAGACCGTTATAAAGGCGTTACGGTAAATTTAAGTGCTCCCCGTTAGTGTACAGATAAACCTATGCCAACACAACGTAATCCAGGGGTTCATAAATTTTTTGAAAAGCCACTTGCCCCAGGGCAAGTGACATAAAGAAAGTCACTTGCCCTGACTCATTTTTCACTTGCCCTGATTTTTCATGAGATGTAATGAGACAAAATAAAACAATTGAACATTGATGTCAGTGTTGTTTATGCTTTATATACAGCTTTAGAGGGAATACTGAATGACTTTCATTAATTTATATAATAACAGTCTCCCTGAGTGACACATATTGTAGAAGGTAGTGCTTTAAAATACCAATTTTATGAATATACTCACGGGAATTCTAAATTTTATCATATATATTTTAATATTAATATATTAACAGATTATGATTGATATAACTAAATTAATTTCAATTTAATCATTTCATTTTTTCATTTTCACTTAGCCAAATGAATGCTAATTCTATCACTTGAAAATTTCAATTGATTTATAACAAATTATCAATGTAAAACAAAATAAGATTTTCAGTTATGTACTGTGAAACAATTTGTTTCAAACAGAAATATTTTTGTTATTAATTTCTGTATCAAGCAAATTATAACATTTTGATCTCTTGCAAACATATGTCATGCTATCATGAGAACAATATCAGGACTTGCTTAATATAAACTGAACAACCAGGTTATCATTTAAATATATTTTTTATTTTTATAATATTTGAACTACAACTTGAACTCACAAATTCATTTAGTATTTAGTATTTACAGCTGTCCATTCGTAAATCCCAGTTATCCATTGATAAAATCAGGCTGTCACCAAATGTCAGTCACTTTCTCTACTTCTGAAGTAAATATGAAGATTTTCGAAATATTTTGGTTCCCTCTCAATGTCAACAACAAAATTCTCCAGTAGCATTGTTAATTATAAACGTAAATCGGCTACTTGCATACTTGTCACTGGTCATTCATTCGGAAGACTGAATGTCAAGGCCATTAATCATTCGGAAGAACTGCAAATGTCAACTGAACCTTGAAATACTGATACTTTTCTACTGGCTGCCGACTTCAGTCGAAGAAAACCGACATGTGTTGAGTGCGTTTATAAATAGACACAATGTTTGACTGCACTATGTTTACAAGCTTTAGATTTGTTTTTTACTGATAATCTAAAGTAAATGAAAGGTACCGGTAAATGACAGTTGCATCATGCGAAATTTATTCAGATGACTTTTTAAGCATTTTCTTCACAGAAATTGTTGGTTGCCCACGGACCAGTAAGATATCATAATTTGGTTGCCCGTAATGAAAATTGACTTGTCCCGGGCGTCGGACAATGGGATTTATGAACCCCTGTAATCCATATATTTTGAGACTTATTTACAAAAATAAATTGTTGAAGCAAAATGTTGCCGTAAGCGAGTTCGATTTCTGGGCCCCATCTCTCCTTAAAAACCTATTTTCATCTTCTTCTCCAGTTCCCAAAGGTCTAGAGAGCTGAAAAGTTGTGTGCAGTCTCCTTGGCCAATGGGGATTCTAAATTGTAGATTTCGTGACCCCGTGACCCCAAATGGGGTCACAGGGGTCACATCCTTAAAAATCTATGTTCATCTTCTTCTCCAGTTCAAAAGGTCTATAGAGGGGAAAAGTTGTGTGCAGACTCCTTGGCCAATGGGGATTCTAAATTGTAGATTTCGTGACCCCATGACCCCAAATGGGGTAACAGGTCACATCCTTAAAAACCTATTTTCATCTTCTTCTCCAGTTCCAAAAGGTCTAGAGAGCTGAAAAGTTGTGTGCAGACTCCTTGGCCAATGGGGATTCTAAATTAAAGATTTCGTAACCCAATGACCCCAAATGGGGTAACAGGTCACATGCTTAAAAACCTATTTTCATCTTCTTCTCCAGTTCCAAAAGGTCTAGAGAGCTGAAAAGTTGTGTGCAGACTCCTTGGCCAATGGGGATTCAAAATTGTAGATTTCGTGACCCTGTGACCCCAAATGGGGTCACATGGGTCACATCCTTAAAAACCTATTTTCATCTTCTTCTCCAGTTCCAAAAGGTCTAGAGAGCTGAAAAGTTGTGTGCAGTCTCCTTGGCCAATGGGGATTCTAAATTGTAGATTTCGTGACCCCGTGACCCCAAATGGGGTCACAGGGGTCACATCCTTAAAAATCTATGTTCATCTTCTTCTCCAGTTCAAAAGGTCTAGAGAGCTGAAAAGTTGTGTGCAGACTCCTTGACCAATGGGGATTCTAAATTGTAGATTTCGTGACCCCATGACCCCAAATGGGGTAACAGGTCACATCCTTAAAAACCTATTTTCATCTTCTTCTCCAGTTCCAAAAGGTCTAGAGAGCTGAAAAGTTGTGTGCAGACTCCTTGGCCAATGGGGATTCTAAATTGTAGATTTCTTGACCCCATGACCCCAAATGGGGTCACATGGGTTACATCCTTAAAAACCTATTTTCATCTTCTTCTCCAGTTCCCAAAGGTCTAGAGAGCTGAAAAGTTGTGTGCAGACTCCTTGGCCAATGGGGATTCTAAATTGTAGATTTCGTGACCCTGTGACCCCAAATGGGGTCACAGGGGTCACATCCTTAAAAACCTATTTTCATCTTCTTCTCCAGTTCCAAAAGGTCAAGAGAGCTGAAAAGTTGTGTGCAGACTCCTTGGCCAATGGGGATTCTAAATTGTAGTTTGTGTGAACCTGTGACCCCAAATGGGGTCACAGTGGTCATGATCTAAGAACCTATCTTTTGCTTGTAAACAATAACTTAAATATTCAACTTTAGATAGTAAATCAATGAAATCCTGATGAGCTACAGAGCCCATGGCTCTATTTTTAAATATTTTGAAATATTTTATTAAGTAACCTGTAGAGTCACTTTCAGACAGAAAGGACTAGGCAAAACTCATTCCAGAGGAAAGTTTACTAATAATTACTAACAATAATTGTAATTGTTTATTTTTTGACATGTTAATGTACATGTAAAGCTTGTCAGCGGGATATCTCAAGAACCATTCACTGGAATTCCATCATATCTTACACAAAGCACCTCCTAGGGAAGACTAAGAGCTGTTTAGATTTTGGTGACCTTGACATCATTCTCAAGGTCACTGTGGAGCTTTAATTTGCGGCTGGGGATCATGTCACCTTAGTGACAACTACTTGTTATATGAAGAGACGTGTCCTACCCTTTTCACAAACACTTTAATCTTCCATATCCATATGCTTGATAACGGTATAAGGATCTATACCGAAACGTCGCTATTGTTAATAAAGAAGTTGATCATCCATAAATATTTGTCTTCTTCACTTTAATCTTAGCAATTACATTTCATAGCTTGTCAATCATTAGGTATGCAGACACATCTCTCTTATTAGTATAAGTAAAATAAAAATGTCAAACTTTAACAGTCAGGGGTATTAGTGAGCCACGCTCACTTTTTTGCTTGTTTGATGTGTATTACTATTATTGATTAAACCAATTTATGTTTCAAACTAGTTTATTCATTTATTTCATTTAACATTTAATTTACTAAAATTGCGAATGTTGTTGATCAAAGTTTATCAGAACCTATGTTTATTTGTTCGTTCAATTCTTTCCAGTGTAATATCTTATTCAATGAAACATTTAGTTCATTGGTGATGTCTTTGAATTGTTTTATTTAACCTTGTTAAAAATAGTTTTCAAAAAGTGCGCGTGTATCAGATATCAGGACTCTTTCACCCAAAAGAGTCCTGATATGGATAATGAACAGGACTCTTTTATGAATGGTTGCATTTAACGAGGTCTAAGTGAGATATAATGATTAGTGCAGTGCAGTGCAGCCACCTGCATTGTACGGGCAGTGTAGAGTGAGGGAGCTCGTTATCTCTGATTTGTTGGTCAGTGTATAAGGCTTTTGATCACATGAGATCTTAATTTTTAACCTGACTAAAGGTCAATGTTAAAATAACCTTACATTTTAACTGCTTATTTAGAGGAATGAGAGTGCACACACTATGATATAAAGCGGGAGTTGTTGTGCTCTCAGAGGACCCTTTTAGAATTAATCACATTTCTAACTATTTGTCATTCTGTTAGTCTAGAAGAAAATTACCTTAACTTTTCTCAGAGCTGCATTCAGGAATTTGGCACGAAAGGAAAAGGAGAAGATCAGTCTGACAGACCAACATGCTGCTGCTGGGGGTAACAAACATAATCTTTATGCATGCATGTTTTCTGCGGTCATCTTTTCAAATTATTTTTAATTTGTCATTTGTTGCTAGCACTGAAAATGTTTAAGTATCATTAAGTACATGGTTGTTATCACACTGGTATGTCTTGCCTTTGCATATAAACATAGTCACTCTCACTCTTCATCTGTCCAACCATTTGTAATCATTTTGTTTCCGGAGCAAAAATCAAAACGTTTCTCTATATTCTTATGAAAATTGTGTCTGTGTAAGCACTGACTTTAATATTTTGAAATTAATAACACAAACATATTTCCATTTTCACTGTTCAGTGTTGGTTTAGGGAGCAAACCTTTAAACCATCAATTATATCTTTCTAAAGCTTGTATATTACCAGTTTGATCAGGAGATACAATGGTGGGATTTTTATTTCAACAAAAGAATGAATGTATCTGAAACACGATAGGGCCATTAGTGAGGTCACATCATGTCATCAAAGCATTGTTAGATCACAAACTTTGAGACGTTATAAAAATATATCGTCAGCTTGATCTCAAACAAGTACATATATTGTGGAAGCCAGTTTTTATTTATTTTATTGTTATCATGATGTACTGTTACATCTCTTATGTGTACTTTGTTTTTATATCTTTTTTAATACCATTTTCTTTTGTTTACTTAGGAGAGGGTGCAGGCACATTTTCTCAAGGCACCGGTATGTAACCTTATCAAATCTAAAATTTCACTTTGTTTGTTTTTACAAGAGCTATATATAGAGCTTCCATTGGTCCAAAATTTGGATACTCAAAATTCATACCTTTCAGCTCATTTATTGAACATGTTGAAAACAAAAGCAGAGAGGTCGCTGAGTCGTTTGATTACACAAAGGCCCCCAATAAAGGGGGAAAATTGCTGTGGTACATTTAGATCAACTGCATGGTCGGTCAGTGGAAATGAAATGAAAACTTAATGTTTCTGTTCTCCAACTGCAACCCAACCTTTGCCGACAAATTGTTCAACATTCATTTGGCAATCACATTGTTGCCTAATTTTCTGCCATCCTTATGCAGCATGGTAATGTTTCTGCCTTCCTATTTGCTGGCTTGTACCCAAAAAATTGTTCAAGAGTTGCAAGGATTAGTTACATGTAGTAAAAGATGTTTTTCTTGAAGTGACTGTTGAGCAATATAATCTTTTAGGGCTCACAAAGAAAGCAAAATGGTCAAGCATTAGTGTAAAGGGCCTTTAAAAACTGTTTAATTTGGTATGGATGTCAGAAAAAACAGCCTAATTTCCTGACTATGTTTCGGTTCCAGAGTGTAACTGAAAAATTATGGTTTGGAAACTTCTTATTTGGTATTGAAGTTAATGATAATAAAATTTCTTTGTAGATCAACTGAAACAAAGGTCGACGATTTCTGCAATGTCCCCTGCTGATCTGATGGATTTTCTGAGACCAAAACTATGTGAAATTGGAATCAATGAAGCAACAATACAAAATATGTTAACAGAAGGTATAGATGGAAAAGCTTTTATTTTGTTGGAGAAAGATGACTTAAAGAGTTTTCCTGAAATGACGCTTGGCCATCGCATCAAGTTCATGCACATGAAACATACTGTTTTGGAAGGGACTACGGAAATGCCATCTGAACTTGAAGAAACAACTGAACCAACCACTGAAACTTTAACAGAAAGGAAAGACGACAGAGGTCAAAGCTATTCAGACAAGTTTCATCAATTTGACACTGAAGTAGGATCTGTGGATAGCTACATTAAAGGAAGATTCCTTGAAGTTGAAGGACATACAAGAGGCAGTCTGATGATGCCTAGGAGACACTTCATTTGTCCAACAGAAGAAGGGACTGAACTCTGCAGGAAGATTGCTAGAGAAACTGTAATCTTTGCTTCTGCTTGTATGAATGAACGGGCAAATGGCACACTTCATGCAGGGGTGTGTCCACCTTCCACATCAGACGGCAAACCTGGCGAGATTATTGGGCTCAATATTGATAGAACACAGTGTGGTGAGGTTGTGAAGCATTTCATCAAAGAATCCTACTATGAAGATCAACTTGATGTTGCAGAGAAGGCAATCAGGAATGTTAAATTCATTCAGGTTGTTGATCAGATGGAAACGAACAGAGAATCAAGTCTCTTTGTGATAGAAATAGAAGTGGTTCCTTCAGCAACACTTGTAAGGAATGATGCTTTCTTTGTGAAGACTCAACTTCTTGGAAACAGAAGAAAAAAGAGAAAGCAAGACTTGTACAGAATTGTTGCTGGAAAGCCGGAACCACAAACTGAGGCTGATATCATTGCCTTCATGGATAGGAAACAAAAGCTTACTGAACTGAGAGCTGAACAAGAATCAAATAAACTTCCAACAAAAACCAATGTTGATCGTAGAAAACAAATACTGAATTTGTTCACAGGTGGAAGTGACACAATAGAAGATGATATTTATCCAGTGCTTTTCACCAGCCCGTTGGATCTACAAATGGACCAAGTGTATCTCAAGGAAAATTTAACTTTCATTCAGCATTTTGATTCAAGAGTCATATTTGATTTTGATCCATCTAGTTGTGAGAAGGGCCTTTACAAGTTTTTTGATGAAGAAGAAAATCAATGCTTCAATGTACTGACAACTGATAACTTCAAAAACAGAGAAAGCAAACTCAATAAAGAAGTCAGTACTGCACACAAGGCATGGATTTTCAGCAATGGCTATAGTACACTGCAGAAGGATGGATTGCAACCTTTTGAATGGAAACAAGAAAGAAGTGAAGGTTTTAAGGAAGCTTTGCGGTTCTATCATCAGAATATCCCAAATGAAAGAGGCATTGCTGTTATATTTCTGTTCTCTAAAAACTATGAAGTTATGCTTGAAGCAGCTGAAGACGTTCTACTAAAGTTCAAAGATCAGTGGATGATGATAGCTGAGAATGAAGATATAGCTGATCTGTGGAAACGTGAGATGTTGCGAAGGAATGTGGTGAAGAAAGAGTCTCTAGAACAACGCTGTGTCATTGGAATGCCTTGGTGTGATGTGAACCAGACCTTCATAGACATTCTTCAACCAATGAAAGTGTCCCTCTGTCAGGTTCCTCTGTCCACAGGCGCTTTTCGTGAACTGACAGAGAAAGACAAAAACACAATGTGTGATCTTGAAATATTGAGCAGTTATGAATGTGACCAAAAGAATGAGATTCATGATAAAGACAAGATTGAAGATCTCAGGCGAAAAGTTGAAGAGAAATTTTTCAGAGGTGGGACTGTAGAATGGTGGAATTTCTGGTTTGGAGAAGATCATGTGAAAAAGCGTCAGGTGCACAACAATCTGATCAGAGAGGTAGAATGTGCACTTTCAACACAAAAAGCTGATGAAGTTGTTCTTGTAACTCTTTTGCATCAGCCGGGTGCAGGGGGCACCACAAGCTCAAGACAAGTGCTGTGGGATCTTCGACAACGCTACAAATGTTGTCTCTTGAGAAGAATAACAGATGACACTGTTGAACAAATTGCAAATCTTCGACGATATGGTGAGTCATCAAACCCGAGGCCACCATTAGTTCTTGTGGACAATGATGATGAAGAACATGTTGATAGACTTCTAGCAGAACTTGAAGACATGGCTCGAAAAAGTGCAAGAAAAAATGAAGATTCAAACAATGTATTCTGTGTTCTCTTGCATTGTGCCAGAAGAGCAAGCCTACCACATTCTCATGAAGGAAAACAACTCCATCTTCGTCATGACCTGTCACCCCAAGAACTGTCATGGTTCAGAAAGAAATATGAAGAACTAAAGAAAAAGAGCGAAGAACACCAAGGCATTGATCCAAAGTTGCTCATTTCCTTCAATCTCTTGAAGAACAATTTCAATACTGAGTATGTCCAAAGAACGGTTAGGATGCTGATGAAAGATATCACTGATGATAAAGAGTTGCGCCTTTTGCGATATTTGTCCTTCTTGAACACCTTTGATCTGGATTTCCATGCTGTGCCTGTTGCTTGCTTTGATCCCATTATGGAAATAAGAACAAAAAAGACAGTGCTGATGCAAACAGGATTGTACAGAATGGCACCCATACGGCAAAAGGGTTGGGAAACAAAACTTGGTTCTTCAATTCGTGTTCTGCTGAATGAATCCTCGAACAGAAAAATGTATGGTGCAACAATTAGTAGCATACGAATTATCAGTTCCGTCTTGTCAAGAGAAATTCTTGCCTCTTTTTTTAAATCACATAAACTCAGTGATACCATACTTGAGATGTTGGGATCTGAAATATTTGAATTTGAAAACGACAGTACAGAGTATTTGTTGGGTGTGATCAATACAATTGTTAAGAAAAGGGCAACAAAGCAAAATGGTCGTGTGGAGAAATTTGCACCCTTAATTCTTGAGATAATGACAAAGGAAAGTGAAGACAAGGCAGCAGAGGTTTTCATTGAAGTTTTCAAAGTGACAAATGTTGCCATGGTGGCCCAACAGCTAGCACGTTTGTACATACATTACAGAAACTGGTCAGAAGCAGAGAAATATGCATCAAAAGCTACTGGACTTGTTCAAACAAATTCCTTCCTCTGGGACACTCATGCACAAGTCTATGAACTGCAATTGAGAGAAAAAGCTGAGAGCTGTGTAACGAAAGATGTTGTCACAGATACGCTAGCTCTTGTTCACAGGGCAATTGATATCTATAGAAAAGAGCAAAAAGCCAGTGAAACAGAAACAAATAAACCTTATAACTACAATGGATACCTTGGTGAAGTTCGTGTCACTATCAAGCTCTTTGAAGTTCTCTGGAAGTATCAAGATTCCACAGAGGAAACTGACAGACATGCATTTCTTGTTGATCCAGACTTTGTCCCAGAGATGTTTTGGTTCCTTGGTGAGGATGATATTGAGTTTATTAAAATAAGTGGGAGAACTGCTTCTGGGGTCATTGAAAAACTTGAAGATGAATTACTCCAACTTAAGCCTGACACAAAACATGAATCACCAAACTACTTCATCAGTTTGAATGATCTCATGGAAGTAAAAAACCAATTGTTCCAGTTCTATGGAGAGAATACTGATGATGTGCCAGAGAAACTCAGTCATGAAGAACAATGTGAATTTCGGCGAAGAAGAGTGAGACAAAAAGGTGCAACATCTTTGCAGGGGCTGCTTCAACTTAGGTTCAGAAACAAGGACCAAACAAATCTTGTCAGAGTGTATCATCTCATGATGCAGAATGTGACCACTTCAGTGTTCACCTCATTTGACCTTTGTACAGTCCTAAACACAATTGTTGCCATGTCTCTCTATGATGATGACTTTGTCAAAACCATCCCTTTCCCTGACATCCTTCACATGAGTCGACAACTCATTGAAGTCAAGAACAAGGATCTTCTGGAGAGTTTCCTTTATATTCTGTTGTTCAATGTTCCCACTCCAACACGTCTGACCAGGGGCTATGAACTTTGTCAGTCTTCAACCATCAGGGATACAATCAAACTTTGGAGGGAAGCCTTTTATAGCAAATATCCAAGGCAGCGCGAAGAACAAAAACGCTTCAGAAAGAAAGACACTACATTGTTCTTCCTTGGACATGGCGATGGTGTAGATGAAATAGTTCACCATAAACAGTTAGCAGTCCGAGATGAGGATTTGAGGGTGAATGATGATTTTTGGCATACACCAATAGCAAGACAGAAGTTTTTACGCTATGAGGGAACCCTATTGATGGATGGAATGGAGGTACAAGCTGTTTTCCAATCCCAGAAGGGAAACAAGTATGATATCTGCATACCAACATCGATGCCCGTGAAGAGAACCATGTGGCAGAAGAAGGTCTACTTTGTGCTTGGCTTCAGTTGGTCCGGACCGAAAGCCTATGATGTCACACTGGATGACCCTTCGAAAGTGGACCTAAGTGAACCGGAACTCCAGCATCAGCATCTGCCTCCAATGAGCAGAAGAGACAATGGCGCCATAAACCGGGTAAGATCAAAATTATTGTAACGGTTATTTTTATCTCACCAATCTGTAATACCATAGAATATTATTATCATGTAGAAATCAAGACTAACAATATATGGTAGGCTTAGTTTAAAAGTAATATCCTAAGTCCAAGTTTTGATATTGTCATATTGTTTGTCCTTCCATCATTCCAAAGGCAATCTTTTTATGCCCCGAATCGGAGATTCCGGGGGTACCGGTATATTGTTTTTCACCTGTCTGTCTGTATGTGTGTTTGTCCACAAAAACTTTAACCTTGGTCATAACTTTGGATTGCTCAGAGCTAGGGCTTTCATACTTGGCATGTGCATACCTAATGATGAGACCTTTAAGATGAGGTCATCATATTTGACCTTGTGACCTTGCCGCAGTGGACATTTTCAGAAAACTTTAACCTTGGCCATAACTTTGGATTGCTCAGAGCTAGGGCTTTCATATCTGGCATGTGCATACCTTGTGATGAGACCTTTCAGATGAGGTCATCATATTTGACCTTGTGACCTTGACCTTGCCGCAGTGGACATCTTCAGAAAACTTTAACCTTGGTCATAACTTTGGTAAATCCGGGGGCATCCGTGTTTAACAAACACATCTTGTTTAGAATAGGAATTGAAATCTATCCATAATTATGTTATCATTGGTATGCATTAGCCATAGTGAATTTGTGCCATTTTGCATTTAGAGACCTCAAGCTTTTATCTTAATGCCCCCAAATCGGAGAATCTGTGTCTTCTGTGCTTCTGTGCTGAAGCGTGGTCCCTTGAGTGACATTGTACTGTCCTCTAATATAGATAACACAAGAGAGGTCACAGCTTGAATTATACTTGTTGCTTCTTCCTTAGAATGCAAAGGTCCATTATAAATACTTTTTGTGTTGCCATAACTTGACCAACGTGGAATATCATTTGAAAATTTTGTGACTGGGCAATGCCTTATTATTTGATATTGTGGTATTTACTTTAGTGGTAATGAATAATATAATACCTGATGTTAGTGATGAGAGAGCCAATAGCTTTATTTTCTAACCATGAAATGATTTTCAGAATGGTCAGAGAGCACCTGGACCGCGATACAATAATCCTTACGAGACAGGCTTCAGAGCCCAGGTTAGTACAGGACCACTAACAGTTGTCAAACCATGACTCTAATGGGTAAATACAATGACTTTAATGGGTAAAAATAGATACATGATAATATGTTGGAGAAATTTAAATAATGATACCCAGGTACATAAGAACAGGAAGATTTTCTAGATAACAACTTCTTTAATGTGAAAATACACAACGTTTTAGAGTATACACTCACTCCTTCATCAGGGTGGAATGTGAGGAAATAACAAAATGTGATACATTTATATAGCAAACAAAACAATGGCGAGGAAACTCAACCAGGGAGATTAACATGCATGAGAATGTCTGCATATGTGCGCATATTAAAAATACAACATACCTGTACAAATGTATTTTTAAAGACATCTGAGTCAGTCTTTGCTAATGAGTCATCATTTTCTGTTAGTTTAAGAATATGCAAGTAATTTTGGTTTCACAAGAGGTTTTGCCTTGCCTGATCAGCAATTAAGTTAATTGTGGTAATAATACCATTAATGTAAACCAATTAACTTAATGACAAGATTTTTTTTATTTTGAAAGGGAAATCTCAAAGGAGGCTCATTTGGGCGGGGAGGGTCCAACCCAAGACCTTATGCAAGGCAGCACTCTAAGGATGGACCTAGGGTATGTATCTGAAATTCCTAAAAGAAAATTATAATTTAGAAATTTAGAAAGATGAACTTTATGTGTAAAGACTTGTTAGCTAATGAGAATTATGATTATAGAATTGGTGACATTGTTGCACCTGATTAACACACCCTAAAAACCTTTTTATCTTTTCATCTGAAATCTTCAATACAAACTTTTTGGGCAATGGAGATTAAAAATTTAAGATTTTGTGAAATACACTAGAAAGATGAAATTTACACTGTTAGGGTTTATAAATTGTAAAAAGAATTTACCCTCTGACACTTACTTGAAGAAAATGAAAATATTCAACATTATATATTGTATTGAGTTACAGATCCATGTGAATGCATGTCTTGAGCATATGTTGAAATTGGTTTTAGATATGATAATTAAATTTTATATTCATATTAAACAGCTGGTATACTGTTTTAATTCTTCTTATTTCATGAGAATGACAATAACAGTTTATTTTGTATTGTCCAAACGGGAAATGTAAGTTTTCCATGTTATTTATATTTTTATAAGAATGAAAATGAAACACTTCTAACATTTTTTGCTGCAGTTATGACATTACGACAGTCATTATATTTTATGTTACATGGTTTATTTTTCATTTAAGAAATCAAGCCCTAAAGGACGGACTAATTTCCAGGAATGAATCAAACTATGATGGAATTGTGATCAGTGTTTGTTGAAAATACAAAGACGATGAGATGCTGTTATCTTCTACTGTTGAAACAGATTAAAAAGTTTTCAGACGTCACATGCATATTGTGGAGGTGCACACTGTCATTGTAGAAATATACAGTCCAAGTGACATAGACATAACTTTATAATAAGGTCCTCCAAGAATATCCTGAATAGCCCTACACACTGGGTGGTCACGCACGCATCACACAGAATGTTATCAGCTGGTTATATCCAAAATAGGTGATCCAAATGGGGCTGTGAGGGGTACATTGGCTCTCTTCGGATCAATCTAGGCGGCAAGTGCCTTCTGTCCAAAGGAGAAAGGACAAAGTTGTGATGTCACCAGGTCATGTGCACGTTACGGCTCACAAACCTCCACAATATTAAAAAATCCATGATTGTTGTAAAATTGTACAGAAATACCTACCACTTGTCATTCTTTTGTAAAATAGTGTCCAAACATTAGCAAGGAAAATTACTGAATATGTAAACAGTCAATGTGTTCTATAATGTATCTTGTTTACTTGCAAATGACAAGTAGAGAAGGTGAGATCGTACCTCTGATGAGTCTCGTAGTGATGCAATATATAAAGTAGCTCCAATGATGTGTCTTACTAACTCAATGTCACCAGCGGGGGACATTGCCATGTTAGTGGCAAACACTTGTTCTAAATGAATTGAACCTGCTGATTGTTTGATAATTGAAGGGTTTTTTTTATGAAATATTTGTTTGGTTTCCATGACAACTGAGAACTTACATTCATTTTCTAATGTTTACTTAACTCAGTAGGGAACATTCATGGAACATATCATTTTGACCATTCTCTTCCCACAGAGGTTACTCCCTGTAGATTTCCGATCCTAACCTCTGTTCTTTTTCGCTTGAAATCGGAGTGTCCTGATTGGTTGCAATTGAATCTAGTTGTGAAATCAGCAACGCCATTGTAAAAATAACATTTGCTAATGTTATGTTGTGACATGTTTGCCAATAATTATTGAGACACAAAATTTGACATAAACCTGCATGACAATTAAGTGTATTATTTGTTATCTAAAGATTGTTTTCATTTCAACAATTTGGAAATGCATAAAATCTACTGTATACTTTCTATTTGAGGATGTCATTATTTTGTTCAACATTTTAACTTCTGAACTTAGCTTCATGGGGGAAATGTATTTGAAATTATTTAAAGTACACTGGGCAAATAAGTTAGTGAAATTAGATGCTTTATGATTAATATTTCATTGATATGTCAAGTAATAAATACATCAACAGTATTTCAAAATTTCAAAATATCTTTAATTAATGTTTTCAAGTTTAGATGAAAATAATGATTCAAATAATCATCCAAAAAATTAGTTGATGTATTATGTCCAAGATGTCAGAGTTTATATCAAACATTTGGGTATAAGGATCAGTTACGATGTAATCAGAATATGGTTAGTGTAAATTATCTATGCTGCACATATGATATATAAACATGCAATTTTTTAAAGGATTGAGTCAGGTCCTAGACTTTTGAACTTCGGCTAAGTTTGGATGTTGTAGGCTGTTTATTGGGGATTGCTGCAATCCACTAAACAGAACCCATTAAGCTTGCACACTTACTTTGTTGACACATGTTTGTTATTTTAGCCATTTGGGGAGTTTTATACAGATTTCTCCAATTCTGTTTATAATGCTTGTGTTGCATAATGTAGAGGAAATGTAGGGGGGCTTCTTTTTCCTCAGACACAGTATTCTAGTTTATGTATTGCATGAATATAGTCTTAAATTGCATAAATTTTCACTAAAAAACGGTGTTGATATACAGTTACTTTCATAAAGCTCTGTAGACTTCTTGTTTGAGTAGCTAATAACATAACAATGTGTCTGTGAACATCTTTAGCTCACCGTGTCACAAAATATTAATGTTACTATAGATTGTTTTTTATGCCCCCGAATTGGAGATTCCGGGGGTATATTGTTTTTCACCTGTCCGCCTGTCTGTCTGTCTGTCTGTCTGTCAGTGTGTTTGTCCACAAAAACTTTAACCTTGGCCATAACTTTGGATTGCTCAGAGCTAGGGCTTTCATACTTGGCATGTGCATACCTTATGATGACACCTTTCAGATGAGGTCATCATATTTGACCTTGTGACCTTGACCTTGCCGCAGTGGACAATATTCAGAAAACTTTAACCTTGGCCAAAACTTTGGATTGCTCAGAGCTAGGGCTTTCAAACTTGGCATGTGCATATCTTGTGATGAGACCTTCAGATGAGGTCATCATATTGGACCTTGTGACCTTGACAGTGGACATCTTCAGAAAAATTTAACCTTGGCCATAACTTTGGTATATCCGGGGGCATCCGTGTTTAACAAACACTTCTTGTTTACTTTGTTATGTGTTGTTTTGAGAACTCTTGTTAAAGTGAATGTTTATTGAAGTCTATATGTGATAGTTTACATTCTTAAGCATAAGCGTACATACTTTGCATTGATCCAAGCAGCTCGTGCTCGCTCTGCCGGCAATCATAGGATAATTTTTGTTACGTTTAGAATAATGTTGTGAACTTTAGTTATCATACATGAATTGGTCTGATGAATTCACACTGAATGAAACAGGTCGACAAATTTGTTACAAATCTTATCCCATCTCCTATGTTGTAGTCCCACACTCCTATTACTGTTATAGATGTAAAACAATTGGTTGAGTATTTTATTTTTTTTGCATGTGGGAATATGTGTTGACATTTTGGTTTAAGGATGTTTGCTCCTCAAATTTATAGAATTAGATCAAAGTATATGATTGAAAAATCAGCATTAAAAAATAGGGGGTAGTGTGGGTTTTTTCGAGATATGACGCCTGAAAGATAGTGGGGTGAAGTACAATTTTAACATGGGAAAATGAGAAAAAAAACTGCTAAAAACTTTTAAATACTACATTTCTAGTATTAAACTTTTTTTCCTTTTTTGATATGTTACAAAGTTCATTTTACCCTACCGAAATCGATGAAAAAATATATATGGTAGTGTGGTTTTATTTTAAGCTTTGACACAAAATGTACCTGAAACCCCCCCCCCCCCCCTTTTTAGTCAAATTTAGGCCATTTATGCTGTTTAAGCACTTTTTAGAGGTTCTAAAGTCACATTTTCTTTATTTCATATGTTTTTTAAAAGTATGTAGATGATGTAGAATATCATGAAGTAAATAAACATGAGAAAAAATCTTTACTGAATCATATTTCATTTTTGAAGTTCAACCGGAAGGAGCGGACATCCTTAAAGTGTAATGCGATAAATGACATTACCAATAGCTTAATAAATTTAAACATTTAACAAAGCATTGTTGGATGATTTTGCAAAACAGTTCTAAAAATTATGTTAGTTATGGCCCTTTAATGTGTCGATAAACTTGGTCACAATTGCATTTATGATTCTCGAATTGAGTGAACATTTTCAGAAACCATTAGGTTAATGAACTTTTGTATTGTGACAGTTCTGTTTTTTATACTCTTGATCGATTTGAAAGTCAGTTCCTTATTTTTGCTTTGTGCGAATAACAGCTCAAATGGAAGCATAAAGAAAGGTAGGATATGTGAGCCGTTATGACTTGTTTTTTTAAGCCCAGCTGTGGATATGGAGCTAGAAGAAAAAATTGTGCATGGGGGGAGGCCATACTCTTAAATCATCTTTAGGTACCTTTAGAGGTGTGCCATTCACTGTTCATATTTAACTGTCCATCAAGCATAAATCCGGCTATTTTTCTAAAAACTGTAAGGTAGACATCAACCCAAATTTTGTATAATTGTTAACCATGATCTTCTCAAGAGTTCAGGCCCATTTGCAGCTATATTTAGCAATAATCCCACAGTTTCCTGATAACCAAACAGATAAGTCATCTATGTTCTGTGTCCCCTGCTCCTGTTATGAGGGAAAATATACATGTATTGAACAAGATTTTGAAGCTTTATTCAGGAACCAATCCTAATTAATCACCTACGAGTGTTGACATTTTTTATATCAGTTCTTCAAATCATTGGAAATAAATCCTACCTTCACAAATGATTGTTGTTCTTTTCTTGTTTCTTTTTGGCCTGAGTTTTAGAACTTGCTTTTCAAAACAAAATTGTAGCTTAACCCTTATCTAACCAAGCTTTTCTTAAACTGGACCAACCTCTTGATGATAATTTTGATGATTAAAGAATTAATTCACATCATTTGAACTAATAATTACCTTATACTTACCTTAAATTTGTGAGGAAGTTTAATTATTTAACAAATCATCTACTAACTTCACATACTTGTATAGAAATAATAGGTGAATTGGAAATTAACAAAACAAAATCATATGAATCATATTATATCCCTGATTAAGTGAGTGAGTGAGTATCACAGTCATCAGCAGCGACATATGATTAAGAATATCGGAGCACTCAGTTTGTCCTATAGATATTCAATAAACAGTGAGCAATGCAAATATTTAACAGAATTTGTCAATCAAGACAGTCAATATAATAATGATGATAATGTAACGCCTATAATATCCAATTCGACGCTGGTCACTGGGAGTACATCATTATCATGAAGGAATCTTACCTTCAGTGCCTCTGCTTAGTGGGGTGAACAAAATGCCTTGGCCAGGGACAGAACACAGTATGAGACCCAGGTCATAAATGGTTGATGTTAGGCAAGCATGGTAACCACTACATCTCTTACATTTCCGAGAGTGATGCAACACATGTTCTGACCCTTTCTGTCTCATGGTCCGCAGATACAGCAGCATCTTCTCTTTATGGAAGGAACGTCATCTGAAGACGTAGCTGCTCTTATATCCATCCATCTGAGCACATATTAGCATCTGATAAATCTGAGGAAAGCAAATAATGAACAATCATTCATCGATAAACAACTTCTTTATTCTGTGAGCTCTCAGAATAAAGAAGTTGTTTATCCATGAATGATTTTTCTTATTTGACTTAAAGGTCTTTCAACTTCTAAGACATAGATTCCAAGTTATCTGATCCCAAGTTTATCTACCTTCCTATTCAAAATATTGAATACATCTAAGAGGACGCAGAACAGATACATGACATACTTGACTGACGTTATGTGCAAATGTTGTATGTAGGAGCACATCCATTGGTAAGAAACCAGCAATCAGCCATTGATTTGGAACCTGGGAAATAGTGGCATATCAAAGTTGGGTGAAATATATCCTAGATACTACAGAATACTGCTAATCTTTCTCCTTGTAATCAGATCTAATCGTGTTATCATTAACATGCAAAACCGTCTTGAGATCTTGGAACTTGTGCCTAGACACCATAGCTGCGGCAAGATGAATGACCTAGGCTCTTCTCAACAGGAAGTCGAAGTCCAGGGTGTTATGTTTCATGTTCCCAGGAATTTCAGTAACAATGTATTTCACATTTCGCTTCTGACATGATCAGAGAAGGGCTTTTGCAAAGGACCAAAGATAAAATTGATTCGATGTGTGCACACTGAACGTGATGCGACCTATACACCAAATGCTACCATCTTTGCTAATGCCGAATATCATATTCCTGTGGAAAAGTTTGTTTATTTCCAATTTCTGAATCTGACCATCAGATGTATCAGAAGGTTCGTGTTTTTCAATGTTTTATTCAGTGTCGGCGTCTAAAGTGTCATCAGAAGACATTGAAATATGTTGCATTTTCTCTGTACATGCTTCGTTTTTAAAGATGTTTATACTATTGCTGAAGTAATTCATGAGCTGTTATTTTTCTGTACAATCAATATAATTCAAAAGGGGTCAGTCGGGCCTATCTGGCCCAGCTTGGCATTTCACTAAGTTTCATTATTACATGATTAATATTTACATTACCACTTTGAAATTTTCATGGGATGATCATCTTAACTAACTTGAGGAATACCTGAAAACAGACATATGTATATGATGCATTTTTCATTTTATTTAACTGCAAATTTCATTTCGGGCCTGAAAGGCCCACTTGGTTGGATAAGGGTTAATGTCAACAGTGGATTATTAAAATACAATGACTTAAAACAGGAAAGGGCTAATCTACATATGATTGTTTCATAATGCCATTATGGTTGAGCTAAACCTTATTAAATGATAAAAAAAATCCCAAGAAGTTGATACCTCAACAGATGATTGTAACACATTATAAAGTTTACAATGTAGTTGTGCTAGGCTTTATCGTGTTTGAAGTTTGCTTCGGAACGAAATTCAAAGTTTTTCGCCTACAGAGATTTGTATTGTCGAAAACTAGGGACAAGAAAGCATATCAAGTCCACAATCCAGCTTCTTATAACACTTTTTTTTTGTAAATGGAAATTTATTTAGTTATTGTTTAAATCCTATGAGCTACAGAGCCAATGGCTCTATTTCTTCAAACGTGTCCAGGGCTGGATCGTCGACTTCATATGCTTTCACATGCCCCTATGTTTTCCCTTGCCCAAAAGACACATCTTTACCACAGGACATTGTTCCATTTTCCAAGTTTTGTTCTGTACTCCGACACGATATTGTTATTTGCGATTCCATGGTAAGGGCTAAATATTTAAAAAATATTTCAAGAAGTTGAAACGCCCAGAAGGCACAGCTTGCCCGAAACATATACTCACTTTCTTGAAAATAAAATGAACAATGTTTTAGTTATGAAACGAAAATCATGGACGGATTAAAATCACTTATATCCCCAACTTGGTATATCGCTAGGGCCGGACGATGTTAAGAATTCTCATATCACAGTCTACAAGAATTGCACTACCGTATTTCTAAAATCCTTATCAATCATCGGACATGCAACTCATGCCATGTGCACTTCATTTCCGGTGTCAAAGATCGATTAACCCATTATTGGCACATTGTAATATGAGAATCCATAACGTTGGTTCGATATACAATAACATTTATTGATTAAGCGCCGATACATTACAGGCCTTCATAATAAATCGTTGGGCTCCTTGTTTAATAACGTGTCCGATTATTTAATAAACCCGAAAGGCATGCCATTTTATATAAGAAAGCTACCGTTTTCCTTTCATTGTTGGACTCTTTTATAAGATTACTACTTTGTCAAAAAATAATAAAATGGTTATATAGAGGTCGGTTACGCATCACAATACATAACGATTTCAACTTCAAACAGCACTCTTTATTGTAAAACATCCATTTGACGTATAACAAAATAGTTTTTGCATTTATCACATTTGACAATTTTTCACGCCACAAGAAATAAGAACTATTGATTTGTTCAAACACACACAATCTGATCGTTACATCAATACCAATGTAAAATGCCAACATGACATACACTGAACCACAAAAGAAACGTCACCACACTTTCAATGGTATGAAAGAGAAAATACTGCTGGCGGAGAAAGTCGATTTTGAAATCTATTTATAGGGACATGATATGTTAATTGGTACCCCAAATTTCATGCATCAGAGTATTATAGTTTTATTTGTATGTCTATTCAAGTACACTTGGGATGTTAAAATCGCTTTATAAAAATTACTTGTTTTGGGCCAGAATGTTTACGATTTAACTTTAACATTCCTAAAATGTAGGAATTTAATTAATAAAAGATGTTGTCGACAAAATATAACCTGCTTGGGCTTAAATTTATTGACGCGTCTTTACTGTAGGATGTCGTTAAACAAGCTGAAAAGGGTCAATTTGACTCTCCCATCTCGTCTAGTTAAAGGTACATCCATTGTGTTGTTGGGGGTCAAATATGCCAAACGTTATAAATGGTGTTATTTTATCGAGAAGTACCAACTGTTACCGAAAACTACCATTTTGATGATACTGGACTTCGTATATTGACGATATGAAGGTAAAAGTATCGATTTTTGATCGAAAACCGGACAATGCACCGCGTGTGGCGCGCGCCAATGAGTCAAACGTAATTTTGGAATCTTATTTAAGCCAGACAACATAATAAATTTGGGTTGATAATGTTCAATAGGTCATATAACTACTGTGCGTGTAAATAGGACGTGCACTTTCGGTCTCTGCACATGCATATTGATGTTACTCGATTTTAATTGGAAACTAGTAATTATGATATATTTAGCGATTGGGGATGAATATGCAAGCTGAGTGAATTTGTTTGTATTGTAAACAGCGCATATGGTGTGTTAGAACGTATTAAAGCCAAATAAAATTTTATGAAACACAATGGATGCACCTTTAAGGAGATACGAAGACGACTATTTTTCTCAGAAATATGAACGAAAATTGTTTTAAAATTTCAAAGTTTGTTTTGTTGGCTTCTAAAGACATTATGCATCCCTCTTTCAGCCGTGTTTATCACTCGTGGATTGAATTATTTTGTATTTTTTATGGTGACGTTTCTTTTGCGGTTGAGTGTACTGTAACCATCTACAACATAGTAAGTGAACTCGACAAGTTATTAGGGATAATGGATAATTGCGTATTTATATTATAAAATCTGATACAAGTGAGCATGCTTACAAAAATTCAACACAAGCTTTCAATATGACGTTGCAATCAATATTATGATGGATTGTTTTCATGTTACGGGTTTTAACACACAGCCTTAGTGATGAGGTAGCAGTAAGCCAATGTGTATGCGTGGCACTTACTATCTTACCACTAAGAGATGTTCGAAGATTTAAACCCAGATTCTTACATGTTGGCCCCCATCTCTGGAGTTGGCTGACTGTCATTTACCGTGTCATTCGCATTAAGTAATAACTTGTATGTCCAATTTCTGGAATTTGAAGCTTTGCCAAAGTTTTTAGTCTCTTAACATGAATAGTTTGCGATATTAGAATCTCTTTTTGAAAGACAAAATTATTAGTTTACTTCTAATCAGGTAACATCGATTTAGAATTCTACTTATAAGATTGTTATATTTGGAACACAGCATCTGAAAATGGTACAAATTATAATAATTGTATTTTCAAGACGAATCCCTTGCGGGATTAGAACCCACACCGTCAAAGTCTGACAATAATCGCTAGCACTGACTGTACCAACATGTACCAAACCGGCCATGGCAACTTTGACAATATGTTCCATGTAAATAAATAGTACTACACAACAAGCAAGCGCTTCCGAAGCGTGAATTAAGGCTCGTCTCTAGCGCAAGTCGCCATAACCATCCATGTGCTGCACGTGCTTCTCTTGCAAGTTACCCTTGTCACACATTACTGAATGTGACGTTTGCTTTATAAACAATGTTTCTAAATGTCCTGAGAATATACAAATTATTGCTTGTTGAATGTACTTTGTATTGAGATAAGACCAACAAATTATGACAAATGTTTACTCTCATTAATTATAAAATTCAAGCAAAATACCTAGTTGGGTAAAACAATTATTCCAAATTCTGTAGCAAATACATAGTTAAATGAAATGGTAAATACATAACCGCCAAAATTATGTATTTCAAATTCTTTCATTGATCAAAAACTTTGTTATTCTTTCGTGTCTTTGTATACTGTGTGTGAGTTAGACCACAATGCTTTGCGCTTGAAAATAATAGACTGGATCTATATGTAGACTGGAAAACACCTTTACTAATTAGTGCAATTTCTCGGCTTATTTGGGGTCGAAAAAAACTTGGAAAATTAAGTGTATTTATATTTCACGGAGATAGATTTTGGCAAGTTTCCTGTATGTTCATCAACATCCTTGATGGCTCTTTAATGAGTTTACATTTTGAATTGACAAAGAGAGGTATCATTGCTCTGACACTTTTCTCAGTCCCATTCCCGACGTACAAGTATATTCTCACAAAGTTCATTTGTAGACAGTGACGCCGATCGAAAACAAAGGGAAACTTACCATTTCAGTTATGACCATAAAGATTTAGACCTGACTCTGATTAATACCGAAGGAGAGCACCATTCCTGAAACATGATCTGCACGTGCAATTTTGAGAACTGGTGATTGTAAAGACGCCATATATTTCTCAACACGTGAAATTCTCAAATATGATGAATTTGAAGAGGTCCATTTTCAATGTCAAGCTTGGAGATTGTGACCTTTGTTGTTGGGCGAGCTGGCCGAAGCCTCCTTTTTGTATAGGAACAGATAGTTTGATGAATAATGACAGGGAAAGGAAACTACTGGCATGTGATGAGTTTGTCCTTGATGTTTCACTAATGTGTGTACATGTACATTGATATAATTGGACGGGGAAAGCTTTGCCCGTCATGATATGCATCTGGTGATACTGATCTTGATGTTTTACAAATAGGTATATACTGGTATGATTTAACGGAACCATTTAGCTTCTCCTGTCATGATTTGCACGTGGATATGGTGACCTTGATAATAGGACGTAGAAAGTCGTCTCGCTCCACCGACTCGGACGTCGAGGACGTCGGTGAGTGGCACTTAACCTCTGGGTTCCATCTCAGCGCGCGTCGGACTACGTCTGAAATTGATGGAATACAACATTGTATACTTTATTCACTTTAAAAATAAAAAGGTATTATGCCAAGGCACATCTTCTTCCCACAGAGTTTACTCCTGTTGTGCAGATGTACGATTCTAACCTCTGGTCTATTGAGAGCAATTTTCCGTTCTAACAAAATCCCCTAGCGGCAAAAAAGTGTTATTTCTTATAATATCCATGATTTTCATCCAATGACATCCAATTTTACATCGGCTACATCGTTCACATCAAACGAGTTATTTCTAAGATCTAAGGTTTTGACTGTAAAGGGTCTTGCTAATTAGCATGTGTCCTTCGAATATGTCTGATGTAAATAATACAAATACATTATTTTCATTTTTTGTCTCTGATTTGGTCTTCTTTATTCATCTGCATGTTTATGATAAACTGTTCTCACAAAATCAAACAGCATATTTCGAGGAAAACACATTAAACAAGAAAACGTTTATCTTACGTTTCTGTTTTTTAAAAATAGTATTCTGACTTGTCATTGACAAATGTCACCTTTACAGCGGCGTTAATGATTGGACAACTATAGATTCAAATGCAACTCTCCATTACTAGCGGAGAACATCCTCACAGAAGGTTTGGATCGAAAAGGAAGTAAACTCTTTGGGAAGAAACTTGCCATGGCATTGCTGAATCTGAAAATGGTTCACTTTGGATACAGGGTATACTTTATTTACTTTCTTTAAAACAAGGCATTATGACAAGGCATTGCTGATCCATTGATGAAGTTCCATGTACATGTATTTGCAGCTTCTTTGTAAACTATTCAGCGATTCGAGATTCAGTGTCTATAACATTACAGTTATCCTCAAAGTACACACCAAATTGTTTTAATGCTGCAATATTGATGTTGTTATTTCTTTAATATAACACTGAAATATATGAAGAATGTTTTGAAAAAGTGCATGATTTCAGTGGAAATTAAAGATACGTTTCATTTAATGTCACCAAAAGACAGATAGTATACGTTCAAACCTACATTCCCGAATGTATTCTACCTAAAAGTTACCTTCGTTTAAAGTGCAATATGTAACTATGAATTTAAATTAAAGATGAAAACTAGGTTCACACTTCTATGTTAAAATGTTAATTCCTAGAAGTGATATTCACGTCCTGTAGTTGCTATATAGAGAGGACAAGGGCTTCATTTTCAAAACATCTACTTATAAGGCATCTAGAAACCCGGCCACCTTATCCTGCCTGCTTCGGTTACATTTTGCGAACAAAGGGTAAATATATTTTCATTCATACCTGTACTAAAATAGCATAATATTATGTATTCAAAGAGACCTTTGTCCTCTTTACACAGACGCCACAGTCTGTTGAGTACAAAGTTATAACTGTCAAGGGTTTTGCTAGTATTACACTCAGCCTCTGAAAAAAGTATTTATTCTGAAAAATATCACTATTTTATTAAATATTGAAAAGAGGACTATGAGAAATGGAATTTCAGAGGCTCCTTTCCAATATTTTTTCAATATTTGTTTTCAGAGTCTAAGTTTTAGACTAGGATACTGCTTGTAATCGAAGCTAGCATACAGATGGCCATGTTTACTGGATGCTGACATAGAAGATAGGATCTAAATTCTTGTCCTAAAGAGATTCACCATGTTTGCATCCACACGAGACCGTTGCTTGGTTGTTTCAGTGCAGCGTTTCCCTATTAAGAAACATGCATAACCATGGCTTCACACAGATATAAAGATTGTCTTAGAAATTAATTCAAATTCAAATCTTAGACCGTATTGTATTCCTGTTTAACGTCAGACCCTTTCTAATTTTTTGAAATTGTCTGATATTGTGTAAATCTCTGATATAAACATGTATTTTGTCGAAGAATATGTTTATCAAAACTTCAAAGCTCCTGGTTTTGTCAAATAAATTATTATTTGAAGAACAGGTAATCGCTGAATAACAAATTCGACTATTTTTGAAATTAAAAGAGGCTTTAAATGTTTTCTTTGTAAGTCTATACACCGAAACATAATTTTATAAAAAGTGCCATATTGTTGATTTTTTAGAAGAAGTTGTCATCAAATGGTCAACAGATATGAACTTTATACTCCACATTGACAAAGGAATTCGCACACAAAGTTAAGCTTTATATGGGTTTGAGTTGCCTTAATTTTTTACGGCACAATAAGTGACCAAATTTACAATAAAATTTGTTTTCCCCATTTGGTCTGTGAAAAATGTTATGCTTTCTACGAGTTATGGTTCCTGGGAAGACGACGACAGTAGGTTTTAGGGCATGGGTCGAAGCAAAACCACAACCATCAAATTGCAATCCACATTGGCCTCTGTACACGACATTTGAGCTTTCTAGGGCTTTTAGTTATTGAAAAGAAAACAAAATAGATTTGAGGGCATGACCCTTTTGGTCCTTATAAGCATCAGTCACTAAATATACAAACTCCATTGTCAAAGGAAATGTTAAGCTTTCTAGCACTTTTGATTCTGGAAGAAGATGAAAATAGTGTTTTTAGGTGGTGGCCCCTCGCTGTGGCTCTTATTAAGCTATTCTACACTTTATAACCCTCATTGACCAATGAGTCAGTACACAAATGTCAGCTCTCTTGAGAAGAAGTCGAAATGTTCACGGACGGATTGACACCAGGCCATGGCATAAGCCCATCGGACCTATCAGTCTATATGAGCTTAAAAAGAGAAAAATAAGCAGATGGTCCGAGTTAAACATAATTGATGGTAAAGCATATGCTGCATATGTATCAATGGTTCTCTTTGCCTGTTAAACTAACATAATATACATACTTTGCTCCGTGATCTTCTTGAAGACAGCAATGGCGGCGTTGCGTTGTTCTCTGCTGGACAGCTTCTTGGGGGAGGAGAACGGTTGTCCGTATGAGAGTGTTCGTTTTGGGGATGTAAAGTCCATCGTACACATGAACTTTGACCTTTGCCTCTGAAAACTGTCTACCCCTCCATTAAACACGACCTCTTCCAGAGGGCCGAACATCACCGATCTCTCCCGATTGATCTTTTCGATGCCCACGTGGTTCGATTTTTCACGTGACCTCAATCGAGCTCCCGCTGCTGTGTTTGGTGGGGCTGGAGGGTCAAATGTCATAATTTGTGGCGTAAGAGAGTTATAGCTAACGTAAAACCCTCCATTTCTCGTTGGGGATTTGCCACGAATGTTTAGGAAATCGTCCTCTGGAATTTCCCATGCATCTCGATGCCGACCATATGTGCCATATCTCGCTTCCGGTCTCTCCGAGGACTGTTTATTCTTGATTTCTGGTAATTTTTCTTTAGAGTATTGGTTTAACAGCGGTTTCTTATTATTGACGCTTGGCATCATTTTGGGATCGAATGTTTTTGGTCTAAAAGGCCGATTGAGTTTTAAACGATTTTCACGTAAAGAAGTGACCGATGTCTTGTACGAAACAGGCCGCGTTGAGATCGGCCATCTTAACAAGTCGCTAGAAGGCGCAGTCTTCACTTCCGGAAATATTCTATCGGGGTCATGACCTTGACCTTGAGACGTCGAATCACTGGAGCTAAGGCTAGAAATTGCAGATGGCGGAGTGGCTGTTCGTGGAGACAGTCCTGGAAGAATAAAACCATCCTCCAAACTCCTCATCATCAAGTGGTAGGCAGCACACCCACAGTCGACCTTCCTCTCTCTCAGCGAGTACATGAGGTCGCTTTCACTGAAGTCGAAGTGTTGACAGAGGTACTTGACGACAGAGAGGTCAACAGCTTCTGGATTCACCTTCATCACAGACCGGTAACGTTCTACGGACGTCTCTCCATTGTTAGTAAGCCAAGGATGCTGCAGAAGGTCCGCCATTGTGATCCTCTTGCCCTCTGACGGCTCAAGTAGACGGAGCAGAAAACTCCTGCAGGCTGCAAGATATTAATCTCATCTCTAAATTTATTTCAAAATCAGTTGTTATTTTACTTCCCGTAGATCTGACTGTCATGAAAATCATACATAATTGCCTGCTCAGTCTTTGATATAATTTCTTTTACAGACAGTTTACAAGTTGAATTGTATAAGGGGGAGGGGAAATAACTTTATGGATTTTCAACGTCTTTATTGTATATAAAGCGGTTACGTTTCGGTATAAGTTTTCAAGCATGACTACAAGAATATATTATGAACTTCGGCTCTCATGCAATAAAGAAGTTGGGTCATGCTTGAAAACGGTATAGTTATCTGTACCGAAACGCAATCTAAAATAGTTAAAAATCCATAAAGATGTTCCCCTTATTGAGAAGATATTATTAATCGGTAAAAGTTGGCGGAATGTGGTCAGCGGATACCTTCCCGAATACGATTCTGCTAGATATAAAGACATATCCATGGGAGAAAACTTTACAGATTAGTTTAACTTTGATAGCTTTGAATGTATAATTTTTGTATTATAGTCCTTGAACCGAATTTGAAAGTAAAACTATCAGTTTCATACATTATAGAAACTAGAATCTATAACATTGTATCAGAAAACGAGACCCACTAAGATATACGTACGTTGAGAGAGTGAGGGAGGCGGTGAGCAGCCCTGTATGATGCTAGCAAGCACCTGTTGTGTGCTGACTGGAGACTCCGGGAGGAACGGGAGCTTGCCCACCAGCATCGTGTACAGACACACCCCTCTGTAACAGGAACCCACATGTCAATTAAATTACACGTTTATATAATTTAAGACATTCAATCATGAAATTGAAAGCATGGAGCTTGGAGCTGGAACAGTACTAGTGTTCTCAAACTGTTGCAGATGTATTGTATAATTGACCTTTGACCTCTTTACGGAATAAACTCACTCACTCATACAATTAGGTGTGTATGAATAAAATACTTCGTGTGTTCCAGTTACCCAGGTGTGAACAGATACACCCAATGACGTGAAGACACTAGAATGAATGATCGAGTAACTTGAACATCTAGCTGGCGTCTTGTACGATCTTGTACATCGAGAACCAACTGGTAGCGTCGTATGATGCTCTCTGCTTTTTCTCTTGACATCATTGAATTTAATGTCTTGTTATAATTGCATTAGCATGTGTCATTCCGTGTGACTGTCACCAATAGATTATTTTCAAATACATCATTTATAAGCTGCTGTAAACCATATTTAGCAAGATAATGAAGATGACAGTCTATTCTGTATGAGGTGACAACGACTCACATGCTCCAGATGTCCACGGCTGGACCCCCGAGTTTTCCGGTGAACATCTCCGGTGCTGCGTAGGCCGGGGAGAGCCCTGTAGGTACAGTGCTTGCTGAACTTGGGGACGGGTTCGAGCCATGGCCGAAACCTAGGGCAATATAAGGTCATTTTGAAGTAAGAAGAATCAATTATCCATGGAAAGATATTGGTTACTGAATAGTTAATACTGTGCGCATTCTGTAAGTAGATTTTTTGTTGTTGACATGTACATGAATCAAATGTTTATACATCAGGTTAATCAAATTTCCTTCGCGATGATAAAGTATTTTCGTATCTTTACATCCCGGAAAACATGGGCTATGTATAGTACCCATCTAATTTGTGAGACATTTTGTTTTGATTGTTATCAGTATCAATGGATAATTCCAGACAATGTTAAACCTTCTGAATGGAAGATAAGTCAATAATCCCTAATAGCAGACGGTGATAAATCAACAAATATGTTTGGCATGATAATGTCTTCCTCACCACTTATCTTGAGATTGTTTTCCTTATCCAGTAAAAAGTTGTCCAGACGCAAATCTCTGAAAATGAGTGAAATCATTATGTGAACATAGTGTTTCTTGACCTCATACATGTATATTAAACTTACGTGCTTGTAGTTTTATGTTTATTAGTTTTGAAGGATACTTTTTAAGCGATGTGTCATTTATCATTTACTGTAATTTAGACTTTAGATTTGTATTTGTAGAAATTAATGTAGGGATTTTTGAAGACAAGAAATATAATGATGGAAATGAAAAAGGGAACACATTGCTGTTGTAAAACGATAACTATTTGTAATTTCGAAGTGAATTAAGTCACATTCTGGTCCATTTTGGGGATATTTTAACGTCAAGGCTCCTTATTCTGCTTTTTGGACTTAACAAATGCCCTGTCCACCATGGATTGCGTCAATGTCTTAGTACTGATAAAAAGTAAGATTTTTCACAAGTGAACCTATTGAGTGAGACCTCTGACGAACAGTTCTGGGCCGTGTTCAAGACAGGTTTCAAAGTAATCGCTCAATTAGCGATTACTTTTAAACCTCTCTTGAACGCGATTGCTCAATGTAGCGCTACGTAGCAAAGCGAGCGAACTTTAAGATTTTGCACCGTGTCGTTCAGGAGAGAATGAGCGCTACTTGAGCGCTACTTGAGCGCTACATTGAGTAATCAATGAGCGATTATAAGCGCTCGCTGTTATGGAACGGAGCCCTGGTGTAACCAGATGGGTAGGTTGACACATGAGTCGAGTCAGTCTTCGCTGTGTTCAACCATAAGGTAAATACATACCCCCATTGTTCAATTAAGCAACACAATGGTTCAATGGCTCTGTACTAGAAGTTTATCACGTGGCATAAACGTCAATTTGAAAAGCATTTTGGACCCATCCTCAAACCCCCAAGTACTTAGATTTGGTCACCATTTTTCAGGAATGTTTCATGAAAGTACATTGCCAGTAACACAATTTCCTCTGATAACTCTTCTGTTTCTTATTCATTTCCATCAGTATATAGTTTCTCACTTACGTAACACGTACGCATCAAGAAGCATTTTAATGAAAATTCCATTCTCGTTCAAGCAGGATAAACATAGTTTAATTTGAAGCCCTGTGGTGACATGGACTTACCAGGAAACCTCAGTACAATCTAGAGGTAACTTCCGGGTGATATATTCAATGACACAAAGAGCTCAGTTGCACATGTTGAAGCTGGTGACTACATTGAACCCTAATTGTTTAGGGTTGCTTTACTTGGTTTTGAAACAAAAAGAGTAACCAGTACCTGTGTACCACCCCCGACACGTGCATATGATCCACGGCGGACACCAGCTGGACCGCAAACCTTCTGGTTTCCTCTTCACTCAAACATCGCCTTCACGTGGGTAGAGGATACATACTGATGATTAGTAGTCACACCATGTTTCTATTCATGTGTTCACATCATGTACAATGTGTTTTATGAATCTTGATTCATGAAAATAATACTATGGTCAAAAGGCTCCTTGAAAGATTAATATTACATTTAAAAATTGAAACGAAAATCTCGTGATCCATAATGGCATGACAGATCGAAACATCATCCAAGCTTAACTTATTTTTGGGAGACCGCGGCATACCAAATGGTCTCATTTTGATTCTCAGTTGTCCGTGACACGCCATGTGAATTAATTTTCGTCAATTGAAAATTTACCTAAAATTTGATTAGCTTATAAATTTATATAATTCTTAATATTATTGATAGAAAAGCTATCTTTGGATCTTTAAAGGGCTTACTTTTGCGCCAGGTACTGACAGAATTTTCCCCTATCGGCAAATTCCAGAACGAGGTAGTAGCTGTTGGACGTCTCCATAGCCTCGTAGAGACGCACAATATTGGGGTGCTGCACATACTGGGATAGAAGTGTCTGCCGCCGGAAGTGACGTCGTGCCACTTCCTTCTGCGCAAGCACCTTCTTTGAAATTACCTTCACCGCTACCTGTTGAAACAAGAGAAGTTAACTTTGCGGCAATAACATTTCAGTCTAGTCAAAAGGTAACTGCTTTAATAATGATAAGTCCCGTATCCTTGCAAAATTAATCAATTCGTCTCAAACGAAAAACAACCAAAAACAACGGCGCTGACTAAATGTCTTGGAAATTATATTACCTTTATGAAGTTCGTGAACATTCAATTGGACTAAACTTTAGCACTTTTTTTTTATCTTTACTTAACATATTTGTCAAATTTTGATTTCATTAACAATCTCAATGTGACATCTTAATGGTCATTTTAAGATGTCTGACATGTTTTTTTTCAATTGGCCACTGTTGTATGTCTGTTTGCTTATCGTATATTGTGATTATTTGATTAATTTGTGAAAACACGTTTGAATATAAGAATGTCATACATGGAATCTTTAGGTGTTTCTTATCCATACCTACAATGTAAGAGAAACGAAACAGTGATACTACATTCAGAACGCGTTTATAACCCACTTTCTTACCGAGTCCTTCAATATAGTTACGTTCTCAAAGCAACAACGATATTGCAGCATTTATTTCAATCATTATGTTTGAAAGGTGAATGACAGAGCTCACAGAACACGAGGTATTGTACTGAAGGTAGGGATCAATCATATCTGACACCAGCTATTGTGGAAGAGGGCCTAGACTGCTCTCGCCGGATATTACCTGCGTATGTGTATAGCCTTTCACTTAACCACCTGATCAGGGACGTATTATAAGCCATATCAAATATATGTTGACAGAGTCATTTCGGGTTAATTTACAAAACCGGAGCTTTTATATCGGTTAATTACGTTGAGGAAAATAAACTACTTAGCAATAAGTTTCATAGCGTGACCCACATATACGTCAAATTGTAATTATAGCATAATATTCTATGCAATAGCTTTTATGACCAGGTCCACTTGTTCAATTACGACCATAGCCACATCACCTGAGAACGGACGTTTCTGCATGTAGGTAAGACTGTATGGCAATATGGGATATGCCAAAGACGAAGAAACACGTGAAAGAAAAAAGACTTGGTCTTCCATGTTATTCTCAACACGAAGGAAAAGGTGGTGTGCATCAAATATCTCATAGCGATCTTGTTCATCTCTTGATCCCTTCCAAGCTGGAATTGAAACTAAATACTTCTTCACCAGCTTCTGCATGTAAACATACACATCACGATGATAAAGTATATATAGCACCTTGCATCGAGCGAACCTGTTGCTCACAAGCTATATGATTGCAACAGATGCTGCCACAAGGTGCACGTTCGCGTGCACGTTGCCTGATTATACATGTGAACTACCCGATAACAGTTGGCTTGTCATGGACACATAGTCAAATAAACTTATTCACCAGTCCAGATTCCATAATATGAAATAAAATATTATTAAACCACAGTCACTACATTTGCCCAACGGTACTGTAGATGTTAGCACTTGTTCACTTGTTTCACTTCACCATCTGGTAATTCGCGTGTTCTTGTATTTGTAAACAAGCTATTGACTGAGACACATTGCCACGGGGTTTATGACGAGATCAACAAGCGAGCAAAGCAAAATGACCGTTTTCTCGAAATTACTCATTCGTTCTATTTGCCGAGCACAAACCAACACTTTGATGTGGATATATGAGATTTGATATCCACTGACAAACTAAGCCCTTCTGTCTACTGAAGCTGTGATCTCAATACCTGCTACCAACATCGTGCTTTCTCTACTTCAAGTGGAGTAAATACCCCAGGTAAATATACCCTGTCAATTAACGTCGGTCAACACTTTATCCTGACCCTTTCACGAAACGGAAGCACGAGTTGGAAGACAATAGTTTGCACTCTGCTTTCAAGTAAAGAAGTGTGTTCGTGTAGATGGATAAGGGTGTCTAATGGACTTAGTAATATGTGGATTCGGAAAAAATCATATTATGCTTTATTTTTATTCGTACAACAGAAGGTGACACTCGAGAAAAAAACAAAGTTATTTATGCGATATGAATTGGAAGACGTGTTCCGTGCAGATGTATATGGCTTAACTGAAATTTAGATTCGTTAAAGATCAAAGTTTGGGTTTAGATTGTGTAGGACAGATTGTGGCCCTTGAATTCTTCAGTTTTTTCTTTTTCTGTATACGGTTTCGTTGAAAAAAGCATGACTGTACACTGCTGATATAGGTTGCATATTGCATACGCTATGTGTGTCAAATCAATTTTCTTGAGCAACCCTGTAAAAGTAAAAAAATATGTTTGCTTTTAATGTCAAAAGCTTTTTTCGAAAAATATTTGCCAATTCAAATAAGTTATTGGATTACTTCGCAACTTCAAAAAATTCATTCTCCGAGTGACCTCAATATCACATGCATAAAAGTGTGATATACTTATTATATTTTATTTAGTTATAAGGTAATTAAAATTAAGGATAGAGAATTAGAATGTATTTTTAATGAGAGACGTCATTTTAATAACTAGCAGTAACAACATTTCATGGAACAAACAGTTAACGTAAATTCGCTCCTTATTCCACCGTTGTCGCATTCAAAGGGGGGAAACATTGTTTAATGAAAACTATATAAACTAATTTAACTTTACTTCCATCTCGTTTTTCATTGAGTTTGTATAAAGGACATGTTTTCTCAAAGATCGATGAAAGTCAATTAATCACCATGAACAAATCGAATGAATAATAAAACAAAACGTCCTTGCCCTGACGCGTAGTAACACCTCAACTTGGTAGCGCAGCACAACAACGAAACCTCCATCAACAAACCGTGCTCTTGACGTAACGGATCCTTTGTATAAGTAAGCGGAAACTGAAAACATCAATATCTAACGAATTATTTTGTTGACAAATGTCATTAATAGTTGTCATGGTGACAGCTATTTATCTACAAGATATTTCATAAAACCTATAATCATAAAAACTTAAAATTCTTAGAATCTATATGTCAATTACGTTTTCATATGAGACTTCACCTAATGCCTTTATCTTCAGAATTTACAATGCTGTCTGTTATGTTGTTAAAAAAAGTATAATCTTCAAGAAAATTCATTAAAAGTGGCATTCCTCTAATCCTTTGATGACTTTCTCTATCATATTTTATTTTATAATACCACTACCATTGCATGTTCATTAATACACTAATATCCTTAACATGTACATACACATGATAACGATATCACTAATCGTGTTTGGACTACATGTAGTCATATGCCGAAGTACATCATTCAATTGATAAATTAGGTAGTGATTAATTACTGGTAATCATACATACGTGAAACAAAATGAACATTGATCGTGTGACCATCATGAAACTATTATGAGCGAAACCCAATTTACTATTCTATTTACTATTCACAGGACTATGTAGATATGAACATGAACCTAGTAACAGGTTGACGTGTCTCTGGACACCTGTCGGCACTTTGATCTCATTAATTACTTTATGTGTCTTAATGAGATCCTTGATAATTAATAGATGACGTCAGGGTGTACACCAATATGGTGCATACGTGCAGTCGTTTGTTCAACGTTGATCCCAAGCCATGTTTATATTTGTAAATATCAAAGCCAAAGTGAAATACATTATTTTTCTTTAATTAATTTGAACTAAAGTATTTTAATTGCATGTTGCGGTAAAGGGTATAGTACCCTTCATGGAACAACGTCAATAAACGTAATTAGAGTGCATGAAAATAGACTTCTTTTCCTTTGATAGACTTCATAAAGTTACTGTTTAATTGAATAGACCATTGGTATGTGCCAAACAAAACTTTAATTTGTGGACACAACTTCACATTTTCTCCTGATACAACATTTTACATTCACTATTCAGACGTAGTCTAAAGGAAAGATTGTAAATTTCTATTCTTAATAGAAAAGAAGAGAGTGGTGTTCCTTTAAGATTTCTTGCTATGAATAGATTCATCAAGTATGATGTGTTATAAAAGGCTGCAACTAATATCTATTATATTATATCTGTATCACGGGCCCTTCTGTGGCCCCTTTACGAAATAAACACATATCAACTCTTCTCGTTGAAGTATGCTTATGAAATGGCACAACACTCCTGTCACATCTATTTCATAAGATTTTGAATCAGTAACATAGATTTGCACTTCAAATACGTCATTCAAAGACAAAAAATAGTATTGATGATAACTCAAAATCTTCTGGACATTCGGTACAAACCTCTACACTTTCACATGATATATTATCGACAAAGGTTTATGTACACCTCTCAAGTAACAATGATGTGTACACAAAGGGCTTGTGGTGACATTCCATGCACTCACAGATAAACATAGTCCACTTCAGTGTGAGTGTGTGGTCACTGGGACAGGTGTCTAACATTCCAAAGAGGAGGAAACGTGAATCATTTAAGTGAATCATTCAATATACTTACTGTTGGCAATATTGAGTGAGATAAGTTGTGACAAAAGGTCAGATGCAAATATGTTATATAACCTGGAAAAATATCAAATATGATGTCATTCACGTCTATAATCTCATAACAACATATGTCACGACATAAGTAATATCGCTTAATAATGCAGGATATAAATATTCTGCTCTTTTCGCGCTGTAAAGAATTTAAGAAAAAATTTTCTATTTTCTTCGAGCTCATAAGAGCCTATGCATTTACATTATTTTAGGATCATGTAATAATCATATAGTGTGTCTAATAATCATATAGTGAACCATTATAGTCAATTTCGTAACTTGCTAAACTCATCTCAGTACCGTTGCCTCTCTCTCTCTCATTGTATATATAAGTATCATTAACTCATTCATCAATAGATAGTATGTATACCAACACCGAAGAAACCTAAGGCAGTGCATGTCGCTGAAACTAAACCTTTTGTCTAGATGCTTTATATACCTTCATCTTATTATTACTTGATCCAGACCCGGTAACGTTATATTGCTTTGAAGACTATAGGGAAATACACTGGATATTCCGGAACCCAAACTCATGTCCTAAAACTAATCGACATAATCACCATTGTACTACATCTGACATAGATTCCGTTTGGTCTCTGATGGGCTTTGTCATAGCAGCAGAAATATTTCTCATGGGGATTAACTGGCACCGCATAATCTCAACGGAACATAATGAATAAAAAAAAGCTCTCTAGCTCTCTCTCTCTCTCACTCTCTCTCTCTCTCTCTCTCTCTCTCTCTCTCTCTCTCTCTCTCTCTCTCTCTCTCTCTCTCTCTCTCTCTCTCTCTCTCTCTCTCTCTCTCTCTCTCTCTCTCTCTCTCTCTCTCATATTTCAAAGTAATCTATCGTATAATTTTGTACTTGAATGTCATCAACAATTCCAAGAAAATTGACGTACTTTGATGAGAATCCCCTATATCCCAGTATGTGAAACTTCTATTGAATATATGTTCTCATTTTCTTAAGAAAACTTAATACGTATGATGAATCTTCAGAAACATCTTAACCCGTTGATACTGAAAGTAACCGAAATCGTCAAATTCAAATACCTACAATAGAGTAAAAGGACATAAAGGGAAATTAATGAAGGAGTTAAATTCTAAATAAAATCTACGGTATTTCAAATAAAGCACAATTCTTCTATAATCAAGTGCCATAAAATGTTAGAGGACAATATAGCATGCAATAAAGAGGTCACCAAAAAGTTGAGTTCCATGAAACCTATACAGTACACGTGTAACTATCAAGCAGGGGGAAATGCCAGCTTAAACCGCTGTTGAGAATCAAATAATTCCTGTCGCCCAATGATATTTGCCCAACCCTCGAGTATTACGTTCATGAACATCGGACCGGTTACTCATACTAAATAAAACCTCGAATGTCAAAAGCAGTAATAAAGCAAGCACAGATCGAAAACAGAAACGTAACGCTAACTGATCTTTGTATGAAGTACATAACAACTATCAAGTGGGGTCAGATTCCGGAAACCTCTGTTGAGAATAATTAACACATTAACAGCCCGTGTAAATCTGTTTCAATGACGAAGACGTCAGACCTGAAGGAGAGGATTGAAGCAGTAAATATCATTCCTGGACAAATATACGCCACACAAGTGTGCCACTAGAACAGTAGCGAACATCTTCTCTAAGGGCTTTACTGTAGTCAGTTTACTTCAGTTCGACTTTATTGTTTAATGGTACATCATGGAGAGACTATAAAACCTCGAGATTGGAAAGACTATAAACTATGAGGTTGTTATGCTACAATACTCCATTAATGTTAGATGTGTTGTAAATTTGCTTTAATGGCATTGTCCTTGATAAATAACTAGTTACGTTAAAGAAAGGAAATAAATGTATCCGTGTCAAAGTGGCTTTATCTATCAATGTTGTATTTCAGTAGGAAAGCCTTCGATCCACGTACAAAATCAACAAATGATAATATATAAAATATATAGTTGCTTGTGATGAAGACACTATACATTCGATGTGGAATTATATAGTGAATTATATTTGCCTTAAATTAAGGTACTGAACTTGTATATGAAAGAAAATAGAAATTGTTATCCATTCCAAATGACGATCAAGTTTGTTTTAATAAATGACTAACAACTAAACCTATAATAAAGTAATTATCATGAACAATATTTGTTAGCTTACAATGTACTTCAGGGGTATGCATAAGTTTATAGATTTTAATACATTCCACAGCAAACGGATTGTGATGATAATGAAAATAGAAATAGTACGTAAGAGAATGTGTGAAGAGAATATATCTCATAAGCTAAAAGCTGATAATAGACAATGAGTAAAGTGTATGCTTGCATGTACTAGTTCGAGCCGAAACTAATAATAATCTGTCCCTTTAGAAAGTTAAACCTCTCAAAAGAAAGAGGGATAATACATCTTATATCAGAGATTTCAGACAATTCTCGAGCTATAAACTATTATAGAACCGTTCCTACTTTGCTAGCATGTTAATCCATAATGTATAAAAGATTCGAAGTCATTTTGAAATAACAAACCATTCTCTAGGAAATGAGAGACATCTTTCTCACTCACAATGTGGCATTGAGGATCTAGAACTTTGTCAAATTGTTAAAAAGATCAAACGTGCCTATCCCTAAGGAAGGCGAGACGTGTCCCACTGGTAGAAAATAAGTTTTACTTTTACACTATCTTTTGGAAGCGCTAACAATCAAGGGATTAGCAGTAACGTGTTTGGCCCTGACATACTACTAATAACGCTGTGACAAACCCTACACAATACAACAACAATCAGGGGAACCACTGAACAGAGAAGGAAACTATTAACGTGAAGATTAGTTTTCCATTAACTCATTGTGACGTTCGGCATATGTGTCTGTCGTTGTAAAGGTCATATTGTTTGTTTACGTTTGTTTGTGGAAACCTTTGGGTCATATAGCAGTTTAACACGGAATAAGTGAAATATATTGTTTTGCTTGTTTTACTTTGATTGTATGAAAGCGTGTTTTGTAAAGTGCGCTTGTATTGTATTGTAGTTCTTCAAAAGAGAAAGCAAACTGCAAAATAAAACTGTTTGAAGCCATTTTGTAAACAATTACCAGTTCAATATATATAATGTGTGTACATGTGCATGTGGAGCCAAGCAACCATTGTCTTTGCATGAGCTCTCGTGTTTTCAAAAAATTTATCTTGATGTCACTGTGACCGTCGCATGATGTAAGGGCTCTTCTGACTATTTTACACGATTTAACTTAAATAAAATTTGTCATAAAAAAAGTTCACACTCGTCTCGTAAAAGTCGAACAACATACTTCCTCGGGAATAATGAGGGCTCCTTTAAATTTGAAATGCAAATGTCCAGTATGCATTCAAAGAGTAATACAAATTAAGCTAGTTCAAACTAAATATATAGTCTTCTATGTCCCACGTGCGCCATTATGGGACGTATAACACCAGTGCCAGATGTAACTAATAGATTGACAAATTACTACGTGCATTTTTTCAATTCATAATACGAATTATCTGAGGAGAATCGACCATATGTCAGCTTTATATCAATAAGCTCACACTGTCTGACAGATAGAAGGCTATGTTTATAGTTTATATTGCATACATTGCTACCAGCGGGGAGTCGTAGATATGGCGTCTCGTCTCGTTATTAGATAAGGAATTACATGATGTCATATAGCTTAAAAGAAGACCCTTATCATTCCTCTAATTAAAGGCCTGCCAAAAACTCTCTCAGATATTATGTCAGGCGCGAGCATGTTTATAGTTGAGTTCAAAGGCATAGTGTCTCTGGTGTATTTAAAGATAAAATACAAACGAAATCCTTTGGGTTTGTAATCCCCTTCGTTTATTAGTAGCAAGATTTAAAAAATCAAATTCTTTTTAAAATGTATTAGTCGTAATATCATGTTGATACGTCATGATTTGATGGTAATACGCTCGTTTATTAGATGAAATATATATTAAAAAAACGAGCGGCGACGTCATTCAATAGGCGAAAATATCCTATCAGAAAGTCTCATTTTGTGGTTGTAAATGTTAACTTACTTCTATGCCGTTTTAAAAGAATCATGTGTACGGAACCACATTTTATCTGTGTGTAAGCCATGACCATAGCGCGCTTCAAATGAGAAATATACCATGTGTATAGATTCCAGCAGGAAGCATAGATATAAGCATGGTTGTGATCAGTACGCTCCATGTGAACACGAATAACTTCTGAGCTGGACGATCAAAATTGATAAAACTCATATAATCATATAACATATGTGTATTATCTTTACATGGAGTTAGTTTTATAGATACAATTTTAGTATGATTGGCTTTACTTGAATCATGAAAGTTATTGTACGGTGAAACTCCTAAAGACAAAAAATAGCATCATTAAGACATCAATGGCTAAATATCCCCATATGTCTGCCCAATGTGATTCCTTAGCTTAATATATAGCAAAGGACCATTTAACCATTTTGGAACATGTAGAAGTATATACACTTCTGGAGTGGAATGTATATCTTATATTTTTATCTTCAATGATATTATCATCAAATGGTATATTAATACGTTTAACCAGACAGCTAAAACCATTACAAACATATACATGTCAGTCGAAATTGCATTTAATCAAATAGAAAAAGAACTCGACTTTCTGTTGTGAAACGTCAAAGGAAACTTGTTTTTAATTTTCATAAAAGCATTATAATACTTAACTTAATATCATCTTAGGAAAACCATGTTTTACAATTATGAATAAAACAGTATTTAGAAGTGTTCAAGGTTCAAGTGAATCGTACATATCTGTCGTCAAGTGAAATATCATGATTCATAGAAATTAATAGTAATGCGTAATATAATTTTAACGCATGTAGAAAGACACTAACCTTCTGATGTGCAATATTATGAGTCGCTATTCTGACAGTTGTAAAACGGCCTTCTCCTATTTTCTTCCCGAGCAGGTAGTTCCCAACTTTCTTCTTCTTCCCTGGCGAATCCTCTTCTTCCATTGCTTCTATTATATATATCTCAACGGGTTGTCATTTTTCTGAAGTACTGAATCCAATATTCCACAGGTTTCTAAATAGTATTTTGCGTCTACTGTAGTTCACACACTTTACATAGGCATATTACTGCCATGTTATGTATGGTTACGTTTATGCAGTTGTGGATCAATCATATCATTCAGTTAACGGGTATCATAATGCATATGATATCTATAACTGTCTTTCATAACATGTGAGGCGATATTCAATCATATATACACAAAGGCGCCAATATTCAGTCCTATCCACCCGTTCCTCAAACAAACAATGTGTACATAACACAACGTTAATCATCAGATCATTGCACGCTGGTTTTTTTTTAATTCAGCCACATCAACAAGATCCCCAATCAACTTGTTTCTTCACAATGCACAAGCTGCACATATAGAATCAGTGAGATAGTATCTCATTTCACACTGGATTTAATAGAAAGTCATATATCCAATAGTCCTTCAATCAACGTATCTCAATATGCATATACTGCATATCACACACTCATATCCCATGGTAGGATCTATCACACGTCGCTCATATCCCATGGGTTGGATTTATCACACATGAGCAATATTCAGGCTGTATATTCACACGTTAATCCCCACAGTGGATTCAAAGGTTGAGTGTCTTTTGACTGAAAGTTCTTCTGCAATCCCTGAAGAGATGAATAGAAAACAGACGGCATACAACACAGCTCTGTGTCACTGAGGCACAAGGCTCGTACATACACAAATGAAATTTCTGAACTTAGACTTTCTACAGACCAAATGCACATGCCCTCGAGTGCGAGCTCTTTTGTGATACAGCTACACTTACATGTGTGTCTCTCGTATACTTTGTACAGCATAGCTTCCTGGGTGATCTAATAAGCCATCTCTTTCAAGTCAGGGTGAATATGAATTAAACAGAACCAAATGAATATTCAATTTATATTCGTTTCTACTTCTTAGCATGTGTCTACCTAAATATGAAATGTCAGCACAAACAGTAATTCAATAGGGTTTAAGTTAAGAATTGTCCTTTTCATTTAATGAAGAGATTGTGGAAAAGTGCTCCGTTCAAAATTAAAAATGCATGAATGCACTGATCATGAATGTGTATCCTATAAATGTCAATGTCAATCTAAGTTAAAATAGTTAAAACTAATAACATACAATATATAGGCAACAGATAACAAACAATTTCAATTCAATAGTTATATGATAAATTAAAATAATTTAATTTCAACTGTCAAACTAACAATATCAAAAGTGCCATCTTAATCTCTTATAAGCACGTCTCAAATGAAATAATAATACTTTCTAAACGAATTTATAAGACATCTTCATAATTATTGACAATCCAACCAATAAAACAATTCAACATGAAATAAAGTTAGGTCACAAAAAACTTCGCAGTTTTGAATTTGGGATATTTGTAAACCACTAATTTTTTTCATTATAGAGAATGACGAAAAGTTCTCAAATTAATTTACATTTGAAATTGAACAAGATTGTAACAAGGCTATTTGTAAATTAACATTTGCAAATAGCAATGTTCATTTTACAGCATGTAATGACTCCTCGAAATAAACTTGCCAGTTCAAATATCTACAATCTGTGAGCAACCTACCTTAATATACCCCTCATCCTCTTGTGTCTCAGGTCAGAAGTGGTTTGTCTTTCTTCCGTGGCACTAAACAATCAAACTGGCGTGGAAAAGCTCCATAACGTCGCTTAGCATTTTGAGGTGTGGCTAACTCTAAAACTACCAAAGAACCAACATGATACAAATCGTCTATGCTTCAACGTTGAAGTGGTTAGTTTGACTCGTCTGCCGTCCGTCCCATTTCGTCTGCTACTCAATAAGAGCAGACGACAGGAAATGCTGCCGTGAACCGGTCGATCAAGGCTCCCTCGGCATGTCGTAAAATATTGATAGGATCGATTTATCTACGTAGGTGACGATAATGTCTTCAAGACTTGTTTGCTCTTTCTATACTGGTAATGATTATAGGATCATGTTTATCTACCATCGAGCTAATTGTCGTTAATTCCTCTTACTGTCATGTAATTTCACACGTATTCCAATTTACTTTATTTCTTTCTTGTCTAGTGATATATTAATTCATATAGCATGTAACTTACTAATCATAATTTAGACTAACTTTGCGAACTCGTGTTAGTTATTTCGTGATTTGTTATAGTGTCAGAAACAATCAATTAAGATGGAATAAGTGAATTCCATAAAGAGTATAACTATAGACTACCTAATCATAATATTCTATAAACCATGTTAAATAATATCTTTAAGTCAACTTTTAAACATTTGGAATACAAACTAAATTGAACTTCCTAACAAATTGATAACTTTTAATAATAACATGAACATGTTTATATAAATACGATATTTTCAGATGAATGAATACCGATGATTAATTTATAAATAACACCAGGGTCTCATCCCCAGTTCATCATGCACGTGCAATTAGTCACCAATGGTGCCATGCCTCCAATATCCTGTTTCCACTTAAAGACAAAGGTGCTGGAGTGCTCCGAAACCACGTCACGCCAGACACCAGGCTTACGGGTATACAATCGTGGAATCGGGTGAAGAGGGTTCGCTGGTAGGTTTTGAAGTTTGCATAGGTTTATAGGTTTGATAAATATAAAAGATGTGTCCGACATACGACATTCCAAATTTCATAATTGTGGCTGTATAAGGATGCCCAGAGTGTGAATAGAACAGAAAGGTAACATCAGTTTGATTTTTTACATACTATTTTTCCAAACTCGTGACCAGCCCATTTTCAAAAAAACGTAAATGAATACAAGAATACTGTATATACGAAAACAGCAATCTCAGCAGACATAATATATTGCTAAATAACGACAACATAACAGTTGGAGAAAACCTGTAATATACTATATACTATTCTCTAATATATAACTATCAAAATAATAAGTGACCTTTTAAAAGAAAGTATATTTGGTTATGCCATAACGACTTCGTGGATCCATATGATGTTAAAACACATTTTCTTGAATATGATGGGTTGTTAGCTCCGTTGAATTTTATTCAAAACATATATTTTTTCAATATTTGTAACAAGAAGGATGTTTGCCTTTTTATTCTGCTTAACTTGGAAATACTATATAAAGCTAAAATAGTATGTTATATATTCTACAACCAGGTTCTGTTTTAAAGACTAACTAACTAACAATAACTGTCTTATCAAATAAAATAATAATAATTGGGTGCAGATTTAATTTCAAATCAATGGAAAACGTACAATGTTATACCATTTCGAGCAGGATATTAAAGACAAAAGGTTTTATGATGATCAACTTCACAATTTCACAAAAGTCATTTATAGAAGTTGATAATCAATAAATCATAAAATGGAATGTCCAAATAATAGAATTATCGTCTACTCTTTACTGTCAAATTTTAAAAGGCCTCTCAAACAATTCATGATTCGATAGACATTCCATTTTCACAAACATCTGCTTGATGAAATTTCATAATATATAGAGAATCTCACCCAAGTGTCTTCTGATATCAAATATATCAACACGAGTTGATAAAAGTTACAAATATCCGAGGCTTGCCGAGGATATTTTTACTTTTATCAACGAGTGTTGATATATTTGATATCAGAAGACACGAGGGTGAGATTCTATTTATCATCCAAAATCATTCTTATTACGTTTAAGTGAAAATAGTGTACATCTCTGAGCACATCTCTGCCATTTTACTTCAAGTGCGGTGAGGTCATAGCATTGTGACGTCATCATGTTTATGACGTCATATCATTGTGACGTCATTACTCGATGATGTAAAAGCATTGTGATGTCATGTAACTGACGGTGACAGGGCATTGTGCAAATCTACTGCCAAAAAGATATCTCCTAGGAGATATCGCTTGATCTCATACAAGCGATATCTCCTGTGGAACACAGTTTTGGATGATAAATCTTTATGTTTAGAAATGACATAATTAGGCCACAATACGTCGATTCCTTTAAATTAAGATTGGTTTCTTTGATATTAATTTTAGTATTTTACAATAACGAAGAACTTGAAACAAGAGGAAAATACATATGACACTATATAATTTTTTTTTAAATTCACTTCGAGTACTGTGTATCATTTCCCAATAAACGTTGAAATCGTTGAAGAACATTGTTTTATTAAACAAGGAACAATGAGTTTATGACGTAATGTATATAAGTCTAATTTGAAGTCAGGTGTTATATCCCATCGTACAGTTACAATGAAAGTTATGAGTATTTGCTCCTTTTGAAGTGCGCTAACGAGGCAAACATGGACCTAAAGCGTGTAAGTCAATATAGCAGCCCTGCAATATGTGAGTACGCATGCAGATAACATAGTCTTGTTCTAGGATACAGGTCTCAGGTGTAAATATGCTTATGTAGCCCAAAGTACAATCACTCATTGCAAGCATGTGTTTACCAAACAAATATCAGATCTTTTGTATTTCAATAAATGTGCTCTAGTATTTGAGTAGGGGGAACTTATCTGTGTGGAATTTACGTCTGTTTTTAAATTTTAGTATTTACTGTGATGCACTACATGTAATTGATAAACTTAATATGAACATATCCGAGAACCATACAGAACAATTCACTCCACAAAATGGGTGTGTAATCCATAAATGAAAAGCTTGGTCAATTGTTAGAGAGCAAACAATAATTGTGGGAATATCACAAAGTGCATCTTCCGCACGCATCGGGCCATATATGCACTTTTAGAAAATGCATACTGACCCTTGCGACAACTCGAAAGGATTTCTGAGACAGAGTCAGCGCCGCCTATCGTCCAAAGAGAGTTACATCCCCTCTATTAACCAATCAAATCGGTCGTTACCAACCCAATCGATCCAAAGTTTACAAATTGCTTATAATACTTTGGGATTTTTCATCTCGGATGTTAAGCTCATTTGCATAATGTAAGTTTCAAAACGGATTTTAACTTCAATAGGAAAATTTAACAAGAGAGTTATTATCAGATCTTGAATAAATTGTGGTTTGTTTCATTTACCCGCACGTTGTGATTAAGTTTTATCACAAATTAATCAAGCGTAATCAGCGTAGTACGGGTAATATAAATTAAAAGAAGAAACGTTCACCCAACGTGTCAGTGCGTGATTAGTAAACGCGCATTTGATTGGTCTATACCATAGCTCAATAGTCGTGTTACTTCCTGTCTGAGAAATCCCATCGAGTTGTCGCAAGGGTCAGTATGCATTTACTAAAAAAGTGCATATATGGCCCGATGCGTGCGGAAGATGCACAAAGTGGAACCAAATTAGTTTTGAAATTCCTAATTATAGTGGATGCAGTAGGTAAGAAATGCTAGATTTCTTTCTGGATATGATCATTTGTACCAGTATTTAATCAAACTGTGATTACAAAATGAACATACTTTCACATATCATGTATGTAATGTGCATGTATGTAAGAAGAGTATAGTTGGAACACGTTAACGCTACAGATACACACGATCAAGTTATAAGCAATTCAAAACTATTTAATTCATTCTTTCAATGGAGCCGTTTCAAGAAATAATTTATGACATGAAGAGGTGAATATTGCACTTCCCAATATATGTCAAGCTTTTTAAGTAGATACATGTTAGTCGAACTTTTGGAGAACAAACATGTACACATATCGTTACATGGCAACAACGCAGTGTCATTATATATAAACGACTTGCTTTCACTTTGTCGATTAACCCGCACCTACATCGAACATTCACGCACCTGTTTACATCATTGGTAACACATTTACACATATAACTGACAATGCACGGGTGAACGGAACAAACATTAATATTAATTATAGATTAACAAACAGAACGGGGCACAATTCACAGGGTAACATGGCAACGGCACTGGCGGTATTGGTAACGTATAGGTGAAGTATACAGGCTGTATAGTCGCTCAGGTAATTCTGACAATAATTACAAGTTAATTATTTTATTTTTGGTATGGAAATGGGTTTGGTCAACGACAAACAATATTCGAAAGACCTCGCAGTTGAAAATGTTTATGGTGTTATCAATAGTAACGTTGTTGTTGTTTAATTGATATTTTGCATAAGTTATCAATTTTTTAAAAATTATTTGAAAACATATTTATTTTCAAATTCAAGTGGGTTTTCTCTTTTGTGGGTATAGTTTGTCTTTTTCAGAGGTTGCTAGGTTTTTCTGCTGTGGTGGCCCAGTTTTTTTTTACGTATGATCAGTTCAAATCCGTATGTTTCGTATGTCATTGGATTTTCTGTCAATATTCCTTCTCTAAGTACTGTTACTTCACTAACCATATTACATATATATGACAGCAAATGGGATTTAGCAGTCTAACCCTTAGACTCTGAAAAAAGTATTGAAAACATATTGAAAAGGAGCCTCTGTTTCCAGCCACCTTTTCAATATTAAATAAAATAGTGGTATTTCCAGAAAAATTACTTTTTCTGAATCTGAGTGTAAGAGTTAGGATTTGGGTAACGTTTTCTATGAGATGAGAGTTAGATATTAAAGCTGTATTTTTACAACAGCATAAGGGTAGAAAAAAAAGGTGAACAAGGTTAAATATATATTTAAAAAATAGAGCCATGGCCTCTGTAGCTCATCAGGAGATAATAAGTGGGGTATGTTATGGAGTGGACTTTATAGCAATGGTCAGATAATGGAATGTAGTAATAAGAATCTAGGTAGTGAAACGATTAAAGCAGTTTAAAAATATTTTGTTACCATAACTTTGCCAATCTGCTATATATATGTGTTGAAAGAGCAACACAAAGCTTTGAAATAAATTGCTGGTATCAAACATATAATAATGTGGTGGAGAGATCATACTATTTTTTAAGATCGTACACACATTATATAATAATGAATATACCGGGTACAATTCTTTGCATACAATTCACCACTGTAAGCTATTGCAATAATGGCCTGGGGCTGTAGAAGAAAATGAAAAAAACCTTTTTAGGTCATGACCCCTGCTAATTATTATCAAAATTGGTTACACATAAATCAACATTCGTTATGAATATCATACACCTTTGCATTATATTGTTTTAATTCTTAATTGCATTATGGCAATACCAACATTTATTACATAATGAATAGGAGCCTCAGTTTTTGAAAATCCCATTTCTCATAGGCTCCATTTCAATACTTAATAAATTGGTGAATTTTTTTTAGTAAATTCTTTTTCACCATTTCTTATAGGCTCCTTTTCAATATTTGATAAAATGGTGATATTCTATGAATAAATTCTTTTTTAGAGTCAGTGAAAAGCAGTCTCACGCACAGTCTATGATAACACAGTGCTGCACAGAAGTTTGAAGTAACCTGAAACCTCTGTGTAACTATCAGTTTTCATTCTTCTGCCAGGAAGAGGTCAACACAATGCAATTACATAACATGCAGACACTGGACTCACAGCCAGTAAAATTTATATGTTAGATGCAGTTTTTCCTACAATTAATTATTTTTCTGTACTGGAGAAGATGATGAAAATAGGTGTGATGTCACAATCTCATATAGCTACTTCTTTTATAGTCCTATGTTATCACCAGTCATCACTAGTCATATTCAGTTCACATATCTCATGTAAAATGAAAAAATAGAGCCATGGGCTCTGTAGCTCATCAGGGTTTATATTGTTTAATGATGAAGACTGAAATAGATTTTTAGGTCATGGCTTGAGGCCCTTATTTGAGGCATCATAGGGTCTCCAAATCTAAAATTTAGAATCCCCATTGGCTAAAGAGTCTGTACACAATATTACAGCCTTCTAGGTACATTTGTTCTGGAGTAGATGAAAATAGGTTTTTAAGAAAGTGAACCCCGTGACCCCCAAATGGGGTCACAGGGTCACGAAATCTACAATTTAGAATCCCCATTGGCTAAGGAGTCTGCACACAACTTTTCAGCTCTCTAGACCTTTTGGAACTGGAGAAGAAGATGAAAATAGGTTTTTAAGGATGTGACCCCTGTGACCCCATTTGGGGTCATGGGGTCACAAGATCTACAATTTAGAATCCCATTGGTCAAGGAGTCTGCATACAACTTTTCATTTCTCTAGACCTTTTGGAACTGGAGAAGAAGATGAAAATAGGTTTTTAACGATGTGACCCCTGTGACCCCATTTGGGGTCATGGGGTCACGAAATCTACAATTTATAATCCCCATGGGCAAAGGAGTCTGCACACAACTTTTCAGCTCTCTAGACCTTTTGGAACTGGAGAAGAAGATGAAAATAGGTTTTTAAGGATGTGACCCCCGTCACCCCATTTGGGGTCACGGGGTCACGAAATCTACAATTTAGAATCCCCATGGGCCAAGGAGTCTGCACACAACTTTTCAGCTCTCTAGACCTTTTGGAACTGGAGAAGAAGATGAAAATAGGTTTTTAAGGATGTGACCCCCGTCACCCCATTTGGGGTCACGGGGTCACGAAATCTACAATTTAGAATCCCCATGGGCCAAGGAGTCTGCACATAAAATTTCAGCTCTGTGGAGTCATTGGTTCTGGAGAAGAAGTCGAAAAAGCGAAAAGTTTACGGACGGATGGACGGACGGACGGATGGACGGACGCCATGCCATGCCATAAGCCCATCGGGCCTTTCAGGCCTGATGAGCTAAAAATTTAATTTCTCTTCAAGTTATTCCTTCAAAGGGTATTCAATAGTTCTCATTTCAAATAGATTCACATTAAACATGTCCATGATGTAGACATCTATCTCATTTCTTGTTCCTATTGAATAAAATTAACTGCAAAGTTAATAGAAAACTAAATCAGTTTTAAAGTATAAAATATGATATAAATAAGGTATACCAAATTGACTCGTATTGGAAATTCTCATTAATTGATTAATTAATTCTCCAAATAATTACACTATATCATGAGATATTAAAAAACTCCATTATTTACTCTTAAATTACAAAGAACATAATATTAGATTTAATAAAAGATTCTGTAGTCTTTAGAATACTTTTAGACTTGTGTACCTTTATCAGCAAATTCACTTGCAAAATACAAATAATTACTCATATGTGAAATGTGAGACAAAGATAAAATATGACTTATAATTTTTGTTAGACCTCCAATTCTAAGTTTTTAATTCTAAATATCTCTTTTTCATCAGACATATTATATTCTCAAAGCACATGTTAGAACTCTCACATCAGAAAGATGAAATGCCTTTAACTCAGCTGTTTTCTTTAAAATTACCTCCCTTACCTACTTACTGATTGAAGTGCACATATAATCTCAGAAAGATGCTGTAAACTGAAATAGGCTTTTAGGTTATGATCCCTGTGACCCATATTTGGGGTCACAGACTCACTAAATTTACAATTTAGAATCCCTTACAGCCAAGGAGTCTGTACATAAAATATCAGCTCGCTAGAGCCATTGGGACTGGAGATGAAGATGAAAATAGCATTTTAGGTCATTGCCTCTGTGACCCAATATTTGGGGTCTCACTGTCACCAAATTTACAATTTAGAATCCCCTTCAGTCAAGGAGTATGTACATAAAATTTCAGCTCTCTACGTTCATTGGGACTGGAGAAGAAGATGAAAATAGGTTTTTTTTAGGTAATGACCCCTGTGAGCCACACTTGGGGTCACAGGGTCACCAAATCTACAATTTAGAATCCCTTTCAGCCAAGGAGTCTGTACATACAATTTCAGCTCTCTGGAGTCATTGGTTCTGGAGAAGAAGATGAAAATAGCTTTTAAGGTTATGACCCCTGTGACCCACATTTGGGGTCACAGGGTCACCAAATTTACAATTTAGTATCCCCTTCAGCCAAGGAGTCTGTACATTAAATTTCAGCTCTCTGGAGTCATTGGTTCTGGAGAAGAAGTCGAAAAAGCGAAAAGTTTACGGACGGACGGACGGACGGACGGATGGACGGACGCCATCCCATGCCATAAGCCCATCGGGCCTTTCAGGCCAGATGAGCTAAAAAGGAAGAGATGAATGGAATATTTCATATTTTATTAACAACGTAACGATTGTATTCTGTGTCAAATCAATTTCACAATCGTATCTCAATAACAAATGTGCCCACGTGAGTGTTCTGGAAGCAGAGCTGTACATTTTGAAACTTATTTCGAATTGAGACCACAAACTTATATATAATCCATATGATGTTAATTAAATAAATATATCAATATCAATAGAATTGGAGATTGGTTAAGGAAACGGTATTACATAACGTGTAGTATAAGTGTAACGCACAAGTCTGTTCACAGGTTTCTTAGTTTTGACTCATCCATTTTCTCAGCCGTCGCAGCTCCAGTTTGAATTCCAGGTAGCGAACAAGGGCTCTGTTCCATAACAGCGGGCGCTTATAATCGCTCATTGATTGCTCAATGTAGAGCTCAAGTAGCGCTCAAGTAGCGCTCATTCTCTCCTGAACGACACGGTGCAAAACCTCAAAGTTCGCTCGTTTTGCTACGTAGCACTACATTGAGCAATCGCGTTCAAGAGAGGTTTAAAATTAATTTGAAACCTCTCTGGAACACGACCATGGTCTCCCATCTCGTACAGAGTATATTAAGTAAGGTTGGACCTTGTCCCGCATTATTGAAACACGGGTCGGATCAGCTGTCACACATTCACGTTAGACCTTGAACAATAATTTCAGCTTGCGTATCATCAAGTTTACTGGAGACAGCATTCTCTTCTCAAAGAACCTCTGTGGAGCGAGAATGTAGAGACAGAGACATTCACAGAATATGATGTTCCGTATATTCTACTCTCCTTATCTACACGATATCTGTATGTGAGGTTGATCCTTCTCCTGCCTCGGTTACACACGAAGTATCAGCGGACAGACTTCCACACTGTGCCTTGAACAGAAGATTCTGTATCTTCAGCTTCACCAGCTGTCGTGTACGGAAATCTGGGATGAGTCGTAACTCGTTTCCAACATGTCTTCCAAAGACATCTTCGCCATCTTCTTTGGTGACCTTATTTCTAGCATGACCTGATTTAACCATGTTCAGATGAGATGTATCAGTTGGGTCAACATCTCGGTTCCTTTTGTAAACTCTATGTTGCCTCTCTCTGTCGTCACTTCCTGTCTGGTAATCAAGTGAATTCTCCTCTTCGTGTTTCCGCTTCCTGGATTCAGAAGTGTCCTCCTCTGGTTCCTCTTCTGGACACGTGTCTTCCTGTTTGAGTATCTGGAAGTCCGCTATATCCTCCTCCGCTTCGTCTAGATCCCCCATGTCCTCTTCCGGTTCCTGGAGAAAAAAGCAGTGCTAGATTACAGTTGGGCTTTCTATAATGAACTTTGTATCAATTCAAGTTCAGAACACAATCAATATAGAGAACAATTTTAAAACTATTAATGTTAGGACAGTGCCATACATTGAAACAAGCTTACAACTATCTCGCAGGTTCTTTGACAATAGAAATACATAGTCTTCTGGTGCACATCCGTTAATTTGGGAGGCTATGGGACGTATGTCATCACCACTCTCATCTACACTTTCCCCGCTCACTTTGAACTGTTGTATGTGGTATCGTGTCTTCCAACATGCTAGCCAACCATCTGATGCCTTGAACTCATTAATATTTAGTTCTGTAGCAAACTGAATGGCTTTTTCCTTCAAACTAGGGCCAGAAATGGCCATGTTTTTGTTGCGGGCGGCCAAAAACCAATCGTGCGTCAGTTTATTTATTTTGATAAATTTACTGTTCTCAATCACTCGTTTTGTTTTTGAATTGATATTTTGTTCGCATTTTCTTTCATACACTTGACGCTTTTCAAAATGTCCGAAACTGTTTGTCTGCCAATTTGGTACTTAAGTGCGATATCTTTTTGAGTTGGTCGGGGGATTGCATCGAAATCTTTTATAAGCTTAATTTTCTGTTCAAGCGTTAATTCTAATTCAGCCCGCTTGACTGGTCGAGCCATCTTGACACTGAACGACTGACAAGTTGCAGTACGATAACTTATTTATCGAACATTTAAAGTGTCAAGTGTCACTCACCTTTACATCACTTCCTTAATCCTTAATCTGTTTCTTAATCATCGGCTGACATCAATGTTATCATTGTTAATACACATGCAGCCAATAAGCCAGCCAACAAGATGTCCCAAGATGTGGATGTCAGTATTGAAAGCGTCAATTACTGTACAAACAGTCATTTGATCGGTCGTGTCTAAATAAGGATAAGACTGATGCCGGTTTAGAGAGCTTTGAAATGATGATCAATGTAACTATATTCTGTCGAGAATTGTTTTAGCTGGATTGGAGAGCAGTCGATTTAGAGGACTTACACAGTACTATATAGGCCTATAAGTAAATGACACAAGTCTACTTTCCTCAGCATTATGACTATATTAACAGTTTATAGAGCATCGATATATTCTAGCTTCTAATGTCTGTCAGTAGTCTCTCAATCAAAATACATTTAGATCAACAGTTTTTATTAAATATTAAGTTACAGTGTATTTCCATAATACAGGATAGTCGATGTAAGTTTATTTAGATTAATAGGCTATGTGACTCATCAGAAGTTGCATGATTTATTATCTAAGGTTGAAGACATAGTGAGTAAGTTATTGTTTAACAACTGCTTAAATCAGAATATGAGAGTCATGTTATGTAATTACAACTGCTGGAAAAGGTATGTCTACAAAAGATTTCAGCTTTATGGTACCATGTGCTCTGTAGCTATCTTGCTTTATAGTTATTGAAGTTGTATACAAAAATAAATTGTTCTCCAGATAAACCACCAATAATTACCATCGATTCAAAAACAAAAACCTCTAAAACTACCCAGTGTCAATGCATTAGATCAACATGTCTTAAAACCTTGACACCACGACACCCATCCCACTGACAACCCAGACCCTCCTCTCCTTAACCCCCTCCCACAAACACAAAATACAAACTCCCCCCTATGCTACTAACACTCCCAACACTTGCACCAAGACTATGAACCACTACTGCACCTCAGTATGTAATAGTCTCTGTCCAGCACTCAGTACTGCACCAGTCGCAGCATTGGTCTAATTAAGGCTTAGAAAGGCATGCAATATGTTGAGAGTCTTAGGATCAAACTATTTAATGCTAGAGACTTGAAATTTGGCTCATTTGATGTCGATTATACAAAGATGATATGCTCAAAATTTGAGACATGAAAAACACAACTTTAAATTGCACCCTGTAACGCCCATGGTTTTGATGGTAGGGTAATCAAATTTACCAATCTGAGTCTCCAACCAACAGAGATCGTACTAATTTAACCTTTGAGGGTGTAGCGGACCTGGGAGAGACGCCAGAGGGACGGACGCGGGACGACGGCCCATGCTATAAGCCTATCTGGCCTTACAGGCCTGATGAGCTTTACATTCAGCAGCTCTCTCGAACCAGGGATTGAGAGTTAACAATTTCATGAGTTATATATGGTTACTTAAAATCATTGATATTGTATACGGGCAAAATAACCTACGCAGTCTGGGACCCCCACTGGTTTCCTAGCCGTGATATAAGGGGAGAGAAACCGGTCCATTGTGTTGAAGTGCTCCCATTTCGACACGTACAGATCGCCTCCCTTGGCGGCCTTGATCCTGGACGTTTTGATCTTGTTGATCTCCCTGCAGTAGTACGTCCTGAGGTTGGTAATCTTCCTCGTCACCTCTCGACCTGCATGTACCATAGGGGTATCTTATTATCGTAGTTTTCGATCGCACCTATAGACTATATTTTTCTAAAAACGATCATGAAAACATAACACATAACAAAGTCAGGAATTCTAATAAACCCCCTTTAGTGCTAGACTTAAATAGACGCTGCGGCAATTTTTAATGAATTGAAAAAATGTAAGTTAGCATGTCAGCAATTTACAGGTATTGTACCATAGCATTTGTTCACAAAACAGACATTTTCATTCGAAGGGACCTTTCGAACTTCATTTGACGAAAGAGAGCACTATCTATATAGATAAGATATTAAAATGGACCTGAGGCTGAAAACAATGAGATGAGCGTTGGTGATGAGATAAGCGTTGGGATCATTGGTTAAGAACACATTAAAAGTAAGTTCTTTAAAAAGTGATCTGGTTTGGTATACAGTCAATGGTTGGCAATATATATTACTCAAATGTATCGGAACTTGTCCTCCCTCTCATTCTTTCTGTGCACTGAATAAATTGCTCACTGGAGATGACCTTTTTAAGTGGCTTATGATACGTTCAATTGTCTCATTCCGTTGCGCCAGGAGGCATATAAGGAATATGAAATTTAATATTATGTAGTCAAGAGTTCACTCCCAATACGGCAAACAAAGACGTTACTGGGAACGACATCTCGAAATGCTCATATCCAGAAAAGAAAACAGAAACTTCAGAAACGTGCTGGTTTGTGGAGTTTCTTTATCTCTCCTCTTTAAAAAAATAAACGCTTCTCTTTACGCTTTCACATGAAACCTTTAGCTGGTAATGGCCCGTTTACACTGTGCGATTTGAAGTAACAACTTGCAGTATCAACCCGTTTTTACCGACACCATGTGTATGTACATCATATGGTAAGTTGAAAAGAATTTGATGTTCTCACAGTGCAACTAAAGTTGGTCACTACAGGTCGTACCTATACTACAAATCGTACCGTGAGAACAGGCCTTAAGACTGCACGAGCACGCACCTGTTACCCCCAGCATAGCGCTGATCCTGTTGAGCGCCTGTCTGCGCTTGTCCTTGCTGTAGTAGTGTTCATGGCTGGTGTTCCACAGCAGGTCCTCCTCCTCGTACAGCTCCAGGAGCTCCTCGATCTTAGCCTGGTTGCGGAACGACATCCCTAGCTGGAAGTAACCAAACAGTAACATTGTTATTTATAATTGGTATAAAGTCATGTCCATTTAACATTCGTTCACTATCTATATCAAATATTTCTACAAGTTTTGGTCCCTCCGCAAAACATATCTCGCGCCAGTCTCCATTACTGGCTGATTTAAGTCTTACAGCATTTCCTTCACTTTTCCGTGCTGAGATAGCGGGGCGCTGCGCCTGAAATGCACGTTATTTAGGCAAGAAAAAGTCAAGTAAATGCTGCAAGGCTTAGATTAGTCAGTATTAGAGATTGGCGCAAGTTATGCCTTTCATAAGGAAGTTAGTATTTCTAATGTTCGCGCACTTTAATCCACCAGTACGGCACTGAATATTAAACTTAAGCTTAAACTAAGCTTAAGTAGGCCTACCAGTTATTGGATATCGGTTTTGCTTAGTTCGAGGTGGTTGAGTGGTTAGGTTTTTGGGACAGTCAGTGATGGCGATTGGTGTCTGAATCTTAGGGGGTTCGATTCCCGCAAGGTACTCGTCTCGAAAACTACACGAATATATTCTATTGCAGATAGTGTGGTTCCAAAACTAACAAAGTTTACGTTTGTAAAGTGTCTAAAATATGACATGTTATATTTAATGGAATCAATCCATTTATAACGTTTGAGATGAATTAATATTGTCAACGTAAAAGCTAAATCAGAAATAGAAAATCTGTTAAAGGAACATGATATGGATATTGGAGAGTTCCATTCAAAATAGTGTGAATTCCCGACCCTGACAAATGGCGTAAGTCCCGGTACCATAAAGCAAAGACGTATATCACATCTAATTCCTTCCATAAAGTAACATCAGAAAGGTGTTTCAGTCTTTGCAAACGTTGCTCACCGTCAAGCCTGTACCATATTAGTTTAGCTCAAATTCAGCGGAATTAACTAAGAAACATGAAAGATGACATTGAGGTTTCATTTTGACGATGAATATAAAAGAAATGGGCTTACAGCAGAGATTTCCTGAATGGCCTTCATTTGATGTTTTACAAGCTCATCGCATGGAGTGTTTGAGTATATTTTACGTCCGCATCCCGCGGTGTTGCATTACAAACTGAGGTTTAAAATGTATTACTCAGACTCTAAAAGCTTATGAAGAAAACTTACCCCAGGAATAACAACTCGCTCGGTATATAGGTCACTCTATGGAAAAGGTCAATTTCAGTTTTTGTTTTTATAAGCCTATATTTGCAATTTCTGTGTGTGATATAAACTTTGCTGTTTGTAAGATGTGCATGAAATGAGGCCCAGAACTAGGTAACTTTAGGTTCGGGATGGGAACTTTTGTTTAGGGTTTTCTTTGATTGACTTTAATTGACAAAATAATTCGAACTAGAATCTAGCAATTTTACACGCTTATGTAAAGAACTGTTGTAAGATAGGTATACAGTCTGATTAAAATCGACCTTGTTCCGAGGAATAAAATTTGCAAAATATTATATCTACCGGGATACGAACATATTCTGTAGATTCCTCGCCACAAGCATATCCCGGTAGATGCACTATTTTGCAATTTTTATACCACGGAAAACCGTCGATTTTAATCAGACGTGATAGGTATACTACACCAGTAGAGAGTTTGGCGAGAGCTTTATGTAAAACTCTTCTATTTTTTCAACTTCACATCAAAGTGTCACAAAGGCGATTAAATGCCGATTTTAGACAAAGCTAGTCATGAATTTGGCATTTATAGGGGACACACTAAGGATATAGTGATATTGGAGTTGTTATGAATGATATTTATCATTGTGTCAACTAATAAATATATCATTATTTATAATTTAAAAATGTATAGGCTATTCATATATCCCTATTAGGGGCTAACTATTTATGTCCAGTATATATGCCCTATCATATATATAATTATCTTAATCGTGGAAAGACGAGACTTTACGCTCGTCAAATATTGGATCTTCACATATTATGATAATATGATAATATTGGGAATGTTGTTCATTAGTTCACGATTATTATAAACATAAAAACCAATTGTGTCGTGTCTTCTACTTCGTGACTTGATTCATTTTTAAAATACTAGGCCTACAGGCCTTTTCCATGTTAGCTATAAATAGATATACGACTTCACATGAATGACAAAGGTCTCTCATTGAATGATAGTTGAAGACGAAATTGAGAAGAAAGTGTTCTATAAACATACAAAAATAACAAAAGTAGAGATGGAAATTACCGTAATAGTTTACAATCGACTATAATCGCATCCAATAAATCTCATTCGACCTGCATCCGATTATATCGTATTCGCTCCTTCCACGTCACTTCCTGTTAGGACGGTCACGTGAATGAAGACCACGTGATATGAAACGATCACGTGAGAACGAGTTATTTTCAGGAGTACCACTGCGCCAGTAAAGCAAAACAACCCCACAACACAATCGGATTTGGAGTTTAGTGATAACACCAGACCAAGATGGCTCAAATGTGTGGAGGTACAGGCGACGTGAAAGTGGCAACTGAAGAAATTCAGGAACTGTGCAATCTTGTGAGTACAATCTAACTCGATGTGAGTCTGCTTATCGCCACAGTGAGTTACACACTCACACAGGGATGGGTTTAGACTAGACCGAAACCTCTGTCGTCCGAATGCTCTACCTCACACAGCGAGCCGCATACTATCCAGTGGGGTTGCAGGTAGAGCCTGTCGACCTAGGCTGGGTTGAACTTGAAATTAATATCAGTGGCCACTAGGAAGCACTTTAAGTAGTTAGAATGCACTGACAACGAAGAATGCTTGATGCAATTTGACTTTCCCCTGTACACCCCCTGGAACCCTGTAGGCCTACTGCAGGGCTCCAGTGATAGTGATTTTTTGTAGGATAAAACACGATACAGAGGTTATGCTTGGGATTGTAAAACCCGAGGTAAGAAAGCTGAGCGGGTAGTAAGACCGAAACAGGGATAGAAATTAGTTCTAGCCCGCTAGCCCATGGCTAGTGAAAAAGAAGCTGGGCTAGTAGAGTGGAAAAACTGGTAGTCCGAAAGACTAGTTAAAATTTTAGGTGAAATGATCATGGAGATGAATTTGGCTAGCTGGAATAAGTCTGGACTAGTACTTTTAGAAATGCTACTGCATTGAAAAGGTTAATTTTGACCCCTGTTGGTCCCTCTTTGAAAATGCTAGTCAATACAAGTAAATCGGACTATACTAATGTTGAAATGAAATGAGTTAATAATTTGAAATTAAAGTTTTCTGAATTAGCAATAAAGCTCATCATCATTCATTAACCATCTGTTTTCTATGTTTTCTGTCTATTTGTTACTAGGCTAGAAGAATGTTGGCTGGGCTAGTGAGATCTGAAAGCTACTAGCCCAAAAGGCTAGTGACCATTTCAGGTTAGCTTCTACCCTTGCCGAAAGCGAAGCTTGAGGTCTTTCTTCCCCGAAGCTTTCTTAACGACGGTTTTCAATCCCAAGCATAACCGAGGTAGAGTGTTTTATCTAACTTAGATACTGTAAAACATAAATGTGAGCGCTTATCGTATATTGAGGTTTTCTTACAGCAGAAGAATGAGGGGTAGTGTTTTTTTTAATTTTATAACTGTCAAATGTCAAAATTTACATTTTATAATGTTTGATTCCCAAATTCTGCATTATAAAGAGTATGTCTCCCGGACTAGCGTTATATAGAGGCAGAGACAGTGTGACTGTAAATAGAGGAAATCCACACAGTTCTATCGGCTTCCTCGGTAGCGTGGAGGTAGAGCGTCCGGTTTAATGAGCAACGGGTATCGAGTTCGATTCCCGCCATCTACACTCTGAAAAAGTTATCTTTGTATACTTTTCGATAATAATTGTTATGAATTGAGTTGTGAAAAAAATCTTAGTCTCATTTAAGGTCTTACTATCAAAAGTAAAAACTTACTTTCACAATAAAAACCTCATACATGGTTATTATCAGAAGAAATACTGACTGAAATAATAATGAGGGGTACGAGAAAACAAGATACCTACGAAACAATAGACAACATCCCTGATAGGTTTCTAAGTACAGCGAGAGATGCAGTGATACTGACCGGATTAGCGAGGATAGTTGGTGTAAGTGCGTACAAAATGCAGCTGTAAAGCAACATATAGGTAATACACAGTACATGATTATGACTGATGGCAAGCTGAATCTATGACCCATTCATGAAGGCTATTTTCTCAGCGCAAAATTCCAACGCTGTGATCGTCGAAACGATATTGGCTTCAAAATCACTGAACATGTTCATGACAAATTACATTTATTTATTTGTCAACAAGTTCATGTTATTATATATTCATCATAGTTGCTTTTGTTTTGCCGATTGATAAGTTATAACGTTGGATGATTTTTTGAGTTGAACTTTTACAAACAATTTTGTGAATATAAATTAACTCCTAAATGTATAAAGCAGTAAGAATGTATACAATTGACTATAAATGCCTGAAACGGTGACTTTGATTTTTGATAAATTGTGCATGAATTGTAAACTTAATGTCTGAAGAATAAAAAAATATGCATTCAGCAAAGTGCCTTTGAGTATTACAGTGCCCCAGATACTCATTTGTATTTCACTCATCAAAATTAAAACTGAAAAACTATCAAACGACATACCAGTATTATTATTTTTTAGTATTTCATGCTGATATCAAGTGACTAAATAATCAAAACTTATAGTTCAGATATTGTCAAATTAATAATTATATATAAATCTTCATTGTAGCTATTCACTTAAAAATAGCCATATTTACTGTGAATATAGAATTTAGACCAGTCTAATTTCTAGTTCAGGAAGTATAAAAGTAGGAAAGAAAGTGCATCTCCGACATCAATTGTTTATTGTTAACTTATTTTCACATATGGTTCAGTTGAGGAAGTGTTAATTATTGTTCATCTCCTGTTTTGCATTTTGAGAATGATATTTATTTATCATTGTATTTTGAAATAATGTATTTCCTTGTTTAAATTGCATACCGTATATCCTATAAATAAGCGCCGGGGCTCCAATAAATAAATAAATAAATGCATATTTATATTGCGCTAAATCCATGCTTAGCATGCTCTAAGCGCTACACATATTATTACCCTGAAGGAATTGTACTTTCAGGCTGCTACTAAGCGCTCCGCGCGACCGGATAGGTCCGTACTTTCCCGTGTTCAGGTAGATAAGCGCCAGGGGGTCAAAGGTAGTTGAGAAAATAAGCACTGGGCCTCCAATAAGCGCCAGGGGTCAAGGGTAGTTGAGAAAATAAGCACTGGGCCTCCAATAAGCGCCAGTGGGTCAAGGGTAGTTGAGAAAATAAGCACCGGGCCTCCAATAAGTGCCAGGGGGTCAAGGGTATTTGAGAAAATAAGCACCGGGCCTCCAATAAGCGCCAGGGGGTCAAGGGTAGTTGAGATTCAGAAAATAAGCACCGGGCCTCCAATAAGTGCCAGGGGGTCAAGGGTAGTTGAGAAAATAAGCACCGGGCCTCCAATAAGCCCCAGGGGGTCAAGGGTATTTGAGAAAATAAGCACCGGGCCTCCAATAAGCCCCAGGGGGTCAAGGGTAGTTGAGAAAATAAGCACCAGGCCTCCAATAAGCGCCAGGGGGTCAAGGGTAGTTGAGAAAATAAGCACCGGGCCTCCAATAAGCCCCAGGGGGTCAAGGGTTTTTGAGAAAATAAGCACCGGGCCTCCAATAAGCACCAGGGGGTCAAGGGTAGTTGAGAAAATAAGCACCAGGCCTCCAATAAGCGCCAGGGGGTCAAGGGTAGTTGAGAAAATAAGCACTGGGCCTCCAATAAGCGCCAGGTCTGAACCATTAGATTAATGCTTCCTTAGTCAACTTCAATGTTCTATTAAAGAAATAAGCGCCTGGTCTCCAAAAAGCGCCTAGCATCTAATAAGCATAGGGGTGCTGAAAAAAATAAACACCCGGAAATGTGATATTTTATATAAATGGTATTGAATGTAATTAAAATGTGAATGTGAAAATAGAATTTTTCATTTTTCATTCCACCAGATCCGTGGATCTTTTGAGGATAAAAAAGGGGGATCAGTCACTGAATTCACAGCAGTAAGCTACAAAAGTCAAGTTGTCGCTGGAACCAACTTCTTTGTAAAGGTAGGTTGGCTTAATTTAGGGTCGAAAATAATATATGATATCCATATTTGTTTAATTTTCCATTAATCATAAAAATATACATTTAAATTGATTATTTTGCAATCTTATTCATACACCGCCTGCAATAATGTCTCTTAGAGTTTGTGTTCATTTTGTTTACACAGTGACTGATTGTCAAGTTGTTATTGTAATGGCCAGTAAAACCAACCCCGGTGGTTATTGTTGTGGATCCGTCTATCGGCAAGATGTGACGGGTGTGTAATTCAGTGCATTGGCGGATCCAGAGGGGTGGGGGGTTGTGGGCGGCGCGTGAGAGAGTGAGAGAGAGAGTTTGAAGTATAGCAAAAAAAGATAATAGATAATTTAGAGCAATTTGTGTCATGGAAAAAGCCCAATCATATATCAGAGAAACTGGTAATGAGTTCAGTTATCAACCGTTGACAATTATGTCCTGTGATCTTTTTATATATATATTCATCTTTTCTCAGTAAATTCTCACCTGTTAATGCTCTCTTTACAGGTAAACTTAGGTGGCGAGTTTGCCCACCTGAGAATCTTCCGGCCCCTTCCCCACACAGGGGCAGCCCCCTCTCTAGCAGCCCACCAACTCAACAAAGCTGTTGATGACGAGATCGAATACTTCCAGTAGGGGGCTGCTCAATACTCAATTAATCTGTATATGTTTTAGAGTATAAAGCTTATTCTTATTTTCATTGACCTCAATGTCATCTGTCAGATATATTTGAAATTGCTACCTGCCTGCCAACCCCTAGATCTCTTCATTCTCCATATATGGGCATAGACAATATGGCATTATTCTCACTGGTGATATTGGTCTCTTATGGTTAAACTAATGTATGAAAACACCACCTGCCTGTCTGACAATAGGCTGACTCTAGGTCTATAAATGTATATATCACCTTAAAACTTTAAAGGAAAACATGATTATACCAAACCACCATCATTTTGAAGGGAGATAGCATTTTAATTCATTTTTTAGATCATAAAACAATTAAATGTGATGTCATCTGATATAATGATATTTCAAAATCCAAAAGTTTGAAAAATATATTTTAATCCATTTTTCTTGCTTCACTGATCGTATAGATCTACTTTGCGTGACTTTGTTACACAACCATCGCTGTTCTCATGTTCACAAGATTGTTTTTATGTCTATTTTACAACATATATTTAAACACTGTACATTTTTGTGCACCAAGTATTTGGTTAAAGTGACGAGTATTGTTTCTCACTAAATTATATATCATGAGACATCAACTGTTAAAATTTGAAGCTATTGGGCAGATAAGTCATTTTATAATTTAAACAGTAACACTCTTCATACATATATCATGCAATACATTTTTTGTTGTCTTAAATACATCAATGGATATCATTATATTTGACATGATTGTACATTGTAAATGTGATGTCATTAAAACGTTGAGGCTTTAAAGAATTTGTAGATATAGATGTTCAACCCTTTTGATAAACTGTCCAAACATCATAAATTCAGCTGTTGTGATATGAAAATGTTATGCTGCTCTTACTAAAGTTTTACAATAAATAATTTTTGGGACATGCTTTCTTTGATTTTTAGCACATCAGGCCTGAAAGGCCCGATGGGCTTATGGCATGGCATGGTGTCCGGCATCTGTCCGTCCATCCGTCCGTAAACTTTTCGCTTGGGATCACAGGGGTCACATCCTTGAAAACCTATTTTCATCTTCTTCTCCAGTTCCAAAAGGTCTAGAGAGCTGAAAAGTTGTGTGCAGACTCCTTTGCCAATGGGGATTCAAAATTGTAGATGGGTGGTGTTTGGGGGGTGAAGGATATTTGAGAAAATAAGCGCCGGGTCTCTAATAAGCGCCGGTGGGTCAAGGGGTACTGAAAAAATAAGCGCCCAGGCGCTTATTAGAGGAAATACGGTATCCTATCCTGTTATACCACACTCCACAGTGGCGAATCCAGAGGGGGTACAGGGATACACCCCCCTTCCACCTTTTGAAATTTTTTAATTTGACCCCCCTCCCTTTCAAAATTTCTGGATCCTCCTATGCTCAACCTGATTAAGAAGTAAGCATATTATATACCGACATGTTGTGTATCTTCACTATGAAGAACTTGTTATCGAGATAATCATATTCACTTTAGTCCAATTCCAATTCTAAAAGGCTTTCAAAGCCTGATACAATGACTACCACATACTGTGTAGGATGCAGTTTGCTGAGATTGTAGCTTTATTGGTGGTACTTATAGTTGCTCACAAATGCTCTGAATTTACAGCTTTTAACTCTTTTGATGGGTTAAATCTTGTCATCCAATCATAGATGTATATGTAAAAGTAAGTATACCTTATTAATGAATCCTACTTATTAGTAAAACATTATTCACAAAGACAAAAACCCAATGAACATTTTATCATAGCTCTGTCCTGCACTGGCCATTATATAACAGATATACAAAACAAATATCAGTGTTATGTTTTACTTAAAATTACCCAAAACAATCTAGCTAGGGGTATTAGAGATATGAATATATGGAACAGGGCAATTCTCCATCTGAGTTTTTCGTACATTTGATAGCCGTGTCAAGGTGTCTGTACGGTTGAATTGAGCTGACAGCTTTCAAACAGTTTGTAACAATGAAAACACTGTACAGTCAAATATTGTTAAGTTCTGAGTCAGATTAAACATGGCTTATGTTTGAATACAGTATATGATCAACAAAAACATCTGGTATCAATACAGCACAACTCGCGCTAAAGCATGTCCAATGGACATTGCATCTTCACATTTTATCACGTCCATTATTTCCACTATCAATATCTTGTTAGAGGCGACCATTGCAGCTTGTATGACAGATTAAAATATCCGTGTACTTCTAAAAAAAGCCGTTTGTAAGTGCTTTGTGGAACAACGAATCACGCTATTTAACCACTCCCTATATCCGTATACCTGTAGGGTAACTCCCTTGTTAAAATATATCTTTTGTGTCTGCAGGTTTGAAATATTCGATGTTTCTCAAAACAGGTTTAGGTTGTTATACAGGTTTGAAGAAGCGCAACCATATAGGTGTTACACAGTCAGTGCATGTACGCATATATATCCCAATATGACAAAACATGGTCTCCCTTCACGATACAACGATTATAAAATCATGAAAATCGTAACTCAATGTTAATGATTGGGGTAGACTATTTAACATGTTAAATAAGTTGTTGTGAACGAAGCACTAAGTGGAAGAATTGGCATTGGCGCAATGATATTAAATTTTTCACCCCATTCTAAATCTCAAAAGAAGGCAATAATTATATCACCCCAACCGGTAAATGAAGCCACCATGATCGTATAAGAATCCTAACATATCGTATATATATATACTGACTAGCAGTCAGTTTTAATGATTATATAGTTTCTGTTTGCATATCAGCCCATGGTTTGTCATATCATTAGTCAATGTCAGAGGACACGTGGAGCTATTGGTACTGTGGAGTACAGATGGTTACTATTGCGAAGTCAAATGGTATCAGTTCGGGAAAATGCACGTCACATGTTGTCATGGTAATATGATCTGCATGAACCTGGTCAAATTCAAATTCCTCATGCCGTAACCCGAGACCTGCTCCGTAGAAAAGGACCCCAAATTAGACTCTAGCCTCAATGTTTTAGAAGTTCATGCTTGGCAAAAAAACGTGAAATTTTCGGAAACTGGTATATTGGCCGAGTGCATGCTGAACAGCTTGCAAGGATTGTAAACGTGCTCGTGGAACACCTTGGTACCGAAAAAGAATCGATACCTTGACGTTTTACCAAAATGAGACCCATAGAACCATTCTGAATTAAATAATAATGACGTCATAAAGTCAAATCAACATTAGCAAAGACTGGGGTTTTGCATCAAACAACTTCATGGGAGTGTTTGCACAAGTTCCAATTGCATTTAAAAGCACATTGCACCCTTCATCATCTGACCAGGCATGTGGCTGTTTCCCCAGAGAATGACTATGGCACAAGATAATGATTTACAAAAGTACTACATCAGTATTGACTTTTCGTTATGTCTGCATGCTGTTCAACACATTATTAACATCATGTTAACACACTTTAAATGCTCTGATATTATAAAACTGGTGAATACAGCATAATCCGTAATTACGAAATTGTCACAATGTTCAGTATATATGTAGTCATAATGGGTCGAATGTCTAATAGTGAGAAAGGTATCCTATACCTTTTTCATGCTTTAAAACTGCGAGAGTCATTCAACAATA